>OY821764.1:17481833-18863936 GCA_963682095.1 Potentilla sterilis
ACTACCCTCATTAATAGGTAACTTATCTCTCTCACCGCTTACATACGTGCTCAAGTTATATATTCCAACTATACTGACTTAGGCATCGGAGAGGAGAAGACTGGCCCGCCCGGTATTCCCCTTAGTAAGCAGGTTTGCAGGAGATCAAGTTGGATTCATGTGTATCTACCAGGCCCCAGGGTTTGTGCAGAAACAATTGGCGCCGTTTGTGGGAATCTTGGACAAGAAACCGTGTAAGCATCACCCATGGCCGAGAGTTCGGAAGCAAGGCAAGAGAGAGGTACCACCGAGGAGGGACGTGTTGCATCAGTGCAAACGCTCACCTCCACCCCGGTCGTCACGCGGGAGCCGCATGGTGCCCAGGGCAACGGTCAGGGAGGAGGAAGCTGTGGTAGGCCGTCCGGCATGCCGGGACCGGGACACCACGACAGCTCACGCGGGAAAGGCCCAGCAGTGGATGAAGACAGTCCAGTGCTCCGGGGCTTGTCCTTGACGTTCTCGGATGAGCCGAGCGACCGATCTGAGAGCCCGCTCTGTGACAGCGATCGGGACACTACGTACAGCCCCGACCAGAGCGGTATGGCGGGAAAGATACGGGCAATGGCCGCAGAGGTCAATCGTCTAAGAGAGGAGGGCGACAGGGACAGAGCCAAGTCCAACGCCCGGTACGAAGAGATGGAATCGGTGAATGCTGCCCTGGTAGCCGCCCTAGAGAGAGGACAACAGCGTAATGACGCTATGGTCAAGGCGCAAGCGGCAACCACACCAGTCCAACCTCAGCAGTGCGAGGCAGGGCAGTCATCGGGCGGTCGGCCCGGTGGCACCGTGCGAGAGAAGTCACCGGGCGGTGCAGGTCCGCCGAAGAGCACGCCAACCTCCCGCCAGCTCCACACTTCGTCTGTGGATGAAGTTGAGACCCCGACTGCACGTGCATTGCAGATGTTAGCCGACACTGTGTCAGACTTGAAGGCCCAAATGGAGGCCAACGAGAGAAGAGCCGCGCGGGCGATGGAGGGCACCCGGTTTAATGAGCGTATGGGCCCTTTCTCACACCGGGTCATAGAGTCGGGAAGGTCTGGCAACCAGAAGTCCCTCAAGCTCACCTATTCAGGGTCCGGCTGCCCGTACCAGCATCTAGACAGTTTTCGGTCCCAGACCTACGCCAAGAGCTACTCTGATGCAGTATGCTGCAACATCTTCCAGGAAAATCTGTCTGGAGAGGCGCTCAGCTGGTTTTATGAGCTTCCGGCGAACTCGATCGAGGCTTTCGAACAGTTACCCGACCGGTTTGTAGGCCGCTTCATCCTCCGGGCCGAGGGAGCCCGGACGTCGACCATCCTCTTCAACTGTATGCAAGCGCCCGGAGAGGAACTGAGGACCTTTGTCAACTGTTGGCAGACGGCAACGGCCGGGGTTCGGAACCTAGACAAGGGCATCGCCGAGATGGCGTTTAAGCAGGGGCTCCGGCCAGAAAAGTTTTCCTACTCCGTCCGGGTAGAACTCCCGCAGGGGTATGATGAGTTGATGGCAATGGCCATCCGGCATGCTCAGGCCGATCACGAGACATATGGGCACCACCTGCTGAAGAGGAAGCGGGATGAGCAGCAGGAAGACCATCCCCGGGAAGAGAACCCCCCGCCCAGTCAAGAGGACAAGCCCAGTCAGCGGACCGAGAACCGCGCCGCCCGGCCGAGCCGGCCCAATAGAAACTGGCCACAAAGGCAGCAGAGGCCTTATCCTGACAAGCCCCAGAGCGAGCACAAGCCGGCGTCTTACCGCCAAGAACGCCTCCTGGCAATCATGCCAGCACCACCGGCCGGTCAAGAAGTCTTCACCGCTCTCACCACTTCCTACGAGGATATTTTACTTGAGAACGGGAGCGTCATCCCCCCACCGCCCAAGAGAAGGTACCCGAAGGGGAAACTTACAACGACGCAGACGGACAAGTACTGCTCCTATCATGATGAGGCTACTCATCGGACGAGCCAGTGCTGTGCTCTCAAGACAGCGGTGCAGGGCTTGATTAATGACGGCCAGCTCCAGCGGTATGTGGGGAAAGAAGAGCAGACCCCGATCGGGAGCATAACCAGGCCTGGTGAACCCGCCAAGTCTCCGAGCGGTTAGTTTGGCATATCACTGGTTGTACCGTTGTAAAAAATGTCACAAATATATGCAAACTACTTTTGAGAAAATTTCACCGGCTCCGCCAGTTCAAGTATATTCATAATCAAGCAAGTATACAAGCAGTAACCGTTCCGGAAATATTACAAGGAGAAGAGCAAGGAAAATCCTAAGGAGCCACGAGTCCACCCTCAGCAGGCAATCCGCCAGCCTCTCCTGCGATACCCTCGTCATCGACCTCAGTTCCATTGGTAAAAGAATCCAAGTCCGAACGAGTCACTTCTTCCGGCTGCCCCTCCACCGCCTGCTGATGAATGTCTGACTGCTCATGGATGTCTCCTTCAGCAGCGGGGTCCGGCATCAGGGAAGTGTCTAACCACCCCTTCCCTGCCCATTCCGTGTACGCATCCGAGATGCCCTCTTCCCTGGCCTTCTCCAGGAACTCGTCGCTCTCATGGTATCGGAGAACGAACCACTCATATTGTCCTGGGCCCTCTTCCCCGACAGCAGCAGCGGCAGCCGTGCGCAGAGCGGTGGCTCCCACCTGGAGCTCATCTACTTTGGCTTCCAGCTCGGCCCTCTCAGCTTCGGCCCGCTCCTTCTCCTTCTCCAGGCTTCGGTTCTGCTCCTCCAGCTTCTTGGCCCTCTCCTCCGATCTGGTCCTCTCCCGCTCCACCCGGGACTTCTCCACCTCCAGGCGTACCCGGGACTCTGTTAAAGCAGCTATCTGCCTCTTCAGCTCTGGCAGCTCCTCGCTCTGGTCCGGTTGGTACAGACTGTACAGCAACTGCACAACAACAGAAACAGTTAGTCAAGCAGCAACAGAAAACAAACTACAAGCGGCGTAGTGGCACCGATTAGTGCTTACCCGGAGGACGGATTCCTTGCATTTTGGCCGGCTCCTACCCGCCAAGACTCCGGTGACCCCGGGCCTGTCCAGGCCGAGGCCAGCCAGATCCACCGCCACCTGCCGGACGAATGCACTGTCCGGGCTTCCCCTTCGTGCTTCCGCAGGTGCGGGACTACTCTGCCGGGCAGCGGCAGCATTCTCCCCAGCGGAGTTAGGTTGTGCACCGCTGGTAACCCTGAGCCTTTTGGCCAGGTTCTCCCGTGACGACCCGCCGGTGAGCGTCACCAGCGAGGAGGGAGGAATGTCCACGCCCCTCCGTTTCTCTCCCCGGCCTTCCGGAGAAGATCGTGCGCCTACCCGGGCGGCACGGGTCACCAGCGGCACAGACACCGGGCGGTTGGGGATCCTGCTCACTCCACCGGGAATCCTCACTGGCCCCCCGGTAGTCTTGCCCTTTCCGGACACCGCTTTGGGCACAGCAGGATGGCTCTTCACCCGCCTCAGGATGTAGGCGCCGTCATCAACATCCATGGCCCTCGGTTCCAAATGAGTCGTGAGCCGGCCGGACTCCTCGTCCACTGAGGTCCGCGAGACGGTCTCGCCTTTCTCCTTCAGCTTGTTAAGGAGGTCTTCCCCGTCCATTGAGAGAGTGGTTTCGGGCTTGATGACCGCCCGGGAAGATGCACCTGCAAGACAAGTAAACAGTTGGTATTTTAAAAACAGAGCTAGCACAAGTGTCACCGCCAAGGCTTGCTACGCACCGGGATCCCGCCCGAGTTGGCAGTATTCCAACACTTCCCGGCGGATGAAGTTATAAGAACTCCGTTCCAGGTCATCCCAACATCCGAGTATGGTCGAGATCCTCTCGTGCTCTAGATCGGATATCTCGAACGACTGGTCGCCAATGGGTTGGAAGGCGCCAGGAACCCGGTACATCTTCCTCCTCGCCTGCTACCTCCCGCCCACCATCACCACCTTCTTTCTCCAGTTGTTGTCTACCCAGGTAGGCATATTGGTGATGATCGGTTGATGGTTCCGGGCGTTGAAGGACAGGCAACCCCGGGACCCTTGCTTCCTTGAGTATGACAACCTATACAAGGCCCGGAATTCGTTTACCGTTGGCATACTCATTACGGACAGCTCATATAGGCAGCCGAGGCTCAGTAGTCGCCTCCACTGGAGCCCAGGAAGCTGCGCGGGCGACACTTGCAGTGCACTGAGCATATACTGCACGAAATCTGGCAGCGGGAGTGAGAATCCATGCCGGAACTGATCCTGATGCACGACAACCCAACTTGCCTCCGGGTTGCAGGCTGACTCTCCAGGATTCAGGGGCCGCAGAAGAACCTCATCCGGGATACTCCACGATTCCCGAAGCGCAGCTATCTCTCCAGGGGTCATGCTACCCTCCGGTTCATCGCACACCACGGCATCCTTCCCTCTGCCAATGGTGTAGCTCACGGCCGGAGCACCCGCAAGGCGCACCCCGTGCGGTACTTCAGTCTACGAGGATTCAGCCCTGGAAGACGAAGACAAAGCCGGAGACGAAGCCCTGCTCCCGGAGCAGTCAGCGACTTCCGTCTCCGGGGATTCTGAACCGAGCCAGTCCTCCAGCCTCTCCACATCGTCCACAATGGGACCCCTGGCAGCCGATTCGGAAACCCCGTCAGAACTTGAAGCAGACATCTTAACCTAGGGGAAAAAACAAAACCCTAGCGCTCATCAGCAACAGGCTACAACAGCGCCTTCTACGGCCTCTCCCCAAGTTTGCCGCAGAGCAGTTCAGTCAGCGACAGAGATCCCTCCCCTCCCGCCGCAAAACAACAAAACCAAAACAAGAACAACACCGGGGCAAAGAAATCAACAAACTTACCGATTAATATGCTCAACCAAGGACAGTCCGCCCTGCGAAAGCAGCGAGCAATGGTAGGAAGAGAGTAGGGAGCGCTCGAGAAAACGGGTCTCGTAGGGCAAGGGGCTCAGAGTTTTCGCCGGATTTCTCTCTTTCTCTCTTAGTTTCTCTAAAGCAAGAAGCAACAACAGAAAGAAGAGCAGAAGAGGCCTTTTTATAGGGGGGGCCGGTGCCCTAGGCATTTGAAATCCCTCCAAAACACGCAGTCAGGACAACTCAAACGCCTGCGAATCCAAGCCCTCCATCTCAAGACCGCTCCCTGCTGGCACGTGTCCCAGCATTGGTAAACTGCCCATGCCATCATAACTGACGGGACTGATGGACTTCCTCATTAAATGCATGTCAGCCACTTGCCCCACACGCTGGCGACAGGAAGGTAGGAGCGGGAACCGAGGCGTCAGACCCTCCCACACTTCCCCAGGCTCCACGGTCGCACGCCATTTCACTGGGGGACTCGTCTCGATATGACAGAACGCCCGGTCGAGGTCCGCCCGGCACCATGGCAGTTCGCGGTTATGATCATTCAACCGGCTGCATGGCTTTTTCGCTGCATGTCTTGAAGACCTCTTATCGGTTATGGTTTCCCAAACCGCTTCGAGAGCATTGTCCCGGGTATGAGCCATCCGCCCGGGACCATGGCAGTTCGCGGTTATGATCATTCAACCGGCTGCATGGCTTCTTCGCTGCATGTCTTGAAGACCTCTTACCGGTTATGGTTTCCCAAACCGCTTCGAGAGCATTGTCCTAGGTATGAGCCATCCGCCCGGCACCATGGCAGTTCGCGGTTATGATCATTCAACCGGCTGCATGGCTTCTTCGCAGCATGTCTTGAAGACCTCTCGCCGGTTATGATTTTTCAACCGCTTCGAGAGCATCGTTCCGGGTATGAGCCATCCGCCCGGCACCATGGCAGTTCACGGTTATGATCATTCAACCGGCTGCACGCCATTTCACGTGGGGACTCGTCTCGATATGGCAGAACGCCCGGTCGAGATCCACCCAGCTGCATCTCTCTTGGGGACTCGTCTCGATATGGCAGAACGCCCGGTCGAGGTCCACCCTGCTGCATCTCTCTTGGGGGACTCGTCTCGATATGGCAGGACGCCCGGTCGAGCTCCACCCACCGGTTCGAGAGCATTTTCCGGGAACGCGATCCACCTGGCCCCATGGAATTTCACTGGGGACTCGTCTCGATATGACAGGACGCCCGGTCGAGTCTCGCCCGGCTCCATGGCATGACCCCGGTCATGAGAACATTCGACCGGCATGGGCTTTATACACCCGGGTGAGTTTACATCTAACCCATGTACTCTTGTCCAGCAGGATAAAAACCCTGCATCGCATTGAACCGCGATCAACGTGGGGGATGCACGGCGAGCCTTGTCACCTCAATGCCACCCCCCCCCCCTACCTCAACGCTTAATCAACACAAGCTGAGAAGAACTAGCAAGTGTTTACCGGTGCTTCAAACTGACCGCAACACCGGGGGCCACCCCCCCGCAGCCTAGCAATATGGACTCGTCTCGATATGGCAGAACGCCCGGTCGAGGTCCCATACTCATGGACTCGTCTCGATATGGCAGAACGCCCGGTCGAGGTCCCATGCTCTCCGCTTCATACCGATTTGGTAGAACGCCCGGTAGTGGCCAGTGAACTCCGCTCCATACCGATCTGGCAGAACGCCCGGTAGTGGCCCAGTGAACTCCGCTTCATACCGATATGGCAGAACGCCCGGTAGTGGCCCAGTGAGCTCCGCTCCTTACCGATTTGGCAGAACGCCCGGCAGAGGCCCAATGAGCTCCGCTCCGTACCGATTTGGCAGAACGCCCGGTAGAGGCCCATTGAGCTCTGCTCCGCACAGAGCGCCCGGTCGAAATTCCATGCACACATCTTTTGCATGGCGGATTTCAACGCCCCATTATCATTCCATGCACACATCTATTGCATGGCAGATTTCAACGCTCCATTATCATTCCATGCACACATCTATTACATGGCATCATCTCATACACTCTCCGGGTTTCACCCCACTCCATGCTCATAGCACCACAACACTTGAGCACAGTACTACTTATATTACAAACGTACTTATAAACTGTTGCTTGCCATCGGTAAATAGGTACTCACCCCGGTCACGCCCAATCTTCAACGCGGACTTGGGGGACTGGGCACCGTTGGGTTGGTAACCCTGCGGGTCTGCGGGACAAGAGCAAGACAGACTTAAGTCCCCATTCAAGATTGCACTTGACCGGGAACTTGGGGGACTTGTTGACAGTAGCCGCAGAGGGGCTACAGCAGGCCCACAGAGGCCCACAGCAAGTGCACCAGGGCCCGGCCCGAGGCCCAGGACCGAACCACCAGCACCCGGCCTTGGGGTCCAGCAGTCTATCCGGCTGCCAGGGACCCTGGGACCGGGGGCGCCAGCCTGCCAAAGAGGTCACCAGAACTACCCTTCGAAGGGAACCAGTCCCACATCGAAGGGTGAGGCTAGCCCTCACCCCCAGCCACCTATATAAGGGCCCCAACTACCCTCATTAATAGGTAACTTATCTCTCTCACCACTTACATACGTGCTCAAGTTATATATTCCAACTATACTGACTTAGGCATCGGAGAGGAGAAGACCGGCCCGCCCGGTATTCCCCTTAGTAAGCAGGTTTGCAGGAGATCAAGTTGGATTCATCTGTATCTACCAGGCCCCAGGGTTTGTGCAGAAAGACACCTTATGTTAATTTCCTCATCAATATATGTGATTTAGTGTTAATGTATTATCATAACACTTTAAAAACTTGATTTATAGGAAACTTGGACAATACGGTGATTTTGTCCAAAACAGATCCGCACCTGAAGGATGTATAGCTGAAGCATATATTGCGCACGAGTGCTTCACCTACATGAAGCTGTATTTAGGAGCGTTACAGGAAAGCATACCGGAAGATGTACCTTCACAGTTCAATCTTTCCATACTCTCTGACGATGTTGTACTCGGTGGAAACATGCCAGTTTCCTACAAGATGAAAGATTATGAGGTAGCCATTGCACATTGGTGGATACTAATTAACTGTTTAGAAGTTCAGTTTTGGAAGAACATGCATCTAAATTGTGAACAAGTAGGAGGGGATCTCGATTACCACAACCGGACATTCGCAGAGTATTTCGGCCGCTGGGTACGTAACTTTAACATTATTCTATACGTATTTATATATTATTGTGTATAATTATTCATATTTATAGTTGATTCTGATGGTTGCAGATGGACCTTATTAAAAATGATAATCACCCAAATTGGTCGCACGAAGTCCGACTTCTGGCGATGAAGCCGGTCTATTCAAAAGTTTATGCGACGTGCAAGGTGAATGGTGTGTTATTTCGATGTGATGAGAGAGACGTCAGACTGAAAACACAAAATTCAGGGGTTATGGCACATGGTGGGGATGATGGAGTTGACTATTACGGTGTTCTCCATTCAGTTGTGGAACTGCATTATGGGGAAGGCATGAAAGTGCACATTTTCAAGTGTAGATGGTTTGACACACGGCCGCAGAGCATGAAAACCGATCAATACGGCATAACTTCTGTGAACACTAGTACATCATGGTATGAGGTAGCATTCAGGGGTTGAAAATTTACAAGATTCCGATAAAATCTGTGTGCCGAATGCAACATTTAACTTTTGTCATTTGAGTCATCCATTTTTTCATTTGAGTCAGAGGGTTTCCAGTCCTTCGAGACAGAGTACAGTTTTCAGTGCAGATAAACAACACTGCCAACTGAACTTTGCTTCAACTTCTTTGCCAACTGTTTTTTTTTTTCAGATGTATAGCCGACGAAAAAACATTATTTCGTCGGCCATAAATATTAAAAAATACATATTTTATTTTAGACCTAAAACGACAAAAGAATAGCCGACGAGTACGGGTCTCTCGTCGGCTATGATTTAAAAAAAAAAAAGACCATATTCCATTTTCTATCACTAACGATAAACCATTGCTTCATCCTTCAAATGCAAAAATGTTGTGAAATAAGATATGCCAGAAATAATGAAATACGTCTACGGTTGAAAAATGAAAAGATTTTGATAAAATCTGAGTGGCGAAAGATGCGGTCAAAGGTTTTATTCCTTCGTTTTCCTAATGGTAGCGTTACCTTCGGTAAATATTTTGAGGAAAATTTTTATACGATTAGTTGCATCTCATCGATTTGAAACTATTATCTGTTGAAAACGTCATTTAGACAGGCCAATTACCATTTCTAAGCGTTTAGAGGTTTGACTCACCCGGTTGACCGTTCCGATCGAGCCTTTAACGTTGTCAGCTGAAGTTGGATTTTTTTCCATACATGTATTTAATCTTAACGGTGATATCTGATGGTTGGAATAGATTTTATAATCTTTTAGATTCAAAATCAGAACATATGCACTAATGTTCCTTAACTTGTTTACTAAGTGTTTAAGTGAATGTATAGTTTCAAATAGTTACTATACGTAGACTCTTCAAATGCAAAAATATTGTGAAATAAGATATGACCGAAATAATGAAATACATCTACGGTTGAAAAATGACAAGATTCCGATAAACTCTGTGTGCCGAATGTTGCGGTTACTTTCGTTTTCCTATGGGTAGTCTGACATTCGTTAAATCAATTTTGTAAAATTTACGATTAGTTGCGTCTCATTGATTTGAAACTATTATCTGTTGAAGGTGAGGCTAGAAACCGTCGTTTAACTAGACTAATTTCCGTTTTTAAGCGTTTATGACCCATAGTTTAGCCGACGAAAATTATATTTCGTCGGCTAAACTCTTGCGATCCGCCCCTTTTCATTGTCCGCCGTTGGATGACTCAGATCCAACGGCTGTTGATTTTCCAAAGTATAGCCGACGAAATGTTTTAAATCCTCGGCTATTCTCTCAGTTTAGCCGACGAAATATAATTTTCGTCGGCTAAACTCTTGCGATCCGCGCCTTTTTATTGTCCGCCGTTGGATGGCTCAGATCAGACGGCTGCTGATCTTCCAAAGTATAACCGACGATGTTCATAGAATAGCCAACGACATTCAAAGATTAGCCGACGAAATCTTTTAATTCGTCGGCTATTCTCTCTGCTATAAAAGTAGAAAGCCGTAGTAGCCCAACTTTTTCAACCCTAAATCCGCAAAAACTCCTCCTCCGCTCCTCAAATCTGCCGTGCGTCTCCTCCATTCCGATAACGTCGTCGTCGTCCTCCTCCTAGACACGCCGAAATCCGGCCTCCTCCTCCTCCTAGACATCTCGAAATCCGGCCTCCTCCTCCGACCGGCCTCCTCCTCCTCCTTCCCCTCCTCCGCCTCCGCCAAAACAGATCCGAAGGTTTTTTAGTTTTTTTTTTTCAATTTATTTTAATTTTATAATTTAGGTATATAATTTAGATATTTAAGTGTGTGTTAAATTGTTATATATATTTGTTATATGTATAAATTGTTAGATTAATTATATATATAAATTTGTAGATTAATTATATAAATTGTTATATATTTGTTAATATTGGTTATATGTTAATGTATATTTTAATTGTTATATATAAATTGTTAAATTAATTATAGATATAAATTGGTAGCCTAATTATATAAATGGTTATATTTTTGTTAATATATAAATGGTTATTTGTATGTATATATATGTTAATAATGAAATATAGTTATATTTGTATATAAATGGTTATATTTAGGTTAATGGTTAGTATTATTTAAAATTAGTTAAAATTTAAATATTAATTTGTTAGTATGTTTTAAAATATGTTAGTATTATTGGTTATTATATTAATTAGAATTTGTTATTTAATGTAAAATAATTTAATATTAATTAATGTATTAATGCGTCAAGCTCCAGATGGCCGATGCACTCAGACAGTTATTCGGAGGCCGTCGTTCTTCCAGATCTAGGGGTTCTGGAAGTTCTGCCAGTTCCGGAGACTCCGACAGGACCCTTAGCCAGCCTGAGAGGACCACCAGCCAGCCGCGGAGGAGTGTGGATTCATCCCAGCCGCGGAGGACTGTTGATTCATCCCAGCCGCGGAGGAGTGTGAGTTCTCGGCACCAGACCCTTCTCCAGGCGGGGCGGCCGTCGAGCAGTTCACGTCCCCCTCTCGGGCCAGATGCTCCGAGGTCCAGTAGGCAGCTATTTCAGGACGAGATAGCTCCAGACGTTCCTCAGGTCCGTATGCCTAAGGTTCATCGGGAGCCGATGACTAGTCCGGCGACGTCTGCTGCTGACTCGATTGAGGGGCCTACTCTCCCAAATCAGCTCTACCTCCCGTACAACATTCCTGCGATACCCGAGGTCTGCACGAAGGTCAAGTCTGCCGAAAGAAGAAAACCTAAACCGAGTTCTACATGGATTTGGCTTACGAATGTGGACTGAATTCCATCCTTTGTGCAAGATTTTTGGCTGAATTAATTCATGGAAAACCTAAAGAGATATTGCTCAATTATTCAGTCATTATCTTGGGAATTTTCGGCAGAAAATAGAGGAAGAAAATCGCAACAAATCCTGATCAAATTCGGCAGAATTCCTGTGCACGTCATCCAACTTCCACGGACTCTCCCGGACAGCTCACAATGAATCAGAGTTCGAGCCTTATATGGATAGAAAGCTACGGGAGTCTAGTTTCCAACCCAACTGGAATCACCTCAATATCTATTTTATAGAGAAAGATATTCCAAAATCTTCACTCGAAGGTCAAATCTGCCAGGAGGATAAGTTTGAGAAAAACTAGGTTTTGTGAACCCTAGTTGCAGCCACCCTTTGGCCTCTATATATTTGACGATTTTCACACAGAAAATATCTTCTTCTCTCTCACTTTTCACTAGCCAAAACTCTGTCCAACTAGCACCACAAATCCCATACACTTTTACAAGCCGAATCCACCATAGTTCATCACCACCACCGATCGCATATCATCACCACCGAATCCTCTTTGCCAATTCCTCTACAAGGTTTCTTTTAAAGTGTGGTTCACTCATCTCTCATGGCTTGTAATTTTCTGTATAATTACTTAACTTTGTCTATAAAGTTTGTAAGGATTTTGGGTTTGTTATTCGGTTTTATTAATTTTACATTGGATTTCCGAAATTCTGTTATGTGTTTTGGTTTTCTTTTTGTTTAATTGATGAACATGTATATGACGAATTGATTGTATGGTAATAGGGCTGTAACTTTGTTGCATGATTTGATGATTTTGTTTGGTTTATTTTCTGAATTCGTATGCACAACAAGTTTTAGGGTTAAGTGAAGCTTTAGCTAGGCTGATCTTGGGTTTAATTCTTTATGTTACCGAACCACAAATATGAGGTAAGTTATACACGAAGTTGATTTATCTTGTATTGGTTCTAAGGGATAGAGTAATTCAGAAAATATGCATGTTGAAGCAAGGTGAGGTGACGCCATACTTGTTGCATGTTTCCAATTCAACTCATTGTGCTTATGTGTTTCTTGGTTTAATTTCTACACGAAGTGTCTTTAAAATGATTAGCACTATGTTTAGGGTTATGCACGAAGCTAATTCTAAATAATTGACAAGTTTTGAATGATTAGATGAACCACGAAGGGCTCTAGTTATAATTGGAACTAAATTGCATGAAATCGGATTCAATAAAGTTGCTGCCGTATTGTTGTTTGATTGGTTTGTTATGTGCATGTGAGTCTTTGTGTGATGTGTATTGTGTGAAAGATGTCGATCATATGTATATATATAATTTAGATTTAATTTCGTGTAGAATATAGAAACAAATTCTCAAACTCCCCCATATGATTTTGTAATGCTTTATGTGATTGAACGCCCTGATTTCCCCGGATTGAACGATCCCTACTTGTCCTATACTAACGATGACACAAGAGAGTAATATGTGTATGAAGTTGTTTTGCAGGTACAGATTGTGCTTGGATAATAGCTCCATCAATTTTTGGCGCCGTTGCCGGGGAAATTAAAATGTTTTGATTCATGAAGTGTTAATTTGTAACTTTGTATCAATTTTTGGATGTGTATAATTTTTCCTTAGTTTTGGGATATGTATAATAGGATTTTCGGACTTGTAATAGTAAGTAGGAAATTTTCGGTTTTTGGTTTTTGGTTTTGCATGAGTTGCCGATTATGTGCTATAATTTTTGTGTGATTGTTTGTAACACTTAGATAAATTTCTAGGAAGTTGATAGTTTTTGTGTATGTTTTGAGTTTATTGTAGTTTCTAAAGTGTAACATGTAGGTAAAGCCTCTTTTGTTGATCATAACCAAAACCCTTCATACGAATGGTGCTTTGTTGAATCTGTTTTATGTAGATTGGGAAACGCGGGATACTTCCCCCCCACGCATACAAGCGACATTTCAGCAATAGTATTACTTCTATGAGGTTGAGGGCGGTTTTAATCAACACTTGTAGACCGTTAGGACTCGAGTTTATTTTACAAAGTACAGGGCAAGTTATTTTCATTGATTGGTTCGAGATTTGTAAAACTGGTTCTCAAGACCCATAGACTGATGATCATTCTCGGTGAGTGAGTCGATAGGGGACTTGTCCTCCGTGGTTACCAATTTTGAGACCTGCCTGGTTCCTAAAGAGAGTTTACTTTCCGTGAATTTTAACGACACCGCCTTTGAAAAGTAAAATACGCTCGACCCTAGACAACAGCTTGTGCCGAAGCATCACCTCACTTTAGACTCTAGAAGATAACTTGAACATATGTGAATCTATTTTCTTCAAAACAAAATTCGTCTTTAATTTTTGAGGTATATCGGAATAAGCATGACACTACCTTGGGCTGCATCAGTCCATTGCACTGTTATCTCCTCTGCTCCACGTACTTCGAATTTTAAAGTTGTGTGAATAAAAAGAAATAGACTCTAAGTTCGGCAATCTCACACAATTTTCGATACTCTTGGAAAACTAGGACCGAATTCTTGTTTGTTACTTGTGAAATTTGTGAAATTTGTGAAATTTTGAAACTCTTGTGTGCTATCTATATGTATATTTCGTTGGTTATTATAACATTTACACAAATACTTTTTTTTTTTTTTGAATTCCTTGCCTAAACACTTGATTTTCGAATAATTTCAGGTACATGAATGTCCAATTGGTCACGTGACATTAGAGGCCGTTTGTATCGAATTGGAGAGATATACGATCTAGAATTGCCAGCAACTCTAGGTCAAGCACGTTCACCATCACCAGAACATCAGTTTGTATCTCCCACCTCATCACTTTTTGATAGAAATTTCGTTGCACTACCATCACCATTTCCTTCAGAGTCTTCGTGTGAACTAAACCCTTTGTTTCACGAAGAACCAGAGTTTGAGCTACTTCAGAGTCCCATACCAATTCAATATTTAAACTTTGATTTACCTGATCCCATATTCAATATGACTTCATTGAGGGAAGAAAATGGGCAAGTAGATGCGCCACTAGGAGGAGCGGCAAGACCGAGTAATGTGACATATCCTGCTGTTGCACCTGGCAAATCAGCAGAGTTTGAGTTGAAAGGTGGATTTATTCACCAGTTGCCGAAGTTTTATGGACTTAGTGAAGAGGATCCTAATCGCCATATCCACAAGTTTGAGTTCAGATGTGAGTCAATGTGCCCAACTGGGGCGGATTTGCAACATGTGAGGATGAAAGCTTTTCCATTCTCACTTGAAGATAGGGCAGCCGAGTGGTTCTTTGCTATTCCACCAGGAAAAATGACGTCTTGGAACACAATGGTGAAGGAATTTCTCACCAAATATTTTCCTTCATCAAGGGTGACACAGATTAGAAAGGAGATCACTTCTATCAGACAGGAGCCAGACGAGAGCTTTGATGTGTACTATGATAAGTACAAGTCTTTGGTGGCAACATGTCCTAATCATGGGATACGTGAAGGTCTTTTGCTGCAGTATTTTTATGAAGGGTTGCATCCTTTGGAGCGTAGATTTCTTGACTCAGCGGCTGGAGGATCTTTGATGGAAAAGAGCAAGGAGGAAGTTAAGAACTTGTTGGAGATGCATTTCACTAACCAACAACAGTTCGGGTCTACTTCCTCAAGGCGAGTGAATGAAGCTAGCGGATTTGAGGAGTCTAGTGCTGTCAAGGAGCTTAGGGAAGACATGGGGAAGCTCACTCAGATGATGTCCCAAATGATGAAGCAGAAGCATGCCCAAGTTTGTGGGGTGTGTAGCATAGAGGGCCAT
Organism: Potentilla sterilis; assembly: GCA_963682095.1. Classification (NCBI taxonomy): domain Eukaryota; kingdom Viridiplantae; phylum Streptophyta; class Magnoliopsida; order Rosales; family Rosaceae; genus Potentilla; species Potentilla sterilis. The sequence goes on from OY821764.1 coordinate 17,496,911, forward strand.
ACGGCTGATGTGTGTCCTCAATTGGGAGGAGGTGATAGTTTTGAGGAAGCCAATTCGGTTGGTTTTCAAGGGCAGCAACGTTCCAATTACCTGAATTTCAATCCAAGGTACAACGATCACCCTAATTTTCGTTGGGCCAACAACAGCAATGTTCAGAACCCTCAACCGTTGGCGCCACCACAAGCAAATCAAGGAGGCATGGCGTATCAACCTAGACCTCAAGGACAGTTTCAAGGATTTGCAAGACCTCAGCAACAATTCTACAACAACAATGCTCAAGCATCATCGAATCCTAACTATGATGCAATGCTGAAATCTTTGAATGATGCAACTCATACTTTGTTGCAATCTACAACCTCAAACACAAAGGATATTTCTGAGCTGAAGAATCAGATGGGAAAGGTTGTGGATTTTATGGGGCAGATCTAAGAACAAGGGAGGTTACCTGGAGGAGTGATCCATAACCCCAAGAATGAGCAAGCAAAGTCAATCACCACGAGGAGTGGTAAAGTCTTGGAAGGACCGAGTGTGGGGAAGGCTAGTGAGGCGGTGATTGTGGAGCATGATGACGGTGATGAGACCGAGCATAAGGCTGCACACGGCAGCAATGGAGGAGCACACGGCAGAAAGGGCAAGAATGGTGAACCGAGCAAGGATGAGCTCGATGCTATGAAGAAGAGGGACATGGAAAAAGATCCCGCCACCTCAGAGACACATAAGGTAAATAAATCTAACTCAAGTGGTTTAGTTATTACTAACCAATCTTCGTGTTTACCTTTTTCTTCTAGATTTATTAAATCAAAGAAGGAGAAATCAGATGAGGAGGTACTAGATATCTTCAGACGTGTGGAGGTGAATATACCATTGCTTGAATGCATCAAGCAAATTCCAAAGTATGCCAAATTTTTGAAAGAACTTTGCACAACAAGGAGGCATACACGAGAGGAGCAAGTTGTGAAGATGAGTGAGACGGTTTCAGCCGTCATACAAAGAAAGCTCCCACCCAAAATGAAAGATCCTGGCAGTTTTACAATTCCTTGTATAATTGGTCAATGTTGTTTTTCTAATGTTTTGCTAGACTTAGGAGCGTCAATTAATGTGATGCCTTATAATGTTTACAAGTCTCTAGGTCTAGGAGAATTGAAGAGAGACAATGTGATTATTCAATTGGCTGACAGATCTAACAAATATCCTGAGGGATATGTTGATGATGTTCTTGTGCAGGTTAATAATCTGATATTTCCTGCAGATTTTTATGTGCTTCATATGGAAGATTCACCCCACAATTCAACTCAATTACTTTTGGGGCGACCATTTATGAGAACCGCAAGAACAAAGATAGACATTGCAGAAGGCAACCTCACCATGGAGTTTGATGGTGAAGTTATTAGCTTCAACGTGTTTGAAGCTATGAGGTATCCGGTTTCTGATTTAAAACCTTGCTATGCTATTGATGTTGTTGATTCGTTTGCACAGGTTTTATTAGAAACTATGGATCAATAGCAATTAGCTATTGAGATGGGGGCCGGAATTGACTAACAAAAGAGAGAGGAGACGACGGATTGGAATGGCAAGTCTCGGCTTGAACTTGAGCCGAGCATCATGAATGTTGTTGCCGAGCTAGAGGCAGTCCCTCATCTAAGGTATAAACGTTTCACGTCAATTCCAATTACTACTAATAAATTGTTACCATCTGTGGAACAGGCCCCAACGTTAGAGCTTAAGGCTCTACCTGATAATTTGAAGTATGCATATCTTGGAGACGATGATACTTTACCAGTGATTGTGTCATCAAAGCTGAGCGAGCAGCAAGAACAGAGACTGATTGATGTGCTTAAAAGAAACAAAACCGCCATAGGTTGGACGTTGGCGGACATCAAGGGAATAAGCCCTACAACTTGTGTTCATAGGATCTTGTTGGAGGAGGATGCCAAGCCGACAAGAGAAGGCCAGAGACGTCTTCACCCACCAATGATGAAGATTGTGAAGGACGAGGTAATCAAACTTTTAGATTGTGGCGTCATATATCCTATCTCGGATAGCCAATGGATTTCACCTGTTCAAGTTGTACCCAAGAAGAGTGGAGTTACTGTGGTAAAGAATGAGAATAATGAGTTCGTGCCTCAGAGATTGGTCACAGGTCATAGGATGTGTATTGACTACAGAAAGTTGAATGCGACTACACAAAAAGATCACATGCCTTTGCCTTTCATGGATCAGATGCTTGAAAGATTAGCTGGACACGAGTTCTATTGCTTTTTGGATGGGTATAGCGGGTACAATCAGATTTGTATTCATCCGGATGACCAAGAAAAAACAACGTTCACATGTCCCTTCGGTACGTTTGCTTATCGACGTATGCCTTTTGGTTTATGCAACGCACCAGGTACGTTCCAACGTTGTATGTACTCTATTTTCTCTGATTATATTGAAAATATCGTTGAAGTCTTTATGGATGATTTTAGCATATATGGAAAAGACTTTGATGCATGTTTAGAAAATTTAGAGTTAATCTGTGTTGAAACTAACCTTGTATTGAATTGGGAAAAATGTCACTTTATGGTAAATCAAGGGATAGTTTTAGGTCACATTATTTCTGCTAAGGGAATTGAGGTTGATAAGGCTAAGATTGATATTATGCTTCACTTACCCCTCTCCCACAACTGTGAGAGAGGTACGTTCGTTTCTTGGCCATGCAGGATTTTATCGAAGGTTTATCAAGGATTTTTCCTTGGTAGCAAAACCCTTGTGTTCTCTTTTGCAGAAAGATGTTCCGTTCGTGTGGAGTGAAGAGTGTGAAGCAGCTTTCGGCAAGCTCAAGACATTGTTGACGTCGGCCCCTATAATGATGCCACCAGATTGGAGTCTTCCGTTTGAGCTAATGTGCGATGCATCAGACTATGCTGTTGGAGCAGTTCTTGGTCAACGAAAAGACAAGAGGCCGAATGCCATATACTATGCCTCTAGGACTTTGAATGATGCTCAATTGAATTATTCCACCACAGAGAAAGAGCTATTGGCTGTTATTTTTGCTTTAGAAAAATTTCGTGCATATCTATTGAATTCTAAAGTGATTGTTTATTCTGATCATGCAGCCCTTAGATATTTGATGAAGAAGAAAGACGCCAAGCCACGTTTGATTCGATAGATTCTCTTACTCCAAGAGTTTGATATCGAAATTAAGGACAAGAAGGGAAGCGAAAATGTTGTAGCAGATCATTTGAGCAGAATTGTGCAAGTGGAAGAGACGTTGCCTTTGCAAGAATCTTTTCCAGATGAACAACTTTTTCGTTTGGAGACACACGCACCTTGGTATGCTGATATTGTGAATTATTTGGTTACTAAGACTTTTCCTAGTAATATTTCGCAGGATACCAAGATACGGATCAAAAAGATGTCAAGGCACTACATTTGGGATGATCCATATCTATGGAAGCATTGTAGTGATCAGATCATTCGACGTTGTGTCCCACAAGAAGAGCATAGGCCGATCCTTGCTCTTTGTCATTCTGAGGCGTGTGGAGGCTATTTTGGGCCTAGGCGTACTGCCCTTAAGGTATTGGATTGTGGATTCTTTTGGCCTACACTTTTCAAAGATGCTTATACATTTTGTATGACATGCGATAGATGCCAAAGAACAGGTAATATTGGTTCTAAAGATCAGATGCCTCTTTCCCCTATAATTGTTGTTGAAATATTTGATGTTTGGGGTATTGATTTTATGGGACCTTTTCCATCATCCAAAGGTTTTCTGTATATCTTATTGGCAGTTGATTATGTTTCTAAGTGGGTGGAGGCGAAAGCCACAAGGACTAATGATTCTAAAGTTGTTGCAGGATTCTTGAGAACTAACATATTTTCTAGGCTTGGAGTACCACGTGTGCTTATAAGCGATGGAGGTTCTCACTTTTGCAACAGAACCATAGAGGCTTTACTCAGGAAATATGGAGTCACTCACAAGGTTTCCACCCCATATCACCCTCAGACTAGTGGAATGGCAGAAGTATCAAATAGGGAGATCAAGCGAATATTGGAGAAAACTGTTGGTCCAACAAGGAAGGATTGGAGCAATAGACTTGAGGATGCTTTGTGGGCATATAGGACAGCCTACAAGACGCATATAGGGATGTCTCCCTTTAGGCTAATATACGGCAAAGCATGCCATCTTCCGGTGGAATTGGAACACAAGGCATGGTGGGCGGTAAAAGAATTTAACATGAATGTTGATGATGCAGGTATTCACCGAAAATTGCAGATTGGAGAGCTTGAAGAAATCAGGAATGATGCATACGATGCGTCTTGGATTTATAAGGAGAAGACGAGGTTATACCACGACAAGAAGCTAAGAAGAAAGACGTTTCTAATTGGCCAAAAAGTTTTGTTATATCATTCTCGTCTTAGATTATTTCCTGGAAAATTAAGGTCACATTGGATTGGCCCTTATATTGTTACTAATGTGTTTGCTCATGGTGCTATAGAAATCAAAAGTGAAGTTTCAGGTAAAATTTTTAAGGTGAATGGTCATCGACTTGAGCCTTATTATGAACCTTTTGAAAAGCAACTTGAGGAAATTGACATTGAGGATCCACCAAGATCGGCATTAATAGAGAAAAGAGACTAGGCTGAGTAGACTATAAACATTAAGCGCTGCATGGGAGGCAACCCATTTCAACCAAAATTGTGAAGGAGCCATCAACGAGAGTTTGAATTTTCTAAATCCCTAAACTCTTTTTGGTTGAATTGTATAAATGTGGAACTTGTGAATTTTATCATATGCTTAGAAATTACAACATTATTTCTGGTTTACATTGAGGACAATGTAATTTTCTAAGTGTGGGGTAGAGAATACATGTTTTACATATTTGTTTTTGTTTTGAGTCTTTGTTTCAAGTCATTAGGAAAAAAAAAAAAAAAAATTGTTTTGTTTGAGTCTTAGGTGCCCCTAAAAGAGTCTATGATGATTATATCTTTGAATGCATAGATGATGGTTTTGCATGATCATAAGATTAAATTGTGAGTTTCATGGATATTATGATTGGTATGAATTTGTGAGATTTTGATTGATATATGAGAAGCATGCTTGTTTGAGTTGATTTTATTCCATAACATCCTATGTGAGCTTTAGAACCTATATGCTTTCTTCATGAGTTATTATAAATGGGCAGAAATTTTTGTTTGAATCTCATAATTCTTTGCATAATCAATGACTATGTGCTATAGCTTTTTGATGGACTCTAGAATGCTAGAACTTGCTCTTGTTGAATTTTGAGACTATTACTCATAACGTGCCATGATTTTGAATATGATTGAAAAGATCTTGTTAGGATTACCACCAAAGCCAAACAAAGCATGTGCCTAATTTGTGCCCGTCGTGGGACTCCTTAATTTTAACCCCATTGAGCCTATATTCAGCCATTTTCTTTCATCACCATGAAACACATTCCTTGAACTCAGAATAGTTTAACCCTTTCCCTTGTTATCAAGACTTGGTAAAGCTGAATTTTATTGTGGAATTGTGAGTTGAAGTGATGATTTGAAGTAAGTGTGGGGTGAACTTGTCCAATTATATGAAAAATATATGTGTTGCCAAAGAAAAGAAAAGAAAAGAAAAATCGGACAGAAAAAATTAAAAACAAAAATCCGATCTAAGAAAAAGAAAAGGATTCGGCAAACAAAAAGAAAAAGTTTGGATTGAGTTCTTGTTGTGGATTTGGAGATTGTTTGATAAGTGAAGGTCTATTATTGTTATATTTGACCTTTGTCCTTGTTCACTATGTTTTGGGAAAGAAAAGAATGAAGTTTGGGTCCAACATGATGAAATTTGGCCCTTGAATTGAAGTCATAAGGAGTATTGAGCTTTGCTAAGTCTTGGTGACATTGTTATCACCACCATTCTAAATTCGAATTCCTTATGCCTAACCCCATTATCTCCCTTATTTTGATCTTTTCATGATTCTTAAGATTGGTAAACTTTGATTGTGGAGATTTTCTCAAGAGTAAGCATATGGTTTTTGGTCCATTCGTGCACATAATTGTTACATGAGATTCTTCTGAAAATACTATTCACAAAGTGCTTTTATTTGATGAAATATGCAAGCTATGTGTTGCCTTATAATCTGTTCTCTTGCATATACTTTGAGTGAATATTGCCATATCATGTGTGAAAAGAAGAGAGTATGCCTAGTAAGGAGGATTAGATCAACTTAACATGTTTACATGCTTATTTTTCTCACTTCTGACTTATTCATGCTAAGAAATTTATCTATGACGCTTGGAATTTATGTGCTAACATTTACTTGCTTAACTTGAAAGCTATGTGCTTACAGATCCTGAGAAAATCATTTAGGGGCAGTAGTCGAGTCTTTTTGTTTTGTTTTGCTAGGGACTAGCAAAGAATAAGTGTGGGGTAGTTGATAGGAGCACAATGTGCGACGTTATTAATGTGTTATTATCCCATATTTATGCTTTGTTAAGTCTATTTAGAGTAAGATAGAGTCATAATTTAGTTTAGTGTCATTTTGGTAGAGTTTTGGAGAAAATGTGCTTAATAATCAGAAAAATGACTAAGTATAGAAATCTGGAAATAAAGTAAAATATGTCTTTTTCGTGATTTTGAGGCTCGTGCTAAACTGATCTATCCTTTTTCAAATTTGATGAAATTTGGTATGCATATAACTGGCAAGCTAAAGTGCATTGTATCAAAATTTCAGATCAATCGGAGTTTGGGAAGTTACCCAAATGAAGGCTGCAACTTGGCAGTTTGAGCAAACCAATCCAGGGACTACCAGTATTTTCCTGGGACTGTGTCCTGACTTCCGGAATTTCTGTGGGACACATCGCTTGGAACCAGAGAACGTGCCATATGCCGTTGGAAAGCTCTACGAGTCTAGTTTCTCTGGGACTTAGAATCGCATCAATCGGAGCTCTGAGGAAAAAGTTATGTTGGTTTGAATGCACGAAGGTCAAGTCTGCCGAAAGAAGAAAACCTAAACCGAGTTCTACATGGATTTGGCTTACGAATGTGGACTGAATTCCATCCTTTGTGTAAGATTTTTGGCTGAATTAATTCATGGAAAACCTAAAGAGATATTGCTCAATTATTCAGTCATTATCTTGGGAATTTTCGGCAGAAAATAGAGGAAGAAAATCGCAACAAATCCTGATCAAATTCGGCAGAATTCCTGTGCACGTCATCCAACTTCCACGGACTCTCCCGGACAGCTCACAATGAATCAGAGTTCGAGCCTTATATGTATAGAAAGCTACGGGAGTCTAGTTTCCAACCCAACTAGAATCACCTCAATATATATTTTCTAGAGAAAGATATTCCAGAATCTTCACTCGAAGGTCAAATCTGCCAGCAGGATAAGTTTGAGAAAAACTAGGTTTTGTGAACCCTAGTTGCAGCCACCCTTTGGCCTCTATATATTTGACGATTTTCACACAGAAAATATCTTCTTCTCTCTCACTTTTCACTAGCCAAAACTCTGTCCAACTAGCACCACAAATCCCATACACTTTTACAAGCCGAATCCGCCATAGTTCATCACCACCACCGATCGCATATCATCACCACCGAATCCTCTTTGCCAATTCCTCTACAAGGTTTCTTTTAAAGTGTGGTTCACTCATCTCTCATGGCTTGTAATTTTCTGTATAATTACTTAACTTTGTCTATGAAGTTTGTAAGGATTTGTGGTTTGTTATTCGGTTTTATTAATTTTACATTGGATTTCTGAAATTCTGTTATGTGTTTTGGTTTTCTTTTTGTTTAATTGATGAACATGTATATGACGAATTGATTGTATGGTAATAGGGCAGTAACTTTGTTGCATGATTTGATGATTTTGTTTGGTTTATTTTCTGAATTCGTATGCACAACAAGTTTTAGGGTTAAGTGAAGCTTTAGCTAGGCTGATCTTGGGTTTAATTCTTTATGTTACCGAACCACAAATATGAGGTAAGTTATACACGAAGTTGATTTATCTTGTATTGGTTCTAAGGGATAGAGTAATTCAGAAAATATGCATGTTGAAACAAGGTGAGGTGACGCCATACTTGTTGCATGTTTCCAATTCAACTCATTGTGCTTATGTGTTTCTTAGTTTAATTTCTACACGAAGTGTCTTTAAACTGATTAGCACTATGTTTAGGGTTATGCACGAAGCTAATTCTAAATAATTGAGGAGTTTTGAATGATTAGATGAACCACGAAGGGCTCTAGTTATAATTGGAACTAAATTGCATGAAATCGGATTCAATAAAGTTGCTGCCGTATTGTTGTTTGATCGGTTTGTTATGTGCATGTGAGTCTTTGTGTGATGTGTATTATGTGAAAGATGTCGATCATATGTATATATATAATTTAGATTTAATTTCGTGTAGAATATAGAAACAAATTCTCAAACTCCCCCATATGATTTTGTAATGCTTTATGTGATTGAACGCCCTGATTTCCCCGGATTGAACGATCCCTACTTGTCTTATACTGACGATGACACAAGAGGGTAATATGTGTATGAAGTTGTTTTGCAGGTACAGATTGTGCTTGGATAATAGCTCCATCAAGTACGTGAGTGTTGCGGAGGCATACCATCAGCAGCCATTTGAGAGACCTGAGCTCCTGATTTCGGCGAGGAGAAAAGGAAAGTCGACAGACGGGTCATCGAGTTCAGGTAACATTTGATTTTATTAATTAAATGTTTTATTAAAATTAACGCACTAATATTTAATTTTATTAAATAATCGTCGTTTATGTGATAGGGACAGCCGCTAGCAGTTCAAGCAGAAATACGAGAGGTGTCATATGTTTTGACACGCTCAGGAGAACTGTTGAGAGTAGGGGGAGGATCCAGATCAACGAACCCCGTAATCAGGAGGTTCAGGGGAAAAAACGCCGCGATTAAGCGGGTTGCGTGGGGGCACTGATTAGGGATAGAGTCCTTATGTTGTGGACACGGTGGGCTGATCTGCCGGAAGAGATCAAGAGGGAGGTCAACAACGCGGCGTTGGTGAGTAATTTAAAAAATTTAATTTCTTTATCGTAATATTTAATAATTTTTGGTATTGTTATAATTGTAAAACTAATAAAATATTATCTTTCAGGCATACTTCGAGATTGCCGAACACAAGCAGGCTTGGGCGGACGCGATGCAGGACTCGAGGTATGTTGGGAATTCCTCATCTTATAATTTGAAATATTTTATGATATTAATAATATTTATAATGCACTGTTGTTTTTTCCGTAGGTTCAAAGAGTGGAAGAACGAGCTCCGTACCCACTTTAACGAATACGACAACCGTGGTCGTATGGGTACTCCAAGAGAGTTCATGTTCAGGGAGTACGAGTGGCGTTGGTTGAAGTCAGTAGACTTCAACAACCCACTTATGCAGGTAAATACTAAACTTAACTATAAATGTTTATTTTGTTAAAATTTTAATTATTAGTTTAATTATTTTATAATTATTACACTAATATTTTTTGATGCATTTTTCTAATATTTTATTATTTGTTTGAAGGAACGGTCTCGGATAAACTATGCGAACCGCCGCCGTAACACAACCCCCCATCATGGTGGTTCTAGGCCATTTGCACAATATCAGGAGGAGGCGCTTAGAGATCATCCTGATAGCAACCCGTACATGGAGACGTTCAAGAAGGCTTATCCACAAGCGACAGAACAGCTCGTAAGTCGTTGATTAGGATTTTAAAATTTTAATTATTAATTTTACTTAATTATATATTTGTTAGAATATTAATTTTTTTTTTTTCCCGTTCAATTAGGAGAGGGTGAACCGGGCCGAAGAAGAAGTGTTGCAGGAAGTAGTTCGGGAGACACAACCGAACATTTCGGAGGCAGATCTGCAAGACCGATCGAATGTCCAAATGGCAGCGAGGATGTCCTGCGCCAGGTCGACCGATCGAATGTCCAAATGGCAGCGAGGATGTTCGACGCAGCCTTCCCAGACCGGTCAAACCAATACTACTGCCGGGGTTAGGGAAGTTCTAGAATAGGGCTCCTGAAGACCACTAAGGGAGGTCAAAAGAAGGGAGGCGGGGACAGCCAACAGATGAGGGGGGAAATGCAGAGATTGGCAGAAGAAAATGTAAGATTGGCGGCCGAGTCCCAGAGATCACAGGAGCAACACCGCAGAACACAGCAGTATCATTTGGATATGTCCAGTTGGCATGCTGAATGCGAGAGAATTCGGCGACACAACTACGCCGGCCAACAAAACTGGTGGTATGATATGTTCGCGGCACAACAACAAGGCCTTGAACCCCCGCCCCCGTTTCAGCCGTTAGTTGAACCTCCAATGCCTCAACCACCCGAGTTCGTTCTGCAGGATGACGAGCATGATGGAGAGCAGGATGCTGGGGATGACGTGGTGGACTTTAGTGCTTTAGGTGATGATTAGGGTTATATTTTATGTATATTGGAACAAATTAAATAATAAGTCATTTAGACTTGTTTCTTTTTGGTGTAAATGCATGGATTGTCATTGTGAATTGCAGGTTGCTTGGAATGTTAGTTTAGAAATTAATTTAATTTTTTTTCCCCAAAATGCAAGAATAGCCGACGATATTGGCATTATTTCGTCGGCTATAAGTGCTATAGCCGACGATTTTAACAAATTTCGTCGGCTATAACCGTTATAGCCGACGAAAATGACATTATTTCGTCGGCTATAACTCATTAATGCCTATTAAAATATTAATATATTTCGACGAAATAACCGACGAAATAGATGAAATCGTCGGCTATATTTCAGAACAAATAGCCGACGAATTTCGTCGGCTATAGTTTACGATATCGTCGGCCATCTCGAAAATATCCGACGAATTTCGTCGGATATTTTGCCCAGATTTGGTCGACAAAATGAATTTTCGTCGGTAATATTTTCGGCCATACTCGAAAATAGCCGACGATTTCGTTATTTTCGTCGGCCATTCGTTTTACCGACTCCCTTTTACCGACGAATTATAGCCGACGAAAATTTCGTCGGCAGAAGGAATAGCCGACGAAAATTTGGCATAGTAGACGAAATTTTTTTCGTCGGCTATTCTGTCCGATCTGGTAGTGAATCCTTATGATACAGTAGAGTCAGATTCTTAAGAAGATGCCTAAAACAAAATCCTAAAGGATTAGTAGGAAACACTTTTGGATATACACTAAGAATACCACTATTACGATCAGAAACAAAAGTGACCTGCCTTGTAGAATACCTAGCCAGTTCTTCAGATAAGCTTTGGAGGAAACATGTCAAATTGCTCTCAGATTCAGAATCCACAATAGCATAAGCTACAAGATACATACCTGGAAAGAAAAATAACGATGTCAATGTCGTTAGATACAACACTTGTTACATCAATAGTTACAAACATAGTTACACAGGTTCTCACACAAACATTTACAGTAACTATTGGTGTACCTGAAAGTGAACAAACTCACACAAGTTACTAACTGGTCATGTAACTAGTAATATAGTTAGTCATGTAACTGACTCTATAACTACACAAGTAACTGGTCATGTAACTGCCCATGTAACTGATTTTTGTAACCCCAACTAACTCTGTAACTACACAAGTAACTGGTCATGCAATTGATAATGTGCATTGTCGTTTCATCATATAACTGATTAAATAGACAAAACGAGATATTTCATGTAACTAGTAATGTAGCTATCAAAAGTAACTGTGCATGTAACTGATTCTGTAACTACTGGTGTAACTACAACTATCAAACATCTGTTGAAACCTTTTTGTTTCAGAGCAAATATTCAGTGTAATTCTAGAGCCAGGGTTGGATTCCACCGTCCGCTCACAAAACCACACTAACTCAGAATAAGACTCTCCTTCATCACCAATCACAGCTTCTGTAACTACTGGTGTAACTACAAGAAAAAAAGAATAATAATGTAAAAGGACGAATAAGCTTTATTTCAAAGGATGAATAAACTTCATACAAAAAGATGAACAACTACTGATCCCTATGTCTACACAGTTACTTGTCACTGCTTCTACTCCAGTTACTGCTACATGAACATGTAAGAATAACTACTGGTACTGCTTCATAAGGAAGATGAACGTCACAAATATGTACAGCTTCCCACAAACGGAATAATATTGGAGGCTAAGTGTTTAGATGCTATGGAGGTACACATGGATTATATGATCATGGATAGTTGTAATAATTGATAGAAGAGGATATGTAGAAAGACAAAAAATTAATATGAACAAGGGATACTTTTATTGATACTAAAAAATGTTTACAAGGAAATGAAAGGATTACAAAAAACTTTTCTATTGCAGGTGAAAGATTTCAGAATGGCTTGAGTACTCTGATGGTTTCACTACTCTGGTTTCGAAACCTTTTTCATTTGGCTGTCTTCTATTCTTATACAACTTGGGGCTCAGTCTGAACAAACTCCACTGATGTGATGTGGGTGAAGCTTACAAAGATAGACAAAAGCTCAAGCAAGAGTCGACAAGCCTTTGTAGATACATAGATTGTTTCACCACTTTCCATGAGCTACTATCCAAACTTGCATTCAAATAAAGATGCTATGCATGTAAGGACAAAGTAGATGTCAGTGACATGGTCATGTCCATGATATCCCACTTGTATCATCACCTTGTTCATAAGTTATCTCTTTTTTAGGTATTTGGTGGAGTAGTTTACTCTGAGATAAGTTTTACCACTCTATGTGTCAAGTTGTATGGGATGCACCGTTGTATGCTAGAATTTTATTATTTTTTTTTAATTTTTTTGAATAAAGGGTTAGTGGGGTTGCCGTCAAACTTTCATTAGTGAAACTGTCAAATATAAAAAGAGCCCGGAGGACATGAAACCTAAACCCTTGAATACAATAACCACTTAGAAGAAATCTCCAAATAATAACTCTACAAAATACATGTACTCTAATAAGCACCAACTAATAAAAACTACTACTCCAATAACGTCTCTATTTGCTTTGAAAGAGCGGTGACATAATGGAAAGCACAATTGACATGTAACACGAGTACATATCTTAATATCCAATAATTTAGCTTTCCAGTTCGAATATTAATGAAACTATATATAATCATTCGAAGAGTCTTTATTTATTGTTGTTCTTTATCTCTGCCTATTTGCAATATAGTTGGCTAAATAATATAATGGAGCAGCCCTAGCTAGCAGCATCAAAATAAGCAAGCTCTTCAATTGCTTGAGCCACTAATTCGGCAGCAAAATTTTTAGCCCCTTCAATACCCATGAGCTCAGGTAATGTCGCCTTATCGCTCACCAACTCTTTTCCGGCCGTCTTTCCCAATTCCTCTTATGACTTTGTGACGTCCAAAATATCATCCACAACTTGAAACAACAGTCCTATACACCTTGCATACTTCCTCATCTTTTCTACTTCAATTTCATTCCCTCCTCCCATTATTGCTCTGCACACCACAGAAGCCTCGAGGAGCTTTGCAGTTTTATGAACATGAATGTACTCCAACTCTCTCAGTGTCACTTCCTTACCTTCACTATGAATGTCCACCATATGGCCTGCAACAAGACCTAATGAGCCAACAGCGCGCTGAACCGAGCTCAACAATGGTCTGAACCACACGTTCAGGCGAGTGATAAAAGGGCATCACAAGCTAGAACCGCAGTAGCTTCATCGAAAGCCTTGTGGTTCGTAGGTTTTCCTCATCTAAGATCGTCGTTGTCCATGCAAGGAAGGTCATCATGAATAAGTGACATGGTATGAACCATTTCAAAGGCGCAAGCTGTTGGAAAAATAGGTTAAAAACCCTTTTTGAAACCAAATTTAAATGGATTAATTAAAGTGTGTTACACTTATAGTCAATGAGAATTGAACTTGGATTTGTATTCTTCATAATGAAGACTACAATATTATGTGTTCATATGACAAATTTGGTTTTGGGATGAATGAAAAATTGTCATCCAAAGTTGGCTATTGAAAAAGGGAAATGGTAAGAGTCAAGTGACTCTTCAGTTGCTACTAGAAATTTTTTGATATTCTAGTAACATATGATGTAATGTGTATTATGAACATTGAGTGGGATGTTCATGACCATTGAGTGAGATGTTCATGACCATTGAGTTCCCTATATTGATGATTGATTTTAATAGCCTTGGCCATTCCTCACACTATAAAAAGGGCCTCTTATTCCATAGTTTAAAACACCAATCCCGAGACCAACATACCAACACAACATAGAGAGTATTCAATTTTCTGCTCTTGTGCTCTTGTTTTATTCTGGTGATATATGGAAGGTACTAGCAGTTCGTAGGTGTTCTTGTAGCAGTGCAGCCACAAGAACTCGAAAGGTCGTTGTATCCTGGGAGACGAACGCCAAAAAGGCATTTTGCACCGATAGAGGCGGCGTAATTGTCTTAAGGAAAGTGTGTGATACACACGACTCGACTTCAACTAATTCGATTTTCCTTATCATTTTAATATCCGTCGATAGCCGTTGGCATTCTTTATTTATAATTATTATTTTAATTATAAATTAATTTTGGGTAATCATATTTGAAAAATCATAAACCCCTCTTTTGTTTACAGCTTAAGACAATTACGATTTGATTTTGCTTGTATGATTCGAGGTTTATTGGTTGCCTAAACGGATTTAAGGTTCTGGTTGCCTAAACAGATTTAAGGTTCTTTCGAAGCTTGTTGTTGTCTTATGGAACGGTTTTAAGGTTCTTTCGAAGCTTGTTGTTGCCTTATGTAATGGTTGCCTAAATGGATTTAAGGTTCTTTCGAAGCCTTGTTGTTGCCTTATGTAATGGTTGCCTAAATGGATTTAAGGTTCTTTCGAAGCTTGTTGTTGCCTTATGGAAAGGTTTTAAGGTTCTTTCGAAGCTTGTTGTTGCCTTATGTAATGGTTGCCTAAATGGATTTATGGTTCTTTCGAAGCTTGTTGTTGCCTTATGGAATGGCTGCCTTAACGGAATTGGTCGCCTATACGGATATTGTTGCCTTACGGAATTCGTAGCTTACGTATACATTGAATTGAGAAATAAGTGATTATATTAATTAACACTTATAGGTGTGTTTTCATAATTGAAAAAATTATTGAAACAACCAAAGAGTCAATCAAGGTGCCAACCGGATGTGATTGCGTAATACATGTACTACCAAGGTTGCCTAAACAGAATTGGTTGCATGTATACTTGTCTTACGAAATGGTTGCCTGTATACTTGTCTTACGGAATGGTTGCCTATACAGATATTATTGTCTTACAGAATTTGTAAGTTACATTTACATTGAATTAATAAATAAGTGGTTATTTCAATTAACACTTATGGGTGTGTTTTCAGAATTGAAAAATTACTAAAACAACTAAGAGTTGATCAAGATGCCGACCATGGATGTGATTATCTGGATACATGTCTCAGTCTCACAAAGAGAAAAATCTGAGAAATTGAATGGGCTTCACTTGATGCACTTGTTGAAATTATGTCCAACGAATAGAGCATGGATGAAGTCAATGATTATGACTGTGGAATAAAAGACTTAGAGCTGTGGTATGACCAAGCCAAGTTTATAAAATAAAATAGGACCATGAGTGGTGGATTATTTAATTCTTGTAAATGACATTTGTCCAAGAATGAATAAAGTTTCTTTTCACCAATATGGTTGAGCCATCCAAATATATGGCATGATAGACCAAGATATATGATAATTATGGTGCTCTATGTAGACTAATTAACATTGACAAGGGTCAAAGTATGCTTTATGATACTTTAACTCATTTTGAAAGCAAGTGGATATGTAATGGCATGTTTATTGTTTGAATGCAATAATAAGATGATTAAATCCACTAGAGATATGTTAAATTTCATATTTGACATGAAAAATATGGATATTGCTTATGTGAGCAAGTCAAAGAGACACACGAGTAATATTTGAGTTGTGTTGTCCTAGAAGGATACTGAGATGAAAAATGGATATCTAACACGATAGTCTAGCGGTTATGTGTTCACACTAAAAGGTGGAACAGTGATATGGAAATCCTCCAAACAAACCATTTTTGAGTTTGTGGTACCAGACAAATGTGAGGAAGAAGCACAATGGTTACACCAATTTCTTGAGGATATTCCAAAATAGACAAAAACTTGTGTCTGCAATTTGCATGCATTGTGACAATCAATCTTCAATCAGCAGGGCACAAAGTAATGGTAAGTCTAGACACATCTTGACTACTCTCTATTGGAGTTATCTTGATTGACTATGTGAAGTCAAAAGATAATATTGTGGATCTGCTAACCAAATGGTTAACTAGAGAGTTAGTTAATAAATCATCAAGAGGAATGGGACTAAAGCCCATGAATTAAAAAATCTTTACAGTGGATACCCAACCTAGCTGACTGGAGATCCCAAGATCTAGGTTCAAAGGGACAACTAAATTGTAGAGATAATGTCGGATCACTGTGGGGAGTTTTCCCAGGTCCATTCCTATAATGAAAAACAGTGATGCCCGTAAAGAATGAGGTTAAGCTAAAGCTTTTAATGATTCTTATGCGTCGGGAAATCCGAGCGGAGTAATGCGGGTTACTCTTAATTAAGAGATCACCTATGTAAGAGAGAAGTGGGGCCGCTTCTAAGGGAATTGTTGGGGCACAATTCTTATCAAACTCTTACAGAACCAGGCGTGTGTCCAGGGCCAAAACGGGCACAATAGTGAGAACTGCAATGTACCAGGAAGACTCCTGTGTGAGGTATGCTATCAGTTACACAAAATAACGAATAGTTCAAGGACATCGCGTCTACTGTTTAGTTAGTAACGTAATCATACTTTCACAAGGGAAGGTTCAAAGGGTAAAACCTACCTATCCTATGCAGGTTTCGACCATAGAAATCTATCACCAATTCTATCGAGTCTTTGGTGGTCAATTTTATTCATGTGGGGAATTGTTGGAAAAATGGGTTAAAAACCCTTTTTGAAACCAAATTTAAATGGATTAATTAAATTGTGTTACACTTATAGTCAATGAGAATTGAACTTGGATTTGTATTCTTCATAATGAAGACAACAATATTATGTGTTCATATGACAAATTTGGTTTTGGGATGAATGAAAAATTGTCATCCAAAGTTGGCTATTGAAAAAGGGAAATGGTAAGAGTCAAGTGACTCTTCAGTTGCTACTAGAAAATTTTTGATATTCTAGTAACATATGATGTAATGTGTATTATGAACATTGAGTGGGATGTTCATGACCATTGAGTGAGATGTTCATGACCATTGAGTTCCCTATATTGATGATTGATTTTAATAGCCTTGGCCATTCCTCACACTATAAAAAGGGCCTCTTATTCCATAGTTTAAAACACCAATCCCGAGACCAACACAGCAACACAACATAGAGAGTATTCAATTTTCTGCTCTTGTGCTCTTGTTTTATTCTGGTGATATATGGAAGGTACTAGCAGTTCGTAGGTGTTCTTGTAGCAGTGCAGCCACAAGAACTCGAAAGGTCGTTGTATCCTGGGAGACGAACGCCAAAAAGGCCTTTTGCACCGATAGAGGCGGCGTAATTGTCTTAAGGAAAGTGTGTGATACACACGACTCGACTTCAACTAATTCGATTTTCCTAATCATTTTAATATCCGTCGGTAGCCGTTGGCATTCTTTATTTATAATTATTATTTTAATTATAAATTAATTTTGGGTAATCATATTTGCAAAATCATAAACCCCTCTTTTGTTTACACTCCAACTCTCTCAGTGTCACTTCCTTACCTTCACTATGAATGTCCACCATATGGCCTGCAACAAGACCTAATGAGCCAACAGCGTGCTGAACCGAGCTCAACAATGGTCTGAACCACACGTTCAGGCGAGTGACAAAAGGGCATCACAAGCTAGAACCGCAGTAGCTTCATCGAAAGCCTTGTGGTTCGTAGGTTTTCCTCATCTAAGATCGTCGTTGTCCATGCAAGGAAGGTCATCATGAATAAGTGACATGGTATGAACCATTTCAAAGGCGCAAGCTGTTGGGATTGCTAAAGACTCATCCCCTCCAACTAGTTCACACGAAGAGATGCACAAAACTGGACACACACGCTTTCCGCCAGCCAGAAGGGAATATCTCATTGCCCTGTGAATTTTCTTGGGATATTGCATAGGCACAGCTTCATTCAACGCTTTCTCCACCTTTGTTGCCTTGGTTGCCATGTATTCGTCAAACTCGAATAGGACAACACCTGTAAACCAAATTCTGAATGTTCACAATACAATATATCATATGCATAACCATAATCATTAGACTTTTAGCTTTGAGTAAACTTACCATCATTATGAATCATAGCTCCTTCCATTGATATAAACCTGAAACACAAAAGTACTAGGCAAAGGCCTTCTGTTAGTCACCACAATAAGCTTCTCAATGGACAGAACTTACGTTATGTCTCGTGGTGATAACAGGACCAATACCATCTATTTATATAGAATCATTAACCCTAAAGAGTCCTCCTATTAAGGACATTCCTTGAGAGTTAAGTCTTCTAATTAGATTCCTGATACAATACTGATTAGTTGTCTAACTTCTAGACTATGAATAGGATTCCTTATAATAATGATCTAATACACGAAATCATTATTAACTGGATATAGTTCTGTATTTGTTTCCATGTAGAAATAGATATTGTCATTAAGCATAATTATCATTTAATATGTGATAAGTCCATATTGATCTAACAATCTCCCACTTGGACTATCACTCGCCATAAATGATAACTCGCACTTGAGAATGACAACAAATGTTCTACCTACTGTAGTGCGCGCCGAAAAACAAATGAACCAAAAATCCTTTCACAACATGGTCAAATTACAGTCACCTATGCAGAGCAAGAACCAAGTTACACTTTGACAAAAATGCAGAGGTTCTGTACCACAACACAAGCTTCTGTAATCCACATATGTCAATCATGCAGTATTGAGATATATGTTAATGTGCATTGACAAGTAAAAACATATATCAAGTCTTACTTTATGTTCTTAAAACCAGAACTCAAGCAAACTTTACTGAACACCAATAATCTCAATTTTGCTTGTACTGTAGTTTCATACTAAACATGAATGAGATCATCTGATAGCAAGTATATATATAACTGGAACCATAAAACAATTATTTTCAGAATAATCATAAAGCTGCAGCAACACAAAATTCTGAAATTCCTCAACTTTTATTTTAAAAACTGTCATTACAAAACAAAGTTGCAATTCGAACTGATATCATAACCGAAAACACAAGAACTCAGAAAACAAAATATTTTAAGTTTGCTCCTACTGGACTCCCACTGAACCTAAGCATCTAAGTTTGGAAGAATTCCAATGCTTTCTGCATGCTTCTTGAATACCTTCACTGGTAGTGCTTTGGTGAAAGGGTCTGCAAGCTGTGAGTTGGTGTTTATATCCAAAACAGTTACCTCACCATGCTTGACTCTTTCTCTAACACTATAATATTTCAAGTCTATGTGTTTTGAGTTGCTGGATCTTTTATTGTTCTTGCTAAAGAACATAGCAGCCACATTATCACAGTATATAACAAGTGCATCCGCCACAATGTGACTCAATACTTTAGTCTGCTCTAGGAAATTCCTAATCCAGAGTCCTTCACACATTGTTTCATATACTGCTATATATTCAGCTTGCATGGTGGAGGTTGTGATTAAGGTTTGCTTCATTGTTTTCCAAGCAACTGCTCCATCCGCCAGCATGAACACATAACCACAAGTTGACTTGTTTGAGTCTGGAAAATTCCCTGCAAAATCAGAATCTGAGAAACCAACAATTTTCAGATTCTCAACTCTTCTGTACACAAGCATGTGACTCTTTGTTTTCTGTAAATATCTAAGAACTTTCTTTCCAGCCACCCAATGTTCTGGTCCTGGATTTGACTGAAACCTTGACAGCATTCCAACAGCAAATGCCAAGTCTGGTCTGGTACAGACTTGAGCATACATGAGACTTCCAACAAGTCTAGCATATGGTTTTGTATTCATGTTTTCTTTCTCAGCTTCACTTTGTGGACACTGACTCTTAGTGAGTTTATCACCCTTAGACATGGGAACCTCTCCATTTGAGCACTTTTCCATACTAAATCTTTTAAGAACTTTAGTAATGTAATTCTGCTGAGATAATCCCAACAACTTTTGTGCTCTGTCCCTTTTAATTTCTATTCTTAGTACATAGGATGCTTCACCTAAATCTTTCATGTCAAAGTTCTTTGACAGAAAGCTCTTGGTATCTTTAAGCAGCTTGAGATTGCTGCTGGCCAAAAGTATGTCATCCACATACAGTACTAAGAATATAAATTGGTTCCCTACTGTTTTTAAATAAATGCACTCGTCCACTAGATTTTCAGTAAAGCCAAAAGAAGAAATTACTGAATCAAATTTCTTATACCACTGCCTAGAAGCTTGTTTTAGACCATAGATAGATTTTCTTAATCTACAGACTAAGTTCTCATTTCCAGCTTCAATAAATCCTTCGGGTTGCTTCATGTAAATTACCTCCTCAAGCTCTCCATTTAAAAATGCTGTTTTGACATCCATTTGATGCAGCTCCATGTCATAATGTGCCACCAATGCCATGATAATCCTGAAGGAGTCTTTACATGAGACTGGAGAAAATGTCTCAGTGTAATCAATACCCTCCTTTTGTGAGAATCCTTTTGCCACTAGCCTTGCTTTATGCCTCTCAATATTTCCAGTTGCATCTCTTTTGGTTTTATAAACCCATTTGCAACCTATTGGCTTCTGTCTAGGATCAGGTTTAACTAATTCCCAGACTCTATTCTTCTCCATAGAATCAATCTCAGCTTGCATGGCCTCCTGCCACTTGACAGAATCTTGACTTGCTTCTGCTTGATCAAAATTTGTTGGATCATTGTCTTCTGCACAGTCTTCATTAATGTCTGCTTCAGCCAAGTAGACAATGTAATCACTATCTTCCCCCCCAAATTTTGATTTTCTAGCTCGTTTGGATCTTCTAAGTTCAGGATTAAGATCATTTTGTGGTTCTATAATGTGAGATGCTGCAACAGTTGGTTCTGCTGCAGCTGGTTGCTCATCAATTTGCATTTCCTGATCAATTTCTTGATCTGCTGCATTTTGATTTTCTATAATGATGTCATCTGTTATTTCTTCAGTTTCAAAAGGCAAAACATTTTCCCAATCCTCATCAGTCACAATTTCTTCAAAATCTAAGGATAAATCCTCATATTCTGTATTGTGAGCTTTTTCATTTAAGAATTTGACTTGATGAGTTTCAAAAATTCTAGGCTTATGTTTAGCAGAATACAGCTTATAGCCCTTAGATTTTTCTGGATAACCTATGAAATAGCAGCTTATGGATTTGGGATCAAGCTTGCTCAAGTTTGGATTATAAATCCGAGCTTCTGCATTACAGCCCCATACATGACAATGGTAAAGACTTGGTTTTCTGCCACACCATAATTCAAAAGAAGTTTTCTCAATGGCCTTACTAGGTGTTCTATTGCAAATGTAATTTGCAGTTTTCAAGGCCTCTCCCCATAAGAATTTTGGTAAGCCAGTTGTACACATCATACATCTAACCATATTTAGAAGGGTTCTATTCTTTCTCTCTGCAACACCATTCTGTTGTGGATTATAGGGTGTTGTATATTGAGCTTTAATTCCATGCTCTTGTAAATACAAGGCAAATGGACCCTTCTGTTGACCTTTTTCTGTATATTTTCCATAAAATTCTCCACCTCTATCCGATCTTACTGTTTTGATTTTTCTCTCTAGCTGATTCTCTACCTCAGTCTTGAAGATTTTAAAAGCTTCAAGTGCTTGAGATTTTTCTGATAGTAAAGAAACATAACTGTATCTAGAGAAATCATCAATGAATGTAATGAAATACACATTACCACAGATAGTTTGGTGTTTAAATGGACCACAGATATCAGTATGTATGAGTTCCAGTAAATTTTGGCTTCTTACTGCAGTCTTCTTTCTTTTATTTGTCATTTTTCCCTTAAAGCATTCCACACAATCATTAAGATCAGAAAAATCCAATTCATTTAGGATATTGTTTTTAACCAGAATTTTCAGTCTCTCTTTTGAAACATGGCCGAGTCTTCTATGCCATAAATATGCAGACTTTTCATTTTGTTTGGTTCTTTTAACACCAATCAAGGCATTAGTACTGTTAGTGTTTTCTTTTTCAACGAGAGAAATCTCTTGTTGAGACATAGAACAATTAAGCTGTAAATAATCATTCAATATCACACCAGAACCAATCTGTTTTGAATTTCTAGAAATAATAATTCCATTATTATCCATCAAAAGTCTACAACCAGCTTTAATCAGCTGAGAAACTGAAACTAAATTCCTTCTAATGGAAGGTACATAATAAACATTATCCAAAATTAAAAGATTTTCATATCCTAGATCAAGCTTGAGGGTTCCTATGGCTTTGACTCCCACTCGCATGCCATTGCCTACTCTCAGGTTCACCTCATCACTTCTTGGGACTCTCCTCTTTGTGAATCCCTGCAAGGAATTAGTGACGTGAATAGGAGAACCAGAATCTATCCACCAAGACTGGGGTTCAACATTTATAAGATTAATTTCTAAGGAAAATACTGTATTAGAAATTTTCTTACCCTTTTTAGCTAGCCAAGCCTTATAACATGTACAGTCCTTTTTCATGTGACCTACTCTCTTGCAAAAGTAGCACTTGAATCTGAATGGTCTGTTTTCTTTTGGTCCTGTGGCTGCAGATGCCTTGGTGATGGTTTTGGTAGGCTTGAGTTTGTTTTGAGTCTTTTTCTTCTTAGGCTTCTCAACTAGGTTGACTGTGAGGGACTGAGACTGGTTTTTCTTGATCCTAGATTCCTCATCAACACAGATTGAGATGAGTTCATCTGGGGTCCAGTTTTCCTTTTGAGCATTATAACTTGTTCTGAGATTGTCAAAACTACTAGGGAGTGTGTTTAGTGCATGATGCACCAACAATTGATCTTTTACTCCCACTAACATCTCTCTCAGCCTGTTGTTGATGTTAATCAACTCCATTATATGCCCTCTTACACCCTCAGATCCTGTTCCAGAGTACTGTAGGGTATGATACTCTTTGCTCAGCCTAGCTATTTCAGCTTTTTCACTTTCTTTAAACTTAGCTGCCACAGCCTCAATGAAATCAGTAGCTAATTCTGGTTCCTCCACACAACCTCTCACTGATCTAGACATAGAACTTCTAATCACATTTTTGGCCATCATATTAGATCTCATCCACTTCTTATGGTGAGCTTTGACTGAGGGTTTATCATCTTCTGCTGGGGTATCAGGTTGTTCTTCAAGAAAACAGAATCCTATTGTCTCATGCATAGAAATGTAGTTTTCTACAGAATCTCTCCAGGCTCTAAAGTTTGAACCAGTAAGCACTAAGACAATGTTGAAGGTCATGTAGGTGTTACCTAAGGAGCAAAGGAAAAGTTTTTGTGAGTTCTTAACTTTGTAAAGCTTTTAGAGTTTTCAGTGTTTTATGAATTAGTTTAAGTTAATCAAACCATAACAGAAACACTCATAAAACAAAACATTCAGAAAACTCAATACATTTATACTTGCATTCACATCAGTCCATATCCGTAAAACAATACTAAGTAACACTTTTGAGCAGAAACTTAGCATACTATAAATCTTTATCAATAAGCCACACTTGATAAAAACATGTTATTCAAGGAACCAAATCCACATCTTTAGACAGAAGATTAAATTCCAAGTATCCTGATTTATTCTTATCAAATATGCTTACTGCTGTTTGCATTCTAAATCATACTTCGACACTTCTTTGGAAGATAAAAAGCATTATTTAAAACACAAAACACAACTTTCAGTCTGTTATACCATATGATCTCCTGGAAATATCAATGAAAAATGCTTTGTGCAAAATATTCATTTATACCAACAGAAAATCACAAACTTGTTTGAGCTTGAAAACTTGATTTCTATCCAGGTTACCCTTTGTAAGAAAACTAAGCTCTTGTGCCTGTAAGAAATTTTTCAATGCATAAATTTTGGGAGACTTTAACGACTACATGCATCATTGTCAATTACAGAACACATACTTCAATTCAATTCCATAGAGCATAATCTGTATTGAAATATCATCCAGCCACAGAACAACACAATCACCAACTTATGTGTACGCTGGGAGTGCTCTAGGGTTCTTATGCAATATATATATATATATATATATATATATATATATATATATATATACATGCTTGAATTGAAAACAAAAATTCCAGAAAAAACCTGATTTGCTTTTTCCCCAATTTGCTACAGAACGCAGCGGAAGCTATAAACTTGATGCAGCAACTATTTCTTGGCTTTCTTGATCCACAGCAATCGGGTTTTGAATCCCATAAGAGACGTAAAAGTCTCTAGCGCTTCCAATCCAGTCTCCGTTCCATCTTCTTTATATGTTATGAATACATCCGCCACTGTTGCGAACTTATCCGCCAGGATACATCCGCCACTGTTGCGAACTCATCCGCCAGGATATATCCGCCACTGTCAATTCTGACGAGCGGTTTACTTCTGGCGAGCGGGTCGAGACTGGATCCGCGCTTGCTTGTGGGTCGAGCCAAGAATTGGTTAACAGGCAAAGCCCATTAACCCGTAAAGCAAAATTTTTGTTTGAGAAAACCCTAAAACGATTTTGTTATGCAAAACTGAAAATTTTGTGAACCTTTATGGCTCTGATACCAATTTGTAAACCAAATTCTGAATGTTCACAATACAATATATCATATGCATAACCATAATCATTAGACTTTTAGCTTTGAGTAAACTTACCATCATTATGAATCATAGCTCCTTCCATTGATATAAACCTGAAACACAAAAGTACTAGGCAAAGGCCTTCTGTTAGTCACCACAATAAGCTTCTCAATGGACAGAACTTACGCTATGTCTCGTGGTGATAACAGGGACCAATACCATCTATTTATATAGAATCATTAACCCTAAAGAGTCCTCCCATTAAGGACATTCCTTGAGAGTTAAGTCTTCTAATTAGATTCCTGATACAATACTGATTAGTTGTCTAACTTCTAGACTATGAATAGGATTCTTTATAATAATGATCTAATACACGAAATCATTATTAACTGGATATAGTTCTGTATTTGTTTCCATGTAGAAATAGATATTGTCATTAAGCATAATTATCATTTAATATGTGATAAGTCCATATTGATCTAACAACACCTTCAGCAAGCAATGGTTGAGCCAGAGACGAATCAGCTACTTGTGCATGAAACATGGACTTATTTTGCAGGGGAATTATGATTGATCTGAGGCAAGCAATTGGGTTTCTAGAGGGACTTTGGAAACCAAAAATGGGGTTTCTGTGAAGGACTGGGCGTTCATAGCTTTGGCTCATTGCAAAAAGGGCCATTGGGAGTAATGGAATTTAGATTTTCAAGAATTCCTTTGTTAACGTTTTCTGGAATGGTCCGACCTCTTATGTAGAGTTACAAGTAGACTAATGTACTGAAGATGCTGTTTTTGTGTCACTTTGTATCGCTTGAGGTTATTGCTTCTACTGGGGCTTGGACCATACTGCAACATTTTGTTCATTCTAGAAAAAAAAAATACTGCAATATTTTGTTCACACATGCACGTCATTTTATTATCCAAATACTTTAATTTTATTTTTGGTTTTAGAACTTAGAAGATTTGTCATGACAGCTGATCAATCATACTATAATTGAGATTCATCACGAATTTGAGAGCACTTGCAGAGCATAAAAGTTAGAATATTAACTGAACTGTGTCAGGTGATGGGAATAATAACATCAAAACTAAACTGGTCGACTTGAGATAATGTGGTCTGAGTTTGCTTTTCCCTGAGCTTCTTGTTTGCCGTGATCTTAAAATTCTTAGTGTTTGAAGTCTTGATCGGGGATGATGTGATATAAAGGATAGGAAACACCCAATTAAAAGAACAGAAAAGCATGGAGTAGTCATCACCGAGATTATATAAAGAATGGAGTCTTGATTCATTCTTCTTCTCTATGACTCCCTATTTGCGATAGAATTAGCTAAACAATATACTGGAGAATAAATTACGCAAGCTATTCAACTGCTCAAGCCACTAATTCCGCAGCAAAACTCTATAAGGTCAACTTTGAAAATAGAAAAATAGGGAAGTGTACAGTGTACTCATATTGGGATGTGCTAATATAATTTCTTTTTATATTTATAATTAACAAAAGGGTATGTTATACAACCCTTCCCACTTCTTCCATCTGTAATATAGGTTGTTGACCCTGATTCATTCTACTAGAATACATATGACATCATAACAAATAAGTTGCAAACTCTAAATCAGGTAAGGTTTCGGCACATGAAGTATATTACCAATGAACCTCTTGTGTGCAGATGTGGGCGCTAGATACTCTGCTTAATTTCCTTTTCACTGGAACCAGATTGAAGTCTCCAACGGCTTCTCCATTGGCAATGCCAACCCTTGTAGATCTTCTTTGTAATCAAAAGAGGCCAAGTCAAATGAGGACCCAAACATCATGGGGAAGTTACTATTATGGTTGGTCTCAAATGGAGAACTCATAACCTTAAACTGGTCGAATTGACCTTCCTCTCGAGTAAACAGGTGATGATTACTGGAGATGTTGGATTCTTCAATGAAATTCCCATCCAACCTGACCCCTTGACCACGGAAGTATTCATCCTGTTGGTGTGCACCTTTAGGTTGAGAAAAACTCGTAGAGTTGCTCGCTAGGTTGTTTGGAATTGCATTCTTGTCACCTTGAACATTACTATCATAGAATGACATAAGATCGCTGATCATTTTCTGCCCATCCTCTGGAACTCCTCCTGATAGATCAAAGGAAGGTGGCACTGGCTTGGCGGAAGTAGTTGCGGAAGTAGTTGCTGCCTTGTTTTGGACAAAGGAATGAGGGAAAATGACGGGTTTAACCTCATTAACAATAAAATTTGATGCCCCAAACTTGGAAGACCTGTTACTGAACGGGCAACTCAATTGATGAATGTCCCTGGAAGTTCTGTCATGAAAACCATGACGGAATTCACTGTAAGGACATTGAACGAACTCACAGGTGTAGATCTTCTTATCCACCACCATGTTTAGATCACTTGAAGGCTTCCTTTTCCTCATTAAATCTACTTCTCCTTTAACTGGAAAGGAAGTGGGTAGATGGACTTGAAGCCTTTCCCTAATTGTTTCCATCCCAAAATTCAATGACTGAAGATTATCAGGCTTACACTCCCGCACATCAAAGTTTGGTTCATCTTCAGCCCCTTCAACATCATACTCACTATAGTCGTCAACCACCAGAGATCCACTAGCTCCAGCTGAAGACAAAGGCGGGCAAGAATTGGGGTAAAGCTCTCGAGCCAGGCACTCTTCTTGGTTGATGATGGCCAGCCAGGTAGAACTCTCCTTGGCTGTCATTTTGTCTTGCAAGCATTTAGATTGTCTCACAAGCTTACGAATCTTGGCAATATCAGGAGACATATGCTTAATAACTGCAGTGAGGACACCCACCTTCCATGCCTTTTTCAAGTCATGTGGCTTCTTGTATGGTGGAGGACCCTGTTCCTTAGGCAAACCAAGTTCAGGCCACCATTCCTCATTTCCAGAGGGCCACCATGGTGGGGGAACTCCTTTCTCTAAAGGAAACCGCCTCTGTGGAGGATCACAATGCTGCATAAGTGCTGACAAGAGCGAACCCAGAGTGGTGTCTTGAAGCTCTTGCAAGGTGTGAGGGGTTGGACCAATTGGGTTGCACCCGTCATTTCTGCCAGGAACAGCATTATCAGATTGGTACTTGGATATAGCAGCCGGTCCATTACGATCAAATCTGACTTTATCCTTCCACCATTCACGAAGATTGTCCGATGCCCCAGTGACTGGTTTTCCTTTCTCTGGAATAATACCATAGACAAAGCCTTGAGCTTGACAAACTTCCATCATCTTCAACATGTACTTTAAGATCCCATCCTGGGCCCTTGACATCTTTTTCCTCCTTGCCTGCTCTTGACACTGCCTCTGCTTTGCGGTGACAAACACCTCCTTACCACCCTTAGTTGTCTGTTCTTTGAGTCTTTTGAGTCGCATTTTATCCCTCCACATCCTTCTCTCGAGCTCGTCCACATCGATCTCATCATCAGTATAATCATCCTCCATAGTGGCCTCAGTTTCAGCCTGTGGAATAGTTACTTCTCCCCCAGTAGTTGCAGATATAAAATCCAGATCACCACAAAATCCCATTTCATCAAACATCATCATCATTGCCCAAACCAAAACTCACAAGGATCTAAAAAAGATACAAATATAACTCGGGAATAACCGGAATCGTAACGTTTCTTTTGTCTTGTAAAATCTGTCACAAGAGCAAATAACCGAACAGAAAAAACCAATTCAATACAACCATTTCACAAGGCCATAATCACAGA
Source organism: Potentilla sterilis (assembly GCA_963682095.1). Taxonomy (NCBI): domain Eukaryota; kingdom Viridiplantae; phylum Streptophyta; class Magnoliopsida; order Rosales; family Rosaceae; genus Potentilla; species Potentilla sterilis. Next base: position 17,525,402 of record OY821764.1, read on the forward strand.
TTACAGATGCAGACGTGTTAAAAATCAGATTGTTGGAGTAGAAATAAACAGAACAACTTAATCTAGGAATACGTATACAAAAAAGAAGACAGATCAACTTAAGCCGCATACAAAATCATCAATTAATGGAGACAGTATTATTATTATTATTATGTAATAGTCATCTGAGAACAGCTGGATCGGAGTCCACTATCAATTCTAAAAGACGCCCATAAAAACAAAACAAAACTAGATAGCATCAGAGATTCACAGATAGAAAAAAAAAAAAAAATTGGAAAGGGGCAAGATCAGAAGGAGGGTTTACCTAAAGGATGGGAAGGAGGGGATGAACTCTAGCGCTTCTCTTCCATGGTCATGCTCAAAGCGTTTTCAGAACAAGGGAGAGAGTTAAAGCATTATCTCCTTGAATTGACCCACGTTATGTATTCTTATTTAATTTGTGTACACAAATAAATAATATCTTCGATTGATTAGGGGTCTTAATGTGAACGTGGTCGGTTATGACCCTATAGCGAATCATTTTTTATTTTCACAAGGATAACTTAATAGTTTATAGTGTATGCCCCCATTGAAATAACAAAATAAGTATATTATACTATAATAAGAAGTTAAGAACTATAATGTAATAACGTTCGTTTATTTTTTCTTATAAAAAAACAACATTTTAAAAAAATATATCTTTATAAAATAGATTCTAAGATTATAAACTAAAGAAAATCGGTGGTGGACGTAAAATCTCTACACTCATCCCTATTTAAAAATGAGAACGTTCATTTAGAAAAATGATATGAGGAAAATAAAATGTGTGTGTTCATAATTTGGTCAGGCATTAGGTAGGTAGGTAAATATGGGTCATCGCTACATTAACGAAAGCACCAAAATGATTAACGGAGCATTAGTTCAGGTACCATTTGGGTAGTTTGAAAAATTTAGGTACCAAAAATTGCAATAGAACATAGTTCGTGTACCATTTGATGATTTTTCTCACTTTTAGCATTGCAATAACTAAAATGTTACAATGAGTCTGGCGTGAGTGGAACTCATAACCTCTCATTTACAGAAAGAAGACTATGCTACTAGACCAAATGTGATAAGCTTGAAAGAGAAATTTTTAATCTTTATAAATTGTGAACAAACAACAATTTTTAATTTAAATACGTAAATTGTAGGCTAATAACCCCATCTCCCACCATGCCTCATAACTCCATATATAGCCTACCAAACTCCTCCCATTGTAAGCTACTAGGATGAGAGCCCGCGGCCAGCTGCGGGTTGTTTGGTCTGTATACTAATAAAGACTGGCTGTGCTTTGGGATAGAAGAAGTAATAGATGATATAGAGGTTACCCTGTCATAAATTACTGAGGCAATATTAACCTGTGAATATTCTGGCGTTGAAAATAGAAGAGGTTCAGTTATATTCTAACATCTTTCTTGCATAACATAGTGACATTATTTTACATACCATATACATTATTTTTCATACTTATACACATAGTAATAGTAGAATACACATAGATAGACTTTTTAGCAAACTACGACACTACGATTCTAACAATGGGGGTTCTATTTGCACATTCAAGACTGCTGTGTATACCTCTACTACTTAATATACCTCCATTTCACTTTTTAACTTCTAAGAAAACTTGATTGTACATATTCTTTTTTACTATAATGCCCTTACACCTATTTCTATGTATACCGAATTTATTTCGTAGATTTGGCACAATCAAACTCTCTCATTCTCTCCAGGAATGGCTACTAGATTCATCACCAATCTCTCTCTTTCGATTTGCATGTGGCGTAATTTTTTCTCCTCTCATCATTAGCTATACATGCCTATTGAACTAGTTTCAATGATTCTGGCTTATGGGCAGTTCGAACTCCGTCAACCTCTGATTTCAAGCGACCTCGATCCTCCTTCAACTGCAAGTCTAACACGGTAGATTTCTCCCTTTGTTATCTTCAACCCAGTACCATCGATTGGAAGAAGAATCTACTTTGAGAGTGAAAAGAAGAAAAGAAGAGAAAATTAATTTTTGTATTTATCTATTTATCATTATTTGTCATTTCATATGAGTTGATAAAGTCAAAATAAAATATAAAAAAACTAACAGAAGTATACACATCCTTTTTAGATGTGCAAACAGAACACCCCTTCTAACAACATTGTCTTTTAACAACATTGTCTTTTAACAACATTGTCTTTTCTCATGCCCAAAAGCTTTCCAAAAACTGCTTGTGTTAATCGAAAATTGCCGGGCCACACACAGACACACTGGAGCTTGAATCGGAGTCTAAAACAAAATAACTCTGGTAGGGGTTAGTACTATACCAAAGCTCCAGGTAGTCAACCGGTGTCTATTACCTAAGAAGAAAAGGCAGTCACATTAGTTGCAGGCAGCACAAAGATGTTGATGTAGCAAAGTTCAAAAAGAAACAGAAGTTGAGTGATTGATGTTCAATCAAGAACATCAAACTTTCCTTTCTGTTGTTGTGTTTTTGACGATGGCGATGCACCTGGCACCGGTGCTCTGTTTATGAACATATATAATACATGACTGTTAGTATATGATAGAGGGAGATGTAATAAATTATTGTTCACTTGTGGTTTTTGTCCCATTGAATTAAATTTTTTTACAAACTGCACACTACCACAGAATGTGAACATATGAATCATCTGCTATGTATATAGTGATATAGAAGTTAAATGCTGCTGACTAATTTGTTGCAGAAGTTAACTGCAGTTTTTTTTTTATTAAATATAACCTTAGTATGTAGTTGAAAAAGAAGCATGAAAATGAGAAGTAATATGAAGATGTGTATTAGCAGCTGCATGCAGATATCTGTATTTCTGTATATGTATGCTATCTGGTTGATGAAAATAGAACGATAACAATGTTTCTTAATAACTTGGGCAGAGAAAGAGGTGGTAAACAAAACAAAGATTTGGTTAGAGTATGCGTCTACCTATTTGGACCATTTATGTCTGAGTGTGGGTGGTTTGAGGTCACAACATTTGGTGTTGTATTTGCAGTTGTCTCATCCATTGATTTCTCTACTGTTTCAAGAATGTCTTGGACCACCATTTCATCCTCAGAGTTGACTTTAATTTTAAAAAGGTGGCTCTAGCCAATCGTTTTTGTGATTGCCTCTGGTAGTCCGTTGTCATTTTCATTTGCTGTTTGTTTGAGACTTTGAGTAGTTCCTCACAGTTGAAACCAAATAGCTCTTTTGCTTGATTGTCAGTGTCATCAATAGTCATGAACAGTTTATAACTGCAATGTAAATACGATACAAAGTCAGTGCATTAATGATTAATGGGAATTTAATTTCAGAATTACTGAGTCAAAAACCTCCGACTAACAATTACTAATGTAAAACTATTCTTATGTTATTATTTCCTCCATTAGTTAAGAATATTTATTTTGAATTAAGAGGTTATAGCAGGAAGCTGCAAGATTTAAATGTTCTAAAACATGTATCACAAAAACCAAATAATTCCCATTGGAAAATCAATTATATTCTACTGATCAAATATATTGCAACTGTTTTCTTAAGTGAGAATTAGAGCAAAAGTGGTATGGAAACAAAAGTAGATTGATTGTAAATAGAGAAAAATTCACCACTAGTCCCTCAAATTTTTTGCCCCGGTCAGATTGATACTCAAACTCATAAAACTATCAATGTGATGCCTGAAGTCATATTTTGTTATCAACGAGGTACCTCCATCCAATTTTCTTAACAATTCCGTTAAAAAACTAACGTGGCATGCAAATAGACACCAAACAAGAGTCGAAAGACTGATTTACCCCCTTGCTTTTTAAATTCATTATTTCTTCATTTCCTCTCTCACATATAAGGGGGGGAAAAAGGGTAAAAACCTAAAATAGTACTTGAACAATTGCGAAAAGTAATTTTTAGTACTTACAAATTTTTCTACCTGAAATGATACCTCAAGTATTCCACCGTTACCTAATATGGTGCCTCCGTTAGTTTTTCCGTTAAAGTTGTATACGTGGCATGAATTTAAATTTGCTAAGAACCAAAAATAGTACCTGAGCTATTTCAAAAAAATATTTTGGTATTGTTCAAGGAGAAAAGATAATAGGGATAACTTATCTTTTATTGATTGATAAAGAGGCCTTTATATAGGCATTACAATAAGTATCCCGATAAATCAGGGATTCCTTATCTATTACAGAATCAACTATACTAGTCTAATTAGGTCAAGACACATCCAGGAAGTTACGGAAATAACCTTCCTACAACACTCCCCCTTGTGTCGAGCGCCTAATGTCTTCATGGTGCTTACCATGTTGCCTACTAAAACCTTGCCAGCAAAACAAAACCTCTTGGGCAAAAATAAAATGCATGGACGAAGGAAAAAGAGCACAACACACCAACACTACACTTGTGAATAACATGTGATGTAGACTCCCCCTGAAGTCTAACAAACTTAGAGCTTTGATGTATGGCGCATGCTTAGGCTCTTCACATGTTTCACATGTATAGATTTTCCCAAAGACTTGGTAAACGAATCTGCAACATTTGCATCTGAACTCACTTGATTAACTTGAATGTTCAGGAATTCTTGTTGTTGCACATTGTAAAAGAACTTAGGCGATATATGCTTAGTGTTATCACCTTTGATAAAACCTAACTTCATCTGCTCAAAGACAGCATTATCTTCATAGATACACGTAGGTTTATCGGTGGTAGACACTAATCCACACGAATCACGAATGTGATGAATAACTGACCTTAACCAGACACATTCTCTAACAGCCTCATGGAGGGCAATGATCTCTGCGTGATTCGATGAAGTAGCAACCAAAGTTTGCTTGGTTGATCTCCAGGATATCGCTGTATTTCCCATGGTAAAAACATAACCAGTGTGGGAACGAGCACGATGTGGGTCAGAAAGATACCTAGCATATGCAAAACCAACTAACACGTTGTTGGGAGTCTTTGAGTAAGGGAGACGTCCAGAAAAGGGTACATTTGGCGTACCATGGCACTACTGAGGCAGCCGGAAGCGTCGGTGTGAGGAGGGTGATCGACGGGATCTTCTCTCTTTGTGCTGAAGGGATAGAACATGCCCAAATCAATAGAACCTTTCAGGTAACAAAACATATGTTTGATACCGTTCCAATGACGAAGCGTAGGCGCTGAGCTAAATCTAGCTAGTAAGTTCACAGCGAAAGAAATGTCATGTCTAGTGCATTGTGCCAAATACAATAGTGCCCCAATCGCACTTAAGTATGGGTACTCAGCACTAAGAATCTCTTCTTCATCCTCCTTCGGACGGAATGGATCCTTGTTTATGTCCAGACTACGAACGATCATGGGAGTAGACAATGGCGTACATGTATCCATGTTGAAACGCCTGAGCATCTTCTGCGTATAAGCAGACTGGTGAACTAGAATACCCTTGGTTCTATGCTCTAACTCAAGTCCTAAACAGAACTTAGTCTTCCCAAGATCCTTCATCTCGAACTCGGATTTCAAGAATGAAACCGTCTCTTCAATCTCACGTGAAGTACCGATGACATTCATGTCATCAACATAGACAACTACAATGGAAAATCCAGAGTCGGTCTTTCTAATGAACACGCATGGGCATAACTCATCGTTCTTATAACCCCTCCCAATCAGGTATTCACGTAGACGATTATACCACATCCTTCTGGATTGTTTAAGTCCATACAGTGAACGTTGCAGTTTAACTACATAAACACTCCGAGGTTTGGAGTCTTCTGAATGAGGTACTGGAATTCCTTTAGGAACTCTCATGTAGATATCGGTATCTAGATCCCCATAAAGATACGCAGTAACTACATCCATCAGTTGCATACTCAGTTTTTTAGACACTACTAAACTGATCAAGTAGCGGAAAGTAATGATGTCCATTACGGGAGAGTACGTCTCCTCGTAGTCAATACCAGGATGCTGCGAGAAGCCTTGCGCCACGAATCTTGCCTTATACCACAAGATCTCATGCTTCTCATTGCGCTTACGAACAAAAACCCACTTATGTCCGACAGGTTTAACGCCTTTAGGGATCAATTCAACAGATCCAAAGACTTGCCTTTTGTCTACTGAGTCAAGTTCTGCCTATATTGCTTCTTTCCACTTCGACCAATCTGCTCTTTGTTGACATTCAGTCATAGAGCGTGGTTCAACTTCGTCGTCATGGATGATCTCTTGTTCGACGGAATAAGCATATATATCATCGACGTGTGTGGAGACTCTATCCACTAAGAGACACGCGTTATTCAAACTGAGCGAGATTTCTTTGTTCTCTGGAGTCAACATTGGTTCTGTGTCATCCCACAAAAATGATTCAGTTGACTCATGGATATAACTATAGTCAGAGACAATCTCATGCGATGGATTCACATCGTCGATGATGAGCGGATTTTGAGCCTTCGCTCGCTTCTTTCGAGGGTTTTTATCTCGAGAATTTTTCGGCCTCCCCCTCTTCCTGGTGGGAGCAGAGGCCGAAGCTGCTGCCCCTTCAAAGTCCATCAAGGCACCGTTGCGATCCGATTCAGCAACAGCGACGACGTCCCGTAGGGCGGCGCCTCCACCGGCATTACCCTCTCCTGAGGATATGCCGACGGCACTAAGTCTTAGGGCAGCTGAACCGGTCCCATAATTCGGGACATCCAACCTTGCCGGTACGTTTGCAACAGGTACGTGTGATCTTGTCACTTTCGCAATATCAGTGAAAGCGTCGGGCATCGATTCCGCGACTTTCTGAAGATCGATAATGCGTTGCACTTCAAGCTCACTTTGAGCAGTGTGAGGATCATGAAGAGACAAATCGTTGGGGGTACACCATGTCAATTCCTGACGTTCATTCGGAATGAGTGCATTCCTATCTCCCCCTAACGGAGGGAAGTGTGTCTCTTCAAAGTGACAGTCTGCGAATCGCGCAGTAAATAGATCACTGGTGGTTGGTTCTAAGTAGCGGATTATCGTTGGCGAGTCATAGCCAATATAGATGCCTAAACGTCGTTGTGGACCCATTTTGATACGCAATGGAGGCGTAATTGGCACATAAACTGCACAACCGAAAATACGTAAGTGCGATAGATTAGGTTCAAAACCAGTTACCATCTGGTAGGCACTAAACGCATTGTTTGCAATGGGTCGGAAACGAATAAGCATCGCTGCATGCAGTATTGCATATCCCCAAGCTGAAACTGGCAAATTGGTTCCCATAACCAATGCCCTAGCCACTAGCTGGAGTTGCTAAATGGTGGCTTCTGCAAGGCCGTTTTGAGAATGAACATGAGGAACAAGGTGCTCTACTTCAATCCCAATTAACATACAATAATCATCGAATGCTTTGGAGGTAAACTCGCCAGCATTATCCAACCTAATAGATTTGATAGGATGGTCAGGGTGGTTAGCCCGTAACTTGATGATTTGAGCTAAAAGCTTGGCGAATGCAGCATTTCTTGTAGACAACAACGCGACGTGTGACCAACGCGTCGACACATCAACCAGCACCATAAAATACTTGAATGGACTGCATTCTGGTTTGATTGGTCCACAAATATCACCTTGGATCCGGTGTAAGAATGATATATTTTCAGTTGAAGCTTTGGCGAATGAAGGGCGAGCGTGCAATTTAACAAGCGAGCAAGCCTTACAAAATGAGCGATGGGCATTGGAAATTACCGTTGTGGCATAAGAGGACACGTTGGGTGTCGCCCCATGTCCATGTGAAAGGTGGGACGACACGACTTGCAGCGTAAAGGCTACTTCCTCTTGGGCCAGGTGCTCGGCTCCGAAACCCTGTGAAGGGAGGGGTGGTGGCGAGTGTGGCATTAATGCCATGGCCTTGCAAGGAGTTTGGCTTCTGCACACATCACGACGTTGAGTCGCGGTAAGGGGTTCTTCCTATCGCTTTTTCGACTTGAAAAATGGATGTCCATGGGAATTCTTTAGAATCCGGATCATCATATCACGGCCGGGGTGGCCTAGTCGAGCATGCCAAAGCGTGTAATCATTAGTGTCACGAAAATTATCAGTGACAGCATATGATTCAAAAACACGGGGTGTAGTGAGATATAAGTCATTGTCTTCAATGCACAGCATCTTTTCTAAGATACGGCGACGGCAGTTTTCTTGAAGAGTAATGCATAAGTATTCTTCACCATTCTCAGCATAGACTAATCAAAATCCGGGACATCAAGAGTTTGTGGTTGCGCCTTTGGTAAATCCACATGATGAGCATAATTTGCTTCAATCATCTCGTCCTCAGCATAATTGCTTTCTTCAGACAGAAACTTCTTATACTTCTTGTAGGCATTTAACATCTCCTTACTAGCTCGACAGTCACGATGGTAGTGTTTGGAGGAACCACACTTGTAGCACGGAGTAAATTGAGCATTCCGGTTATTGCTATGAGGTCTAGGAGGGTTTGGTACCGGGCCTAGACGGGGTCCGTGGCCGGTCCGGCCTCCCCCTGAAGGTGGTGCGGTTTCGCCACCTTCTCACCTCCAAGTGTTGGAGCGTCGTGTCACTTTGTTTCCAGCATTCTGATTTCTTCCACGTACCGGATTGTACGGGGCATAGTGGCCTTTATTTTTCTGCTTTGAAGCCTTCCCATAATGAGCCTGTGGTGTTGGAATTGGCTTTGTACTAACAGGTCTCTGGCTACTATTGAGCCTAATCTCAGAATAACGCTCTTTTTTAGCCAATATTGCCATAAGGTCAGAGAATGTCCTGATTCTGCCTTCATCAACTGAGATCTTATACGTAGGCCATGAAGAATGTGTTAAATGTCTTCTCCAGAAGATCTTTATCGGTTTTGATGACGCCAACCGTGCCAAGATCCGCATGTAGACTAATCATATCCTGATTGTATTTGTCTACTTTATCATAATCCGAGAAACGGATTTGTTCCCATTTAAGGGTGAGCTCTGGAAGAAGCATGTCATGGACATTGTTGAATCGTTGCTGGAGCGTGTCCCATAAAATTTTGGGATCTTTTACCGACAAATATTGTCGCTTCAGAGTTGGGTGGATATGGCGCCTCAAATACATGAGGGCCTGAGCCTTGGTATGGTCCCCAAAAGGGGTGTTCGCGGCTGCATCAGTCAGAAGAGCTGGAAAACCTTTACTTTGGAAAGCAATTTCAACATCGGAAACCCATCGATGGTAGTCTTTGCCTTGAAGATCTAAGATCTCAAAATCAGGGCGTGACGGTGACGACGACGACATCTACAAGAGAATAAAACGTCTGATTAGTATCACTCATAAAGAGGTACTATTAAGTATATATTGGAATTAGAAGGGATATATTCGGTCACATAAGTGATTTTTTTTTTCAATGCAAAAGCATTTTTGATGCATAAACCGGCGACATCATATCGCACCTTCAAACAGTGGCGTACTCAGACATCCACATAAGCATCTTTTTCTTTTAATTCCCTTTCTAACGTGATCCCCCCAAGACGATCGCTTAAAACTACGACTATAGGGGTGATGAATTCCCCATTCTAGGTCTTATCGGCGATTTAAGAATGGCCGGAATAGGAGTAGAAGAAAGGCTAATAGTTCCCGATATAATATATCTATAGTTCAAAAGCAGGAACTTTGAGAAAATTGTTACCTTTTGGAATTGATCAAAAGATCGAGTGCATAAAGCTTGTTCTTCGACTCTTGTCTGATTCTCGAGCCTCTGCTTGCACGAGTAAGCTGGAGGAGCTATCTTGAAAATTTGATGGCGAGCGAATGTGCTGGCGGCCAAGAAAATAAGCGTGGCGGCCGAGCGGGCGGGCGAGCGAGTGGGCTAGCGAGCGAACGTGCTGGCGGCCAAGCGAATGAGCGTGACAGCCGAGCGAGCGGGCCAACGAGCAAGCCGCCGTAGGGGGGGGGGGGGGGGCTGCGGCCTAGGAGAGACCAAGAAAGAGTCACACGGGTCCCGAGAAGGGAGGTGCGGTCGACGGAATGGATGGAAGAGGAGGAAAAAATTATCAGGGTTTTTCTAGGGCTCAAGGAGATTACGTGTTGATAACGTGTTCAAGGAGAAAAAATAATAGGGAGAACTTATCTTTCTTTTATTATAACTCTTAAATATACTTTCTTTTATCAACATAATATATAGTTATATGTTGTATTTTATCCTTATGATGGAGATGTCTATAAATACTATTAATATAAACGTATATTATGCCATTACCAAATATTGGACTTCCTTTATAAACAGAACAAATTTATAGAATTTTTTTACAAAGAAAATATTAATATATCAAAATAATAATATTTTTTTATAATTTTTTTAATTATAATTTGGCCTCATAATTATTTTTTTATTACTATTAATAATAATAATAATTTGTTTATGAGTTTAACTAGAATATGTTTTGATATCATAAACTAAATTAAGAGATTTTATTTAAAGTATTAGAAAAAAATATATATGTACCAAAAACTGTTTTTGAAATAGCTCGTGTACCATTTTAAGTATTTATCATGCCACGTAGGCGATTTTAACAGAAAATCTAAAGGAGGTATCATATTATGTAACTATGCAATACTTGAGGTATCATTTCAGGTAGAAAAAAATTTTAGGTACCAATGTAACTTTCACAATAGTCGAGGTAGCATTTTAGGTTTTTATTAAAAAAAAAAAAGGACACCTTTTTGAGTCTCCAAACTCTTTTTCCTCCTCTCCTCATCCAAACCACCCCCAACATGTCTCTTTAATTTATTCAAACTTTCAATCTCTTTATTCATATGGGTCGATCCACGTTCAAGGTGAGGCTACCACTGACATCCCCAAACGATGTCGTCAACATCGTGGGTTGGGCAGAGTTATGAGGGCGAGTTTAGATCCGGTTTCGAGTTCGCCGGACCGCTTCGCATTTCATGTTCAACGGTGCTTTCTTATTTCGTTTTCTTTGTCTGCATGTTCTGGATTTTTTGTTAAACCAAGGAAACTTTGATTCAAGAAGAACAAAAACTAGATAGAGGGGGATAGTGATACTGACATGGTATTCGAATAGGATAGGATTACCAGCTCGTCATCTAGCTAAGTCACCAAATTAGAATTTTCTACCATTCTTGTTGCCGACTCTAGCCTGTACTTCGACCACCTCCGCTCAGAGCCTCCTCATAGCCGGCACTGGCGGCGATCGCTTCTGCCATGTTCTTCATAAGCCACAAAGTGTTGTGATAAAAATAAAATTTCATGTTGGCTGTTCTTCAAAAAGCCACAAATTTATTCCCAGAAAATAAACAACAATTTAGATTTAACTCTAGCTTCAAGACAACGCATTTCAACAGAAGAAGCAAAACTCATAAACTTTCTTTCTAGTAATCAAGCTCAGTTGTTCCCTTGGCTTATCCCTACAAACCAAAACTCATAAACTTCAATCTCAAAAACACCAAAGCCAAACCCAGAACCAAATTCAGCCCAAATTTCACAGAACCAAGCCAAACCCAGAAAACAAAACAGTAGGCAAGATTCAACACTGTACTTGATTCTAAGCAAAAGAACCATAAACCATTAACAAAGCTTGGAAAAAAGGGCTTACATGCTTTCGGTGCTGAACCCTGTACTTCTCCTGTTGATTCTGGCAGTTCTTATCTTTGGAAGAACCAAAACAAGCAAGAAAGCAACCCATTATAGATCTCTCTACTTCTCACTCAAAGATTGGGTCTTTCTTTGATTTGGGTTCTGGGTTTTTAAAGCAACCAATGCATCTTTGATCTTTGCGACTGAGAGAAGAAGAGAGATTTAGTAGGGTTTGGTTCAAGAGTGAGGGTAATGGCTGGAAATATTCCATTTCATTTCGCTACAGTAGCTCCGCTACAGTGCAGAAGCAACAATCCGGCTTCCAAAAGGAGGGGTGAGGTTGCTTCGGCTTTTGGACGAAAAAAGCTAGTGCTTCTTGAAGCTGCGGAGGAGAAGCAGATTCAGCAAACAGCCTAACAAGCTGTGCTTATAATCAGGGGAGCAAAAAAGCCCCCCCCAAACGCAGCCATAGATAGATAGAGAGGAGTAAGCATTAGATTGGGAAAAAGAGAGGAGGAAAAGGCACCCATAGATAGATAGAGAGGAGTAAGCATTAGATTGGGAAAAAGAGAGGAGGAAAAGGAGGATAGAAAATTTGGTCTTTTTATAAAACAAAAAAAAAATTAACTAGACAAGAAAGACAATAGTCCCTGGATAAAAGGACCACGTGCATAACATGTGCTGACCACGTCATTAATTTGACGGAAATTGGATGGAGGTACCTCGTTGATATCGAAATATGACTTCAGGCATCACATTGATAATTTTATGAGTTTGGGTATCAAACTGACCGGCGCACAAGAGTTGAGGGACTAGTGGTGAATTTTCCTCAAGTAAATATAATCAACCATTATCAGCGCAACTAATGAACCTTAAAAATTAAAACTCACGATGGTAGTGGGGTCTGGACACCATGTTCAACACAGGTGAATTCATTGGCAGTCTGTTCTAGTTGCAACTCCATGTAGCAATTCAGAATTGAACAACTTTTGTACCACCATGGGGTATGAGTTGAAAACCTTATGATCTTCTCAATTACTATCTTGTTTCCAGGAAGATCCAAAAAACAAAGTCTCGATCAATTTAGGTCCATAATCAAAAGAGCGATCGACCATCTAAAATCCAACACAAAATTCAGAACAACATATACGAATATATTACCAAACTTTCTATGATATGCCTCGGATTCGTAAGCCCAAAGATGTGGAGTGTGGAGTACGAAGATCGGAGCGAAGAAAAAGAAAGTGAACTTTTGAGTCGGTTTGGTTGACAATGGAATGACAAAGGAATGGCAATGAGGAGGGTTTATTAAATAGGGAAAATTTTAAGAACATTACATGATAAATGATCCACTCTAAATTTTAGTGAACTTACTTTTTGAAATATCAAATTGGTACATAACTTTCAAATTCCAACCTAATTTTGGTGTATGCCGTCAAAATTAACGTTAATTTTATGTAATTATTTATTTGTTAAAGGGTAGCATAGTATTTTTATAGTTTTCTCTCTCTCCCACATAAGTGACATCTTTCATCTCCTTCCCCTTCCAAATCCTCACCCACCAGACCCAACTCACCATCTTATCAAACCCATAATTCAAATAACTCATTTGGCATGGTCATCACCTTTTTAATCTCCCAAACCCAACTCTCCATCTTATTAAATCCAGAGACATGGCTATCGTTTTTGCTAACACAAATTAACTGACTACCAAGAAGAGGAAGAGGTGGGGCAGCTCAACCAATTCCAAGCAACAAAACCCCTATGATCTACGATGATGACCGGCTCAAGTCCGAGCTCACCAAGCAAAGCAGAATGTGCTCCACCAAAACCGGAGCAGGTAACAACTGAACCTCCACTAGGGTTTCGGTAACAGGGGGATGGCGGCGGCGCCTCCTCTATCGGGGTCCTCAAGGTTAGCGGGATATGATGCTGGCTTCGTTCGTCATTCGGGGTCTCTATCGGTTGCAGCCAGCGGTCTTCGACGGCGGCGGCGGCAGATATGCAAAACTACTGCTTTCAGGCAGCAAATCTTGGAATAGGAACGGTAACAACACCTCTAGCCCTTGCTTTTCCTCTCCTTGGTGGCGACGGGGATGGAAGTCTTCGTCAATCATCGAATTTCTGGTTGGTTCGCTGGTTTGGGGATCCTCACCAGGTTCATCAACGTCTTGAGCTCTCGTTGCCGATGGTTAAGGCTATGGACGGGTTTGCTTATCGAAGACTAGGGGCACGTGTTTGCATTGATTTTCAGCAAGGCCGAAGTGTACGCCGAATATGGCTTCCTGGCGAACACCGTAGCGGTATCGGGGTTGGAGTCAAAGCCGATGGTGATCTGTTGGTTGGTTTCAGGATCAACGGCGGTGTTCTTCTGGACCCTGGTTTACTGGCGCTGGTGGTGGGGTGCCCTGTTATGCAAATTGACAATCTCCGATGCAACATGAAGACGATGGTCGACATGACGGCGATGATAGCCGAAGAACCGACGACGGTGATTCCAAACTATGTTTTTGGGCTAGGATTTGGTGCCGGAGTTGGGCCCAGCTTTCCTTTAATTTGGGCCTTCACTCTGGTGTGGATTTGGTTGGATTGGGTCTTTATAGCCCAGAGCAAGATCTAATTTTTTTGATCAAAGGCAGTTTTGATAACCTCGGTTGTTATCTTTATTCTTGCTTCTGAGTGTTTCAAGACTGTGAAAATAAAAGTGCTATAAATGGTTTTTAGAATGTGACTGTACGTTTGATTATTAGGTACCTAGGTGCCATATATGTATTTAGTACTCTCAGGGAGTAATTCTTTTTGTCGGCCCTCATGGGTGTTTTATTTCTTGTACTGTTCTCTGAGCAATATATTTTGACTACTGATTCAAAAAAAAAAAAATAGTTCGAGCTCACCAAGGATTAAATTGATAAGAAGATCAAGGAACAAATTGGATTCTAGTGTTAAGAGAGAGTGAGGTGTGTCTGATGAAAAAAATCTTAAATTGACGAATTTGCCCTCAGAAATTTGACAGAGAGTATACTAATTAATAGAGCATGTAACATCGAGATAGAAAAGTCATGTACCGTTTTAATGTTTTAGAAAGTAAATTCACCAAAATTTAGAGTGAGCAATTTGTCATGTACTATTACTAAAATTTTCCCTATTAAGAGCATCCGCACCCATGAAATGGTCTTGCTCAAGCACCTGGTGGGCCCAGGAGCAAATTTTGCTCAAGCAAATGGAAATCAAATTTTGCTCCACCCAAATCGATTTTTTCACACACCCATTAACAATTTGCTTGAGCAACTCAGTTTTGTCTTGTTGTGAAATGATTAAATTTTTTTTTACCGGATAGATTAACCACCAATAATAATGTGTCACGTATCATTATCGACTCGATATTATCCAAGATTTTCGATAAGCTTTCCGATTAATAGATAATTGACACGTTAGTATATGCCTTGAACTAGTCATCTGGTGGCGCTGACAGAGGCGGGGATCTCGCTGGGTGGAGATTCCATGAAAGGGCAAAGAATAAATACATCAATAAACTACTTTCAATATCTTATCCGTGCCACATATGAGAACTGAAACCTGTCAAGCTCTACCATCCACTAATATAACAAGAAAAGACTCAGAAGAAAGAAAAAAAACGAAGAGAGAAAAGAAAAAGGTAACAACAAACACAACCTACACATTATTATGTGATCTTCCGAAAAAATTTGAAGAGGGACAGCATAATGGAAGAATTAACATGTGATCTACACATAAAGCAACTCAAATAGACTAACTTGGAAGAAGAAGCATAGATTTCAGTACCTTTATTGTACGATCTGCAGAGCCTGTACAAAACCACTTATTACTTGGATCAAAAGCAATAGAGCGCACCCATCCCAAGTGGCCACTGATAACCTACACATTGGAAAGGAACAATGTAACAATGCTGTACAAGCCAATACAACTGAACAAAGAGGTGCACAGTGCAGGCCAGTCATATTTGTTAGACAAAAACTAGCCAAACTAAGAATGATAAAACGATATCTACGTTGGAACAGTCAAACCAAGGACCAAACACAGCAAAGGTGGGAACTCTTATAAAAGGAATTTTTAACTTTTGGTCCCTAATCATATCCATCTAATAAGAAAGACATTCCCCAGATATAGAAGTCCCCACTGGTTTCCCCTCTCCACGTAAACAATTACAATATTCTTACCCTGTAAATCTTCCAAGGAGCATGCCACTCCGGACGTGGCCATCTACTAGAAATTCTTTCCATTATAGCCGATGTTGATGGGTTCCTATTAAGAAGAAAAAGAAAAGGAAAAAGAAAAAGAAAAAAAAAACTGGTAAAGCAAAAGACGGCCATATTTTCATAGCATTAACATCACAAATTAGAGAAATGCAACAAGATAGTATAGACTATAGAGCATCATGCAGCTAATAATGTTCAACATTTCTACTGCCCTCCAAACTAGGTTTTCCTTTTGGGTTATTATGTGCTTTTGAATCCGTTTGAGTTTAATTATTAAGCTTGTGTTCAATTTAAGTATGTGTGTTAATTTTAATATGTATTTCTATTTCATCTTAATAAATAATTTTTTTATTTCTCGAACAAATTGGTGTGAGTTGATTAAAAATTGAAATAGTATTTATAAGAAAATTTTTGGGAGAGTTTTGAAATTTTTGGGATTTTTTTACTATTTTTTTGGTTTATTTCCGTTCTGATCAAATTGTAGCCGTTGTCTTTGAATTCTGACCGTCGGATCAAAATTTCAGATTGAAATGGAAGGCCCAGATTGAGTTGCCCCTTTTTTTTTGACCGGTCAGACTGCCACGTGGCAGCCTGACATTGGCTCATTTTAAAAAGGTTACTGTTCATCTTCTTCCCCATTTTTTCCCGCCGTTTTCTGCCGTATCTTCCCGGCTTCCGTTCGCCGCCGTCCGGCCACTCCAGCCGACGTGCCACCCACCAAAATGATGGGCTCAAGGTGCTCTTTCATTTGGGACCAGTCTCAGGGGCATTTTCTTGATGTGGGAGGTGCGGCAAATCTCGGGAGCCACGGCCACCGTCGAGTGCGGCGCTCGGCTTCACCTCCGGTTCGTGCTAGTGCTCGAACGTGCCGGCCACGAGCTTTTGTGCCTCTCCAACGTCCGAAAAGCCAAAGAAAACGGAGCCCGGCCCCACCAGCTGCTCGAGCAAGCATCGGAGCAAACTTTGCTCGAGCCTTCGCTCGAGCAGTTTGACTCGTTGACTGCTCGGCATCTTGCTCGCCGTTTTCGACCCCGGTGCGTGCTGTTTGAGCACCTTGCTCGAGCACCTTGGCCGGCCCCACCAGCTGCTCGTGCTCTTGCTCGGCATCTTGCTCGCCGGTGCAGATGCTCTAAATAACATAGGAATGACAATTACGTAATAAAACTTGAAACAGGGACAAAAATCGGAAGAAATCATTGAGGTGAACAGTATCTCTGACACGGCTCTTTGTATATAGTAAATTCCATGTTTTCAAAGAGAAAAATGGCATACATAGCTACAGGTTGAAGCTATAAGCCCTCTGTCGATGAGTCATTGTATAGTTGGTTAAGTAGGTTAATTGATAACGTTATAAGGAAAGAGCTATATGTCCTTTCATTGGTAAGGGAATCTTCCCGTATAAGGAAAATGCCAAGTTGGTTTAGCCTACCAAAATTAGGAATATTCTCTCTAAGATGCTCATTTGACCAATTAACAAAAAGCAAAAAAATTGTTGTCATTGTGGTAAATAAAGTAATTGTTTTGATAATTGTAATTATGTTAGTTGTAATTACTTCACAACATATTTACAAGTTTATGAACAAATGGTTGTCATGTGGTAAATTGGTTTAATTATATGTAAATATATAAAACATATGTTGTAAATTTACTGTCAATGTTATAAATTTAGTGTAGAAAAATGGTAAATTTTGTTCAGTTAGTTGTAAATTAAGGATATGGTATACATGAAGGTACTGTAAGTGACCCCTATATATCTATAGAAATTCAGCAGTAGAGATTAATCCATTTATAGTTTATTTATTATGCGAGCTTTAGTAACTAATTCAAGTATGAGAAAAATTATGAACAAATTTCTACATACTCGGTGCGATTTATAATATCAAATATTATGTTATCAAAATGGACCCGAAATTTGTCCTCACCATTCTACCAATTCAAAAAGAATTCTTGAAATTACACATTCAATCCCAAATAGGCTTATTTTCACATTCGGGTAATTTGTGCCTTTTAACTCCGTCATGTATGATATGTATGGATCTTGGATTGGGCTGGATAACAGAGATACTATTCTAGTAGTTTCCGAAATTGAGGTACTAGTATCTAGAACGTCCCATACTTCGTGTGTTTTTGCTATTATTTTCGTTTCTAAAAGATCCTCAGTTATATTTATCGATTATAGATCTTAAGCTAATGAGCAATAAAGCCAGTAAGCGTTGTAATATCATATGAAATCCGAACTCTTACTTAGTGGGGGGTGAAATTTATCGAAACTTTTTTAGAGATTATCTATAAAAAAAACTTAGGCGACAATAAAATTTCGTCACCTAAGATGTTATGTTTGTTGTCAAAATTACGTTGTCTAATTGACCATCAAGACGACGACAAAAATGTCTTTAAGGGTGAATCAAATAAGGAAGATTCAAGTGAGGACAAATCTTCTCAAAGAATGATCCTAATGATGAGTAATCTTCTAAAAGGTAATTCTCACTTGAGATCTCCTCAAGAGAATTTCTCAAGTCAGTAGTTCTAATGGTAATTCATCGGGGAGATTCAATTGCAAGTTTAAAGAAATAGTGTTGCTATTAAGACCTCCACATTTGCTTATTAGACCTCCAATACTTTTTACACATCCATTAGACTTTTGAATATAAGCATTTACTCAATAAACCTCCATTCAAATTACCGAAATAACCTTAAATATGTTATTCAAATATATTTCAATAACTTACTCATTCAACCTCCTATTCACTCACTAGACCTCTATTTTTTAATTTTTATTCTTTCGTGTAAGATCTAATTAATGAGATAAATCAAAACATAGAATATACAAATATTTCAAAACACACTAGCATATGCCCTTGTACTATTTCAATAGTTACTAGTGTGTTGCAAATATATTTAAGGTTTAATAAGATGTATAAATATATATATATATATATATATATATATATATATATATCAAAACACTTGACCTTTTTTTTCTCTTTTTTTTTTCTCATGTTGCAAAACTTATTAAAATATATGCGCTTAGTTTTCAACACTTACTTTTGACCTTATATTTTGTATATGTGCTTAAACATGTATAATTATAGTAACTTTATGTCACATTAATAATTTTATATTTTGTAAATTGGCTTAGTTTCAACACTTACTGAAATTGGAAAATAAATTTGATAAGGAAAATAATAAATAACATTATTATTGAATTAGAAAGTCTATAGACAATAAATATAATACTATTTTTATACACTTATTGTCCTCAATAGTTTTTATGTAAGAAGATATAAATGTAA
This sequence comes from Potentilla sterilis, assembly GCA_963682095.1. Classification (NCBI taxonomy): domain Eukaryota; kingdom Viridiplantae; phylum Streptophyta; class Magnoliopsida; order Rosales; family Rosaceae; genus Potentilla; species Potentilla sterilis. The sequence goes on from OY821764.1 coordinate 17,544,468, forward strand.
TTCAATAATTGAAAATAAAAAGAGGTCAAGTGAGCAAATGTGGAGGTTCCAATAACAACACTCAAAGAAATCACCTGAAAAACAATCCTAGTAAGGATGGATCTTTAAGAGAAGGTCTCCTTGTAATCTCTTAAGACTTTAAGAGTGATTTAAGTAGTGAAAAATATTGTCGATACAGATTCATGTGAGTTGAGCATTATGTGATCGAAAAACAATTAACCAAAAGGGTAAGTCGACAAAATTTCTCCCAAGCTTGGTGTTATCCCTCCTCAAGCTTCTCAGGCGTTGTATTTAGATTCTTGTAGTATTAGTCCTTGTAGAGGAGACTCTTTGTAATTTCTTTTATTGTTATTTTTCTTCTAAAAAAGAAAGTCGACTAAATTTCCTAATTATGAAGCACACCATAAACAAAAATTTCAATAAAAAACTCAATCATTCTCACTGCATAGATCAACCAAATATGCTCTTTGTGATCTGTTGATGGTAGCCACAGAGGGGCTACCCAGGCCCACAGACCCGCAGCCGCACCACCCGGGCCCAGTCCATTGCCCGGGGTAGGATCGTTAACACCCGGACCCGGGGCCCAGCAGCCTACCTTATGGCCAGGGGCCCGGGAGCCGGGGGCGCCAGCCTGCTGAACAGACCACCAAAGCTGCCCCAATATATGAACAGAAGGGGATCAGTCCCACATCGAAGAGTGAGACCAGACCTCACGCTCGACAACCTATATAAGGGCCTCAACTACCCTCATTAATAGGTAACCAACTCTCTAACTACTTATTGTTCTCACTTAAGTTATCCATTTATCCCAACAGTACTAACTTAGGCATCGGAGAGGAGAAGACCGGCCCGCCCGACATTCCCCTTAGTTAGCAGGACTTGCAGGAATGAGTCACACCAAGATCCACCAGTCTCTGTCAGGCCTACGGGTTACAACAGAAACAATTGGCGCCATCTGTGGGAAGATTTTACGAAAAGTTCACGTTCCGGACACCATGGGGAGAAAGAAGTTGAAAGCTGGCGTGGGAAGGCCGGAAGAGGTACGTCGGGCCCAAGACCCTAGAGCTGAGGTCGACGCGAGCTCTGTCCCGGCTCTCGACCGGGACAGAACCCTCAATCACGGGGCTCAGATAACGTCGTGGGCCCCGACCAACGCAATGGGGAGGAAGAGATGAAAAAAATGAAGGAAGAAGTCGCGCGATTGCGAGAAGGGGGCGATCGGGACCGACTAAGGGCGGATGCCTGGTACCAAAAGTTGGAAGTGGTGAACATCGCGCTATTGGTGGCCTTGGAGAAGGGGCAACGGCAGAACGCCTCCCGGGCAGCGGCACGGGCTGTACTAAGTAAAGGTGACGAGTTCCCGCACCTAGAGGTGGGACAGCCTACGGGGAGGAGAAAAATTGCGCATTTACCAGCATCACTCTTTCCAGAAGCTCTGAGGAATTTCAGGGCGGCTGAGCCCCCGCACCGGAAGAACTTAGCACCAGGCAAGCAAGACAGTTCAACGGCGAGGGCGCTTCAGACGCTCTCCACCTCGGTATCAGATATGAAGGCCCAAATGGAGGCCAGCGAGAGAAAAGCAGCTAGGCCGCCCGCAAGTGCTCGCTTTAACGAACGGACGGGACCGTTCTCCCGCCAAGTGCTGGAACTCGGAAGAGCGAACGTGGGGAAGTCGTTAAAACTAACGTACGCCGGAACGAGATGCCATTTCCATCACCTGGACAGCTTTAAGTCACAAACGGATGCTAAGGGCTATTCTGATGCCACATACTGCAATATGTTCCAAGAAACGCTCTCGGGGGAGGCGTTGGGCTGGTTCTATGAGCTGCCGATGAACTCGGTAGAATCGTTCGAACGGCTGGCGGATAAGTTTGTCAGCCGATTCATCCTTAGAGCCAAAGAGGCCCAAACATCAACGGTCCTCTTCGATTGCATGCAGACAGACCACGAACCACTACGCGTGTTTGTTAACCGATGTCAAATCGCCACGGCCGGGGTCAGAAACCTCGATAAAAGGATTGCTGAGATGGCGTTCAAGCAAGGGTAAAGACCCGGAGAATTTTCTTACGCAGTATGAGTAAAAGAGCCGCGGGGGTACGACGAGCTGATGGCCATGGCCGTCAGGCACGCCTAGGCTGAGCATGAGACGTATGGGAATTGGTTGCCCAAGTGAAGGTCGGAGGACCTGTTACCAACCCACCGGGGAAACAAGACCTGGCGGCAAGACCGGGGCCGTAAGCCTACGACTGTCTGGAAAGCCGAAGTATGGGGCGATCAGCAACCCCGCCGGAGTGGCAACGGGATCTCATGGAAGCCTGGAAGATCCACGCCTCTGCGCCCGACACAGCCCTTCAGTAGCACCAACGAAGCAGCAACAGAAGGTCCTGGCTATAATGCCTGCACGGCGACAAGAGCGGACCCTGGCCATCATGCCAGCGGGAAGGCCCGAGGGCCCAACCACACTGACGTCCTCCTATGAAAACATCTTTAATAAAAACAAAGGGGCCATTCCCCCGCCCAGGAGCAATCCATGAAGTATTGCTCCTACCATGATGAGGCAACCCACCGGACTAACGACTACCAAGCCCTGAAATCGGCAGTGGACGGCCGAATCCGGGCAGGTAATCTGCAAAGGTATAGGCAGGACGCCCGAAACGTGGGTAACATACGCACGCGAGTCCCCGAGCGGATCGAGGTACATGGAAGTATAAATGTGATACACGGGGGGGGGGGGGGGGGGGGGCCCACATCGATTGACTCACCGGGAACTCAAAGAAGCGGTGCCTAAGGTCGATCCGGGGAAAGGAAGTGTACGCCTACGGAGAAGGAAGCGGCCAAGCCGCTAAAACCGGATGGAAGTCGGTCACATTCTATGAGGAAGAGGAGCCGGAGGATCTAATTCAACCACACAACGATCCCTTCCTCGTTACGGTCCAGATAGATCACTGGATAACCAGCCGGATGTTAATCGACACCGGGGCTTCTGTCAATGTAATGTTTCGAGTAGCGTACAAGGGGCTGAACCGAGGGAGGGGCAAGTTATCCCAGGATAACGAGCTACTGATAAGCTTCTCCGGTGAGGTAGTCCAGCCTTTGGGGTCGGATTACCTGCCGCTAATCTTCGGCGAGGGAGACAGAACGAGAAAGGAACACCTGGAGTTCATTATAGTGGACTGTCTGTCCTCATACAACGGCATAATCGGTCGGCCGGGACTATGGAAGCTGAAAACGTTTATAGCCGGCCCCATGCTGATGTTAAAAATGTCATCCCCCACCGGCGTCATCACCATACGCGAGGATCAGAAGATCGCCTGCAAATATTATGCGGAGGCCTTGGCCTACGGTAGAAAGCGGGCCGAGGTCTTCACGGCGTGTCGACGAGCGCTGTTACTAGACTCGGGTATTGACCCCCGTGATGACACTGACTCCGACGAGGAGAAGCCGAAACGCCCGTCGGCTGTAGAGGAAACCAAAGCGATCTCCATCTCGTAGGACCACCCGGAGCGAACAGTGATGATAGGAACGAAACTCGCCCCGAATGTCAGGAAAGATCTCATCACCTTTCTCCGGGGGAACAGTTCAGTATTCGCATGGTCCTATGAGGACATGTCGGGCATATCCCCAGAAATAGCCGTCCACCAGCAAAATACCATCTCCGACATTCTCCCGGTAAGGCAGAAAAGGAGGTCCTTCAGCCCGGCGAAGTATGAGGCAATCAGAGAAGAAGTGCAAAAACTGAGAGGCATGTATTTCATCCGAGAGGTTCAGTATCCCCGCTGGCTCACCAACGTGGTTATGGTCCCAAAGAAGGGAACCGACCAGTGGCGCATGTGCGTTGACTTCACAAACCTAAACCGGGCGTGCCCGAAGGACAGCTTCCCGCTCCCCCGAATAGACCAGCTTATAGACTCGACCTCCGGTTTTTAAATACTAAGCTTCATGGATGCCTATGCCGGATACAACCAAATAAGGATGAGCCCGGACGATGAAGAGCACACCTCGTTCACAACTGACCGGGGGACCTACTGCTACAAGAGGATGCCGTACGGCCTAAAAAACGCCTGGGTCACGTACCAATGGGTGGTAAACCGCATGTTAGAACAAGAGATGGGTAAAACGGTGGAAGTCTAAGTGGATGACATGCTGGTCAAAAGCTTGACTGCAAGAGCCCACGTCCGAGACTTGGCACTAGTCATCGGTAAGATGCTCAAGTTTGGGATGCGTCTGACCCAAAGAAGTGCATTTTCGGGATTTCGGAGGGCCTGTTCCTAGGCCACATCATTAGCTAGCGGGGAATAAAAGCTAACCCGCTGAAGGTTCAGGCGATCCTAGACATGGAGACACCAGAGGAAAGAAACCAAGTCCAAACATTGACCGGCAGATTAGCCGCATTGGCCAGGTTTATTTCCCGTCTGACCGACAAGTGCACCTCGTTCTTTAAACTGCTCAAGGCGCAACAGTTCAAGAAAATTTACTGGGCAACGGAGCACGAGGCGGCATTCCAGTCCATTAAGGCATACCTGTCTGCAGTACCCCTCTTATCCAAACCGGTACCGGGAGAGATGATGTACCTCTACATAACCGCATCAGAAACGGCCGTCACTGCGGCTCTCATCAGGAAGGAAGACACGCACGAGCTCCCGGTGTACTACGCGGGAAAGGGATTTACCGGAGCCGAAAGCCGATACCCTAACATCGAAAAACTGGCTTTGGCCCTGATCGTTAGCGCCAGGAAGCTCCATCACTATTTCCAAGCTCACTCCATCACCATGTATACCAATCACCCTCTGCGGCAGATCCGGCAAAAGCCGGAGACTAGCGGCAGGCTGGTACGATGGGCAGTCGAGTTGGGAGAGTTCGATATAATCTATGCCCCGCGAATGGCCATCAAGGGCCAGGCTGCTGCGGATTTCATATGCGAACTCACCCTGATGGCTGTGGGAGCGCATTCTGATCGGCCCGAGAGCACCAGACCAACTGAGACCATAAGAGTTGAACCGGGCCTTCCTAGCTATTGGAAGCTTTATGTGGACGGTTCTGTTACAAATAAGCGGAGCAGAGCCGGCATCATGTTAATCGCACTCGATGGTCAGTCGTATGAATATGCCCTACGATTCCTTTTCAATACTTCAAACAACGCTGCTGAGTGTGAGGCCCTCATAGCCGTCCTGCAACTCGCCAAAGAAATGGGAATCCCATCCATGGAAGTATACAGCGATTCAAGCCTGGTGGTAAACCAAATGAACGGGGTGTTCGAAGTCAAGGAGCCTCAGTTGGCCTCCTACCAGGCGTTGGCCAAAACCCTAATAGAGCCGTTCGAGGGCGCAACCATTTGGCATGTACCCCGGGAGATAAATAGGCATGCTGATGCCCTAGCAAGGTTGGCAACCGGGAACTACCCACCGGAGTACCGCAGAGCTAAAATCGAAACTCTTGAGAAGCCGAGCATAAGCAAGACCATCTCCGAGATATTTACGGTAGAAAAGGCTCCTCCGAGTTGGATGGATCCTATCATAAAGTACTTGGTTGACAAAATCAGCCCGCATGATAAAGTGCAGGCCAGGAGGTTACACCTCAGGTGCGCCATGTACAGCCTTCTCAGCGGCAAGTTGTACCGAAGGGGACACAGCTTCCCCCATCTGAAATGCGTAACAAAAGAGGCGGGAGAGGCCATAATGCGAGAAATCCATGAAGGAGTGTGCGGTAACCATTCTAGTGCCCGATCCCTGTCTCATAAGTCGCTACGGGCCAGGTACTTTTGGTCAGACATGGCAGCTGCGTCGAGGAAAATTTTGGGCGGGTGCCACAAGTGCCACATGTATGCTACTACACCACATTCCCCGGCAATTGCATTATCAATTATGCTGGCGCCGTGGCCGTTTGCACAGTGGGGGCTAGATATTATCGGCCATTTCCTAACAGCTGTAGGACAGTATAAGTACTCCATTGTAGCCATTGACTATCAGACTAAGTGGGTCGAGGCGGAGCCCCTAATCAAGATCACTGAGGAACGGGTAAAAAAGTTCCTGTGGAAGAACATCTACTGCTGGTTCGGGGTACCGCAGACCATAGTTACGGACAACGGGACGCAGTTCAATAATACCGATCTCATCTAGTATACGACCTTTATGGGAACCCAGATGTTGTTCGCCTCAGTAGCACACCCGCAAACCAACGGCCAGGTTGAAGTGGTCAACAAAATCATCAAAAATCTCCTCAAGAAGAAGTTAGACGACAAAAAGGGGTTGTGGGCTGAGGAACTCCCGGCGGTCTTGTGGGCAATCCGCATGACAGCAGCCGAAGCAACAGGGGAGACCCTGTTCTGTATGGCATTCAGGAGCGAAGCGGTACTCCCAGTAGAGTCCGACATGCCCAGTGGCAGGGTTGAGAATTATGAAGCTGAAACAAACGCCGAAGGGATACGGCTCAACCTGGATCTCATTGAAGAGCTGCGCGACCAAGCGCACATGCGAAACCAAACGTACAAGCAACGGGTCGCCCGCTACTATGACAGAAAGGTCCGGGAAAGGAAGTTGCAAGTGGGGGATTAGGTGATGAAGAAAGTTCAAAAAAAGCCGCTGGCCTTGGAGCCAACGTGGCAAGGACCCTACCAAATCACAGCTACCGTAGGCCCGGTGACTTTCCACATCATAGATACCAATGGCATCTATTCCACCCGCCCATGGCATATTTAGCATCTCCGGTACTACCCTAAGTGAAGTCACTGCCTTAAAGTGGACAGTGTTGTATTCAATACCAGCGTTATTAATCCAATAAATCACTAGTCTTTCCAACACAGCTAGTTACAAAATATATACATATATTGAGTATCGGCCGTCCCTGCCTTCCGGGGCTACGAGAAACCATTAATCAGCGCCACCGGCGTTTCTAATCCCTGACCCACCGGCCTTGAGAGACCGCTCTTGTTCCAACTTCTCGGCCAAGGCTACTTCAGCCTCCATCCTCTCGGCATCGAGCCAGCCTTTCTCTCTCCACTCCAGATAAGCATCATTTATACCCTTCGCACGGGCGGTCTCCAGCATCTCTGCAAGTTCCACCGAGTCCTGGAATTCATTAATAGCTTTATCAGCGGCCTCTGCAAGTTGGGATTCTACATACTTCTCCGCCCCCTTCAGGACCGCTGCTACTTGGGCCCGTAGCTCCAAGTTCTTTGCCTCCAGGTCCGTTACCCTCCCGGAGGCCTCGACAAACTTGGCTTCCAGCATGGTTGCCCGCTGCCCAGCTTTGGTCAGGGTCGACTCCAGTTCCCTAACTCTCTCCTCTCGAGCGGCCGCCAGTCTACTCGCCTCCTCCCTCTCCTGCGCAAGCTTAACCTCCAGCATTGACAGCTGCATCGTGAGGTCCTCCACCTGCTTCTCCAAGGCCAGAGCCTCCTCACTAGGTTCAGCAGCATAAAGGCTGTGAACCAACTGGTACAAGTGCACGAAAGAAGTACGTCAGCACGTAAAACAAAAGAGAGAGAGAGAGAGAGAGTGTAGAAGAACCTCAGTTTCACACTGTGGTACGCAGTCAGACTTACCCGTAGACCCAATTCCACAGCCTTCTTCCGGCTCTCACCCGGCCGTGCATCGCTGGGAGCTCCGCGGTCAAGTCCCAAGGCCTTAATGGTAGCAACCACGAATCTACCAAACCCACCATCACCAGAGCCGCGATCAGCTCCCGGCTCACCGGTTTCCTGGCTTCTTCTACCAGCGGTTTGCTCCGCCAGGGCCAATGCTGACCTTTCTCTGGTAGAGCTGGACGCCCCGGTCTCAAACATCCTTGCCCTTTTGCCGGAGCCTCCCCAACATCGCTTCCGCGGTACCATATCACATCCGCTGCCTCTCTCTCCTGCGGGGCTCGTGCCCCCACAGGCCACAGTAGAGGTCCCGGACCTGGTGTCCCCACCAGTCCTACATCCCGAATAATAAGCGGGGCACTCTCCTCACCTCCCGGTCGCCGACCGTAGTGGGAGTCCGGAAACATGAGCGGCACAGGATCCCTATGCACCGTCCTCTCTAGGGTGTCAGCATCTACAACAGTTTTCGAGGCCGTTTCCCCCGTCTCCGTCAACCTCTGGGCCCCCACCTCGATGGTCTCCTCGCTCTGAACAGCAAGCCGGGGGCATTAGCTGAAAATCAATAACCCGAACTGTTAGAATAAAAATACGACTGCATAAAACAACAGTGAAAGGCACCTTACCACGTTTTCTCCCCATCTCGCATATCTCCAGCACATTCCACCGGATGAAATTGTAAGAGCTCCGGCCCAGATTAGCCCAACAACCAAAAAGCCTGGCTATTCGCTGTCTCTCCAAATCGACCAAGCAGTACGATTGATCCCCGATAGCTTGATAAGTCTTGGGCACCCGAAAGCTCCTCGAGCCAGTTATCACCTACCCCCGGCCATCACAACCTGGCTCCTCCACACATTTGAAACCGATGACGGGAGGTGAGTGATGGGAGGATCGAAGTCCCGCGCGGCAAAATTCACACAGCAGGTGGCTTGGGCCTTCTTGCAGTAAAAAATCTTATACAGCGCCCGTAACTCATTCACTGTGGGCCAGTCCATGTTACTAAGATTGAACAAGCACCCAAGACCGAGAAACTGCCTCCATTGGTTGCTAGGAAGCTGGGCGGGGGAGATGTTTATCAGGCTCAGCACGTATTGGACAAACTTAGGCAGCGACAAAGATAGCCCATGCCGAAACTGATCCTAAAAAAGGGCAACCCAACCTTCCTCCAGGTTGCAAGCCAGTTCTCCGGGATAAAGACCCCGGAGCATAATGGACGAATCAATGCCCTACTTTGCCCGAAAATCCCTTATCTCGCTAGCAGTCATGCTCCAGGTCGGCTCGTCGCAGTAAATCCCTCTGTCGCCATCCAACAGCCAGTACCTCACGGGCCCTCCCGCAGTCACCGGCAGGACTGGCTGATCTCCCAAATTCCATAGACCTAAAACAAAATTTATCCTACGCACAGTTAGCTGTTGACAGACAAAACACCCAGCAAACTAACAGCACAGACAGAAACGAGGAGCCAAGCTTTAACAAAGTACGACAGGAAGAAAGGAGGGAGGGGCGAAGCATTTTATAGGCGACAAAACTACACTTTGTTGATAATTAGGGCACTCAAAAGGGAGAGGCAACCCCAGCCGCAGATCCCTTCCATCTCAGACCGCTCCCTACTGACACGTGTCCCAGTATCGGTAAAATCCCCACGCCATCATAACTGATGGGACTGATGGGACTGATGGGACTGATGGGCCTTCTCCTTCAATGCATGTCAGCCACTTACCTCGCCTACAAAAGGCAGTTGAAGGAGATGGGGGTGAGAACCGAGGCATCCAGCCCCCCACCACTTTCCCAAGCGCCAACCTCAATTCAAGGAAAGTCATCCTATCGGGTCACTGCCGTTGCCATCCGCATCCCATCGGGTAATATACATTCCATCGGTTATGTGGCATTTTACCGGTTCACAGACATTCCAACGGGTAATATACATTCCACTGGTTCCACCTGGCATTACATCGGTTTCGTGGCATTCCATCGATTTAGTCACTTTCGTTCGCGCCTACAGGCACAGATAAGCCAGCAACAACTCAAGGCTTCAAAACACCGGGCCACTGGTCGGGAGAATTGTTCCTCTAACACATGCCAAATCTTCCCGCAGGCTAGAAACCCTGCACCACACAAAGCTGTGAAAAATATGGGGGACAAATGGCAGGGCCACCCCACCGGGAGAGTTGTTTCTCTAACACAGGACAAATCTTCTCGCAGGATAGAAACTCTGCACATACAATCACGCATGTACGAACAAGGGCTGTGACAAGATCAGTGGTACACCCAACAACAACTGGGTCACTAGCCGGGAGAATTGTTCCTCTAACACAGGCCAAATCTTCCCGCAGGCTAGAAACTCTGCATCACACAAAGCTGTGAAAAATATGGGGGACAAATGGCCGGGCCACCCCACCGGCAGAATTGTTTCTGTAACACAGGACAAATCTCCCTGCAGGCTAGAAACCCTGCACATGACCTCACGTCTATAACGTTCAGGCTGAGAAGAACTAGCGGATGTTGACCGGTGCTTTAACACGGCTGCAACATCCCACCGGTAGATCTGTTGGCTCGCACCCAACAGGTCTCTCCGTAGGCTCGCAACCCTGCACATTACCCCACTCTTATTCCAACACAAGCTATGACGAATCAGCGGGTGCTGACCGGTACTATAACATGGCTGCAACCCCCCACCAGGAATTAACCTCTAACACATGACATATTCTCCGGTTTGTACCACCGTGGGTAGCGATTTTCACTGGGGGACTCGTTCCGACATGGCAGTTCACCGGCCAGGTCCTCCCGGAGCATTTCATACCTGACTCGTTCCGACATGACCGTTCACCGGTCGAGTCCTTGCACAACATGGCATGGCGGATTTCAACGCCACATTATCATCCCATGCACTCATCCGGGTTCACCCCATCCCATATGCATGGCATGGCGGATTTCAACGCCACATTATCATTCCATGCACTCGTCCAGGTTCACCCCGTTCCATATGCAGGGCACGACGGAACTCAAGCACCACACCACCATCATCACAACTCATACTCATAACTGTTGCACATCATCATGAACCGGCACTCGCATCACCACGCACCATTATAACAGGCTTTCTGCTCGAACGCCCGGCCAACCCAATCTTCAACGCGGACTTGGGGGACTAGGGCACCGTTGGGTCGATAACCCTGCGGGTCGGCGGGCCTACAGAGCAAGACATATTTATGTCCCCATTCAAGATTGCACTAGACCGGAAACTTGGGGGACTTGTTGACGGTAGCCACAGAGGGGCTACCCAGGCCCACAGACCCGCAGCCGCACCACCCGGGCCCGGTCCATGGCCCGGGGCAGGATCGTTAACACCCAGACCAGGGGCCCAGCAGCCTACCTTATGGCCAGGGGCTCGGGAGCCGGGGGCGTCAGCCTGCTGAACAGACCACCAAAGCTGCCCCAATATATGAACATAAGGGGATCAGTTCCACATCGAAGAGTGAGACCATACCTCACACTCGACAACCTATATAAGGGCCTCAACTGCCCTCATTAATAGGTAACTGATAGGAGCATGAAATGCGACGTTCTTAATATGTTTTTACCCCCATTTATCCAATACTTAACCCTTATTGTTGTAAGATAGAGTCATATTTTAGTTTAGTGTCCCTTTGGTAGAGTTTTGGAGAAAGTGTGCTTAATAATCAGAAAAATGACCAAGTATAGAAATCTGGAAATAAAGTAAAATATCTCTTTTTCGTGATTTTGAGGCTCGTGCTAAACTGATCTATCCTTTTCCAAATTTGATGAAATTTGGTATGCATATAATTGGCAAGCTAAAGTGTATTGTACCAAAATTTTAGATCAATCGGAGTTCGGGAAGTCACCCAAATGAAGGCTGCAACTTGGCAGTTTGAGCAAACCAATCCAGGGACTACTAGGATTTTCCTGGGACTGTGTCCTGACTTCCGGAATTTCTGTGGGAAACATCGCTTGGAACCAGAGAACGTGCCATGCGCCGTTGGAAAGCTCTACGAGTCTAGTTTCTCTGAGACTTGGAATCGCATTAATCAGAGCTCTGAGGAGAAAGTTATGCTGGATTTACTAGAGTACGGTCATTCTGCCGGGAAAACAATAACTTTCCTGGTTGCATCAGGATAACTCTCCATTGGATTTTTGGAAGCATGGATCAGATATTATGGACCTAAATACTTATTGGACATGTCCATGCTATTCAAATGAGGCTGATTGAAGTCCAAGTTCAGAATTGAAGATTAAAATTGCATAGCCTTGCCGAGCAAGGGAAGGAGTACAAGTCCAATTCGGCTTTGGTCTCTCATTGCTGCCGAACCCTTTCTTGCTGTGCCTCTATATATAGCTAGGATTTTATTCAGAAAATCATCTCATCTCTCCCACTTTTTACTAGCCGAAACTCTGTCCAATTAGCACCACAAATCCCATACACTTTTACAAGCCGAATTCCACCATTCATCACCACCACCGAATCTTCCTTTGCCGATTCCTCTACAAGGTTTCTTTTAAAGTGTGATTCACTCATCTCTCATGGCTTGTAATTTTCTGTATAATTACTTAACTTTGTCTATGAAGTTTGTAAGGATTTGTGGTTTGTTATTTGGTTTTATTAATTTTACATTGGATTTCCGAAATTCTGTTATGTGTTTTGGTTTTCTTTTTGTCTAATTGATAAACATGTGTATGACGAATTGATTGTATGATAATAGGGCAGTAACTTTGTTGCATGATTTGATGATTTTATTTGGTTTATTTTCTGAATTCGTATGCACAACAAGTTTTAGGGTTAAGTGAAGCTTTAGCTAGGCTGATCTTGGGTTTAATTCTTTATGTTACCGAACCACAAATATGAGGTAAGTTATACACGAAGTTGATTTATCTTGTATTGGTTCTAAGGGATAGAGTAATTCAGAAAATATGCATGTTGAAGCAAGGTGAGGTGACGCCATACTTGTTGCATGTTTCCAATTTGACTCATTGTGCTTATGTGTTTCTTGGTTTAATTTCTACACGAAGTGTCTTTAAACTGATTAGCACTATGTTTAGGGTTATGCACGAAGCTAATTCTAAATAATTGAGGAGTTTTGAATGATTAGATGAACCACGAAGGGCTCTAGTTATAATTGGAACTAAATTGCATGAAATCGGATTCAATAAAGTTGCTGCCGTATTGTTGTTTGATCGGTTTGTTATGTGCATGTGAGTTTTGTGTGATGTGTATTGTGTGAAAGATGTCGATCATATGTATATATATAATTTAGGATTTAATTTCGTGTAGAATATAGAATGAAATTCTCAAACTCCCCCATATGATTTTGTAATGCTTTATGTGATTGAACGCCCTGATTTCTCCAGACTGAACGATCCCTACTTGTCCTATACTAACGATGACACAAGAGGGTAATATGTGTATGAAGTTTTGCAGGTACAGATTGTGCTCGTATTATAGCTCCATCAATTTTTGGCGCCGTTGCCGAGGAAATTATAAAATTTTGATTCATGAAGTGTTACTTTGTAACTTTGTAAATTTCGTGTGTCATTGTATGATCTCTTGAAAAAAAATTTCTGTGAACAGTGATCGTGAATAGTGACGGTGAACAGTGAAATCGTAATAGTGTCGTGAACAGTAATTTTTTTTAAAAAAAAATTATTTATTTTTTTTAACTTATATATATTACTTCTAACTTATTTCTAACCTATACTCTAACTTATTCTAACTCATTCTTTCTAATCTATACATGTTGATTCTTGTAGAGTTTAGTTGTTAGTTGCAGATCATAAGGAAGAGGTGAAGAATTATATTGTAAACAGTTGATTGAAGCTCTCATTGACTTGGGAAGGACGACAAGTGTTGCAAGAAATGAGACTCCATACTCCAAACTTTTGTTCATGATTTACAATTAAAAGCTATTTAGCTAATTATTGTATATTTATAACTTTAGTTAATTCACTAACTCGCTACTAACTTATTCTTTGAATTCTCATCTCCACTCTTCTAAATTTCTTTATCTTGATGTGATGCAGTTGAAGAGTGGAGTAATCATGCATCGAGTTATGATAACCATTGTAAGGAGGCACGAATTTGGAGTGCGCACTCCAAAAGGCGTCGCCCACAACTTGATTAAAAAGTGAAGAGTCTAGGCTGAGTAGACTATAAACAATTAAGCGCTGCATGGGAGGCAACCCATTTCAACCAAAAGTGTGAAGGAGCCGTCTACGAGAGTTTGAATTTTCTAAATCCCTAAACTCTTTTTGGTTGAATTGTATAAATGTGAAATTTGTGGAATATATCATATGCTTAGAAATTACAACATTATTTCTGATTTACATTGAGGACAATGTAATTTTCTAAGTGTGGGGTAGAGAATGCATGTTTTACATATTTGTTTTTGTTTTGAGTCTTTGTTTCGAGTCATAAAAAAAAATTAAAAAAAATAAAAGAAATCGGAAAAATCAGAAAAATTAAAAAAAATTTCGTTTGTTTAGTTTTGTTTGAGTCTTAGGATGCCCCTAAAGAGTCTATGATGATTATATATTGGAATGCATAGATGATGGTTTTGCATGATCATAAGAATTAAATTGTGAGTTTCATGGATATTATGATTGGTATGAATTTGTGAGATTTTGATTGATATATGAGAAGCATGCTTGTTTGAGTTGATTTTATTCTATAACATCCTATGTGAGCTTTAGAGCCTATATGCTTTCTTCATGAGTTGTTAAAATTGGGCAGAAAATTTTTAAATCTCATTATTCTTTGCATAATCAATGACTATGTGCTATAGCTTGTTGATGGACTCTAGAATGCTAGAACTTGCTCTTGTTGAATTTTGAGACTATTATTCATGACTATGCTATGATTTTGAATATCACTACCAGAAAAGGGGTCATAGCCGACGACGCCATCTCGTCGGCCGTTTCCATTAAATCGTCGGCTATAGTCATAGCCGACGAAGTATCGTCGGCTATTCCGTCGTCGGGAATGCCCCGTCGGCTATAGTATAGCCGACGACACTGACGCTAAGTCGTCGACTTATAAACCACGAAGTATAGCCGACGAACAAAGCGTCGTCGGCTATTATGAGAACATTGCCGACGATAGCGTCGTCGGCTATTATGAGAATATTGCCGACGATAGAGTCGTCGGCTATAACTCTCCCCTAACCCCTAAACCCCGAAGTATAGCCGACGACTCTATCGTCGGCAATGTTCTCATAATAGCCGACGACGCTATCGTCGGCTATAAGTCGAGGCATAGCCGACGAATTAATTCGTCGGCTATAACCTTCGCCGGCACCGGAAACGGCTTATTTTTGCCGGAAGCCGGGAGGTTATAGCCGACGAAATATGGTCCATTTCGTCAGCTATAACCCCTAAATATTTTTAAAAAAATTATAAATTTTGCTCGGGCCCAATTCCACTTCGTCTTCGGTTTGCCTGCAGAAAATCCACAAATGTACATCCAAATAGCCAACAAATATCCACATCAATCCATCCGTAATATCCTACTGTACAAACCCCCTAACTAGCCATCTACGTACACTAACTACTCATCACCCCCTAAATGGATGGCGTCGTCGACGGGATCGTTCGAGTTCCGGTGGCTATGCCTACCCTGATCGCCTGGCGTACTCCGATGCGGGGGAGGAGTGGGGACGACGAAATCGGACATCTGTGGCGGAGGCGGGGGCTCCTCTCCAGCTCGATGGGCCTCCCAAGATTGCTGCATCCATCGATACATCTCCGCCGCGGCCGCGTTGCTGGCCAGCTGCACCGAAGCCTGCTGCTGGAGCGCCTCCACCGCCCTCGCCAAATCCGCCTGCGTCCTCTGCAGCTCTGTCTGCAAGTCTCTTCTCGTCGAAGCCGCACGCTGCGTGCTGGGATTGGCCGGCGTGTACTTCAGAACCCCATCTCCCGCCGCGCCTAGGCCTCTCTGGTAGAAGTAGTTGTTGCCAGTCCCTACCGCCGCGTGCATGATCTGAGAGGCCAAGCGCGGCTCAAGGGTGTCGATCGTGGAGGCAAACTGCACGATCGCCTCATCGGACGCCCCTTCCCCCAGCGTCTCTCGCGCAATCCTCAAGGTGATCGCCTCGGTCTCCGCATCTATTCTCGCCTAATTGACAAGAAAATATAATAAACGAATTAATAAAAAAATATATATAAATTAATTTAATGAAACACTTTTATTGAAGATGGGTGAATACTTACCACTTGGTCGGGACGGTCCGGATACATCTGCGCATGAATCCAGGACAACGGGCTCGGCGGTCGGTCCCTCCTTGCAATCTCTGCCCACTGCCTCCAGGAGCGGGCGCCGCCGTGGTGGGGGTGCTCGTTCCTCTTGCTGTTGTCGCTGTTCGTCTTCGAGATTTTCTTTATTATAAGAACGAACATATAAACGCAAATATAAATTAGTAAGTAACTTAAAATATTAGGAACTAACCAAAAAAAAATTATTAACTAATTTAGTTACTAACTAATTTAGTTTAATTAGTAGTAACTAACTAACTAATTTAATTTAGTAACTAACTAACTTACTAACTACCTAATTTAATTTAATTTAGTAACGAACTAACTAACTATGTAACTAACTAACTAACTTAATTTAATAACTAACTAACTAACTAATTTATTTAATTTAGTAACTACATAATTTAATTACTAAATAACATTAAAAAGTTATAGACTAGGCTAAATTTTCTTAGCGAGACTCCCGAAGTAGGCTACCAGCCATAGCCACTCATACTCTCAGTACCGGAACTCGTGGGGGGTTGCACCTCGCCCCAAGCCCTTCTCCACATGGTACGTCATGTGGTGTGTCGACAGCTCGTTCTTCCACTCGGAGTACCTATATTAACAGAACACAACTGTTAGATATATTCGTACATCTTTAATCGTCTTCAATCTAACTCGAATGATAGTAAAATAACGCGAAACACATAACCTGTTCTTCAGCTGCTCGTCTCTCCACCAGTCCAAGGTAGGATGGACTCTAAACCATTGCTGCAATATTATAAATTAATTAGAAAATATTTTTATATAGTTATAAGGACTCAATTCATAAATGTTTATTTTTTATAATAAAAATACGATTTAACTCACCGACAGTGCATTGTACACTCGCGCCTTGATGTCATCGTGCACAGAGCCCCAGTCGGGCCACAACATTGGGACCCTGTCCCGCACGATCATGCCCGTCGCGTTGATATACTTGGTCGTGGTTTCTCTCCTCTCGATCGGGCGTCCATCCTCACCGGGACCGGGCAGGATCTCCCTGATCCCACCGGCGAGTTCCCTCTCCAGGGTCGACATGTTCGCTGGCCCTCTGGTCCTTCTCGTCCCCGCGGGTTTATTTACGAGGACGCCTGTTTCATAATTAAAATGTATACATGCCTAATAAAAATTTCGTACTAACTAACTAATTGACTAACCAACTACGTACATAATTTACTAACTAACTAATTTAATTTAGTAATTAACTAACTAAATAATTTGCTAAATAATTTAATTTAATAACTAACTAGCTAAATTAAATTAATTTACTAAATAATTTAATTTAGTAACTAGATTAACTAGCTAAATTCTTTAATTTACTAACTAACTAACACATTTAATTTACTAACTAACTAACTAATTTAATTTAATAACTAACTAACGACCTAACTAATTTAATTTACTAACTAATTATGAACTAAGCTTCGACGTAGTTAAATAATTAATTAAACAATCTAAATAATTAATTAAACTAACTAATTACCTGCGTCGTTGTACTGTTAGTCCTTCTCACGAACACACCACAGGCCGCGGCAGTCCTCTGAGTCGAATGGCCTGTGGACGTAGGCCTCCTCCCAGGGAATCTCGTGCGGCCGGTCGTGCCTCCAAATCTGCCTCCCCCTAGCGTCGTACTCGGGGATGGCAGGGAGGAACAGGACCATGTACATCCCCGATGGCGGAGACATACGGGGCGTGGACCCTGAGGGGCCTGATCCCCCTGTCGGTGGGCCCTGTCGCTGTGGACGTTGTCGCTGTGGGGGGACAGGGAGCATCTCTGGAGGGTCCTGATCGTCGCGCGGTGGGGTCGGCTGCCGATCCTGGAACAGTGCTGAAGTGCAGTGGGGTCTGGAGGGTGCGGCTGTGCGTCCTCCTCTGACGCTCGAGATTGGGCCCGCTCCCGTCGACTCATACGATGAGCCCCCACGTGTATCGCTCGGGGTAAATCCCATCAACGTCTCCTCGCGCCTGTTCATTGGCCGGCGTAGGCCCCGACGACCGCTGGGTCCGCCCCCCCCCCCCCCCCCCCCCCCCCACGGCTGTGTCCTGCCTGAGCTTCGGGGTCGCTCTCGCTCGGTCTGGCAATCCAGCGGTCTACAGCGCGGCGGTTTTCTGCACAATTAGTATATAAAATTCATAAATTTCACAACAATTCCACAAAAAAATAAAAAACTTCATTAAATATATATATACCTAATTATATATATACCTAAATATATTTATACCTAATTATATATATATATATATATATATTCTGAAATATATATATATAGATATATGTTGTAGGAATATCGGAATTGGTCTACTCATTTCATTGATAATCCCCTTTATATAGGGTGAGTATTACAACGGTAATAGGAAATACATTAATGACAATAATGACTACATAATTATGTATCGTCAGTTACATTGACGAAGGCACATAATACGTTTTTCCTTCAACACTCCCCCTTGTGCCGAGTCAGAGATAGAATGGTGCATATGGTGTTGCCTCATTAAAAACCTTGCCAAGTAACAAAAACCCAATGGGAGAAAATAAAACTTTGGTCGAAGGACAAAAAGAGCGCAACGCACCTATTACATTTGAAAACAACATGTATGTGCTAGACTCCCCCTGATGTCTGCACCTCCCCCTGATTTTTACATTAATCATGGGATTCTCCCTGATTCTTTCATTTGATCAAGGGAGCTTCAGTAACATTAGCATAGTTATGCATTTTCACATGTTTTTCCAAATATGACTTTGAGCAATGATTTAGTAACTAAATCTTGTCACATCGTCCTCAGATCCAACTTGATTTACTTTGATCTTGAGGATAAGGTTGTTCATGAACTGAATGCATAGGTTCATATTGAACATCAGGTTCACTTGTGGTATGACCTTCATATAACAAAATAGTCATAACTTCGTCTAGAGTATGAGTGAACCATTAAGAGATTTGAAAATGATCTGTGATAACAGATTTTCTTATCTCACCTTTAATGCGTTTTTCTTTACGCATAGTTAGCTATGACGTGGATAATTTCTTTATCATGTCACATTCTATGTAGAGATTGAATAAGCCCAAATCTTTCATATCTTTAATGAAAGAACGATTTGCGTTGCGTAGGCGCAGAGCTAAATATAACTTTACAAATTTACATCGAATAAGAGGTCGAGTCTTACATATTATGTTTAAGTACAATCATGCGTCATTGCACTTGTATAGGAATTTCATTTCCCAATACTTCTTCGTCATCTTCTTTTAGATGAAAAAACGGATCTATTGTTAGAGTAAAGACTTCGACTGATCATGGGAATATCTGTAGGCCTCACTTTATTCTTTAGAGTGCCTAAGCCGATTGATGGATGATCACCATCATTACAGTCCTTGAGTTCCATTTCAAGACTGTGTATTCCCAAAATCTTTTTCATTCTCAACTTAGGATTTACAATACACTGAGTTTCTCTTATTTCATTTAGAGTTCATATATATCCATAATGAAAACGCAAGGGCATAATTCATCAATCCCTTTCCAATCAAGTAGTCACTTTAGTGAACGTTTCAATTTCTTTTGCAAACGTACTCATGTGATCTAGAGTCACTTGATTTGGGTGGATCAAGTCCGTTTAGGATCCTCATGTATATCTCTTAATTTAGATCCCCATAGAGATATATGTTTTGATCACTTTTCGTAAGCTGCATGTTCAGTTTTTCGGAAAACTACCAAACTGACAAGGTAGTGGAGTGCAATGACATCCATTACGAGGGATTGTCTCATCGTAGTCCATTACGAGAGAATATCTCCTCGTAGTCGATTCCAGTGCGTTTTTGAGATACCTTGCGCCATAAGGTGAGTCTGAATACTCTTATTCTCATTACGCATTCTAACAAAGATATATTTGATAGGGTTTATATTTGCGGTGTCGGCGTCACCTGCCCAAAAGACCTATCTCTTTGTTTATACTGGATCGCTTATTTCCATTAGGCCAGTTTACTAAGTTGACATTTTTCAACGAAGTATGGTTCGATAGTAGACTCATTATTCCACGTCCTCATGTACACTAGTGTAATGTGTTTGTAGAGATCTCTATACTTTAAGGATTGGTTCTAACATTTGAGGCGTCCCCCAATGATAACCACAATCCATAAATATTCTCATGAGACGGATTTGAGTATCACTGATCAATAGATCAGGTTGTGCCAAACTTGTTTTCTTCCTTTACACAAGTATGTATCGAACCTAAGGTGGCCTCCCCCTCTTCCTTGGAGAGCCACGGCCTGTGACACCATTTATGCCACTTATGGCGTCACCATGCCACCATCCATGGTGGCAGTGCAATACCCAATTCCTCTTGGGTGGTACCATGTCCTTTTGATAAAACACAATCCTTGCAGGTATATTTGCAGCAGGTTTATATGATCTCGTCACTTTAATGTATAAGATATCTACACACCTTACTTTGTGTGATTTTTGGGGATCGAGATGAGACACAGTGGGGACAAACCACGACAATTCCTGTCGTTCCACTTGAACATGCCTGTTCTTATCTCCCCCTAACGACGGGAAGACTGTCTCATCAAAGTGACACTCCGCAAATCTAGCGGTGAAGAGATCGCCTGTCAAGGTTTCGACATAGCGGACTATAGCTGGAAGTTCATATCCAGCATAAATATTTATTCATCTCAATGGACCCATCATTGTGCGCTGTGGCGGCGCAATTTTGGCACATAAAAACATTTAATGGAGCTCAAAGATTGTAGATCCGTGTCAATCCAAAAGAGTTCAAGGATTATAAGTTCGTTTGAAATCCTTTAAAATCCTTACACATAGTCACTAGCTATGGTGTAAATTGGTTCAATGATTATGGCCATAGATGAAAAAGTAACGCTGCATGCAAAAATTGCATACCCCAAAACGGAAGTATTGGTGTGCTTTACCAATATTAAGACTATTACTGTAGTCGTTTTCCGTGAGACCAATTGGGTTTTTATATAGGAATATGATGTCCATTACAAATCCCATATAATAAGCCATAAAATCATCACACCTACGGAAATTAACCCGGCCTAGGTGCTTTGACTTTCTAGCATAAGCAGCATAAATTTTAATTGTGGATGGTGTCATGACACGTGACCAGCGTGTCGACACAACAACCAACACCATAAAATATCTATGGTGTCCGCAAGTTGGTTGAATCGATCCACTGAATCCTCTTTTGATTCAATATAACATCATAATGAGAAACTCATGTGTCCTTTGCATATGATGATCTCAATCATAATTGCTTTAACGAATAGGCTTTGAATGATGTACTTTTATCCATAAAATTATGACGGATAGGAGAAGCATAATAAGGTATAAATGCATATGCTTGTGCATCAAATATATTATAATGCCACATTGGGGGAGCGGCGGAATTTAGGAATTGAACATACGTCTTCAACCCTATATGACAATATTTGAGGATAAAATGTTCATTGATCGTCCTCAGATTCGTGTGTGAACCATATTCTTCTGGTGTTTGCTTCTATTTATCCAAAAATATGGGTGTCCATAGTAGTTTCTTTAATGTATGGATCTCCATATCAAAGCCAATCTATGTCAGAATTCCAAAAGATCATTTTCTTATGACGTTGGATTTAATTAGCGGTTACTTAGAACCTACTAAGTTGACATATAATATTCTCTAATACTCGTTTACATTCGCAGTCATTTAGAGGTAATGCAAAGGAGCTCAAATGAATTCTCACTTGTGTCTTTTTCACATGAAAAATCGTGGCTTAAATTTCTTTATAATGTGGAAAACAAAATTCAATTTTCTCTTGGCATTATTTGTCAATTTGACATATGTTCAATATATATCGAAACGTAACTCAAGTTCTTTAGAGTAACTCGATTGGGAAATGGGAATTGTAATAAAAAAAAGATTTTAATCCCAATTAGGCATGTGTATTATGAATCCCAAAGGAAAATATATATTGATCCTTATTACTTTCTTTGATATACTAATCATTATCATATACTACTGATATAGTACTACTGTTCTTCAGTACTATTATTTTAGGGATTACATTGTGCGTTTCTTTACACACGGTTCTTTGTTTCATGCCTATATTATGATATGTTGCTTTACTTTATGCAATACTTTGCAAAGTTAGATGTAGAAAATTGAATCATGTGTATTATGAATAAAATTTGAATAATCTCAATTCCTTTAGAGAAAATTCAAAAAATTATCATGCCAACGATTACATTTAGTCTTGTCCAATTTAGAGAGAGAAACTTTAAGACCAAAAGTCTAATTTATGACAAAAAGTCGTATTTAGGCGTAATAGCCTTTATAAGGATATCTTGTAAATTTAAAAGTAGACTTAATCAAAGTCTATCTTGGATTGAGCAAAATCCTTTTTGCTCTTTTAATAGCTGTAATGATGAGATGTGTCATTTGACATATTCTTCCCATATGTTATGTCTTCAGTTTTAAATTCATTTTCGATGTTCTTGTTGGATATTGAAGATACTTTTCCAAAATCCGCGTATTTATATGATTCTTCATATTTATTAAAAGTCGTAGCTAATTCTTTGCTAGCTTATAATGTATGTATCAATACTTCATTGATTTACAACAATGACAGAGTGCTTCACTGCACATGACATGTCCCCTATGTCATCTTTTAAATGTTACATTGTTTCCACTTACTTTTGGATGATTATATGAATTTTACGTCCATGGTAATTACCCTTTGTTTTAGGGTCGTTGCATTACTTTGTCCAATTTGTTCAATAATATATATATATTTTTCTAAGACCTTACATCGTCATTGTTTTTTGATTTAGGGTTGTTGCATTACTTTGCAAAATGTGTTCCAGAAAACTTCTTTTTCTCATACCTTACATTGTCATTACCCTTTGGTTTAGGGTTGTTGCATTACTTCGCATAATTTGTTTCAGGAAATTTCTTTGTCTAAGACCTTACATCGTCATTACTCTTTGTTTTCTCATAACTTACATCATCATTGCCCTTTGTTTTAGGGTGATTGCATTACTTTGCATAATTAAATTTCAGGGATTTTTTTCTTAGACCTTACATTGTCATTCAAGATATTGAAATTATTTATTTAGCTATTTACATAAAGCAATTTGCATAAATATACCATGCTCAAGCCTTAGTCTGCTTAATAGGGGAATTTGGTACTCAAATTCTTCAGAGTCCAATATGTCAAAACTAAACTGTGATGGTTAAACCATCTATAAAATAGAGGGAGAATAAAATATATTAGTTTCGCGGTCTATGACATTCACGACAACTAAAATAAACCAATATACTTTATGGAAATCAAATGCTTTGTGAAATTTCATTATCACAATAAAATTTTGATTTTTCCATATTCATTGCATGTAAAGCTAATGAAATTTCATTATCATTGCTTTTTATATAATCAAGAAGATATCCATGATGAAAATTTTTTCAAGAAATTAAAATTGGATCTCAAGACCAAAATTTGTAATGGTCATATTTTTCTTACTTCGTGAAAATGCTTTTTCACAATATAGGTTTGTCACTTTTTCTTTATATTACAAAGCTCATGAAATTACATTATCAGAGCAGTGTTCAAAATAAGTAATATGTTAAATAAAACAATTATTTAACACTAATAAAATGAACATATAACGCTTCATGTTTCATATTTATATAAATACTAATGCAATTAATTTTAATAGAGCATTATATCATATAAATAACTGAAACAAAATATAATGAAAGCAGAGCGTCAATGTAAATATTACTTGTAAGTTTGCCAAATAAACTGCATATGAAGCGATTGCTTTATCTCCGTCTCCAAGTAATCGTCACGTATTGATCGCCGTATCGTAATTGTTATGCCACATAAAAACAATATTCATATGATTAGTCACTTTAATCATATATATTTCACATTTATCATATAAATTAAACAATTTCACATTTACCATTAAGTTCATAAAACAGTAAATAGTAATAAAGTAAATAGTCACACAGTAAAGTAAATATAAATTACTGTGCGGTAATTTCAAAAATTACCTTTAAATTTTTACCCCCCAAAATCCCCTTTTTTTTTTTTTGGGTTGGATCAGCAGATCCGGGTCAGGCCCAACAAAACTGGGTCAAGGCCAGGCCCAAAGAGCCGGGTCGGATCAGGCCCAAACCCTTCCTGTCGACGAGGAAGTTGTCGGGAAAACGGTGCTGGGGAACGACGGTGTCGTTGGCGTTGGCGTCGACGCTGGTCCGGAAAAACCTTCGAGGCCGAGGGTATGCATCGACAGGAGCAGATCGGGGGGGATCGGTGTTGGGGCCGACTGGATGGTCCGATCCGGAGTCGTCGCGAGGAGGGTGCCCAGATGAAGTCGAAGGAGGGTGGGGGGGTCCGATCGTCGTCCGATCTGGGTCCGAATCGGGGAGCCTCGGGTCGAAAAATCGGGGAACCTCGGCTGCTGCTATCGTCGAGGCGATCGGAGGAGCGGTAAGGGGGGGCTGCTGCTAGCGTCGACCCACGTCGATGCTGCTAGGCGGCGCTGGGCTGCGGCTTCAAGATTCAATGTCCGGTCGAGGGCGACGGCGGAGGAGGGCACAAGCCATCGAAGGCGCCGATCGAGGGGGACCGGATCGGGGTCGAGCGGCGGGCCGGGACCGGAGTGGGACGGGCTGCTGCTGCGGCTAATCGAAGGGGACC
The DNA here is from genome assembly GCA_963682095.1 of Potentilla sterilis. Taxonomy (NCBI): domain Eukaryota; kingdom Viridiplantae; phylum Streptophyta; class Magnoliopsida; order Rosales; family Rosaceae; genus Potentilla; species Potentilla sterilis. Next base: position 17,569,020 of record OY821764.1, read on the forward strand.
GGGTCAGGATCGGGGCTGCTGCTAGGAAAAAGAGAGGCAGCGGCGGCGGCGGCCTGGTGGAGGGCTAGGGCGGCGGAGGCAGAAAAACAGAAAAAATTAGGGTTTTTTTTTTCTGTGTTGTTTTTTTTTTCTCTCTTTTTTCTTCTAAAAACTCATGGTTAGGCAAAGTGCTGATAACGTGTTGTAGGAATATCGGAATTGGTCTACTCATTTCATTGATAATCCCCTTTATATAGGGTGAGTATTACAACGGTAATAGGAAATACATTAATGACAATAATGACTACATAATTATCTATCGTCAGTTACATTGACGAAGGCACATAATACGTTTTTCCTTCAACAATATATATATATATATCCTCCTAAAAATTCAGTATATATAACACAAAAAAATAAAAAACTTCATTAAATATATATATATACCTAATTATATATATACCTAAATATATTTATACCTAATTATATATATATATTCTGAAATATATATATATATATATAGATATATATATATAGATATATATATATATATATATATATCCTCCTAAAAATTCAGTATATATAACACAAAAAAATAAAAAAATTCATTAAATTTATATATACCTAATTAGATATATACCTAAATATATTTATACCTAATTATATATATATTCCGAAATATATATATATATATATAGATATATATATATCCTCCTAAAAATTCAGTATAATTCCACAAAAAAATAAAAAACTTCATTAAATATATATATATATACCTAATTATATATATACCTAAATATATTTATACCTAATTATATATATATATTCCGAAATATATATATATATATATATATATATCTATATATATATATCTATATATATATATATCTATATATATATATATATCCTCCTAAAAATTCAGTGTTAATTCCACAAAATTAAAAAAAAATCCACAAAATTCACAATTAGCCCTAAAACACTTATACCTAAATCATTTAACCCTAAAAAACAATTAACCCTAATTCAATCAAAAAAATTCTAATTCAAAACCCTAAATAATTCAATAAATCACAATGAGGGAGAGCCGGGACTACCTGACATGGTGGTGCGACGGGGACGAGGTCCGGTGGTGGTGCAGTGCGGCGGCGACGGCGGCTAGGGGCGGCGGCTGCGTTCGCACCTGTTCTGGAATGGGTGAAGGTCGGGAAGGACGGGGAGGGGTCGGGGAGGGGTCGGTGGTGGTCGGGGAGGGTCGAGAGGGCTCGGGGAGGGTCGGTGGTGGTCGGTCGGCGTCGGGGAGGGTCGGGCGGCGATTAGGGTTTTGAGGGGATTCAACCGAAAATGAGGGAAAACGGTCTGCTTCGCTTTAAATCGAAGGACTATAGCCGACGAATTTCGTCGGCTATACTCTGTTTTGAAATCCGGGCCAGGCCGAAGTTGGGCTTTGCGAGCCGAGATACGGGCCAGGCCTTGGGCTGTGCGGGGGGCGGGCCGGTTATAGCCGACGAATTTAGCCATTTCGTCGCCTATAGTATGAATTTCGTCGGCTATACCTTTAATATCGTCGGCTATACTTCACGCACTCAGCAGCCGTGCGATCTCCCCCATCCAACGGCGGACAATGAAACGGCGCGGATCGCAAGAGTTTAGCCGACGAAGTTAAATATTTCGTCGGCTATTCCTTGGTCAAATTGCAAAGTCAAACCTCTACACGCTTTAAAACGGCAATTGGCCAGTCTAAATGACATTTTTTTGCCTTACCTTTAACAGAGAATAGTTTCAAATCGATGCGACGCAACTAATCGTATAAAAATTTTTCTTAAAATATTTACCAACCGTCAGGCTACCCATAGGAAAACAGAAGTAAAAAACAGCTAACCGCAACATTCGGCACACAGATTTTGTCGGAATCTTCTCATTTTTCAACCGTAGACGTATTTCAATATTTCGGTCATATCTTATTTCACGACACATTTGCATTTGAAGGGTCTACGTATACTAACTATTTGAAACTATACATTCACTTAAACACTTAGTAAACAAGTTAAGGAACATTAGTGCATATGTTACGATTTTGAATCTAAAAGTTTGGAAAATCTATTCCAACTTTCAGATATCACCGTTAAGATTAAATACATGTATGAAAAAAAATCCAACTACATCTGACAACGTTAAAGGCTCGATCGGGACGGTCAAACTGCAAAGTCAAACCTCTAAACGTTTTAAAACGGCAATTGGCCCGTCTAAATAATGTTTTTTTGCCTGACATTCAACAGAGAATAGTTTCAAATCGATGCGACGCAACTAATCGTATAAAAATTTTCCTCAAAATATTTACCGACCGTCAGGCTACCCATAGGAAAACGGAAGTAAAAAACAGCTAACCGCAACATTCGGCACACAGATTTTGTCGGAATCTTCTCATTTTTCAACCGTAGACGTATTTCAATATTTCGGTCATATCTTATTTCACGACACATTTGCATTTGAAGGATGAAGCAATGGTTTCGGTCAATATACTTTAGCCGACGAAATGCAATTCGTCGGCTAAAGTATAGCCGACGAATTGCAAGTCGTCGGCTATACTTTAGCCGACGACCTTCAACGTTTTGTCGTTAGCCGACGACTTACATATTAAATTACCCAGAATGGGCATTATAGCCAACGAAGTGTGGTCCATTTCGTCGGCTATAATGCTTATCTTTCTGAAAATTTGCCATTTAGGGCCTGAAAATTGCCTATTTCACCTGATAAATTCCTGAACATCACACAAACAATTCAATACAATTTCCCATAAACTCCGAAAACTGTAATTAAGGACAAAAATGTATTCATACATGCATGCACCATCGTACACAAATACATACATAAATAGTATACTAAGGATGATAATCAGAATCATCCTCATCGCTTGAGTCAGACGTAGTATAGTAGTTAATATCTGGCAACCGGTGCTCGTACTCGTCGTCTGAGTCATCGTCTGCCTGAGATAGACGATTCGGATTAACATCATACATGGGCACCTGACCCCTAGGAAGTCAAACCACTCTGCCCGGCGTCACATTATTATCGCGGATGGTGGAGGATTCCGGAATGTCGACGGCGTCCAGATCTGAGGGAATAGCCGACGAAAAAAATTTCGTCGGCTATGCCAATTTTTCGTCGGCTATACCTTCTACCGACGAAATTTTCGTCGGCTATAAGTCGTCGGGAAAACCCCGTCGGTAATACAATAGCCGACGAAAAAAACTAATTCGTCGGCTATAGTAGAGTATGGCCGACGAATTTACCGACGAAAGTATTTTTTGTCGGCCAAACCTGGGAGAAATTGCCGACGATTTTCGTCGGGTATTTTCGAGTATGGCCGACGAAATTCATTAAGTATAGCCGACGAATTCATAAATTTTCGTCGGCTATTTCTTCGAAATATATTACTATTTTAATAGGTATTAATTAGTTATAGCCGACGAAATAATACACTTTTCGTCGGCTATAAGTTGTATAGCCGACGAAATTTGTAAAATTCGTCGGCTATAGAGATTATAGCCGACGAAATAATGCCAAAATCGTCGGCTATAACTGCATTTTGGGCACAAAAAAAATACCGGATCGGAGGAGGAGAAGGAGGAGGGGAAGGAGGAGGAGGCCGGAGGCCGGAGGCCGGAGGAGGAGGAGGAGGAGGAGGAGGGGGGGGAAGGAGGAGAGAAAAAAGGCGGGAGGAATCGATTTAAAAGATTTAGAAGGAGAATAGCCGACGATTTAAAAGATTTCGTCGGCTATACTTAGAGAATAGCCGACGATTTAATATATTTCGTCGGCTATACTTTGGAAAATCAACAGCCGTCGGATCTGAGCCATCCAACGGCGGACAATAAAAAGGCGCGGATCAAGAGTTTAGCCGACGAAACATTGTATTTCGTCGGCTATACTTAGAGAATAGCCGACGAAATACAATGTTTCGTCGGCTATTCTATGAAAAAATACTAAACTGCCGTTTTGAGGCCCTAAACGAACTCGAAAGCCCGAAAAAGCTCACACGAGTTTGATTCTTAGCGTCGTTCCCTTTCCGGAATGGTATCACAATCATCATTCGGACGCCGGACGCCAAATCTACAGTAAACCGGGTTTTGACTTATTTCATTATTTCAGCACACGGATTTTATCGGAATCTTGTCATTTTTCAACCGTAGACGTATTTCATTATTTCGGTCATATCTTATTTGACGACATATTTGCATTTGAAGAGTGTACGTATAGTAACTATTTGAAACTATACATTCACTTAAACACTTAGTAAACAAGTTAAGGAACATTAGTGCATATGTTCCGATTTTGAATCTAAAAGTTTGGAAAATATATTCCAACCGTCAGATATCACCGTTTAGATTAAATACATGTATGAAAAAAAATCCAACTACATCTGACAACGTTAAAAGCTCGATCGGGACGGTCAACCGGGTGAGTCAACCCTTTAAACGCTTAGAAATGGTAATTGGCCTGTCTAAATGACGTTTTTTGGCCTGACCTTCAACAGATAATAGTTTCAAATCGATGAGACGCAACTAATCGTATAAAAATTTTCCTCAAAATATTTACCGACCGTCAGGCTACCCATAGGAAAACGGAAGTAAAAAACAGTTAACCGCAACATTCGGCACACAGATTTTGTCGGAATCTTGTCATTTTTCAACCGTAGACGTATTTCATTATTTCGTATATCTTATTTCATGACACATTTGCATTTGAAGGACGAAGCAATGGTTTGTCGATAGTGATAGAAAATAGAAGCTGTTCTTTTTTTTTTTTTTTTTAATCATAGCCGACGAAATCAAACCTAGTACTCGTCGGCCATACTTCCAAAAATTTTCGTCGGCTAAAGTTTCAGAGAAAGGCCGACGAAAATTCAAATCGTCGGCCAAAATATGAATATAGCCGAAGATTTTTTTTTTTACCAACGAAAAAAAAAAATCGTCGGCCATTCTAGGGGAATAGCCGACGATTTTTTTTTTAGTTACGAAAAAAAATTCGTCGGCCATTCTTGGGAATAGCCGACGAAAATTTTATTTCGTCGGCCGTTTTTTTTTATTTCGTCGGGAAAAGCCTTTTTTCTAGTAGTGGCGGTCGCTTCTTGACACTCTGTGCTCACACCAAGTGTGGTAGCACGGTATATGTCTCGCTGAGACACATGGTTAACTACCTTCCACGTGCCTTTGTTCAATGGATCATCAAGATAAAAGACCTTTTTGGCCGCTGTGGCGAAAACAAAGGGGTCATCTTCATACACACTAGTGGCGGTATTCACCGAAAGTATGCCGTACTGATCGGTCCTTATGCGGTGCGGCCTAGTATCAAACCATCGACACTTGAACAAGTGGACTTTCATGCGGTTCCCATAAATGAGTTCAACAACTGACTGTAGGACACCGTAATAATCCTCGCCCCCCTCTGCACCATCGACCATCACCCCACAATTCTGTGTTTTGTGTTCCCCGTCTCTAGCTTCACATATATACTTAACGCCGTTGACATCACACATTGGGCGGACTGTGGAAGATATCGGCTTCATCGACAACAGCCTCAATTCCTCTGAGTAATTTCTATGACCACCCTTCGCAGCCACGTGCATCAGCTGAAAAATATAACTCAAATCACTTGGTGTGTTTATGATTAAAGAATAGGGAACTGTAAAAGAAAGCCATCTAATATATATATTTATACACTTACCCATTGTGGAAAATAGTCTGAAAACGTCGTGTTGTGGTACTCGAGATCACCGCCAACTTCCTTGCAGTTAAGATGAGTTCGTTTCCAATATTGTACCTCCGGACAGTTTATTAGAACCCACCAGTGGGCAATCCCTACCTCATGGTCAGGCAACTTGTCCACACCCTTCTTCTTGAAGCTTCTGTATGGTACAACATCGTTGGCGACGATAGATAGGTTGAACTCGGGGTCATCTCGACTTGGATGTTGTGGGGGGTCCTCCATCGCTCCCAAGTACAACTTGGCGTACGTTACACACTCATGCGCAATGTAAGCTTCAGCAATACACCCCTCAGGCGCAGATTTATTGTGCACATATTTCTTGTAGTCTCCAAGTTGTCTGCAAGGTTAACAAGTGCATGTTAAGAGCATGCAAATTTTATTTAAAAACATGTATAAATCAAATTTATGAATAACATGTACCTTTCGATGGGATACATCCAAGTGTAGTGTACGGGACCGGTAAGCAACAATTGTTGGGGAAGATGGATCATCAGGTGAGGCATGATGTCAAAGAAGTTTGGGGGAAATATCCTCTCGAACTTGCACAAGATAAAAATGATTTCCTCATGCATTCTCATGAGGTCTGATTTTCTAACTTCTCTAGCGCATACCTTCTGGAAGAATCTTGACAACGCCACCAACGGCTCAACCACTTCATCCTCCAAGTACGCTCGAATGAAAATAGGGAAGAGGCGTTGAAGCAGTACATGGCAGTCGTGACTCTTCAATCCGTACATCTTGTTGTCTCGGTAGTTAACACACTTGCTTATGTTACCCGCATAGCCATAAGGATACCTGCATAGCCATTAACAACAATTAGATTTCATGCAGTCCCATGCTTCTGGAATACATGCCTAATAAAAAGTTACCTGACATTACTCATCCATCCAAAGATTTCATGTTTCTGGTCCCTGGTCCCTGGTGACGGTGTAAGGAGCTTGGGGCATTTTGCTCCTGCCCTCTCTCAACCACAAATGGTCCCGCAGTCCCATATTTCTCATATCAACGCGTGCCTTGGGGGTGTCTTTTGTTTTCTTCTCCCAATTCAAAACTGTGCCAACCACGGCTTCACACACGTTCTTCTCTATATGCATGACATCCAGGTAGTGTCTGATAGCCAACCTGGACCAATAAGGAAGTTCCCAGAAGATGCTCTTATGTGACCAGAACCTATACCGATCGGGCCTCTCTAGAATCGTGCGCAACACATCGGGATGATTGCTAAGCGGACCAAAGTCATACTCATTCAACACTGCCAATATTTCCTCCCCTGTCCATCGCTCCGGTGCCCAGCCCCTTTCTTCAGTCCCATCAAAAGCCTGTGCATCGTCCCTAAATGGATGGTCATGCGGAAGCCAACAACGGTGATGCATCTGGACAATCTTGCTGCAATGAGGACTGGAGCAATCAACAGTCATGTACTCTGAACAAGCCCTGTAACCCCTGGTGACGCTGCCCAACAACATACCCCTCCCAGGAAAGTCACTGATCGTGCCAACAAGCATGGCACGCATCCGGAACATCTCATTTTTGAACCGGTCGTAGACCAGGTGGCCTTTCAGACTCAAGTACCGAAGCTCCTCAATTACGGGTCTCAAATACACATCGAGACACTTTCCCGGATAACCTGGGCCTGAAATCAACAATGTGAGTATGTTATATTCCTTCTTCATGCACATCCACGGTGGAAGGTTGTACGGAATCAAAATAACTGGCCACACACTGTACTGAAGCTCTTTCTTGCCAAAAGGGTTGAAACCGTCGGATGATAGCCCTAGCCAAACATTTCGAACCTCTGATGCAAATTCAGGAAACTCCAAAACATTCTTCTTCCAAGCCTCTCCGTCGGCGGGATGTCTAAGGGTGTCATCGTCAGACACATTCCTCTCAGCCCACCATCTCATAGCTTCGGCCGTGAAAGCACACATGAACAACCGCTCAAGCCTATCAATCAGCGGGAAGTACCGAAGTATCTTCACAGCTTTCTTGTTCCCTTTAGGAGTGAACTTATACCGCTCTGTATTGCATACTGGGCAGTATTCAAGATCTGCAAGTCATTCCCCGTAAAACAGAACGCAATCGTATCTGCATGCATGAATCTTGATGTAGGAAAGGCCGAGATCTTTAAGGATATGTCGCACCTTATGATGACTGGTAGGAAGCCGATGTCCGGGGGGCATCGCCTCACCCCATATCTTCAGCCAATCATCAACCGATTTGACAGTGCCTTTGTTCTCCGTTTTGATCTTCATCACTCCCATGACAAATTCAAGGACAGTCTTACTGCATCCGGGGTACAACGGAGTCTGTTGCAATGCGATCAGGTTGTTGTACTTTTCCATACCACTTGTGTTGACCGGTGATCGGGGTAATGGCTCGAGTGGCTCAATATCAGGGAAACACTCCATCTCCGGAGGAGGGAGTTGCACATCTGGTGCTTCATCAAAGACACCGCTCTCACGAGGAAACATATCGTTGATCCAGTTCATTGTTGGATCATTGGACGAACTCCCTCTCTCGACAAATTGTCCATGATCATGAGGACCCGCAAACTCTGGTTCACAGTGATAAATCCAATTAGTGTATAGGACCCAAAATCCATATCTAGCCAGGTGTTGCTCCACTTTCTCTATGGAAAAACGTTGTCGTGGGCTGGCACACTTGCAGTTTTTACACGGGCAATAATGAAGTGTAGTGTCTCCACAGTTAGCCATCACACATTCCAGGAAACTCCTAACTCCATCATGATACGCCTGATCCCATCTTCCAAGGGTAATCCAACTCTTGTCCATCCTGTAAATTCAATAAATAAATATAATTATATATAGATATGTATATATGCATGTACTACGTACGTATGTACGTACTAATTAATTAAAAAATTCATCATTACATATATATATATATATATATATATATATATATATATATATATACACATCCCTAAATTAATTAAAACATCGTCAATCTCCCTAATTAATTAAACACAATATATTTTTTATATATACCAACAATATATTTTTAATTACAATTATATTAATTATTATATATATACATTTTTTCATCAAATTCATCTAAAATCACTTCTAAATCAACAATCAATCACTAATCTTCAACAAAACTTCAATTCTATCTAACCAACATATCAACCCATTAATAATCTCATCTCAACACATATATATATCAAATTAATCACACATTTATTCTAATTAAACTCTAAATTAACACACCTCTGCATATAACCAACTAAATCAACACACACAGCAATATACGTACCTTTCAAGCTTATGGCCGAGGTTTTGGACGATTTCAGAGCGTTTTTGAAATTTTTTCGAAAAATTTCGACGAAGTGAGCTCGCTGGTGCAGAATAGATCTGATATAAGGGTTATAGCCGACGAAGACCCTCCTCGTCGGCTATAACAAAAAAAATTTCGTCGGCTATAGTTATAGCCGACGACGTCAAGTAATAGCCGACGACTCGTCGGCTATAATATTATAGCCGACGAAAGAGTAATTCGTCGGCTATAATCCCTTATAGCCGACGAAGTACTCTTTCGTCGGCCGTTTTTTTTCATATCGTCGGCTATGACCCCTTTTCTGGTAGTGTATGATTGAAAAGATCTTGTTAGGATTACCACCAAAGTCAAACAAAACATGTGCCTAATTTGTGCCCGTCGTGGGACTCCTTAGTTTTAACCCCATTGAGCCTATATTCAGCCATTTTCTTTCATCACCATGAAACACATTCCTTGAACTCATAATAGTTTAACCCTTTCCCTTGTTATCAAGACTTGGTAAAGCTGAATTTTATTGTGGAATTGTGAGTTGATGTGATGATTTGAAGTAAGTGTGGGGTGAACTTGTCCAATTACATGAAAAATATATGTGTTGCCGAAGAAAAGAAAAGAAAAGAAAAATCGGACAGAAAAAATTAAAAACAAAAATCCGATCTAAGAAAAAGAAAAGGTTTCGACAAACAAAAGAAAAAGTTTGGATTGAGTTCTTGTTGTGAATTTAGAGTTGTGTGATAATTGAAGGTCTATTATTGTTATATTTGACCTTTGTCCTTATTCACTATGTTTTGGGGAAGAAAAGAATGAAGTTTGGGTCCAACATGATGAAATTTGGCCCTCGAATTGAAGTCATAAGGTGTATTGAGCTTTGCTAGGTCTTGGTGACATTTTATCACCACTATTCTAAATTCAAATTCCTTATGCCTAACCCCATTATCCCCTTTATTTTGATCTTTTCATGATTCTTAAGATTGGTAAACTTTGATTGTGGAGATTTTCTCAAGAGTAAGCATATGGTTTTGGTCCATTCATGCAGATAATTGTTACATGAGATTTTCCAGAAAATACTATTCACAAAGTGCTTTTATTTGATGAAATATGCAAGCTATTTGTTGCCTTACAATCTGTTCTCTTACATATACCTTGAGTGAATATTGCCATAATCATGTGTGAAAAGAAGAGAGTATGCCTAGTGAGGAGGATTGGATCAACTTAACATGTTTACATGCTTATTTTTCTCACTTCTGACTTATTCATATCATGATTACTATCTATGACGCTTGGAATTTATGTGCTTACATTAGAATGCGTAAACTTGAAAGCTATGTGTTTTGAAGATCCTGAGACAATTATTTAGGGGCAGTAGTAGTTTCAGTAGAGTCTTATATTTTGTTTTGCTAAGAGACTAGCAAAAGCTAAGTGTGGGGTAGTTGATAGGAGCATAAAATGCGACGTTCTTAATATGTTTTTACCCCCATTTATCCAATACTTAACCCTTATTGTTGTAAGATAGAGTCATATTTTAGTTTAGTGTCCCTTTAGTAGAGTTTTGGAGAAAGTGTGCTTAATAATCAGAAAAATGACTAAGTATAGAAATCTGGAAATAAAGTAAAATATCTCTTTTTCGTGATTTTGAGGCTCGTGCTAAACTGATCTATCCTTTTCCAAATTTGATGAAATTTGGTATGCATATAACTGGCAAGCTAAAAAGTATTGTGCCAAAATTTCAGATCAATCGGAGTTCGGGAAGTCACCCAAATGAAGGCTACAACTTGGCAGTTTGAGCAAACCAATCCAGGGACTACCAGGATTTTCATGGGACTGTGTCCTGACTTCCGGAATTTCTGTGGGACACATCGCTTGGAACCAGAGAACGTGCTATACGCCGTTGGAAATCTCTACGAGTCTAGTTTCTCTGGGACTTAGAATCGCATCAATCGGAGCTCTGAGGAGAAAGTTATGCCGGATTTACTAGAGTAAGGCCATTCTGCCGGGAAAACAATAACTTTCCTGGTTGCATCAGGATAACTCTCCATTAGATTTTTGGAAGCATGGATCAGATATTATGGACCTAAAGACTTATTGGACATGTCCATGCTATTCAAATGAGGTTGATTGAAGTCCAAGTTCAGAATTGAAGATTAAAATTGCATAGCCTTGCCGAGCAAGAGAAGGAGTACAAGTCCAATTCGGCTTTGGTCTCTCATTGCTGCTGAACCCTTTCTTGCTGTGCCTCTATATATAGCTAGGATTTTATTCAGAAAATCATCTCATCTCTCCCACTTTTTACTAGCCGAAACTCTGTCCAATTAGCACCACAAATCCCATACACTTTTACAAGCCGAATTCCACCATTCATCACCACCACCGAATCTTCCTTTGCTGATTCCTCTACAAGGTTTCTTTTAAAGTGTGATTCACTCATCTCTCATGGCTTGTAATTTTCTGTATAATTACTTAACTTTGTCTATGAAGTTTGTAAGGATTTGTGGTTTGTTATTTGGTTTTATTAATTTTACATTGGATTTCCGAAATTCTGTTATGTGTTTTGGTTTTCTTTTTGTCTAATTGATGAACATGTGTATGACGAATTGATTGTATGATAATAGGGCAGTAACTTTGTTGCATGATTTGATGATTTTATTTGGTTTATTTTCTGAATTCGTATGCACAACAAGTTTTAGGGTTAAGTGAAGCTTTAGCTAGGCTGATCTTGGGTTTAATTCTTTATGTTACCGAACCACAAATATGAGGTAAGTTATACACGAAGTTGATTTATCTTGTATTGGTTCTAAGGGATAGAGTAATTCAGAAAATATGCATGTTGAAGCAAGGTGAGGTGACGCCATACTTGTTGCATGTTTCCAATTTGACTCATTGTGCTTATGTGTTTCTTGGTTTAATTTCTACACGAAGTGTCTTTAAACTGATTAGCACTATGTTTAGGGTTATGCACGAAGCTAATTCTAAATAATTGAGGAGTTTTGAATGATTAGATGAACCACGAAAGGCTCTAGTTATAATTGGAACTAAATTGCATGAAATCGGATTCAATAAAGTTGCTGCCGTATTGTTGTTTGATCGGTTTGTTATGTGCATGTGAGTTTTGTGTGATGTGTATTGTGTGAAAGATGTCGATCATATGTATATATATAATTTAGGATTTAATTTCGTGTAGAATATAGAAGCAAATTCTCAAACTCCCCCATATGATTTTGTAATGTTTTATGTGATTGAACGCCCTGATTTCCCCAGACTGAACGATCCCTACTTGTCTTATACTAACGATGACACAAGAGGGTAATATGTGTATGAAGTTGTTTTGCAGGTACAGATTGTGCTCGTATTATAGCTCCACCCGGGCCCGGTCCATGGCCCGGGGCAGGATCGTTAACACCCAGACCCGGGGCCCAGCAGCCTACCTTATGGCCAGGGGCTCGGGAGCCGGGGGCGTCAGCCTGCTGAACAGACCACCAAAGTTGCCCCAATATATGAAGATAAGGGGATCAGTCCCACATCGAAGAGTGAGACCATACCTCACACTCGACAACCTATATAAGGGCCTCAACTGCCCTCATTAATAGGTAACCAACTCTCCAACTACTTATTGTTCCCTCTTAAGTTATCCATTTATCCAAACGGTACTAACTTAGGCATCAGAGAGGAGAAGACCGGCCCGTCCGGTATTCCCCTTTGTTAGCAGGACTTGCAGGAATGAATCACACCAAGATCCACCTATCTCTGTCAAGCCTACGGGTTACAACAGAAACATGATCTCACTTGTTTATGCACAAACCCGTAGGCCTAGTGGAAACTGATGAATCTGGATGTGATCTCCTCCTGCGAACCTACTAACTAAGGGGAATACCGGGCGGGCCGGTCTTCTCCTCTCCGATGCCTAAGTTAGTACAGTTGGGATGAATAGATAACTTAAGCAAGAGTGATATGCAGTTGGAGAGATCAGTTACCTATTAAAGAGGGTAGTTGAGGCCCTTATATAGGTGGTCGGGTGAGGTCTGGTCTTACTTTTCGATGTGAGACTGGTTTTCTTATGTTCGTACACAAAAAGACAGCTCTGGTGGTCTGTTTGGCAGACTGGCGTCCCCGGTCCCCGGGCCCCTGGTCACAAGGTAGACTGCTGGACCTCGGGTCCGGGTGCTGGTGATCCTGCTCCGGGCCTTAGTCCGGCCCCGGACATACTGGCTGCGGGTCTGTAGGCCTGTGTAGCCCCTCTGTGACTACTATCAACATCACTCTATTTAAATTTGATTCTTGTTCTTTGCTATCGCTAAAGTACAGAAGATTCATTTGTACACTAGGGAGTAGTGGAATGTTTAATTTTAGAGAAAAAAAAATGGAAAACACAAAAAAATATATATATTATATAAGAGATTAAATGTTAAATAGTCAATTTGGACTTATTGTGTGAGAATCAGAGATTATAAGGACCGAGTTATTTAATTTGAAAGATAAAGGACATTGAAGTAAAGTATAAGAACTAACAAGTATTTAACGAGATATTTTTGTTTCAACTACTTTTGTGTTTTCATTGGTCGTTTAACATGAGTTGACACAGTACAACAAAGGGGATGCTCTCGTCTCTACTCTTTCTCTCTCTTAAGCAGCCGCCTAGGTTTTGGTCAGGCTCAACCTTGAATTGTAGCCAGATTACTGAGTCTTTCTGAGGAGGCGTCTTGGTGCGTTCTCTAGCACACAGGGAGCTTTGGTTGTCTGTCTTTGTAGATCATGGAGCTTGTCTTCCTGGTTTGGTGTTGATTGCTATCGTCGGAGACTCTGGCGATAAGTGTGTCGCTTCGGATGGTGAAGAGAGGCGGCTAGGAGTTCATCTCAACGTTGGTGGCTGTTGCGACGTCATTGGTGATAACGTTAGGAATAGTATGCTTTGACATGGGGCACTCCACAGGTCGATGAGTTTTCCTGTGAGTGCAGTGTTTGTGCTTCTGGGGTTGCTGACTTACCTCTAGTGATGAATGGTGGCGACGATGCTGTGGTGGTGTCTTCCTGCAGTTTTGGGGTTTCGGGTTCGCTAGGGTCCCACAATGGTCTTTGGGCTTTGGGCCTTGTGTTTCTTTTTGGGCCATTGTGGTTTGGACTGTAACATCGGTGCCATGTGTTTCTTCTGGCGGTTTTTAGGTTCTTGTAGGTAAGTTGAACCCTGGAGATGCCCCATTTGCGTAGGGTGCTCCCAGGCGTTTTGAATAAGTTAGGTTAGTCTAACAGTTTTTGGTTACATTATGAGCTTCATTCTAGGGTCTGCAACATAGAGATTACTTAAATGCTAGTTAAGTAGTTTCACGTGGTTTGATTTTAACGTAGCCCGGATTCCGAGAGGATCGTGCTCGTGTTGTATTCTCTCTTTCAATCAATATATGGATTAACGTCACATACCAACCCAAAACCATATAGAATAATACCAATTAGAAAGGGAGAATGACAAGTTATCAGAAAGGTTGTTAAAATTATTCAATGCGTGACTCAAACATGTGTTTGAGTCAAAAAAAAATCAAAACTACACCACCACAGTATGACACGTGTATAGAGAGTAAATTAAAGAATTTAACGGAGTTAAACAACGTCAAGTCCGGCGAGTGAGGCACTACCTCCACAAGACGACAACTACATGGTTTGACTTTTTGCGTCCTTTTCTTCCTGCTGCGCTCCTCTTACCTCCAATTTTCTACAACTATGTTCCATTACCCATTTCATCCTTCAACCATCGGCGAGTGAGAAATTGAGATGGATCGATTTGTGGAAGGAACTAGAATCGAAGAGAGGAGGTGAAGCTTACCATATAAAGGTCCAGAAGCCATGGGTGATTGAGAATTGGCAGCGAAGGGAACAAGGTAAAAAATCCAGAAAAAGGAAAGGTATCAATTTGGGTTCAAAACGGAAAATCAAGGCCTGAATCGGAAGGGTGAGGTTGAAGTCGAAGAGCGTCGTCTTATCGATCTCAGCGGCTGAGGAAAGGATGAAGAAGGTGGCGGCAGAGATGTCGCAGCCGAAACCCTTGAAGGCTTTGTGGAGGAGAATGGTGTCGGTGCGGGGGGTGGGGATTGGGGAGTGGTTAGAATAGCCATTGTTGGTTCAGATCAGAAGGAGAAAATTCATGTGTGATTGTGAGTTTGTAACAAGGGAGCTGAAGTGATCGAAGATGAGTTGCAGGGGGAGGAGGAGCCCCGCCGTCTATAATCTAAATTGGGCATTCACTTACGTTGACTGGCGGCGGCGGGTGGTGGTGGCGGTGGTGATGCTGGTACTCTGATGATGAGGAGTTGCAGAAAGGTGCAGAGGGGAGAAGATAGCACTACAAAAAATCTGAACAACAGCCACATAATTGATATGTGGGCATAAGGGTCATTGGACACGTTTAAACGTGGGTGAGCCAAGCAAATGTCATATCCCAGGATTCACAGCCCGTTAAACAAAGGAAAGCAACCATTATGTTGCACAGTAGTACTTCAATGTCAGAAGTATATTTATTTAATATTCATCAACCACATTATCAAGCACGTGAATATGGCAAGGGGTGTTACCCACGGTGCAGCGATGATTAAACAGTACGCCGATGTTACTGCCGTGGAGATTACTTAATTGAACCACGAAACCATAAGATTCGTGACATAGCTGCATCTCTGCACATGGGTCCCACTAGTCAGAGACTCAGAGTTATAGTAGAGTCATCACATCAATAATTATCAGTTTTGAATTATCTTCTAATTATCTTTAATTATATTCATACAATTAATGTTTTCCATTAATTTTTATTCCATCTTCATGCTTGGTGACTTGGAATTTCCATTGATCTTGAAGGAGATGTCTCAGTAGAGATGGCTGAGTCAAGTTTCATCTCACTTAATTAGTTCCTCCTACAATCATAATCAGCATAACAATAAACGGTTAGTTAATATAGCTAGTATCAGTTCAAAATGAGGTAGTGTTGATTTTATGAATCTCATTACCTGAAGAAGATCCAGTACGCAGAGTTGAAATTTGTCATCGATCACCTGAAAGTTATAGATCAGGCCTTAGTTACCCAAAAATTCAGAAGCCAAATGGAAGATTTAGGGGATAGTGTTAGCAAAATTATAGATCTAGATCTACTGCTTCTTCAAGTGGTGGCGGAATTTCAGCGCCTAAAGAAGAGGTGAAGCAGATCGGAGTCCTCCTATCGGGTTTGGGGCGATGTGCAGAGGAGAAAGTCCGCCCGGTTTCGGTGGAGAGAGAGAGAGAGAGAGAGAGCGAAAACGAAAGAGGAGAGAAAGAGATGGTGTGCTGTCGGACTGAGGAAGAAGTGAGAATGAAAAATGGCAGGTGGCTAGTGGCTTATGGGTTTTAAAGGGAAAAACCAATGGCTCAGGAAAGTCAGTGAAGATCTAATGGCTAAGGATTTAAAGCATAAAACTAATTTAAGTAAAAACCTAAAAATTGATTTAAAACTTGTAAAAACTTTGTAAATTCGTAAAAACAAAACCGAGCAGTGGAAAAATATTATGCGAATACTTCCGCATTTATAGTGATATGTAGTTTAATATCAGCTTATTCTATATAATTTAGTGGTTAAATTGTACGTATAAATTACACTTTAAATTACTTTTTTAATTATGAAATCTCCTGAAAATCTTAAATAAATAGTTCGGTTGTTCGAAAAATTTCTAAAAAATTCATACACTCTCAATGTGTTCAATCCTCCCATGTAAAAATGTTGAGATACTTATACCGTCGTGACATGGTAACCCTTAAAGAGATAAAAGGATTCATACGGTTGACCTCTTTGATCGAGATCTAAACGTCACAAGAATTATGTGAATTTTATGTCATAGTTATATTTTATTATAATGATCGATCCCATCTTGCGGTCAATTTTTTCAAATTTTATTTCCTCAATATAGTTGTTTTAGAAAGACATACATTCACATATAACCTAATAAACAAATTATACCACATTAGTAGATACGTTGGGATTCACTTGTTTAAAATTGACAAAATAAAAATTTGACCGCCGAATTTATTCACGGTGGTAAACTATCATTATGGTAAAACTTTCCCCATTTTTTTATCGATGTTTGGGTCTTGATCACGAGGTATACCCATGTGTCATCCTCCTTCTCTTAGGGAAGCTATGTCGCCCAGAGATAAAAAATTTAAAATATTTATATGGGTGGACAGAGCATATCACCATGGTAATTTTTTGAGAATTTTTTGAGTACCCAAGCTATTTACAAAGATTTATGAAAGATTGCTGAATTTGAAAAAATAATAAAAAGATAAATCAGTGCCACGTGACTCGTTTCTAGCCATGAATTCTCCCACCTCATCAAGTTTTTACTTATTCATATGAATTACTATATTTTCAGAATTTCAAAATTCTTTAATAAATAGCTCCGGCGTCTGAAACATTTTCCAAAAATTCTGGTAGACTACTCACAAAGTGTACTTCACTACTAGACTGATAAATTATAAAATTACAAAAAATAAAAAAAATTAAGAAAATTATACAAAGTAATTAAACAATCGCCGCATACTTTATAAAATTCATAATAAATAGTTATGGTCTCTGAAAAATGTACTTAAAATTCCCACGTACTACTCATGTTATTTACTTAATTATAAAGTCTCTTAATTTGATATTTATAGTATTTGCGATATGAATCCTCTAGATAGGTTAGAAATAAAGAAGTCACATTATAAACCGACTATTTGGAGGGAACGTCCACATATTAATCAGACCACCCGATGTGTTCGGTATATATATCTAGGCACCCAGTAAAAATTTCAACCACTTCGGATCTCGTCTAACCATCACAATCTCTGGTAAACTAAAAACATCACTAACATGTCCTAAGGGAGGACCCATGACCGGGATGCGAACGGCAAAAGCCGTTTACATTTTCCAAACCACGTAATTTTTGTCACTGAGTGTGTGTGGTCAAATCGTAAAAACTAATTCAGCAAGACTCCAGTCAATGGGATCCGGTAATTTTAAAAATGCCTGTTTTTTGGGTTGACGAGAAGTTCAGAAGGTCAAAAGAGGTTATAATTGCATGAAAATTTGATGAGATCCCTAAATATATATTTAGATCACATCGTATGGTGTCGATTGACCATACTAAAAACTTGGGTTGTCGATCACCAAAGTGTCTACTAATAAACTATAACCTTTATAATAGGTTTGAAAGTAAGTTGTTGCATTATCAAGCAACTATATGGAGAAAACGTCTCGTAAATAATCGGCATTAGCCGATGTGATTGGTACCTTAATTTAGATACCCTGTATAAATTTCATGCAATTCGGACCTCGTCTGACCGTCACAATCTCTAGTAAACCAAAAACATCACTAACATGTCCTAAGGGAGGACCCATGACCGGAATGCGAACGGCGAAAGCCGTTTACATTTCCCAAACCACGTAATTTTTGTCATTGAGCATGTGCGGTCGAATTGCAAAAACTCATTCCGCAACGCTCCGGTCAATGTGATCTTGTTATTTAAAAATGCATATTTTTGTGTTGACCGGGAGTTCAGAAGGTCAAACGCGGTCGTCATTAGATAAAAATTTGATGAGGTCCCTAACTATATATATAGATCACATCGTATGGTGTCGATTGACCATACTCGAAACTTGGGTTGTCGATCACCAAAATGTCTACTAATGTACTATAACCTTTATAGGATGTGTAATATCCCGATTTTTTAAGTTAGTCAAATTTTATTGTTCTTTTGAGAAATAGAAATTATAGGTCGTCACGAGTTCGTCACATTTTTCAGCGAATTTTTCAGAGTCTCGAGTTATTTTTAGCGAGTTTTCAAAATTTAGTCGAAATTCTATCGTTTTATGACGTGGCAAGCTCTGATTGGCTAAAGGGTGACACGTGGCAGTGGGGGAAGGGACCAATTGATTCCATGTGGCTGATGATGTCATCAACAGCCTTAGTCACATGGGCAAGTGTCAAAATGTGGGAATTTTGTGTGGCTTTGTGTGGTGTTGACACATTTCATGAAGCCACCAATGGATGAGTGACATGTGGCAATAGTGTTCCCTATAAATAGGATCAGTTCCCCCTCCATTTTTCTGTCCGTACATGTCTCTCTCCTCATTTTCTCAGATATCTCTCTCTATAAATATTATTATTTTATTAGATTTGCGACGAAACTTCCGCATATCATAAGTTTTGATCCGTAACTCCGATTCTGAATCCGCGAGTGGCTACGGATTCGTATCGACGCGATTTTGCTATCCATGGTGGTTGGAACTAGATCCAAATGTGATTTCTAGAAAGCTCGTTCTAGAGTTCTCGATTACGATCTGGGTGTCGAATCTATTCGTCGAGGTGAGTGGTTTATGTAATTTGTTTCAAATATTCTTATATGCTTTTAAAATAGTCAAAAAGCATGTTTTGAATCTATTTATGAATTATCTCTCTATTTTCAAGTGAAGCATGTCGATTTGTGAAACATGCGGAGTCTATATATATTATGGTGTTGGATCCATTGTTTGACTAGTCATGGAACATGTGAACTTCTTGATTGAGTTATGTCGAAGTAAGGATGTGGCACACGGTTGCATAGGGCATGAAGGCCATTAGAATTGAAAGATGCCCATTAAGAATGGATTGTGCGATGTGAGAAATTGTATTGTGGTTGACGTGAAATATATGATATACGTATTTTGTAGCGTGTGTAAAATGACATGACTTTGCTGGCATATTACATAGTGCACTCACTGAGCGTCACCACCCATTTATTTTATGTTTTGCAGAGAAGTGTTTAGATTCTGTCGTGTTGAAGTGTCGGACGAGCCTAGAGTGAAGAGCCTAGAAAGAAGTTGTTTTTATTTTTTATTTACATTCTGCTTTGTAACGTTTAACTCACACTTCGGGATCGGTGTCCACCGACGCCCGGACCGGGGCGTGACAGTAGGTTTGAAAGCAAGTTGTTGCATTATGAAGCAACTATATGGAGGAAACGTCTCGTAATTAATCGGCACCGGCCGATGTGATTGGTACCTTTATTTAGAGACCCTGTATAAATTTCGTGCACTTCGGACCTCGTCTGACTGTCACAATCTTTGGTAAACCAAAAATTGTGACAGACATGTCCTAAGAGAGGACCCATGACCTGAATGCGAACGGCGAAAGCCGTTTACATTTCCCAAACTACGTAATTTTTGTCACTGAGCATGTGCGGTCGAATCGCAAAAACTCATTCAGCAAGACTCCAGTCAATGAGATCTTGTTATTTAAAAATGCATATTTTTGTGTTGACCGGGAGTTCGGAAGGTCAAAGGAGGTCGTAATTGGATGAAAATTTGACGAGGTCCCTAAATGTATATGTAGATCAAATAGGCTGGTGCCGATTCTCCATACTCAGAACTGAGCTTGTTTTAACACCGGTCAAACCATACTTATCTTTCTACCTTCGTAAGGGTAGTCCTATTGTGCGGTGATGTAAATCTCAAAATTTTTATATTGATAGATAAAGCGCATTGTTGTGAGTGTGGAGTAATTTTGGAAATTTTTTTGGACAACCGAGTTTTAAATAAAATTTAACGAAATATTACACAATTCTATAAAGATAAGTAGAAATGATAAATTTATATTTACAGTAAAAATGATAAAGTTATCAAGTTTCTGAATTTTTTTCTTTTTATTCAATAAAATCATTATATGCCTATTAGTGTTGTTGAACATTGTTCATTGGTTTTGTTGACAACTAGGCATTCTAATACAAATGTGCGGTGAAAATGTGATTTGGTTAATCACCCTGATGGATGTCCTTACACGATATGAAACCGCATGATACAAATTTACATATTTTCATCAATGTTCAGCCATCAGTCAATTCAGTCAAACTTAATGTATCATAAACACCCATCAAGAGAATCCATATTGTAAACACTATAAATAATAACCTCTAATTAATGCACATTATAATAAATACGCAACGTGGTGAGTGTGTGAGAATTTTTGGTACATTTTTTAGACACCCGAACTATTTATTTCAGTTTTTCAAAGTGTGCAGTTATTGTTTAAAAACTTCGTCAAATTTTCTTGACTTTTCATTATTAGTGAATCTACAATTTATTGATCCTGTAGTAAAGTATGTTTCGCGAGTAGTCAGTCACAATTTTTGAGAAATTTTTTGAACATCGGAACTGTTTTAATTGAATTTAAAAATTTTAGAAATATAATAATTTATTTAAAAATTTAAAATCTTAATTAGGTGGATAAATTATTAGCCAGAAACGCGCCACGTGGCCAGTTGACACATTATTAATTATAAAACACAAAATATTTATAAAAAATTAAATATTAATTACATTAAATTAAACATAACAATTAAAACCCTAAAATCTAAACTTTAAACAATTTTTTTTATTAAAAAAACCAACCCCTAACTTATTACCAGTTCCAAAATCCATCACCTTAATCCAAGTTCTGTGTCTCCACTACAAAAAATGTTGGCTTTACCGACGTTTTTTTTGTGCATGTTTCTGTTTTCGTGGGTATCAACTGAACAGTAGACATGGTCTACAGTATGATCCCACGATTTGCTAGATTATGTGGCTGATAAATAATAATTCAATATACTAATGCCAATAATCCCACGATTTGATTGATAATGTGGTTGATGAATATTAAATAAATATACTTCTGACATTGAAGAACTACTGTGCAACATAATGGTTGCTTTCCTTTGTTTAAGGGGCTGTGAATCCTGGGATATGACATTTGTTTGGCTCACCCATGTTTAAACGTGTGCAATGACCCTTATGCCCACGTATCAATTATGTGGTTGTTGTTCAGATTTTTTGTAGTGCTCTCTTCTCCCCTCTGCACCTTTCTGCAACTCCTCATCATTAGAGTACCAGCATCACCACCGCCGCCACCACCCGCCGCCGCCAGTCAACGTAAGTGAATGCCCAATTCAGATTATAGACGGCGGGGCTCCTCCTCCCCCTGCAACTCATCTTCGATCACTTCAGCTCCCTTGTTACAAACTCACAATCACACACAAATTTTCTCCTTCTGATCTGAACCAACAATAGCTATTCTAACCACTCCCCAATCCCCACCCCCCGCACCGACACCATCCTCCTCCACAAAGCCTTCAAGGGCTTCGGCTGCGACATCTCCCCCGCCGCCTCCTTCATCCTTTCCTCAGCCGCCGAGATCGATAAGGCGACGCTCTTCGACTTCGACTTCGACCTCACCCTTCCGATTCAAGCCGGTGTGATGGATTTTCATGGGGATAATAAGATGACCTAAATAATTAAAGAATGATTAGAGGGAGATGAGAGAGACTAGCTGCAATTAGAGGTAGATGAGAGAAGAGAAAGGAAAATGAAAAAGAGGTTGTGCATTAATGACGCGTGCAAAGCCAACCCCTGCCGTTTTAACAGTTTTTTGACTCAAGCACATGCTTGAGTCACGTATTGAATAAGCTCTCGAAAGGTTGAGCCAAACTTTCATTCTTTACCTTAAAACAGATTTTACTAAAATTTAATTACCAACTGAATGACTCAATTCCGAACACATCTCTTGAAGAAGTCAAGATTGATCATCCGTGAACTTTTAGCCGTCGAAGTGGACTGATCGTTTATTTGATTCCCGAATTGACAACCACCCAGAGAGAGAAGAAAGAGGTAAGTTTCCCATTTTTCTTACTTTCCAAGGAAACTGATCAGATTACTTCTTATATTATTAACTAAACGGTTGTGATCAAAGGTGGAGAATTGTGTGGATCTGATTGAACAAAGCTAATTTTTCTTTTATTTTAATAATTTTTATACTTCCTGTGTTCAAATTTATAATATGTAACTTGTGACGGGAAAGGTCCCCGGAAAACACACAAATTCATTCCATCGTCAAATATCGCGTCATTGAATTTGGAATTCAACTTACTCCGAAATACTTATTTGATTACCAAAATCGTTCAAATAATTCTTAAATAATCTCTAATCCGCAATTTTCTAGCGGTTCACAATAACAAATTAGACTAGTATAGTTGATTCCTTATTTGATAGGGAATCATTTATTTATTGGGATACTTATTGTAATACCTATATAAATGCCTCTCTATCAATCAATAAAGTATAAGTTTTCCCTATTATCTTTTCTCCTTGAACACGTTATCAGCACGTGACCTCCCTGAGCCCTAGAAAAACCCTAATAATTTTTTCTTTTTCCTCCTCCTCCATCCCTTCCGTCGGCCGCACCTCCCTCCTCGGGACCCGTGCGCCCCCCCCCCCTTCTCGGTCTCTCCTAGGCCGCAGCCCTTACCCGGCCGCCTGTAAGCCCGCCCGCTCGCTTGCCAGCCTACTCGCTCACCAGCCCGCTGGCTCGCCAGCCAATTCGTTCGCCAGCCTATTCGCTCGCCGGCCTGTTCGCTCGCCATCAACTTTTCAAGATAGCTCCGCCAGATTACTCGCGTAAAAAGAGGCTCGAGAACCAAACAAGAGTCGAAGAACAAGCCTTACGCTCTCGTTCATTTGATCAAAAGGTAAAAATTTTATAAAAGTTCCTGCTTTTGAACTATAGATATATTATATCAGGCGCTATTAGCCTTTCTTCTACTCCGATTCCGGCCATTCTTATATCGCCGATGAGACCTAGAATGGGGATTTCATCACTCCTACGGTCGCATTTTTAAGTGATGGTCCTGGGGGAATCACGTTAAAAGGGAATTAAAAGAAAAAGAGATGTTTTTGTGGATGTCTGAGTATGCCACTGTTTGAAGGTGCGGTATGAAACCGCCAGTTTATGCATCAAAAGAAGAAAAAAATTCGCATCGAAACTAGCTTTCATGTGACCGAATATATCCCTTATAATTTCAATTTATACTTGATAGTATCTGCTTAAAGCGATACTAATCCGACGTTTTATTCTCTTGTAGATGTCGTCGTCGTCACCGTCACGCCCTGATTTTGAGATCTTGGATCTTCAAGGCAAAGACTATCATCGATGGATTTCCGATGTTGAAATTGCTTTCCAAAGCAAAGGCTTTCCAGCCCTTCTGACTGATGCAGCCGCCACCACCCCTTTTGGGGACCATGCCAAGGCTCAGGCCCTCATGTATTTGAGGCGCCATATCTACCCGACTCTGAAGCGACAATATTTGTCAGTAAAAGATCCCAAAATTTTATGGGACACGCTCCAGCAGCGATTTAACAATGTCCATGACATGCTTGTTCCAGAGCTTACCCTTAAATGGGAACAAATCCGTTTCTCGGATTATGAAAAAGTAGACAAATACAATCAGGATATGATTAGTCTACAGGCGGATCATGGCACGGTTGGCGTCATCAAAACCGATAAAGTTCTTCTGAAGAAGACATTTAATACATTCCTCATGGCCTACGATGTCCTCGGACATCAGTATAAGATCTCAGTTGATGAGGGCAGAATCAGGTCATTCGCTAACCTTATGGCAATATTGGCTAAAAAAGAATGCCATTCTGAGATTAGGCTCAATAGTAGCCAGAGACCTGTTGGTACAAAGCCAATTCCACCACAGGCTCATTATGGGAATGCTTCAAAGCAGAAAAATAAAGGCCGCCATACCCCGTACAATTCGGTATGTGGAAGAAATCAGAATGCTGGAAATAATGTGACACAACGCTCCAACACTTGGAGGCGAGAAGGTGGCGAATACGCACCACCTTCAGGGGGAGGCCGGACTGGCCACGGACCCCGTCTAGGTCCAGTACCAAACCCTCCTCGACCTCATAGCAATAACCGGAATGCTCAATTTGCTCCGTGCTACAAGTGTGGTTCCTCCAAACACTACCATCGCAATTGTCGAGCTAGTAAGGAGATGTTAAATACCTACAAGAAATACAAGAAGTTTCTGTCCGAAGAAAGCAATTATGATGAG
The DNA here is from genome assembly GCA_963682095.1 of Potentilla sterilis. NCBI lineage: Eukaryota > Viridiplantae > Streptophyta > Magnoliopsida > Rosales > Rosaceae > Potentilla > Potentilla sterilis. The sequence goes on from OY821764.1 coordinate 17,593,953, forward strand.
GACGAGATGATTGATGCAAATTATGCTCATTAAGTGGATTCTCCAAAGGCGCAACCACAAACTCTTGATGTCCCGGATTTTGACTAGCCTATGGCTTTTCTAGTTTATCAAGTATTATAATGGCATTCGCCATTGTAATGATATTCGCCATTGTAATGACACTCGCCATGTTTTTATGACTCTTGTTAGTCTGTTTATTTTGGAATTAGAAGTTGATGTATTCAAGTTGGCACTTAATAAAATTTCTCTGTTTTCCCATAATTGTGAGAAATTTTATGTTTTTATGCAATCAGGTTCGTGTATTAACAACTCACGTGGTTCTTGTGACGCCACCTTTGGGTCACATAGACTCTATATTTTGGACTTATAATCCCACCTACGCTCAATCCCTAAATAAATTAAAAAAAAAAAAAAGGGTGGCGAACGGGCCACCATCGGCTCACTAAAGGTGAAGTAGGCTCGGCATCCGCCACACTCTTGTGTCACGACACCATGTGTCTTTGACATCCACAGCTTCGGCTAGTGTGCAGCCCGAGAGGTGTTTTAACACCGATCCTAGGAGGCTAGACCTCATTTTATTCCAGTCACCAAAGGTGTTCTACACCATAATGTGCGAAGCCCCAGTTTCGTTTTGGTTTCTGATGATGATTGCTTGGTTATGTAACATTCAACCTTGCACTTTCCGACTTCAGTCGACGTTATAATGTCCAAATGCCATGTGATACACTCGATGGGATTTTCATCCCCTTTCTTTCTCTATCCTACGACGTAGTGATTAGACTGTGTCCCGCGAGAAACTAGCCCAAGTTTTTCGTCTCTTTGTAGATGTCTCGCAGTGAAGTTGAGTGTCTAGCTGATAGTGGAACTACCCACACTATTCTAAGGAATAGGCAGTTGTTTACAGATTTAATGTCGTATCGTTCATCTATGACAACATTGATAGGTACCTCACCGGTTGTCAAAGGGCGAAGAACCGCTGAATTTATGTTACCAAATGGTACCGTTATCAATGTCATTGATGCTCTCTATGCGCCGAGAACAAATCGAACCCTGCTGAGTTTTAAGGATATCCGTGCCAACGGTTATCACTTGGATACCTATGCTGAGAATGATGAAGAATACTTATGCATTACTTCTCAAGAACACGACCGCCGCCGTATCTTAGAGAAGATGTCGTGCATTGAAGACAATGGCTTATATCTCACTATAGCCCGTGTCTTCGAATCATATGCTGTCACTGACAATTTTTGTGACACTAATGATTATAAGCTTTGGCATACTCGACAAGGCCACCTTGGCCGTGATATGATGATCCGGATTCTAAAGAACTCCCATGGACATCCATTTTCAAGTCCAAAAAACGATTGGAAGAACCACTTACTGCGACTCAACATCGTGATGTACGCAGGAGCCAAACTCCTCGCCAGACTGTGGCCTTAAAGCCACACTCGCCACCGTCCCCCCTTCACAGGGTTTCGGGGCCGCGCACCTGGCGGATGCGAAAGCGGCCTTTACGCCGCACGTCGTGTCGTCCCACCCTTCACAGGGACATGGGGCGTCACCACTTGTGATATCTTATGCCACAACGACAATTTCCAATGCCCATCGCTCATTCTGTAAAGCTTGCTCGCTTGCTAAATTGCATGCTCGTCCTTCATTCGCCAGAGCTTCAACAGATAATATACCATTCTTACATCGAATCCAAGTTGATATTTGTGGACCGATCAAACCAGAATGCGGCCCATTTAAGTATTTTATGGTGCTGGTTGATGCGTCGACGCGTTGGTCACACGTCGCGTTGTTGTCCACAAGAAATGCTGCATTCGCCAAGCTTTTAGCTCAAATCATCAAGTTAAGGGCTAACCACCCTGACCATCCTATCAAATCTATTAAGATGGATAATGCTGGCGAGTTTACCTCCAAAGCATTCGATGATTATTGTATGTCCATTGGGATTGAAGTAGAACACCATGTTCCTCATGTTCATTCTCAAAACGGCCTTGCAGAAGCTACCATTCAGCGACTCCAGCTAGTGACTAGGGCATTGGTTATGGGAACCAATTTGCCAGTTTTTACTTGGGGATATGCAATACTGCATGCAGCGATGCTTATTCGTTTTCGACCCATTGCCAATAATGCGTTTAGTGCCTACCAGATGCTAACTGGTTTTGAACCCAATCTATCGCACTTACGTACTTTTGGTTGTGCAGTTTATGTGCCAATTACGCCTCATGTGCGCATCAAAATGGGTCCACAATGACGTTTAGGCATGTATATTGGCTATGACTCGCCAACGATAATCCGCTACTTAGAACCAACCACCGGTGATCTATTTACTGCGCGATTCGCAGATTGTCACTTTGAAGAGACACACTTCCCGCCGTTAGGGGGAGATATGAATGCACTCATTCCGAATGAACGTCAGGAATTGACATGGTGTGCCCCCAACGATTTGTCTCTTCATGATCCTCACACTGCTCAAAGTGAGCTTGAAGTGCAACGCATTATCGATCTTCAGAAAGTAGCGGAATCGATGCCCGACGCTTTCACTGATATTGCGAAAGTGACAAGATCACACGTACCTATTGCAAACGTACCGGCAAGGTTGGAGGTCCCGAATTACGGGACCGGTTCGGCTGCCCTAAGACCTAGTGCCGTCGGCATACCCTCAGGAGAGGGTGACGCCAGCGACGGCGCCATCGTACGCCGTGGCGTCGCTGTTGTTGAATCGGATATCAACGGTGTCCTGATGGACTTTGAAGGGGCAGCAGCTTCGGCCTCGGCTCCCACCAGAAAGAGGGGGAGACCGAAAAATTCTCGAGATAAAAACCCTGGAAAGAAGCGAGCGAAGGCACAAAATCCGCTCATCATCGACGATGGGAATCCATCGCATGAGATTGTCTCTGACTATAGTTATGTCCATGAGTCAACTGAATCATTTCTGTGGGATGACACATAACCAATGTTGACTCCATAGAACAAAGAAATCTCGCTCAGTTTAAGTAACGCTTGTCTCTTAGTGGATAGAGCCTCCACACACGTCGATGATATATATGCTTATTCCGTCGCACAAGAGATCATCTATGACGACGAAGTTGAACCACGCTCAGTGACTGAATGTCAACAAAGAGCAGATTGACCGAAGTGGAAAGAAGCAATACAGGCAGAACTTGACTCATTAGACAAAAAGCAAGTCTTTGGATCTGTTGAATTGATCCCTAAAGGCGTTAAACTTGTCGGACATAAATGGGTTTTTGTTCGTAAGCGCAATGAGAAGCATGAGATCTTGTGATATAAGGCAAGACTTGTGGCGCAAGGCTTCTCGCAGCGTCCTGGTATTGACTACGAGGAGACGTATTCTCCCGTAATGGACATCATTACTTTCCGCTACTTGATCAGTTTAGTAGTGTCCGAAAAACTGAGTATGCAACTGATGGATGTAGTTATAGCGTATCTATATGGGGATCTAGATACCGATATCTACATGAGAGTTCCTGAAGGAATTCATGTGCCCGAATCAAAAGACTCTAAACCACGGAGTGCTTATGCAGTTAAGCTGCAACGTTCACTGTATGGACTTAAACAATCCGGAAGGATGTGGTACAATCACCTACGTGAATACTTGATTCGGAGGGGTTACAAGGACGATGAGTTATGCCTATGCGTGTTCATTAGAAAGATCGACTCTGGATTTGCTATTGTAGCTGTTGATGTTGATGACATGAATGTCATCGGTACTTCAAGTGAGATTGAAGAGACAGTTTCATTCTTGAAATCTGAGTTCGAGATGAAGGATCTTGGGAAGACTAAGTTTTGTTTAGAACTTGAGTTAGAGCATAGAACTAAGGGTATTCTGGTTCACCAGTCTGCTTATACGCAGAAGATGCTCAGGCGTTTCAACATGGATACATGTACGCCGTTGTCTACTCCCATGGTTGTTCGTAGTCTGGACATAAACAAGGATCCATTCCGTCCCAAAGAGGATGAAGAAGAGATTCTTGGTGCTGAGTACCCATACTTAAGTGCGATTGGGGCACTTTTGTATTTGACACAATGCACTAGACCAGACATTGCTTTCGCTGTGAACTTACTAGCTAGATTTAGCTCAGCGCCTACGCATCGTCATTGGAACGGTATCAAACATTTGTTTCGTTACTTGAAAGGTTCCATTGACTTGGGACTGTTCTATCCCTTCAGCACAAAGAGGGAAGATTCCGCTGATCACCCTCCTCACACCAACGTTTCCGGCTGCCTCGACAGTACCATCGTACACTGTGGTACTGCCATTGGCGCTAGTAACGTGACAGATGATGATGGCGACGCGTCCGGCCATCCAAATGTGCCATTCTCTGGACGTCTCCCTTACTCAAAGACTCCCAACAACGTGTTAGTTGGTTTCGCGGATACTGGTTATCTCTCTGACCCGCATCGTGCTCGTTCCCAAACTGGTTATGTTTTTACCATGGGAAATACAGCGATATCCTGGAGATCAACCAAGCAAACTTTGGTTGCTACTTCATCGAATCACGCAGAGATTATTGCCCTTCATGAGGCTGTTAGAGAATGTGTCTGGCTAAGGTCAGTTATTCGCCACATTCGTGATTCGTGTGGACTAGTGTCTACCACCAATAAAACTACGTGTATCTATGAAGATAATGCTGCCTGCATTGAGCATATGAAGTTGAGTTTTATCAAAGGTGATAATACTAAGCATATATCGCCCAAGTTCTTTTACAATGTGTAACAACATGAATTCCTGAACATCCAAGTTAGTCAAGTGAGTTCAGATGCGAATGTTGCAGATTTGTTTACCAAGTCTTTGGGAAAATCTATGCATGTGAAACATGTGAAGAGCCTAGGCATGCGCCATATATCAGAGCTCTAAGTTTGTTAGACATCAGGGGGAGTCCACATCACATGTTATTCACAAGTGTAGTGTTGGTGTGTTGTGCTCTTTTCCCTTCGTCCATGCATTTTATTTTTGCCCAAGAGGTTTTTTGTTTTGCTGGCAAGGTTTTAGTGAGGCAACATGGTAAGCACCATGAAGACATTAGGCGCTCGACACAAGAGGGAGTGTTGTAGGAAGGTTATTTTCGTAACTTCCTAGATGTGTCTTGACCTAATTAGACTAGTATAGTTGATTCCGTATTAGATAAGGAATCCATAATTTATCGGGATACTTATTGTAATGCCTATATAAAGGCCTCTCTAACAATCAATAAAGTATAAGTTCTCCCTATTATCTTTTCTCCTTGAACACTGTAATCCGCAATTTTCTCGCGGTTCACAATAACAAATTATATAGTTTAAGTTACAAATTTTTAAGATATTACATTATGCACCCATTAGAAATATGGGTAAGGCCAATGTTCTACCCTAGACGCTGCCTTATCGCCGCGACTTTGAGGAAATCAGTGCTTCTAGTCGGCCTGGAATAAATCGGCCACCTAGTCGGCCTAAGTGGGTTGGACCGAAAAAAATAAAAAAATAAACTTAATATGAAAAAGTAAAACAACCAAAACCTAATTTTGTAAGCCGTCCTTAGTCGATGTCTGAGTTCGAGACTCTCTCAAATCCCCCCACCTCTCTCCTCTAGGTATCTCTAAGCCACCTTTTTCATAAAAATATATATTTTTAATTATTTTATATTAATTTAATTCTTATAAAAATAAAAATAAATGCAAAAATTAAAAAAAGCGACTAGTCACCCTACTAGTGACTGGTCGGTTAGGCGCTAGTCGCCGGTCTTCCGCCCGAATAGCGACTAGCGACTTTTAGAACATTGGGTGAGACTAGGGTTTGTTGATGCATAACATGTATCAACTTTATCCTGAAGTTGTAAAATTAGTCCTCAAAGTAGTAGTACTAGTTATCAAAGTTGTAATTGAGTTCTTAAAGTCTTTTTCGACTGGAAATAACAAATTACAACTGAAAACCTCTAAAACATCCAGGTCCTAAGTTATCAAAATACAATGCATTACTAGCTGAAAGAGGGAGGGAATGGTTCCAAGCCTTGAGTCCAAGAATGTGACCATATGTTGCTACAACATCTGCTGCGAAATTCTGTTCTCGGATAACATGTGAGAATGAAGACACTCCAATTTCAGCAGCTAACCCTTTAATGTCTCTAAGGAGAGGAGTGATTTTCCAATTGAGTTCTTAAAGTTGTAAATTTTATTTACCACGTCAATCGTTAAAGTAATAATATTAGTCCTCACAATGGTAATTGAGTCCTCAAAGTCCTAAAATAAATTTTGAGAACTGAATTACCACTTTGAGAACTAATATTACTACTTTAAGTACTGAAGTCACAATTTTGATGACTCATTACAACTTTGATGCATGTGTATTAACACATTGTAAAATTTTCCTAAAAATATTATGCAAATTCACTTTGTGAAAAAAAAAAATAAAAAAAATTTCTTGGCAAAAGATGCTCCAATATAGATATCAATGATCGATAACAGCTTGAGTCAAGTTTACAGTCAACTACAACAACTTTATTATTCTTATATGGTTTTACTATTTTGACCAATTGTTCGAAGTATATAAAGGAATAGATATTGTCAAGAAAAGTAGGATATAACAAACAGGTGGTTGAGTTGGTAAGAGCCTTTGTGTGAGAGTCTCTCATACCCAGGTTCGAATCCCGCCGACGCAAATTGGAGTTTAAATCCCAATTTATTCTTGGTGGCCAGGGGGGAAGAAGCGTTTTGACATAATCTCCTGGCGCGGATTAGTCTCTTGGTCTAGAAAGGTTTTGAGGATACCGTCGTTGATATATAGATTCAAAAAAAAAAAGAGTATGATATCAAGAGAGTAAAACTTTCAATTAAAGAATATTCATGCATGCGTACATAAAAAGGAAGAAATTAATAGCCATATAGAAAGACTGTTAGAAAACAATTTATATTTGACCGACTGTTTGAAATACAGAAAAACAGACAAAATAATTTATATTATGATGCCTTTATGGAATCAATGCAGCGCCCAATTATATATGTCACTATTGATATGGACACAAAACAACATATCCCATCTATATATTTATATACTTATCTTACATAGCTGATATAGCTGTCAAACTTTCATAATTATTCTTCTTATCTTATATATATACTGATGAGATTACTAGCTGGCTAACTAGAAGAGGAATATACTGATAAGATTACTAGCTGGCTAACTAGAAGAGGAGTTCAAACAGATGCAACTAGAAATGACAAACATTATTGATGAAGAGAAAAAATGGATGATTACATTGGTGAGAGAGATAAAGAAGGAAGGTATTATAGGTGCACCAATGCTGGCAGTGGCAGTGGCAGTATTTCAGTATCTTTTGCAGCTAGTGTCGATAATTATGGTCGGACATATTGATCAGCTCTCACTTTCCAGCGTTGCAATTGCCATTTCTCTTACCAATGTCACTGGTTTCAGCCTTCTTGTGAGTCCTGTTTTTTTCTTAGTTTTGATCATACCATGTTGCATTACCAGAAGTTAGTTAATTTTTCTTACTTCAACTATACACATTTGTTTGTGTTTTCCTTTGGTGAATAAGTTATACTCATTACATTGAATTAAGAGTCAAATTTTGGCTGCACTTATCAACTTGGTGATACATGTTATACGTTCAATATTTACCAACACACATAGTACGTATGTCATCGATACTGATGAACTCATATAGTAAAATTCTCCATTTCATGCATATGTTGTTTTAGCATTTTCGTAAACTAGTATATAGTACAATGGATTCGATGAATCATTGAGTACAAACAAGTGGCGCAAATATATACATTTGTTTGTAGTTAATTATCTTTTAAATTTAAATTGACACATTTAGGTACTGGTAGCTATACAAGTTATGCTGAGTAAGTTCTAATTTGTATTCATTTGGCGAGCAGTCGGGAATGGCTGGTGGATTGGAAACCTTATGTGGCCAAGCATTTGGAGCAGAGCAGTACCAAAAACTAGGAACCTATACTTGTACTGCTATGATGTCCCTTCTCTTGGTTTGTCCTCCAGTATGTCTTCTATGGATATTCATGGACAAATTGTTACTTTTAGTAGGCCAAGATCCATTGATATCCATTGTGGCACGCAATTATTCAATGTGGCTTATTCCTGCACTATTTGGTGCTTCAATTCTTAAACCACTAACTCGCTACTTCCAGTCTCAGAGTCTCATTTTCCCAACGCTCCTATCCTCTTTTATAGTTCTACTCTTTCATACATTTACATCATGGGCTCTTGTGTATAAGCTGAGATTTGGAAGTAATGGTTCAGCAATAGCCTTTAGTTTGTCCACTTGGTTATATGTTGTAATGTTGGGCTCCTATGCCATGCATTCCTCAGCCTTCGAAAATAGCCGTATTACGATTTCAAACGATTCTATCCTTCATTTTAGAGAATTCTTTCGCTTGGCTATCCCGTCTGCTGTAATGATCTGGTTAGTTTTCCTCATTTTCCCTATTTCACAATTTCATATCTTTTCTCACTTGTCCTATTATATACTTATTTTAATTTGGTTTGTTAATAATGAAATTGTAGTTTGAAATGGTGGTCATGCGAGCTGCTTATTTTGGTTTCTGGCCTTCTACCAAATCCTAAGCTAGAGACTTCTGTTCTTTCCATATGGTATGCTTCAATATCAGTCTATTTAGAAATAAAATAGTAAGATATTGATCTCCCAAACTCCTTTTCTCTTTGTGATTGTACAGCCTTACAATCTCTACATTACACTTCACTTTGTCATACGGTCTTGGAGCAGCTGCAAGGTATGTTCTAAACAGTCTTTAGTTTGTTTTTGGTTATAGAGCAATATGCAATTATGTTAGTCATGTCTTATCAAACCACCACCTTAGGTGCCTGCAGCATAACTCAAATCAATGGAAATTATAAAATCAATTCTTTTGCAGTACTCGGGTGTCCAATGAATTAGGAGCCGGTAATCCACAAGCAGCTCGAGTAGCTGTTCAGGCTGCAATGTTTCTTACAGTCACTGAGGTGCTTATTGTAAGCACAACTCTCTTTTGCTGTCGTTCTATTTTGGGACGCGTTTTTAGCAATGAGAAACAGGTAGTGGACTATGTTGCAGTTATGGCACCTCTGATTTGCCTCTCAGTTCTTATGGACAGCTTAGAAGGAGTACTTTCAGGTATGTGCCTATTATAAGAATATTTACCAATTTTCCATACGGATCATCTCACTAAAAAATATATTTGTTATAAAGGGGTATCTAGAGGAAGTGGATGGCAGCATATTGGGGCGTATGCAAGCATTTTATTTAGTTGGGCTTCCTGTGGCTATTGTACTCGGCTTTCCCTTGCACTTAAGGGGAAAAGGCCTTTGGATTGGAATAGTGGTGGGTTCAGTTGTGCAATCAACTCTTCTGACATGCATCACCGGTTTCACAGATTGGTCTAAACAGGTTCGTAAGTCAATTTGATTTTCTTTCACATAAACTTACATAAAAAAGGTAGAAAAATTAAAACCATTGCTAATTAAGTTCTTCTACCTAAAAAGTTAAAACGATTGAATAATGGTGAGTGAGTCGAATTTTGGTGTACCATTTCATGTAGTGATGGAAAATTTTCACATTATGTACTAGATATATTTACGAAAGATTTATAATTCATGATTTCCACATAATGCCTACATATTTTGAAAATATAATTCCTAGAAAGATAGACGTGGCTTGAATTTTAACAAAAGATTTTGAAGCTTCATGAGTCCCTTCTTTGGCGCTTGAACGAGTTGAATGCTTTAATCCTATACAGATTTACCTTGGTTTCTCTAAGGGTCTAATTCCAAACCATTGTCAATGCCTAGGAGCAAAACTCCGCCGCATTTGATCAATATGCAAGCCGAATAATTCTTTATTCCTCCAAGACATCATTGTAGTCGATCTCATTGTTTACTCGACACCAGCAAAAGGTCCTATATAGGGGTGGGTATGAGACGGGACGGGTCGGGATTCACTTGATCCCGGTCAAGTCCCATGAGATTTTAAACGGGACGGGATTACACTTTTTTAAAAGTGATCCCGCCAGGCCCGGAATCCCGACGGGACCGGGACCAAAACGGGATCCCGTGATGTCCAAAAAAGAATTACATGAAGGCTTACACAAGCTGTAAATTCACCAATCAAGTTGTATTGAATTACATAATGAATTACATACTGTATTGATTTAACATTCAGTAGTCCAGTACACAACAATAACAAGTTAACAACTCTTTATGAAATTCCATCTACTCTTTGGCCTGCAACAAAACCGTAACATGAGCAACACCCTTTCTATTTTCAAACAAATAATAATTCAGTCAAGTGATACTACAACCAAATATCAGTCATATGAATGAATATTTTCAAAACTAGGAAATTGCAGTGTATTAGCACCATATTGAAAAAGTTGAACTTTATCCGCAATTTTATAGCATTTGAAAGAAAACTGCAGTTTATAAAGTATATTTTGTAAATTGCATTAATAGTTTTACAGTTTGAAGTTTTAGAGTATATAATGGGACTGTTAGTTCACCAACAGTTTTAGAACTAACACAAGAAAAAATAATACTGGAAAAAATACACTGTTTTTTGTAAACTGCATTACAAAATAATCTAGTTTGAAGTTTTGTAAACTGTTGATACAAAATAACACAGGATCCTTCCTAGCACCAAACTAACACAGGAAACTGTTTGAATACTCTAAAACTAACACAGAATCCTTCCTAGCTGCATTAACAGTTTTAGAACTAACACAGGAAAAAAATATTTTGTAATATGGAGTGGAGGGAGGGATCACAACTCTCTAAATGCTCTCAAATCGAACAACTATTAATTAAACTTTGTTGGTGATCTTCTTTGTAAGAATTTCTATCCTCAAGAGTGTGTCCTCTGTTGGTGATCACAGCTCTCTAAATGCTCTCATACGTAATTGAAGAATAACGTGAAGTCAAGAGTTTCAACCCACCAAAATTCACTTAGCACACAAGACAAATGTAATCGTCTAATCGACTTCCAAGAGAGCAGAGGTAAATATAAATTAAATCATAATAATAAAAGAAACTCATGTAAGCACTCAAAGTTCAACATTTCCTAACAGCACTAATGAAAACTGCAACTGTAACAGGGCACAAAAATTTGATCCTATCTAAACTCAATTACTAACTCCAGAATGAAAGAGACAAAGAGTAGATGGAATTTCATACCGGGGAGCCGGAGGTGATGCGGAGGCGTTTGAGGAGAGAAGTGGAGAGGCCGATTTGGGGCTCCGGCCTGCGTGTGCTGTGGAGGATTCCCGGCGGGAGCAACTGGAATCGGGGAGCCGGAGGTGATGCGGAGCCGATTTGAGGAGAGAAGATGGCGAGCCGCCGACCGGGAGAGGAAGACGATGCAGGTCGACTGGAGGAGAGGACGAGGGCTCGAGGTGATGAACTGGTCGAGGAGACGAGGAGACGGGATTGAAGACGACGGAGGTGAGCTGAGCGGCTGTCTGCTGAGGGAGGAACTGAGAGTCTGCTGAGGAAGTGATCGAGGGAGGAACTGAGAGTGAGATAGGGTGGGATAGGTTTAATTGAATCAAACGGTGGATTGTTTTTTTTGTTTTTAATTTAACGGCTGAGATCAAGTTAATATATATATATATATATATATAATATAATTATTTTAATTTTATTTATTAAACGGGACGGGACGGGATTCAGGATGTTGTTCCCGGTCCCGTCCCATGAGATTTTGAACGGGACGAGATCTCTATTTTTCAAACATGAATCCCGTCCCGTCCCGGACGAGATCGGGATTTCGGGACCAAATGTCCACCCCTAGTCGTATATAATAATGATGAAGAAACAAAGTATTTTCCTTTATTTCTCAAGCTTAATATTTTAGTAAATAAATATTAGTAGTAGTTGTTTATTCATATTGATGGAAGTAGATGCCGATCCGCTAAATTTATTCCCTTGTTTCGCAAATTGAAAAGATTTTCGAACAATATATTGACTCTTCTATGATATAAGTATTGTGACAAAATGATTATGTTTTTAACATACATGTACTTCAATTTTTAGTAAAGAATACTAATAAGTTACATCTGTATATCGTAGGTAAAGTTGGCAAGAGAGAGGTTATGTGCAGATCGATCAACGGAAGACATGGAAGCAAAATAAATGAGATAAAGCAAAACTCCCAAAGCGTTTTCCACAATAAATACATTCTTCATATTGAGAAGTGAATCAATTTAATATTTGTCTACATTGTAACATGGAAAATTAACAGTGTAACACGTACAATCGTTTTCCAAGTAACTATAGTAAGTAGAAAAACTTTACTTCATGTGAATATGTTAAAAATGTTATACATGTAAAAGTAAAACGCAATCTGTCTGCTCATTTCATTAGAGAACCCCTTTATATAGGGTGACGATTACAATGGAAACATAATTACATTTATGGTAATAAACACTGATTGAAACGTTATATCAGATTAATACTAATTTCCTAATTCGCTATCGTCAGTTACTTTGACGAAGGCACATTTATGGTATTTTCCTTCAACACTCCCCCTTGTGCCAAGTCAAAGACGAAATGGTGCATAGATCGTTGCCTCATTAAAAACCTTGCCAAGTAACAAAACCCAGTGGGACAAAATAAAACTTGGACGAAGGGAAAAAGAGCACAACGCACCTTTAACCTTTGAGGATGACATGTGTGGATTAGACTCCCCCTGAAGTCTACATCTCCCCCTGATCCTTACATTAATCAAGGAAGCTTTGAAAGCTTTCGCATTCCTATGTTTTTCACATGTTCCTCGAATATTGCTTTGGGTAATGATTTGGTAAACAAATCTGCTACATTCTCCTCAGACCTTACTTGATTCACTTGAATCTTGAGGAGAGCTTGTTGTTGCTGATTATAGAAAAACTTTGGCGATATGTGTTTTGTATTATCACCCTTGATATAACCTAGCTTCATCTGTTCGATGCAAGCTGCATTGTCTTCATAAATGCAGGTAGGCTCTTCAGTGGTTGTACTTAAACCACTAGTCCCTCGAATATGTGTAATGATGGATCTCAGCCATATACACTCACGAACCGCCTCATGTAGAGCTATGATCTCTGAGTGGTTCGAGGAGGTAGCCACAAGGATTTGCTTGGTTGATCTCCAAGATATCGCCGTATTCCCAATGGTGAATACATAACCAGTTTGAGAACGACCTTTATGTGGGTCAGAGAGGTACCCAGCATCAGCAAACCCAATTAATACATTATTTGGGGTTTCAGTGTGGGGGGTGGTACCTTCTCTATCGACATTTCCTTTAGAGATTACATTTTCATTTGTGTTCCCTTTTGCCTTTGTGTAGGGATAGAATAGGCCCAAGTCAATGGTTCATTTTAGGTATCGAAATATGTTCTTAATACCATTCCAATGACGCTGCGTTGGCGCTGAGCTAAATCTAGCTAACAAATTCACTGAGAATGCAATATCAGGTCGGGTACATTGAGCTAGGTACAATAATGCGCCTATTGCACTCAAGTAGGGAATTTCGGCTCCCAATAGCTCTTCGTCATCTTCCTTTGGGCGAAATGGATCTTTCTTTATATCCAAACTCCGACCGATCATGGGAGTGCTAACAGGATGCGCTTTGTCCATGTTAAATTGCCTGAGTATCTTTTGGACATACGCAGACTGGTGGATAAGTATTCCACAAGCTCGGTGTTCTAGTTCAAGACCTAGACAAAACCGAGTTTTCCCAAGATCTTTCATCTCAAACTCGGATTTCAAATAGCTCGCGGTTTCTCTTATTTCATTAAGAGTACCTATTATGTTCATATCATCGACATACACAGCTACAATTGCAAATCCGGAACTTGTTTTCTTTATGAATACGCAGGGACATAGTTCATCATTCTTATATCCCTTCCCAATCAAGTAGTCACTTAGACGGGTATACCACATCCGCCCGGATTGTTTCAATCCGTAAAGTGAGCGTTTCAATCTGATTGCAAACGCACTTCGTGGTTTAGAGTCACTTGATTTGGGCAATGGAAGGCCATCAGGCACTTTCATATATATCTCTGAATCAAGATTCCCATAGAGATATGCTGTAACCACATCCATGAGCTGCATTTCCAATCCTTCGGAAACTACCAAACTAACTAAGTAGCGGAACGTTATAACGTCCATTACGGGAGAGTACGTCTCCTCATAGTCAATTCCAGGGCGTTGTGAGAAACCTTGCGCCACAAGGCGAGCCTTGTACCTTAGGACTTCATTCTTCTCATTACGCTTTCTGACAAAGACCCATTTATGTCCTACAGGCTTTACACTTGGTGGGGTTAGCACTACCGGACCAAATACCTGTCTCTTTGTCAGAGAATCTAGTTCTGCCTGGATTGCTACTTTCCATTGAGGCCAATCTGCTCTTTGTTGACATTCTGCAACAGAGCGTGGTTCGATATCATCGTGCTCTATGATTCCTTGAGCAACAGTGTATGCAAATACATCATCAATGTACATGGAAGATCTTTCCATCAAGTATGCCTCCTCATAATCCATTGAGATTTCTTTGTTCTCTGGAATCATTTCAAACATCGGAGCGTCCTCCAGTATTGATTCATGGACATAACTATAGTCAGAGACAATCTCATGTGAGGGATTCTCTACATTGATGATTAATGGATCGGGTTGTGCCTTACTCGCCCTCTTTTTCCTTGGGTGAGTGTCAGTCGAACCAAGTGGCCTTCCCCTCTTCCTTTGGGAAGCCACAGCCTCAACCACACCTCCACTAAGTGTGGTTCCAATGCCTCTATCTGCGGCATTGTGCCCCTGTTTGGGGACTTCTAACCTTGCAGGCACATTTGCAGCTGGTATATGTGATCTTGTCACTTTAGCAATCTCAGAAAACGCATCAGGCATCGAATCAGCTATGTTCTGAAGATTGATTATTCTTTTCACTTCACTTTCACATTGTGAAGTGCGGGGATCAAAATGAGACTGAGTGGGGACAGACCACGACAATTCCTGTCGTTCCCTTAGAAAATCCTTTTTCTTATCTCCCCCTAACGACGGGAAGACAGTCTCATCAAAGTGATAGTCCGCAAATCTAGCGGTAAAGAGATCGCCTGTCAAAGGTTCCAAATAGCGGATAATAGTTGGGGATTCATATCCAACATAAATACCTAATCGTCTCTGAGGACCCATTTTAGTGCGCTGTGGGGGCGCAATAGGCACATATACTGCGCAACCAAATATGCGTAAGTGTGAAATATCAGGCTCATATCCAGTGACCAACTGGTACGCAGAAAATGGTTGGCTAGTAGTGGGTCTGAAACGAATAAGTAAAGCTGCATGTAATATTGCATAACCCCAAGCAGATATAGGCATGTTGGTGCGCATAACCAGTGCCCTAGCCACCATCTGTAGCCTTTTGATGGTGGCCTCTGCGAGACCATTTTGTGTATGCACATGGGGTACAGGATGCTCTACATCGATCCCAATTGACATGCAATAATCATCAAATACTTTTGATGTGAACTCTCCAGCGTTATCAAGCCTTATAGACTTAATAGGGTGATCAGGGTGGTGAGCCCTTAAACGTATAATTTGTGCTAAGAGTTTTGCAAATGCAGCATTTCTTGTGGACAATAATGCGACATGTGACCAGCGTGTCGAAGCATCTACCAGAACCATAAAGTACTTGAATGGCCCGCATTCTGGATGGATAGGTCCACATATATCACCTTGTATCCTTTGTAAGAATGGAATGTTTTGTTTCATGTCTTTAGCATAGGAAGGTCTCGATCCTGTTTTTGCTAAAGAGCAGGTTTTGCAAAATGAGTGATGTGCCGTTGAAATAGTCAATGAGGCAGAGGGACACAGCGCTTCTGGTGCTTTAGAAGATAATGGGTGTGTTGAAGTAGTACTACGACCGGCACTTTGCATTGTGTCGGATCTGTGTCCCATTTTATTTCTTCCTCGGAAGAATGGATGTCCGTGTGAGTTCTTTAAAACACGAACCATCATGTCCCGACCAGGGTGTCCTAGTCGGTCATGCCAAAGCCTGTATGTGTCAGTGTCCCAAATTTCTTTGTTGGTGACAGCATAAGATTCGATAATCCGGATGGTAGTTAAATATAATCCATTATCTTGACGCATTAGTTTCTCTAAAATGCGTTTCCTTCCGCATTCATAAGAAGTAATATTCAAATATTCAATTCCATTCTCACAGTAAGTTTGCAAATGATAATTGTTGGCACGAATATCTTTGAAACTTAATAAGGTTCGATTGCCTCTAGGTGCATATAGGGCGTTTGTGACTTTTATCATTGTGCCATTAGGCATAAAAAAGGAGGCCTTTCCTCGCCCCTGTATTACTTGGGATGATCCCTCTAACATTGTCACAAATGTGTTATAAGGAATTAATTCAACAAATAATTGTCGATTCCTTAAGATAGTGTGAGTAGTCCCACTATCAGCTAAGCACTCTATTTCTCCTCGATACATTCCTACAATTAAATGGGATGGGATTATTATATAAAGTCGAAAAGTATATCTCATATTCTTTAGAGTATGATATTCTTTTCATTCTCATAATATTTTCTTTTATTTGCTAGATGTATTGCTTCACATCATAATAGTGCTTTTTTCGAACCATGTATATATATAGGAAACAAAATCGAATAAAATTCAATACTTTAGAATAAAATCCGAAATTTATTAATAAGCCAACAATAATCAAATCAAAGTCTTGGACATCAAAAACCAATTCAACAGGCCATTATTCAAATAAACTTTAAGACCAAAAACCCATAGTCTAATTAAAATTAAGCAGATCAATCAAAGTCTGGAACATCCATAGACTGAGCAGGGTTCATGTTGCCATTGAAGTCTGCAATTGTGAGGTTGACATCAGCGTCATCGCCTCCATCTTCTATATAGTGAGCCTCTTGTTCTCTAGACTCCCTATACCTCTTGTAATTGGCTGCTACTTTGTTGCTTGCCTGGCAGTTCTTGTACCAATGCTCAGTAGCTCCACACCTATAGCAAGGTTCATTTCCAACTCTATCCCTTTTGAGTGCAGGGTTCTTGGGTGCCTTTTGCACCTTTGCCCTAGGACCACCATGGCCACTAGGACCAGCACCACCCTCTCTGCGCCATACGTTAGGAGGGCCTCCACGGCCCATCCTATGGCCCATACCACGGCCCATGGGTGCCTTGTCACGTGGTGTATTGTGCCCACGTGGGTAGGGCTCAGCACGTCCAACCCCCTTTTCTCTGGGGTTCTTTCCACCTTTTATTTTGCCATAGTTGACCTCAGGAATTTTCTTTGTCCCAACAGGTCTGGCATTATTATTCAGAAGAACTTGATCATGTCGCTCTGCCACTTGCAACATATTGATCAGTTTGTTGAAAGTTGTGATATTTTTCTTGTCATACTCCAACCTATACTGGTTCGCTAGTATAAGAGCTGAAGTAGGAAAAGTGGAAAGAGTCTTCTGGATCATATCATCTTCTGTGAGTTCCTTGCCACATAAATTAAGGCGTGCTTTAAGGCGCAACATTTCTTTGTTAAATTCATTAACCCTTTTGTAGTCAAGCAAACGGATTTCATTCCATTGAGCAGTCAGTTCTGGGAGTAAAGTGTCATGAATATTCCCAAAACGTCCCTTCAGGGCATCCCACAGTTCTTTGGGTGATTTTAACTGAAGGTACTCCCAGCGTAAGCTGGAGTCAATATGTCGCCTCAGAAACATTAAGGCATTTGCTTTGACTTTTGCAGACGGTTCTTCGTCTTTAGGGTCGGTGGAGGGGTGGATAGTGAAAGTATAGTCTTTTGCAATAAATGCAGTTTCCACATCCGAAACCCATCGGTGGTACTCAATTCCTTCTGAGTCAAGTATTTCAAATTCGGGTCGAGTTGGATCAGCCATCTACATAAACAAGAGTGAAGAATATATTAATTATGTAGTCGTAAGACATCCACAATAATTAA
The DNA here is from genome assembly GCA_963682095.1 of Potentilla sterilis. Classification (NCBI taxonomy): domain Eukaryota; kingdom Viridiplantae; phylum Streptophyta; class Magnoliopsida; order Rosales; family Rosaceae; genus Potentilla; species Potentilla sterilis. The sequence continues at coordinate 17,611,939 of OY821764.1, forward strand.
TTGCCAATAATGTGAATTGGATTTTGAGACCAGAATTCATAGTGGTCACACATTTTCGATGCTTTGTGAAAATACTTTTATCACATGGTAAATTTGTGCTTATTTTGTAACGCACATGAAATTTCTTTATCATGGCATTATACTAAACATAATATATGCGGAATAATTCAACATTTAACAAAATACATATAGCATGCGTGATAATTAATTAACAAAAAATAGCATACAATATTCGCATATAAAAACGATGTCATATTAATTTCGAGATAACATATAAATGAAAAATATTGCATAAAGTCTACCACTTATAAATTTTAATGCTTAATTTACCACACATATATATATATATATATAAACATTTATGTAGGCAGTAAAAATACCAAATATACAATCAAATTTCACATTTACAATTAATTGCATTAAATAGTAGTAGTAAACAGTAATTATTTATTTTATACTTCAGTAAGTTTTCAGAAAACTAACCTTAATTTACCAGAAATGGTAAATATTTGTTTTCTGTTCGCGGGTCGGGTCGGGTCGGGTCGAGGGAAACAACCGGGTCGGGTCGCACAATCTCTGCCGACCAATTTGTTGTCGACAGAATCTTCTGGAGCAGTCCTTTCCCGACGAGTTATCGTCGGTAGAAACGGGATCGGGACTCCGGCTGGGCTGCTGCTGCGGCGTGGCTCGGGTGGCGTCGCAGGTTCGAAGGGGACCGAATCGGCGATGGATCGAGGCTGGGCTAGCGTCGAGGAGACCGGATCGGCGACGGATCGAGGGCGCTGATCGAGGGGGGGGGGGGGGGGGGGCCAGATCGGGGCGCCGATCGAAGGGGATCGGATCGGGGTCGAGCAGAGGGCCGGGACCGGAGTATCGAGCCGATCGGAGGCCGGTTCTAGGTCCGAAACGGAGCGTGAGGTGGTGGCGAGGCCGAGATCGGAGAGGTCCGATCGGGAGCGTCGTCGGGGATCCGGTTTGGAGTGGGAGACGCCGATCGAGGCAGTGGCTTCGGATCGGGATCGAGGCTTCGGGTCGAGGCAGTGGAAGGCCGGTGGATCCGGTTTGGAGTGGCCAACGCCGATCGGTGGATCCGGTTGACTTCGGGCGGGGCTGCGGCTAGGAACACGAGGGGCAGCGGCGGTCTGCTGGAGGTTATAGGGTGACGATTACAATGGAAACATAATTACATTTATGGTAATAAACACTGATTGAAACGTTACATCAGATTAATACTAATTTCCTAATTCGCTATCGTCAGTTACTTTGACGAAGACACATTTATGGTATTTTCCTTCAACAATACATGGTTTTACAATTTATTTTATTTTATATAAGAAGCAAGAGTCATTCCTTTTCGAGAAACAAAAAGTAGGCCAAAACGTGTTTCAATACGTTTTGTGGACACCGAGAGATAGTTTGAGACAAGAGAAGATGATCTTGGTTGGTCCGACGTCGAAGGGTGGTCGTAATCATTGATACCTCTCTCTCTCTCTCATGGTTAGTTTGACCAAGCGTTGACCCGTACCTCTATTTAAAAGAGAACGAACGGTCCAGATTTTCTCTGGAGACCGAATAATGGCCCAGATTAATTGCACTTATTTTTTATTTCATAAATTCAATTTATTTTGCCACGTCTTTCTTGGGAAAAATAGCTCTCTTTTTCGAACAATAATCCATAATTATCCTCAAACTTATGGCAATGTGTAATTTTATGTCGAGCCACAAGTATTATCTAAAAGTGACACAAGCATTTTCTGCGCAAAACTCTGAGTGCGTTGAAATTCCTTCAATAATCTCACTTACACTCGGTAAACCAGGGCTCACATCAGCTTAGGTGGTGTGCACGTTTCAGTTGTTGTTTTAAGCCCATTATTTTTGGTTTCGTTTTATGATATGGCGTCGTTGGGCTCTATGATAAGGTTGTTAAGGAACATGACATTTACGACATTTCAATTTAAAATCCTTATCAATATAGTAAGCGCAAGCATGATATCGTTTTAGACATGGGAGTGGGGAGCTTACATCAATAAAGCATTAGAAACATAATATATATATATATATATATTTTACAAGTAAAAAAGAGAGTTTTAAGAAAGTTGAATTCTAATCTAAAAAAGCTAATTCTAATCTAATATGTATATGTGATTGATCAAATTAGCATCAAGATGTAACATGGATGAAGTTAACTAGGGCTGAGCGTTTGGGCCCGAAGGACCGAAAGCCCGGCCCGAAAACCCGAAAAAAGCTCGAAACGAGCCGAGCCCAACTTTTTAAAGGACCGGCCTGAAAAAAGCCCGGCCCGAAAATAGGAAATTCGGTCCGAGCTCAGGCCCTGTTTTTTTTGAGACCGAAAGCTCGGCCCGGCCCGATTGTTTAATATATATATTAAAAAAAAAACAGTCAGCCTGACTGCCTGAGATCGACCTAATGTCCTAATCTCAGATACTGAGACCTCGTGTCCTCGCCTCTTGAGTCCTGTCGACCTCGCCTCCTGCCCTGCTCCTCGCCTCGGACGCCACCTGTCCTCCTTCTCCTCGCCTCATGTCCTCCTTCTCCTCCTCGCCTCCTGCCCACCTCCTCGCCTCTTGCCCTCTTCGTGCGATTCACCACGACGCCACCAACTCCCCGTCCCCGTCGCAGTCCCGTGTCCCCGGCCACCGTCCTCCCGCCACCTCGCCCCTCTTCGTCTCTCTCTCTCTCTTCAGACCGCTGCATCGATGAGTGGGCTTAGTCTTCTTCGTCTCTCTCTCTTTTGATTGCTCTCCGTCGCCACCCCTTGTCCCCGTCGTCGCCCTCTGCCGTCTCTCTCTCTTCACTCCCAAGTCTCGAGCTCCACCGAACCACCGCCTCCATCCCTCCACTCTTCCGGACCTCCACTCCTCCTGGCCGGATAGGTAGCATAATTCCTCCATAGATATTCATGTTTCTGGTGCTGTTCTTCAATTCATATTTCAGGATTTTTTAGGTCCCGAAAAAGCCCGAGGGCTCGGTTCGGCTCGTCGGGCTCGGTCTCGGGCCGGTCCTCGTCTGAGAAAAAGCCCAGCTCGGCTAGGACCGAGGGGGTCGGGTTTTGGGTCGGGCTTTGGGATTTTTGGGCTCGGTCCGGCCCGCGCCCAGCCCTAAAGTTAACATTCCTTAATTAACATGATAACAAATAAGAAAACTATCAAATTATGAATAAAAGTATATCATGCAAGCATACAATGAAAACGATGTGGACTGCCGAAGCATCATCTTACTACTACCCCGACTATGGTGATCTTAGCGCTTTATATCATGCATTAAAACCTGGAACTACCTAGGTAAATTATATGATAAGCTGTTAGATTTAAAAGTATTTACTTAGCTTCAATCGATCAAACTTCCATTGTTGAAAATATGTAATATTTTCCTCATTTTCCCTTTGTATCATGAAAATATGTAATATGACCATTTTTCAAGTTGGTTAAAATCTATTTTCTTGTTGAAAATAGAAAGTAGATGTCACCTCGAGTCTGTCGCAACCGTTGCATTTTTCGTTGAATTTTTCAGACTTCCAAATTATTTTTAAACGAATTTTACAAGTTCGGTCGAAATCCTATCTCAAGATGACGTGGCAGAATTTGATTGGTTGACTTCCTCTTTACTTGGAGACCAAGTTCAGATAACCTAACTGTCAACCTTAATCGCATGAGTCAGATGTTACTTGTTAAGTGGGAAATCAAAATTTGATGTGTGAATGACAATTGGCACAAGCTTGTTGGTGGAAACCTCACATTTTGACATTTGTCACTCTTTGATTAGCCTTACTTCCCTATAAATAGGACATCAGCCCTTTCATTCAATCCACACTAATTCAGAGACTTCTCTCTCTAACTTTCTCTCACTAGCTTTCTCACTCTAGATGATCATAGTTTAAATTTTTGTCAGGTCATAACTTTTGATCCGTAGCTCCGATTCTGAATCCGCGAGTAGTTACGGATTCATATCGACACGATCTTTCTATCATTGAGGTTTGAATTAGATCCAACGGTAATTTCTATATGGCTCCTTTTAGGGATTCAGTTTACGACCGATAATATGGGGTGGCGTGTCGAGATGAGTGGTTTATGTAATGTGTTTTAAATATTCTTATATGCTCCTAAAATAGTCGAAAAACATGATTTTGATCGATTTTGAATTCTCTCTCTATTTTCAAGTGAAGTATGTCTGTTTGTGAAATATGAGGTATTTATATATATTATAAGTTAGACATTGTTTGGTAAATCATAAAACATCTGAACTTCTTGATTGGTTATGCCGAAGTAAAGATGTGACACACGGATGTATAGAGCTGTGTGCATTAGGTGCCCGTGTTGATCACTAAATTGAATGATATCCAATAAGAAGAGATTCTGTGATATGATGAATTGTTTGTGGTCATTGTGTATATGATATACGATGTACGTATTTTATAGCGTGTGTAAAAATGATATGGCTTCACTGGCATATTACATGATCTACTCACTGAGCGCGTGGTTTTGCTCACCCACCCATTTACTTGTTGTTTTGCAGAGAAGTGTTTTGTGTATGTCGAGTCGATGTGTCGGACGAGCCTAGAGTGAAGAGCCTAGATTGAAGTGTTTTTATTTTTATTTTCATTCCGCTTTGTAACATTTAACTTACACCTCGGAAACGGCGCCGATTGCCTAAACCCCACCGACGCAGAGACCGCGGCGTGACAAAATAGTTCCATAAAACAAAACCAAAATTACCTAACCTGTGAAAGGTTCAGCTATGTGAAGGCTGCACTTTTCCTTTGTTCTGGTTTGTTGAATACAGTTCCATAGATGCCAACTAAAAAAACAACAGATCTCATTAGCTAGCATCAGTATTGATCAATTTTAATGCCATCAGTATTGATCTATATATAATACAAATACCATGTCTCTCATTAAGGAAGTGTGGGATGCAGTATAACTTATTTCTGTTTTGGAATTTGAAGCATATGCTCACCAAAAATACATGAATTGTGACTTGTGCAAGCATGATGGAAAGTTGCAAATTGGTCAGCCATTGCCCAGAAGAAAAGTTAAAATTGAAGATTTTTAGTTGAATTCTAACTAGATAACTACCTCGTTATCCAAATCCAAATGAACTTGTTAAGAATAAAGTTTCAGCTCATCAAAAGCTTCATAATAGTATTTCTATAATAGTGTGAGACATATTCAGAAGTAATGATCAATCATTTATAATGGGCAACTATATATAATGAAAGGAAAAGAATAAAGTGGGTAAATTAGTACCTGTACACGATCATTGAGAACAAAAACCATACCATATCTAAGGATAGACGAATTACCACCAGTTGTTTTCAACTACAGATCTGCAGTTTGTTGTGAAGTAAAACAAGTAATTAACTAAAAGCATTAATATTAGAATTATTACGGTAAAACTCATATCTAAGTTCATCTCTATAAGGAGAACCGAATTTGACATAGGTGACAGGCCGAAATGTCACACGATTGAAAACGTTAAAATACTAGATGGAACAAATAAAGTTAATGCAACGGAAATTTAACGAAGAAACTTATTTTACTATTGAATAAAAGTTTACAATCAATGATAAACTTATTCTCAAAAATAAAGTACTTCATACTTGACTAAACACGCAAGTGTTACCTCACACTTGACTAAACACGCAAGTGTACGATGTCACGAAGGTCTTGGTTGCCACGAAGGACTTGCAATGAGATGCCACAAAGGTCTTATACTCGAGATGCCACGAAGGTCTTACACTTAGGAAATGCCACGAAGGTCTTACGTTCCTTCTACTTCTTCTTTTGTTTTTCTTTTCTTTTTGGTTCGAATACTCACTATGATTCGACACCCTCACCTTTGCCGATCCTCCCTTTATAAATAAGGTTACATCTTTTTATCTTTGATTACACAATCAATCAAATATGCTAACTACCTTTTACACCACATATATAAAAGATATACTCCATATTTTAATTCAATTTGAATATAAAATATGTCATATGCCTTAATAATATATTTTCTACCAAACTAGGTTAAGGCCACTCATATCTCCATTGAATAAAATATATTCAATCACAACAATCAAAGGAGATGTACCATAAATATTATTTGATCACAAACGGCCGAACCTTTGATTATGGTGTTAGGTTTCCAACTTGACTTCATGACTTTCCAAGGCCAACAAGGAAAGTATCATTTCTTCTTTTCCGAAATAATCTTGGTTTAATTTCTCCAAAATTTCCTTCCAAAACTCCATGTAATTAGCCATGCAGTTAACCGTTGATCTCCATCAACTCATGGAGGCCAATATACCTTCAAAACAACATCTATGGCGCTACCTGTGACGCCTTTGCCCAACCCATTCATTCACTACAAGTCCTGTCACGAAAATGGAGACACGAAATTGCATAGATTTGAAATAGCCCCAAATCTAAAATCTTGATTTATTCACCAAACTGAACTTAGAATTAATATAGAAGAGAGTGGGGGAATCAGTATAGAAGAGAGTGGAGAAGGGATACCTGAGAAGAGATGATCGAATTCGAAAAGTTGCTGGGATTTTTTGTCGAGAAGAAATTTCTTCTCTTTGGCGGCTAGTTTGACACTCAGCTCTGAGATAAGGTTTTTTGATGTAGGCTCCTAACTTAAACTTAAAAATACCTTGTTGAAGAAAACATTGAACTTAAAAATTGAACGCGGCGCTTACTATTATTATTTTTTTCTTTTCCCGCCAGCAGTTTTGGTGGATGGGTTTTTTTTTTTTTTTTTTTTTTTTTTTTTTTTTTTTTGAGAATGGTGGATATATTCTAATGGCAAAAACCACACGACCGAATTATGTCTGGTCAAGCAGGAGTCGAAACTCCACTACAAACTAAAAGTTCCAAAACTAAAACAACGAAACGAAATAGACGAGACTAAAATCCGAATAACAAAAGACGTCCAAACAAACGGACAATAAACTACGAAAGCAAATAACCAGCATGATAGTAGAGAAGACTCCACCAAAACCCTCAGGCCTAGAGACCACACGGTGTACCTTTCAGGTAGCGGTAGAGCAACCCTTATGATGGGATCTTGTGGTAACTGCTGCTCGGGATCACTCCTCATTAGTTCCATCCCCAACCTCAGAAGCCGACCTCGACTCTATCAAACCCCCACATGCATGATCTCCTTCATCAGGAATGTCCAATGTCCCAGCAGCCCCAGACTGTGACGCCATCGAATCGAAGTTCAAATTTATTGTTCTAGGACGTCCACTCTTCTTCGGAGATGTGCGAGCAAGACCAATAGAGCCGTCATTGCCCACCATGAAACCTAGATCTCTCGGTCCAAGTTCCAGAGGAATAATCTCCAAACAATGCTTGAGGCACTTACCATGAGTTGAGTCCTCCTCCTCCCTAGCACGCCTGACTCCTGCCACCTTCATTGGAGATGGAAATTGTGGTACTTCCCGGATCTGTACTTGGCGTTTTTGCTTCGGAAACAACCCCGAAAGAGATGAAAGCGAAGGAAAAGAGGAGTTAGGCATTCCTAGGGCCGAGTTTTCCCAAAAAACCATCACTGGAGGCACAACAACTTGAGAGACGAAGGTGGAGCTCAGCTGTGTTTCCACATGCGCTCCCTCACTCGGGCAAGTCTGCCCTCCATGGTCAATACGAAAGCAGGTACGGCATATCCCCAGCAAACTCTCGTACTTGTATTCCACCTTGATAACATCAGAAGGAGAAACCCTAAGTCGGCGTTCAACCTTCACCGAAACATTAGTCGGGAGGACTAGTCGAACCTTAGCGATGCCTCGGTTCAGAGCAGCATTATCAGTTTGAATGACAGGACCTATCGTCTCCCCGACAAGACGGACGGTAACCACAGTTGAGAGCGTCGGTGGTAACCCTGTGATTACAACCCAAATCCAAATAAAGTCGAGAGGGACCTTCATGATGTCTGAAAAGCCATCGTAATCGTTAAGAATTATCATGGCCCTCTGAAAGCACCGCAGACCTCCCTTCTTGATCCTAGACAGTTCACGCTCGTTGTTGTACGTGAAAAGAAACCTATCCTGTCGTGCTGTTACCTCCACAGGAACCGAGGTTTTTCACATAGACCGCACTGCACTGCGGAAAGAATCAAAAGCCATTGCCTTGCTTGTGTTGAGACGTCCAACCAGAGAAAACCGGGGAGCAACAAAGCCTTTCTCCGGACCCCGGAGGTCCCCGAGATCCACCAGCTCTTCCTCCTTGCCGAGAGAGAGCTTGGACGCCAGACGTGCAGTCATGGAGGGTACTGATGCCATCACTGCTGCCATTAGAGACGCGCCGCTCAGCAAATCTCAAAACTCTAACCCTAGGTTTCTAGAGGGAGAAAAGAGAGGCTACGGTATTTAGAGTTTTTTCTCTCTTGGATGGGTATCTTTTAATGACGTTTGCATTCGTTTAATATCGTTTAAAAATTGTAAACGCTATTGAAATGTTTCAAGCATACAATTCATAGCAGTTCTAGAAAAAACGCTATAGTGATTTGCTATTACTGATACTATTTCTTGTAGTTTCTAACCCTCTTAATTAATTCTTAGATAACTCTAACTCATGACTACATGAGAGTTGTTCTCCAGTATGTTTACTTGTCAATCGGAAGTGACTTAATAACAATAGAATGAAGGTGTCAGTTGTGTAGACCAAATAGGATAACACTCGTATATGCGCTAGCTAGCTAGTATATTTCTCTAAGCATAAATAAGGAAAATACTTGTGTCCATATCAGTATGGACGTGTGCGTCCATACTCTCTCTAATTTGCATATTTGGACAATGTTATCAACGATTTTAACCGTTCAAAAGTTGAATTAATCAACAAACATCATCTCTGTAAAAATTCGGAATAAACCAAAATCGTTTGCTCATTCGATTGTATTCGTATCAAACAAATGGACGGCTGATCATGAGACTCCCAACTTTCACTAGAACTGTTCATTTGTTTGATGCAATCGAATACAATCGAATGAGCAAACGATTTTGGTTTATTCCGAATTTTTACAGAGATGATCTTTGTTGATTAATTCAATTTTTGAACGGTTAAAATCGTTGATAACATTTGCCAAAAATATGTAAATTAGAGAGATCGAGTATCCACACATGTGTTTCTTCATCTCCCTTGAAGAGGAAGGAATCACTGGCACTGGCACTGTCACTTTTGGGGATGCTCGAAAAGCAAACATTCTGGGAAAAGGGACTGTAAAGACAGTAAATCTTGGTATTCTTAATAATATTCTTCTTGTGGAAGGCTTGACCACAAATTTGGTAAGTGTCAGTCAATTGACTGATGAGTTTGAAGATGTCTGTTTCAATAGGAAAAGATGCATTGTTTTAGATGATATAGGCAATATTGTAATTGGTGGTAAATGATCATTTGATAATTGTTATCATGCATCAAGAGATTCATTTGTGCTATTTTCAAATAAATGTCTAAAAACACTTTCCTCTGATGAAAATTTTGAGCTATGGCATAGGAGACTAGGTCATGTAAATTATCAAGACCTTCAAAAAAATTCAAATCATCAGTGCTTGTTATGTATGCCTAAACTAAATGGAATAACAGATCGAATTTGTGGACATTGTAAAGCTGGAAAGCAGACCAAGACTCCTCATCGAGTTGTAAATTCAACAGCGCCATCTGTTTGCCTTGAACTGCTTCACATGGACTTGATGGGCCCTACTCAAACTGCTAGCATGTCAGGTAAGTTCTATATCTTTGTGATAGTTGATGACTACTCAAGGTATACTTGGGTTGATTTTCTTGAGAACAAAACTGAGACTTTTAACTCATTTATGAGATTAAGCAAACAAATTACCAGACTTAAACGACAATCAAACTTGAAATTAGCAAGAATTCGATCTGACAATGGCACTGAGTTTAAAAATTCATTGTTTAAAATTTTTTGTCATGAAAATAGTGTTCTCATGAGTTTTCAGCTCCTCGGATTTGTAATATCCTGATTTTTTAAGTTGGTCAAATTATATTTTTCTTTTGAGAACTAGAAAGTAGAGGTCGTCACGAGTTTGTCACATTTTTCAGTGAATTATTTGAGTTCTCGAGCTATTTTTAACGATTTTCGGAAGTTTTATCGAAAGATAATTATGTGACGACGTGTCGAGCTCCGATTGGAGGAGAAGCTGACACATGGTAGAGCGAGAAGAGGGCAGCTGACGCTGATGTCAGCCAAGTGGTGCTGATGACATCATCATCAGCCATAGTCATCATACACGTGTCAGCTAAAGAAGCAAGCTTGGTGTGTTGTTGACATGTGTCACCAATAGCATGGTGACACGTGTCAATTTAGGCTATAAATAGGGGATCAGCCTCATTTTTTTTTCCCTGTCATTGCTTTTCAGTCTCTCTCTCAACTTTCTCTCTCTAGAAATTATAATTTTATTAAATTTGCGACGAAACTTCTGAGGATCATAACTTTTGATCCGTAACTCCGATTCTGAATTCGTGAGTGTCTACGGATTTGTATTGACGCGATTTTTCTATCCATGGTAGTTGGAATTAGATCCAACGGTGATTCTAGATGGCTCATTCTAGGTTGCTCAATTTACGATCTGAGTGTCGATTCGGTTCGTTGAGGTGAGTGGTTTATGTTAGGCCTCATCAACGGGCCGGGCTGAATAGCCCTTGGCGGGTTGCGGCCAGGCCGGGCTTTAATTAAAATAAATAAATATTAGAGATTATTTTTTAAAAAGGGGTTTGGAAACTCTAAACGCCAAACTCCAAACTCTAAACTCTAAACCCTAAACTCTAAATTCAAATTGATTTTCAATTATAAATAAACCCTATAAATATGTGGTTTATGAAATTTTCATTTTATAAATTTAGCCATTATAATGACAATATGCATACTAATGAAGTGTACAACTTTTCGAAACAATTATATAAAAGAAGTCAAATTTTGAAAAATGCTATGCAATAGAATTTGATCGTTATGATGAAATACGATGATGGTAAAAAAATCACTTAAATCCGACAAAGTTAGAACCCCGATCGGTGCGGTCAACCTTATTTAAACTTATCTCTCTCTATAGGGAGCCATAGTATCGGGAGGTAAACGTTCTCAAATTTTTACATGGCTGATTACGTCTCATTTATTTGAGAGTTTAATGTTTGGAAGAGTCGACGAAACAAGGTCATCTAAAGGTACCTAATAGCGTTTTCGTGTGATAAGTTTTATGAAAATATGGTTGACCGTTTCGATCGAGCATCGAACGTTCACGAAACGAGTTGATTTTTCTCCTCTACTCATATTTAACTATAACGATCACATCAGACGGTAACAATTTTCATTTTGTGAATTTAGCCATTATAATGACAACATGCTTACTACTGCGGTATAACTTGATTAATAGATTATACTCAAGTGTATAACTTTTCGAAACAACTATATAAAAGAAGTCAAGTTTTGAAAAATGCTATGAGATGGCATTTGATCGTTATGATGAAATACAGTGATGGTAAAAAAATCACTTAAATCCGACAAAGTTAAAGCCTCGATCGATGATATGTTTACTTCGTGATTTTTAGACTATAATTTAAAATTCTTAAAGATATTAATATAATAATTATTTTTAACGAACATAAATGATAAAATAGATGAGTTTAAGAGAAAAGATGATCCATATTGTGCTAGTGAAGTGTGAATATCCATTAAAGTGTGTGAAAATGAAGATTTAATTAATACATTAATGTGTCAAAAATATAAAATAACTCTATATGGGGGTAACTTATTCTTTAATTATTGAGATATGGATTTTAACAGGCTTTACGGGCCGGGCTTTTACGGGCTTTTGATGAAGCGGGCTTGACGGGCTCTTAACGGGCCGGGCCGAGTTTCTATCCCCTAAACTAAGCCCGGCCCTCTACCCACCGGGCCCAGGCTTAAGAGGGCTTTTAGATGGGCCGGGCCGGGCTTGAAGTCCATCGGGCTTGCGGGCCTCCATCGGCCCACTTGATCCGCAGGCTTAATGATGAGGCCTAGTTTATGTAATGTGTTTCAAATGTTCTTATATGCTTTTAAAATAGTCAAAAAGCATGTTTTTGATATATTCGCGAAATATGTGGAAATTATATACATTATGATGTTGGTGATATATGTTTGGTGATATTTATATTCTTGATTTGTTGTTACGTATCTGCAATGTTGGAAAACATGTGTTTTTGCTTTGAATTATATTACATGATCATGCATTTCATGATGAAAAATGGTGAGATTGGAAGTTGAAGGGAACATGAGTGTTTGGGAATTATTATTAGAAATAAAACATTTCGTATAGTTGAGTTAACTCATGGGGACATCGATCCAGTAGCTATGATCAGCCTACATGTGTACGAGTTGAGGGAAAGTATGCCCTTTCGACGGCAGAAGTCGATAAAATAATCTATATCGGGTTTCGGGACTAGGGACCATGAGTATAACAAGAAGACTAACGAAAGAAGAAAAATATATATTTGAGGGCGGTGGAAAGTGTGAGGAGGAACATTACATGCATGCATTGTTATTATGTTATATGTTTTGGATTGCTTGTGTTGTTTATTTATTATTGTTAATTGTATTGTGGTCGACGTGAAATATATGATATACGTATTTTGTAGCGTACGTAAAATGACATGGCTTTGCTGGCATATTACATAGGGCACTCACTGAGCGTGTGGTTTTGCTCACCCACCCATTTACTTGCTGTTTCGCAGACAAGTACTTAGTGTTTGTCGAGTCGAAGTGTCAGACGAACCTAGAGTGAAGAGCCTAGAAAGAAGTGTTTTTATTTTTTATTTACACTACGCTTTGTAACACTCGATCACACCTCGGGATCGGCGCCGGGTGACCTAAACCCCATCGACACCGGGACCGGGGCGTGACAGGATTCCTCAACAAAATGGCATTGTTGAGAGAAAGAACAAGTCACTGCTGGGAATGATGCGTGTTCTACTGCATTCTGCTAAACTAGGTGAGAAGTTCTGGGCAGAAGCTATGAACACTGCATGCTATGAGTCCAATCGAATGTTTTTTAGGTTAGGTAGTGATCAAACAGCTTATGAAATCTAGAAAGGTAAAAAACCCAATGTAAGCCACTTTTATGTCTTTGGTAGTCCTTGCCACATTTTAAGAGATGGTGAAACATTGAACAAATTTGCTTCACGAACTGATCCAAGTATCTTTGTGGGCTATGACACTAGCAGTGTTGCTTACAGAGTGTATAATAAAATCTCCAAACGTGTTGTTGTTACCATTAATGTGTCTGTTGATGATATATCTTTCAGACAGATGGATGATACTCCAATACAACCTAAAGATACCTCTGAACATGTTGGTCTGAGTGATGAATCAACAAGCTCTGCTGAGGAAGAAGATGAAAACCTGAATATTGTTCCTCATAAAAGAACTGGTTTCAGACAAGTTCAAAAGGATTATGACAAAAATGATGTGATTGGTTGCTTGGATGATGGGATACAAACCAGGAACAGGATTGCTGGTACTACTAGTGATGACACTGCTGAGAAGGCTTTAGCGTGTTTTGTGGACAGTCATGTTAAGGAGTCAAACATTATCCAGTGTTATGGTTTTGTGTCTCTAATTGAACCAAAAACTGTTCATGAAGCTCTTCTGGACACTGACTGGATCTTGGCTATGCAAGAAGAGTTAAATCAATTCTCCAAGAATCAAGTCTGGGAACTGGTACCAAGACCTACACATGCAAATGTTGTGGGAACAAAGTGGATATTCAGAAATAAGTCTGATGAGCATGGTACTGTGACCAGAAACAAAGCAAGACTTGTATTGTAGCTCAAGGATACTCTCAGAAAGAAGGACTGGATTATGAGGAAATATTCGCTCCAGTAGCTCGAATGAAGTCTGTGCGTTTACTAATGGTTGTAGCTTGTCACTTGAAGTTCAAACTGTTTCAAATGGATGTCAAAACTACTTTTTTAAATGGTTACATTGACAAAGAAGTTTTTGTGGAAAAACCTAAAGGGTTTGTGGATCTACATCATCCTCATCATGTTTACAGACTTCAGAAGGCTCTTTACGGCCTCAAGCAGGCTCCAAGGGCTTGGTATGATCGACTCTCTAAGCATTTAATAAGTCAAGGTTTTTTCAGAGGCTCTGTTGACAAGACCTTATTTGTTAAACATCTGAAAAATGAATTCATTGTTGCTCAAGTTTATGTTGATGACATTATTTTTGGCTCTACCTCGGATAAACTAGTCATTGACTTTGCTTCAGTCATGACTAGTGAATTTGAGATGAGCCATTTAAGGGAATTAACATTTTTTCTTGGTTTGCAAGTCAAACATATGGATTCTGGAATGTTTCTGTCACAGACTAAATATGGAACTAACTTGGTCAACAAATTTGGCCTATCCAGCAAAAAGGTTCTTACTAATCCTATGAGCACTACCACCAAACTTCATGAAGACAAGGATGGTAAGCCAGTGGATCAGTCATTATATCGAAACATGATTGGGAGTCTTCTGTATCTCACTGCCAGCAGACCTGACATTTCCTTTAGTGTTGGTGTTTGTGCACACTTTCAAGCAAATCCTAAAGTGTCTCATCTTGAAGCTCTCAAGAGAGTTATTCGATATGTGGTAGGTACAACAAATTGTGGCCTCTTTTACACAACTGAATCTAATGTTGAAATTGCAGGATACTTAGATGTAAATTGGGGTGGTAGCATGAAAGATAGTAAGAGCACTTCTGGTGGCTGCTTCTTCCTAGGCACTAATTTAGTTTCTTGGCACAGCAAGAAGCAAAACTGCATTTTCCTATCCACTGCAGAATCTGAGTATGTTGTTGTACACAAATGGTCTGAATAAAGCAAATGCTACAAGACTATGGACTTCCTCAAGGAAAATTGAACATTTTTTGTGATAACACTAGTGCTATCAGTATTGCCAAGAATCTGGTCCAGCATTCAAGAACCAAACATATTGATCTCATGTATCATTACATTCGAGACTTAGTTGAAAAAAACATCCTTGAGTTATGTTTCATAGAGACTGAAAAACAACTTGCTGACATTCTAACTAAACCCTTGGACACAGCTCGTTTTAACTTTTTGTGCAATGTCATTGGTGTTGACAGTAGCCATAGAGAGGCTACCCAGGCCCGCAAACCCGGAGCCAACACTCCTGGACCCGGCCTAAGGTCCGGGGCCAGAGCATAAGCACCTACACCCGCGCCCGGGCAGGTCTGTGACCTGGGCCTGGGAACTGGGACCGGCAGCTCCCCAAACAGGGGACGAAATAGTATAGTACTATGGGCAAAAGGGGGCCAGTCCGACATCGAAGGGTGAAGCCAGTCCTCACACCTGACAGCCTATATATGAGTCCAAACTACTGTCATTAATAGGTAATCAGGACTCCAACTACTCATTCCCGCTTAAGTTATCAGTTTATTCAAACTATACTAACTTAGGCATCGGAACGGAATAGACCGGCCCCGCCCGGTATTCCCCTAGTCAGCAGGATTTGCAGGTTGGAGTCACCCCAGTATCTGTGAGTTTGCGGATTCAAACAGAAACAATTGGCGCTGTCTGTGGGAAGAGTAAAAAAGTTTGTGCTATCATACGAGCGGGAACAGAATCGATCAGTCTACAGGTCGCCAAAAAAATGGCCAGAAGATTAGAACCGGAAACCGGAGAGGGAAGACCAGGAGAAGTATGCGGGACCTGGGCCCCCTTCTTAAGTGAAGCCGTCAGTCGCAGAGATCCGGGGAACGCCGCGGACTCTGACCCGAGAGGCATGGCAGAAGAGATAGAAAGGATGAAAGCGGAAGTCGCGCGGTGGCGGGAAGGAGGCAATCAGAACCGAATGAGGGCGGAAGCCCGGTACCAGAAGATGGAAGCGGTGAATACCACGCTGTTGGCAGCCTTGGAAAAAGGACAGCAGCAGAACGCCGCACTGGCGAAAGCACTGGAAGCACCGAGGGAAGGCACCAAGTTCCCGCACCTGGAGGTGGGACAACCCATAGGGTGGAGAAAGGTCGTGCATGTACCGACAGCGCTCTTCCCGGAAATCATGAAGAACTCTGGAACCGCCCCGCTCCCGCACCGAGCTAGTACATCATCGGATGGGGAGGCCGGTTCTACTGTCGAGGCGCTCCGGATGCTGTCCACCTCGATATCAGACATGAAAACCTGGATGGAAACCAGCGGGAGGAAGGCAGCGAGACCGCTCACGAGCGCGCGCTTCCAAAAGGTGGGCCGGACCGTTCTCCCACCAGATATTGGAATCCGGGAGAGCCGAAACACGAAGGTCGCTGAGGCTGGTGTACACCAAGGTAGGGTGCCCGTTTCAGCACCTGGACAGCATCCGATCGCAGACAGACGCCAAGGGCTATTCCGACGCCACCTGCTGCAGCATATTCCAAGAGACGCTCGCGGGGGAGGCGTTGGGATGGTTCTACGAGTTGTCGGCGAACTCGATAGAGTCATTTGAACGGCTGGCAGATAAATTTGTTAGCCAATTCATCCTCAGGGCCAAGGAGGCTCAAACGTCGACCGTCCTCTTTGATTGCATGCAGGCAGACAATGAGGGACTGTGAGCGTTCGTTAACCGGTGGCAGATTGCCACGGCAGGGGTAAGGAACCTCGATAAAGGAATTGCCGAAACGACATTTAAGCAGGGGCTGAGACCCGGGGAATTCTCCTACACTGTTGGGATCAAGAGGCCTCGAGGGTACGATGAGTTGATGGCCATGGTCGTTAGACATGCCCAAGCAGAGCACGAAACCTACGGGAGTCGGGTGCCTAAGAGAAGACAGGGTGATCCATTACCAACTCAGCAGGAGAGCAGGACATGGCAGAGAGGCCAAGGACGGCGGCTCTCGCCTGCTAGAGAAGCCAAGACATGCGACAGTCAATGACCCCGTATGGACAACATCAGGATTTCGTCGGAAGACGACAGGACCGCATCTTACCGCCAGGAGCGGTGCGGGCGTCCGCCATCTATTCCTCCAGTGGGGGTGCCCGAGCGACCGCTAGCTATTTTGCCAGCGGAGCAATACGAGCGACCACTAGCTATTATGCCAGCAGCACAGTACGAGCGACCCTTGGCTATTATGCCAGCTGAGCGATGCAAAAAGTCGACCGCACTGACCTCCTCCTATGAGAGGATTTTTAATGAAAACAGGGGTACAATCCCCCCGCCGGCGGGAAGGAGGCACCCAAAGGGAGAGCTTACCCGGGGGCAGTCTGCCAAATATGGCTCCTATCATGATGAGACATCCCACCGGACTGATGACTGCCATGCCCTAAGAGCGGCGGTGGACGGGCAAATCCGGGCGGGGAAGCTGCAGTAGTATAAACAGAAAGCCCGGAGTGTGGGAACTATACAAACTCGAGTCCGTGGGCGGATCGAGGTGCACAGGAGTATAAATGTAATCCACGGTGGGGCGCACATTGACCGGCTCATCGGGAATTCAGAGAAAAGGTGCCTCAGGGAGATCAGGGGAAACGAGGTGTATGCCTTCGGAAGTAGGAGCGGCCAAGCCGCTAAGACCGGGTGGAGGTCGGTCACGTTTTATGAGGAGGAGGAGCCGGAGGATCTGATTCAACCGCACAACGACCCCTTCCTCGTCACCGTCCAGATCGACCACTGGATGACCAGCCGGATGCTGATCGACACCGGGGCATCAGTCAATGTAATGTTCCAGGACGCATACAAGGGACTGAACCGAGGGAGGGTCAAGTTGTCCCAAGATAATGAGCCATTAATAAGCTTCTCCGGGGAAGTAGTCCAGCCGTTGGGTTCGGACTACTTACCGCTGATCTTCGGCCAGGGAGACAGAACAAGAAAGGAGCACCTCGAGTTCATTATAGTGGACTGTCTGTCCTCATACAACGGTATAATCGGCAGACTGGGGTTGTGGAGGCTGAAGACATTTATAGCCGGCCACATGTTGATGCTAAAAATGTCGTCTCCCACTGGATTCATTACCATTCGCAGAGACCAACAAATCGCCCGAAGATACTACGCCGAGGCCGTTACTTGCGGTAGAAGGCAAGCCAAGGTCTTTACGGCAGCATAGCAAGCACCGCCACCGGATCCTAGCATCGACCCCCGGGAGGACACCGATTCCGAAGAGGAGAAGCCAAAGCGCCCATCGGCGGTGGAAAGAACTGAAGAAATCTCCATCTCAGAGCTCCACCCGGGGCGAACAGTGGTAATAGGGACAAAATTGGCACCATATGTCAAGAAAGATCTCACCACTTTCCTCCAAAGGAACAGTTCGGTGTTCGCATGGTCTTATGAGGACATGTCGGGCATATGTCCGACATGTAGCAACACACGAATTAAACATTCTGCCCGGTAGTATCCCGGTGCGGCAGAAGAGGAGATCTTTCAACCCCGCAAAAGATGCGACGATCAGGGAGGAGGTGCAAAAATTAAGGGGAATAGACTTCATTCGTGAGGTCCAGTATCCCCGATGGCTCGCCAATGTAGTTATGGTCCCAAAGAAGGAAACCGACCAGTGGCGCATGTGCGTAGACTTCACAAACCTCAATCGGGCATGTCCGAACGACAGCTTCCCACTCCCTCGAATAGACCAGCTGGTAGACTCAACCTCCGGATTTAAGCTGCTAAGCTTCATGGATCCCTACGCCGTATACAACCAGATACGAATGAGTCCGGCCGATGAAGAGCACACTTCATTCACGACCGACCGGGGACTATACTGCTATAAGAGGATGCCTTACGGGTTGAAGAACGCCGGCGCCACTTACCAACGGGTGGTTAACTGCATGTTGGAACAAGAAATGGGCAAAACGGTGGAAGTCTATGTGGATGATATGTTGGTCAAAAGTCTAACCGTCGGCGCCCACGTACGAGACTTGGCAGTGGTGATCGGGAAGATGCTGAAGTATGGAATGCGTCTGAACCCAAAGAAGTGTAGATTTGGGATTTCGGAAAGGTTGTTCCTAGGTCACGTCATTAGACAACAGGGGATCGAAGCTAACCAATTCAAGGTGCAGGCGATCCTAGAAATGGAGACCCCAGAGGAACGTAACCAGGTTCAGACACTCACCGGGCGGCTAGCTGCGTTAGCCAGATTCATCTACCGCCTCACTGACAAATGCACCCCGTTCTTCAAACTGCTTAAAGCCTAACAATTCAAAAAGATCCAGTGGGCCGCGGAGCACGAGGCCGCATTCCAATCCATCAAGGTATATCTGCAAGCGGTTCCGCTCTTATCCAAGCCAGTACCGAGAGAAATGTTGCACCTCTACATAGTTGCGTCGGACACGGGTGTAAGCGTAGCTCTCATCAGGAAGGAAAATACGCTGGAGCTCCCGGTGTATTACGTGGGCAAAGGGTTCACCGGGGCTGAAAGCCGATACCCGGACATCGAAAAGTTAGCTTTGGCACTGATCGTTACTGCCAGGAAGCTCCGGCACTACTTCCAGGCCCACTCCATCACCTTGTACACCAATCACCCTTTACGGCAGATACTGCAAAAACCCGAAACCAGCGGCAGGCTGGTCCGCTGGGCGGTGGAGTTAGGCGAGTTCGATATAACGTATACCCCCCGGACAGCCATCAAAGGACAGGCCGCTGCAGATTTCATATGTGAACTCACGCCTAGGATAAAGACAGAACGTCAGGCCCACGTGGGAAGCAGCCAACCGGATGTCATGGTCAAGGAGGAGCCAGGATTGCCCAGCGGGTGGAAGTTTTATGTCGATGGCTTTGTCACGAGTAAGCGGAGCGGTGCTGGCATCATACTAACTGCCCCGGATGGCCAGTCGTATGAGTACGCTCTGCGGTTTATGTTCAACACCTCCAACAATGCTGCTGAGTACGAAGAGCTAATAGCTGGCTTGCAGTTAGCCAAAGAAATGGGGATCCCATCCATGGAAGTGTACAGTGATTCAAACTTGGTAGTCAACCAAGTAAAATGGGTGTTTGAGGTGAAAGAGCCGCAAATGGCCTCGTACTAGGCATTGGCCAAGACCATGACGGAACCATTCAAGGGAGCAACCATTCGGCACTTCCCCCGGGAGGAGAATAGGCATGCGGACTCTCTGGCCAGGCTGGCCACTGAAAACTATCCATCAGAGTACCGCAACGCCATAATTGAAACCCTAGAAAAGCCAAGCATCAGCAAAACCATCTCTGAGATTTTCGCCACAGAGGAGACACCTCCTAGTTGGATGGACCCGATCGGCAAATATCTAACCGACAAGGTCAGCCCGGAGGACAAAGTAGAGGCCAGGAGACTGCACCTCAGGTGCGCCAGATACAGTCTACTGGGCGGCAAGCTGTATCGAAGAGGACATAGTTTTTCCCACTTAACGTGTGTTACAAAAGAGGCCGGTCAGGCCATCATGCGCGAAATTCATGAAGGAGTCTGCGGTAACCATTCCGGTGCCCGATCCTTGTCGCATAAAGGGCTCCGGGCGGGCTATTTTTGGCCAGACATGGCGGCTACCTCAAGGAAAATATCAGGCGGCTGTCACAAGTGCCATATGTACGGCACCCTACCACATGCCCCAGCGATCACCCTCTCCATCCTGTTGGCACCATGGCCGTTTGCACAGTGGGGGCTGGATATAATAGAGTCATTCCCGACGGCTATAGGTCAGTTCAAATACGCTATCGTAGCCGTTGACTACGAGACCAAGTGGGTCGAGGAAAAGCCCCTAATCAAGATAACGGAGGAAAGAGTGAAGAAGTTCTTGTGGAAAAACATCTATTGTCGGTTCGGTGTCTCGTATACTATCGTCACGGACAACGGGACACAGTTCAACAATACTGATCTCATTGCACCCGCAAAGAAGTCGTGTATTCAATGAGATCAGTATTGTTGAACTGTGTCTCGTTGTCCGTGACGATAGTCTGCAAGACACCGAACCGACAATAGATGTTTTTCCACAGGAACTTCTTAAAGTAGGGGTTGTATATGGCGCACCTGAGGTCAGTAGCCTCAACCTGGCCGTTGGTTTGCGGGTGGGCTACAGTTCAACAATACTGATCTTATTAAATATTGATCTTGTTAACCGCCTCAACCTGGCCGTTGGTTTTCGCATCAGTAGCCCACCCGCAAACTAACGGCCAGGTTGAGGCGGTTAACAAGATCATCAAATCACTCCTCAAAAAGAAGTTAGACGACAAAAAAAGGCTTGTGGGCTGAGGAGCTGCCGGCGGTCCTGTGGGCAATCCGCACAACGGCAACAGAGGCAACAGCAGAGACCCCATTCTTTATGGCATTCGGAAGCGAAGCGGTACTGCCTGTTGAGAACCCACTGGTAGGATTGAGAACTACGAAGCTGAACGAAATGCCGAGGGCATACGGCTTAACCTGGATCTCATTGAGGAACGGCGCGATCAAGCGCACCTACGGAATCAAACGTATAAGCAGCGGGTGGCCCGGTACTACGACAGTAAGGTCCGAGAAAAAAAATTACAAGTGGGCGATTGGGTGATGAAGAAAGTACAAAGAAAGGTGCTGGCCTTGGAGCCAACGTGGGAAGGGCCCTACCAAATTACAGTGCCCGTAGGACCAGTGACCTTCCACATCATAGACACCGACGGAATCTACTCCACCCACCCCTGGAACATCCAGCACCTCTAGTATTATCCTAAGTGAGCCATACCTTAACAAATTAACCAGACAGTTGTGTTTTCCTTCCAGTGCTATTAATTCAATAAAGGACACTATTCCAATGGAGTTAGTACACCAATCCAATTACTATCAGACACAACACCATGGGTGATTACCGGTTTCCTCCAAGACAATCAGTACGAAAAAAAATGTGTGTACAAAAAAAAAATTAAAAAAAAAAAAACTCCTAGTCGGCCCCACGGGCACTAGCGGTTCCTGAGCCACCGGCCTTGAGAGACCGCTCTTGTTCCAACCGCTCTGCCTCCATCACATCTGCCTCCATCCTATCGGCATCGAGCTACCCCTTCTCTCTCCACTCCATATAGGCCTCGTTTATGCCTATCTCCCGGGCGGCATCCAGCATTTCATCAAATTCAACCGACCCACAAAATCACTGACAGCCTTGTCAGTGATGGTCACCCGTTTGGCTTTAGTTAACTTCTCTACCCCCTGCCAGACCGACACCATTTGACCTTGCAGCTCTAAATTCCTCGCCTCCAGGTCCATCACCCGACCCGAGGAATCAGCAAG
Organism: Potentilla sterilis; assembly: GCA_963682095.1. Taxonomy (NCBI): domain Eukaryota; kingdom Viridiplantae; phylum Streptophyta; class Magnoliopsida; order Rosales; family Rosaceae; genus Potentilla; species Potentilla sterilis. The sequence goes on from OY821764.1 coordinate 17,634,121, forward strand.
CTTGGCTTCCAAACCAGAGGACCACTGGACAGATTCGATCAGCTTTGACTCTAGTTCCCTGATTTTCTCATCCTGGGCGGCCACTCAGGCCTTTTCCCGCTCGCTGTGCTCTTCAGCCACGGTTCACCAGCTCGGCCTCCAGCATGGCTCGCTGCCTCGTAAGATCCGTCACTTGCTCCTTTAAGGCCGGACCCTCCTCACTCACTTCAGCAGCATAGAGACTGTGCACCGCCTAAAGAAGGCCGCAAAAGAAGCGTTCAGTTCAAAAAAAAAAAACGAAGCAGTGGGCTCGCAGCAAAAGTAATACTCACTCGTACAGCCATTTCCATGGCGTTCTTCCGACGCTCACCGGGCGTCACACCGCTGGGTAGCTCGCCATCTAGCCCAAAAGTTTTGGCATTGGCTAACAATGACCGCACGAACCCCCCATCCCTAACACCTCTAGCTAGGTACTCTCTCGCGGAGGCTGTTTGCGGGATTTGCGAGGAACGTGAGGTCCCAGCGGTGGAATCAGCGGCATAGGGCCCAGGTACCCGTGCTCTCTTGGCGGTGTCTCCACTAACGGTACCGCCACGAAACAAAACAAGATCAGTCACCGCCGAGCTGACACAATCACGCTTCCCCACCCGCCGCACACTAGCGCCCTCAGTAGATGCCCCGGTAAGGCCTCTTGAACACGCAGCGGGGCGAGTAGCTCCGCATCCGTAATAGACGTACTCGCCCCAGGTTCTGGGTCAGGGCGCCCACCGTACATTTTGTCTGGAATGTCCATCCCTACCGGCTCATCATGCACGGTTTTCATGCCGGTATCGGGATCCACAACCGTCTTAGACACCATTTCCCAATCTGCATCATCTTCTGGGCTACAAGCTCATCGTCCGCATCGAGGGTCTGATCCAACGGTAGCGCCACCCGTGGAAGAACAGCTGTAGGCCAATTATCCAAACGGTTAGCACGCAGAAATGGCCCACCGGTAGCCCTAGAACAAAAACTATATATATATACAAACCAAAGCAAGAGAGAAAAGTCTGACGGGACACCCACCGGGTTTCTTCCCCAACCCACATATCTCTAGGACATTCCACTGGATAAAGTTGTACGAGCTCCGGCTCATGGCGTCCCAGCAGCCAAAGATACTAGCTATCCGCCTCCTCTCCACATCGGTCAGTCTGTACGACTGATCCCCGATAACTTTGTAAGCCCCCGGGAAGCGGTAAAACCTCGAGTTACGCTGTCACCTCCCCCCAACCATCACCACCTGGTTCCTCCACCCGTGTGCGGTCCAAGCCGGCAGATGACTGATGGCCGGATTACAATCTCGGGCACAAAAGGTCACGCAACCACTGGAGTTTGCCTTTCTACTGTAAAAAATCTTGTACAGCGCCTTGAATTCGTTAACCGTGGGCCACCCCATATTGCAAATATTGTACAAGCACTCGAGGCTGAGCAGTTGCCTCCATTGATTGCGAGGAATTTGGGCGGGAGAAAGGTTTATCATGCTCAACACGTACTGAACAAACTGAGGCAGCGGCAGAGAGAGGCCGTGACGCATCTGGTCCTCAAACACGGCAACCCAACCTTCCTCCGGGTTGCAGGCCAGTTCACCAGGATAAAGCGCCCGGAGCCTTATCGACCGATCGATACTCCACCTCGCCCAGAAGTCCTCTATCTCGCCGGGGTCATGCTGCGGCCAGGCTCATTACAAAAAACTGCCATCCCACCGTCTAATATCGTGTGCTGACTTGCTCGCCCTATCACACTATCGGCGGCACCCAGCGCGGCGAAATTTACGGGGTTACCTGACTCTCTAGATTCCATGTCTAACCCATGAACGAAATTTGTTGCAGGGGTTAAGATCGCCTTTTGCGGATAGGTTCTCTGAACAGGTCCTCGGCGCATGGACACAATGGGCAGAGCAGAGGGAAGATTGAAGGATCTTATAGGCGGCACAACCAAACCCTGAATTCCCACCCCCCCCCCCCCCCCCCCCCCCAAAAAGCAATTAGGGTATTCCAAAGGCCAAGGCAATCACAGCCGCAGATCTCCGCCAAAGAGGTCAGTCCACGTAACCCACCATGGACACCTCGACAATCCCCCAGCCGTCAGATGACAAGATTGAGGGATTACATCATTTAAAACATCACAGTGCTACAACAGCCACCTGTCTTACATGCAGAGCTTGACGGCTCCTAGCCTACGTTTTATCTCGCCACCAGCCGAATGACTAAAGCCAATTGACAACGCCTCAGTATTCCCTGGAAGAACTCTTCCTCTAACCCAGGGGACCTCTTCCCGCAGGCTAGAAACCCTGCATGGTTATTATTATTACCCCGGAAATATTCCAACAAGTACGGGACAATTTAACATATATCCCAATGGTACGAGACATTCCACCGGTTGAACTTAATCCACATTTACAGCCAAAACAAAAAACTGCTTCGTATCCCACCGGGAGAAGTCTTCCTCTAGCACAAGAAACATCTTCCCGCAGGCTAAAAACCCTGCAGCAATACTATGTACAGGCTACGATATTCCAACTGTAGCGCCTGCTCCAGTTTAACGATTTCCTAGTCCTCAGCCCATCCAGATTCGCCTATTGGATGCGGTATTAGACCGGCCATGATGGCACTCGCTTATCGCTCTCCTATGGAACCGGTTCAGCGAACTGAGACATTCCTACGAACAGCTGCATACGACCTCAACGGATCCAATATACCACCGGGCTTTATAAACCCTGGAGACTTGATCCTCTAGCACATGACCACTCTTCCTACAGGCTAAAAACCCTGCATACATCCCACCTGCAAGAACAAATGCAGCGACGTAGGGACAACTACCAAGGAATACTCTGGGCCACGCCACCCACCGGGAGACTTGATCCTCTCATACAGGACAACTCTTCCCGCAGGCTAAAAACCCTGCACATACCTCACGCTTGTACGGTCGAAGGGTATGAAACGATAGGGGATGTCTCCGGTACCAACACTGAACCGCTTCACCCCGGGAGACTTGATCCTCTCATACAGAACAACTCTTCCCGTAGGCTAAAAACCATGCACATACCTCACGCTTGTACGGCCGAAGGGTATGAAACGATAGGGGATGTCTCCGGTACCAACACTGGACCGCTTCACCCCAGGAGACTTGATCCTCTCATACAGGACAACTCTTCCCGCAGGCTAAAAACCATGCACTTCCTATATGCCTGCAAAAACAAGAGGCTGTGTGACACGTGGGGACGGCTGCCCAGGATCCCTCCGGACCACGCCACCCAACAGGAACTCCTATAAAGGGCACGTTCCCGGTTATACACTTTCACCCCGCCATCCACCCCTTTAGTCAACTGGTACCCTTTGCGGCTACAATACTAAAACGTGGGGGACTCGATCATCCCATTCGCTATCTTCACCGGTTTTCCCAGAACATAGCACGGTGGATATCAACGTCACATCATCTCATTCGCTATCTTCACCGGTTTTCCCGGAACATAGCATGGCGGATATCAACGTCACATCATCCCATTCGCTATCTTCACCGGATTTTCCCAGAACATAGCATGGCGGATTTCAACGCCACATTATCATCTCACGTACTACATCTTCTACCCATATGCAACTGTCGGCATCAACACCATAACCATGCACTCATCACATTATGCATCATCATAACAGGTTTATCCGAACGCCCGGCCAAGCCAAATCTTAAACGCGGACTTGGGGGGCTAGGGTACCGGTGGGTAAGTACCCCAGCGGGTCTGCGGGCCTGTAAAGGAAGACATATTTAAGTCCCCATTCAAGATGGCACTTGACCGGAAACTTGGGGGACTTGTTGACAGTAGCCATAGAGAGGCTACCCAGGCCCCCAAACCCGCAGCCAGCACTCCTGGACCCGGGGCCAGAGCATGAGCACCTGCGCCCGGGCAGGTCTTACCTGCGACCTGGGCCCGGGAACCGGGGTCGACAGCTCCCCAAACAGGGGACAAAATAGTACAGTACTATGGGCAGAATGGGGCCAGTCCCACATCGAAGGGTGAGGCCAGCCCTCACACCCGACAGCTTATATATGAGTCACAACTACCCTCATTAATAGGTAATCAAGACTCCAACTACTCATTCCCGCTTAAGTAATCAGTTTATTCCAACTATACTGACTTAGGCATCGGAGCGGAATAGACCGGCCCCGCCCGGTATTCCCCTAGTCAGCAGGATTTGCAGGTTGGAGTCACACCAAGATCCACCAGTATCTATGAGTCTGCGGATTCAGACAGAAACAATTGGCATCTGCACTGAACCCTGAAATGACATGCATTTCATCACATATCCTGTACTACATCACTCTCCATCGATTGATATGTGATATAACACTGGAGCTTAGCTTGATTTGTTATTTACATAGTTGTTGATTTCTTTTGTCATCTACAATCTAGTCTGCATCTCATTCTGATTCTGGAATATGTCTTGTTTGTGATTCTTCTGTATCAATTGTATCAGTACGCTAATAAGTTTCTTACTTTGTGGTGGATCTCCTATGACAATGTTGGAATATACACACTGATTGGTGATACAAGGTGGAACATTCTGTGAGCATAAAATAAAATAAAATAAATAAAAAAGAACAAAAATTTTGTTACTATGCTCACAATATGCAAAGATTAATCTTGATGATATACTGGCAAGACTATTCCTAGAGTAACTACTGTTCTAGTTATGACCTAATTGGGATGGTAGGACAAAAACATGAATGGTTTGGTACCTTGTTTTATGTTTGTGCTTCTGAACAATCTTAGTTTTTGAACAATTAGTTTAGTTTCTGTTTGGTTTCTGTAAGTGCATAAGCACAGACTTCTTTTTACTCATACTTGTATGTTTTAGAGTTGGGAAAGGATGGAAACTGATCCCTTGATTTCTCTAAAACATTCTTATCTCAACTGGTATTGTTGTTCTGTTATGATTGCAGGTTGGTCTTCATGGTGTTGAATATGAATGCTAATGGGGGAGATTGAAGGTATTAGCCTTCATATTCAAAATTATTCTTTTCCTGGTCATACTAGGAAACTACTGCAGACTTTGTCGATGATAATCAAAAGGTTGATATCTTATCTTTCGGGCATTGGATTTGATTTGATTTGATTACATGATGTTCTGATTCATCCTTGATTCTCTTGATTTATCTTTTTCTTATAAAGCTTATTTGATTTCATGAGAGATCTAGTTTGTTTAGGAATCATACTCTGATTTAGGATATGCATTGATGAGAATTTTAATGTGAGGGGGAGTCTCGGATTGTGGGGGAGTCAGAGTGATTCTCTCTTAGACTCTACCTCTATATATACAAATGTTTGTTCATGGTTGCAGGTACTGACAGCAACCCAGAAAAACATAGCATAAGTTGTTCCAGTCTTCTAGATTCAATTCATCTTGCTTCTCGTGTTTCTTGTGTGAAGTTGAACATCTCTGAAGTTCTGACCTTATTGAAATCAGTCAAAGCATGTGTGAGCCTGTGAAGACTATAGACTGTGCTGAAGAGTCTTAGTTTTCTTTTAGAGGTTAAGATCGTGTTAAAGGATCTTAGACTTGTTCCTATTGTGTGTAGAATAGGAGAAGTGTTCTGTAAACCTAGTTGTGATAAAGAACTAGTCTGAACTTGTGTGATAGCTGTGTTGTAGAGCTATTGAAAGTAAATCTAGCTTTGTGAAGAGCTAGTCGGATATTGTATTTCAATTACTGATTAATTGGAATTCGAAGTTCATTCAGGGTGTTTATTTGTGTTTAAACATTCAGATACTTTTAATTGTGTGCCTTAATTATCTCTTACTGTATATTTTCAACATTGTTTATTTATCTAATACAATTGGTCTAGAGGAAGCATATTACGTCATCTCCAACGTTGGTAAGGCACCACAAATCTTAAAATGCAACACCAATGGGCTCCAACAAGAAGACTACTGTACAAAACAGCTACAAATATTGACTACTTGTATCATACGAATGGAACACACATGCACACAAAAGTGAACCCAATGCATGTGCAGCAAAATTACGGTTGATGCTTCCTGCATGGTGAGTTGTCATTGGAGCTTTAAACTAAGATATACTATAGGGCTACATTGTAACACACTAGTATTAGAGAGCTTTGATGTCGCATTAATAGTACTAATTTAGTGTGCTACAATGTATCCCCAAAGCTATAAAAGTTACAAATAGCATCAATGATTGGAGATGGCCTTAAGCTACAAGTTTAGGGGGATGTTATAGGATTTCTCTTGGTATAATAGGAGGTCTCTAGTTTAAACTCCAACTTGTAAAAAAACATCTTTTGGGTAGGGGTACCTAAATTGCTCCTGACTCATGAGCGGTAGTTCACTTAGTCATCATCTTTTTACGTTGTTTAGATGAACCAATGAAGACAAAATTAAGCTACTAGTTGAATGTTGTGCTAGCCCTAGTAAACAACACTCATTCGATCAAGAGTTACACGCTTTAATTGGAGTACAAAAATAAAATAAAATTCGGCCCTCCAATAATACACGACTCAAATCAATCAAAATGGAAAAACTTTCTCATGAATACAATTTCTTCTTATGGTCGAAAACTAGACGAAAAAAAGTATTTTCTATTTGTATTTTCTATTTGTAATAATTCTGGACCCCCTCCCCAAAGTTACAAATCTTCATTTCGCTCGTAGTTGGACTAGTCATCGATCATCGCTATTAATTTCATATTGGGAAGATCTTGTTTGAAGACTCTTACGTCTAAGAATGAACACATTATAGTAATAACTCACAATTCTCTTGTTACACTTATCAGGGAAATACTTGTATATGCAAACTTCAAAAAACTTTGTGTGTTTGATAATTTATTTGTTCTCACAAAAGACTGAAAGGTTGTCTGTTCTTTCAAGGTCCACGACTTGGACACAAATTCTCCCCATCTCATCAAACTTCCAACTCCAAAAGGCAGAGCCAATCTCGTCTTGCAACCTGACTCTTGCTTCACTAATGTGGTATCTAACACAACCAATAGATCTTGGAGCAATAGAAGAACAAGAAGTAGATCTACCTTTTCCAGTGGATTACATCTGCAATTGTTTTCTCTTTTTATAGGCCAACTTAGTGTGCCTAACCACCTTGAACTATTACCATAAAGATATTTTATGTGAACTACGCCTTTCCATTCAGGAATTTCGGCTTGAAAATTAGGCCCAATAGGAACACATCTATGGAAGTACATACCATGTGATAATAGTGATCTCGATGTCTCTCGAGTCAAGTTTCTCTTCTTTGACGTCATGGCTCTTTCAAGTTTCGGATACACATCTAAACTCAACGAAGTTTGGTTGTCAGCTGAATCCTTAACATTCATTATGGTTGCACTACAATGCTTTGACTCTTCTAGTCTTAAAATTATCGAACCATGAATTAATTTATCCTCGATAGCCAACATACTTCTCGAACAATTGTTTGCAATGGTTAAGGATGAAGAAAAATTGTTTGCACGAACTCTCTTGACTGGGTAATCAGCAAAATTATTTATTGACATCTAAAATCTCCAAATTCTTTAACAAAAAAAATATCTCCAAATTCTGTTAAGAATCTAAATCCAAGTTGAATAAGAGAAACAAGTCAATTAACTAAAAGTTAAAGAAAGTGAGTCTTTTTGGCATCAAAGCCGCTTACCAAATTCGATCAGGAATCCAAATCTAAATTCTATTAGGAATCAGAGTCGACCTCCAAATCATGTTATGCATAAAGTTCACAACATTTATTGTGCCCAAATAGTGTTAGAGCATCTCTTAACTATAAAAGATATTTTCAATTCTACATTTACTTTATTATTATTTAGCGAAGAATGGACTAACTCATCATTCTCGTTAAAATTTTATTGAGTAGATAAAAAAGTACAAACTAGCTAGAGGACGAAGCCAATGAACATCATTGTAATAACTAAATGCAACTTGCTAGATAGTTCTTGGCCAAGGTACAAAGTAAAGAAAGAAGCAACAAGAAGCCTACAGAAGGCCAACAATTCAATACCAAACAAACAAGAAGCAAAGCCGTAAACTAGCCCACAAGTTAGCAAAACACAGTTTAAGGAGATAAAGTTTGGGCATTTTTAAAGGGAGACTTATTTTGTGACCAATGCAGTAGCTAATTTTGGTCATTCTGTTGCGGTTGGCAGTTGGACTAATATCATGACTAGTCAAGTTTATCTAGCTTTATAATTTGATCTTGTAAAATATAGATTGTGCACTTGTGCCATGTGTTTTTCGTTGTAATTTTAGTAAATTCGGAATAAACCAAAATCGTTTGTTCATTTGATTGCATCAAACAAATGAACAGCTCTAGTGAAAGTTGGGAGTCTCATGATCAGCCGTCCATTTGTTTGATACAATCGGAGCAAATGATAATTGTTTACATTCATTTTTTGCAGAGATGATCTTTCTTGATTAATTCAACTTTTGAACGGTTAAAATAGTTGATTACATTGCCCAAAATATGCAAATTAGAGAGAGTTCAGACCTATGAAGCACATACACATTCTTGGACTGGCGTGTCGTGTGTCCGACACATATCGGACACGGATACGCCCAAATACGGTAAGACACGCGTACTGTATTTTGGACACGTTTTGGACACGCGAGATAGGGATTGGACGCGCGGGGAGGGGTACTTCTGCCTTTTGACATTTCAGAAAGGGGGTTTGGGATTCAAGTCTTCAGTCTTCATTTGCAGATTGCAGTCCTCTTCTCCTCCGTCTCGGCCTTCAATCTTCATTCAATCATTCTTCAACTCTTGCAATCGATCTACCAATTCAAATCGGAAAAGCGAAACGAGATCGGAGTTAGAAAGAGAGAGAAAAAAGACTGGTACCTGAAAGCGGGAGTTGAGAGAGGTCGTCTTCTCCTCCGTCTCCGTCTCAGTTGATCCTGTACTTTTCTGGAATAGGCAAATGAGATCCTGTCATCCTTCGATGTTGGACTAAGGGAGTGCGCAACTAAACACCACACAAAGGTTAGTTGATTTAGCTTTGGGTCGTACAGGATTGGTGTCGATGTTGGTTGAGGGTTCCAGCTTTAGTTCAGGTTAGAACGGTGGCCGGCGGCGGAGCAAGCCTGAGGCGGAGACTTTGTCGGTGGAGGGGCTCAGCTGAGTCGGAGATAGAGAAAGATAAAGAGAAAGAAAAAGAGAAGGAGTCGGGGAGAGAGAGAGAGAGAGAAATGAAAGAGAAGAAGAGAAGGAGTCGGAGAGAGAGAGAGAGAAAAGAGAATGGGGAAGTGGAAAGCATAATATATATATATATATATATATATATATATTAAAAATAATATTTAATTAACGTGTCCACCACGTGTCTGTGTCCGAAAAAATTTCATTTTGTCGTGTCCGCGTATCGAACCGTGTCTGTGTCCGTGCTTCATAGGTCCAGACGCACACCGTCCATACTGATATGGACACAAGTATTTTCCTTCTTTGAATGTACCCCTAAACGAAGGAATAGATGATGAGAATTTTCATTTGATATTTCGTCCCGTAATTGCGAAAGTGATGGAAGTGTATCAACCGGAGCCTCTTGTTCTTTAGTCTGGGACAGATTCTCTAGCCAGGGACAGGTTAGGGTGCTTCAACTTGTCTATAAAAGGCCATGTGGATTGCCTTGGTTTCCTTAGATCATTTAATGTCCCTCTGATGGTCTTGGGTGGGGGAGGTTCTACGATCGGAATGTTGTTCGTTGCTGGTGTTATAAGACGGCAGTAGCAATTGGAGAGGAACTTGATGATCAGTTGCCTTAAAACAATTACTATGATTATTTTGCTTCAAATATTTACACTCTTCATCATATTGATAAATACAGTGACCTGAAGAACATGAACATACCTGAAAAGTTGGTGGAGATGAGGAATACGCTGCTAGAATAGATTTTTAGATTACCTCATGCTCCCAGTGTTCCCTTTCAGACAACACCATCAATTACACAAGTTCCAGAGGAGGCGGAGGAGAAGATGGATGAAAGATAGAATAGAAAAACAAAATTGTATATATAGGAATTGTATAGTTCCTATTCAGAGCGAACCTTCGCTTTAAAAAACTTGTGAAGTTCCTTTTTTGACTCACTTTTCGGTCACAATTTCACATCTCCACCGTTTAGATGTTAGAACCTAATGTATAGATCATCTCTGTAAAATTTCATCCAATTGGATGATCTTGAAGGTATTCAAATTGTATTAAATCAATGAACAAACCGAATATGTCCAACCTGAACTATTTGTGTAAATCATCATAAAGAAGATTCAAACGATCATTAAATTAGATGAAATTTTGGAAAGATGATCTATACATTAGGTTCTAACATCTAAACGGTGAAGATGTGAAATTGTGACCTAAAAGTGAGTCAAAAAAGGAACTTCACACGTTAATTTTAAAGTGAAGGAGATCAAAATCTGAAAGTTAAGGAGCTCTTCGATCAATATGGTATGTGGAATGAGCCGGTGCTTCATTCTCTATTTCTACCACATGAAGTGGAGACTATTTTGTCTATTCCTCTAGCTGGAGTTAACCAGCCGGATACAATAATATGGCACTACACAAAGGAAGGTGGCTATTCGGTGAAATCAGGGAATTGGCTTGCTATGGAACAAAAAAATAGGGTGCTTGGAAGTCCAGGAGGTAGTAATGGAGGTAGTGAAAGTAAGACGATTTGGAATAAGATGTGGAGTTTACTTGTGGCCCCGAAGGTGAAAATTTTCTTATAGAGGGCAATGCATAATTTCCTTCCATGTATGCTCAATCTGAGCAAGAGGCATATGAAGGTGGATGAGACTTGTTTTAGATGTGGTTGGGATCAGGAGAGTACAGTTCATTGCTTATGGGAGTGTAAAGCTGCAAAACAAGTGTGGAAACATAGTTTCTTGGTGTTTGTGTACAAAGAATATTGGAAGGAACCCAGTTTTATTAATTTATTTGAGCATGTCTCTCAGGTGGCGTCCATTGAAGAACAAGCTTTGTATGTTTGGAGAGTCGAAATGCTTGAATAGGTTTGGAGAGTCTGTGTCTAGTGGGCCTCAGATTATTATGCAAGCAAAGGAGTGGCTGTGTTTGTCAAACAGTGACAAGCGTGGCCCGTGGATCAACTGTACCGATACTGTCTCAACTTAGCTACCTTAAAGGTGTTGGGTTTTAATCATAAAAGGTATCGGTACAATTAGGTATTATCCATCCACTTATAAATTGTATTTTATTTATCACTTTTCTGATGTGTGATTTCTCCTCTCTAACATGCCCCCTCACGTGCAACCTAGCTCTAGGTAAGCACGTAGAATGAATTGACAACCAATCGGAGAATTTTCCAATGGCAAGATAATATGCCTAAACGGGCGAAATATTTGAAATTCTATTACGGGAGAAATATGAAGACCCAGAACGGGCGGAATATCAGAAGCCCACACAACGGGCGAAATATATAAGGAACTCATACTCGAGCCCACGAAAGATTGGGAGACGCAACTGGAGAGGGACCCGTTCTGATACTATGTCAAACGGTGACAAGCGTGCCCCGTGGATCAACTGTACTGATACTGTCCCAACTTAGCCACCTTAAAGGTGTTGGGTTTTAATCACAAAAGGTCTCGGTACAATTAGGTATTATCCACCCACTTATAAATTATATTTTATTTGTCACTTTTCTTATGTGAGATCTCTCCTCTCTAACAGTGTTCTTTCCAATAGGCTAGTTTAGGGGCTGGTATTGTTGGTCCCAATCTTACCACCAAATATGGTAATTTGAGGGAAACTCGTCAAGATGAAGACCGTTGGGTCCTTCCGATCCTCTCCCTTCAAAGTTGAAGCTCAATGTAGACGCTGCATGTGATGTGAAGAATGGAAAGGTTGGCTTGGGTGTAGTGGTGCGTGATGATGAAGGCAAAAGCATAATATTACTGAAGGACTGTCTGCTCACGCTAGTTCTTTTCAGTATGCGGTTCTGTCTTATGAAAGGATTTAATTCAATAATGGTTGAGTCTGATGCCCATAATGTTATTGAGGCTATTAGTAGCACTGATTATCACCTTAGCCTGGTTGGAGCAGTAATAGAAGAAGTGAAGAGATTGAAGAATGATTTTGAAGGTATTAATTGGAGGAAGATCCCACGCGGTGGTAATACAGCAGCACATGAAATTGCAACCTGCGTAGCACGGAAGCTTCAACCCGCCTGCGTTTCGTGCTTCCGAAGCGGAAGCAAAACAGAACCGTCGCGGAAGCGGCAGGAAGCGCGTTTCTGAAAAAACTAGAATTGGGAGCGCGGCGGAAACACGTTTGACTGCGATTCGGAAGCGCGTTTGACTTCAATCCGGAAACGTGATGCAACGACTCGTCTTCTTCAGTCTCCAACACTTCTCTGTGGTTGTGGCTCTGGCTCTGGCTCCGGGTTCTCACTCTCAAGCTCTCGCCGGTATCAATCTCCTCATCCTTGTCCTCCTCCTCGATGATCTGCTTGGGGAGCTTGGACCGGGTCTTCGGGTCGAGTTTGATCTCGGGCATGCTGGCGGCCTGCTGGAGCGGCGCGGAAGCGAAATTCGGAGGGGAACAACGACGTGAAATGAGGAGCGGTGGTGGGGGCGAGGGAGCTGGAGAGGGTAGAGATGGCGAAGATTGAGAGAGAAAGAAGCCATGGCGGTGAATCAGACGACGAAGAAGAAGAAGATTATTTGAGAGAGAGTGGTGTAAATTTGAGAAGGAATAGATCTCGAGAAAGTTGGTAAGTCCATTAATAAAACTGGAATTTTCAGACAAAGTTTATTCGAGCTGGAAAGTCAACTAATCAGTACTCTACCTGGGTTCTCCACAACTAATCTAGGAGTAATTGGTTCTCCCGCAAATTTGAATATCTGCTTCAATTTCTTTGTCTTTATTTAGTTCAGTATTATCCTATCTACAAAATTTGACGAGTCTAAAAACGTACACCGTGAATTTGAATTTGCACTGGTATTTTTATATTTAATATATATATATATATATTATTATTTTATTCGGCGCTTCCGAAACGTACCCGCTTCTAAATACTTTCTTAAAAAAACGCTTCCGCGTCAAACGCTTCGCTTCCACGTACCCGCACCCGATTCCTTGCAACCTAGATTGCAACACATGCTCTCTGAGTGGAAGGAATTCAATTCTGGGATGAAATTGGACCTCCAACAGCTCTTGTAAAACTTGAATTTTTTCTATTTTACAAAAAAAAAAAAACACCATTTTTTTGCTCCAACAGCTCCTGTAAACCAATCTCTATAATACAAAAAGTGGGAAAAAAAAATATGCAGAATCTCTATATTTGTAGAATTCTCAAAATTTATATACTTCATTAACAAATCTCTAAACTTTATTGCTTGCGTTTTAGAATTCACACTCTCTCCTCAATAAAGGAAAGAAGTGAATAAATAAAAATATTTAATTTTGTTTGACTCAAATAAAGATATAATATTCATATAAATTCATTAAATTACACAGAAAAACATTTAATTTTGTATGATAAAATAGAAGAGGGAGTTGAGCCCATTTTATTTGAGATTTTGTGATTTCCTCCTCTATAATAGAAAATTTATACAACAACTGTTGGATATGCTCTTATCATATATGGAGTGTGCGATTAACAAAAAAAGGGTGTGTGATGAATAGTACCACCCTTGTGATTAATCTTGAGCAATATCGAAGCTTCAATTCTTTGTTTCTGGCCGTGGTCCTTGCGACAAATTTTTCTATCTTTGTAATAATTCACTTCTCTTCACAAGAGAATCAAGTGATACAAAGATTGTCTATTCTTTCAAGATTTAGGACTGGAGGCAAATTCTCCCATCTCATCAAATTTCCAACTCCAAAGGGAGATTTAAAAATTGAAATCCTTTTCTTTTAAGAATGTAGTATTGGATTCCTTTTCTTTTGGCAATCAACCACATTGGTGATTATGTGACCTTGACTCTTACATTAAAAGATAAATTTATTTAAACAAAATGAAAACTGTATTTCTTCTTTTATTTGAGGCATGCTCGTACAACATTCAATTTGAAAAGAAAGAAGACATTAGCCTAATAATCTCTTTGTTGATCAAGGACTTGGTGCCGCTGATAGTCCAAGGCAACGTTGCTGACAATTTCCCCTCTGAGTTTCACATTCCCCTTGACATCTAGTAAAAGGAGGTCCCGAAAGGCCTTTACATTGCACACCTATGCAATTATAGAACAAGATATTGCAATTCTGGAGGCATTTGTCCCTGGGTGAGACATGTATTCCCTCTCCCTCAGCTTGTGTTGCAGGCAACAATGCCACAGCAACTGCCATGAGAACAAGGATCATCAAACCTAACATCTTATGCAATGAACACGCCATTTGCATAAACTCGAATGCTACAAGTTCTCACTTTGTTGGCCTTTGAGTGAATAAGTACTGTGTTTTGATTTTAGCTTTGCTAGATACAATATATATAGCAAAACTAGCTATGCCCCTATTAAATTCTTTTTTTCTTCTTAGGAAATAAATAATTAAAAACGCGGTCAATGATTTCTTTCTTTTTAACTATGAATATGACGGATTTGTTAGTTTAAATGGTGTGTTTGAGTTTGAATGAAGGAAAAACATGATTGAATTTAGACGAATTTAGACGAAAATCGGAAATCAATAATTCACATTCATGCCTTTTCTGGTTTTACTAGAGGCTTCAATTCTTTGTTTCTAGCCGTGGTCCACGCAATGCAGGATTCGAATTTGTGTCAAATTGATTTGGTCATCTCAAAGATCAAGCATTTTCATTCTTTTAATTATTTCCAAATCCCATGAATATGCATTACATGAACACGAATTAATTATTTCCAAATCTCATGAATATGCATCGGCCATTGTTTCTAGACAATGGAAACAATGTCCTTTTTTTTTCTTTTTTCAAAGAGAAAAATAAATGGAGTTTTTATTCATACCTCTCAAATTGGCACTTAGACCTGTCTTCTTTTTCAACTTTCAGTTGACTTTGTCAACTCATGTGTAATTACTAATAAAACCACATAAAGTTAAATAAATTATTTTAAAATACATAAATACTTAAATATGCTTTAGCACAATTTATTTTCTAAAAATTGAATAACTACTATTGTATTTGGGGTAATTCATTGACATGTCCTGCTCTAGATGGATGAGAGGTTTTCTCTCCCTCAACCCTAGCCTCCCCAGCTTTCAACTATGGTGGCCTCCTCTGGTCTCTGCTATCAGCCATGTTCCCATGGCTCTCCAAGGTCGACCTCCCATGTTGACCCCTCTATCGGACAACGCAGCCTCTCAGCCTCGTCAATCTGTTTGGCAAGTTGAATCCATCAACCATGATCTCCAAAACCTCTACCAAGATTTTTCAACTGAAATCGTTCCTCCGCGGTTGGGGTGGTATAGCCTTCCGGTGTTTGTTTGCTAGGATGAAGAACTCAGGTCGGGCCCGATCACAACGCGCGAGACTCAACATTTTTGGAGCGTCCAATTCCACAGGCTTGAGTGTAGGGGCGACCTGGATTAATCCACCAAATCAAATCTATTGTTCCGATCTGGTTTGGTGGTGGGTGAGCAAGGCGGTGATCTTGATGAGGATTGAGGCAGCTTACATTGTTGTGGCCAGTGTAAGCTTCAAACCACAAAATCATGAAGGTTGGTCGTCCTGGGTGCATCGGTAAGCCAAAACAGTGCAAGAGAGAGACGACCGAGATGTGTTCGTGTTGCAGGGGCGACGACGGATTAAGAAGGAATGCCCAGATCAGATGACGCGGTGGACGGCGGTGCAATTATGGTCGTGGCTGCGATGGAGGCTGAAGATGTTTCGGCAGCTGATGGAGGACTGAATTGGGTACCCAAATCTTTAGGTCAGCCCACCACTATTTGGAGACCCAAATTTATTGGGGTGTACAAATCAGTATGGGTGCTCATATTGTTTGACAAAAACATGTGGGGGAAGTTTTGGGCCCAACTATGACCCCAACAAATAAACTCTAGCTCTCTAGGGTTTCAAATTTGGGATCCCGGTGGCTTGATCCAGCATACTAAGTACTAAAAGATGATTTGAGCAACAATTTATATAAGACCTGTCAAGAGGTTGTTCATACTAAACTGAGGTTTTGGTAATTAATTTTTTTTTTTTTTATCAAATCAAATTGAGTGTTTCATTTTTTTATTCTTCAGATATTGGAAGTGAAATAATCTTGGAGGTATTAGTATAATCTTCTAAAAAAAAAAAAGCTTTTATTGATTTAATTGCCCAATGGGTATTTTGGGAATATTAAGGATATGTAAATAGTATTTTAGCTTTTTGTAAAATTAAATTGGAGGTCTATTGAGTAAGGAGGTCTAAGTGCCAATTTAGGGGTATGAATAGAAGCTCCCAAAAATAAATTACAATGAAACGCCTCTCACGGGTGCTCAAAAGACAAAAAGTCGAACAAATTAGTCATACAGTATTAGTTTGAGGAGAAACTCTATTGCTTGAAGGAAACAATGTTATCATGCAGTGTAATGTACATAAACTTGAGACAAACAATAAAATGAAATAGTATGCTCATTGCAACAAAACCTTCTATTAAGAGATCAGACTCGAAAGAGAGATGATGAGATTACCTGAACTTTTAGATATAAGTTAGTTTTGATAAAAGAGAAGTCAAGTACGATAATTTACATCATCGATCTCTACATTTGAAATCATTTGTGTCTTTATTATTTCTAGTTTCATCGATCATATGTACATACCTATGTGTTCACTATATTAATCAATCTTCTCTGACCATTACATTGAGTCTAAGATTTTGTTCCAGTGCTACTTTACTAATTTACAATATTTGCTAAGAACTAACATTTTCTCTCCACCAACGTCTACATAGTAAACATCGTGAACACAAAATTCAGACCAAAAATGAGATCCAACTTGAAATCCAAAGTCCTAACTCAAAGTGCACTGGAATCCTAAACATAGTTTCAAGTATATATTATTGGAATTCATCTAAATATGGCCCTATAGTTAATTTTAAGTTGTCAAGGTTTTACTGGAATGACTGTTCCAATTTAGTCTAATTTCAGTGAAGTGGGTGTAAAGAGGGTAAAAGGAATATTGGATAATTGGATTTATCTATTGAAGGGAAAAAGAAAAAAGAAAAATTACTAACAACCACGACTTGACTCATTTTTCCTTTTTCCTTTTTCCTTTTTCTTTTGGCAAGTCAACAACCTTGGTGTGTTGGTGATGGATGCCCCAATTTTATTTAGTAAATAAGTCAATATATAGTCAACATAACAAAAGTCATCGACGGTCACAAATCAAAGGGAATCTTCCATTTTGGGTAAGGGTAATTGTGATGCCCAAAATTCAGTAATTCTTGTACAAGGTTCAAACTAATCATGGAGTTTGAGGTCACGCTTTTGTTCTTCCTTACTGGCTTTTGAGTATACGCAAGATCAAACCCTTGCCTTCATTTCTAGTCTCCATCATTATCACATCTCTCTCTTCTCTATCTAGCAATCTGTTTATTAACTTCTTCCCTATTTTCCTTATATGCATCTTGATTCCCATCACCTCTCTCCTCCCCTGTTCGAAAATTCTATTGATTAATTCGAGGGGAGGCATTCCTCAATCGATTGATTCGAGGTGAAGCACTCCTCAATCAATTGATTTGAGGTCCAACATTCCTCTATCGATTGATGGAGATGTTGGAAATGGGAGGTGATAGCAAACCCTTGACTACATGTGTTCAGGCAGACACGAGCACGTTTCGAGAAGTAGTGCAGCGTTTAACAGGAGCCGGACCTTATCAAACACAAACTCAGCAAGCAAAAAGTAGCACAGCCACCAGCATATGCTCAAGGAAACCGACGACAGCATCATCGATGAGCAAACTTCATGAGAGAAGGCAATACATCAAACCCAAGCTTGATATCGTTAAACCTACCATCATCAACAGCCATTTCGAATCATCAAGTCCCTTTTCTCAAAGCTCTCCATAGTCGAACAAGAAAACAGAGGATCACCAGCAGCTGCAGCAAAGCCAACGGTTAGAACATATGAGCATGAAGATGAAAATAGAAATAGTCATTTAGAAGAAGAGAGAGCCATTCAAGAGAGGAGATTTTACTTGCATCCATCATCACGTCAGGGAAGGTCGCCAAGGTCACCACCAGAATTGCTTACCTTGTTTCAACATCTCCCAAATCAGAACTTCAAAATGCATGATTTTACCCTGTTTCCGATATAACTGCACATTGTTGTAAACATAAGATACAATATTCTCTCGGCCGCATTGGGGATTTCTTAATCACTCCCTGACAACCAAATCCATCACCAATGATATCCAGAGGTTTTAGTTTCAATAGAAAATGCAAGGAACTAATCACTGTAACCCTCTGCGAATCAGCACTACAATGAAATTATTCCCCCTCATAGTCACCGAACAAAACATAATTACAGCTGAATCATGAACTGGATACAAATTTTATTGATATACACTTCTATTCAGAAAATTTGAACGAAGAATGTTGGTTAGTAATACAGCTTCATCACTACTCTGACCAGTCTTCCAAATTTTAAAATCTTGAGGAAAGTAGTCAGAATCACTCCAGCGCCTTAGAGAAATGATCGAGAAAGGACCCTGTACATTTCCCTGGGGATCAAAGTAGTGCCACATTAAGGTTCCCAGCTGGTGAATTGGAAGCTCAAACTTTCGTTTGGATTCTTGTTCGTCACTTTCGTCATCATCACTCAAATCAACCACCTGAGATGTCACTACATGCTTATCTACAAGTTGCTGAGAAGCCTTGTTGTCTTCTACTTGTTTTGGCTCATCAAGTACCTCTTTTACAGACTCTGCAGGTTGCTTCTGCCAGTCGGGCATTGAATCAGCATTCTCACATGCTACACAAAAATCACAAGACCATAAGGATCAGTCTTTCTTTTGAACATTGTAAGTTACTTAATGTCCAGAGTTAGAATACAAACACAAATATATATTACAGAGCAGGTTTGGCTCACCAGTTCATATCTTATAACATCATTTCTTACATCTATAATTATAGAAAAATAAATAATTATCTCCAGAAACAGAAATTTGACAACTTGAGAATTGAGAACCGAACTGGGGATTCCTGTGACACTTAAGTTCAGCCCTATTTATATCTACATTAAAACAAAAACTGAAGGACCAAAAAAAAAAAAAAAAGACAACTTGTGGAGAATTTTCATAAGTTTTTATTGATGACGCACCTTCAGAATGTATGCCGTCTGAGGTCCATGTGATCAAAGTTCCTTCAACTCGTATATCAGAACTAGGAGTTGAATCTCCCCTGAGGATATGTCCTGGGGAGCCGTGGGTTCCTTGTTCCATTTGATCTGGCGAATCTTTTTGTTCTACCTCTAATTCTTCAGCAATGACTTCAGGAACCTCTCGCAATAGACGTGCTTGTTCATCTGGAGACTCCAGCAGTTGCCTCCTTTCCAAGTGCTCAAACAGCGTAAAAAAATAATTAAGCTAAGGAAACAACGTGCAATTGCTTTTGCTTTTACTATAAAACATTAAAACATGAAAATTTTGCCTCCTTTTGAGCTTTTAATCAACTGGGCAATACTCAAATTATTACTACGCATATTTAAGTATAGCTCATAGATATTTTAAAAGGATATTCTCTGCGCCATCCCTTTTCATTAAATCGATCAATTGCTTTCTGTAAAAATTGAAGTTCTCTCGCAAGCCACTGAAACAAATCCACGACAAGATAGAAAATTGGTCACACTGTCAACCTCAAATCTTATGCATTAATATTTTAATTTTCCCATAAAGGAAAATTAACAATCCATAATAATAATCCATACATTCATTAAGATACAATTCCACAAAAAAAACAGTCCATAATAATAAGGAATCAGCAAAGTATCGGCCAATTGCACAATCTGATATTTATCGCAGAAAAATTATTTCAACATCAACAGCAAATAATATGACAGTAAGAAAAACATGGTCTTAAGTGAAAAGTGGAGACCATAAAAAAACTATCATGAAATTATTAATGTTAATCTTTGATGGGATATAATACTTATATTGATTATAAGGTGCACCAAAAAACCCCATAAAAGAACCACTAAGGCACTAATGATGAATGGACCAGTGAAACATTTGACTGTGAGAGGAATACAACTTTCCTCGATGACCATGATGTGGAGTACAACATAATGAAAACTAAATAAATAGAAGTCATATCTGTTGGTGAAGGTGTCGAACATGATAAGAAACATATGACTGTGTCAGGTCTAGAGAATACCACTAATGACAGCTAGACACCACCCTTCGATGCAAGCAAATATTCTTTTGTTAGTCATTGTGTCAAAGAACCTATTCGAACTTTTCTATGAATGTGCAACCGGATTGCGTTTTACTGCTATAAAATACTAAACAATAAATCCAGAATCATTGTAACATTCCCTTTTTAATTCCATAAACTAAGTTCTGATGGAAAACAAAAATTGAATATTCTTTTAGATGTTAGCATCATGTTAATTATGAATGGTGCTAAAAGCTTCTAATAATCAAACACACGTACTCATAGTTTGGGACCGTTTTAAAAATAAAATATATATAAAAATTATCTTAATTTTATTAATGTCGTCGGTCTTTTGCTATTGTCTTCAGTTAACCAGGACAAATAAAGATATCTTTCATTTGGGTTCAACATATATCAACATGACTATAACAAACTCCTATTGCCAACTTGTAGAACACTAGGTCGAAAACTTACATGCTTTGTTACATCCAGATGCAGAACCTGTACCTTTTGTTGAAGCTCCACCTATCAAAAATGTAGCAGGCTCAATAACAATGTGTAAAATTACTTACACATATAGCATAATTATAAAAATACAGAATGTGAATACTGCAAATGTGAAGTTTAACCACACATGAGGAAAACCAGAATTTGAAGGTTCACAAAGTTGAGTATATTCATTAAAAATTAGATCCAAACGATCAGAAACACTAATAAAGGTCCTGATCACTATATACATTTAATTGAATTCCCTATTTATCCTGCATCAATCACCGACTGGTTTCCCATTCAACCAAGGCATAAAACTGTGTCTGGACAATAGTAAAACATAGGCCACTAAAACAATTTGCTTTAAAACTGGGAAGGCCAGACTAATCAGGAACTCTATTGTATAACGACAAGCATCTAGCTAACTCTAATAAAGAAAATTAGTAGTTAATAAACATATTAAATCAAGCCAATTTCCAAAAGCTTGGTAGCACTATATCTCTGTTGCCCAAACAAACAAATATTTATATAAGAAAAATGCAGAGAGGCAAGTTATAGTTAGGAAGTATAGGTACCACTGTAGGTCTCTTCAGATAACCACCTTTAATTCTTTCCCGTAAATCATCACATTCTTCCTGCAAGCAGAAATGGTTTCTGAGATCAGTAAAGCCTCATGGGGTAGAAAAGGTGTGGAGATATATCATTTGTAATTCACTGATTATACTATACTTAAATGCCAAGGATACTATCTAATTTATAAATATTTATTATACTATACTTGAATGCCAAAAAAAGACTATTTGTGACCCTCGTCAGATTTCCTTTAATGTATTAAACAAAAACCCGGAGTACATAAAAGGATAGACAAGTGGTCAATGAGGACGAACCGACTGCAGAACCTGTAAAGATCATAAATTAGACTAAGACTGACTTCTAGTCACTATAAGTTGATCAGCCACATTCAACATCCCACCAATGTCATTCTATACAAGACATTACTGCGCATATATCGGAACTGATTTTGCTTCCAAAACGAGAAAATGTAGTGTTTCTCCAACTTTCAAAACAGAATACCAGATTTAGTTAAAAGTGTCCCCTCAGTTAAAATCAAGACACACAGCATGCATGCAGGCAAATTTAAACCTAAAATTAGCAAGATTATCAAACAAGTTTTATAGCAAATACTAAACCAATTCGAAAAGCGATGTTGAACAATTCCATACAGAAATGATGAAGCAAAAAGAGATAATGAGTGGACTACCGTGGAGAAGTTATCATCAGAGAGCATGGAAATAGGGAAGTCCTTGACAGCACCATGAAGCTGAAGAAGAACTCCTCCAGCTCTATCATCATCAGTCGATTCCAAATTCGGCTTCTTCAGAACCGCCTTCACTTGCATTAGCATGTGAGAATTCTTCTGCATATAGTCATGAGGATCCGACTTGGTCCTCACAAAGCTCCCTACCACTTTGTCCTCAAACACCTGAGCCTCGTCCTGCTTCACCAGAGCTTCCACCACCGACCTCCTCAGGTACACCAGCTTCACATTCTCCGGTATCACCGCCGCGTAGCAGCTCCTCGGCGCCGGCGGTGGCGCATGCAGAGCCGCTCTCTTCCTCTGCTGCTTCCTTCTCTCCAGCTTCGGCTTCTTCACGTCGTCGTCGTCGTCGTCGTCCAAAACGTCGTCGTCGGATTCGTCCGACGAGTCGTCGGAATCCTCTTCGAGATTATCGGCGAAATGCGGGTGGAGCAAGTCGTAGATCTTGATCCTGGCGATCGTCTTCCTCCCGAACAGAGAGTGAAGCCTCTCGTCGCAGACGATCCTCTTCTTCTTCGTCGGGTGGAGAAGCTTGTTCACGTTGACGTAGTCCGTCAGAATCGAAGCGACGTCGTATTGGGAGATCTGCTGCGTCGTGTCCTTCCCAATCGAGTCGAGAAACTCGATCAACGGCCTCGATCCCCAGCTGAGGAACTCCATCTTCCTCGGGCGGTGGAGCCGCTTGCTCCTCCTCACCGGAGTAGCGACGACGGCGGCGTTGTACTCACCAACCCAAGTGAAAGAGCCCATGGCATTTGAATTGAGATTCTTCTCTCTCTCTCAGTGAATGAGGCTCAGCATCGTCACAAGTAGTAGTAAATAGTGAGAGCAGTCAAAACTGCGCAAATTCCAAAGCATACGGGAGGCCATTCGATTTTCTTGTTTTCCAGTTCTGGGAGTCTGTGACGGGTTCAGTGAATCTAAAAATTAATTACTTTCCAGAAACGGTGCGTTTTTGGGTCGGAACGGATTTCGTGGGGGGGGGGGGGGGGGAGCAGTTACGGCAAACTACGTCGTTGCGCGGGCAGTGATGTCACTTTTCTCGGACCGTTTCCAATTTACATAATTACCCATAACTACATTTTTGTGTAGATATTTACCAATAATAAGACTTAATTTTTTTATACCATGTAATCTAACAAAACTGTTAGTGTGTTAGTCCATCCAAAATCTGATGACATAAATATTCCTAAAATTTTCTGAAATTACAAAATCTGCCATCCAAATATATGGACTGGTTTTCCCATCTCACTCGCATTTTCTTTCACCCTAACCTCAATTGAAAACGGCGCAACGAGCTTCGGCGAGGCAGGGAGGCAGAGCGGCGGGGGGAGAGGACGAGGTCCTCGAACTTCTTGGAGAGAGTGGAGTCGATGTGTGCGAGCTTGGCCTTGGAGGTGTCGACGACCTCGTGATCGGGCGAGGCCAAGGGCGGCAAGAGGCGAGGCAGAGCGGCGACGGCAGGGGGGGGGGGGGGGGGGGGGGGAGAAAGAGTGGAGTCGAGCGACGCAAGGCAGAGAGCGGCGCTGCAGGGACGCGAGGCAGCGAGGCGGCGAAATCAAATGGAGTTCGAGCCAACCGAGGCGTGCCCGATCTGTGCGACGATGTGCCCGATTTGTGGTTATGGCGTGCCCGATCTGTGCGCGACGGAGGCGGTGGAGGACCACCAAGCTGACCAGGAGGAGGAGTCGGAGGCATTCAGGTTGTTGAGGATGGACGAGAGGCTCTGGCTCATGCTAGAGCTGGAGCTCGGGTCAGTGAGGCCAACCGAGACGACACGGTGATGCAGAGACTGGATTCTAAAGGTCAGCAGCATTAATCTGATTGAAATTTGATTTGCTTGGATTTTGAACCTCAGTAGTGTATAAGTATGTTGAAATGCTTAGATTTTTTTACCTCAGTAGCGTATCCATGTATATTGAAATCGCCGTTTGAGGTGGTTGTGGTGGTGGTGGTGGTTGGGGGAGGAGGCCATTGGGGATGGGAGTTAGGGTTCGGAAGGGGTTAATGAAAAAGGAGAAGAGAGCATGAAAGGGATTGGGAAACTCAATGGAGGACGACAGATCTTGATTACTGAGGCTGAGTGGTATTGGAAATCGCGGCGGAAGACAGCTTATGTAAAGTTTCTGAGGGTCAGTAGCATTGGAATCGCAGGGAGGACGGCGGAGATAAAGTTTTTGAGGGTCAATAGCACTAGATATACATATTTCTGAAGGAAGTATTGTTGAGGGTAATTTTGTAATTTATAAGTTAACAGATTCTGTTAGTTTTAGATACAAACTTGCTAGTGGTAATTTTTTAAACCAATCTTGGTACTGGTAAATACTAACACAAAATTGTTGTTTTGGGTAAAAAATCCAAAAAAAGAAAATATGCTGAAAATTATATTTAATTGAGGGCGATGATGTGAAGATGGCAAGAATAAAGAAGACAAGTAAAACCAATGCTCAAATTCACACAAAAAAAAAAAAAAAAAAAGAAGAAAGAAGATGGCAAGATTCTTTACCTTGATTTTGATCTCCCATATTCATGTGCTCTTGGAAGATAAGAAGACTGCAAGATGTTATGATTATGAACTCGGTTGCTAATAACATAAAAGATGGGTATGTTTTTTTCCTAGGAGCAAACAGTAGGTAACAAAGTTATTTTTTTATTGTTTTACCGCAGTCGAATAGAGTAAAGGTTGATCCTGGTCTAACGTGTAACAAAAAGGCACATGTTGATTTTCTATTTGTTGGGTAGATCACCTAGCATTGCCTAATGGTTCTATGGTAGGATACAAAAATTTCTCTTATTGAAGGTCAATAGCATTACACCATTTATGAAGATTAGTAGCATTATGATAAATGCAATAATTTTAAGCATAAAATAAAGAGTAGCAGCAATAATAAGATCAAATATCCACAGAAGAATACTAACCCTCAATAAGGTAATATTGTAATACCCATTCACACATTCTTTTGATTCATGCTATTATCAACTTTTGTTCACACAAAAATTGTTAGTATTCCTCTCGAAAAGAAGAAAGAAAGCATTCTAAATCAGCAACACATTTCAATGAAGACAAAAAACCTAATTCTTCTATCTATTGAATTCTAACCCCACAAATTCAATATCCAAAGCTTTCTTAGCTCCAAAGGCCTCCCCCACCCCTAACTACCCAAACTAACAAAACAAATTTGGCTCCTTCTCTACCCAAACCAGTAGAAATTAGAATTCAATTATCTTTCCTGATAGGAGCACAATGTACGACGATATTAATATGTTATTAATTATCCCTTATTTGTGCTTTGTTAAGTCTATTTAGAATAAGATAGAGTCATAATATAGTTTAGTGTCGCTTTGGCAGAGTTTTGGAGAAAATGTGCTTAACTGTCAGAAAAACGACTAAGTATAGAAATCTAAGGAAAAAGTGCAAAATATGTCTTTTTCGTGATTCTGAGATTCATGCTAAACTGACCTATTATTTTCCAAATTTGATGAAATTTGGTATGCATATAATTGGCAAGCTAAAGTGTATTGTTTCAAAATTTCATATCAATTGGAGTTTGGAAAGTCACTCAAACGATGGCTGCAACTTGGCAGTTTGAGCAAAGATCACCAGGGACTACCAGGATTTTCCTAGGACTGTGTCCTGACTTCTGAAATTTCTGTGGGACACATCGCTTGGAATCAGAGAACATGCCATATGCCGTTGGAAATCTCTATAAGTCTAGTTTCTCTGAGACTTGGAATCGCATCAATCGGAGCTCCGAGGAGGAAGTTATGCCGGATTTACTAGAATAAGGTCATTCTGCCGGGAAAACAACAACTTTCCCGGTTGCATCAGAATAACTCTCCATTGGATTTTTGGAAACATGGATCGGATATTATGGACCTAAAGACTTATTGGACATATCCACGCTATTCAAATGAGGCTGATTGAAGTCCAAGATCAGAATTGAAGTCCAAGAATGCAAAGCCTTGCCGAGCAAGAAAAGAAATACAAGTCCATTTCGGTTTTGGTTTCTCCTTGTTGCCGAACTCCTCCTTCTTGTTCCTCTATTTATAGCCGATTCTTGGACAGAAAATATATCTATTCTCTCTCAATTTTCACTAGCCAAAACTCTGTCCAATTAACACCACAAATCCATACAGAAAATACATAGCTGAACCATCAATTTTCCATACAATCGCACCATTCCATCACCATCGAATCCATCTCTTGCCAAAGTCTCTTCAAGGTTCTTCTAAAGTGTGATTCACTCTTCTCTCATGGCTTTATATTTTCTGTATTTTTGTAATACTTTGTCTATGAAGATTATAAGGATTTGTGTTTTCCGAATTGGTTGTAATAATTCTAATTTGGATTTCCGAATTTGCAACTTGGATTTTTGAATGCCGAATTATGTTCTTGATGTGTTTCAATCTTATGCAGGGTTTATGATATAGTATTAATTGCATGTGTTCTTGATTGTGTGTTGGTTTATTTTCTGAATTAGTATGCACAAAAGTGATGCACTTAAGGGCTGCCTAGGCCATGGCTTTTCTTTAGTGATAACTTCATATGCCGAATGTAACATAAGGATAATTATACACGAAGTTGATTGTTTTTGTGTTAATTCTAAGGGCTAGAGTAATTCTGAAAATTTACATGTTGAAGCAAGGTGAGGTGACGACATACTTGTTGCATGTTTCCAATTCGACTCATTGTGCTTATGTGTTTCTTGGTTTAATTTCTACACGAAGTGTCTTTAAACTGATTAGCACCATGTTTAGGATTATGCATGAAGCTGGTTCTAAATAATTGAGGAGGTTTGATGATTAGAATAACCACGAAGGCTCTAATTAAATTGAAACTAATACTAATCTTGAGTACTTGCTGATTTTGCTATATTGTTACCTTGTACGAAATTGTTACATGTTAAGTGAGTTTTGTGTGATGTGTATTGTGTGAAAGATGTTGATCATATGTATATATTTAATTTAGGATTTATTTTCGTAATTTTCAGTAGTATAGAATTCAAATTTCAAACCCCCAATATGATTTTGTAATGCTTTATATGATTGAACGCCCTTGATTTCCCCGGATTGAACGATCCATACTTGCTCTATACTAACGATGACATAAGAGGGTAATATTTGTATGAAGTTGTTTTGCAGGTACAATGTGCTTGGATAATAGCTCCATTATTTCCTCACTAAATTTTTCAAAACCACAATTCAATTCATCAATGCCACGATCCATTTCATCTTCTCGCCCAAACCCTCCAATCTGATCCTTGACTTCGATTACTAATTTGATTCCTCAAAATTGAGGCATCTCGGTACTCCTCTCTGGTTCATTGGGGACAAGATCTAAGATTTCAATCTTGAGTTTCTATCTGGAATAGATTGATAAAAGCTGAAAAAATGTAGGGTTTCAATCAGACGTCGTGTCATGAGGCTGTGGAAGACGACGACGTTGCTTGTGACTGAGATGAGTGATAGGAGCACAATGTGCGACGATATTATATGCTTTTGCCCTCGTTTATGCTTCGTTTAACCCTTATTTATCTAAGATTGAG
Source organism: Potentilla sterilis (assembly GCA_963682095.1). Taxonomy (NCBI): domain Eukaryota; kingdom Viridiplantae; phylum Streptophyta; class Magnoliopsida; order Rosales; family Rosaceae; genus Potentilla; species Potentilla sterilis. The sequence continues at coordinate 17,661,782 of OY821764.1, forward strand.
TCATAATTTAGTTCAGTGTCAATTTGGTAGAGTTTTTATCAAATGTGCTTTAGAATCCGAAAAATGACCAAGTTTAAGTAATCTGGAAAATAACGTAAGTTATCTTTTTCGTGATTCTGAGATGAGTAAAAAATACGATCTATCCTTGTCCGAATTTAATAAAATTTGGTGTGCTTATTATTCATATACTGAGGAATGTTATGTTAAAATTTCAGAACAATCGGAGTTCGGGAAGTCACCCAAAAGATGGCTGCAAAACTGCAACTCGAGCAACAATGCTCCAGGAATCCTGACGATTTTCCTGGGACTGTGTCCCAACTTCGAAAAATCATTCCCGACGACTCACAAGGAATTTGGTCGAACTGTTTTATATGGAAGTAGCTATGTGTGTCTAGTTTATTTGGAACTTGGAATCGCATCAATTGGAGCTCCGAGGAGGGAGATATGCCGGAGTTACTAAAGAAATGTCTTTTCTGCCGATTACAGGATACTACTGCCTCCTTTTCGCAATTTCTGTTTTCGATGGATCATATGGTGTACAAATGCATATGTGAAGATGGTCCAAGCTTAAGGAAGGAAAGAGGAAGACACCAAGCTAAAGAAATGAAGAAAAGTGGCTCTCCTAGTCAAGCCAGGAGATGTTGCCGATCGGCAAGCCTTTGCTGCCGATCTGCATGCCGGCAGGTTTTGGGGCATTTTCGGTGGATCAAGACTTATCAAATGGAGTCCAAAGATTATTCAAGAAGTCCATGAAGATGTGAAGCCCAAGCCTTGAAGAAAAATTCAGAAAAAGAAAACCTAATTGAACTATGAAAGGAAGGTTTCAAAACCTTATTCCACTAGGTTTTCTGATTACCTTATGTAACAAGGGTTGCCGGCACCCTTTTCTCTATATATAGCCTCACTTTGTCATTCTGAAAATCATCTCATCTCAAGCATAAAATACTAGCATAAAGCTCTACCAAGTCTCTCAAGCACCAACACCCAAATACAAAGCCAAAACCCATCACCACCACCACCAAACCGCCGGCCTTTCACCTTGGTTTTCTGCCGATTTCTTGTTCCTGCCGAGAACCTGCAGCAGCCGAGCCTCATCTTGTCATGCTTTGAGGAGTCTTCAAGGTTTTTAAAGTGTGATCCATTTCCCCTATGACTTTTGTATTTAATTATGTTTGGTTTTCTTGTAAGAACTTGTTTCTATTCTTGATTTTTGCTAAACTTTTGTATAAACCAATTTGTTGATGTTTATGTTGAAGTTTTGTGATTTTAACTTGTAAATTCGTATGTATTTTGCATGTTTTAAGTTTAAAATTGGTTAGTGTCTAAGGATTGGGCATGAAAATCGGTACTTAGTGTTGTCTTGAACATTGATCTAGGTGCTAGGTTTAATCGGCTAGAGTAATTACAAACTTGCTATACTCAGAAGGTTGCTTGAATTTGTGTTGCTCACTTAGGGTTTAATACTTTAGATACTTGCATGTTAAAATAAGATGATTGACAACCTTACTTATTTTGCTTGTCTCCAATTTAGACCATTGCGCACAATTGTTAAGTCTCAGAAGGATTAACATAACTTTAAGGCTCATAACCAGAAGTTCGGTCTTAAAACTTGAGAGGTCTTACAACTAAGTTGTAGTTGGAACTAATTTTGAAGTTAAGCATGTTAATACTTGTCTCTTACTTTTCTTACATGCGAGTTTACATGTTAAAGAGTCTTTTGTGTGAACTGTTTTGTGTGAGAGATGATGATCACTTGTATATAGTAGTTTATGTTTATTTTCGTGTCTTAGATATAGAGGCAGCCCTTGCTGCCGAACCTCATATCAAATCCCCCATGTTGAACTCGTGTGAATATGTATATATATATATATATATATATGTGTGTGTGTGTGTGTGTGTGTGTGAATAAATTGTGCTAACATGTTCATATTTCAGGTACCCTTAATCCCCGGTTAGAACGATCTCTACTTATGTCTATACTACTAACGATTGTAGGGTTTATTATTTGTGTGAGCCTCGCGGCTCGAGCCATGTGGTCGTAGAGAGAGAGAGAGAGAGAGAGAGAGAGAGAGAGAGAGAGAGAGTGTGAGAGAGAGAGAGAGAGTGTGTGTTTTATTATTATTTTTGTATTTATTTATTATTTTATTTTTAAAAATAGAGACATCATGAGTTAGAGATGTTTGCTAATGTGAAATAGTTCATTGGAGCTTGCTACAGGTAATTCTGGTTGGAATTGTGTAGTTATGGGTAAAATTAAAACCGCTTACTTATTTGTAAATATATAAATTACATGTCATAATTTTGTTGTTAATGTTATAAATTTAGTTCAGATAAATTGTAAGTTTTGTTTAATTAGTTGTAAACGATCCCATAATATATGTAATGATATTAGAGGATAGAAACTAGCAACAAAATATTATCATGCATTTTTTAGGAAGCGTGTATATGACATGACATGGTAAGTTTTTAGGAAAGTTAGACCATCTCCAGTAGGAGATAAGGGGCTTTCTAGCCCTTTTTCACAAAAAAACGGACTCCAGTAGAAGAAAGACTAAAGAACTAAAGGGTTGTAAGGCAGTGCAGAGGGCCAAATTTGGCTCTGATAGTGGTTCTTCAACCCTGACCAGACCCACACAAATTGACAACAACAGAAAAGTGGGCTGACCAAATTGATAGCTTCACGTGGGTTTTTGTTTCTTCTTCATCTAAATCCAATGGATGTAAAAGTTTGACCATTATAGATCTAATAACTACAAAAAAAACATAAGAAAAATAAAAATTATTTTTGTCTCATAATTTAGTTTTGATATAAATTAATAATGACTAAAATTAAACTAAATCATTAGTTTCAAACTAATGAGGTAAAACTATAAAAAATATTTGAAATGGCTAAATTTAGCCCTTCTTTGTTGGAGATTGTTCACCATATCATAATACACTATATTATTTCAGAGAACTAAATTATGGAAAATATTTGTGTCCATACCAGTATGGACGTGTACATCCTACTCTCTTTAATTTGCATATTTTGGGAAATGTTATCAACAATTTTAACCGTTCAAAACTTGAATTAATCAACAAAGATCATCTCTGTACAAATTTAGAATAAACCAAAATTGTTTGCTCATTCGATTGTATTCGATTGTATCAAACAAATGGACGACTGATCATGAGACTCTCAACTTTCACTAGAACTGTTCATTTATTTGATGCAATCGAATACAATCGAATAAAGATACGATTTTGGTTTATTCCAAATTTTTACAAAGATGATATTTGTTGATTAATTCAACCTTTGAGCGGTTAAAATCGTTAATAACATTGCCCTAGATATGCAAATTAGAGAGAGTATGGATGCACACGTCCATACCGGTATAGACATAAGTATTTTTTCTAAATTATAGCCCTCTCTTACTGGAGATGGTGTAAGGGTTTGTGAGGATGCTTCTAAATTTCTAATCACTTGATGAGGCTATCAGTTTAAAGACAAAGAATAACACGTATCTGAAAAGGAAAAAAACGTAACACTGGCCTAATTTTATGTAAGCAATGGAGGAAACTTTATCTCTAATGCCTAGGTCCTGGGAAAACTTTCCCTACAAGACGGTACAATACAAATACACATGAATAACATCTTATGAAGAATGGCCGCACATTTTGCGATTTAATCAACTATAGAGTACTGGTTAGGAGAGTTGAGTAGATAGTGCAGTGGTCAGAGGATTTGAGTTTATAGTTCAGTAGGTGCGGTTCGTTTGCGATGCTATGGTCCCGATATGGTAAGTTGCAAATGTTGAAGCCTTGGGCTTCCCTTATGAGAACTTCAAGACTGTTCAATGCTGGTTGGATTGCTTCAGAGTTCTTTAGTAACCGGGAAAATTATTGAACCCTATTTTTAGGTCATATGTAAGTGCCTTATTGTCCTTTCTTTTATAGGTTCATCTTCTTACTGTTGCTGAATCGGAATTACTACTTACTTTAGTCTAGCTTTGGTTAATTAGCTAGGTTGTTTTCAGTTTTGTTATAAGTATGGTCGAGTGTTATTGGCTCATTAATGATTGTAAGGGAAATATGGGCTGTGTTCACCCGGATCGGGATCCTCTCCTAATAAAAGGAGAGAGATCTCCCTCCTCATGAAATATGGGCCGTCGGATTAAAATTGGACGGCCCAAATTGCTTTACAGGGTGTTGTGTGAATAGTAGTAGAGGATTGTGAACCGTCGGATTAAAATTGGACGGCTTAGATTGCTTTATGAGGAGGTATGAGGAGAGAGATATTAGGAGAGGATCTCATTTCGTGTTCACCCCACATCGTTAACGTGAAATCTGCTGCTGCTATTAATATCAGTAGATGTTTAATATGAGTAATTTGGTTTGAAACCCCTATGCAGTGACCGTTGTTGAATATAATGTTAAAAGACAAAATACATAATTAAGAATTGCTTTAAGATCATCTCCCTCTCTCTCTCTCTCCTCTCCTGTTGATAATTTCTTCAGCCACTATTAAATCCTTGCATGACTATGATATTATAGTGGCGACAAATGCAGATGGAAGTTTTCTGAAAGGCAGTGTTCCTATGAGTAGTTATAGGAGAGGTTATACGAGGGGTTTCCTTTTCTTGTATGGATAGCAAAGAAGGATTTATCATACAATAGCATAAATTTTGACCGTCTGTTATCCACAAATTTATTATAGTCCTTCCTAAATAAGGGTTTAAAATGGTGACTGTATTTATATTCATGAAGTCTCCATGTCTCTCGAGGTTCCTTTTCGATAAAGTCTGGCTAAAGTTTCTGAAATCGGGGAGGTGTTTCGAGTTCACTTGTTGTCTCTTGTCTCTCTAACATTGGCCCGTCTAGTTTTCCATTCAGTATCAGATGGATAATTCCTTTAGTTGCTAGAGGATGTTTCCTTTATTCCAATTCGTAACTCGAAACACACCTATTTTTCCAATGAGGAAGCAGTTGCTCCTTTCCGCTCTATTATTAAATAACCTCAATGTATTGAGGTGATTTGAGAATTTGAGTTTATGTAGAGTATTTTCGTAGGCTTGAGCAGTGATTGGAAGGCCTGGTTGTTTGCAAAATATGCTTTGACTTTTATTTTTGAAGGATGTGGGTGGTTGAGGACTTGAGGGACTGCGCATTTAGCATATGGGTTTAAATGTGGTTGTAATTATTTCTTATGTGATGGATTGCTTATTGAAATTTTCTGTGATTTGCTGGGATTTGGTGATTTCTGTTATGAAGGAATGTAGTTGGTATGGTTTTACGTCATGGATATTGGGTGTGGTTGTAATGTGGGTGTGGCTGTGATGTGGACAGGGAGGAGGCAGTGGTTGTTGTGGTGGTGTTTTTTCCTCAAATCAGTGGAGGTAGGTCATAATAAGAAACTTAACATGAGTGCAGACAGTAGGAGCCCCATGAGCAGAAGCAGGAGCAGGAGCCCGAGCCCTACGGATCGTAAGATGCGTTCTGATCGCTTTTCTTATCGTGATGCACCTTACAGGAGAGATGGTGGTCGTCGGGGTGGTGGTGGTGGTTTCAGGTTTACTAGCTCTTGACCATTATTTGATTTCTTCTCAGGAGAAGATTATATCTCAATATGTCTTCATCGAGATGGTCCGGTGTCTTGATATCAACTGTTTGTATTGACTAAGTCATATGCTTCAGTACTGCCTTTTGAAGACTTTTAACAGTTTATAAATCTTATATTTGTTTTCTTCTACATTTGATAGAACATATAAGTTTCCAGATACGAATGGCTTTTTTTATATCCAAACATCTTGGTTCTAGAGGTAGCTTTCTCACTGTGAATGAAGCCCACAAGTTATATAGATATAATGCGTTTTGTAATTTTTTTACTACTTTCTTGCACGGTATGTTTAAGTTTCATATTTTCATTTATCAGTTTTGAAATCCCTTACAGCTTTGTTCTATATTAGGAGCTCATGACATTTGGCCATTTCCGTTCTTAACGACTGATGTCTTGTTTTGGTTTTTTTTTCTTCATTTTTTTTCTTTGTTTTTTTTGGTTTTTTTTTTAAAAATTTTTCTTTTAAAATTGTAGTGTAAAAAAGTGCATTGTCCCACTCGTAAACCATTCTATAGCATATCCGATTCTCCTATGGTTTGGAAATGGGACCTTGTTTTGCATTCTCTTTCTGAGTGCTGGATTTAATGCTGTTCATTATATGTTATATAATGGAACTTTTCTCCTTGATCTGCATTGCTAATAAGTAACTCACGTCAGGAAGTTTATAACACATGCAATGTGCATGTCACGACTCACGAGCAAGACAACAATAACGAAAATACAAAATCTAACACGAACAATGAACTATTCAACTGGAAACTTGATTCAAAGAAAGGTCAGCAATCCCAGCAACAAGATCGTCCACCGAAGTTTCTCCCAGATTTTTAAATGCATCAGAATCAGGAAAATTTGATGGCAATGATTGAAGCAAACCTTCTTCAAAGGCGTTGTTCAACTGCTTAATAAGTTCATCTTCTTCTTCTGGAACTTCCAAATTCCAAACCCTGAATATATCCTCAGTTGAAGGCTCGACCTCACATGCCCAAGACTCCATATCGACACCTAACTTGAGGTTTTCGGTCACTCCCAAGTCATCATTATAACCAGGCAAAAAGGGATTCCCCTCAAAAGTAAATGACTGCAAATCATTAGCATCCTTGCTAATTGGAATATCATCATTGGTTTGAACATCATCATGTATCGTCTCCAATGCTTCCCTGATAGAGATGTGATTTGGTTCTATCTCTTCACTTGAAGGATGCACCTCAGTGTCTGTTTCCTGATGTAATCCATTGTTTACCCCAGAAGAAGAGCCGAGTGATTCAGAATGAGAATTGAGAATTTCTACCAGTGCAGCTTTCAGAGAATTCCAGTGATCATCCGAAATGTCAGATTCTTTGATCAAGCAGGAATCAACCCAAGCAATGTCTTCTGGAGAACCGACGTTGCCATTTTGAATAGACGCAAACGAACCTCTAACAAGAGAAGGAATAGGGTTTTCCTTAACTTCATCTCCAACGTCCAAAGCTACAAATATGTGAGGAATAATGTGAGGGGAAATAAGTACAAGACATACTTGATGGTTGTAAATGCATAACAGTGATTGTATATTAAATGTTCAAAAAAAAAAAAAAAGTTTTATCATCCTCTTCCATTCTGTCACAAAAAGTTTTGACCAAATACATACATATGAAAGGCAACAGATGAAGCTCCTGCTGCATAATTCTGAGTGAATAGAAGAACAGGTGACAATCACTTTGGCCAAATTTCAAAGTGATGACGTGATATCCATCTAATACCCTTTGGAACTGTGACTCCCATACTGACCAGCATAGCTTCGCTCATAGTTTTCACATATCAAGCATTAAACTAAACTAAAACATCTAAAGGACTGGAGCTGATACAACAGCTAAGCAATGTACACAATAGAATGCTGGTGGACATGGCCAAATAAGTTGACTGGAAAAGGGTTTCTTTTGAGTCAAATTGGAGCTTCAATAGACTCGACACAAACCTCAAGTAAGCTAATTTGAGACTAAACATGCTGAGAGGAGCAATGCATTTACTTATTCTAAACTGAGGGAATAATATAACAAGTGAATGAAATCGATCAAGCACAAAAGTCCCCAACTTTTTCAACTAAATCAGCAAAACAACTTGATTAATCCAAAGATTAATGCTCATTTCTCATAGGGTTCAACAACAACGCTTGGTAACAAGCCCTGATTCAACAAACAAAATCACACATACACATATAAGTAATGACCATTTGAACTTTGTTTGCTATTATATAAATTCGGTTACTGTTCTTTGCAGGTGAATTAGTCACAATCAATCCTCAGTTCTCATTTCAGACTCAAACCCTAAACCCCAAAACCTTTATGGGGAAAATTGCAGGAATTTGAAATTCAATAAAGAAGAAGATGAAGACAAACTTCTGGGGATGCTTACGGTTTTCGTACCTTCTGCTATTGGAGACCCTAATTCGGAGATAGAAGAATATGGAATCTTTGGGAAGGAGAAGAGGTTTCCGGCGTAAATTTTTATTATCAAGATTTTAAGATTCACAGACAGATGAGGGTAATTTATTTTGAGCTCTCTTCAGGTCCAAAAACGACGGCGTTTTGTTCAGCTGCTCGCCGACTCTGCCAAAAATAAAAACACGACATCTTGTTTCAAATGACTACGTACGTTCTACTTTTTTTTTTTCTTTTTTCTTTCAGTTATTTTCTTTAAATTTCATCGTAAATTCACTTTCACTTACAATACGTGGGATTGTGAGAAAAAGAGCTTTCCTAACTTCAAATTTTCACCTTAAAAACTTGTCATGTTATGTAGAGAGACCTTTAACTGAGATAACAAGAGGGAGGTGATCGTGGTAACAATGAACTCGGCAACTTTACCCTCATAAATATAAAAGTGTCAATCGATCAGCATCATTACGGTTAGGCTAAAATAGATAAAAGAAATTCAATTTGTAATAGAACCGGAGCTAACATGTTTTGTACTTGGTTTTTCTAACTATCTTAATTTGTATCATTAACTAGTATCTATGATATATTGATACGTTAATATATCGTAAACGAACTCTAGCAAGCAATGGCACTGCATCTCTACTCAAGTCTTCTCCAGTTCTTGACAAGTCTGAGTGGGTGAAAGGCCAGACCCTCCTCCGCCAGCCTTCTGCCTCATCCGTCGTCAGATGCCACCCTACTGCCGCGTCTGGTCTTACCATTCCTGCTGAATGCTGATGAACCTGTCAAGACCGCTGTATGTTTTCTTTCACAGCATTTCAACTCATTTATGTAACATATATTATCAGCTTCTCCAAATGATATACAAACTCATATTTTCAATACCATCTAGTAAACTTGCAGCGTAATTATGACAAAAAACAACTCACACCATAACATAACATATTAACATGTCAAGCTTCTCACTCCAGTAAATATTAAATGGACAGCTCTTGAAAGATTAGACATGCACTTAGCGAAAATGTTATGTTAACAAACGAGATTCAAGCTCTGTTATAATTTGAATTGATTTGTGCTTGTTTTGGTTGGTGTAGAAAACTATTGCATCCCCCGGCCGTAGAAATTTGGCCATGGATGAATCCAATGCAACCTGTGGCAAGCGTCTGGCTTCAATTGGGTTAGAGAACACTGAGGCTAACCGCCAAGCCTTCCGTACTCCTCGTGAAAGTCCCTGACCTTGGCAATTACGTCTCTGGCCTTGGCAATTACGTCTCTGGTGCCATTCTTTTTGAGGAGACTCTCTACCAATCAACTGTTGATGGTAAGAAGATTGTGGATGTGCTTGTTGAGCAAGGCCTCGTCCCTGGGATCAAAGTTGACAAGGTAAGCCACCATAATTTAGCAAGCTGTAAGCATTTATTGTAATGAAATAGGTACCATATAATCTCGTGATTGCTTCGTATGCCGATAAGGTAATGATTATTGATAACAACAGGGTTTGGTGCCCCTAGTTGGTTCTTCCCTACTATAATTAGAATTCTTACCTACGGGTTAGTTTTGTAACTACATACATACAAACCTAGTAGGATTTGTATTCTAATCAGCCTCTATATAAGGCACCTCCCTGTAATCGTTCCATGTAAGTAATACAATTGCTTCACACAATTCTTATATGGTATCAAGAGCAACCACGTTCTTCAGGACCTACACAAAGCCCTAACCTAATGGCAGGAGGCAACGACAATAACACCAAGTCCTCAAACGACACCAAGTCCTCAAACCAAATACCAGCATGGGAAAACTCAAACCATGAGCTCTACTTTCACTATTCTGATCAACCAGGTGCAGTCCTTGTGCCGCAAGCTCTGGAGGAAGACAACTATGTAAAATGGAAACAATCCATGACATCTGCCTTAACCATCAAGAATAAGATAGGGTTTGTCAATGGAACCCTACCTTGTCCTCAGATCAATGAAGAAGAGAAGACGCAATGGTCACGTAGCGATATCTTGGTAAAAAGCTGGCTGGAGAACTCAATGAGCAAACATATTCGAAAATCAGTCGTGCACTACAAGAATGCGAGAAGTGTATGGCTTGAGTTACAAGAAAGGTTTTCACAAACCAATGTTGTGAATCTTTTCAACATTGAGACTACTATTCATGAGTGTGTTCAAGAAGGGAACTCGGTGACTTCATTCTTCACCAATCTAAAGGCTCTTTGGGATGAGAAGGACGCCTTGTGCTCTTCTACGCCGTGCACATGTGAGGCTGCATCCGAGGCTACCACTGCCCTTGAGACTCAGAGAACCATGAAATTCCTCATGGATCTTAATGATGACTATACTACAGTAAGAAGCACAATCATCGGAATCGATCCACTGCCTACTCTCAATAAGGAATATGCTATGGTGTTGCGACAAGAAAAACAAGCAGCAGTGTCGGCAAATAAAGGAACATCCTCTACTGAAGCAGTAGCCTTCTACTCAAGAAAAGAAAACCAGGACACATGGAAAAAGAACAGGAACAAGGCAGATGGCTCGAGATGCCCTAAGTGTGGCAGAACAAACCACACAATTAAGAACTGCAAGGCTCATATTACATGCACCTTTTGTGAATGGAAGGGTCACACCCAAGATGAGTGCAGGAAAAGAAAAGCTGCCCTTCGTGCAGTTGGAGAAGCTAAATCATTCAACCTTTTGAATGATACCACCACTGCCTCTGCTAATCAAGTTGGTAAAGTGAATTATGAAGACCTTTCGGGTAAGATTATTTCACAAATTGACTTATATACATGGATCATTGATAGTGGGGCTACTAATCATATCGTATGCAACGAAACACTACTTACTCACTCCAAGCCGGCAGTGAACTACACCATTTGCTTGCCGTCTGGTCACAAGGCTAAAGTTACTCACGTTGGAATAGTAAAATTTTCATCTAATTTCATACTCCATAATGTCCTATGTGTCCCATCATTTTATCTGAATCTGATTTCTGTGAGCAAATTGGCCTGTGATTTGTCTTTCATCACCATATTTCTGAGATATATTTGTGTTATACAGGACCTACGATCGGAGAAGATGATTGGGACGGGCCTTGAGAAGGATGGACCTTACTGCCTCAAGCCGGATCGGAAAGGAACGTGTAGGATGGCCAATACCATCACCTTAGAAACCGACCCTATCTTGTGGCATAACAGGCTCGGTCACCCTTCTTCGAAAGTATTGTCCAAATTTTCTTTTCTTTCCAACACAAGTTATGTTCACAACGATTGTTTGATTTTCCCTTTGGCTAAGTAGACTTGTCAAGTTTTTCCTTTAAGTACTAGTAAAAGTGATGCATGTTTTGACTTAATTCACGTTGATATATGGGGCGGTTACCATGTTCCCTCTCTCTCGGGTGCCAAATATTTTCTTACAATTGTTGATGATTTTTCGAGAGGTACATGGGTTTTTCTCATGAAATAAAAGTCTGAGGCCCGCTCCCACCTCATTAATTTTATTCAATTGGTTGAAACACAATTTTCAACACGAGTCAAAATTGTTCGTAGTGACAATGGTCCTGAATTTATCATGCCTAATTTTTATGCTTCTAAAGGCATTGAACATCAAACGTCTTGTGTCAACACCCCTCAACAAAATGGAGTCGCTGAACGAAAACATCGTCATCTTTTAAACATGTCTCGAGCTCTCCTCTTTCAGGCACATCTGCGAAAGAAGTTTTGGGGTGATGCGATTCTTACAGCTTCTTATCTGATTAATCGCACACCTACTCCTCTTCTTCACGGACAAACGCCTTTTGAACGTCTTCATGAAAAATCTCCCAATTACACTCATTTGCGGGTTTTTGGATGTCGTTGTTTTATTTCCACTCATCCATCCAAGCCTTCCAAATTCGATCCTCGCTCTATCGAGTGCATCTTTCTTGATTACCCTCATGGCAAGAAAGGCTACAAGGTTTATGACTTGAAGAGCAAGAAAACTGATGTTTCCAGGGATATTCTTTTCTTCGAAACTCACTTTCCTTACCAATCTCTAGGGCTTGTTTCCACTCAATCACCACATACTGCCATGTCCAATGTCTACCATCCAGCAGCCCCCCCTCCGAACCCTAGGACGAACCAACCTGGTATCTCCACCACCACTCTTTCTTCTCCTACCATTTCCTTGTCTCCTACTTCCGCTGCATCCCCTCCAGACATCACCGAGCACTCTACTGTTGTACTTACCGACCATGCCTCACACAGTACACCGGTTCTTTCCACTCCACCTCCTTCATCCTCCACCACGAGTCATCCTACCGAGATGCCTTCCCATGCTTCCACCGAGGCTCCAAAACCAATCCACCTTACCCGAAAATCAAACCGGCGAACCAAACTTCCTTCCAAGCTACAAGGCTTTCATATTGAGGCAACCATTCCCTCTCGTACTGTTCCATCAGATTCCCCGAACGTGGTTCACACGTAAGGTACTGCTCACTGCCTCTCTACAGTTCTCTCTTATGATCGCCTTTCTTCTACATATAAGGCTTTTACTGCTGCACTCACCTTGCATCGAGAACCAGCTTCTTTCTCACAGGCTGTCCTTGATCCAAAATGGTGTGCCGCCATGCAGAGCGAAATTCAGGCTCTTCAGGCCAATCATACTTGGAGCCTTGTTCCGAGACCTACTCACAAGCATCCAATTGGGTGTAAATGGGTGTACAAGATCAAGTATAATCCTGATGGAAGTGTTGAACGATATAAAGCGCGCCTTGTTGCCAAGGGATATAGCCAGGTTGAGGGAATCGATCACCGAGAAACTTTTGCTCCTGTGGCCAAGCTTACGACAGTCCGGGTCCTCCTTAGTCTTGCATCCATTCGCGGTTGGCACCTCCATCAATTTGATGTCAACAACGCCTTCCTTAATGGTGATTTCTATGAAGATGTTTACATGCAGCTTCCTCCAAGTTTTGGATGAAAGGGGGAGAACATAGTCTGCAAATTACACAAGTCTTTATACGGTCTGAAGCAAGCATCTCGACAATGGTTCATTAAACTCTCCAATGCACTAAAGGCTGCCGGGGTTACACAGTCATGGTCTGATTACTATTTATTTGTGCAACAACGACAAGGTACCTTTACAGCTCTATTGGTCTATGTTGATGATGTGATACTAGCAGGAAACAATCTTGAAGATATCAATGCTGTAAAGGTTTTTCTGTCAAACCGGTTCAAGCTAAAGGACATGGGAGTTCTAAAATACTTTCTTGACATTGAGGTAGCTCGGTCCAAACAAGGCCTCGTTTTATGTCAACGAAAGTATGCATTAGAAATTCTAGAAGATTCGGGTTTCCTTTGTGCCAAGCCGGCAAACTGTCCTATCGAGTACAACACTTCGCTCATTAAAGCAGACGAAACTCTGCTAACTGAACCAGGAATTTACAGAAGGTTAGTTGGCAGACTCATATACCTCACCATTACATGTCCTGACCTTGTATACGCCGTGCATGTTCTTAGCCAGTTTATGGACAAACCAAGAGATGCTCATCTTGAAACAGCCTACAAAGTGCTCCGATACCTGAAAGCTACCCAAGGTCAAGGGTTACTACTGCCATCTAATGGTTCACTGACTTTAAAGGCTTTTTGTGATGTTGATTGGGTACGGTGCAGAGATACTAGACTGTCAGTAACTGACTATTGCATCTTTCTTGGCAATGCACCTGTTTTGTGGAAGACAAAGAAGCAAGACACAGTCTCGAGGTCGAGTGCGGAGACAGAATACCATTCTATGGCTTCTACATGTTGTGAGGTAACATGGTTACAAAATGTTCTCAAGGATTTGAATGTTTCAAGTGCTAGTCCAACTCGGCTTTACTGTGATAACCAAGCAGCATTGTACATAGCATCAAATCCGGTTTTCCATGAACGCACCAAACATATAGACATTAATTATCATGCTGTTCGTGAGAAGATACAAAGAGGACTCATCCAAACTGCACATATTCAGACAAAGGATCAACCAGCTGATCTATTCACCAAGCCATTACATCCGAAGCAATTCATGGAACTCTTCAGCAAGTTGAATGTTCTTAACATACATTCCAACTTGAGGGGGAGTATTGAAGGAAAGAATCACACCTAATTGATTCTTCCCTACTATAATTAGGATTCTTACCTACGGGTTAGTTTTGTAACTACATACATTCAAACCAAGTAGGATTTGTATTCTAACCAGCCTCTATATAAGGCACCTCCCTGTAATCGTTCCATGTAAGTAATACAACTACTTCACACAATTCTTATAGTTCCAACAATGAGTCATAGTGCCAAGGTCTTGATGGCCTTGCTTCTCGCACAACTGCATACTACCAACAGGGAGCTCGTTTCGTCAAATGGTATGAATCAAATCTCAGGAATTTCACCATATGTTCTTGGCGAGACCATAATATTTTAGCTCATGATTTCTTAAGCTAGTTATAACATAATAGTAGAAAAGAAAGGTTGAATATTTGCTTGATTATTATTCTTCTCAATAAGGAGATATATATAGTGATACAACTCTACATCTACAAGGAAAATAATAATCCTATACATACAAGGAAAATAATAATCTTAGAATATTCTACACTCCTTTTGTAATAACATCAGCCAACTGGTCTTCTGTATACACGAACGGGAATCGAATGACCTTCATGTCTAAGTTCTCTTTAATAAAGAATCGATCCACCTTCACATGCTTCGTTCGGTCATGCTGAACCAGATTATGAGAAATTTCAATTGCTGATGTGTTATCACAATGTAGATCTATAGGCTTCTTAAGTGATGAGTGTCATAGGCACGCACACAATAATAAACCCTACAAAAGATTGTTAGTAATATAAGAAAGTAGGGATCATTCTAGCCGGGGATTAAGGGTACCTGAAACATGAGAATGTTAGCACAAAAAATATTTACATATATACATATAAACGTAAAAAACATGGGGCCCCAAACTTACTAGACACGAAATTAAAGACATAAAAATAAACCTAAGTTAGTAAGAACAAGTTGGTCGACATCTTTCACACAAAACACATATCAGAAACTATCACAAAACGAAACAAGTAACAAGTAAGAACTCAAGGAAACATGCTTTGAAATATTCTAGACTCGACTTAGTTCCAACCTAATTAGCTCCTTATCGGTTTACCAATCGATTAAGATTCACATGTACTTTAAGGTTAACTTATCGTCTAACCCTAAGTTATACTAAACATATTTGAAAACACTTATCGTCGAAGACAAACATGCAAAGCAATTCGGCACAAGGTTTTTTTAGTTGGAAACATATTAGCAAGTAAGGCATCACTCTTCTCACATCGATATGCTAAATTCTTTAAACCACTCGATCCCTAGTGAAACAACACAAATTAAGACAACTTATCATATGAATTAACCTATGTAAATTTCGGCTAATAAGATCAATGCCCCATACATTGCAATTGTATAAAACATCAACCTTTAAGGCACAGGGATTTAAAGAACAAACCAAGACGAAATCAAGAATCAAGTCATTGCATGCTTGACCGATTACTTAATTACAAATTGTGTTTACATGTTATCTTTTATAAAACTATGAAATCAATACTTTAAAGTTAATTAGACTCCAAGGATCGAATTCATAAACTATTATAAATATGCAAAACGAAATAAACAATTTGTCTTTACATAGACATAAAAACAAATACCAAAATAACAAACAAACTACAACACATAGTTTAATAAAATAATAAAATTACAAGCCGAAGGGAGTAGATCACACATTTAGACACCTTTGGGGCAGCAGCTTGTGTTGATCGGATGGAGGATGATGGTGGTACGGCAGGAATTTTTGGATGGTGGTGAGAGGGGTTTCGGCTAGCAATTTTATCTAGGACTTAAGGTAGAATATTTGGTAGAGCTTTAGACTAGTATTTTGGCTTAAGATGTGACAATTTTCTTCAAGGGTGCCGACCTCTATTTATAGGAGAAAGGGTATGCATGGTTTGGGAGAGTTTTCCCAAACCAAAACGGGATAGGTTTCACTTTTCCTACTTCAATGAGGCTTTCCATGTGGCTGCCGGATTTGGATATGCTTCACACGCTTTCCACACGTTTTTCTTCCTCCTTGCAGCTCTAGGACACGTCTTGAATCAATGCAGCCATTTGCAGCCACTCGGAGGGTCACTTGGAAGCTTCTCGGCATGGCTTGCAGGCTCTTGGCAGCTGCAGTGCAGTTTCGGCAGGATGGCTGCTTTTCGGCAGGTGCCTATCCAGGGCATAGCACAAGGCTGCGACAGGCTGGCGCACATGGGGGTTGGCAAGGAAGGTGCATGGCTGCTGCGCAGCTGTGCAACAGCTTCTCGGCAGCGGTAGGCAATGCCTCGCAAGGTTGGCGCGCAGGCTGAGTGCAAGGTGAGTGCCCGTATCCAATACGAGATGCCAGTATCGGATACGTCCTGACATAGGGTAAACCTCGGCAGATACGCCTGAGATACGTCCTTGGATACGTCTGGCCTTGTCATGGATACGAGGTGTCACGTGTCCGATACGAGATGTTGGACACGAGATGTCATCGTGCTGGTCCTCGGTAGCGCTGCGCTGTTGCGCGCAAGTGTGCGCGCGCTGGCACTTCTTGTGTCCGATACTTGGTTTTCTTCTCGGCAGATTTGACATTTGCGTCTTCAATCGAGCATAACTTCCTCCAGAAAATAGCTATTAATGCGATTCCAAATTCTGTGGAAACTAGACTTATAGATATTTCCATGCATATATGGCACGCCATCTAGTTCCAAATGAGCTGATCTGGAGAAATTCTGGAAGTTGAGTGATGTGCCCAGGAAATTCCTGGAACTTACTGTATCTGAATTTGCATAGTAATTTCCGGCAGCTTCTTTAGCTCCAATTACTCAAACTCTTTCTATTTCTCGATCATATATGTATGTACTGCTCATAAGAGAAGAAAAACCCGTCAAAAGCAACATGGAAACTTTACAGAATTGACGTAACATATAATGACTTCGGTTTTCAGCACTTTGTCAATTTTCTGTAAATTTCCGATTCTTAAGCATATTTTATGATAACTCTATCAAATATTCATTACTCTATATTATGACTCGATCTTACATAGATAAAGATAAAAGCAAAGTATAAACGAGGGTAAAACATATTAAGAACGTCGCATTTTATGCTCCTATCAACTACCCCACATTTATCTTTTGCTAGTCCCTCAGCAAAACTAATTTAAACTAAGACTCAAACTACTATTGCCCCTAATGATTTGCCTCAGGCTCGTATGCACACATAGCTTTCAAGTTGATGCATGAGAAAGCTAAGTACGAAAATTCCAAGCTTCATGAACATGCAACACCAATATGAACATGTAAGAGCAACAAATAAGCATGTAAACATGTTAAGCTTCTGATTTTTCCTCACTAGGCATACTCTCTTCTTTTCACTCGAAGCATGACATTCACTCAATAGTATATGCAAGAGAAAGATAATGAATTACGAAGAGTAACTTGCATATGTCATGAAACGAAAGCACTTTGTGAAAATTTTATGGAAAACCTCAACTAACAACTATGTGCACCAATGAACCAAAACCATAAGCTTACTCTTGAGATAATCTCCACAAATCAAATTTAACCATCTTAAGAATCATGAAAAAGATCAATAAAGGGTATGCAATGGGGCTAGGCTAAGAGGTATTCTATATTTTGGATAAGGAGGCTCAAAACATCACCGTGTATTTAAGCAAAGCTCGATTCTCCTTATGTCTTCTCACCAAGGGCCGAATTTTTTGTGTTGGACCCTTCCTTCATTCTTAACTTCCCAAAATATTACAACAATTCTTCAAGACTCAAGCCATGTAAAAATTTTCAAACCGTGCCCTATTTCTTTTCATTCTCTCGGATCACTTTTCTCTTTTATTTTCTTTTTCTTTTGTCCGAGAATAAATTTTTTTTTTCTTCTTTTCTTTTCTAAGGCTCACGGCATACATATTTTTCATACACATTTATGGCTAAGTCTACCCCACACTTATTCTTCTTTATCACTTCACGCGAAAACTCTTTCAAAAATATAAAGCTTTGCCGAAACTTGATCAAGGTAAAGGCCTCACTATACTAAGCTCATGGAAAGTGTTTAAGGGTGATGAAAGAAAAGGCTAAACATAGGCTCAAAGGGGGTTTAACAATGGTGTCCCACGACGGGCTCAAATAGACACATGCTTTATTTGGCTATGGTGGTGAACCTAAGAGATCTTTTCCAATCACATTCAAAATCAAGGTATTTTATGATGAAAAACTTTTTGAAAATCAACAAGAGTAAGTTCTAGCATTCTAGAGTTCATTAAAAAGCTATGGCACATAATCGTTGAATAAGTAAAGAATAATGAGGTTTCATGCTTCCCATATGTCTATCGATTTTTATCTTTTTAAGCACTTAAGAAGAAAGCAAATTGGCTCTAAAGCTCACATAGGTTTGGTCGAAATTGCTAAAACATGCATGCTTTAATAATCCACAAGTCCTATATGCTCCTACCAATGCACATTATCCATGAAACTTACAATTTTTTTAAAGTTATGCACAACTATCATCTATGTATGCAAAGAGGAGAAATAACATCATTGACAATTTAGGAGCATCCTAAGACACTATTTTTGTGGAACAATTTTCTGAATTTTCTATTTTTGTGTTTTGTTTTCAATAAATGACTCAAAACATAAACGAAACATGTAAACCCACCCCACACTTAGAAAATTACATTGTCCTCAATGTAAGCATAAAACTATAGCAAGGAATTTCCTAAGCATGCAATAGACTAACACGTTTTAAACATATCATCACAAACCAAAGAAAAAGAGAAGGGTTAAGAAATTTCAACTCTCGGTGACGACTCCTTCATTTTTTCTTTGGTCGAATTGGGTTGCTTCCCAAGTAGCGCTTTATTTTTAAAGTCCTTACCCTAGACTTTTCACCATGTAAGTTGCATATGTTCATCGTGGTCAAAAATAGCTCAAATCGGCAGCTAGATGCTCAAGGAGGTGATTTTGCCATGTTTCAGCCGTATCGGCAGTGTGGTGCATATCGACAGTCAGCAAGGCAGAAGGCTGCCTCTCGGTAGCTATGTTTGTGTCCGGGCGCTCCAGCGTGTCCGTATCGGCAGCAAGCTCCACAGGTCCGGCAGCATCGTTGCCTTGCGTATCGGCAGTGGCATGATGTGGCGTATTGACAAAGGGCAAGCTGCATGGCTGCCTCTCGGCAGTAAGTATCGGAGGTGGCTGCTCAGTAGGTTGCGCATTGTGGCTCTCGGCAGAGCCTGCAGTTGGCGCATCTTGGCATTGCAACCTATCGGCAGGGACTGAGGCTGCGGCAACTTTGTGGCTTGGTGCATCCGCTATTACTTCCTCATCTATTGCTTCGAATGGCTCATAATAAGGCTTGAGGCGATGACCATTGACTTTGAATGTGTTCTCCGTAGCCTCGTTACGAATCTCGATGGCTCCATGAGTAAAAATTTGAGTAACAATGAAAGGTCCAATCCATCGAGAGCGTAACTTACCCGGAAAAAGTTTGAGTCGCTAGTGAAATAAGAGAACTTTTGTCCAACTTCAAACTTCTTCCCTCGAAGAATCTTGTCATGATAGGCTCGAGTCTTCTATTTGTATATCTAAGCGGCATCATAGACTTCATTATGTATTTCTTCAAGTTCGTTGAGTTGAAGCTTCCTATGAAGGCCGGCCTCATCAATGTTCATGTTGAAAGTTTGGACTGCCCACCATGCTTTGTGCTCTAGCTCCACCGGTAAGTGACATGCTTTGCCATAAGTTAACCGAAAAGGTGACATACCTATTGGTGTCTTGTATGCAGTCCTATATATCCACAAAGCATCATCGAGACGATCACTCCAATCCTTCCTTGAAGGTCCAACGGTTTTCTCTAGAATTTGCTTGATCTCTCGATTGCTCACTTCGGCCATGCCACTAGTTTGAGGGTGGTAAGGTGTAGATACCTTGTGTGTGACTCCATACTTCTTCAACAAAGCTTCAATGGTGCGGTTGCAAAAGTGAGAGCCGCCATCACTTATCAAGACTCTTGGAACTCCAAATCGTGAGAAGATGTTGGTCTTGAGAAATTCGGCAACTACCTTGGCATCATTGGTGCGTGTATCCTTGGCTTCTATCCATTCAGACACATAGTCAACCACAAGCAAGATGTAGAGGAAGCCTTTGCTTGAAGAAAACGGTCCCATGAAGTCAATCCCCCAAAGATCATGAATTTCAATAGTGGTGATCGGATTGAGTGGCATTTGATCCCTTGAACCGATATTCCCCATCCTTTGGCACCTATCGCATGCTTTACAAAACATGAATGCATTCTTGAAGATCGTAGGCCAAAAGAATCCACACTCGAGTATCTTCAATGTCGTTTTCTTGGCTCTAAAATGGCCGCCACACGCCTCACTATGACATAGCTTAAGGATCGGCAAGTGCTCATGCTCGGCTACACATCGTCGAATCACTTGGTCGCTACATTGCTTCCACAAGCATGACTCATCCTATAGGTAGTGCCGAGCATGCTTCTTCAACTTTTGCTTAAGGTGGTTCGGCATGGTCCTAGGAAATTATCGAGTGGCTAAAAAGTTAGCCAAATCGGCATACCAAGGTGCTTGTGCATCCATGCGAAAGAGTTGCTCATCCGGGACTCAATAAGGGGCAGCCGATCCTCCTCTTTGATGATTCTACTTAAGTGGTTGGCCACAACATTCTCACTTCCCTTCTTATCTTTGATCTCAATATCGAACTCTTGAAGCAAAAGAATCCACCGAATAAGCCTTGGCTTTGCATCCTTCTTCGTCATAAGATATCTCAAGGCGGCATGATCGCTATAAACAATGACTTTGGAATTCAAAAGATATGATCGAAACTTTTTCAAAGCAAAAATTACCGCAAAGAGTTCTTTCTCGGTTGTGGAGTAGTTGAGTTGAGCATCGTTGAGTGTCCTCGAAGCATTGTCATCTCGGCTTCTTCTCTATTCTTTGGTCGAGCACGGCTCCAAGTGCATAGTCACTAGCGTCACACATGAGCTCGAATGACTCATCCCAATTAGGCACGACAAGGATAGGAGCCGAGCACAATGCCTCCTTCAATCGGCCGAAAGCTTGCTCACACTCCTCATTCCAAACAAACGGCACCTCCTTTTGAAGTAGATTTCTCAATGGCTTGGCTTCCTTGAAAAAATCTTTGATAAATCGTCGATAGAAACCGGCATGTCCAAGAAAACTTCGCACGTCCCTCACATTCTTTGGTGAAGGCAAGTGTTGGATGATCTCCACCTTAGCCTTGTCGACTTCAAGTCCCCTTGCCGAGATAATGTGTCCAAGTATGATGCCTTGTGTCACCATGAAGTGGCACTTCTCCTAATTAAGCACAAGGTTTGTCTCTACACAACGCTCCAATATCTTCTCTACGTTCTTCAAACATGAGTTGAAGGTGCTCCCATAGACACTAAAGTCATCCATGAAGACCTCGATTATATCTTCAATAAAATCCGAGAAAATAACATACATACATCGTTGAAAAGTGCCGGGTGCGTTGCATAGACCGAATGACATCCTTCTATAGGCAAAGGTGCTGAATGGACAAGTAAAAGTTGTCTTCTCTTGATCGTCAGGGTGTATCATGATTTGGTTGTAGCCACTATAGCCATCAAGAAAGCAATAGAATTCATGGCTGGCATGGCTAACCTTTCGAGCATTTGATCCATAAATGGCAAAGACATGTGATCCTTTCTTGTTGTAGCATTGAGCTTCCTATAGTCGATGCACATACGATGACCGGTTACAAGTCTTTGTGGCACAAGCTCGTTCTTTTCATTCTTCACAACCGTTATACCACTCTTCTTGGGAACTACTTGCACAGGAGAGATCCACTTACTATCCGAGATGGGGTAAATGACGCCACAATCAAGCAATTTTATGATTTCGTCTTTGACGACTTTCATCATTGGCGGGTAGAGACATCTTTGAGCTTCTCTCGTTGGCTTTGCTCCCTCTTCAAGCAATATGCGATGAACACACGTTGTATGGCTTATTCCCTTTATGTCCGCCAAGGTCCAACCTATGGCGGTCTTGTGCTTCTTAAGTACAGGAATCAAATCATCCTCTTGCTTCTCATTAAGCGATGAAGACACAATAACCGGTAAAGTATCTTCTTCTCTAAGATAAACATACTTCAAATGACTAGGAAGTTGTTTTAGTTCTAATTTCGGGGCCCCTTCTATACTTGGTCGAAACTTTGTTGTAGCACTTGGAATTGACAAGAACGAATTACTTTTATGGCGTTGGACTCCTTCAAGCTCGGCAATGACTTCTCTTAGGCTCAGCTCAAGCTTTGCTACCTCTTCTTCACTAATTCGTTCTCCCTCCTTGTCAAATTCAACCCCTTACTCGATAGCTAGTTTCTATGCATCAAGGCCGGCCGACATAAGCTTGTCGGCCTCCTTAATGACTTCACTTGTAGTGCATTCCTTTACTTCGGCGATGGGATACTTCATGACATCGAAAACGTTGAACTTAATCATCTCACCATCGAACTCTATCGTCAAGTTGCCCTCGGTAACATCTATTTTAGTGCGTGCCATCCTCATGAATGGCCGGCCTAATAGCAATTGAGTGCTATTAACTGACGAGTCCTCCATCTCTACCACATAGAAATCGGCGGGAAAGATTAGGTGGTTGATTTGCACAAGCACGTCCTCAACATAGCCGTCCGGATACTTGCTTGAGCGATCCGCTAGTTGAATGATGACATTGTCCTTCTTGAGAGGCCCTATGCTCAACGTTTGGTACACATTGAGTGGCATGACATTAATTGAAGCTCCCAAGTTTAGCATGACATCCTCAAACCTAGTGTTTTCGATCACACATGGCACGTTGAAGCTTCCCGGATCCTTCATCTTTTGTGGCAACTTCCTTTGTATAACGGCCGACAACGTTTCGCTCATTATCACCACTCGAGTCTCCCTTGTATGTCTCCTTACCGTGCAAAGCTCTTTGAGGAACTTTGCATACCTAGGCACTTGCCTTATACACTCCAACAAAGGGATATTCACTTGAACTTTCCGGAAAATCTCCAACACTTCCTCGTCGGACTTATCTTTCTTTGACTTTGCAAAACAAGAAGGAAATGGTATGCATGGCTCGGCTGCATCTCCTTCTTTGATGTTGCGAGATCTTTCTCAAGTTCATTCCTCCTAGCTTGCTCAGCTGCAGCCCTCTCAACATTCTTCTTATCGACAGCAGCCCTGCCCTCGGCAGGCTACATGTCATGCTGCTCGACAACATCCCTCTTAGCAGAAACATTACTGCCAGCAATGGCAGGTCCGGCAGCTTCTTCCTCTTCCTCAATGGTGCCGAGAGGCACTCTTTTCTTCTTGGGACTCTTCGGAGGTAGCAACTCTTTTCCACTTCGAGTTTTGATCACTTTTGCTTGCTCGTTCCTCGGATTAGGAATTGTGTTGCTTGGCAACTTCCCTTGCTCGGTAAACTTTCCTATGAAGTCCACAACTTGCCCCATTTGAGTCTTCAACTCGGCTATGTCCTTCGAGTGGTTTTGTTGCCCCGCAAGCAACGCTTGAGTAGCACTCGAAAGAGAAGAAATCAATGCATCGTTGTTTGGGTTGCTCGGCATAGCTTGAGCTTGGCTCGGCTGAAATTGACTTTGGTGTGGCTGCATAGAAGCTTGGCTCGGCTATCCTCCTTGGTTTGGCACATAGCTAGGTCTCAGCACAAAGGGTGCCCTCGGTTGATAAGGGGCAGTAGCTCCTTGGTTCGGTGCCCTCAACACATTGTCATTGTTTGCCCACCGAAAGTTTGGATGATCATTGAACCTCAGATTGAAGTTTTCGTACCTTTGTCCTCCTTGAAAACCAACGACATTGCACTCCTCTTGCCCCTCACTCGATATAAGTTGAGGGCATTGCTCGGTATCATGATTTTCGGTGCACATGCCACACACTATGGCACGTTTTCCCTTCACTAATCCGGCCACCAAGTCGGCAAGCTTGTCAACTTTGTCCTCCAACTTCGAGTTTGAAGTCATCTCATGAACCTTTTCACTCCTTACGGCATTGTCTCGTGACATGCCAAATTGTTGACTATTCAAAGCTCGAAGTTCTAGCAAATTGCGTGCCGGTGTTGGATCTAACTCCAAAAAGCTTCCTCCTGCGGCTGAATCAAGAAACTCTATCTCCATTAAGCGCAACCCCTCATAAAAATATTGAAGCAAAAGTCCATCGCGAATGCCATGCGAAGGACACAATGAAACTAGGGACTTGAACCTCTTATAGTAGTTGAAGAAAGTCTAATCTCCGGCTTGCTTCACACCTGTAATTTGCTTCCTCAAATTCGTGATACGTGAAGCGGGAAAGTACTTGAGCAAGAACTCATCCACCATTGAATTCCAAGAGGTGATTCGGCCACTAGGAACCTCAAACAACCAATCCTTAGCATGGTTTTCTAATGAGAACGGAAACGCCTTCATTTTGAAGTGTTGCAAATCGGTCCCTCTTGGACACATACTTTCGGTGGTGAAGTTGAACCATTGAAGATGCTTATTCGGATCCTCACTTGACATGCCATAAAACGACTTAAGCTTATGGAGAAAGCCACTCTTCAACTCAATTTCTCCGGTCTTGCCGGCCTCCAAAGGTGGATAGTTGATGTTGGCCTGTTGGAGGGTGCAGCTCCTCCTCCTCCGGTGACATGTCCATTTAGTGCTCTAATCGAAGTCATGTTGAATGGTGGCTCGGCAAAATCAAAGTTCTCCTCAATGACAGGCTCGGCAAGAACCTCAAACTCCGGACCCTCTAAGTCACACAAAGACGAGATGTAGGATGGAGAACTCAGACTAGAAGATGCCGAGCTAGAAGTGTCGGATGGGGGCAGCGGTGTAGTGATGGCGATGGTGAGTTCTTCGTTCAAATGTTGCAATCGACCTTAATGATCTCGTGTCCAAAGATTAGACTCGGACATGCACTATTCTGAAATTTGCAACATGAAACAAGTTAGAACCATCGTAAGAAAATAAAAAGTAAGAATATACATCATTACAAGCCACGATATTGGATCATACAAAGAAATTTTCAAACAATATCACACTATACACAAAGAAGAATGCAATCGGCAAGAAAAGTTTAAGGGAAACGAAAATTTTGTGATCATGTAATCTCTAAATCTAATTGCTTTTAGATTTGTTCTAACTCTCAAAGTACGTAGAGCAGAGGAGATAACGGTGCAATGGACTGATGCAGCCCCCAGTAGTATCATGGTTTATCCGATATACCTCGAGAGTTCGAACCACACAAAACGTTTCCTTTTTAAGCTTAAAGGATCACTCATGCCGAACTTGTCTAAGTCTTGAGGCTCGGTGGACATACGGGCTAGGTGCTATCGTCTAAACACAATCGTTCCGTGGTTTCAGAAGGCTATCGTGTTTCATCCGAAAGTAGCTCAAGGCAAGACTCATTTGTTGGTTACCACGGAGGACAAGTCCCCTATCGATCACTTCACCGAGAAGAATGATCAGTCTGTGGGCCTCTGAGATCTAGTTCGACAAACCTTGAGACTAAGTCGGAACAACACACACTAATTGGGGAACCTGTTGCCCCTTACTCAGTTAAGAACAATTGTGTCGACAGTACCACAAGTGTTAATAGAAGCCGCCTCAACCTCATAAAACCTCGAAAGATAACATGATGGGTTAAGGCTAATATCAACAAAAGTGACCTTGCCTACTTCATCTTCCCCTCAAAACTCAAACAAATTAAACACAAATAATTCTCTACGCTTCCTAGCAATTTAACCTAAGTTATTACAACCATGAAATCGGCATACATCATGCAACTTTCGAAAATTTAAACTCTACATGCCGAAGCATATTTCTACTTTACAGCCGAAATTTCCAACAAAAATTTACAACATAAACTTCACAAGACACGAAATTTCCAGCAATATATAAACACAACATTCACACAATTAAAGCTTTTATAATACCCGTCAACGGCGCCAAAAATTGATGAGTGCCATAGGCACGCACACAATAATAAACCCTATAAAAGATCGTTAGTAGTATTAGAAAGTAGGGATCGTTCTAGTCGGGGATTAAGGGTACTTGAAACATGAGAATGTTAGTGTTGACAGAGGCCAGCAGCGCAGCGCCGCCATGACAAGGGCAACTACAACCGCGCCAGGCCGACCTCAGCGCCTTGAGGCAGGGCAATCTTCGGGAGGAAGGTCCAGCGACCGCAGGAGGGCGGAGTCACCGACCGGCCCGGTTTTGCCAATGAGCACGCCGGCGCCCCCGCGCTTCATTCGAGGATGAAGTCGTGACCCCGACCGCACGGGCATTACAGATACTCACCGACTCAGTGTCGGATCTAAAAGCCCAAATGGAGGCCAACGAGAGAAGGGCGGTGCGGCCGATGGAAGGCGCGCAATTCAACGAGCGCATGGGCCCTTTCTCGCACCGGGTTCTGGAATTAGGGAGGTCTGGTAACCAGAAATCCCTAAAGCTCACATACTCAGGATCCGGCTGTCCATACCAGCATTTGGACAGTTTCCGGTCTCAAACGTGCGCCAAGGGCTATTCTGATGCAGTATGCTGCAACATTTTCCAGGAAACCCTATCTGGAGAGGCGCTCAGCTGGTTCTATGAGCTTCCGGCAAACTCCATCGAAGCGTTCGAGCAACTGGCCGACCGGTTCGTAGGCCACTTCATCCTCTAGGTCGAGGGGGCCCAGACATCAACCATCCTCTTCAACTGCATGCAGGCACCTGGCGAGGAGCTAAGGACGTTTGTCAACCGCTGGCAAACGGCGACGGCCGGGGTTCGGAACCTCGACAAGGGAATCGCCGAGATGGCGTTCAAACAAGGGCTCCGTCCGGGAAAATTTTCATACGCCGTACGGGTGGAACTCCCGCAGGGGTATGACGAGCTAATGCTAATGGCCATCAGGCATGTTCAGGCCGGTCATGAGACGTATGGGCAGCCCCTGCTGAAAAGAAAGCGGGACGAGCAGCGGGAAACATAAGCGCAAGACATTCTTTCTCAACTGGAGCACCCCCGGGAGGAGAACCCCCCTCCCGGCCGAGAAAACAAGGCCGGCCAGCGGAGCGAGAACCGGGGTGCCCAACCGGGCAGACCCAGCAGAAATTGGGGAGACAACAGCAGCAGAAGCCCTATCATGACAAACCCCAGGGCGAGCACAAACCGGTGCAGTACCGGCAAGAACGCCCCTGGAAATCATGCCAGCATAACGTCAAGAGGTCTTCACCACTCTGACCTCTTCATACGAGGACATCTTGCACGAGAATGGGAACATCATTCCCCCACCGCCGAGGAGCAAGTACCCGAAGGGGAAACTTACCCAGGCACGAACGGGCAAGTACTGCTCCTATCACGATGAAGCTACCCATCGGACGAACAGTTGCTTCGCCCTCAAGACAGCGGTGGAGGGCTTGATTAATAGCGGTCAGCTCCAGCGGTATATAGGGGAAAAAAGAG
Source organism: Potentilla sterilis (assembly GCA_963682095.1). Taxonomy (NCBI): domain Eukaryota; kingdom Viridiplantae; phylum Streptophyta; class Magnoliopsida; order Rosales; family Rosaceae; genus Potentilla; species Potentilla sterilis. Next base: position 17,689,358 of record OY821764.1, read on the forward strand.
CAGATCCCGACCGGGAGCGGGGCCAGGGCTGGTAGGCACGCCCGAACCCCCAAGCAGTTAGTTTGGCGTATTAACGGTTCAACCAACGTAACATCATATGTATGCCAACTATTTTGAAAGAAATCCCACCGGTTCGGCCGGTGCAAAAATATGTATATCCAAAGAGTAATACAAACAAAAACCGTTCCACCGGATTTACAAAAAGAAAAAGAGCTTGAAACAAAAAACTTCAAAGAGCCGCGCCTCCCCCCTCAGCGGGCATCTCACCAACTTCTCCAGATGGAGCCGCCACATCCTCTCCAGCAGATTGAGGCCCGCCTTCCTCTTCCGGTTGCTCCTCTTCTACCGACTGCTCATAGATATCTTCACCGGCCCCCGCCTTCGGCATTCGAGCGGTATCCAGGTACCCCTTCTCTTCCCACTCCGTATAGGCGTCGGCAATACCCGATTCCCTCGCCTTTTCTAGGAGCTTAAGGAACTGATCACTATCGTGATATTTGAGGACAACCCGCTGGTAAAGCTCGGGTCCACTTCTCCAGCTGCAGCGGCGGCGGCGGCACGCACAGCAGCAGCTCCCACCTGGAGCTCATCCACTCTCTCCTCCAGCTCGGCTCTCTCTTCCTCAGCCCGCTCCTTCTCCTCCTCGAGGCTCCGGACCTGCTCTTCTAGCCTGGCCACCTGTTTCTTGGACCTCTCCTCCAGTCTAACCTTCTCCCGCTCCAGCCTGGACTTCTCCACTTCCAGACGCTCACGGGCTTCTGTCAGAGCGGCCACCTGTCTCTTCAGCTCCGGTAGCTCCTCACTCGGGTCCGGCTGGTACAGATTGTACAATAGCTACAAACAACAGGGAGTCAATTAAGCAAACAGCAAAAGTAACCGAGTTATAAGCAGTGCCAGGGCACCAAGCAGTTCTTACCCGGAGAACCGACTCCTTGCTCTTCTGGCGGTTCTCCCCCGCCAGGGCTCCAGGCCCATCCAGACCAAGGCCGACCACATCCGCCGCCAGCTTCCGGACGAAGGGACTCTCCGGACCTCCCCTCTGTTCCTCCGCAGGAGCGGAGCTACTCTGCTGACCGGCAGAGTGAGAGGCAGCAGCGGCCTTGTCCCCATCGGTACTCGTCGCACCGCTGACCACCTTGAGCCGTTTCGCCAAATTTTCACCTGACGACCGGCCGGTCAGCGTCACCAGCGCGGACGGAGGGACGTCCATGACCCTCCGCCTCTTCTCACCTTGGCCGTATGGTGAAGAAGATTGTGCGCCTGACCGGGTGACCCTGGTGACGAGCGGTACCGATCTCGGCCGGTGCGGAATCCTGATCACCCCACCAAGAACCTTTGGTGGCCCCCCGGTGGACTTGCCCTTCCCAGGTCCCGCCTTGGGCGCAGCGGGGTGACTCTTCACACGCCTCAGAATATAGGCGTCGTCCCCAATGTCCATGGCCCTCGGTTCGGCATGAACAGTAAGCCGACCGGACTCCTCGTCCACTGAGGTCCGTGAAACGGCCTCCCCTTTCTCCTTCAACCTCGAGATGAGGTCTTCACCATCCATGGATAGCGTATTACCGGGCTTGACGACCGTCCGGGAAGATTTACCTGTAAAACCAACAAAGGGTTAGTATCAACTCGGTCAGCAGAAATGCCACCGCTTAAACCCTGATACGCACCGGGATCTCTCCCGAGACCGCAATACTCCAACACCTCCCGCCAAATGAAGTTGCAGGAGCTTCGCTCGAGATCGTCCCAGCATCCGAGTATAGTCATAATCCTTTCCCGCTCCAACCCGGACAGTTCGAACGATTGGTCGCCAAGGGGTTGGAAGGCACCAGGAACCTGGTATATTTTACTCCTCTTCTGCCACTTCCCACCCGCCATTACCACCTTTTTTCTCCAGCTATTGTCCACCCAGGAAGGCAGATGGGTAATGATAGGCAGGAAGTGTCGGGCGCTAAAGGTCAGACAACCTCGGGACCCTCTCTTCTTCGAGAAGGATATTCTGTACAGTGCCCAGAACTCATTCACCGTTGGCATGCTCATCCCTGATAACTCATACAGGCAACCGAGGCTCAACAACCGCCTCCACTGGTTCCCGGGAAGCTGCGCGGGAGACACTTGCAGAGCGCTAAGCGTATACTGCATGAAGTCCGGCAGCGGGAGGGAGAACCCGTGGCGAAATTGGTCTCCATGAACAGCAACCCAACCCGCCTCCGAGTTACAGGCCGATTCTCCGGGATTCAGCGGCCGTAACGCCACCTTATCGGGAATATTCTACGTCTCCCGGAAGGCGGCAATCTCTTCGGGGTTCATACGACCGTCCGGTTCATCGCACACCACGACCTCTTCCCCACTCCCGATGGTGTAGCTCACGGGCGGAGTGCCAGGAAAGCGCACCCCGTGCGGGATGCCCTCAGATCCCGAGGACCCGGACGATGAGACCCCGCCCCGGGAGCGGTCAGCGGCTTCAGACTCCGGGGATTCCAAACCAAGCCACTCCTCCAATCTCTCCTCATCGTCCACCACGGGACGCCTGTCGGCCGATTCGGAATTCCCATCAGAACTTGCAGAAGCCATTTAACCTAAGGGGAAGAAAACAAAACCCCATCGCTGGTCAGCAACAGGCTAGAACAGCGCCCTCTGCGGCTCCGCCACAAGTTTGCCGCAGACACCCCGCTCATAACGACTCACAGTCGGCGACAAAGCACACCCCCCCCTCCCCTGTCGCAAAACGCCAAAAAAAAGAAAAAGAAAGCAAGACTTACCAATTACTATGCACAACCGAGGAAAGTCCGTCCTACGAAAGCACCGAGCAATGGTAGGAAAAGACCCAGAACGCTTGGGGCACGGATATCGCGAGGCACCTCCACAAAGTTTTCGCCGGATTCCTCTCCAACCTTCTCTTCTTCTCTCTGGGCCAAAGAGCAAAACAGAAGTTATGAAGACAGATGAGGCCTTTTTATAGACGGGTCCGATGCCCTAGGCACCCCTGTAATCCCCCCAAAATGCGTAATCAGGGCAACTCAAACGCTTGCGAATCCAGGCCCTCCATCTCAGATCGCTCCCTGCTGACACGTGCCCCAGCATCGATAACCTTCCCACGCCATCATAACTGATGGGACTGATGGGCTTCCTCCTTAAATGCATGTCAGCCACTTGTCCTGCCTTTAAGCGGCAGTTAAGGGAGATAGGAGCGGGAACCGAGGCGTCAAGCCCCCCCACTTCCCCAAGAGCCATGCCACATCACCGGTTAGGTATCATTCAACCGGCTCCAAGGCTCATCACCGGTTAGGTATCGCCTAACCGGCTCCATGGCAGTTCACCGGTTATGATCATTCAACCGGCTGCATGGCATCTCATCGGTTATGATCAGTCAACAGGCTGCATGGCATCTCACCGGTTAGGCATCGTTCAACCGGCTCTATGGCAGTGCACCGGTTATGATCATCCAACCGGCTCCATGGCAGTTCACCGGTTATGATCATTCAACCGGCTGCATGGCATCTCACCGGTTAGGCATCATTCAACCGGCTCCAAGGCTCATCACCGGTTAGGTATCGTTCAACCGGCTCCATGGCAGTTCACCGGTTATGATCATTCAACCGGCTGCATGGCATCTCACCGGTTAGGTATCGTTCAACCGGCTCCATGGCAGTTCACCGGTTATGATCATTCAACCGGCTGCATGGCATCTCACCGGTTAGGCATCATTCAACCGGCTCCATGGCAGTTCACCGATTATGATCATTCAACCGGCTGCATGGCATCTCACCGGTTAGGCATCGTTCAACCGGTTCCATGGCAGTTCACCGGTTATGATCATCCAACCGGCTGCATGGCATTTCACCGGTTATGTAACATTCAACCGGCTCCATGGCATCTCACCGGTTAGGTAACATTCAACCGGTTCCATGGCATGACTCCGGTTATGAGAACATTCAACCGGCATGGGCTTTATACACCCGGGAGAGTTTACATCTAACACATGTACTCTTTTCCAGTAGGATAAAAACCCTGCATCGCACTAAACTACAATCAATATGGGGATCCAAGGCGAGACTTGTCATCTCAACGCCTCCCCACCGGGCAGATTGTTTCTCTAACACAGAACTCTCCCCGCAAGCACATTGCCCCACGCTTATTCCAACACAAGCTGGGCCGAGCCACCGGGCTACTCCCGGCCTGCCCCACTGTTGGCAGCAATTTCGCTTTGGGAACTTGGGGGACTCGTTCCGGTATGGCAGTCTACCGGTCGAGTCCTCACCCACAACATCCTCTCATGCACTCGTCCGGGTTTCACCCCGCTCCATATATATTACATGGCGGATTTCAACGCCACATCCTCCCATGCACTCGTCCGGGTTTCACCCCGTTGCACATCTATTGCATGACGGATCTCAACGCTACATTGTCCTCCCATGCATTTGTCCGGGTTTAACCCCGTTCCATACTCATGGCACGACAAACACTTGAGCACAATATCATCAGTATTGCAGGCATACTCATAACTGTCACACCTCATCATTATAGGTACTCACATCACCACGCCTTCTCTACCCGAACGCCCGGTCACGCCCAATCTTCAACGCGGACTTAGGGGACTGGGCACCGTTGGGTTGGTAACCCTGCGGGTCTGCAGGACAGGAGCAAGACATACTAAGTCCCCATTCAAGATTGCACTTGACCGGGAACTTGGGGGACTTGTTGACAGTAGCCATAGAGGGGCTACATAAGCCCACAGACCCGCAGCCACTGCATCCGGGGCCGGACTAAGGCCCAGAGCAGGATCACCGGCACCCGGACCCGAGGTCCAGCAGTCTACCTTGTGACCTGGGGCCCGGGGACGCCAGCCTGCCAAACAGGTCACCTGAACTGCCCTTATGTGTACAAGCAGAAGGGAACCAGTCCCATATCGAAGAGTGAGACCAGACCTCACGCCCGGCCACCTATATAAGGGCCTCGACTACCCTCTTTAATAGGTAACTGATCTCTCTAACTGCTTATCATACGTGCTTTAAGTTTTCTATTCATCCCAACTATACTAACTTAGGCATCATAGAGGAAAAGACCTGCCCGCCCAGTATTCCCCTTAGTGAGCAGGTTAAGCAGGAGGAGATCACATCTGGATTCTACCAGGCCTACGGGTTTGTGCAGAAATAGTTAGCACAAAAAATATTTACATATATACATATAAACGTCACAAACATGGGGGATTGATGTTCGGCAGCCATAAGGCTGCCCCTAAAATTAATAGATACGAAATTAAAGACATAAAAATAAACCTAAGTTACTATGTACAAGTTGGTCGACATCTTTCACACAAAACACATATCAGAAACTATCACAAAATGAAACAAGTAACAAGTAAGAACTCAAGGAAACATGCTTTGAAATATTCTAGACTCGACTTAGTTCCAACCTAATTAGCTTTTTATCAGTTTACCAATCGATTAAGACTCACATGTACATCAAGGTTAACTTATCGTCTAACCCTAAGTTATACTAAACATATTTGAAAATACTTATCGTTGAAGACAAACATGCAAAGCAATTCGGCACAAGGTCTTTTTAGTCGGAAACATATTAGCAAGTAAGGCGTCACACTTCTCACATCGATATGCTAAATTCTTTAAACTACTCGATCCCTAGTGAAACAACACAAATTAAGACAACTTATCGTATGAATTAACCTATGTAAATTTCGGCTAATGAGATCAATGCCCCATACATTGTAATTGTATAAAACAACAACCTTTAAGGCACACGGATTTAAAGAACAAACCAAGACGAAATCAAGAATCAAGTCATTGCATGCATCCTAAGTCCTGACCGATTACTTATTTACAAATTGTGTTTACATGTTATCTTTTATAAAACCATGAAATCAATACTTTAAAGTTAATTAGACTCCAAGGATCGAATTCATAAACTATTATAAACATGCAAAACCAAATAAACAAATTGTCATTACATAGACATAAAAACAAATACCCAAAGAACAAACAAACTACAACACATAGTTTAATGAAATAATAAAATTATAAGCCGAAGGGAGTACATCACACATTTAGACACCTTTGGGGCAGCAACTTGTGTTGATCGGATGGAGGATGATGGTGGTACGACAGGACTTTTTGGATGGTTGTGAGAGGGGTTTCGGCTAGCAATTTTATCTAGGACTTAAGGTAGAATATTTGGTAGAGTTTTAGACTAGTATTTTGGCTTAAGATGTGACAATTTTCTTCAAGGGTGTCGGCCTCTATTTATAGGAGAAAAGGTATGCATGGTTTGGGAGAGTTTTCCCAAACCAAAACGGGATAGGTTTCACTTTTCCTACTTCAATGAGGCATTCCATGTGGCTGCCGGATTTGGATATGCTTCACACGCTTTCCACACATTTTTCTTCTTCCTTGCAGCTCTAGGACACGTCTTGAATTAATGCAGCCATTTGCAGCCACTCGGAGGGTCACTTGGAAGCTTCTCGGCAAGACTTGCAGGCTCTCGGCAGCTGCAGTGCAGCATCGGCAGGATGGTTGCTTCTCGGCAGGTGCATGTGCAGGGCATAACACAAGGCTGCGACAGGCTGGCGCACATGCGGTGACAGGACCCGAACCAGATTTCACCCTGAAACCCGGATAAGGCCCTGCGGGGACCACCTTAAGACTGACTCTATCGATAAATCGATAAGTCAATCTTAAGATGGACAACCCTAAAACCTGCAACAACCAAAACACTTCTAAATTCCAGTTCCATCCGTAACACCTGGAGCCATGATAGGAGCACAATGTGCGACGATATTATATGCTTATGCCCTCATTTATGCTTTGTTTAACCCTTATTTGTCTAAGATTGAGTCATAATATAGTTAGTGTCATTTTGGTAGAGTTTTGGTAAAATGTGCTTAACTGTCCGAAAAATGACTAAGTATGAGAAATCTGGAAAATAGTGCAAAATATGTCTTTTTCGCGATTTTGAGATGAGTAAAAATATGATCCATCCTTATCCGATTTGAGTTACTTTGGAGCGAGATGAACACATGCAACACACGGTGAAAAGTCTAGGCTATGGACTATAAACACAAAGCGCTACTTGGGAGGCAACCCAATTCGATCAAAGAAAAGTAAAGGAGCCATCACCGAGAGTTTGAAATTTCTTAACCCTTCTCTCTTTCTTTGATTTGTGATGATATGTTGGCTTATGTTAGACTATTGCATGTTTAGGAAATTCGTTGATATATATTTGTGCTTACATTGAGGACAATGTAATTTTCTAAGTGTGGGGTAGGATAACATATTCCGTTTTTGTTTTTTATTTTTGTGTGCTTAGTTTAGAAAAAGAAAATTTCAGAAATTGTTCCACAAAAATAGAGTATTTAATTTGTTTGTTTCGAGTCTTAGGATGCCCCTAATATGTCAATGATGTTTTTCTCCTCTTTGCATACATAGATGATAGTTGTGCATACAATTTAAATTGTGAGTTTCATGGATTATGTGCATTGGTAGGAGCATGTAGGACTTGTTGATTATGAAGCATGCATGTTTTAGCTAGTTTATTTCAATAAGAACCTATGTGAGCTTTAGAGCCAATTTGCTTTCTTCTTGAGTGATAAAAAGATAAAATTCAATAGATTCGTAGGAAGCATGGAACCTCATAATTCTTTGATTATTTGATGACTATGTGCCATAGTTTTTTAATGAACTCTAGTATGCTAGAACTTACTCTTGTTGATTTTCGAAACGTTTATATCATAAAATACCTTGATTTTGAACGTGATTGAATAAAGATCATTTAGGTTTACCACCAAAGCCAAATAAAGCATGAACCCGATTGGAGCCCGTCGTGGGACACCTTAGTAAACCCCTTTGAGCCTACGTTGAACCTTTTCTTTCATCACCCTTAAACACTTTCCATGAGCTTAGTATAGTTGTGCCTTTACCCTTGATCAAAGTATTGGAAAAGCTGGAATTTTGAAAGCGTTTTCGCGTGTGTGATGAAGAAGAACAAGTGTGGGGTAGACTTAGCCATGAATCTATATGAGAAGTGTATATGTATGCCGTGCCTTAGAAAAAGAAAGAATGAAAATTTTTTGCTCGAACCAAAAGAAAAAGAAAAAGAAAACCGAGAGCAAGAAAAATGTAGGGCACGGCTTGAAAAAGAAAAGAAAAATTTTGTGCATGGCTATTGTCTTGAATTTTGTTGTAATGTTTTATGGGAAGAAAAGAATGAAATATGGGTCCAACAAGATGAAATTTGACCCTTGGCGAGAAGACATAAGGAGATTTGAGCTTTGCCAAAGGCTATGGTGACGTCTTTAAGCCTCCTTATCCAAATATCGAATACCTCTTAGCCTAGCCCCATTACAACCCTTTTTGATTGATCTTTTTCATGATTCTTAAGATGGTTAAATTTGATTGTGGAGATTATCTCAAGAGTAAGCATATGGTTCATTGGTGCATTTAGTTATCATATGAGGTTTTTCCATAAAAATTCACAAAGTGCTTTCGTTTCTTTGATATATGCAAGTCACTCTTTGTAATTCATGATCTTTCGCTTGCATATACTTATGAGTGAATACCATGCTTCGAGAGAAAAGAAGAGAGTATGCCTAGTGAGGAGGATTGAACTAGCTTAACATGTCTACATGCTTACTTTTGTTCTTACATGTTCTTATTGATGTCACATGTTCATGAAACTCGGAATTTTCGTGCTTAGCATTCTCATGCATTAACTTGAAAGCTATGTGTACATATGAGCCTGAGACAAATTATTAGGGGCAATAGTTGTTTAGAGTCTTAGTTTTGTTTAGTTTGCTAAGGGACTAGCAAAGGATAAGTGTGGGGTAGTTGATAGGAGCACAATGTGCGATGATATTATATGCTTATGCCCTCATTTATGCTTTGTTTAACCCTTATTTGTCTAAGATTGAGTCATAATATAGTTAGTGTCATTTTGGTAGAGTTTTGGTAAAATGTGCTTAACTGTCCGAAAAATGACTAAGTATGAGAAATCTGGAAAATAGTGCAAAATATGTCTTTTTCGCGATTTTGAGATGAGTAAAAATATGATCCATCCTTATCCGATTTGAGTTACTTTGGAGCGAGATGAACACATGCAACACACGGTGAAAAGTCTAGGCTATGGACTATAAACACAAAGCGCTACTTGGGAGGCAACCCAATTCGATCAAAGAAAAGTAAAGGAGCCATCACCGAGAGTTTGAAATTTCTTAACCCTTCTCTCTTTCTTTGATTTGTGATGATATGTTGGCTTATGTTAGACTATTGCATGTTTAGGAAATTCGTTGATATATATTTGTGCTTACATTGAGGACAATGTAATTTTCTAAGTGTGGGGTAGGATAACATATTCCGTTTTTGTTTTTTATTTTTGTGTGCTTAGTTTAGAAAAAGAAAATTTCAGAAATTGTTCCACAAAAATAGAGTATTTAATTTGTTTGTTTCGAGTCTTAGGATGCCCCTAATATGTCAATGATGTTTTTCTCCTCTTTGCATACATAGATGATAGTTGTGCATACAATTTAAATTGTGAGTTTCATGGATTATGTGCATTGGTAGGAGCATGTAGGACTTGTTGATTATGAAGCATGCATGTTTTAGCTAGTTTATTTCAATAAGAACCTATGTGAGCTTTAGAGCCAATTTGCTTTCTTCTTGAGTGATAAAAAGATAAAATTCAATAGATTCGTAGGAAGCATGGAACCTCATAATTCTTTGATTATTTGATGACTATGTGCCATAGTTTTTTAATGAACTCTAGTATGCTAGAACTTACTCTTGTTGATTTTCGAAACGTTTATATCATAAAATACCTTGATTTTGAACGTGATTGAATAAAGATCATTTAGGTTTACCACCAAAGCCAAATAAAGCATGAACCCGATTGGAGCCCGTCGTGGGACACCTTAGTAAACCCCTTTGAGCCTACGTTGAACCTTTTCTTTCATCACCCTTAAACACTTTCCATGAGCTTAGTATAGTTGTGCCTTTACCCTTGATCAAAGTATTGGAAAAGCTGGAATTTTGAAAGCGTTTTCGCGTGTGTGATGAAGAAGAACAAGTGTGGGGTAGACTTAGCCATGAATCTATATGAGAAGTGTATATGTATGCCGTGCCTTAGAAAAAGAAAGAATGAAAATTTTTTGCTCGAACCAAAAGAAAAAGAAAAAGAAAACCGAGAGCAAGAAAAATGTAGGGCACGGCTTGAAAAAGAAAAGAAAAATTTTGTGCATGGCTATTGTCTTGAATTTTGTTGTAATGTTTTATGGGAAGAAAAGAATGAAATATGGGTCCAACAAGATGAAATTTGACCCTTGGCGAGAAGACATAAGGAGATTTGAGCTTTGCCAAAGGCTATGGTGACGTCTTTAAGCCTCCTTATCCAAATATCGAATACCTCTTAGCCTAGCCCCATTACAACCCTTTTTGATTGATCTTTTTCATGATTCTTAAGATGGTTAAATTTGATTGTGGAGATTATCTCAAGAGTAAGCATATGGTTCATTGGTGCATTTAGTTATCATATGAGGTTTTTCCATAAAAATTCACAAAGTGCTTTCGTTTCTTTGATATATGCAAGTCACTCTTTGTAATTCATGATCTTTCGCTTGCATATACTTATGAGTGAATACCATGCTTCGAGAGAAAAGAAGAGAGTATGCCTAGTGAGGAGGATTGAACTAGCTTAACATGTCTACATGCTTACTTTTGTTCTTACATGTTCTTATTGATGTCACATGTTCATGAAACTCGGAATTTTCGTGCTTAGCATTCTCATGCATTAACTTGAAAGCTATGTGTACATATGAGCCTGAGACAAATTATTAGGGGCAATAGTTGTTTAGAGTCTTAGTTTTGTTTAGTTTGCTAAGGGACTAGCAAAGGATAAGTGTGGGGTAGTTGATAGGAGCACAATGTGCGATGATATTATATGCTTATGCCCTCATTTATGCTTTGTTTAACCCTTATTTGTCTAAGATTGAGTCATAATATAGTTAGTGTCATTTTGGTAGAGTTTTGGTAAAATGTGCTTAACTGTCCGAAAAATGACTAAGTATGAGAAATCTGGAAAATAGTGCAAAATATGTCTTTTTCGCGATTTTGAGATGAGTAAAAATGTGATCAATCCTTGTCCGAATTCAATGAAATTTGGTATGCTTATTATTCATATATTGAGTAATGTTGTGTTAAAATTTCAGGTCAATCGGAGTTCGGGAAGTCACCCAAAAGATGGCTGCAAAACAGCAGTTCGAGCAAACCAATCCAGGGGCTTCCAGGGTTTTCCTGGGACTTTGATCCAACTTCGAAAAATCATTCCCGACGACTCACAAGGATTTTGATCGAGCCCTTTTATGGGGAGATGGCTATTTGTGTCTAGTTTATCTGAGACTTCGAATCGTATTGATCGGAGCTCCGAGGAGGGAGATATGCCGGAGTTACTGCAGCAACATCAAGTCTGCCGATTCTAAGAAGCTACAGCCTCCTTTTCACAATCTCTGTTTGCAATGGATCATATGGTGTACAAATGCATATGTGAAGATGGTCCAAGCTTAAGGAAGGAAGGAGGATGACACCAAGACAAGGCATTGAAGAAGAATATGAAGAAAGAAGTTCTCCTAGTCAAACTAGGAGAAGCTGCCGGAAGAGGCAGATTTGTGCCAAAATGAAGAGCTGCCGGTTGAGGACATTTTCGGTGGATCAAGACCTATCAAATGAAGTCCAGTGATTATACAAGAAGTCCATGAAGATGTGAAGCCCAAGGCTTGAAGAAAAATTCAGAAAAAGAAAACCTAATTAGACAATAAAAGGAAGGTTTCAAATCCTTAACCAACTTGGTTTTCTGATTTCCTTAAGCAACAAGGGCAGCCGGCAATACCTAGCTTTTCCTCTATAAATAGCCAGCTTTTACACAGAAAAACTTGTCACATTCTAAAGCAAAAATCTAGCCAAAGCTCTACCTAAATTTCCCCAAGAGTCCTACACAAAAACTCTAGCCTAAACCACCTCCACCACACCCAAAGTTTCTGCCGAAACCTTGGTACCTTGCTGCCGACACCACCAACTGCCGAGCAGCAATTCCATCCGACACCACAAGCCACCGGATCCATACAAGCTGAAGTCTCCAAGGTTTCTAATGTGTGATCCACTCCCTTCTCTTGGCTTTGTAATTTTTGTCGTAGTTATGTTAAACTTTGTCTATGAAGTTAGCATGTATTCTTGGTTTCAATTTTTATGTCTATGTATGAATTGGATGGAGATTTGGTTTTATGATTTGTATGTTCAATTCGTTTTCTTTATCTTTAGTTGGTGTTTGGGTGTAAGAATATGAGTTGCATGCTAAATTGTAAGGGAAATATGTAACAAGATAGTAATAGAATAATCGGCAAAAGCATGTTAATTTAGTTGTAGTTTCGTACTTGGTTAGTTCTTTGAACTCGTGTGCTTCAAAGGTCAGCGTTTTACACAAAAGCTATGTGTGAGACATTGATCTCATCAGCCGAAAATAATATGGATGGGGTAAACAATGATTTGCTTTATTTGTGTTGCTTTCACGAGGGCTAGGGTAGTTTAAAGAACTTGCATGTTTAATATGAAGAGTGACGCCTTATGTGTTAACTTGTTTCCAATTAAAAGACTTTGTGCGTATTTGCTAGCTAGTTCATGTGTCGACGCTGCGTGTCATGTAAACCGGTTAGTAACAAGATTAGGATTATACGCTGAGTTAATTCTAAGTACATGAGAAGTCTAGTAACAATTAGATGACCGCTGCGGCTCTAATTAGAATTGGAACTAAGTCAAGTCTACATCAGCTTAATGTGATTGCCGTGAGTCTTGTTTATTATTTGGTTATGTGATTTGATTGCTTTCGTGTTAGTGCTTTGTGGAAGAATGTCGACCAAACTTGTAAATAATAGACTTAGGATTTATTTTTCAGCAATTTATTTTCGTGCCTAGCATTAGTGGTAGCCTTGCTACCGATCCATATCAATTCCCCCATTGTGACGTTTTGTATATATGTGTATATGTTTTTGTCTAACAATCTCATATTTCAGGTACCCTTAATCCCCGGCTTAGAACGATCCCTACTTGCTTATACTACTAACGATATTTTGTAGGGTTTATTATTGTGTGCGAGCTTAGGCTCCCATCGAGCCACCTGCCCCCCAAATCACAACAACCGCCACAAATAAATACAAAATCTAATTCAACTGACTCACGGGTAATAAGAGCAATCTAACAAAATGAACTGGAATCACAAATAGAAATATAACAAGAAATGTAATATGAAACTAAAAGAATAAGGGATCACAGATCCCACATAGCGGAAGCAACAATGATGATGACTATGCCTCGACTCCGAGTACTCTTGACCTCTGATCACTACTCTGCACACTGGGCGATTTTAAAATTAAGGGCTCAGGGGAAAGTAAATTAAAGACGTTAGAGTGAGTGGATAAAAATAAAACAATCTAATATAATACTTTAATTGAAAGTATCATATTACTTTCCCAATATTTTATAAATAAAACCACATTGCATGCCTTTAATAAAATGTCCCACGTTTTAAGAAAATCATAAATTTTTAATCAGCCCCGCTGATATATCAAATAAACAAATAATGATTTTGTTTATATATGTATTTCAAAACGAAATATTTTTGAAAATCAATTAATAATATTTCACGACCAATCCCATTGGTCATATAAAAACCTAGTCCCGCTGGTTCGGGAATTTATTAAATTACAGAAAGTCTCATAGAGAAAATATTTCCGAAAACCAAATAATATAAAATCATGACCAATCCCATTGGTCATATAATAGAATAGGGGAACGTCATTACCACTATTTAATAGTAGCCTCCAAGACTAAGAGTCGAGCCTCCAAGACTCTCTCTATAGCGTCCCACGCCATGCCCGTACACGTCGACCACCGAGCGTGAATCTGACCTATGTGGTCAAGTCGTCACCTCGCATGGGCTCAGGCGACACTATGCCCGTACACGTCGACCACCAAGCGTGAATCTGACCTATGTGGTCAAGTCGTCACCTCGCATGGGCTCAGGCGACTAAGCTAGCTAGCATCAATATATATCTGGACCCTGATATGGTGAAAATCCGAAAACAAAACCGAAAGTACGCTTCCCCTTATATATCATAAATCCGTACGGTCCCCGACCGCACATCTGAGGCTTATAATAATCATTAGTATAATAGCCTCGAAGGAACATATATAAATATCTGACAAGCCTCAATGTCATAAAAATAATTTCGAAAAGAATATATAATGTCGACATGTCTCACATATCGTGAAATCATAAACTCCCCGGAAATCTCATTTCCGGTATTTCAAATATAAAATACAAAAACAACGATTAAGTATAATTTATCAAATCATACTATTTCCGGAAATCTCATTTCCGGGTACAATACGTACTACTAAAATAGTAGTAAAAGTATAACCCAAATCCATAATTTACTTTAAATATTAAATTAATAATTATAACAGGAGTATATGAATTATCGACTTTCGATAATTCATATCATGCTTACGAACTCATTTAATTAAATAAATTGCATTTCAATAAAACGTAATTGCATGCATTTATTTTAAAATAAAATCCACTCACAGTACGGCCGAGCGTGCCGCTAATCCGATCTCTCGTCCCGTCGAATAACCTCTCGACCTGTAATAGGGACGTAATTATAATTATTATGAAACTCGGAATTTATTTATAAACGTTAAATCTACGGACGTCCTTACTCGCACGAAACCTCCCAATTTCCTCTTTTTTAGTTATCGGTATAGGAATTACGCCTCAATACCGAAAATCTACGTCCGAAATTACTCAGGACACTCACCTCGTGTCCGATTAATCCTTTTACTAGTTATTTCGTCGTAAAACCCTTTTAAAACAACTTTTACCTTTTTACGGTAAGTCCACAGTAACTTTTAATGGTCAAACAGTAATTATTCTATGTAAAACAGTAATTCTGAAAGTCAAACAGTAAATGGTTAAAATCCAATTTACCATTTACTGTTTACTATTTACTGTTTACTTTTACTGTTTTACCATTTACTTTTCACCTTTTACTGTTTTACTTTTTACTTTTTACCGGTTTCACTATGCATCGTCTTCCTCACGCCGCCAGCAGCCGCAGCGCCGCCGCCCGCCACCGGCAGCTCCGCCACGGAGGCTAAAAACACCTCCAATCGGCACCAAATTCACCCAACACCATCGCCACCACCTCGGGGACTCATCCCCGACGTCTCCGCCGCCAAAAACAGTCCCAGCCGCCGCAAACGGCGGCCGATACGGCGGCCCAGACTGTCCAACCTCCAATTCTCACCAAAATCAACCAATTAACTATCAAACAACTCCTAATCGACTCAATTCCAAGTTCTAGGCACAAATTTACCCTCCAATTACATCAAAAACACAAATTTCACAACCTCCAATTCGGGAATCAAAAACCCTAAAAAATTTCCAATCCTAATTTCTCCTTACCTGGATCACAACGGATCAATTCTTTTCGTGGAGAGGTCACACGCGTCGATGCCTTCCTTTCCCCCCTAGAATCGGGTCAGGAGGTGGCCGGAGAGGCGAGCTCCAGTTTGACTGTGTCGAACCCTTCCCGAGATAAAATCGTCCAAACGACTGCGATTCGTCTCGAACCACCACTGCAGACGTGATGAGAGATGGGAGACGAATCGAACCCGACCGATGGCGCTCTGATTGGTGGCCGGACGGCGAGAAGCCGAGAGCGGCGACTCGGTCGGTGCAGCTCGGGCTGAGTCGGGAAGAGGAGGAGAAAAAGAGGAAAAAGAAAAAAAAAAGAAAAGGAAAAGAAGAAAAAAAGAAAGTTTTCCGTTCGGGAAATTTTTCATTTCCCCCTATTTATACTCGTCCAAAAATCGGACAATTTCCGATTTTACATCGTAACTTTTTCGTACGAACTCCAAATTGAGCATGCTACGTGTCCACGAACTCGTTTCAACGTCTTCTATCTCGACGAGAAATAAAATTCTCGGTCGGGTCAACTTATTTAAAAGTCAACCTTTTGAACTTTCAAATCGTAAAAACAATTCCCGAGGAGAAATAATAAAAGTACAACAGTTAAACGGTAATTCTAGATTCGGGTCGTATCATGCGGGTTGGCAAGGAAGGTGCATGGCTGCTGCGCAACAACTTCTCGGCAGCGGTAGGCAATTCCTCGCAAGGTTGGCACATGCTGAGTGCAAGGTGAGTGCCCGTATCCAATACGAGATGCCAGTATCGGATACGTCCTGACATGGGTGAACCTCGGCAGATACATCTGGGATACGTCTGGCCTTGTCATGGATACGAGGTGTCACGTGTCCGATACAAGATGTCGGACACGAGATGTCATCGTGCTAGTCCTCGGCAGTGCTGCGCGTAAGTGTGCGCGCGCTGACACTTCTTGTGTCCGATACTTGGTTTTCTTCTCGGCAGATTTGACCTTTGGCCAATCAGCATCTGTATACCCTATGACTTCAAATTCATTTTTCTTTTCGAACAGTAAACCTTTTTCAGGTGTCTTCTTGAGATACCTCAGAATACGATATACTGCATCCATATACTCTTCACTGGGACTATGCATAAACTGACTCACCACACTCACAACATAAGCAATATCAGGTCTAGTATGAGACAGATAAATGAGTTTCCCTACTAGACGTTGATATCGTCCCTTGTCTGTCAGGACTTGATCTGGATAAATAGTAAGGTTATGATTCATCTCAATTGGTGTCTCAGCTGGCTTGCAGTCAAGCATTCATGTTTCAGCTAACTGGTCAAGTACATATTTGCGTTGGGATAAAGAAATTCCTTTCTTAGACCTGGCCACTTCAATTCCAAGAAAATATTTTAATTGTCCAAGATCTTTCATTTCAAACTCCTTTGAAAGATATCTTTGTGGAGCCTCCATCTCTTTTGGGTCATCGCCTGTGACAATCATATCATCAACATATACTATCAGAGCAGTAATATTACCCTGACGGCGCTTAATGAACAAAGTGTGATCTGAGTTACTCTGTTTGTAACCAAATGCCTTTATTGATTTAGAAAATCTCACAAACCATGCTCTCAGAGACTGTTTTAGATCGTATAGGGACTTCTTCAATCTGCAAATTTTGCCAGCATCACAAGGCTTATTACTGACACCTGGCGGTAAGTCCATGTACACTTCTTCATCTAGATCTCCGTGGAGGAAAGCGTTCTTTACGTCAAATTTCTGCAAGTGAAATTAGAAGTCTAACAGTGTTAATGTTTGCCACAGGTGCGAAGGTCTCTTGATAATCAATTCCATAGCGCTGTGTGTATCCCTTGGCAAGTAATCTTGCTTTATATCTGTCAATGCTCCCATCAGCTTTAAGTTTCACCGTAAAGACCCACCGACATCCAACAGTCTTCTTACCAGCTGACATAGTGACAATATCCCATGTTGAGTTCTTCTGTAAGGCTTTAAGTTCTTCATTCATTGCTTGTTTTCACTTGGGATCTGCCAAGGCATCAAGTACATTGCTAGGAATAGATACATTGGATAATTGATTAACAACAAGAGCATGTGACCCAGACAACCTATGATTTGACATATAATTAGCTACATGATATTTTGTTTTGGCTTTGATGTCTGGCTCATAATGTTTTGGAGGAATACCCTTAGTAAGTCTATGTGATTTTCTAAGTTCATTAGAAAATAATTGTACCTAATGCGGAACATTCATAGCAGATTCTTCGGTTAATGGTGTAGGTGGGGGATACGAAACTGTACTTGGTGCAGAGGATGTTCTGTGGTCGGATGCATGTGTTGGAAAAGTGGTATGTTACACATCAGGCAGGTCAATAGGGGGACCCATCGGAGCAGCATGTGTTTGTGACACATTTGGCGTGTCAAGCTCGGCTGGAGTGCGCGGCTTGGCAGAGGCAGATGGCTCGGCTAAAGGCTTGGCAGAGACAGACGGCTCAGCAGAGCTGTCTTCTTCTCCTCTTTTTTCTTCTGTCAGTTGCTCTCTCCTCTTGTCTTTTTCTTCTTTTCCTCTTTCTTCTTCTGTCAGTTCCTTTCTTCTCTTGTCTTTTCTTCTTTTCCTCTTCCTTTTTCTTCTTTTCCTCTTTCTTCTTCTTCTTCTGTCAGTTCCTTTCTTCTCTTGTCTTTTTCTTCTTCTCCTCTTTCTTTTTCTTCTGTCCCTCCTTTTTTGTCTTCGTCTCCTTTGTCTCTTTCTTTTTCTTCTATCCTTTCTTCTGTCGGTTTCAAATTTGTGTCAGTACCAAATTGCTCTTCTAGTGCTTCGATGTCCTTAAACGCATCAAATTCAAATACATGTCTAGAGTTCCCTCAGTTCCCTTCATATTACTTCTCCCCCTGAAAGGAAGACACCGGTGGTTGAGGAGAAAAATATGGCTCAGCTTTGCGAAAGGAGACGTCAAGAGACACATGTACAGTGTCAGTGATGAAATCATAACAACGATATCCTTTTTGAAATTCAGCATATCCGATAAAAACACATCGCCTAGCACGAGAATCAAGTTTGCTGCGCTGAACTTTGGGAATATGAACATAGACCACGCAACCAAATACACGAGGTTCTAAATTTGGTAGAGATGGAACTAAGAGGAGTGTCTGAAGTTTTTGTTGAGGGTTTTGAAATTCAATTACTCGAGATGGGGTGTGGTTAATGAGGTATGCAACAGATTTCACAGCTTCACCCCAATACTCACGAGGAACATGCATGCCAAATAAGGATGCCCGAACAACTTCGAGTAGCTGGCGATTCTTTCTTTCTGCTAAGCCATTTTGTTGTGGAGTATAGGTATTGGAAGTCTGATGTCGAATACCATGAGTGCTCATAAATTCGTGCATGGGTCCATTAACATATTCTCCACCATTGTCCGACTGAAAAACACGAATAACCTATTGATATTGTGTAGATTAGACACCATCTTGGGAAATTCCTTGAACATAACACAGACTTCACTTTTGTGCTTTAGTAAGGATACCCATGTCATTCTGGTACAATCATCAATAAAGGTCACATAGTAGCGAGCTCTAGAAAGAGAAGGGATTTAGCAGGCCCCCAAACATCCGAATGAATTTTCATAAAAGGAATTGGACTTTTATTCAAACTAGGAGAATATGGAATACGGTGGCTCTTGGCCAGTTCACAGATATCACAATGAAAATCTGACTCGCTCACACTACCAGAAAAAAGGGTTTTCCCGACGAAAAAAAAAAAACGGCCGACGACTAAAAATTTTCGTTGGTAATTCCATAGAATTGACGACGATTTTATTTTTCGTCGGTGGGAAAACAAAATCGTTGGCCATATTTTAACCATAGCCGACGATACTGTTTTTTCTTTGGTATAAACAAAAATCGTCGACTATATTATATTTCAGTCGACGATTTTGGATTTTCGTCGGCCTTTCTCTAAAACATTAGCCGACGAAAACTTTTAAAATTTTGGCCGACGAAATTGACATTTTCGTCGGCTATAAGTCTATATATTTTCAGATCTAGACAGCAGCTGCTCATTTAAAAAAAAAACGAAAAAAAAACGGGAGAAAGAGTGAAAAATCTGTGGGTATTGTTGAAATCAGTCCTCTCTTACATTGTGGAGCTATATATAGGTACGTATATGTGTATATATGTTGATTTTGAGTTTTAGTTGAGTTGATTTTGAGTTAGTAAGTGATTTTTTGTTTTGTTGTTGTTTTAGTGTTAGAATGTATGTATATATGTTGATTTTGAGTTGTAGTTGAGTTGATTTTAAGCTAGAGTTTAATTATGTGTTTTAATTTGATGTTATTTTAATTAGTGTTAAAATATATATATATATGTGTGTGTGTGTGTGCGCATGTGTGTGTGGAGTTTAATTATATATATGTTAATTAATGGTTGTTGATAGTGTAATTAACTTAAATAATGGTTGATATATAGTGTAACTTAAATAATGGTTGTTAATGGTATATATATATATATATATATATATATATATATATATATATATATATATATATATATATATGAGTTGATGTTGATAATAATATATATTGTAATGTAATTAATTATTAAGAATTTATATATATATATATATATATATATATATGTATGTGTTAATTAATTTCTTATTATTTAAAGTTATATATATATATATATTATTTTCAGGCTATATATGGATCCGGATAAGAGTTGGATTTCGCTTCCAAGGCATGACCGACGATACACTACAGGAGTTGTGAATTTTTTGCAGTTCGTCGAGGAAAATGCAAACGAGAATGAATACCATTATTGCCCGTGTAATAAATGTAGGTGCCGCAGTGATATGTGTCGATTTCCGATTAGGACAGTATGGGAGCACCTAAAGAGTAAAGGGTTTTGGCCGAAGTACACGCGTTGGATATATCACGGTGAGCCATCATTAGATGGATCGCATGATCATGGGCAGTTTTTTTAGGCGGGCAGTAGTAGTACATCCAACGATCCAACAATGGCATTCGTCAACGACGTGTTTCCTTTTGAAAGCGGTGTACGTGGGGAACAATATATGCATGACCCGATGCAGCCCTTCCCACAAGTTGTCAACACTGCTGCCTTTGACAAGTACAACAAACTGATTGCATTGCAACAGACCCCTGTGTCTTCAAGTTCTGAGAAGACAGTTCTTCAAAGTGTGATGGAGGTAATGAGGATTAAAGTCGAGACAAAATCGACTATCAGGCAAGTGGATGAATATCTATAGTACACTTCTTCGTTGTTGGAGGAGGGTCATCGTAATCCTACCAATCACCGTAAGGTCCGAAGTATCCTCAAAGATCTAGGGCTTTCCTACATTAAGATCCATGCATGCGCATTTGACTGCGTTCTCTTCTAGGGTAAAGATGCAGAAGGGAATGACCTTGCTAGCCTTGACACATGTCCGATATGTCAGTCTGACCGATATAAGTTGACGGGAGCAGGCAATATGAAACCTGTGAAAGTGCTTCGGTATTTTCCGTTGAGAGATAGGCTTGAGCGGTTGTACATGTCAGAAACCACAACAAAAGCTATGAGATGGCACGGTGAGCGGGACGCGGGAGACGCAGATGTCATGACACACATCTCTGACGGAGCGGCTTGGAAGCATATAAACAATGAGTTTCCTCATTTTGCGTCAGATGTCAGAAACGTCAGGCTCGGGCTCTCAACCGACGGGTTCAACCCTTTCGGCACCATGAGTCTTTCATACAGTATATGGCCGGTGGTTTTGGTACCTTACAACTTTCCTCCGTGGATGTGCATGAAGAAGGAATATAATATGTTGACGTTGTTGATTCCGGGGCCTGGTTACCCAGGGAAATGTCTCGATGTGTATATGAGACCATTAATTGAAGAGCTTAAGGTATTGTGGGACGTTGGTTATCCCACTTTTGACAAGTACAAGGAGGAGACGTTCCAGATGCATGTCATGGTTATTGGTACCATCAGTGATTTTCCTGCTTATGGGATGTTGTCGGGCAGCGTTGTTAGGGGATACAAGGCTTGTCCAGAGTGCCTCAGCGATTATGGGAGCACCCCTCATTGCAACAAGATATGCAGAATGGGTCATCGTGTGTTCCTTCCGGCGGATCACCACTGGCGTTACGAGTCCGCCGCATTTGATGGAACCGAAGAACACGGTGGTCCTCCCAGAAGATGGACGGGAAGAGAAATTTTAGCAGTGCTTAATGAGTACGATTTTGGGCCCCTCAGCAATCATCCCGATATTGTGGCGGAAATACCTGAAAGGCCTGAGGAGTACAAATTCTGGACACATAAGAGCATATTGTGGGAACTCCCGTATTGATGTGAGTTGCTGATCCGCCACTTCCTAGACGTTATGCACATAGAAAAAATATTTCTGAAAGTGTGGTGGGCACAACGCTGAACTTGGAGGGGAAGACGAAAGTCGGTCCTAAGGCTCGCACTGATCTGCAAAACATGAATGTCAGAAAACAACTATGGTTGAAACAAGGGAAGAGAAAAATGCCTCAAGCTCCTTAAACCGTCAAGCCTGAGCATAAATCAGAAATTTTCCATTGGATAAGTCGGGCCAAGTATCCTTCAGGCTTTGCTGGAAAGGTACGTATTTTACACCTTATGTTAATTTCCTCATCAATATATGTGATTTAGTATTAATGTATTATCATAACACTTTAAAAACTTGATTTATAGGCAACTTGGACAATACGGTGATTTTGTCCAAAACAGATCCGCACCTGAAGGATGTATAGCATAAGCATATATTGCGCACGAGTGCGTCACCTACATGAAGCTGTATTTAGGAGCGTTACAGGAAAGCATACCGGAAGATGTACCTTCACAGTTCAATCTTTCCATACTCTCCGACGATGTTGTACTCGGTGGAAACATGCCAGCTTCCTACAAGTTGAAAGATTATGAGCTAGCCATTGCACATTGGTGGGTACTAATTAACTGTTTAGAAGTTCAGTTTTGGAAGAACATGCATCTAAACTGTGAACAAGTAGGAGGTGATCTCGTTTACCACAACCGGACATTCGCAGAGTATTTCGGCTGCTGTGTACGTAACTTTAACATTATTCTATACGTATTTATATATTATTGTGTATAATTATTCATATTTATAGTTGATTCTGATGGTTGCAGATGGACCTCATTAAAAATGATAATCACCCAAATTGGTCGCACGAACTCAGACTGCTAGCGATGAAGCCGGTCTATTCAAAAGTTTATGCGACGTGCAAGGTGAATGGTGTGTTATTTCGATGTGAAGAGAGAGACGTCAGACTGAAAACACAAAATTCAGGGGTTATGGCACATGGTGGGGATGATGGAGTTGACTATTACGGTGTTCTCCATTCAGTTGTGGAACTGCATTATGGGGAAGGCATGAAAGTGCACCTTTTCAAGTATAGATGGTTTGACACACGGCCGCAGAACATGAAAACCGATCAATACGGCATAAGTTCTGTGAACACTAGTACATCATGGTATGAGGATGACCCGTTCGTTTTATCCACATGGGTGAAACAAGTGTTTTATCTTGATGATCTCGCCAAGGGGGACCCGTGGAAAGTAGTCAACACTATCCACCATCGCAACATTTACCGGGCGTCTACACTTGGAGTGGCTGAAGAGAACGAGGAAGGTGGCACCGCGTATCAAGAGCCCAACCCAAACAGTATTCCTGACTCCTCTTTTATTCGCCTAGACACGCCGGTGCGAATTCGACGTGAAGAGCCACTGCTTGTTGATGTTGATCCAAATGAAGAAACTAACGAGGACTCTAGTGGTGAGGAAACACATAGATTACCCCTATCGAGCAATTCAGAAACTGAAGAAGACTCATCCGATGATTCCGATTACAATCCGCCGGATTAAGTAATCCTTTCATTTGTAATCTCAAAATTTCTAATGAACGGGCGTGGGGATGAGCCTCCCAACTAGACTGGGTTCCAAACCCCTTAAAAAAAAAGGACAAACTACTGGTCACTCCTCAAACTTTAACTGACTCGACAGTTTAGTCCTTAAGGTTTCAATTTCAACAGATCACTCCTCCAACTTTCACTGACTCGACAGTTTAGTCCTTCAGGTTTCAATTTCAACAGATCACTCCTCCAACTTTCACTAACTCGACAGTTTAGTCCTTAAGGTTTCGATTTCAAAATATGTAGTTGGATGAGTGATCTGTTGAAATTGAAGTTGTAGGAGGAGTGATCTGTTGAAATTGAAACCTTAAGGACTAAACTGTCGAGTTAGTGAAAGTTGGAGGAGTGATCTGTTGAAATTGAAACCTTAAGGACTAAACTGTCGAGTCAGTGAAAGTTGGAGGAGTGACCAGTATTTTGTTCAAAATTTTTTTTGAAATATGTTGACTGCTGGGTTTCTGTTTTCTTGATGTTCAATTTAAGTTATATATGAACAGGAAATAGGAATACGACAGGTGTAAACCTACTGATTTTTTTTACCTTTTTCATATAATGGCCGACGAAAAACACGTTATTTCGTCGGCTATACTCATCATAGCCGACGAAAAATTTGTTATTTCGTCGGCTATACTGATAATAGCCGACGAAAAATACATTATTTCATCGGCTATAACTACATTGGAAAATACATATTTTATTTCAGACAGAAAAAGACAAAAGAATAGCCAACGACTACGAGTCTCTCGTCGGCTATGATTTAAAAACAAAAAACAAAAAATGACCATATTCCATTTTCTATCACTAACGATAAACCATTGCTTCATCCTTCAAATACAAAAATGTTGTGAAATAAGATATGCCCGAAATAATGAAATACGTCTACGGTTGAAAAATGACAAGATTCTGATAAAATCTGAGTGGCGAAAGATGCGGTCAAAGGTTTTATTCCTTCGTTTTCCTATGGGTAGCCTAACGTTCGTTAAATCAATTTTGTAAAATTTTTATACGATTAGTTGCGTCTCATCGATTTGAAACTATTATCTGTTGAAGGTCAAGCCAAAAAACGTTCGGTTGACTCACCCGGTTGACCGTCCCGATCGAGCCTTTAACGTTGTCAGATGTAGTTGGATTTTTTTTTCATATATGTATTTAATCTTAACAGTGCTATCTGACGGTTGGAATAGATTTTATAAACTTTTAGATTCAAAATCAGAACATATGCACTAATGTTCCTTAACTTGTTTACTAAGTGTTTAAGTGAATGTATAGTTTCAAATAGTTACTATACGTAGACTCTTCAAATGCAAAAATGTTGTGAAATAAGAGATGACCGAAATAATGAAATACGTTTACGGTTGAAAAATGACAAGATTCCGATAAACTCTGTGTGCCGAATGTTGCGATTAACTGATTTTTACTTCCGTTTTCGTATGGGTAGCCTGACGTTCATTAAATCAATTTTGTAAAAATTTTATACGATTAGTTGCGTCTCATTGATTTGAAACTATTATCTATTGAAGGTGAGGCTAGAAACCGTCGTTTAACTAGACTAATTTCCGTTTTTAAGCGTTTAGAGGTTTGACTTAGTGGTTTGACCAATAGTTTAGCCGACGAAAATTATATTTCGTCGGCTAAACTCTTGCGATCCGCGCCTTTTCATTGTCCGCCGTTGGATGGCTCAGATCTAACGGCTGTTGATTTTCCAAAATATAGCCGACGAAATCTTTTAAATCGTTGGCTATTCTCTTGCGATCCGCGCCTTTTTATTGTCCGCCATTGGATGGCTCAGATCAGACGGCTGTTGATCTTCCAAAGTATAGCCGACGATGTTCATAGAATAGCCAACGACATTCAAAGAATAGCCGATGAAATCTTTTAATTCGTCGGCTATTCTCTCTGCTATAAAAGCAGAAAACCGCAGCAGCCCGACATTTTCAACCCTAAATCCGTAAAAACTCCTCCTCCGCTCCTCAAATCGGCCGCTCTCCTCCTCCGCTCCTCAAATCGGCCGCTCTCCTCCTCCAATCAAGTACACTCGTCCTCCTCCTCCTCAAATCGGCGCCGGCCTCAACATTCCTCCTCCATCCGGCCCTCTGATCCTCCTCCATCCGACCGGAATCTTCCCCTCCTCCTCCGGCCACCTCCTCCTCCTTCCCCTCCTCCTCCTCCGCCAAAACAGATCCGAAGGTTTTTTTTTTTTTCAATTTATTTTAATTTTATAATTTAGGTATATAATTTAGGTATTTATGTTAATTTAGGTATAATTTAGGTATTTATGTTAATTTAGGTAATTGTTTTAGGTATAATTTAGGTATTTATGTTAATTTAGATATAATTGTTAATTTAGGTATTTATGTTAATTTAGGTATAATTTAGGTATTTATGTTAATTTAGGTAATTTTTAAGGTATAATTTAGGTATTTATGTTAATTTAGATATAATTATTAATTTAGGTATTTATGTTAATTTAGGTAATTTTTTAAGGTATAATTTAGGTATTTATGTTAATTTAGATATAATTGTTAATTTAGGTATTTATGTTAATTTAGGTAATTTTTTTAAAATTTATTTTAATTGTATAATTTAGGTATAATTGTATAATTTATACGTATAAATTGGTAGCCTAATTATATAAATGGTTATATTTATGTTAATGGTTAGTATTATTTAAAATTAGTTAAAATTGAAAAATTAATTTGTTAGTATGTTTTAAAATATGTTAGTATTATTAGTTATTATATTAATTAGAATTTGTTATTTAATGTAATATAATTTAATATTAATTAATGTATTAATGCCTCAAGCTCCAGATGGCCGATGCACTCAGACAGTTATTCGGAGGCCGTCGTTCTTCCAGATCTAGGGGTTCTGGAAGTTCTGCCGGTTCCGTAGACTCCGACAGGACCCTTAGCCAGCCTGAGAGGACCACCAGCCAGTCGCGGAGGAGTGTGGATTCATCCCAGCCGCGGAGGACTGTGGATTCATCCCAGCCGCGGAGGAGTGTGAGTTCTCGGCACCAGACCCTTCTCTAGGTGGGGCGGCCGTCGAGCAGTTTACGTCCCCCTTTCGGGCCAGATGCTCCGAGGTCTAGTAGGCAGCTATTTCAAGACGAGATAGCTCTAGACGTTCCTCAGGTCCGTATGCCTGAGGTTCATCGGGAGCCGATGACGAGTCCGGCGACGTCTGCTGCTGAATCGACTGAGGGGCCTACTCTCCCAAATCAGCTCTACCTCCCGTACAACATTCCTGCGATACCCGAGGTCGACTTTCGTGGTGTGCCCATATGGCCTGATACGCCTCAGTACGTGAGTGTTGCGGAGGCATACCATCAGCAGTCATTTGAGAGACCTGAGCTCCTGATTTCGGCGAGGAGAAAAGGAAAGTCGACAGACTGGTCATCCAGTTCAGGTAACATTTGATTTTATTAATTAAATGTTTTATTAAAATTAACGCACTAATATTTAATTTTATTAACCAATCGTCGTTTATGTGATAGGGACAGCCGCTAGCAGTTCAACGAGGAATACAAGAGGTGTCATATGTTTTGACACGCTCAGGAGAACTGTTGAGAGCAAGGGGAGGATCCAGATCAACGAACCCCCTAATCAGGAGGTTCAGGGGAAAAAACGCCGCGATTACGCGGGTTGCGTGGGGGCACTGATTAGGGATAGAGTCTCTATGTTGTGGACACAGTGGGCAGATGTGCCGGGAGAGATCAAGAGGGAGGTCAACAACGCAGCGTCGGTGAGTAATTTAAAAAATTTAATTTCTTTATCGTAATATTTAATAATTTTCGGTATTGTTATAATTGTAAAACTAATAAAATATTATCTTTCAGACATACTTCGAGATTGCCGAACACAAGCAGGATTGGGCGGACGCGATGCAAAACTCGAGGTACGTTGGGAATTCCTCAGCTTATAATTTGAAATATTTTATGATATTAATAATATTTCTAATGCACTTTTGTTTTTTCTGTAGGTTCAAAGAGTGGAAAAACGAGCTCCGTACCCACTTTAACGAATACGACAACCGTGGTCGTATGGGTACTCCCAGAGAGTTCATGTTCAGGGAGTACGAGTGGCGTTGGTTGAAGACAGTAGACTTCAACAACCCACTTATGCTGGTAAATACTAAACTTAACTATAAATGTTTATTTTGTTAAAATTTTAATTATTAGTTTAATTATTTTATAATTATTACACTAATATTTTTTTATGTATTTTTCTAATATTTTATTATTTGTTTGAAGGAACGGTCTCGGATAAACTCTGCGAACCGCCGCCGTAACACAACCCCCCATCATGGTGGTTCTAGGCCATTTGCACAATATCAGGAGGAGGCGCTTAGAGATCATCCTGATAGCAACCCGTAGAGACGTTCAAGAAGGCTTATCCACAAGCGACAGAACAGCCCGTAAGTCGTTGATTACGATTTTAAAATTTTAATTATTAATTTTACTTAATTATATATTTGTTAGAATATTAATTATTTTTTTTTCCCGTTCAATTAGGAGAGGGTGAACCGGGCCGAAGAAGAAGTGTTGCAGCAAGTAATTCAGGAGACACAACCGAACATTTCAGAGGCAGATCTGCAAGAAGCCCTGCGCCAGGTCGACCGATCGAATGTCCAAACGGCAGCGAGGATGTTCGACGCAGCCTTCCCAGACCGGTCAAACCAATACTACTGCCGGGGTTTGGGAAGTTCTGAAATAGGGCTCCTGAAGACCACTAAGGGAGGTCAAAAGAAGGGAGGCGGGGACAGCCAACAGATGAGGGGGGAAGTGCAGAGATTGGCCGCAAGATTGGCGGCTGAGTCCCAGAGATCACAGGAGCAACACCGCAGAACACAGCAGTATCATTTGGATATGGTCAGTTGGCATGCTGAATGCGAGAGAATTCGGCGACACAACTACGCCGGCCAACAAAACTGGTGGTATGATATGTTCGCGGCACAACAACAAGGCCTTGAACCCCCGCCCCCGTTTCAGCCGTTAGTTTAACCTCTAATGCCTCAACCTCCCGAGTTCGTTCAGCAGGATGACGAGCATGATGGAGAGCAGGATGCTGGGGATGACGTGGTGGACTTTAGTGCTTTAGGTGATGATTAGGGTTATATTTTATTTATATTGGAACAAATTAAATAATAAGTCATTTAGACGTGTTTCTTGTTGGTGTAAATGCATGGATTGTCATTGTGAATTGCAAGTTGCTTGGAATGGTAATTTAGAAATTAATTTAATTTTTTTTCTCCAAAATGTAAGAATAGCCGACGATATTGGCATTATTTCGTCGGCTATAATCTCTATAGCCGACGATTTTTACCAAATTTCGTCGGCTATAATCGTTATAGCCGACGAAAATGACATTATTTCGTCGGCTATAACTAATTAATGCCTATTAAAATATTAATATATTCCGACAAAATAACCGATGAAATAGATGAAATCGTCGTCTATATTTCAGAACAAATAGCCGACGAATTTCGTCGGCTATAGTTTACAATATCGTCGGCCATACTCGAAAATAGCCGACGATTTCGTTATTTTCGTCTGCCATTCGTTTTACCGACGCCCTTTTACAAACGAATTATAGCCGACGAAAGTTTTGTCAGCAGAAGGAATAGCCGACGAAAATTTGACATAGTAGACGAAATTTTTTTTGTCGGCTATTCTGTCCGATCTGGTAGTGTCACAAGTGCAAAAAGATGCGGTTGGAGCTTTTTAAGGTAAACAAAAGAAAGGTGTCTTAATCTGCTGTGCCATAACCAAACTGTATCCTTCGCATGCTCAACGCTATTGACTTGATTAACTTGTCCAAAAAAGCATTGTTCGCCACTCTCTACCAGGTCCAGGTAGTACAGTTTCCCCCTTCTAACACCATAACCAAGAATCCGCCGAGTTAGAATGTCCTGAAATACACAAAAACATGGGTAAAAGGTAACAAGATATGTGAGTGCTAGAATAATTTGACCAACAGAGAGAAGGTTATGGGCTAGAGAAGGAACAACCAACACAGAATCAAGGGTTAAAGTATCAGACAAGTCAATAGATCCTTCTCCGAGAACCGGAGTTGGAGTACCATTAGCAGTAGAGACATTATGTTGGGAAAAGGTATGTAAATATTTCACAAGACTAGAATCATTTGTCATGTGGTATGTTGCCCCTGTATCAATTATCCAAGATCTATTCGAAAAAACCTTACCAGGTGTATCTGATTGTGCTACATTAGCGGAGGCAGAAGGAGGCTGCTCGTCCTCTGTAGTAGCCACAACAGCTATTGCTTTATTTTTGCGTGGCTTCCTTGTGAAATCCCACCAATCAGGATAGATAATGACTTCAAAACACCGGTTCTTACTATGTCCAACCTCGCCACAGAAAGGACACTTAGTGTTAGCATAAGGATTAGGCTTGGCCGGGAATCGACAAGCTGGAGGTCGAGCTGGAGCTGAAGCTGGAGCTGGAGCACGTGGGAAGCCTGGTGGAGGTCCTTGTCAACGTTGACCTGCCATAGTTGAGGACTATGCGTATCCCATCGCCTGCCTCTCCGAATGCAGCTTTCGGACATATGCATAGCTTTGCTCCAAGGTGAATTTGGGATCTTTACGAAGAATTTCTCCACGAACTTGATTATACTCTAAATCGAGCCCACTTAGGAAGATGTGAACTCGTTGTCGTGCAATGACAGTTGTTTCTTGGACAACAGCACCTACTGTGTGATTTTGAGAAGCTGTGCGCTGATCAATCTCTTGAAACATCCCCACCAATTCATTGTAGTAGACGGTAAGAGTACAACCATTTTGTTTGGCTGTAAAACACTTCCTGTTTAATTCAAAGATGCGAGTCTCATCAGAATCGTCATAAAAAGTTTGTTGAACGGCATCCCAAACATCTTTGGCAGTGGGAAGTCGGATATAGCGATTCACCAGAGACGGCTCCATGGAGTCAATGAGCCAACTTTTTACTTTTTGAGTGTTAGTGATTCAGGTGTCAAATTCAGGAGTGCCCGCAGCTGGTGCTGCCGTAGCACCAGTAAGATAGCCCACTTTGCCTCGTCCTCCAATTCTCATCTCCATAAGTGGTGCCCAGATGGAGTAATTATTTTATATTAAGACAATATTAGTTGAAAAGTCGAGTTATCCGGGGTGGTGGTGTGATAATGGTTGACAATTTGAGTGGGCATGTTTGTGAGAGCAGTAGATGTCGATGAACTTTGGGTCGGAGATGTAACGTCATCTGTTGTCATCTTGAAAAAAAAAATGAGAGAACTAGAACAAATTGCAAGATGGCTATCTGAGTAGGAGAGGGACAAACAGGGGGGCCACCGGCGTCAGGAAGAGGCAGGGGACAAATCCTGTTGTCCTATCTGTGGAGCAGACTGACCATGTGCAGTAGAAGAATTGAGAGAGGCTCGGCTCGGCTGGCGTCTTGGCTAGCTTGGCTGCTCCTCTTTTGCTTTTTGGGTTTGGCTGTGTTTAATTTGCTTTTTGTATGTTTATGGTTGTGTTTGTGTTTGGATTTAGGGTTCTTGCTTTTTGAGGTGTGCAGCGGAAAAATATGTGATGGTAGGGTTTTTGTTTTGTGCTGGCTCTGATGTCAAATAGAAAAGAAAGGTTGAATATTTGCTTAATTGTTATTCTTCTCCATAAGGAGATATATATATAGTGATACAACTCTACATCTACAAGGAAAATAATAATCCTATACATACAAGAAAAGTAATAATTCTAGAATATTTTACAATAATTGGTATACTTTGATGAACTAGGCGTACTGTTGTGAGCATTCCCAATGGTCCATCCGCTCTTGCAGTAAAGGAAGCAGCATGGGGTCTTGCTCGCTACACTGCCATTTCTCAAGTAAGAAAAATGCTAGTTGTGTTGCAAGAGAACATTACTTAATGTTATTTATGTTGAATTTTGTATTTGCTATTTGACAACAGTTTTCAAAGTTGATTGATTAATTACTGTATCAGATTGGTTGATATATCTGTCTAGTTAGGACGTGTTTCTGATTGAGAAAGTTTCGTTTATTGATTCTATAGGACAGTGGATTGGTCCCAATCGTAGAGCCAGAGATCTTGCTTGATGGTGAGCACGGTATTGACAGGACCTTCGAAGTTGCTCAAGCAGTGTGGGCTGAGGTGTTCTTCTACCTTGCCCAGAACAATGTCTTGTTTGAGGGTATCCTCCTCAAGCCAAGTATGGTTACTCCTGGAGCTAAGTGCAAGGAAAGAGCCACCCCAGAACAGGTTGCTGACTACACCCTCAAGCTCCTCCAGAGGAGAATCCCCCAGCAGTCCCTGGAATCATGGTAAGTCTCAGAAAAAACACCAAAAAAGTGACATTTGTATGTTTCATAAAGTTATATGTTTCATGTATTAATATGTTATGATTGTGTTTTGTTGAGCAGTTTTTGTCTGGTGGACAATCTGAGGTTGAGGCAACCCTGAACTTGAATGCAATAAACCAATCACCAAACCCGTGGCATGTGTCATTCTCCTATGCCAGAGCTCTCCAGAACACTTGCCTGAAGACATGGGGAGGCCGACTGGAGAACGTGCAGGCTGCTCAGGAGGCACTACTTATCCGTGCCAAGGCCAACTCTCTTGCTCAGCTTGGAAAGTACCCGGAGATGGAGAGTCAGAGGAGGCAAAGAAAGAATTGTTCGTCAAGGGCTACGTGTACTAGATCGTTTGTGCCAGTGATATAGACGATGAACAACCGAAAGGAAAGATTATCATGATGTTAAAGGAATGAAGACTAGGTTCTGTTAAATGTGTGTATCGCTTTATAGCCCATGAAAGACTATTTTTGTTCATGATCATTTCATGCACTTTTAGCAACTTAATAAGCTTCTTGATGATGAGTTAGCTAGTGTTTATTTCTCAATCAAATATTTCAATTAATAAACTATATTAAAAATGCCTCACAACTCTTGGGAAAAGTTTTCCACTAGCCATCAACTTTCTCAATAATTCCCAACCGCACCATACACTCTAAGAGTGTTCCCAGTCACCCAAAATTGACACCTTATTTGAATATTTGTATCTAAAATGCCCTCCTCTCTCTCTCTCTCTCTCTCTCTCTCTCTCTCTCTCTCTCTCTCTCTCTCTCTCATGGCTTCGAAACCTTGACGAACGATTGTCTCTGCGCTCCTCCTTGATTGGCGTCGTCGACTACATCATTGATTTCAACCTAGAAATCTCCACCGTCAAGGTGTCGCTCCTCCAAATCTCGCCGGAGATTTTCCTCTATTACAGCCTCGTAACTGCCGTAGTGACCTTGGAGGATGGGAAGAAAGTTCAACAACGGCGATGATCATTGACAAAAACTGAGAGATGATAGATTTGCTATCGGAATCGGGGCGGCCCGAAAATTGGTTATGGAATTATCAGGGTCTTCTCAATGTGTAGAAGAATGTGGTGATGATTAGAATAATTTCATAAACAATTTCATCAAAATCTTCTGCAGTTTATCAAATGTGGCTATGTAACAATAAATTTGTGAACCTGAAAGTTATTGTCTTCTCATTGAAATTGGAATTCATATATAGTGCTTCCACGATCGACAATTTTTTTCTTGTTTGAGTTATTTTACTTATTTATTAGCTGGGCAATATGATGCTTATGAGTATTTGTTTAGTTGTGGTGATTTTGTTTTCTTTGGCATCATTGTAAATAAAATACATAGTTTTTGTAGTGGATTGGCAAAAACAGCTCTATGAGCCGCCGACGACTTTGATTAGATGTGGAAATTAAATGAGAGGGATGAGACCGAGTAAGGTTCTTTGAATCTGTTGCCATATTAAATTCTAATGATATGAGGTACATTGGGGCAATAAGGGATTTATTGGGTGCAATAACGGCCTGGTACCTGAAATTAAGATTATATTGGAGGTCTATTAAGGGCAATAGAGATCTGGTGGCCATAATCAAGGTTCTATTGGGGGCAGTAGAGTTCTATTGGGGGGTAGTAGGGTTCTATTGGGGGCAATATGGTCAACGGTCACTGAAATCCGGTCACTTTTCGAGGGAATCCGGTCTCGGTCGCTGGAATCTAGTCACCGGTCAACGGCCCACACTCAATGGTTAACAGTCAGTCCTCTATTTTCTAATAGATGTCTATTTTGGATTTATTTGATTAATTAAGTATAGTTTAGACTCTAGGTCATTATCCTATTTTGTTATGAATGAAAATGAAAATTAAGTGTTGAACACTAAGGTATTTTATTTTAATTGCCTCAAAGCTAATTAAGGACCATCAATTTCGTACAAATTGCATTAGAGAATTTTTGAAATTATTTAGGTATTATCTCTTCTTATTAGGGTATTATTTCAACGAATCATCATGATATTGTGAATGAGATGACTTATACAACTAATAATTTTGAAGTGTTTGATGACCTTTTCATTATTGAGTGTCTTGCAAAGTAGAAAAATTATCCCAAAAGGATTACAGTACCCCATCTTCAAACATTATAGTGCACATTAATGAGTTTATTTCAAATGCAACCATTTCTAACTTCAAGAAGACAAAAAACTAGATCCACGTACAGTACCTTTAGATTCTTAATCTCTGATAATCGTCTTTATAAAGCTTAAACGCAATAAGTCGTCCGGGGCCGATTCACTGACGTGGTCCTTTGAAATTTTGCACCACCCAAAAAAAATTCACAAAATATCCTAAAAAATCTTAATGCTGCATAATGAAGAATCTACCTCCGAAGTGCTTCTCCTTGGGAGGGCACTCATCGACGTTCGTGCACTTGACTATTAGAACGTCCAAATCTGGGACTTTACCACAGCAACCGAGTATTAACCTCATTCTCTTTAGATCCGCGGTAATGTTGTACTCTCTCTCTTTGTTCGACCTTACTGTGTAGCACTATAGTAGTCGTCATTAATTTCATCATATATCTTTTTTTGTTGGAGAACGAGATTTTTTTTATAAAAAAAATGGACAAGGATGTTCCAACAACATATCAATAAAAGGGTTCCATTACAAATATGTACTAAGTTCAGGCATATAACAATGAGTGGGAAAGACTGTTACAACACTAACATCATATTAAAAAAAGGGCTCTACTACAAATATGCAGTAAGTTCATGCATCTAAAGTTTTAAACAAACGCTAAAAGTTCCTAAACCATTGTTAATAATTTCGATAATATTTCTTTCAACTATTATGATGTGGTCATGCTAAAGTAATTACTTTTTCTTGATGACCCTTCTCGGTCGACACTTTTCCTTATGCTTCTCGGTCGACTCTTCCACCTTCTTAATCTGTGAAGTCCCATTTAAAGAGATGTGGTTCCCTTGTACTTTTTTGTCAACCTTATTTGCGGTAATGTTACTTTTAAAAGATGACCCTTCATTCTTGTCTTGTTTGTGATGCCGACTGCGCTTTGGAAGACGTTTGACCCTTCTCTTATCCTAATCGGTCAATCCCTTAGTGTCAGTGGCTATGTGAAGCATTTGACTTCCAATCTCAACATCAAAGAACTCATTGATATTAGAGTTTACCCACGTCGAGCGCCATTGGTTTCTAACAGGATCAAAAGCAATACATATCATAGAGATTTGTCATTTGTTAGAAAGCATATGTAATATTCATCGCTTTTGGAGAGGAAACTCATAATTGGGATATATCTTGAAAGATAGGTGGTGACAAGGTGTGCAACCTTAATCCACCTCCAAATTTTGTCAACGAACCAACTGAATGAGTAAACTACACATCCATCATCTGAACAACTGCATCCTAAGATGCTATCCACACCCCCAGGACCAATGGTCAATGAAGACGAACTGAGAGCGGGAGGCTTTTTGGCCTTGAATGCCCACATGTAGTTCTCTACAAAATCAAATGCGACCATTCCAAATTCAGACTCTTGCCCTTTTTGTTCACTATCCTCTATTGTTTGGTTGTCTAGTCTTGCGCCCTTTTCCTTTGATTCTTCCACCAAAACAACCTGAGCAACCCAAAATAACATGCAATATTTTAGCACGAACACCCCATTAGATTCAAACGGCAGTACGAACTCAAGTTCTTCACACATGAACTCACTCCACTTCCCTGTAGTTGTATCATAACATTGAAAGTAGGATGGTAGGCGTAGTTGTACAACTTGAAAAGAAGCATCACCGAGATTTTTACCAAAGCCACATACATCTCCTACTTTATGTTGAGGGACATTAATTTCTTACTCGAGTTGTTCAGATGGTACATGTAAACGTGTCCAACACTCATAAAACAAACCCGGCCAGAGTGGTACCCTAAGATCTTCCAATAGCCATGCAACCGAGGTATGATTTCTAGATGTTTAGTAGAAGTCTCAACGCATGGCACATACTTTTGGATGTACAGTCTTTTTGAATGCAATGTAGTGTTGAGTGGAACGATGAAGATATGTTCTTCATCCACCAACAAGCTGAGATATGATTACAAGTAATTACTCTTTGAGTGATCAACTATGCACCATTCTCTCTTGAGTGGTTAGGTCCCCCCATAGGAGTCACCTAAAAGGAGCTAGTATGAGGGGCGCTTCAATTTCTGAAAACATGAGTTGGCGCCAATTCTTTAGAGTGATAAGTGGGGCTCTAGGAGGTGATCCCTTATTCTTATAAGGCCAAATGAGAGGTGATGCTATTCATTATCCAATAGTGATCCTTTGTTGTGAGCTTGGCGGGTCTAACTATTGGATTTGCCTGCTCTTTTAGGAGTTTCAGGCCTTTCAAAAACCTAATCTCTTCGGACTTGACATCTGCAATATCATCACCTTCAAAATCTAGTTTTCTTACGTGATAAGTAGTATCTCCATAAGTTGTAGTTTGTCTTTTCTTTGCGGGCGAAGTTAGCTGTGCTTCCAGGGGTGAACGACGTTCACTACGAGGCCGACGATAGGACGATGCCAAAGGAAAGGGAGACATATCCAGTAGGGTAACTTCGCCGAAAAAGCTTGTTGATGATTAGTTAGTATACTTGTTTATGATTGATTTGATTTTGTAAACAATCAGATAAAGCTTCATCTAGTTAAAGTAATGTCAAGCCAAGGGAGACAGGGAGGTCCAGTCCAAATAGAACATTTTTAAACTCTAAGAGTGAGGATGCTTTTGTTTTTCACATGTATTTTTACTATTAACCAATTACTAGCAACCTATATACATATGAATCATACAAAAAAATTAGCCAAAACGGCATGCGTTTAACTATTTGATTAGCACAATCTTCATTTTAATTTTATTGAACGGTCTGCATTTGTTTGCACAATTTTGAATGATTAAATGACTATAAACATCATTCTTAAATGGTAATCTAGATGATTAATGCTTGAAATCATTAAATTATGTGATATAGTAGTGTCGAATGATAAAAATCCACAAATTCTTAAAGTAATAATTTATAGCATTTGCCATAAAGAAAAGGGCACCCGTTGCGTTGTTTTCATTAGGCAGCGTGAGCTACTCCCCGTCGTTGAAAGATTCTAATTCCTTTGAGTCTACACTCAGTAGGAAGACCAAAGTCATACACTTCCCAAAAAAAAAAAAATTTAAAACAAGAATTTCCATATCTAGACTTGTAAATGCTATATGACTTCCATTTTCTATGGCTGTTGTAAGCTTGCCTCTTTTTTCTTTTTCATTAATATCTTACTTTATCGGTGTTATGTAGAAGATGATATTCTAAATACTTTATGAAAGACAGTTTAGTGGTACAATATTGAAACACAAAATGCAGGGGCAGGGTACAAAATAATGAGAACCAGAGATTGTATGTAGAACTGACATGCATTATAATATTTGTCTTTAGAGTGAGCAAAATCATTCACAACAGAGATATATTCACAACGTGTATACAAGAGTTATACTGGATGAATTTAATCAGCATGGTGGATGTTTAGGGTGGGAGGAAGTCGCATGAAGCAATGCATCCACAACAACCAATTTCTGTGACACCATGAACCTTATTTTTCCTGAGTTTTATTTCTATTTCCAAGAATATCTCAATGCATTTGTCAATGAGAATGATCCCCTCTAGGGTTGTGATGCCACATGTGATTGTTATAGGTTCATTTTGGTATAGGGTTTAAAGAACTTTTAATGGATCATTTCAAGATAAATAAATAAATTATGTGTGTTAAGAGAACTTCCAAAATGGGTGCCCAAAAGGAAATCAGAATATTAGGACTAGCAAATGTGAAAATATGATTAGTCTAAGTATGCTTCATACTTAGACTAATCAAACTTTCACATTTGCTTAATTCTTTATATATGTTATGGTGTGAACTGGTCATTCATTAACATTGTATTTTTAATAGAGTTAGCTGCAGACCATGTTCGACCAGTTAATTTATATTAGAAAAGTAATAAGAACTTTGTAAGCATTTCCTACCCTCAATGGACGAGGTGCTGGTTTACATTTGGTCTTCCTCGACCCTGACCCTTCCACCGTGGGTGAATGGCCTACTGCTTTTTGTTCGAACTTCTCCGACCCTAATCCTTCGTTGGAGAGTGCGACCACTTAGTGTTTATTATCCACTTCAACTGCTTTCTGATGGTCTTCACTCATTCAGATAACTAACGTTCTCTTTGCGGTGCTACAAATGATGAAGGGTGGAGGGTAAAAAGGAGACTCTAAGCTAGCCATTGATGCATTTAACCGGGTCTATGTTCCGTTTTGGAGACTTATCGAATTATTGATCGCGGCTCAATTATCGTTCATCTCTTATAGACATGTATGTAAGGTGATGCTACTATAGCCAGGCACGGAAAGAGGGGTGGGCTGGGTTGTGCGGCAGCCCACCTTAGTATTTTGGAAAAAAATAAATCAGTATATAAATGTAAAGTTTCACCACCCATAAAATATAGTCATTGATCATTTCATGTATATATGCAGGTTCAGAGGAAAAGACCGGGCTTTCATTACTTAATCATTGATCTCAGTTATTAGTTACTTTGAGGAGGATTGATATGTATAAGTTGGCAGGAAAGTGACTGTATTGATATTTTCTATGTGAAATTAGGTCTATTTGAGTATTTTAGTACTTGTTATGCTCGAACGTTGGCTCCATATTTATCATATTATGGGATAGATCCATCTCATACATGTTTTATGGGAACTCGAAAAAAAATTTGGGCTTCGCCCAATAAATATAACACTGCTAAATTTAGCTAGTGTCTATAGTTGATGCAATAACACACTTAAGAGTTATGACATAGTATGCCTAATGAGCCGCTGATGCTCTTGTTTTCGATTGTTTAAAACTTTTGATGCATATATACTCTCTTATTTAATTTTTGATAATTTATTTTGGGTAGTGATATTAACATACTCAAAATTTATATTCACACACCTCATGTATTTTTCTAATCATTAGAATGTTATTAACACACCCGTTTTCTGATACGTCCCGAACCATTTTTAACTTCTGGTTGATTTTTATTTTACTTTCACGTTTTCGAGAGTTGTTCTAATGTTACGGAGGTCCTAATAGTTGAATTTTTATAATTTTATTCGGCCGAGAATTTTCTTGTTACTTTGAGATAGAACACGTTAAAACGACTTCGTGGATATGTAGCACGTGTAATTCGGAGTTAGAACGTAAAAGTTGTGACGTAAAAACGATAGTAAAAGTTGTGACGTCATAAGTATAAAAGGAAAAGAGAAAAGGTATGATAGTAAAAATTTCAAAAATCAGAATTTTTTCCCTTTTCTCTTTCTCTCTCCCCGACCCCGTGCCCCTTTTACTGTCGGAACTTCCGACCGCCATTGCGCCGCCGTCGAGCCACCAATGGGGGTGTTCCGGGGGGAATCAACGTTTATATAAATTAGTATATAAATGTAAAGTTTCACCACCCATAAAATATAGTCATTGATCATTTCATGTATATATGCAGGTTCAGAGGAAAAGACCGGGCTTTCATTACTTAATCATTGATCTCAGTTATTAGTTACTTTGAGGAGGATTGATATGTATAAGTTGGCAGGAAAGTGACTGTATTGATATTTTCTATGTGAAATTAGGTCTATTTGAGTATTTTAGTACTTGTTATGCTCGAACGTTGGCTCCATATTTATCATATTATGGGATAGATCCATCTCATACATGTTTTATGGGAACTCGAAAAAAAATTTGGGCTTCGCCCAATAAATATAACACTGCTAAATTTAGCTAGTGTCTATAGTTGATGCAATAACACACTTAAGAGTTATGACATAGTATGCCTAATGAGCCGCTGATGCTCTTGTTTTCGATTGTTTAAAACTTTTGATGCATATATACTCTCTTATTTAATTTTTGATAATTTATTTTGGGTAGTGATATTAACATACTCAAAATTTATATTCACACACCTCATGTATTTTTCTAATCATTAGAATGTTATTAACACACCCGTTTTCTGATACGTCCCGAACCATTTTTAACTTCTGGTTGATTTTTATTTTACTTTCACGTTTTCGAGAGTTGTTCTAATGTTACGGAGGTCCTAATAGTTGAATTTTTATAATTTTATTCGGCCGAGAATTTTCTTGTTACTTTGAGATAGAACACGTTAAAACGACTTCGTGGATATGTAGCACGTGTAATTCGGAGTTAGAACGTAAAAGTTGTGACGTAAAAACGATAGTAAAAGTTGTGACGTCATAAGTATAAAAGGAAAAGAGAAAAGGTATGATAGTAAAAATTTCAAAAATCAGAATTTTTTCCCTTTTCTCTTTCTCTCTCCCCGACCCCGTGCCCCTTTTACTGTCGGAACTTCCGACCGCCATTGCGCCGCCGTCGAGCCACCAATGGGGGTGTTCCGGGGGGAATCAACGTTTATATAAATTAGTATATAAATGTAAAGTTTCACCACCCATAAAATATAGTCATTGATCATTTCATGTATATATGCAGGTTCAGAGGAAAAGACCGGGCTTTCATTACTTAATCATTGATCTCAGTTATTAGTTACTTTGAGGAGGATTGATATGTATAAGTTGGCAGGAAAGTGACTGTATTGATATTTTCTATGTGAAATTAGGTCTATTTGAGTATTTTAGTACTTGTTATGCTCGAACGTTGGCTCCATATTTATCATATTATGGGATAGATCCATCTCATACATGTTTTATGGGAACTCGAAAAAAAATTTGGGCTTCGCCCAATAAATATAACACTGCTAAATTTAGCTAGTGTCTATAGTTGATGCAATAACACACTTAAGAGTTATGACATAGTATGCCTAATGAGCCGCTGATGCTCTTGTTTTCGATTGTTTAAAACTTTTGATACATATATACTCTCTTATTTAATTTTTGATAATTTATTTTGGGTAGTGATATTAACATACTCAAAATTTATATTCACACACCTCATGTATTTTTCTAATCATTAGAATGTTATTAACACACCCGTTTTCTGATACGTCCCGAACCATTTTTAACTTCTGGTTGATTTTTATTTTACTTTCACGTTTTCGAGAGTTGTTCTAATGTTACGGAGGTCCTAATAGTTGAATTTTTATAATTTTATTCGGCCGAGAATTTTCTTGTTACTTTGAGATAGAACACGTTAAAACGAGTTCGTGGATATGTAGCACGTGTAATTCGGAGTTAGAACGTAAAAGTTGTGACGTAAAAACGATAGTAAAAGTTGTGACGTCATAAGTATAAAAGGAAAAGAGAAAAGGTATGATAGTAAAATTTCAAAAATCAGAATTTTTTCCCTTTTCTCTTTCTCTCTCCCCGACCCCGTGCCCCTTTTACTGTCGGAACTTCCGACCGCCATTGCGCCGCCGTCGAGCCACCAATGGGGGTGTTCCGGGGGGAATCAACGTTTATATAAATTAGTATATAAATGTAAAGTTTCACCACCCATAAAATATAGTCATTGATCATTTCATGTATATATGCAGGTTCAGAGGAAAAGACCGGGCTTTCATTACTTAATCATTGATCTCAGTTATTAGTTACTTTGAGGAGGATTGATATGTATAAGTTGGCAGGAAAGTGACTGTATTGATATTTTCTATGTGAAATTAGGTCTATTTGAGTATTTTAGTACTTGTTATGCTCGAACGTTGGCTCCATATTTATCATATTATGGGATAGATCCATCTCATACATGTTTTATGGGAACTCGAAAAAAAATTTGGGCTTCGCCCAATAAATATAACACTGCTAAATTTAGCTAGTGTCTATAGTTGATGCAATAACACACTTAAGAGTTATGACATAGTATGCCTAATGAGCCGCTGATGCTCTTGTTTTCGATTGTTTAAAACTTTTGATGCATATATACTCTCTTATTTAATTTTTGATAATTTATTTTGGGTAGTGATATTAACATACTCAAAATTTATATTCACACACCTCATGTATTTTTCTAATCATTAGAATGTTATTAACACACCCGTTTTCTGATACGTCCCGAACCATTTTTAACTTCTGGTTGATTTTTATTTTACTTTCACGTTTTCGAGAGTTGTTCTAATGTTACGGAGGTCCTAATAGTTGAATTTTTATAATTTTATTCGGCCGAGAATTTTCTTGTTACTTTGAGATAGAACACGTTAAAACGAGTTCGTGGATATGTAGCACGTGTAATTCGGAGTTAGAACGTAAAAGTTGTGACGTAAAAACGATAGTAAAAGTTGTGACGTCATAAGTATAAAAGGA
Source organism: Potentilla sterilis (assembly GCA_963682095.1). NCBI lineage: Eukaryota > Viridiplantae > Streptophyta > Magnoliopsida > Rosales > Rosaceae > Potentilla > Potentilla sterilis. The sequence goes on from OY821764.1 coordinate 17,731,466, forward strand.
AAAGAGAAAAGGTATGATAGTAAAATTTCAAAAATCAGAATTTTTTCCCTTTTCTCTTTCTCTCTCCCCGACCCCGTGCCCCTTTTACTGTCGGAACTTCCGACCGCCATTGCGCCGCCGTCGAGCCACCAATGGGGGTGTTCTTGGTATCCAGACAAAGCTGCTCTTCCCCTCTACAATTCTAGGTAAGTATCTCATCTCCTCTCGCTATAAATAGAGAGCAATCAATCGAATTAGGAACAATCTACTATTCATTGAACTCCTTGTCGATTCTCTCTCCTCAAGTCGAATTAGAATGATTTCTTGGTGTTAGATCGAAGCTTACGCCGTCGTGAACAACCCCTCAAAAGGATTCGGCTCAATTTGCAGTAAGTAAGGAGAAATCAAAGAATTTAATTTCTAGGGTTCTTGATGAATAGTGTCAAATTGGGGGTTTTTGTAAATTGACCCTTTTAGGCTTGAAATTGATGATTGTTGTGGAAGGGAAAGTTGTTCAAAATGTTGAGAAGGAACTCTTGTTAAATTTTGGTGATTTATGGTGGCGGTGGCAGTGTTGACCGCCGCTGCCGGCGGCGATGCAGCCGCCGTGAGTGATTTTTGAGGTTAAATTTCGTTTAGTTATGAATAATCGAAAATATTGCCGTTTATTTTAGAATTTTCAGAGGAATTTAGCAAGGGTTAAGTTTAATTGTTTAAGTTTTGGATAAATGAGGTTGGTGGAGGATTAAAGGGTTAATGTTGGTGCTGTTCTTGAAGTATGAGGAGGTTGATTGAGAATTTAAGATTGAAGGACTGATTTTAGGAAAAAGAGTAGCAAGGTCGAGGGGCAAGGTTTGGGAACGCGGTCGGATGGTTTAAATATTTTAATATTTTGAATTTGCTTACATTTGAGAAAGAGGGGGATTAATTGAATAATCTTACAAGACGTGAGGACGTTCGTATCGAAGAGACTTCCAAGAGGCGTCAGGCATAGCCGGTTATAGTGAGTGGACTTTTATTTTTAAATTGATGCATGCATGAATATTTTGAATATTATGGGGGTTTATATTCATTAGTTTATTTTGAGAATGATATGGATTATCGAGGGTCGATAATCTGTTTTATTTTGATGATTTCTTTTATGATCGATTTTTAAATGGTTTACAAAATAAGTCAATTAATTTGACTTATTTATATCTATATATATATTGATATTAAACCGGAAATGAGATTCCCGAGGATTTTATAATTCCGCTTTGTTTCGAATATTATGACATGTGGGACATGTTGATTTCATTTAATTTCTGAGAGGCTATGATTGTGTTTAATTATATGTATAAGTCTCAGAAGTGCGGTCGGAGACCGTACTGAGTTATGATTCCTTAGGGGAAATGTACTTTGATTTTGTTTTTGGATTTTTCACCATACTAGGGTCCATATATGTTTATTGCTAGCTAGCTTGGTCACCTGATCCCATGCGAGGTGACGACTTGACCATATAGGTCAAATTCACCTCGGTGGTCGACGTGTACAGGTAGCGTGGGACGCTATAGAGAGTCTTGGAGAAGAGAGATTCTGACCCTTAGACTTGGAGACTCATTATTATATGGTGGTTAACATTCCCCTATTTTTATTTTATTTCAGTAAATGGCCAATGGGATTGGCCCAGTTATATTTTATATACTTGGCTTTCGGGAATATTTTCTCTTATGAGACTTTCATTTACTTAATAAATTCCCGAACCAGTGGGGGATGGATTTTTATTACAAGAATATTTGGGGATGGGCCAATGGGATTGGTCCAGATATATTTTATTTGATTATTCGATTTACCAGTGGGGTTGGGTTTTTATATTACGAGTATATGGAATTAAATGATTTATTAATACAAGCATCATGGTTTTATTAATGAAAACAAAATGAGGAAAGTGATATAAACTACTTTTCATTAAAATGATAATACTTATTTATTTATTTATTTTTGTCCACTCACGCTAATGTTTTAAATTACTTTCCCTGGGCTCTTCGTTTTAAACTGCCCAGCTTGCAGAGTTGTTCGGTACTAGTAGGAGGCAAGGCATAGAGATCATCTTCCGCTGTCAGATATCGTAGGTTACATGTTTAACCTAATTGTATCATATTTTCTTTGTATAGTTGCTCTGATGTCCATAAAGTGTTGTAGTAAACTCTTACTGTTTACTTACGGGTTGTGACCCAATGACTCTAGTTGTTTTGTTGTTTTTATTTCTACTTTATCTTCCTGAATTTGAGTTTCTTAATTGTCCTGTGGAAGATGTTTGTTTTTGGGGGAGCAGGTGGCTCCTGGAGTCGGGGTGGTTATGTTTAGAAGTGTGTCGTTGTTTTCTTGCAGTTATGGGTTGTCTATTTCAAGAGAGGTCATGCCGATTTTTCGGTAAAACTTCTCTTGAGGTGGTCCCCGCAGGATTCACTCTGAATATCAGTGTGATATTCGGGGCGGGTCCTGTCATTTTCTCTATTCACAGTTTCACACACCTAATTTAAATAATAAAATATTTGATAGGGTGTGTGAATAGAGATTTTGGGTGTGTTAATATGATCACTTTTTTTTTTAGTTGTCTCAGCTTATTAATTCTGCTGTGGAAATGGGAGATTGGAAGTCTGTTAGAGCCTCTCAGTCTGGTCCTAAGGTATCTCATCTTTTCTTTGCTGATGACTTAATGTTGTTTGCTGAAGCTTCCTCTCAGCAAGCTAAAATGGTTAAGGGATGTATCAATGCCTTTTGCTCTTTGTCTGGTCAAGCTGTTAGTTTTGAAAAGTCTCTCTTGTTCTGTTCCCCTAACACCTACAAGTCCTTGGCTAATGAAATAAGTAAAATTTGTGGTTCTCCCTTGACAAATGATTTGGGGAAATACTTGGGAATGCCTCTCATCCACAATCGTGTGAATAAACATACTTATGATTCTATTTTTGATAGATTTCAATCCAGACTTTCGAGTTGGAAGAGTAACATGTTGAGTATGGCAGGTAGGCTTACTTTGATCCAATCTGTCACTTCCTCTATTCCAATCTATGCTATGCAAACTTGTAAATTTCCTGTAAGTCTATGTGATAGAATTGATCAGCTCAACATAAACTTTCTTTGGGGTAATACTATTGCTAAGAAAAAGGTTCATTTGGTCAACTGGGATACTATTTGCCAACCTAAGTGTATTGGAGGTTTAGGTATTAAGAAAACTGTTGTTATGAATCAAGCAATGCTGGCTAAAGCTAGTTGGAGGATTCTTCAACATGATTCTGGTTTATGGGCCTCTATCTATCGAGAGAAGTATATGAAGAAGTGTTCTATTGCTGAGAATAATTACAGTGCTCTTTTTGTTTGTTCCAACACTTGGAGAGGTATTGTGCATGGTGCTGAGCTCATGAGAAGGAATTTAAAATGGCTTGTTGGTGATGGTAAAATGATCAGCTTCTGGTATGATAATTGGACCTCCTCTTCCCCTCTTATTAATTTTGTTGTTTCTAATGCTGATATCATTTGTCATAGCGTTGTTTGTGACTTTTGGTGTGATACTGTTTGGGATATTGTTAAGCTTAGGTTTGTTCTCCCTGTTGACATTATTAGGCAAATTTTAAGTGTGCCTGCTAGTTTTGTAAATAGAGGTAATGATCAGATGATTTGGAATGCCACTTCCAATGGTTGCTTTTCTGTGAAATCTGCTTATAATTCTACTTTTGACATATCTGAGGGTCATAAGTCTCAATGGAACTTTATTTGGAAGCTTAATATCCATCCTAAGTTGAAGACTTTCTTTTGGACTGTTTTGCATAAGAAAATTCTCACAAATATGCAGAGGAAAAGAAGGGGTTTTTCTGATGATGCTAAATGTCCTATTTGTGGCAATGCTGATGAGAGTCTCATTCATCTTTTTAGGGATTGTAGTAGATCTAAAATGATTTGGGGGTTTTTTGTTAAGTCCTGTGCCATTAGAAATTCCTTTAATTTGGATTGGAATAGTTGGATTTCTGCTCAACTCCACTGCCATTCCATGGTGAAGAATGATATCAAATGGTGCAGCTTATTTGTGTTTGTCTGTTGGTTTATTTGGAAGTGGAAAAATAAGAGTATCTTTGATCCTGGTTTCAATTTGCCTCCCTGCTTGGACAAGATTATTTGGCAATATGTGGAAGAATGGACCAGCTCTCAAGCTAAGGCTAAGTTGAGCAAGATGTATAGCTATTCCATGTTATCTTGGTCTAAGCCTGATTTGAATTGTCTTAAACTTAATATCGATGGCACCATGGCTAGTGGTTCTGGAAAAATTGGAGTTGGAGGGGTGCTCAGAGATCACAATGGTAGTTGGCTGCAAGGTTTTCAAATGAACTTAGGCATTGGTGATATTTTGGATGCTGAGGCTTGGGCTCTTTTCTTTGGCTTGAAACTTATTGCCAAGAAGTTCAATGCTCCTGTGATTATTGAATATGACTCTTCTGTGCTTGTTCAGTTGATGCTTAAAGGCAATGTGCAGATGCATCCTTTGGGTTCTCTTCTTGATAGTTGTTCTTCCATGATGTCTAATCTTCAAAATGTCAAGCTCCTTCACATTTTTAGGGAGTGCAATATGGTGGCTGACTCTTTGGCCAAGAATAGCATTAGCCATGAGCTGGGTTTGCTTATATTTGATGATCCGCCTACTCATGCTGCTCAAGCCTATATTGATGATTTTGCTAGAATAACTAGAGTTAGGAGATTTGGAGTTTGCTCCAACATTTAGTTTTCTTTGTTTTTGTGCTTGGGCCTTTTAGGTCCCCCTTGTAACCAAAAAAAAATATATATGATCACTTTTTTTTTTTTACTATATTCTATAGAAAATAAAAAGAGAAAACTACATGTGATAGGCACGTGTGACGATGCAATTTGGCGACTTTGGAGAAACAATACTAAAAAAACCAACGACGTCGTTTCTTACTCCTCCGTAACATATAGTGGGATTGGAGGTAGAGCCAAGCTCTGATTAGAAGAAAAAGAAGAAGAGATGGCAATGACGACTTGTTTCATTTTCGTGAGCAGAAACGACATCCCCATTTACGAAGCTGAAGTGGGATCCGCGGCCAAAGAAAAATCTTTATCGTTTTCTCACTTATAATTTTATGAATGATTCCATAGTCATTTACAATGTCATTACCACTCTTTTTCGTCTTGTTTTCAATCACCTGAACTGGGTTTCTTCATTTCTTCAATCACCTGAAATGGGTTTGTTCATTTCTTGTAAACTACTGTCAAAAGTTTCTTCCTTTATTTATGTACTGAGAGTTTGGAGAATTGATTGGTAGAGAGAAGATGCTGCTCAGCTTCACCAGTTCATATTACATGCAGCTTTGGATATTGTGCAGGACCTAGCTTAGACTACCAGTGCCATGTCAGTCACTTGTTTCACTTTCTTCAATTTATAACTTGTTTAGTTGTAACTCTTATTAACTAAGAATTTTGGTTCTTTACAATGTTGCAGGTACTTGAAAGCAATGGACCGCTTCAATGATTTGGTGGTTTCCACTTATGTTACAGCTGGTCATATCCTTCATCACTAATTCAGAATTATGTAATTCATGTTGTTGTGTGTTTTACTAAAATGTTAGTCAATAGGATGATATGGATAATTTTGTCTTCAGTACCGCAATTCATTGCTATTCTTACTGTCTAGACTCTAGAGGGATATGTGTTTTCTGTTTGTATATGTTGCTACTTAGTTTCGTGAACACATTCCAGTTTGATACTTTCCCTGATTAGGCACACATATACAACTTATGCTGCTTCATGACTCCCGTAACGACGACGGGATTAAGAGCTTTTTCCAAGAGGTTCATGAGCTTTATATCAAGGCAAGTTCCTCCATACCAGCACTCTTTTCTTCTTTTTAGGGTGCCACGTTACACTTCTGTGCTTTGTTTTTAAAGTATGGTAGGTATGTTCTTTACGAATTTCACTCAATGTCTATTATAATTTTTTTATCATGTAGCCTTAGGATGCCATGCAATTTAGTACAGGCAGGTTGTGTTCTTCCATGACATTCTGTATAACAAAACTTCAAATTTCAGATTGCTATTTTTAATTTAGTACACACTAGTTGTCTGACAAATTTTTTTGTCATCCTAAGGAGCTATTTACTTACAGTAGCTAGGATTCTTAATAAATCAATTTGTTTCATTCATAATTGTTCTGTGAAGACCACTTCAAGTTTGATGTTTACTGGGACTATAAATTGCCTAGGAAAAATATTAAATAAGACAAAACACATGGGTTCTAATTAGTAACTGTCATAATTTTGTCACGTCGAGGAGAGATACCAGATGGTGGGGTATTGGCTAACTCACACTACAATTCCTCCATTTCACATGCATCCCTTTTCTTAGTTCAGGATAGATCAGGACCCATATTTTATGTCATCTTTCAGGAATTTTTGCTACTAAGAATTTAGATAAACGAGGAATTGTTTGGTCAGTTGATTACTAGAAGCAATCTACAAAGATTTGATTGACCAAGCAATTTGAGATGAGTGTTTGTGAGGATAGTTATCAAAAAGAATCTAATAGATGTACAGTTCCTCAATATTTGCATTCACAAGTTAGCTGGTGTGAAGCTATCTAACTTTCTTAAAGAGACCACGCCTCTTTTTCGATTGCAAATTTTCTTTGTGGAAAGTCTGCTATCGTTCAGCTATTATAAGTGATAAACTAACGTTACAGTTTTATAGTTTGTTTGATGATACAGACTTGCAGAGGTAATTACTTGATATACATCCATAATTGGTAACAAATAGGTTCATGTGTAAAGGGTCATTTTTCGCCCATATTGTTTTGTCTACTATGTATACCTTTTTATTTTTCCTATATTTTGATTGCACACATACTTGCAATTTTCCTTCTATAAAATACTCCAAATGTGGATATATAGGGTATCCTGCTTTCTGTTTTCTAGTACAAATCTTTTTGAAAGCTTTTTTCTTGACTCGGGTTTCTCTATATGTAGTCTGTTCTAATGAGTGTGGTATTACCTAAAGCCACAGTGAGAAACCAAAGAAGCTGTAAACAAAAAACGAAAAATAATAGTTGCTTATTGTGATTCACTTGTTAGGATTGTTGAATTAATTTACTGTCCTTAATTTTCACTATATGGAGACACTGATCATTGACCAGAGTTATTTGTGAATTTGCAGACTCTTCTTAATCCAACCTACTTGCCTGGTTCATGAATAACATCGTCACACTTTGAGACCAAAGTTCGTGCCCTTGCACGAAAATACCTGTAGGGCTCATGCGTCATGCAAGGGGACAACCTCTTTCTTTTATTTCTGAATGAGGTCAAATTCCAATTACAAGGTATTCGAAAGTCTTTTCCCCCATATTAGTCCTTCTCAGGATTTTTTTTTCATGATTGTCACTTGGAAACTATTGATGTTGTAAAGATCTTTGGTTCCGCCTTTTGGGGTGCTCGTGTATTAGAAACCTCTTATATATATTGTTCATACATAATTACATGTATCCTCACAGATTAATGATTATGTTGAGATGGTGCTGCATATATTTGTTACTTTGTTATACCCAATCGAAAGGAATTACTGAGAGTTGACTATCAATTGTAGAGAAACACAGCTGCACATTTGGTCGGATACAGTCACACAATTTTTTTTTTTCCGATTACCAGTCATACACATTCACACACATTCCAAGCAAAGTTTTCATATGCATTTCATGAGATATGGAAAAGAAAAAGCTCATGGGAAGGAAGACTCAATCAATTGCTATGAAGCTTTCACTGACTAAAGGACCGAGACTCCCCATCGATTGCTATGAAGCTTTCACTGACTGAATAGATTAGCCTAGTGTCACCAAACCATCATCAGCTGAGAAGAAATTCAAATGCTTAAGACTTTCTAACATCAATTAACAACCATATAGTGCCTGCCTCTCAATTTATTCCAAAAGTATCTCCGTTGTAAGAAATTACCTTCGTGAAGCTGATTTTGTTTTTTCGTGATCATGAAGGCAACGTTATGCTTGCATCATCAAAAGAACTTGGTTATTAAGATGTTCTTACTACTGAGGCCTCTGCCTTTCGCTGGTCTAGTTGCTGCTTAGTGTCCTGGATTACACAGTATCTTAGTTGAAGGAGATTCTCAAATTCTCATCGATTGCATTCTGGGAAGATCTCAGACTCCTTGGTGCATTTCCATTTTCAGACATACTCTGCAGTTTTCTAACTTGTCTTCCATTGTCAAAGTCAGCACCATCACTCATTAAGCGAGAGCAAAATTTCATTGCAGACGCAACTGCTAAAGCAGGTCATCAAGTTGGCATTTAGGCTTGGAGAGTTGGAGTCACTCTGCTAGTTTAGCTTTCTTTTGGTATTTTGGGTTTTGGTTGTAACGTTGGTTTTCTTTGAGTGTACCATCTGGGGAAAAAGAAAAACTCTGGATAATTTGCTTTCTTACCAAAATTTTCTTCTCTTAAGCATCAACAATGCATTGCATTTGTAAAATAAAAACCTTACATCATATGACAGTTTTGAACCCTCTGAGACCATCTAAGCAGAAATTGGGTTTCTTTTTTAGATTTTAAAGACGGTGAGAGTCTGTCTTTCATCTCCCAAACACTTCAATCTTGTTCTTTCTTCGTCTCCAATATCAAAACATGTTTGTTACTATTAAATTTCCAACATACAAACCTGGAGTGAAAAGAGACTCTTATTCAAATAGAAGCTCATCTTCTGGTTGAAGTTCTGGTATTTGAATCCATTCATTTATACAATATCTCAGTAAGACCACTGTTACGCAATATAAAAACTAACATTTGCTGCTCAGAATTCAAAGTAAAATAAATGACGTGTATGATGATCACCATCCATCCCAGTTATTTAGCTATCACAAGAACAAGAAGTAAAGAAAAGACCAAAACAATCCTATCTTGAACTATCATTCACATAGTTCTAAAGGCATCAGAGATTGAGTTTCGATAGATTGATCTAACAACAAAAGTCCTTTGGACTTTCACTGAATTGACATAAACTTTACATAGAAAACTGCATACAGCAGTGCATTTACAAAATTAGAAATTTCAGGAGTCTCCAAATCACTGATTTAGCACACTGACACCCATGGTCGGTAGTCTCTCAATCAAAACATTATACTAAGCCGATCTTCGCCTAACTGTTCTTGTTACTGAAATTTAGAGGATAGGAGACTCGTGAAGCTGTAACCTTCATATGATTGTTCCTGAAATTGATTAGTAGATGATTGATACTGAGACTCACTAGGCTCCAAGTGTAGAACAGATTCTTGAACATCAAGAGGAGCTGATCCAAGAAGATCCTCCATCCAAAACAAAGAGTTATTGCTTTGAGTAAGATCAGCAGGAAATAACTTAGGAAAGGGCTCGAGATAATAATCTTGATCCTCAACAACTTGCACCAGCTAATGTTCTTGATCCTGGTTATTGCAAGTCGCTTCCACATTTCTATTATCAACACAGCTGGTGCTAGTGGATGGTTGTTCCTCACAGAGACTTGCCTTTTTTGGCTTTCTTGTTTCACAATCAACAAAAGTTGTCTTCCTCTTCTTATCATTGATCTTAGGAGAAGTACTAGTTGATGTTGATGATGATGGGGGTGGTTTTCTTGGGTTCTTCTTCAAAGAGAACAAGACCAAGGCATCAGTGGCACACAACTCATACTCTTGCATCAATCAAGAGTTGTTTTGATCAGGATCAGACCCACCTTCATACCTGAAATCCCTCCTAACCCCACTAACACGATCACCATCCTTCACTTCATTCGGACACTGCCCGCTCCACATTCCCGAGCCCACTTTGTGATCAAAGCGCCTGCTTTTGGGGTTCAAGCTTTTGCGTTCAGTGAAGAAAAAGAGAGGCTCTCCATCTTCTACATCGGAGCCGCCGTTGTTTTCCCAAAAAAACCCATGGTTCTTCTCCATCGTAAAACTGAGGATACTCGGAGATCTCACTTGACTGGAACCTATGAAGCTCCAATACGTGCCAAAGGTGTCGTATTGCTTATCAGACACGGATACGCGTACGATACGTCTAAATACGGTGAAATACGGTCGAACACGTGTGTCTGAATTGGACACGATATGGACACGGGGTATTTTTGTTGGACACGTACGTATCTGGGTGGACACGAAAATAAGAAGGATACGTGGGGTAGAATGGACATTTAGCAAAAATAACACAAATTTCTCATTTCAATCCTCACATGTTCTTCATTCGCTCGAAAGGGGACTTCTTCCTTCTTCCTTCGCTTTAGGTCAGCAAAGACCATCGCATCGCCTCGCCGTCCTGCCATCGCCGTCCTGCCATCTCCGTCCTGCCATCGTCGTCCTGCCATCGCATCGAGCGTTCGTCCTTCGCTTCCAGGTCAGAGAAATCAGAAAGGGGATATCGCATCGGTCCATTGTTGTCGTCGTCACCATCGCGCCATCGCCGTCTCATCAGGTATGTATTCCTTCTGGGTTTCAGTAAAAGCCAGATACCCAAGGATGTTCGACCCCTGCTTCTCTCTAGCTAACTGTTCTGTTACTTCTGTATATTCTTATGATCTTATATATCCACTTATCCATCAGCAAAGTGCTGAACTTGTTGTATAAGTTAGTATAAGTTAGTATAACATGTTATCCATGTTGATGATCATGTTGATGATCTTATCTATCTACTTATCCATCAGCAAAATGCTGAACCTGTTGTCCCTGTTGATGATCATGTTATTTGTTTAAGAGTTTGTTTTTTTTATTTTAGGAATCATGAGTACTGGAGGATCCACTCTTATAAGTTCTAGCACCGGCTCTGTTAATGCTGGTTCTAGTAGTGGAGGTGGAGCTACTGAATGTGATCCTAGTCTAGGAGATGATAAAACTCCGTTATGGATATATGTGAAAAAGATTAGCAAACCTCCACGGGGAGGAGGTGGCAATGCAGTTTTTGCAAGTTGTTCTACAATGGCTCATACACCAGAGTTCGTACTCATTTGCTGAAAGAAGGAATAGGTGGAGTGGCATCTTGCACTAAGGTAAATCCTGAAGCATATGCTAAAATGTTCAAGTTGGTGAATGAGTGCAAAAGGAGAGTAGAAAATGCAGCTGCTAGACAAGTTCCTCTACCATCATCAAGACAACAAAAAGGGAATCCTGCTACTAGCAGTATTGGGATGAGTACTTATCATGCCTATACGCAAGAACCTACAACATATGACATGGAGAAGAAGAGGAAAACAAATGGTGGTGCCCTTGCAAAATCCTGGAATAACTCTGCTAGGGAGGAATGTGATGGTGAGGTTGCAAGGATGTTCTACACCGGTGGCCTATCATTCAATCTTGCAAGAAATCCACACTACCGGATTTCTTATGTTCGTGCTTCCACTCTTCCAGGCTATGTACCACCATGTTACAATACTTTAAGGACCACACTTCTTGCAAAGGAAAGAAAGAACATTGAGAAGCATTTAGAGCCAATCAAGCTTACATGGAGGGATAAGGGAGTAAGTATATGTAGTGATGGTTGGTCCGATGCACAAAGAAGGCCTTTGATTAATGTGATAGCTACATGTGAGCGTGGTCCAGTGATGTTGAGAGCAATAAATTGTGAGGGAGAATACAAGGACCATCAATTGATTGCAAATTTGATTATTGATTCCATCAAGGAAGTTGGCCATGAAAATGTTGTGCAAGTGATTATGGACAATGGTCCCGTTTGTTCAAAGGCGGGTAGTGTGATAGCAAGTAAGTATCCTACTATCTTTTGGACACCATGTGTAGTTCATACTTTGAATCTTAATTTCAAGACCATTTGCACACCTTCTAAAATTGTGAGCAATATGGATGTTTATGATGCATGTTCTTGGATACAACTGATAGCGGAGGATGTAAGTTTTATTAAAAACTTCATTATGAATCATGGAATGAGATTGGTTATGTTTAATGATCATTGCCCTTTGAAGTTGCTTTCGGTTGCTTCAACAAGGTTTGCTTCTACTGTTATTATGCTCAAGAGATTTAAGACAATCAAGAATGGTTTACAACAAATGGTGATTAGTACAAAGTGGGATGATTATAGAGATGACTATAGGAGGGCAGGTTCGGTGAAGGAGAAGTTGTTGAATGAGTTATTTTGGGATGATATCGACTACATCCTTTCTTTTACGAAACCTATATATGAAATGATTAGGAAAGCGGATACGGATAAACCTTGTCTTCATTTGGTGTATGAGTGGTGGGATAGTATGATTAAAAGAGTGAAGAAGGCTATCTATAGGAAGGAAAGAAAGCAACCGGATCAAGAATCTCTATTTTGGAATGCGGTATATAAAGTTTTAATGTCTCATTGGACCAAGAGCAATACGGCCCTCCATTGCTTGGCACATTCTTTGAATCCCAAGTAAGTGTTTCTTTTATTTCCATCAATTGTTTTATTACATTGGTTAGTAAATCTAATTGAATATATTTATATTTATATCATAGAAACCATACTTATGCATATATATGAATTTACTTACTTAATTAGGTACTATAGTGTGGAATGGCTTAATGAAGAACGTAGTCGTGTGGCTCCTCATAAAGATAAAGACATTACAAATGAAAGGAAAAGTTGTCTCATTCGGTACTTTGCCAATGACGATGAAAGAAGAAATGTTAACATAGAATTTGCCAATTTTTCTATGTGTATGGCTCAATTTGGAAATGAAGATGCAATCAAGGATATGTTTTTATTGGAGCCACTTACGTGGTGGGCGGTCCATGGATCTTCGGCACCAATTCTTCAAGGCATAGTCTTCGATCAAGCTTCTAGGCCAACCGTGTTCTTCCTCATGTTGTGAAAAAAATTGGAGTACTTACAATTTCATTCACTCTTTGAAGAGGAACAAGATAACACCACAAAGGGCGGAAGATTTGGTATTTGTGCATACCAATCTTCGTCTCTTAGCAAGGCAAAGCCCTAAGTACAATGAAGGTGGAACTAAAATGTGGGATGTTGGAGGTGATGAACTTGATTCATTGGAGGACTCTAATGTTGGAAGACTTGAGATTGCCGAACTCTCACTTGATGAACCACAATTGGAGGGAGTTTTGTTTGATGATGATGATATTAAAGTGGAAGACCTTGGAGAGGATGGTATGGATGAAGATGAATGAAATCATTTAGTTCTTTTTATTTGCATTGTAATTTGATTATGAAACTTTGTTGGATTTGGATTTGGATTGACTAGGTTTTAATTTTATAAACTATTTTGTTTGCATTTCACATATTTTTGTTATGCATATATATAATATTTAAAATAAAATTTAGTTAACGTGTCTACCACGTGTCCGTATTCAAAAAAAAAAAATTGGCGTGTCCATGTGTCGAATACGAACACACGTACTCGTATTGGAGCTTCATAAACTGGAACTGGGTGCCCATCGTGGCCCTGTGGTATAGGTAGAAACCCACAAGCTCTGCTTTTGTGGGATGAAACCTGTACCCAACTGGGTAATCTATTTCGAATGTTGGACAGAAAAGCTAGAGAGAATAGAGTATTGATGGAAATTGAGAGTGGTTTTCAAATGAAAGAAAGGCTAGAGAGAAATGACTTAGGGAAAGGAGAGCTAGGGGTTTCCTATTTATAGGTTTTGGGCAAATCCGAATGGTCCAAGGAAAGTGGCATTTCCGAATGACAGAAGGAAAGAGGAGTGATTCCAAATAGGTAAAGAAAACGGGGTAATTCCAGGAAAGGTCCCAATTATTCATAAGGTCGGTTTAGGCTTAATCTTATATGGAAGCGGCGTCATTTAGGTTATATGGGTGAAGAAAATAGGGGTAGTTCTGGACAATTCCAGATCTAAGTCGGTTTAGCTTCAAATTCCTAAGGTTTAATTAGTAATTTGAGAACATAGTTAATACCACATGGTTAAATCAAATAAAATCCACAGTGAAGTCTGGTTGGATTGAATTTGTGAGAGACAAAAGTTTAAAAGTTGGAGATGTGTGTGAGTTTGTGTTGGTTGACAGCAGTACACTTTTATTTGAAGTTAATATAACTGCAAATCGCACCTTGTCACCAGGTAACATGTTATTAGCGTTGGAATATTTTTTTATTTAAGTGCCAACTGCCAAATAGACTTGGTATAAGATGTTATCACTCCCATCACCATTATAATGGAACAATGGCCTGCAGATATTGATGATGATAACGATGAGGATGATGATGACTTCAATGAAGATGACACTGACGATGAATCAATTGAAATCTTGGATCATTTTCCACCACATCTGAAAAGAAAGGAGAATTCTCCATTGGTACGAAAAAATCAGAAGAGAATGAGACCTGGTTTTCCTGAAGGAAGACATGAGTTTCCTTGGAAGATGCATGATCCTGTTACGGCAAGTTCTGGAAAAGACATTGCTCTTCAGAGAGCTAATGGTTTTAAATCTGCAGACCCTGATTTCATGGTTTTAATACGTCCCTCGTATATCCATGGACGTTATTTGGTAAGCTCTCTTTATAGATAACCCTTCATGACCATCACAACTTTTGCAAAGATAGCATTTTTTACATTTATATGGGTCTTAAAAACTTTGTTAACGTCTTTCTTGACTTATCTTTTTCTTCTTCAGTATGTGCCAGCCGAGTTTGCTAAAATATATCTTGTTAAGCAACCTAGTCATGCCATCCTTCAGGTTGCAGGTAAAAGACCTTGGTCTGTCAGCTTTCATTATGTTGCAGGAAGAGCCACACTCCAAAGTGGTTGGTCTGAATTTTTGCAAGATAATGAATTGAAAGAGGGTGATACTTGTGTTTTCAAGTTGATCGACAGCAACAAGTTTTTATTTGATGTAGTCTTCTTCCGATCCACATAGAAGCTATAGAGTTCACATGTTCTCCTGCAGGTAATTGAGTAAATCTTCTAGGGTACGTGTGTATGTGATCCATCTAGTCGGTCAACTTTGTTCTTTTTATTTTGTTTCAGGGGAGACCAAACCAAGGATGAAATCAAGTCGAAAAGCACCTGTATTGTGTTTTGATTTGTCTTCTCTAAATTGAGGTGGAGATCTTTTTCTCTGTAAGAGATCTAGAGCTGATGTTTTGAAATCCATGTCAATTGGAAACAGTGTTAAGGAAATGCATCAAGCTAGGACTAGGAGATGCCTTGTACTCTGTTCAGTAAATATAAATCTGATTACGATTATGATCATTCACTCTCACCATGATGAATATGTCATGATCATATTCATGTATGAGCGCACTGAGAAATCTGTCATTGCACTGCAGAGGAGAGATTATGTTTAGATAACCTGTTGAGTTCGGCATTTTGATTACATGCAAGTAGATAAAGAATTCTGAGGTATGAAAGTAGTAATTTTACAATAATCATATCATACTATGATCAACAGTGATAATAAAACATAGTTTTGTGCTGCATCATCTGATTTTATGGAATTTATGGTCACATAATATGCTACATCATCTGTTAGTGACCAAACAGGAAAGGCCAAATATATAAAAAAAAACATGCAAAATTGGTATAATGTTGAACCATTTGGTTGCAACATAAACGAAAATAGTGTATGAATATATGATCTGAATTGATTGAATTACATTTGTACAAAGGTGCTATTATATACATCTACAAGAGTTCTATTGTAGGAAAGCTATAATCACAAATAATCTAGATCCTACACACTACAACACAAATGACTTTTAATGACAGTAATTTTATGATGTTTAGATAAAAACGTCATTATATTCCCTATCTATGACGTTTTCTATTGAAAACGTCATTAATAAGATGTGACTGCAAATTTTGACGACATAAACGAAACGTCATAGAATACTAAGACTTACAATGACTATTTTCCAGTGTCATCAATTGTATGACAGTTAGTGACCGTCATAAAATAGGTTTCTATAGCTCTTGGTTATTGTCGTCAATGTACATATTACATGACTCTTGTACTTCGTCATAAAAAAGATTCAATGACATTTTCGAACTGCAATGATAAAAGTATAGAATGACGACTACTGGCCGTCATGAAAACATGTTCCATGTCGTTTTTTTGTTGCTATAAAATGTGAAATGGGCTAGGGGTTTTTAACTGTCATCAAAACAATTGACCCAAATTTTTTTGCCCGCGCTCTGGGTTTTCCTTTGGCGCGTATACCCAATTATCAGGCGCCCAAACCTTTTAAAAAAAAAACATAATTTTTTTTTTAATTTCATCAAAACTATCGCTAAACCCACTCCCTTATTCACAAGCTTCTGTACTTCTGCTCCCTCTATCGCTAAACCCACCCCCTTGTTCAGTTCTCATCAATCATCTCTCTCTCATCAATCGTCTCTCACCACTTTGCTTCTGTTCTTGATCTCCTTAAACAGCGTCGATCTGATCTCAACTTCAGCTCTCATTTTGTTCCGTTCAGGCAGCTCTAGGGATTTTGATCTTCAATTTCTTCACCCCGACCCCAAAATGGCGACCGCTTCAGGTTCGTTTTCTCTCTCTTCTTTCTTCACACAGCTCTCGTATCATAACCCTTTACTTTTATTTAAAAAAATAATCTTAATCTGTAAGAAAGACACATCCTTTGTGTGATTACGTCTGTAATTGATTGGTCTGAAACTTCGAAGCGTATCAATTACTAGTTTAGATTTTCCAATTCTTGGGGATTTTTATCTGTGTCGGCTGAAATTGGGATTGGTTCAGGATTTTAGGGTTTTCGGGTAATCTCCAGCACCTTCAATCATTGTTGCTCCTACCCTATACCCCCTTCACACACAGCTTGGAGTACCTTTGATGCTTGCTTGGAATCAGGAGAAACAAACATAACACACCCTTAACATAGGAAAGCCACAAATGAAAGCTGAGGTATGCAACAACCAAAGGCAACCGTTGCAACTGCCTTTGGATGTTCAAGCTACACTTGACAACATGTTGAATGGGGTAAAAGAGTGCCAAATAGAAAAACTGGGGTGAGATAGATAGTGAACCACGTATAGTCAGTTGAGGCTGTCGAGCTACAAAGTGAAAAACAAAGTTCATCTTTATGCATCTCCAACTATGTAGGCATACTCGTATATAGTTTCCCACCAAAAATGGAGGATTGTTTGAGGTCTGGGATGGAATTTTCTTTCTAAGTTTAAGCTTTTTCTTAAGAGAAAGTCCAGATCAAGCACAGTAGCTCACCAATAGATGCAGTGTGATGCAATACAAGCATAAAAACTAATTAAGACCTATAGTCAAAACTACTAGATGCATGCAGGTCTTGCACCTTTGGATTGCTTTTTGCTCTTTCTTTCCTTCAGTTTCCTAGTTGTGCTTGCTGTAAGTGATGATATTTTTGTGTAACTTACAGATTCTGAAGTTCTAAATTTGCTGTGAGATTGATATTAATCGGGTGATTTACGAGTAAGAGGTGGTATTGTTGTAAAGAGCTTGCTGGGAGGACTGGTATGTATTAGTCTGATATTTCTTTATCTTTTTCTTGTTCTTGCTTTGTTATGGGAACTTGTTATATATTTCATATTTTGTTTGTGATTTATCCAAATAGTGGCTGCTAATTGATATTATAATGATATTGTTTGTTGGGAATTTGGTGCGTGCAGGATTTGTATTTGCTTTGATTATGCTAGCTTGTATTTTTTTTGTTTGCTGTGTTTCTGAAGTTGTTTACAATGATATATTATAATATGAATTACATGTGTTACATAGACTATGGCAACACGGAGAAAAAGAGGTAGAACAGTCCAGGCTGAATCAGTAGCACCCACTGAATCAGATGCACCCACTGAATCAGATACACCCACTGATGATCTGAGATTAGGTTTTATATATGGAAAGTAAGTCGCTTAGAATTTGTGCTTTGTTATACAAAAGGGAACATATGATCTGAGATTAGGTTTTATGTGCATATGTAATAATGTTATGTTGATATGATTTGTAGGAAAAGAGTGACAAAATGAAGAAAATAAGAGCTTTACAGCTTCTTCCTCACACACTAAGCCGACAAGGGTATGCAAGGATGCAATATGAATATGTAAGTCTCATATGGTGTTTAGAGCATTTTCTTCATACCTTGCTTCCGAGTACTTTGATTGTAAACCATAGTTCTTACATTTAGGTCATCCTAAATTCTAAACTAATATATTCCTAAATTCTAAACTAGTGCAGAAGCTTAAAATTCCCTGGTTATTTCTACTACTTCTTTCCTTGTGTATAATCTCGATGATTTCTATACAAAACTTTTGCATACCAATTTGTGAGGTTGATAGAAAATTCAAAACTTCTTTCCTTCTTTCCTGCCTCAGCTCTACTTTTTGGTGGTCAGTGGAATTCATTTGTTGGAATCAAATAGAAGATAACATATCAAATAGATAGTGAAAGAATGCACAAATGCTCAAACATATAGGAGCTCTAGTGGTTACGCTTTTGAATGTCCTTATCACTTATAGAATATAGGCTTTCTTCAAATCAGTTGTGCAGTACTGCAAGTAGCATTATTCTAAACTAATATATTTATTTTTTTTCTGTTAAATTAGGAACTGAAAAATCCTGGAAAAACCTTGAGTAGGACTGAGTCATTTATTAAAGGCCATGAGCCAAAGAAGGCAAAGAATGAGTACGTGGCCAAAAAAATTGTAAGTATTTTCCATGACCAATTGTTGCTTATTTGACATCAGTTTCATTTGACATGTAATGAACTTAATTGTTGCTTCCTTTTAAGGCTGAGATCCAAGCTAAACTGAATGATCAGCCGCCTAGTGAAGAGCCTATTCCTGTAAAGTGGGATGTATTGAGTCAAGTTCTTGGTAAGGAGAAACCTGGTTGTGTTAGAGGTATGGGAGCAGGTGTTACCCCTTCAAGGGTAGATGCCCAAATACAAAATACCAGCTGGAAGAAAAAATTAGAGGCTGAGGTTGAGGCGGGTAATGAGCGTATGACGGCTCTTGAGGGTATTATTTTGAAATTGGTAAGTTTTATGCTCTAACATTGTTGTTTATATCAAAGTATAATATATATGTAGACTTAAAGTGGATTGTGATTTCTGTTTGATAGAGCCAAGGTGGTTGTAATTGTCGTGCTGAACCTAGTGATGGTGGAAGCAAGACCACACGCCCTCCGGCTGCAGCTTCACGAGTAAGTTACTAACCCAAGTGTGTGCTAAATTTTTAGAAGTGCCGTACTTAGAATGTTGCTGATTTTGTCTGTGCATAATATCTTGTCAAATATTAGGATTGAGTTTAGTCATTTAAAATTACTAATGGATTTGGTTATATGTTTACAAGGGGGAACCTGAAAATAACGAAGGAAGAGTGACCCCCAGTCCTCCAACTCTGAATTCTAACGTACGCTATATTTATGCATCTTTGGTTTATTGTGTTATATATGTTGAACTGCTAGTGGTAATTATTTATTTTGTGTTTGATTGTATAGTCAGTTCAAGCATCTACACTTTCTGTTAATGACCGCTGCAAGTTGCTTGATTGGGAGGGAACAGATGAAATTGTGGCTGCAGGCAGAATATCTGCAGTTGACCCAGCAACAAAAGTGCATGGCTACAAGCTTGGACCTGATTGTTATAGAGTTGAGGTCGTGGAAGCTATCAAGCCTAAAGCTGAATTCTACCGTTACCAGCCTGAGTTTTCTGCTATGGAAGATGCAGTTGGGAGTACTATTGCTTGGCCACTCAAGTACATTGTTTCTGACCATTAAGCACTTGAAGCAGGGTACTTTTGCATGCTTTAGCTTTTGTTTTCTTTTGGACAGATTTGCAGTAGTGGTACTTAGCTGCTAGGTTGTTTACTTTGAGGTTGCTACTGTGTTTTGGGTGATTGAACATGTTGGACAGCTCAAGTGTTGTTTAGATTTTGTTGGTTTAAGGCTGCTTTAGCTTCAGATTTGCAGTTGACAGATTTGCATGTAAAACTTGAAGCTGCTAGGTTGATTACTTTGAGCTAGGTTGCTGCTGTGTTTTGGGTTGTTTATGTTGGACAGATTTGCATGTAAAACTTGAAGCTACTAGGTTGGTTACTTTGAGCTAGGTTGCTGCTGTGTTTTGGGTTGTTTATGTTGGACAGCTTGTGTAGATTGTGTTGGTTGTTGTTGTTCGACAAATCTCAGATTTTGTGTATGCTTGCTTGTTGCCAACAGCAGTAATGATACTACTATTTGATTATGGATTTTTAATATATATTATCTTCAAATGCAATTTGAATTCAGTAAATTTTTTTTTTTTTTTTTTGTAAAATTATATTTATTTTATGACAGTTTGTCAACGACATTAAACCTAATAGAATGACGTTTAAAACTATCATTAAAAGATACTATGACGATGGCAAAATGTCAATCTAAGCAAACCATGCAATTTTAAAAACGTCATAGAAACAATTTATCACAACGCATAACATCACATTGAAAGATTGGATGATGACCCCAAACCGTCATAGTAAATATTCCATTACAGCCAATAAACGTCATATAACAACTTATTGTGACAACGGAAAAACATCATTGAAAGATATTATCATGACGTCTTTCGGAAGTCATTTCTTCCCTGTTATGACATTTAACAGCAGTCGTGAAAAACTTTTGATGACGTTTTTAGATACGCCGTTGTATCATGCTCAAAGCATGACTCCAGTATAGACGGCGAAACTGATGACGGAACAAAAACGCCATGAAAGCGTTTCGATGACGTTTTCTGGACGTCATTGAATCTATGGTGTGTAGTAGTGACAATCAATCCCATATTAATCACATAAGATGCTTGATCCACTAATTACTCTAGCATACATATTCTCAATTGAATGCAGACCAATGACTTATCTCTTTCCTTTAATACTCCCCCTCAAGTTGGAGTGTGAATGTCAATGACACCCAACTTGCTAAGATGAGTGTGGAAGGCTGGTGCACGTAGAGGTTTTGTGAGCAAGTCTGCAATCTGGTTTCCAGTTTGTACATAAACAGTTTTCACCTCACCCTTTTCAATTCTTTCGCGAACCGTATGACAATCTAATTCAATATGTTTGGTTCGCTCATGATACACTGGATTCGCTGCAATGTGTAGAGCCGCCTGATTATCACAAAACAATTTTGCTGGTTCAGGATGTTCAACATGTAAGTCCTTCAACAGGTATCGTAACCAACTGAGTTCACAAGCGGTGGCTGCCATAGAACGATATTCCGCTTCTGCTGATGACCTGGACACGATGGCTTGCTTTTTGCTTTTCCATGATACAAGTGAACCTCCAAGAAAAATGCAGTACCCTGTAACAGATCGCCTTGTAATTGGACACCTTGCCCAATCTGCATCGCAATATGCAATTAATCGAAGAGGGCTGTGTATCGAAAATAATAACCCTTGTCCAGGGGCTCCCTTAAGATAATGTAGAAGCCGATGAGCTGTTTTGAGATGATGAAGTTTAGGCTGCTGCATGAATTGGCTGAGAGTGTTCACTGCATAAGTGATTTCCGGCCTCGTAATGGTGAGATAAATTAGTTTCCCAATCAACCTCCGATACTTAGAAGGATCCTTGAGAGCATCACTACCATTTTCAGTTAGCACTAAGTCAGGTTCCATTGGTACCTTTGTTGGTTTCGCCCCAAGTAAGCCTGTCTCCTCCAATATATCCAATGTGTACTTGCATTGACAAATCGAAATTCCAGCTTTAGAGCGTGCCACTTCTAATCCAAGAAAATACTTGAGAGGTCCAAGGTCTTTAATTCTGAAACAATTGTTGAGAAACTTCTTGAGATCACTAATGGCCTTCTCATCATTCCCTGTAATTACCATATCATCAACATAGAGTAAAATCACAGTAATGGAATTCCCATGAACTTTTGTAAACAATGAGTAATCGGCACGAGACTGCTGAAATCCAACTTCTTGAATGGCGGATGAGAACCGTCGAAACCAACTACGAGATGCTTGTTTAAGGCCATATAATGATTTGTGAAGTCGACAAACCATATTCTCCCCCTGTCGACTATATCCGGGAGGAGGCAACATGTAAACCTCCTCAAGAAGCTCACCATGGAGGAAGGCGTTCTGCACATCCATCTGATGTAGGGGCCATTCACGTACGGCAGCAATTGCTAACAAACATCGAACTGTAATCAACTTCGCAACAGGAGCAAAAGTATCTTTGTAATCAATGCCTTCACGTTGAGTGAAGCCCTTTGCGCCAAGTCGAGCCTTGTAACGCTCAATGGTGCCGTCAGCATGATATTTGATCTTAAAGACCCATTTGCAACCAATCGGATGGTGACCGGAAGGAAGAGGGACCATGGACCATGTATGATTGTCTTCAAGTGCCTTTATCTCAGTATTCATTGCCTCAACCCATTGAGGGTCATGTCGAGCTTGCTCATAGTGTGGTGGTTCAACCAAGGCAGAAACATTGTGTACAAATGAACGATAACTGAGAGATAATCCAGAATATGATACATACCGATGCAATGGATATCGGT
This sequence comes from Potentilla sterilis, assembly GCA_963682095.1. Classification (NCBI taxonomy): domain Eukaryota; kingdom Viridiplantae; phylum Streptophyta; class Magnoliopsida; order Rosales; family Rosaceae; genus Potentilla; species Potentilla sterilis. The sequence continues at coordinate 17,753,929 of OY821764.1, forward strand.
TGCCGGACATGGAGAAAGAGGAAGCAGCCGGGTCAAGCAAAGCAGCATGGTTGGTCTTGTAGTCCTTAAGGTAGGGTGGATGTTGGGAGATACGAGTGGAGCGTCGCAACACCGGCTCTAGTTGAGGATCCGCCAATGGAGATGGCGGAGCAGAGGGTGGTGATGGTTGGTCAGAATGGGAATGAATTTGAGCCATCGGTTGAGCTGGAGGGGAAGATATCGATGATGAAGGAGGTGCCAATGAAGAAGGAGGTGAAGGTGGTGGCGAGGAAGCACCGAGGTCAGATAACAATGGTGGAGGATGGGTAAATGAAGGTTGGGCATTTGTTGATCGGAGTGGAGGTTCTGGTGATCTTGTGGGTTGACGACGCACGTAAGTGCGTAGAGGAGTCGGCCGAGAAGAGGACGGTGGTGCGGCGTCAGGTTCAGATTGGTGAGGTGGTGAGGATGATGGGATGTTGGTGTTACTGTGAGAAGGGGATGCGACAGGTTTTGAAAAGGTAGGAGAGGTACTGATGGTTGTTGGTGGTGGACTGGGCTCATGGACTTGGGATGAGTCTACTGGTGTTTGGGCCGAGTCTGCTGGTATGGGTAGGACTTGGTAGTTTTCTTGGTCTTCAATAGGGAGGGTGCCAAGAGGAAATATGTTTTCACGAAAGATGACATCTCGGGATGAGAAAAATTTTCGACTCTCAAGATCATAAAGTCTATAACCTTTTTGCCCAAGAGGATACCCCAGAAAAATACATCGACGTGCACGAGTATCAAATTTATGGGAAGGAGTGAGGTTGGTTGCGTAGCACAAACAACCAAAAACCCTGAGATGAGAATATTGTGGTGGTGTGGAGTGTAAACACTCATAAGGAGATTTATGAGAGAGTATAGGTGTGGGAAGACGATTAATGAGATAACAAGCAGTTTGAATACTCTCACCCCAAAACTTTAGTGGAAGATTGGCTTGAAATCGAAGAGCACGTGCGACATTTAAAAGATGACGGTGTTTGCGCTCAACAACCCCATTTTGTTGGGGAGTGTATACACATGTGTGTTGAAAAATAGTGCCATGCTCGTCAAAGAAAGCACGCATTGACAGGAATTCTCCCCCATTATCAGTACGTATAATTTTAATGTCACGATGGAATTGTGTTTTAACCCAAGAAAAGAAAGATTTCAACAAGGTTTGAGTATTGGATTTGAAATTCATGAGATGAACCCAGGTAAAACGAGTATAGTCATCAACGATGGTGAGGAAGTAACGAGCACCAGAGTGGGTGCGAGTTTTGTGAGGTCCCCATATGTCACAGTGTATTAGATCAAATGGTGCGACTGATTTTATGGAACTGGGAGAAAAATACAAGCGAGTTTGCTTTGCTAGAGGACAAATATCACAGACATGATCATGATCAAACATTATTTCAGGAACATTTTGGGAAAGAAATTGGAGAGGTGCGATACCCGGGTGACCAAGACGTTGGTGCCATAGGTTAGAGGTGCAAGTGATATGGTTGGCAAGATGGGGATTTTGGTCTGGTGTGAGGTAATAGAGACCATTAAAATGTTTGCCCAGGCCAATAATCCTCTCTGTATCCATGTCCTGCACAACACAAAAATCCGGGTAAAAGATTACTATGCATCTCAAAGCTCGAGTCAATTCACATGAAATTTGGGCACATGGAGAACGCCATGAAGAGATAAATTGTGGGACAGTTTGATCAATCCAATGTTCTCAACTGCAGCTTGTCCTCCGTTTGGTAATCCAACGAAATCATGAGATGTCTCAACATTGTTGTGAGTAGGTGCAAAACATGATATGTGATCCGTTGCTCCACTATCCACGATCCAACATAATGTAGAATATGGATCTCGATGTGCAATATTGCAAGTAGGCATAACTATGCGTCGGACAGTGTGTCCTTCTGTGTTAATCATGGTGATGGTTTGGTAGTGTTTGGTATTGGGATGTTTGTTGTGTTTGCGGAAGGTATGTAAGACTCTAGAGTCACCAAGAACGGTGCTCTGATACCATACACGAAAATAGTGTATGAATATATGATCTGAATTGATTGAATTACATTTGTACAAAGGTGCTATTATATACATCTACAAGAGTTCTATTGTAGGAAAGCTATAATCACAAATAATCTAGATCCTACAATCAATCCCATATTAATCACATGAGATGCTTGATCCACTAATTACTCTAGCATACATATTCTCAATTGAATGCAGACCAATGACTTATCTCTTTCCTTTAATACAACATGCCAACATCTTTTAACTCATTGGTGGCAGGGTGAAACTAGTCAAACATAGTGTTGCACAGGAATGAATGTTGTTCGTGCCTTTCAGTCTTTAGAGGTGTCAGTTTTGCTAGGCTGTTGAGTTTCTGAAACCATTGGCACATTGCAAGTTTTCAACTAATAAACAGTGTTTCTGGAAATTAAAGCACACAGCTTTGGATTATTTTTTTCAGTCCTCTAAAGTACTGCAGTGTGGATTTCAGAATTATCTCTCTTTTAATTCGATCGATTATCCTTGACCATGATTTCCCTTCCATAAAACACAGAAAATTAAAGAACAAAGACTTTACGTGTAATGGACAAGTTCAGAAGCCAACAGATTACTTGCCAAATACCAAGAAAAACATTTTTCCAAATATTACTAGGCTTCTAACCCATGTATACATCATCATTTCCCATTCAGTATCAATAACTTCTATTTTATCAAGCTAGTGGCTTGATTATTAGTCATAGTTCCTTCAACTTAATATTTAAACTTTACAAACTTCTGCATCATCCTCACTGCACAGAAATGTTTTCCACCAAACCTCCCTACTATTTCATATAGTTCCCTTAATGTCTTCATGATTCAGTTTTGATCTATTCATAAACATTCTCTTCATCCCATGATCCTTTAAGTAAAAGAGATTGATTAATTTCCCATTTCATCTTAGTAGACCAAAAGAAAGAACACAGAAAAGAAATCAGCAGGCCTCTCCAGTTCTTGGTAATAATGACAAATGAATTTAGTAATAATGAAATCAAATCTACTATATTCTCCTCTTGAAAAAATTTAATTGCTTGACAACAGTGATATTCATGATTGATGGCAAGCTTCTTCGGAAGAGAATCTTCCTACATTACATATGAACTAAAAGAGTTTTGAGACCAAGTCTTGGAGAAACTAGACTTTACATTCTGCATATGATAGTAGAAACCATAGGATATGTAAGCAGCAAGGGAGGGAAACCTCATGGGATCTAAACATTCCAATTTTCATTTTAAGGTGTACTACTCGATTAAACTTGTCATCTCTCTAGCCTTTTGTTTTAATTTTTTTTTTTTATGAAACATTCCTCATCAGCTGCTATCCTTCTCCCATACAAAACAAGACTTAAATTATGAAGAAGAAAGACTAAATGAAGCATAAATTCACAAATGAACAGATAACTGACCTGTTTAGTAGGTGCAAACAGCATCTGTAATGCGGACAATATCAACATCACATTGAAATTCGATGGCAGTGGTCATGACTCGTGACAAAAACACAAGCATCACCATTCACCAAACATCAAATTGATGACACTCACAAATTCAGACCAGCCATCCCTTAATCTTGTAGTCCTATGATAATTGACCTTGACAGACCAACAGCTCTTAGGCTTGATAATCATGAGGTCGAAGTAGACTCTCATCATATCCAATCACATCGGGAACTCCTTTACGCTTCTGCAAACTATAACCTTCATATCAGCCTTAATTGTAACATGCATAAACATGCGACTCTCCCAACAGAAGAGCATTGTAACATGCATAAACATGCAACTCTCCCAACAGAAGAGCAGTCTCTTTGAAAACGATGAATATATCTGAATCTGATTGCCAATGTAGAGCTTAGAGAGCTTGGTCCAAGACTACTGTATCTTTTAATGTCAGTGGAAATCTCCTTGTATTGAACTTCTTAAACTTCATGTCCCACTGAGGTATCATTTGGGGAGAAAGGCCAACAATTGGAAACTCTTGGTCGTAGCAAGTTAAGATCTTGGCAATCTGTAAAGACTAAAGAAGCCAAAACTGAAGCACGTTTGTGCTTTGATTGATAGTTGAAACTTGATGCTCAAGCTTTTCTAGTGCGCAGAAGATTGCTTGGCAGAAAGTAGTGATTGATGAGACAGTCCGGTAGTATTCTTATTAGTATGTTCCTAGGTCATATTTAAAGATTCCTTCTCAAAAATAAAAAAAAAAAGGTCATTTTAAAGATAGTTGCCAAATCTCTCCCACATATTTGAATTTTTCCCAAAGCTGGGAACCCACGATCAAAAATGCAAAGAAACACAGTTCTTCAGTTGTTTTCTAACCAAAACGATATTATAACAATTGCTTCTGTAATGATATAAATGACTCGGAATTCATGTTGTACATTCAGTTTTGAAAGCAGGGATGCCTTTTTACCTCACAAACAAAACAAAGCAAAACAAAAGTGAACCGATTTTTGTTTCCTCTGCCACATTCACATTGTTTATGACATTATGTTATAATCGATTTTAATGCATCTTTTATATAAGAGTATTTGAAGGAAAAACCCAACTCTTGCGCTTTACGTGGTAGCACCCTTTGCCCCTCCAGCACCTGAAATGACCTCAAGTTTCTTAGCAAGATGTAAATGTTGAAGGATAGTCATTCCTAAACATCATTACAGAAAACATCAACAAATGCTCACCACTGCAGCGCCTTCTCCAAGGACTGCTTTCAAGGCAAAGTCGAGCACAGGAAACCATGATGGGTTGGCACATTTCCGTGAATCGAACAGGATTGGGTGCAGTTCCATTGATAACTCCTGGGGTTTAGATTTAAGAAACCTACTTTAGTATATATGTTGTAAAGCTTGAAACCAATCAAAGATCTCCATTATACTTATAAATAAACACTTGTGATATCCTAGGTGTAGTACTGAAGAAAACAATGTAACTTCTACCTCAAAAACATGTTAGGATAATGACAGTAGCTTTGAGTAGTAAATGTAGTATAAGAAAGGAACACTAAATGTCTAAATGTCTATTACTAGTGTATTCACTCCACTGCTAGCAAATGTTATATCAAATCAGAAGGAAGCATTAGCTAGAAAAAAAAAAAAAGACACATCAGCTTCAAGTGCAATATGTCAAGTACCAATAAATTAATCATACATAATGAAACTATTACCTTTATAAGATGGATTAGTTAGAGCTTCATATATCAGGTTCACTATGTCATCCAGATGAATCCAGGAAAACCTACAAAAAATACAAAATATCAGTTTCCATGGTAATGCACTAATGCCCTTCAATTGATCAGTTTCCTGTGCTGAAAATTTGTTTCTTCTTTTCTAAAGCCTAAGGTGCACCTTCAACCAAATACAGATATCCTCAATGGATGATAAATATCTGAAGTACACTTTATATACTAATTGTCTGATAAGGATATCTAAATGCTTGTATATTTCCTTTTACAGCTAACCTAGACAAATTTTCACTTTCAAATGCCAATCTGAAGGTTACTGGCCAAAAAGATATTTTCCATGTCATGTCATATTGATAGATAAGCATCATTTTATGTTATCTTGTTTTTTCTGTTCTTTTAAAATTTGACCAATGGGATTATTCACTTTAAATTGACAATTCAAAGGTGCTAGTAGCAAAAATTGTGACAGGTTATCCTGAGTACCATACCATTGTTTTCCAGAGCCCAACGGTCCCCCAGCAAACACCATGAAGAGAGGGATCATTTTAGCTGCAAAAAGTCAAAGGAGTAAGTATGCGTGTGGCGGCTGAAGATTTAACATTATCCTAGAAACCAACTCAAAGTTCTGATACATACAGCACTCTTACAAGATTTAAGTGATACTAAGGTGCTGAAAAAGAAACGATGTTAAAGATTGTATTGTGCATTAATTACAGGTCATGCAAGCCTAAACCAAATTGTTCAATGTGAACAGTTGATATAAATTATCATACCCAAAGTCAAAGTGAACTAGTTTAGTACATGAGAATAAAAGTCAAGCAAAAGAATTAGAATACCAGCCATACCTAAAGCTCCTCCATCTTTACCAAGAACAACGCCAATACGAATGAGCGCTAACCGAACGTCCTTATTCACTTTGAGGGCAGTTCCTTCCCATTCTCTACAAACCTGAAAATGTTGCTTGTTAGCATAAGATAATGCATGTCATCAAACTGAGATTCAGTGTTCGAAAATTGATTCTACTACTCTAACAAGTGTTGGGTGAGGGTGAACAGAAACATATTAATAGTAGGCTCCATGACTATGATTTCTGGAACAGAAACATAATCGACACTTCTCTGGTTGCAAAATAATCAGGAATCCTTTGTGTTTATCCTTAAATTCAAAAAAGAACATATATGATGCAAATTAATCAGGAATCCTCAACTTATTTAGCCAAATAAGGTAGTAGTTACAACACTTGATGAGGGCTGGTGTAAAACATTTAGAACACAATCAGAATGCAGGCGTGAAACGTTTTGCTTTTGACCTGCTGATCAAAAGAACTTTCCAGCTTGAATATAACTTGCACATATGTTCAATGAGAAATATTGCTCCTACAGTATAAGAAATTGATTCCTAAGTAAGTCCCTTTCTCAATGAAGGTGGCTTCTCCGAAATCCATCAGATCTACTATTGTACGATTTTTACATGAAAAGCACAGGCCCTGAAGCTAGTGAATCCTGATGTAGAAATCAAACTCTAGTGAGGGCATTAGTCATACCATCAGATGAAAACCAAGAGATGATAATTGTACGTATTCCATGGTAGAATCGATCATTTGTAGCAGGAGGATAACAATCTCAAAGTGGACCAGGAGCCGTAATAACAACTAAGTTTAACTTGACTACATAGGTTATGCTGTTGACCAAGAAGATTATATATACAGCATTATCAAAAAAACTAATAATGAATCATTATTCCTGAATAGAAGTCTTAAGCATGTCTTAGAAGTCAATACTTCCTAAATGCTTTTCAGAACCTTTATGCGTATATAACTTACACTCCACAAGCTACTCCATTGCTTACCTCAGCCAAGTAATCATTTCCTGATGGACTCTTTTCATCAAATACGCTTGTCTCACTAGTACCTGAGCATAAAAAGTTAAGAATAATGAAGAAAGATATTGGGGTTCAGAATACAAACTATAAAGAGGTTCTTAAAAGACCATTTAAAGAAAATGGAAAATCATATGCCAGTGAGAGAAAGAGAATTGGTATCACCTCAGTTCATGAGCTATTAATACTTGCTAATTAATCTTAAATAGGGTGTGAAATCAGCAGGTATCAGTAAAAAAATATAATATCAAGTAAAAGCAGATTAAAGATAATTTCTCAGACAGAAATTTTTGTACTCAAAAGAAAAAAGAAGTGCGGTATGACTACTCATAGTGTCTTAACTAAACTCTGACTACAGATGTAGTGAGAGATGGATGATACAAGAAAATTAAGGAAAGCAGAAGATAAATTCCATGTAAATCTGAATGCTTTAACAACTGAATACTTTACATTAAGAGTATCATTAATACTACATGGAAAGCAGCTTAAACAATAAGAATGAACGAACCATAGTAACCGACGGCTGTTGCGCTAACCAAGACTGAAGGTCGGGCTGCATCTGGTTAATCATTTATTAAATCTATGAACTTCACAATTAATTGAAAGGCCACATCAATTTTTTGCATCAGTAATCAGTAATAGTCTTTTAAAAAGGAACATATGTATGTAAGAAACACTGGTTTTGAAGGATTATGAAGAGATCAGTAGATAACTTCTTACCTTAGAGGTGACTCTAATCCTGCTCTCTTTGATCTCTTTCTTTACCTACAGTGCAACAAGAAATTAGTGACTGTCTCCGAGGAAAGCATATCTTTATGTTTTAGTCCAGCTACTGAAGGTCATTTGAATCACACATGTCGCCTTATGCCAATAGCTAGAAAGATCCTATCAATTCATCAAACTATAGTATGTATAGATAAACTTCTTAGTTATCAAAGATAAAATGTTTATTCTTTAAAAAAAAATGTTTACTTACTAGTTTCATTGTTTTAATCATACTTCATATGATATGTGAGTTCTTTAGACAACAAAATTAATTTTCAATGCATAACATGACAGTTACAGCCACACATAGGTTATGTAAAGTAATAAAGCAAAAGAGCTTGAACTTCTTTTTATATTGTCACTGCTTACTGTAAAAAATACAGGTAAGATAACTAAAAGAAAGGTAAAGGTAGAAGACCTCAGCAGTCCATCTTGTACTAATGGGCATTCCAGCCAAATTTACAACACCAGTTGAATCTCAAATGCTATCTTTCCACCCTGGCTCCTCTGCAATTACGATACCTGGAATGTCCTTGACTACAAACAGCAAGGAAACATTCATGTGTGAGACCAAATTATCTACAAAGAAGCTACAGACAATGTTAGATATTCAAATTACCAGAAAAACATAAACACTTATTATTCACACAGAAACCAAGAGTTTTCTAGAAGTTCACGTTAGATTTAATTTAGTTTGGTGTATTTATATAAAGTGTGGTACATCTAGCAACATTCCAACTCCAATTGAAAATTGATCGTGTATCTCGTCTATGCCCCAAGCCTAAATCGTTAAGCCATTAGTAAGCGATTCCAAAATGCATACCAAGCGCAATACAACTCTAAGCACTGACCCTATCATGTACACTTAGAAAATTGAACCCAACAAGGACATACATGGGAGCAACATAGATTAGCAGAAAATGGGGGCATGCATAGCATAAGGAACAACCAAGCTCTATACTCAAGCTATCAGGAAACAGGACCAAAGATGTCCTGTCAAACCTGAAGCAACAGGACATAACTGTTTGGAAGGGTAACATATTAGTAGTATGCTGAAGTAACTATTAGTGTTGGAAGGGAAACATAATCATAACGGCTTTAACTTTCCATAGGCTTGGTCAGTGATTGTAAAATTTGAATACCATAATTATATATGCTGCAATTTGGTCAGGAATCTTCAACTTAATTAGTTGGCATCTATCACACAATATGAGGGTTGGTCTAAAACATTTAAGGCATTTATATCTGTTTGTAACGAATTTATAGAAAGAACAAAAAGGTATTCTTCCATTGCTTTTTCTAGTTTGGTTGGAGGGTACAATTAAACTAGTAATCTCTAATGTGTATTTATATTGAGAATTTGCAAAGATTCAAATAACTATAAGTAGGCATACCTTCTTAACCGGAAAAATTAACTGGGCCTTTGATCTAGACCGTGTCAAGACATGCACACTATGATTATCTGCATTCCAGTTTTACAACAGAAGAAACTTCATGTTATTGCCAAAACCATAAACATGTATAAGTTTCAGTTTCAAAGACAATAGGTGTTAGGTAAGACCTGCATGCAGCCTTTGCACCAATCTTCTACCGATAAACCCCGTAGCTACTAGCTCCTGTCACTGATACAGTCATCTGGTTTGCCTATGACAACCTGCAAAGAGTCAATGAAATCTCCAACAAACAAAAGCCATCCTAGAAACCCATTATTATGATGAACTTGTTTGACACATTACACAATTGCCTCATCCTAATAGAAAAAGGCCAAATAATATTGCAAAAGAGGTGTCAAAGTGAAGTTCGTAATCTAATAAAATGTAAGCTGAAGCAGACCAATTACAGGTAGTCTAGTACAATTGAATTCCCCAAATGAACAAATCATGCATTGCAAAATTGGGTCACAGAATTCACTAAAAGGTGTGTACTTGTGGAAAAAGATGAAGAGCATACCTTCTGGGTTTGGTCAGAGGCACACCAAACAGTGAGTCTCTTAGTCTCCCACTTCTGAACAACCAAAAAGAATCAAACTTGGAATTTAAAACGAAGGTGAAAAACAAAGGGAACAATGTATGAACAAATAAGAGAAGTGGGTTACTTACAGAGGGAGAAGAGAAACATGAAGGGAGGTAGAGATTCTGTGGGTCCATGAGAAAGCAGTTGCTCTGCAGACCTCCATTGTTGCAAGGTCAAGAAAGGTGCTTGCTTTACTTTCTTGACTTGTGTTTTCTGTTGTTCTGGTGGTGAAAAACTGAAAGCTAAGGATGGCCGAGTAGAGTGGCAATGTGTTTGATTTGGAACCACACCATCACCCATTTTCCATCACCCATTTTCCATAACTATAATACTATAATACTACTGAGGGGCCAGTGTGGGTTTTGGGTCTTTAACCCGGCAATGTCTTTCAAGGAAGTGACTTTCAAGTTTTAGCCATGTATTTATTTATCGGGTAAATTCAACTTATGGTACCTCATATCTAGCCAATTAAACACTTTGGTATCTAGCCAATTAAACACTTTGGTATCTAGAGTTTCAAAATGTCAGTTTTACTCTACTTAATGATAAAAAGGTTGGTAACTATCTGATAATGATAATTAAGTCACTTAATTAAAACTTTTAAAGCGTTACCCACAAAGTTATAAATAATTACAACTTGTGCCACTATATATAACTGCTCGGTTTTGTTTCTCCCAGATCCTAATTTCATTCACTCGCCAACCTTAAACCCTGAATTCGTTAAGATCTCCGCTCCCTAATCCTCGTCGTCCTCCAAGGCTGCGTCCAAGTCAAGCCTAGCGCCGTCGCCTTCAAGGTCCAGCACCGTCGTCTTCAAGTCCAGCCTCGTCGTCTTCAAGTTCGATTTCGTTTTTGTGCTCTGATTGGCTTTATAAATTGTATATTGAATGGTTTTATATCATATAATCTAGATTTGGTGGAGTATAATTGTCAATTGCTCTGTTGGATTGATTCGATTTCATTTTTGTGCTCTGAATGGCTTTATGGAATCTAATATGGATTTAGAGGAGTATAATTGTCGATTGCTCTGTTGGATTGATCATTTTGTGCATCGAAAATTCGAGATCATATAATGCATTGTAGTTTGTAGTAGGCCTGGGCATGGGACGGGATGGGCCGGGTATTGGTTAATCCCGGTCCTAAAGCTGTAAATTAAAATTGGAACGGGACGGGACGGGTCGGGATTAGCTTTTTTCAAAAGTGATCCCGGCATGCCCGAATCCCATTCGGGATTGGGCCGGGATCAGGGACCAAAACAGGCCCAAAACGGGTTCACACAAGAACAACATGCAACAAATCCAACAATCATCATTCTGAATTCTAATAGAAGAGAATTCAAGGGCTAAAAATGTATGAAAATATGGTTATACAATCTGTACTGCCTAAGGGCCTAAGGGAAGTTAATCAAGTTAATCAAGGGCTAAAAATGTATGAAAATATGGTTGTACATTCTGAAAATATGGCTGTATAGTCTGTACTAAGTTTTCCCAAGACATCTTGCTGGGATGCCCAATTGCCTAAGGGCAGTTAATCAAGTTATGATCCTCACTTCCTCAGTAACTGGCTGCAAGCTTGAAAAATGAACTTAAACTGACAAGTGACAACAATCATCAATAGAGTTCATAATTAGATGTTCACATATCAACAAGACAACAATTACATATCAAACTCACACACTGCAAGTGAATGATAACAACATAACCAAATTCAGTCTCAAACTGAACACAAGATCAAGCATAATGTTGTTAAACCTTTTGTAGTATGCACATAGTCCTCAATTATGATAGTCACAATCTCGGTTGGGTTCTCACTCAGAAATGCTTCCACCTCCGTCAAAGTATTAATAGCATGTTGCTGAGAACAATGCATATGGACACATTATAACCAATACTTCACACAATTAACTATTAAGTGTTAAAATAAATAAGGTAGAAGAATATTACAAATGCAGTGAAGTTGTAGCATTGCCCCCGAAACAAATGACAGAGCCAAATATCTTTCTGGAAATCATGCATATCCAACATCAACCCCCTCACTCCATTCTACAAACAGCACAACACAAACCAATAAGTTTCCTCTCATTAAAAAATAATCAAAAGAAACAAACACAGAGAATACTTCCATTCTAATTTTAAATTCCCACGAAACAAAATAAAAGAAAGGAATGACATTCCAAACGTATCATATATAAGCAAACCAAAACCGTGCACATAAAGAATACATGAATATATACCCTCAACTGGTTAGTGACCGTATCTTCCTGATTGTAAAATGTGAGCCTCTGCACACCGGGCAAAGGCGGCGCGTCGGCGATGCTGAAAAAGTTATGAGTCACCAGCCACGTGTACTTGTTGAAGGGCAAGCCATTAACCTACAAAACAACACCCAAAATCATCAAAACCAAAACATGGGCTAATCAAGATCACAATCACTTGAATTTAGCTAAAACAGTAAAGACCCAAGACCAAAAAGCTTACAATCGAAGTGGGTTGTTGCCTCGCTTGAACCTTCCACAGCTACGATTTAAAGAAGGGGTTCAGGAAGGGGCTGAGAAGGTAATGTCGCTGTTGATGAATGTTCAAGGCCTGGAGCTTCTTCATTTCGCCGAGCAACAAACTTCTTCCCTCTAGCCATTGATTCGTCGATGGCTCTCTCTGTCTCTCTCTCAGTCTCTCTCTCGTTGTTGATGAATTCGGATTTAGGAGGAAAGAAAGAGAGAATTGGGAATGGAATGAATTAGGGATTGAGGGGATTCTGGGTTTCTGTGGTCTGGGAGGCTGGGTTACTCTTCAACCCGATGGATCCAACGGTACAGATGAAGTCATTGAATCCAACGGCACAGATTCAGCCATATTTATATATATTAATATTAATTTAATTTTACGGGACGGGCTGGGATTTAACGGGCCCAAATTGGGCTGATCCCGATCATGTCCCATTACTTTAAAACGGGATCGGGTCGGGACAGGATCTGAGTTTTTAACATGCAATCCCATCTTGTCTCGACAAAATTAGGGACGGGATCGGAACGGGATCGGGATTATGGGACTAAACGCCCAGGCCTAGTTTGTAGCATTGGTTATTGATGGTGGAAATTGTCAATGCTGGATTAGTTTAATGCATGTGTGGTGTTATAAGGTGTAAAATGATGAGAGAATCAGATAGTGTCGTTTATAATTGTTTCATTGTCTTTTGGGGTTAAAGCATCCTAGGTTCCTAGTGATTGGCCCAAGCCCCCAAGGTAGTAGGTGTAACTCTAGTGATCTAAGTGACAAACTCAAGAGACTCAGGCCCTCCTTAGGCACGTTAATGAGTGGTTTTGGCCTTTTAGGTTATAACGGAGCATATGACTGACCTTAACCTAACTATCCCCTAATACCACTATAATCTTGCTACTAGGACTATGCTGGACATGCTCAATTGGGTGAAAAGTCTGTAAATGTAACTAGCACTGTAAATGTGTCAGGAATTAAGTAATTAATTAGATAGCATTGTAACTAGAGTGATAACTGTACATGTAACTATCATTAATATCAAGTAACTAGCATTGTAACTAGTGTGGTAACTGTGCATGTAACTATTCTTGGTATCAAGTAACTAAACATGTAACTAACATTGTAACTAGTGTGGTTAATATTCAGTAACATTGTCAGGGTAACTGTTAGAAGCAATTTGTAAATATAAAAATAACTGAAGATATAACTAGAAATAAATAATGTAACTGACAGGGTAAATGTGTAATTATGTATGTAGCTACATATGTAACTAACTAGATTTTTTTTTTTTTGGAAAACAAATTAGATTGCGGCGCATTTGTAATGTACTACATCAGCAGGCTTGCCAATGAGAGAGATTTTGAAGATAAGGCAGATATTACGAAGTTTCAATCCGAAGTGATTAAGAAGTTACTGAATCATCAGCAAAGTTGGATATCGATACAAGATAGGAAAAGAAAAGTGTCGTTTAAGTAGAGATTGTTCATTGATTTTCATATGCTTTTAGAGAACTATATTATATTCAGAGTTATTTAAAATTATTGACTTGTAACAATTCAAGTAACTGGTCATGTAACTAGAGTTGTAACTGTGCATGTAACTATCTTTGGTATCAAGTAACTATAAATGTAACTAGCATTGTAACTAAAGTGGTAACTGTGCATGTAACTATCTTTGGTATCAAGTAACTATAAATGTAACTAACATTGTAACTAGTGTGGTAACTGTGCATGTAACCATCCTTGTTATCAAATAACTATAAATATAACTAGCATTGTAACTAGTGTGGGCTACTCTGCTGACCGGCAGAACTTGAATCAGCAGCGGCCTTGTCCCTAGCAGGACTCGTCCCACCGCTGGTCAACTTGAGCCGTTTAGCCAAGTTTTCACCAGACGACCGGCCGGTCAGCGTCACCAGCGCGGAGAGTGGGACGTCTATGATCCTCCGCCTCTTCACCCAGGTCGCCCGGTAAAGAAGATTGTGCGCCTATCAAGGAGACCCTGGTCACAAGCGGGACCGATCCCGGCCGGTATGGAATCCTGTCCGTTCCATCAGGAACCTTTGGTGGCCCTCCGATGGTTTTCCCCTTTCCGGGTCTCACAGAGGGTGTTGCGGCATGGGTCTTCACGCGCCTAGGGATGTAGGCGTCATCCGCAAGATCTAAGGCCATCGGTTCGGCATGAAGGGTAAGCCGGCCAGACTCCTGATCTACCGAGGTCCGTGAAACGGCCTCCCCTTTCTCCTTCAATCTCGATACAAGGTCCTCACCGTCCATGGACAGCGTGTTACAGGGCTTGACGACCGTCCGGGAAGGTGCACCTACAGAACAAACAAAGGGTTAGTATCAACTCAGTCAGCGGGAACATCACTACTAAAATCCTGCTACGCACCGGGATCTCGCCCGAGACAGCAGTACTCCAACACCTCTCGCCGTATGAAGTTGTAGGAGCTTCGCTCAAGATCGTCCCAGCACCCGAGTATCGTCGCAATCCTATTCCGCTCCAAGTCGGACAGCACGTACTATTGGTCACCAAGGGGCTGGAAGGCACCAGGAACCCGGTACATCCTCCTCATTTTCTGCCACTTCCCACCAGTCATCACCACCTTCTTCCTCCAGTTATTGTCCAACCAGGAAGGCAGGTGGGTGATGATAGGCTGAAAGTGTCGGGCGCTAAAAGTAAGACAACCCCGACACCCTTTTTTTTTCGAGAAGGACAATCTGTACAACGACCGGAACTCATCCATCGTCGGCATGCTCATCCCGGACAGCTCGTACAGACAACCAAGGCTTAGCAGCTGCCTTCACTGGTTTCCGGAAAGCTGCGCAGGAGACACATGCAGAGCACTGAGCAGGTACTGCACAAAGTCAGGCAGCGGAAGGGAGAACCCATGACGAAATTAGTCTCCATGAACAGCAACCCAGCCCTCCTCCGGGTTACAGGCCGATTCTCCGGGATTCAGCGGCCGTAACTTCACCTCATTAGGGATATTCCACGTCTCCCGGAAGACGGCAATCTCTGCAGGGCTCATAATACCATCTGGTTCATCACACACTACAGCCCATTCCCCACTCCCGATAGTGTAACTCACGGGCGAAGTACCAGAAAAGCGTACCCCGTGCGGGATGCCCTCACGCCCTAGAGACCCGGACGAGGAGACCTCGCCCCGGGAGCGGGTAGCGGCTTCGGACTCCGGAGAATCCGAACCAAGCCAATCCTCCAACCTCTCCTCATCGTCCACCACAGGACGTCTGTCGGCCGATTCGGAAGTACCATCAGAGCTCCCATAAGCCATTTAACCTAGGGGGAGGAAACCAAAACCCCACCGTTGGTCAGCAACAAGCTAAAACAGCGCTCTCTGCAGCTGCTCCCCAAATCTGCCGCAGATGCCCTGCTCAAAACAACTCACCCGTTGGCGACAGAGCCCCCCCCCCCCCCCCGCAAACCACCAACCAACAAAGAAGAAGAAAAAACACAATAAGCAAAAAAGGCGAGGCTTACCGATTACTATGCACAACTAAGGAAAGGCAGTCCTGGGAAAATATCGAGCAATCGTGGGTAAGAACCAGAACGCCTGAGACACTGATAGCAAAGGGCACCTTCACAGAATTTTCGCCGGATTCCTCTCCAACCTTCTCTTCCTTTCTCTGAGCCAAGAGCAAAAACAACAAATAGTGAAGCCAAAGGAGGCCTTTTTATAGACGGGTCTGATGCCCTAGGCACCCCTGTAATCCCCCCAAAATACTCAATCGGGACAAATCAAACGTCTGCGAATCCAGGCCCTCCTTTTAAGATCGCTCCCTACTGACACGTGTCCCAGCATCGATAAAATCCCCACGCCATCATAACTGATTGGACCGATGGGCTCTCTCCTTAAATGCATGTCAGCCACTTGTCCCGCCTACAAGCGGCAGTTAAGGGAGATAGGGGCGAGAACCGAGGCGTCCATCCCCCCCACTTCCCCAAGAGCCAACCTCAAATCAAGGAAAGGCATTCCACCAGTCCACAGGCATTCCACCGGTTATTTAGCATTCAACCGGCTCCAAGGCATTCCACCGGTTTAGTCACTTTCCTCGCCCCTGCGAGCAAGGACAAGCCAGCAACAACTCAAGGCTTCAAACACATGGGCTTTATAAACCCGGGAGAGTTTACATCTAACACATGCAAACTCTTCCAGCAGACTAAAAACTCTGCATCACACTGAACTGTGATAAATATGGGGATCCATGGGAGACTTGTTATCTCTACGCCACCCCACCGGGCTACTCCCCGGCCTGCCCCACAATTGGCAGCAATTTTACTAAACACCCCACCGGGCTACTCCCCGGCCTGCCCCACCGTTGGCAGTAATTTTACTGGGGGACTCGTTCCGACATGGCAGTCCACCGGGACTCGTTCCATACTCATGGCATGACGACACTTGAACACTACCATTATTATTGCAAACACACTCATGACTGTCACACATCATCACTAATAGGTACTCATATCACCACGCCTCTTCTCGCTCAAATGCCCGGCCAAGTCCAATCTTCAATACGGACTTGGGGGACTGTGCACCGTACCGTTGGGTCGGTAACCTTGCGGGTCTGCGGGACAGGAGCGAGACATATTAAGTCCTCATTCAAGATTGCACTTGACCGGGAACTTGAGAGACTTGTTGACAGTAGCCACAGAACGACTACACAGGCCCACAGACCCGCAGCCAGCACGCCCGGGGCCGGACTGAGGCCCGGAGCAGGATCACCAGCACCTGGACCCGGGGCCCAGCAGTCTACCTTGTGACCAGGGGCCCGAGAACCGGGGACGCCAGCCTGCTGAACAGACCACCAGAGCTGCCCTTTTATGTACGAACAGAAGGAAACCAGTCTCACATCGAAGAGTAAGACCAGACCTCACGCTCGACCACCTATATAAGAGCCTCAACTACCATCTTTAATAGGTAACTGATCTCTCCAACTGCTTATCATTCTTGCTTAAGTTATCTATTCATCCCAACTGTACTAACTTAGGCATCGGAGATGAGAAGACCGGCCCGCCCGATATTCCCCTTAGTTAGCAGGTTCGCAGGAGGAGATCACATCTAGATTCATCAGTTTCTACTAGGCCTACGGGTTTGTGCAGAAACAATATGTTTGCGGAAACGTTGAACCTAATTAATGAATACCTTTCACAAAACAGATAACGAAGAGCAGATATCATTTTGATCTACAAAGCCATGAGAAAACAACAACTACAAAAGATTTCACCAAACAAAAAATGCAAAACTTTTCAAATAAAGAAGGAAATACATATACTAAATTCATATTGAATTCTAATTCCAATTTATAATTAAGACATGCAAAATACTAATTCAAAATCCCCCTAATATCTTTTTCCTAAATATAGAATTCAGAAATCTTTGAATGCATAAGAAGCGGTATATACCTATGGAGTTCACATTGTTGAAGTAACAGCAACAACACCTAAGCTGAGTACTTTTTTCTTGATTGAGAACTGAAAAGATGAAACAAAACAACAAAGAATTTCATAAATAAATAATAAGATGCTTACAGTAATGATCCATAAAGTATAAAGATCTCAGCTGTAATTTAGAACTCAGCAGTAAAAAGATCTCGTCTCTTCACTTCACTTTTAATAGTAAGAAAATTCAGTATCAATAAGTTAACATCGATATCATCTCTTTTTCTGTGAAGAAGTAAGAAAATGTCAACTTCTTTTTTACCCTTGCATAAACAGAGCTCACCGAAGAAGTTGTATCAATTCATAACAAACATCCATCAAAATTTAAAATCTTTACTTAACAAACACTTTAATAGTAGAAAACAAACGCAAATCATCAAACTTGTCTGATGGTGTATTGTCCGGACACAGGGTAGCAGAATCAATGAAATTCCATATTACCTCTCAGTAGGTGCACCAAATTCTATATTTAATTTGAAAATCCTAGTATTATCACAATTAAGCTAAAATACCTCAAAGCAATGGATTACCTTGATACAATCAGGAGGTCCCAGAACATGTTAACCCTGACATCATAAGAGTAGTTTGAACTACTTACACATAAAGAAAAAACGATATTCTTAATGACTACGGAAAGGATATGTCTCTAAACTAACCTTTACTCATAGAAACAATCAATCTATTCCTCCAATCTTTAAAACTTTCACTGTACCTAAAGCTCACATACCTGCGTACAGTCATACGAATTCGGAGCGAAGTTGATGATAAATAGAAAAGAAAGAGCTTACGTGAAGGAAGACTGAGAGTCTGAGACTCAATCAATTGCTCTGAACCAATGGGTGCTGCTGGCTCAATCGTATAAAAATGCAAGGATGCAAAAAAACTGCGCATCTTATCTTTACTTTATATACTCAGGCAAAGGGCAGGGGCAACACGGTCATTTCAAGCCACTTCTTCTTTCATTTGTTCTCCTTCTCTTTTGAGGACGAAGACGGTATCGATGGGGTTGCTGTCTGTATATTGGGAAATTCAGTTTAGGGTTTAGCGGTTTACTAATTGTCTAATTTCAGAATACTTTTGAGGCTGTTTATTTAAGTTTGGGTGTTTGATTTCACTTATTATTTCATCGTCTGTTTTGATAGAAGCAGGAATCATTCGATTTTAATCTTTCCTGCAACATAGGAAGAATGAGTCTGTTTCTCTTATATATGTTGGAAATATCCAAGATATTATGATTTCTATTTTTAAACAATTTTTCTTATTTACTTTAGCATTCAACCTAAGGTTTTTCAGTTAATTGTTTAGTTCCGATGAGTTGTTGCTAGGTGAAATTTTTGTTTAGGGTTTAGCAAATCACAATATTAAGACTCTGTTATTGTAACTTTTGTTTCCTGACTTATCATAACTTTTACCTCAGGGTCTGTCCTTGAAGATCCTATATTTGGTGAATAGAACGCGAGTGTCCCAGCCAAAGCCTGTTGAGGTACTCAAAAATGGTAAAGCTTTTGATCTGTTACCCTTTCCAAATTTAAGTTGAAAATAAAGGATGGTGGGCATAAATTTTCTATGTACTAATATATTGTGGAGTTATTTGTTTATTACTCTTTCTTCTGCACTACACATACATTCGTTATTCCTCACAATTGTTGTCATTTTAATTGCAGGCTCTGCCCTTTATGTGTTTTTTTTTTCTTTTTAGTATTGAGTTATTGTTATGGATTTTAATTTGGTGTTCTCCTTATTCACTGAATTTTAGATCACAGGTTTTGGAGGATTTGTAGTTTGTTCCTTTTGATGGCCTGGGTAATCTCTCCTTTTCTTTGTCTTCTACTCTGTAATTGTTAGTTTTTGTATATGAAGACTGAAATGATCTTGACAACATTGATTATGATCTTGCAGATGGTGTGACTCTGCCCAATGTTTCTGTTATCGAGGACATTCTAGAACAGATCTATATAATTTAGTATGACTTTCTGAGATTCAGGTATTGATAGCAACAATTTCATAGCATTCTCCTCTGTGAATTAGATTTGAATATTTTTTTTGTTTTTTACTGTACTTTCATCTTTGTGGAGGATGACCATTTTAGTTCATTTGATGCAGGCCGCATGTGATTAAGGAAACAACGGAATGAAACTCATGAGATGGCTAACCATTGTGTCCATTAATTTGTATATGTTGACCACTTGATTTGCAAGCTCCAGGTAAGCTTATTATTTGGTCGATTAGTTTTGAAGTTTAGTGCATATTGAAGGTTCAGGCTATGGTGGGAGAATGAAGTAATGAATATTAATTAAAAGTACAAAACTACATATAGATTAAAGGTCAGACCAATGATTAGGTGGTAGTTTGATAGTCATACCATATAATCATACCATGTATACTAGAACCTATTGAAATATATAGTTTGGGAGAATGTTTATGTTTTTCTCATTATGTTTGGACTTTGATAAATACTTGGTCTCTTTGGCTGAAATGGATTCTGTTTCGGCTGACAAGAATAACTATTTTTGTAATTTAAGCAGGTACATCTCAACACTGAAATTGAGAAGGATGTTGGTACAAATAAACAGTTTAGAGAGAGTGAGGCTGCTGATGCTAAAAAGGAAGATCGTGTGGATGAGCTAGAAGAGGAGTTTTTTAATGTGAGTGCTTTAATTAGAAGACTATGTAGTGAAAATTCTCCATAATCAGAAGACATTTATTTATCAGTTAGCCATTTATTGGTGATTTTAGGCCGCTGTTTTAGTGCTCCTTGAAGCTCCAGAGAGATCGGCTCAGGTAAATGCCTAAATTATGTGTTCACTATTGTACCACATTTACCTCATCCAGTTTCTGAGTTTTTCTTTGTATTTAAGAGACTGATATGATCCCTTTGACTACTTTTTTCAAATGGAAGTCCCTGCAGCTATAACTAGAATACTTACAAACAGTTATATCTGTAAATACTTAGCTTTGTAAACAATCTAACTTCCTATATATAAATATATAAAAGTATCATTGTCCTACATTTTATAACTATGTCACTCGCATTATTGTGTTCTTACTAGCAACTTCGTTACTATATGCTCTATTCTCCCGCGGCAAAGTGCGGGCCAATGCACTAGTACTCACCATCTGTTCAAATCTCCACAGCCACGCCACCACTTTTGCATCCCACACGAACCCACAAATCCATCGAAACCAAGGTTTCCACCCTTTGCGAATTCTTTGTTTCAGAATGATCAAATAACTTCCTTGAAACAAACAATGCTATCTCTAGTGCAATTGAGAAGATCCCCAAAGCACAAATCAGGGCCCAGCTCCCCCATTGTGTTCCTGGCCTCCTGCATTGCTCTAATTGCTCTCGTTTTTCTCTATACTTATCTGAATTCCACGAATGAGTTCACTTCTGCATCCCTAAAGACCCTACCAAGTGTGCCCCAGCGCCATGACAAGTACCTCTACTGGGGGAGCCGAATCGACTGCCCCGGAAAGCACTGCCAGTCCTGTGAGGGACTCGGCCACCAGGAGTCCAGCCTCCGCTGTGCTCTTGAAGAAGCCATCTTCTCTATACATTCTCCACTTTTCGCTTTCTATTCCTTTTTTCGAGTTTATACTTTATTTCGGATTATTTGGTCTGATACTAATATGAGATAGGATAAACAAATGCTATAGTAGATTGGTATTAGAACAAGACAAGGTTTGTGTTGAGATGGATTAGAAGAGAATGCTACTTAGGAAGAAATGTAGTAATGTAGTAATTTTGAACATGGATGAGGACTTGGGTTCGAGAATGCCTGGTTCTTCTATTTCTTTGGATTTGTGATGACATGGATGAAACAGAGTATGAGTAGCGTGAAGAGTTCAGTAAATCAACATATGTGTGTGTTCATTGGTAGTTTGTATTATCTACTTTGGAGTTTAAACCTTGCTGCTATGGTATATGGCTTATAATGTTTGCTTTTATTGGTGGCAACTTAAACTGTAAACCAGCTCCAGGAAACTACCGAGGCAGTAATATAAATTATGTGTGGTCTTGTGTTAGGATGATATAATGTTCTAAAGTAATCCCTATATGTGAAGTTTCCTCTAGATTCAAAGTCATAGTAAATCCCTGTTTGGAGTAACTTTAAGTAACGTGGTGTAGTATTTTACTTTGTGTGCAGGACTTTTGTAATGCCTTCCAGAATGTGCATCAATCCCATACACAATAAGAAAGGGATCTTTCATCACTCTGATAATGCAAGTTCAGAGGAAATGTTAGTTGCTTGCCTCCTACTTACTTTTTTCGTCTTTGTAACATCTATGCTTGTTACCTTAAACTGTATTAATTATTTTCTTTATGGTTTTAATCTTCTGAGAAATATAATGTTGAGACACAGGTAGGTTAATATATGTAATTTTCCTCCAAAATGGACTCTTTTGGATAATTTAGCATACATATAATATATAATGCGATCTCACTTCCCTTTTGTTTGGTAGCTGGAATGCAAACTCTTGTTCCATGGACTCTTTGTATGATATAGGCTTCATATCGGAAACTGTACCAGTAATTTTAGACAATTCAAAAATGTGGTATAAGGTGCTAACGACAAGCATGAAGTTGGGAGATAGAGGAGTTTCTCATGTGGAACGACTTAATCGTATTGATCTCAAAAACAGTAGTTTCTCAAATCTTTTGCTGATAAACAGAACTGCAAGCCCTCTTTCATGGTTAGTTCTTTTTTTTGTTTGTTTATTTAAAGTCAAGATAGGTTCTAGGCTTTTTATAAGCAGTTGCATAATGTGGTCTTACTAGGCCTGTTCGACTCATTTTGGATTGTGTATGTGATACCCTTTTTAATGCTGAAAAAATTGAGGTGTATTTCTTGAATTATGCTCCCTTTGGTTAAGTACATAAAATTAGTCGAACTTTAATACTCTTTCATGAATTAATTACGTATTCATATAGGTTTGCGGAGTGCAAGAATCGAAACAACCGTAGTGCTTTAATTTTGCCCTACTATTTTCTCCCCTCAAGGGCAGCAAAGAAATTGAGAAATGCAGCTGATAAGGTATGTATCATGTGAAGTGCCCACCTGAGAGTTGTATAAAGCTTCTTCATGATTGGTTGTCCTTCTGTGTCCTTATCGTGCATTATGATTCTGAGAAATATGCATTCTATTAACAAATTGATGAATCCAGCAATGAATCTTCTGCATGTCCGTCACTATTTTAACAAAAGCCGGATGTGTTTTTAGGAACTGTTTCATTATCTCTCCAATCTCATAGAATGTTTGATTTCTGCCTCAACTATGGATAATTTAACTTATATGCCCTCTTCTTAGTGTCTTATAGTCAGATATTAAGTATCTTCTTCCATTCTTAGTGAAACTCAAGAACATGAAGATGTTAGGTAGCAGATGACTTTTTAAACAAAATTTTCGAGAACTAGTGATTTTTGGGATGTGAGATGGTAGATAAAAGAAATCATGTTGTATCTGAGAAGTTATAACAAAGTAGAGAAATGAATATGTTTCAAGTAGGATTCTGTAATACTGTAGACTGTCGGAACTCGTCAAGTTCATCATGAGAGAATCATAGTGAATACTATACCAAATGAAGATACACGTTATTTTCATGAGATGAAACAAGAACTTCCTATGCAGACCAGGGATAGGTTGCTGAACATGTTATTTTAAAACCTTCTTGTAACCCCGATTACAACAGCATCAAAAGAAAGTACAGTTTATGGTGGTAGTCAACCTCCTGAACAAATAGCTGAGTTGTAATTGACCACAAGTGGGTTTGAATACTTATTTATGTTTCTATTTTGCATTAGTTTTTAATATGTGGGCTATAATAAAGGGTATTTATAGCAGTTAGCCTATAAGCTGCTACTACAGGCTGACTGGATTATTTTCACAGATTAAGGAAATCCTTGGGGATTATGATGGCATTCATGTTCGTCGTGGAGATAGACTTAAGACCAGGAAGGACAGGAATGGTGTTGAGAGGACCCTTTCACCTCATCTGGACAGGGACACACGCCCTGAGTTCATTCTACGCAGAATTAAAAAATGGGTCCCACCTGGACGAACTCTTTATGTTGCTTCAAATGAAAGGACATCAGGATTCTTTTCACCTCTCTCAGTCAGGTACTTCTTTTTCGACAGTACTCTCCACCATGTACTTAGAAATGGAAGACATGTGTGTTCGTTTGCTAGAATAAACAATGTCTCGTGCTTCTAATGTTCTAGTTTGCTACACTGTTTCACATTTTTTCTTCTAGCATTTTACCACCAACCTAAGAAATCGGGAATTGCTAGGTTGTCTGTCGGATCAAAATTTTAAATTATGTTTGGCGATTGATTAGTAGGGGTGATTTATGATTAGTAAGTGAAATGCATCTGACGATAACTTTTGACTTGGTTTCTTGATGCTAAACTTTTGAACATTTGGTACCGATACTAGGAGAGAGTAATATATTTGCCTTCTTCCGTTCTACGTGGAGTAGTGCGTTAGAAACATGGTTGATCCTGTTGTGAGTATTAGACCGAACATCTGAGTACTAGATCCCAATTAGGAACACCCCAACACTGAATTGAGTTCCAGAAAGGAGTCTCAGCTTGTTTCTGTTTACTACCTTTCTTCTTTTAAGAAGGGCAGTTATATTTATTCAACTGGGTGGTAGTGCTGTTTTTTCATTTGTTTATCCATCTTAAGATTTTTTTAATATTTTTTATTGTCTTTATAACTCGGCCAATCTAAAGGCCCTATGTTGCTCCAAATTAATTGTCCCAGTTGATACTGATAATAATTGCTGACCTGTATATGCAGATACAAATTGGCATCCTCATCAAATTATAGCCACATATTGGAACCCTTGATTGAGAATAACTACCAGTTGTTCATGATTGAAAGGCTTATCCTGATGGGTGCTAAAACATTCATTCGAACATTTAAAGAAGATGATACAGATCTCCATCTTACAGATGACCCCAAGAAGAACACCAAGAACTGGCAAATACCAGTCTACACTATGGATGAAGAGGAAAGGTGACATGTTGCACATGCAATAGGTCCAAACGCCTCTCCACGACAGTACTCACCCTTTAGTTGTGCAATACCAGCTGAGGCTTAAATGACTTGCGCCACAATCTTCCTGTTGAAATCGAT
Organism: Potentilla sterilis; assembly: GCA_963682095.1. Lineage (NCBI taxonomy): Eukaryota > Viridiplantae > Streptophyta > Magnoliopsida > Rosales > Rosaceae > Potentilla > Potentilla sterilis. The sequence goes on from OY821764.1 coordinate 17,778,902, forward strand.
ATGGTGGGGAAGATTGTGGGCTCAAAATATTATTGTCCTTGTCATCAGAGAACCGATGTATATGCTCTAGTGATGTATACGAGGTAGCAGATCTCCAACTATTCTTTACTGAACATCTCCAAACTCCTGGCATGTTTGCACTAACATGGACTTCATACTATATGGTACAACGAGAGCCTAAAGAGCCAGGGCACGGCTACCGTATTTTTTTTCTTTCTCTGGGGATGTTTACCTTGCCGAGTAAAAACATATAGCGTGTCAAAATGGTGTCGTGGATGAGAGACTGATGAAGCCATCATTGACTTGTGATGGTGATGAGGCTGGGTTATTAATTTTTACATTTAAACTTGAAGCCGTCATTTGCTGTGTAGGTTGAACTTGTGACAAAAATATGGGAGAAGCAGAAGTTTTTGCATTTATATGATTTAATGAAAGTTTTTGTTGGAACCTAACCTCAATGCGTTTCAGAATAGATATCAGAATTTCAGAATAGATATCAGAATAGAGACGCAGAGATGACAGATCCTTGGCATTAAGCTTAATTACAAGCAATGTTCTGGTTCTTACAAATTCAATCTTAAACCGGTTCTGATCAATTTGACATTTACTGTTACTTTTAACAAAATCCACAGAGGAAGGCCAGTTTGCCAATTTTTCTACTTCAGCAAAAGTCGAATGTTGAATTTGCGACATTACCAGGCTGCTTGACAAGATATGTCTGGACAAACGTTTTAGGCAACCACTGAAAGTGAAATGGAAATTTATAAAAGAACATAAAACAATCAGTTCATTTTCGAAGAGCATGCATTACTTGTGAGAAACTATCTATGACCAACTCTTGGTCACACTCGATCTCGCATCGTATCACTTACCAAAAGATTTTGATTTATGTAAGTGCTATGCATGGGAATTCTGAAAGAACGGTTGCAAGATTGAGCTCTCCCATACAGTCTTGGTGTCTGTTTTCGAATTTGGAACCTTTGAGTGCTAGTGCCTCCCCTATCTCGTTTCACTACAGTATGGTATTTCCCTGCTAAAATCATAACAGGAAGAATAAATTACAAGCTATGATCATATGAAAGAAATACAGTCAAGTCAAACATAAAAAATGTTCCATACTTTTCATTTCTGATTTTAACCAATGTGTTTCTTTCTTCACATGCTCCTCAGAATTGACATTCAATTCTACTTTAGGACTCAAAATTGTTCTGTTTTTCTTGTGAGGCAGGGGAGTTAGTCGAACATCCTCCGAGATCTCTGAGAGATATCATCATCTTGATCACTCTCTTCACTTCCAGGCATTCTTGTGGCATAGTCAGTCTCCATGTTGTTGCTTCCATTAAATATGGAAACCTTAAACCTAGAATCCCCTTCGTACCCTAAAAGTAGCGAGTAGCCTTTCTCAAGAGAGTAGTTCTTAGAGAACCCTGGCCAACCTTTCCTAAACCAGACCTCACTATTGTAGCTTGTGAGACCTATTTCCCATTCTAGACAACCTGGAAGCTTAAAGTGTTATGACTGTTATCTAAATGATGAAAATGGCAACATCACAACAACTTAAACAAGGATCAAAATTCACAACCAAATGCATACTAAATAAGTATGAAACAGAAATAAGGTTATAAGTATGGAAACTCACCAGTTGATGAACTTCCAATTGCTCCAGCCATTGTTTTTCTTCACAGGACTGCTCCAAAGATATTCTTCTAAAGCACAGCACAAGAACTCAGTAATGGGGCTGAAAACTTAATGTATCTCTTGTGTGTATTCAGGGAATATCTCTTATGTATTTATATAGGCCTAAACTCCTCTTTGTGCTCACCCATAGAGAGTCCAAAGCTAATATGAGTGTTATCTTTTAAGAGACTAAACTTATCTTTTTCCTTATTGTTAACAGGTTAACAACTCTGTGAGAGTCCTAGGTTTACCAAGAGATATACATCTTGATAACAACTGATTTAGGATTTACTTGTTATATAATTCAGCTATCATATATACTTAATTAATTCAATTGCAAAATACTTAAGTGATAATGCCAAATCCACATATATTTTCCAACAATCTCCCACTTGGACTGGCAATGTCTTTACTGAACAATTGAACATATAAACTGTAGTAATAGCTACTGAAGTGTGCACTTGAATTATATACAATCCAACTCTCATCTAGCTTGGTCAAGTAAAAGTACTAATGCAGGACTTAGAATCAAGTATGTCATGATCAACAAGTTGATTAAAAACCACTAACAGAACTCACAGTACTCACATACGCTAAAAGATAAAGTGAAACATGATGGCTGATATATCTACCTGTAAATGCCAATCTTTCACATCCCTCTGAATGACTTTGTTAAAACAAAATCTCCAGCAATATAATGAATTCCAGTGAACTTGGAATTGCCGGACTAAACTGAATTGCTCAAAAGCATGGATGTTCACCTGTAAACACACAATACTTATAAAATGGAATGATTCATGAAATTTCAGAACTTGAGTATAAAGACATATAGGATTCTGAAATACCTCAAATTTTATTGAACACTTGCAAAAACAAAATACAATAATGCAGTAGACAGAAACTGGAAGGCAAACGTTACAGGGAGATAAAAAATCAAAAATTGCTCCAAAACTCCCACTGAACTCAAGCATCCAGTTTATGTAAGACTCTTATACTCTTGGCATGTTTCTTAAAGATTTCAACTGGTAAAGCCTTGGTAAAAGGATCCGCAAGCTGTGATTCTATATCTATGTCTAAAACTACAACTTCTCCACTTTTCACTCTTTGTCTTGTACTGTAGTATTTTTGATCAATGTGTTTAGAGTTGCAGGACCTCTTATTGTTCTTGGTAAAGAACACTGCAGCTTCATTGTCACAGAATATCTTAAGTGCATCAGAAACTAAGAAACTTAATATTTCAATTTGAGTTATGAAGTTCCTCATCCATAATCCCTAACACATTCCTTCATAAACAGCTATGTATTCAGCTTGCATGGTAGAGGTGGTAATTAATTTTTGTTTCATTATTTTCCAACATACAGCCCCTCCAGCAAGCATAAACACATACCCACATGTTGATTTATTTGATTCTGGAAAACGACCTGCAAAGTCTGAATCTGTATATCCTACTAACTCTAATTCTTTCTCCTGCCTATAGACTAACATGTGAGATTTGGTCCTTTGTAAATACCTAAGTACCTTTTTCCCAGCTATCCAATGTTCATGAGTAGGGTTAGACTGAAATCTAGAGAGAATGTCAACTGCAAAAGCCAGGTCAGGTCTTGTACAGACTTGAGCATACATGAGGCTCCTAATAAGTCTAGCATACAGTGTGCTATCCATATCAGAACTCTTCCCCCCAATTTTAGAATTTTTATTCTTTGACAGTTTATCTCCCTTAGACATAGGGACTTCACCAAATGCACAGTTTTCCATCTTAAATCTTTTTAGGACTCTTTGAATGTAGTTATGTTGAGAAAGTCCTAATAAGCCCTGTGCCCTATCCCTATGTATTTTAATCCCTAAAACATAAGAGGCTTCACCTAAATCTTTCATATCAAAACTACTTGGTAAGAAGGCTTTAGTTTCTTTAAGTAGCTTTATATTGCTGCTTGCTAAAAGAATGTCATCAACATACAGTATGAGAAAAATGAAGGCATTCCCTACTGTTTTCATATAAACACATTCATCAACAATGTTTTCTGTAAATCCAAACAAAAAGATTACTGAATCAAATTTTTATACCATTGTCTAGAAGCTTGTTTCAACCCATAAATGGATTTCTCAAGCTTGCAGACGAAATTCTCTTTTCCAGGTTCCACAAAACCTTCAGGTTGTTGCATATATATGACTTCATCTAATTCTTCATTTAAGAATGCTGTTTTAACATCCATTTGATGCAGTTCCATATTATAATGAGCAACAAGTGCCATTATAATCCTAAAGGAATCCTTGGTGGACACAGGAGAAAAAGTTTCATCATAGTCTATGCCTAATTTTTGTGTAAACCCTTTTGCTACTAGCCTAGCTTTATACCTCTCAATGTTTCCATTAACATCTCTCTTGGTCTTAAAGATCCATTTTGAACCTATAGCTTTCTGATTTGGGTTAGGTCTTACAAGTTTCCACACTTGATTTTGACTCATGGAGGCAATTTCTACTTTCATTGTTTTATGCCATTCTGAAATTTCAGTGCTCTCTAATGCTTGTTTATAGTTTAATGGATCATTATCTTCTGCATCCAACTCTTGTAAATAAACAACATAATCACTGTCTTCCCCAAAAGTTGGTTTTCTATTTCTCTGAGATCTCCTAAGTTCTGCTTGTTCTATATTCTGTTGAATTGCTGGATCATGGGCAGGTTCAACAACATTTAAGTTTTCAGCTTGGTTAGGAGCTACTTGATCTAAGGCTACTGGACCCTCTTTTTGATTTTGGACTTCAGTTTCTGTAGTATTAATTTCCATTTCATTTTCTGAATTGAATGGTAAAACAATTTCCACACGAACAGTTTCTGTATTTTCTGTAATTTCTTCAAAATCTGCAGTCAAGTCCTCAAAACTTGTGTTGCAGATATTTTCATCCATGAACTTAGCTTGATGAGTTTCAAAAGTTCTGGTTGTTCTATTAGGTGTGTAAAACTTATAACCTTTTGATTTTTCACTGTATCCTATGAAATGGCAACTTAAGGTTTTCTGATCTAACTTTTGTGCTAATTCTTTAGGTATTTTTGCTTCAGCCCTGCATCCCCATACATGGAAATGATGCAGGCTTGGTTGTTTTCCTGTCCAAAGTTCAAATGGGGTCTTTTCTACAGATTTACTAGGTGCTTTATTGCAAATATAATTTGCAGTTTTAAGAGCCTCACCCCATAAGAATTTTGGCAACCCTGTAGTGCACATCATGCTTATCACCATATTTTTTAAGGTTCTGTTTTTCCTTTCTGCTGTTCCGTTTTGTTGAGGGTTATAGGGAGTTGTATACTGAGCCTTAATGCTATTCTTTTGCAAGTAAAGTGCAAAAGGTCCCATTTGTTGGCCTGCTTCAGTATGTCTACCATAGTACTCCCCTCCTCTATCAGACCTAACAACTTTAATTTTCTTCTCTAGCTGCAATTCAACTTCAGTTTTGTATATTATGAATGCTTGTAAAGCTTGAGATTTTTCTGATAGTAGGTAGACATAACAGTACCTAGAAAAATCATCTATAAAGGTGATGAAGTAAACATTTCCACAGATAGTTTTATGTTTAAAATGGCCACATATGTATGTATGGATTAATTCCAGTAGTGAATCACTCCTTGATGCATTTAAATTTCTGCTATGTGTCATTTTCCCTTTACAACATTGTATACAGTGAGTTAAATCTGAATAATCTAAAGCTGGTAAAATTTTGTTCTTTTCCAATGTTTTAAGTCTTTCTTTAGATATATGGCCTAATCGTTTATGCCATAGGTTAGCAGATTTGTTATTGTATATGGTTCTTTTACTTCCTGCAATATGGGTTTCTGAATTTATGCTTTCTGCATTCTCAATAGCTAGAATCTCCTGATTAATCACAGAACAATCTAATTTAAGATAATTATTGCATAACAAACCACCACCAATGTATTTTGAACCTCTGAAAATTTTTATTCCATCAAAATCAATAACAAGTCTCAATCCAATACCAACCAAAAGACCTACTGAAATAAGGTTCTTTTTTAAAGAAGGAATAACATAAACATTGTTCAAAAAAAGAAAATTTCCTAGTCCTAGATCAATCTTCAAGGTTCCAATCGCCCTAACTACTACCGTTGCTCCATTCCCAACGTAAACTTGCTGCTCACTGTCCCTTGGTGCTCTCTTCTTTATGATACCCTGTAATGAAGTGGTTATATGGATGGGTGAGCCCGAGTCCAACCAATATGAATTAGTATCTATATTAACAAAATTAACTTCTAGGGAAAAAACTGAATTGGGGAATGAATCACCTTTCTTGATCATCCAGGCCTTGAACCCTGGACAATCCTTCTTCTTATGACCAGTCGCCTTACAGAAGAAGCACTTAAACCTGAATCCAATCCCCTTAGCCTCTCCATTGCAGCCCTTAACATAGCATTTCTTCTCACAAGATTTTCCATGGCTGCTAACCCCAGAAACTTTAGTTGGGACAGTTTTCTTAACTTTAAGTTTGTTTTTACCCTTCCATTTTGGCTTTTCAACTAGGTTTATGGCAGTGATTGGCTTGGAATCTTTCTTAATCCTCTCTTCCTCATTGACACAGACTGAAATGAGTTTGTTGAGGGTTCACTTAGCTTCAGATGCATTATAGGAGGTTTTCAGGTTACTAAATGTGGTAGGTAGGGATTCTAGCACTTGAGCAACAACCTGGTCATCTTTAACTCCCATGTTTAAGTCTCTAAGCCTAGCATTTAAGTCCATCATGCTCATAATGTGTTCTCTCACAGAGCCAACACCTGAAAAATTCATGTCATTAAACTGCCTAGACAACCTAAAAATCTCAGCTTTGTCATTTTCCATGTAGTACTCAGAGATAGCCTCAAGATAATCCCATGTAGTTTCAGGTTCCTGAATTGATCCTCTAATAGAATCTATCATGGTGGTCCTAATGAAGCTCTTAGTCTTTCTATTGCTAGTGTGCCACTCCTTATAAATTTTCTTAGTTTCAGCATCATCATCATCAGTAGGTTCTGGAGGGACATCATCCACCATGCATATATCCAGTTGGTTGGTCATGGTAATGTGGTAATCTATGTGCCTTCTCCAGTCCTTATAGTTAGTTCCATTAAGCAACACCATTTGGCCAAGATTAACAAAAGAAGACCCTAAACAAAACAAGCCAAAAAAAAACATACATAAGCTACTGTAAAAACCATTTTTGTGTGTTAAGATGTACATATATATACATATACATATATCCTGTAAGCTTTAGAAAAATTAAAACAGTCAAGCATACTATCAGAAAAAATTTAAGTGCTCAACCATTACTTCAATTAGAAGCATAAAACTTAAGTTTTCCCCATAAAGCTGTAGTTGATAGTGAATAATATCTTTGGATATAAAATTCATCATCCTGTATTGTCTTAATCATCAAACCATGGTTGTTATATACCAATTATTAATGAAACAGTCAAAACTTTGGTTAAGAAAAGTTTCAAGAATCTGAAAAGATACATAAGCCACATAAGATGCTGCACTAAAACAAAACAACACAGTGGACATCTTCTTTGGAAGAACAAAATATAAGTGTTATGTTGAATTAGCTGCACAAGTTCAGTTTGTTAAAATGAAAATTTAGAGAAAACAATAATGAAAAATTGCTTTGTGCAATATAGTCTATAAAGCTTTCTTTAAATCACAAACCAAATCAATAGTCTTGTTTCCAGTTCATGTCCTCAGTAAAACCATTGATTTCAACTATGATTAATTATGCAGATTCATATATACAGTTTGGGAGAATCCTGTATTTTACTGTATTGTATATATTACTTCCTCTTTTAAAATTTTCCAGCAAAATCATAGTCTTTCAGAAGCACATTCAATCACAGAAGCAAGCAATTGAATCCATAAAATGCCAAAAATTACTGAAATTAAGCATACAAGCCTCCATCTCCAGATCATGTTAAAAAACAATCAATTCAAGCATCACAGATCATCTAAATGCCTAGCACACGTCAACCACAACGAATTCTTTATATATATGCCAACACTTCTTCATATGACCATCCACAAATGCATAATTGAAGTTTTGACAAGATTCAGATTGAAGACTTACCTTTGCCTCTGCTACAGCGCTGCAATTGGTTAGTATAAACTGAAAACAAAAACCCAACCTTACCATTTATGTATAGCTGCGCCTAAATGAATTTGAATTCCTTTACTGAGATTGAAATTCTCAGTTGCGCATAGCTCCCCAAAACCATAACAATTCCAAAAGAAAGGAAAAAACTAAAGCTGAAGTAGACTTGAATTGGGTACCCAAATGGTTTTGAATCCCTTGACTGAGATTAAGATTCTCAGTTGCACCCATCCAGCTCCAAAAAGGAACTAAAATGAAGAAAAATGAACAGAAGAAGAGAAGAAGAAGAAGGCGCAGAGAAGAGAAAAACAACGTCTGAAAGTTTCTGCTCTTTTTCTCCTTTTTTTTTTTTTTTTTTTGGTTCTGAATTGGTTTGGGCCAATTTTAGTTAATCTAGTGGGTTTAGTACTGAAAATATGCGGATTAAGAATTTTAGCCATTTGTTTTCTGAATTAGGGTTTTATTTTCTTCTGTAATTTTACTGAATCGAAAACAAAGCCAAAAATTTCTTTTATGCATTTTGTGGTATCCTTACCTGCTCTGATATCAATTGTTATCTAAATGATGAAAATGGCAACATCACAACAACTTAAACAAGGATCAAAATTCACAACCAAATGCATACTAAATAAGTATGAAACAGAAATAAGGTTACACTACAAAAACAAAGGGATTTACCGACGAAAAAAAAAAACGGCCGACGAAACTTTTTTTTCGTCGGCTATATCGAAGAAAAGCCGACGAATATTTTTTTCGTCGGGCAAAAAAAAATTTCGTCGGCTATTCCAATAGAATGGCCGACGAATTGTTTTTCCGTCGGTAAAAATTAAAAATCGTCGGCTATTCTTCGAGAATGGCCGACGATTTAAAGTTGTCGTCGGCTATACTCTGAATAGAATAGCCGACGAAAATTTTGTGACAAATCGTCGGCTATTCTACGAGAATGGCCGACGATTTAAAGTTTTCGTCGGCTATACTCTGAAAATGAGTATGGCCGACGAAGTTGGTGATTTCGTCGGCTATAAGTCTTTATATTTTCAGATCTGGGCAGAAGCTGCTCATTTAAAAAAAAACGGAAAAAAAACGGGAAAAAGAGTGAGAAATCTGTGGGTATTGTTGAAATCCGTCCTCTCTTACATTGTGGAGCTATATATAGGTACGTATATGTGTATATATGTTGATTTTGAGTTTTAGTTGAGTTGATTTTGAGTTTTAGTGATTTTGATATAGTAAGTGATTTTTTGTTTTGTTGTTGTTTTAGTGTTAGAATGTATGTATATATGTTGATTTTGAGTTGTATTTGAGTTGATTTTCAGTTAGAGTATAATTATGTGTTTTAATTTAATAATGTTATTTTAATTAGTGTTAAAATATATATAAATTAATATGTTAATTAATGGTTGTTGATAGTGTAATGAACTTAAATAATGGTTGTTAATTAATGGTATATATATATATGAGTTGCTGTGGATAATAATATATATTGTAATATATATGTGTTAATTAATTTATTATTAATTAAAGTTATACATATATATTATTATCAGGCTATATATGGATCGAGATAAGAGTTGGATTTCGCTTCCAAGGCATGACCGACGATACACTACAGGAGTTGTGGATTTTATGCAGTTCGTCGAGGAAAATGCAAAGGGGAATTACCATTATTGCCCGTGCAAGAAATGTAAGTGTCGCAGTGATATGTGTCGATTTCCGATTAGGACAGTATGGGAGCACCTAAAGAGTAATGGGTTTTGGCCGAAGTACACACGTTGGATATATCACGGTGAGCCATCATTAGATGGATCGCATGATCATGGGCAGTATTTTGAGGCGGGCAGTAGTAGTACATCCAACGATCCAACAATGGCATTCGTCAACGACGTGTTTCCTTTTGAAAGCGGTGTACGTGGGGAACAATATATGCAGGACCCGGTGCAGCCGTTCCCACAAGTTGTCAACACTGCTGCCTTTGACAAGTACAACAAACTGATTGCATTGCAACAGACCCCTGTGTCTTCAAGTTCTGAGAAGACAGTTCTTCAAAGTGTGATGGAGGTAATGAGGATTAAAGTCGAGACAAAAGGGAGCATCAGGCAAGTGGATGAATATCTACAGTACACTTCTTCGTTGTTGGAGGAGGGTCATCGTAATCCTACCAATCACCGTCAGGTCCGAAGTATCCTCAAAGATCTAGGGCTTTCCTACATTAAGATCCATGCATGCGCATTTGACTGCGTTCTCTTCTGGGGTGAAGATGCAGAAGGGAATGACCTTGCTAGCCTTGACGCATGTCCGATATGTCAGTCTGACCGATATAAGTTGACGGGAGCAGGCAATAGGAAACCTCCCAGCTAGGCTGGGTTCCAAACCCCTTAAACAAAAATTTGAAATATGTTGACTGTTGGGTTTCTGATTTTTTATGTTCAATTTTGGTTATATGTGAACAGGACATCGGAATAGGAGAGGTGTAAAACCACTGATTTTTTTGGTTTTTTTTTCAGAGAATGGCCGACGAACAATGCATTATTTCGTCGTGTAAACGGACAATGGCCGACGAAAATTAATTATTTCGTCGGCCATAATTTATTAAAAAAAAATTAATTTTACGAACAATGGCCGACGAAAACAAATTATTTCGTCGGCCATAAGTTATTAAAAATAATTATTTACGAACAATGGCCGACGAAAAATAACTATTTCGTCGGCCATAAGTTTTTAAAAATAATTATTTACGAACAATGGCCGACGAAAAATAACTATTTCGTCGGCCATAAGTTTTTAAAAAAATAATAATATTACGAACAATGGCCGACGAACATTAAATATTTCGTCGGCCATAAGTTTTTAACAGAAAACGACAAAATAATAGCCGACGAATACTAGGTTTGATTTCGTCGGCTATGATTAAAAAAAAAAACAAAAAAAGAGCTGTTTCCATTTTCTATCACTATCGACAAACCATTGCTTCATCCTTCAAATGCAAATGTGTCGTGAAATAAGACATGACCGAAATATTGAAATACGGCTACGGTTGAAAAATGGGAAGATTCCGACAAAATCTGTGTGCTGAATGTTGCGGTTAGGCGGTTTTTACTACCGTTTTCCTATGTGTAGCCTGACGGTCGGTAAATATTTGGAGGGAAATTTTTATACGATTAGTCGCGTCTCATCGATCTGAAACTATTCTCTGTTGAAGGTCAGGCCAAAAAACGTAATTTAGACGGGCCAATTTCCGTTTTAAAGCGTTTAGAGGTTTGACTTTGCGGTTTGACCGTCCCGATCGAGCCTTCAACGTTGTCAGATGTAGTTGGATTTTTTTTCATACATGTATTTAATCTTAACGGTGATATCTGACGGTTGGAATAGATTTTCCAAACTTTGAGATTCAAAATCGGAATATATGCACTAATGTTCCTTAACTTGTTTACTAAGTGTTTAAGTGAATGTATAGTTTCAAATACCTACTATACGTAGACCCTTCAAATGCAAATGTGTCGTGAAATAAAATATGACCGAAATATTGAAATACGGCTACGGTTGAAAAATGGGAAGATTCCGACAAAATCTGTGTGCCGAATGTTGCGGTTTGCTGTTTTTTACTCCCGTTTTCCTATGGGTAGCCTGACGGTCGGTAAATATTTTGGGGGAAATTTTTATACGATTAGATGCGTCGCATCGATCTGAAACTATTCTCTGTTGAAGGTCAGGCCAAAAAACGTCATTTAGACGGCCCAATTTCCGTTTTACAGCGTTTAGAGGTTTGACTTTGCAGTTTGACCGTCCCGATCGAGCCTTTAACGTTGTCCGATAACCTTGGATTTTTTTTCATACATGTATTTCATCTTAACGGTGATATCTGACGGTTGAAATAGATTTTCCAAACTTTTAGATTCAAAATCGTAATATATGCACTAATGTTCCTTAACTTGTTTACTAAGTGTTTAAGTGAATGTATAGTTTCAAATACCTACTATACGTAGACCCTTCAAATGCAAATGTGTCGTGAAATAAGATATGACCGAAATATTGAAATACGGCTGCGGTTGAAAAATGGGAAGATTCCGACAAAATCTGTGTGCCGAATGTTGCGGTTTGCTGTTTTTTACTCCCGTTTTCCTATGGGTAGCCTGACGGTCGGTAAATATTTTGGGGGAAATTTTTTTACGATTAGATGCGTCACATCGATCTGAAACTATTCTCTGTTGAAGGTCAGGCAAAAAAACGTCATTTAGACGGGCCAATTTCCGTTTTAAAGCGTTTAGAGGTTTGACTTTGTAGTTTGACCAAAAGTATAGCCGACGAAATTATATTTCGTCGGCTAAAGTCTGGTGATCCACGCCTTCCCATTATCCACCGTTGGATGGGGGAGATCGGACGGATTCTGAGGGACGAAGACTATAGCCGACGAATTATGTAATTTCGTCGGCTATGCCATAGCATGGCCGACGAAAAATGAATTATGTAATTTCGTCGGCTATGATATAGTATGGCCGACGAAATCACTTTATTTCGTCGGCTATACTATATCATGGCCGACGAAATCGCTTTATTTCGTCGGCTATACTATCGGGTATAAGTAAAATGCAGCCGAACCCTAGCCTCCATTTGCCCGATTTTCCCTAAACAATCTTCTTCCTCGAATCCGGCCCTCCTTCATCCGTCGATCCTCCTCCCTATTCCGGCAGCCCGGCGCCTCCTCCTCCTCCTCCTTGGTTCGGCAGCCCGGCGACTCCTCCTCCTCCTCCTTGGTTCGATCCGCCGCCCCTCCTCCTCCTCCTCCTCCCTGTTCCGGCAGCCCCGGCCGACCCTCCTCCTCCTCCTCCCTGTTCCGGCCGCCCCTCCTCCTCCCTGTTCCGGCCGCCTCCCCCTCCTCCTCCTCCCCGATTCGGTACCCGGCCTCCCTTTATTTTTTTTTTGTTATTTAATTGTTAATAAATTAAATTATGGTTAATAAAGTATATATAATTGTTAATTTAGATATAATTGTTAATTTAGATATAATTGTAAATTTAGGTATAATTTATGTATTTATATGTTAATTTGTGTATAATTTATGTATTTATGTTAATTTATGTATTTATGTTAATTTAGGTATAATTTATGTATTTATATTAATTTAGATATAATTTATGTATTTATGTTAATTTAGTTATAATTTATGTATTTATGTTAATTTAGGTAGAATTTATGTATTTATGTTAATTTAGGTATAATTTATGTATTTATGTTAATTTAGTTATAATTTAGGTTTTTATGTTAATGTATGTAATTTTTAGGTTTTTATGTTAATTTAGGTAATTTTTGTAAAATTTATTTTAATTGTATAATTTAGGTGTAATTGTATAATTTATATGTATAAATTGGTTATTATATAAATTGGTAAATATTAAAATATGTTAGTATTATTGGGTATTATATTAATTAGAATTTGTTGTTTAATATAATATAATTTAATATTAATTAATGTATTAATGCGTCTGGCTTTAGATGGCCGATGCATTTAGGCAGTTGTTCGGAGGTCGTCGTTCTAGATCACGAGGTTCTGGAAATGCCGCCGGTTCCCCAGACTCCGAGAGGACGGCTAGCCAGCCTGAGAGGACCACCAGCCAGCCGCGGAGGAGTGTGGATGCAGCCCAGCCGCGGCGGAGTGTGAGTACTCGGCACCAGACCCTTCTCCAGGCGGGGCGGCCGTTGAGCACTTCACTTCCGCAGGTCGGTCCCTCTGTGGCGCCGAGGTTTAGTCGGCAGCTGTTTCACGAGGAGATAGCTGCCGACGTTCCTCAGGTTTGTATGCCTAAGGTTCATCGGGAGCCGATGCCGAGTCCGACTCAGTCTGCTGGTGACTCGACTGAGGGGCCTACTCTCCCAAACCAGCTCTTCCTCCCCTACAACATTCCTGCGATACCCGAGGTCGACTATCAGGGTCGGCCCCAGTGGCCTGATATGCCTCAGTTCGTGAGTGCTGCGGAGGCATACCAGCAGCAGCCATGGGAGAGCCCTGACCTCCTGATTTCGGCGAGGAGAAAAGGAAAGTCGACGGCAACCGAATCATCGGGTTCAGGTAACATTCGATTTTATTAATTAAATATTTTATTAAAATTAACGCACTAATATTTAATTTTATTAACCAATCGTCGTTTATGTGATAGGGACAAGCGCTAGCAGTTCAACCCAGAGGAATACCAGAGGTGTCATCAGTTTTGAGACGCTCAGGAGAACGGTTGAACGAAGCGGGAGGATCCAGATTGACGAAGCTCCTAATCAGGAGGTTGGGGCGAAAAAGAAACGCGACTACTCGGGTTGCGTGGGTGCACTCATTAGGGACAGAGTCCCTATGTTGTGGGCTCGGTGGGCTGATGTGCCCGAAGAAATCAAGATGGAGTTAAACAACGCCGCGTCGGTGAGTAAATAAAAAAATTTAATTTAGTTATCGTAATATTTAAAAATTTTCGGTATTTTTATAATTATAAAACTAATAAAATATTATCTTTCAGACATATTTTGTGGTTGCGGAACACAAGCGGGGTTGGGCGGACTCCCAACAGAGCTCGAGGTACGTTGGGAATGTCTTATTTGATAATTAGAAATATTTTATGATATTAATCATATTTCTAATGCACTTTTGTTTTTTTCGTAGGTTCAAAGAGTGGAAGAACGAGCTCCGTTCCCACTATAACGAGTACGGCAACCTTGGTCGTATGGGTACTCCCAGAGAGTTCATGTTCAGGGAGTACGAGTGGCGTTGGTTGAGGACCGTAGTCTTCGACAACCCGGCTATGATGGTAAATACTAAACTTCACTATAAATGTTTATTTTATTAAAATTTTAATTATTAGTTTAAATATTTTATAATTATTTCAGTTATATTTTTTGATGCATTTTTCTAATATTTTATTATTTGTTTGAAGGAACGGTCTCGGATAAACTCGGAGAACCGCCGCCGTAACACAATCCTCCATCACGGCGGTTCAAGGCCGTTTGCACAATATCAGGAGGAGGCGCTCAGAGATCATCCTGATTGCAACCCCTACTTGGAGACGTTCAAGATCGCTTATCCACAAGCGACAGAAGATCTCGTAAGTCGTTCATTATGATTTTAAAATTTAAATTATTAATTTTACTTAACTATCCATTTGTTAGAATATTAATTTTTTTTCCCCGTCCAATTAGGAGCGGGTGACCCAGGCCGAACAAGAGGTGCTCCAGCAAATAGTTCGGGAGACACAACCGGACATCTCAGAGGCAGATTTGGAAGAAGCCGTGCGCCAGGTCGACCGCACCAATATCCAAACGGCGGCGAGGATGTTCAACGCAGCCTTCCCACAGCAGTCCAACGAGTACTACTGCCGGGGTTTGGGAGGTTCTGGACAAGGGCTCCTGAAGACCACTAAGGGAGGTCAAAAGAAGGGAGGCGGGGAGAGCCAACATATGAGGGGGGAAGTGCAGCGATTGGCCGCAGAATTGGCGACCTCGTCCCAGACAGTAGAGGAGCTGCGCCGCAGACAACAGCAGTACCAGCAGTATCAGTTGGATATGGTCCGTTGGAATGCTGAGTGCGCCAGAATTCGGCAATACAACTACGACGGCCAGCAACAGTGGGTTTATGAGATGTTCGCGGCACAACAAGAAGGCCGTCCACCCCCGCTCCCGTTTCAGCAGTTAGTGGAGCCTCCAATGCCTGAACCTCTCGAGTTCGGTCAGCAGGATGATGCGCCTGATGCTGTAGATGACATCCTAGACTTTAGTAGTTTAGGGGATAATTAGGGTTATATTTTATGTATATTGGAACGAATTTAATAAAAATGGTATTTAGACGTGTTTCTTGTTGGTGCAAATGCATGAATTGTTTTTGTGATTTGCAGCTTGCTTGGAATGGTAATTTAGAAAATAATTTAATTTTTTTTTCCAAATGCAAGAATAGCCGACGATTTTTGCATTATTTCGTCGGCTATAACAAGTATAGCCGACGAATTTTACCAAGTTTCGTCGGCTATAACTTGTATAGCCGACGAAAAGTGCCTTATTTCGTCGGCTATAACTAATTAATACCTATTAAAATAGTAATATATTTCGAGGAAATAGCCGACGAAATTTTATTAAATCGTCGGCTATAGTTAAAACAACATAGCCGACGAAATTTTAGTAAATCGTCGGCTATAGTTAAAACACCATAGCCGACGAAATTTTAGTAAATCGTCGGCTATAGTTAAAACACCATAGCCGACGAAATTTTGGTAAATCGTCGGCTATAGTTAAAACACCATAGCCGACGAAATTTTATTAAATCGTCGGCCATACTTAATGGATTTCGTCGGCCATACTCAAAAATACCCGACGAAAGTCGTCGGCTATTTCATCCACGTTTGCCCGACGAATTGTTTGACTCATCGGCCATACTTAACTATAGCCGACGAAATTTTTTTTTTCGTCGGCCATTGGTATTACCGACGGCGTATTACCGACGACTTATGGCCGACGAAATTTTCGTCGGCAGAGGGTATAGCCGACGAAAAAATGGAATGGCCGACGAAAAAATTTTCGTCGGCTATTCAGCCGTATCTGGTAGTGTTATAAGTATGGAAACTCACCAGTTGATGAACTTCCAATTGCTCCAGCCATTGCTTTTCTTCACAGGACTGCTCCAAAGATATTCTTCTGAAACACAGCACAAGAACTCAGTAATGGGGCTGAAAACTTAATGTATCTCTTGTGTGTATTCAGGGAATATCTCTTATGTATTTATATAGGCCTAAACTCCTCTTTGTGCTCACCCATAGAGAGTCCAAAGCTAATAGGAGTGTTATCTTTTAAGAGACTAAACTTATCTTTTTCCTTATTGTTAACAGGTTAACAACTCTGTGAGAGTCCTAAGTTTACCAAGAGATATACATCTTGAGAACAACTGATTTAGGATTTACTTGTTATATAATTCAGCTATCATATATACTTAATTAATTCAATTGCAAAATACTTAAGTGATAATGCCAAGTCCACATATATTTTCCAACATAAAAGTACACCCAATTTGATAGATCTTCTCCATATATATCCCAAAAACTCTTTGGAATCCCCTGCAAACAAAAGAAAAATCTGATCTTTCTGCGGACTAAAAATGAAGCACCATATGAACAGCAACAAACAAGTAGTCTTCATCATCTTAAAGCTAACCACACCCAAATCCCAAAAGAACGAATAAAGGAAAAAAAAATATATATTCTGCCTTCAAAACTCAACGTGATGTTCAATATTATGAATTATCTAATAACTTGAAAGCAACCATACTTGCACAGAAGTACAAAGAAACCATAAAAAATGAAAAAAAAAGACCAAGATTATCTCTGTGAAAGAAACCTTGTTCTTCAACAAGTACAGAGAGAGAGAGAGAGAGAGAGAGAGAGAGAGCTTTCTGTCTCTGAAAGTCTCATCTAAGATAACCTTGAGGAAACGCCAGGGAGTGGTTGCAGACGATCTTGGCCGGTGATCAGCACATTTCTGGCGAAGATACGAAGAAGCCATTGTTCAAGTTCAGAACCAGCTTTGGTTACTAAATGCGAGTGTGACTACAAAGCAGCCAGTTACTTGTTCACTTGTTCTTGTACTCAGTTACTCTACTCATCATGTCATCACTTCTCAACGAGAAAAGTAAATGTTTTGGTTAGACTCAAAACAAGAAAAAGCTGTGCAGCTTGGTAATAATTAATTACACATCCCTCTCAATTAACTCCTTGTCTGTGGTGATCCTTTCTTTTTTCAAAACACAGTACACACAACGGTCATTATGCTTGTTTGTTTCTCAGTTGCATTAGTTCGGTTGATGGAACTTTATGAACAACTGGAAGGTAAATTAGAAAGTAGAATTCTACAGTATGGCTCACTCCGTATATAATCCTTCACATCTTGTACTTTGTCTAAGATAACCAAGTTCAACCAACACATAAAAATGTGACATCCCTTTTGCCCCCTTAACTTTGTTAACATTTCAAATGCTAGGGACACCATTTCAGAATTCACAATGAAATCAGATTCCACTTGAGAACAAGTACTCTAGCACTTACTTAAAGCACCAACATCTAGGGTTGAGTCACTTCCTGGTCGACCACAGCCACCTTCATATCTGCCCTCTCCATTACCAATGCAAGAGGGAGGTCAGAACTCAATAGCATTTTCAGTAAGGTACTGAAGTAGTGTTTTTTGGTTTACTTTCTTTTCCGCTTGACTAGGCTCAGTAGTGTTTATGTTTTAATCCCGCTGAAGTATTGGATTTCATATCTCATTTTACCAAAAGTGGCGGAATTGATGTCATCCAAAGTTACATCCCAGGAAAAGTCACACACTGAAGTATCTCATATAGACCATATACACTGAACTGAAGAACTATCTACCCATCAGATTACATTACTTTCAAACATGCATAATGCAGCAAATTCATTTAAAATATCACATAATTGATATTATAAATTTCTACACTCATGCCAATTACTTTTATGGGGAAATTCCCAAGCCAAACATAATGCAGAATGAAACAATAGAAGTGATCTGCTAGTGGTGGCATCAGAACCGACTACTTTCCGACAGATAATCAAGCAGCAAATATGTTTGCCTAAGAATGAGCTGAGTTGTGTTTAACAGTTACAAGATTTTGACTAAAAGTTGAAAATCAAAATAGATATGGCAGCCAAATTAGCTCTCGCTTATCTGTTAACAAAGTGCAAGATTTCGATTTCGATTTCAAGATTGTAATACTTATGCAAGGATGAAAACAAAAATTGGTATGACTGCAGAAGTACAAGATGTGTAATCAAATAGTATAGTTCCAAGACCATTCATTTTGATTATCCTGCCCTAAAAAGGTGCTCACTGAACCTACCAACCCAATGAAAGCCATTTTTTCAAACCTATACTGCTGAGGGGTCTTTAACCATCTGCCTTCACAGGGGCTTTGCCTTTCCGTGATCTCTTCCGCTTCTTTCTACTCCTCACACTGGCATCTTTATTATTCCTTTCCTGAACGAGATTTAAGGACCACAAAATATGTCAAGCAATAGATACGTTATACTATTATTTTTTCTCCAGAAGTCTAAAATTATGGACTTTGATCAGTTTCTCGTGTCTTATGTATTGACAATTAAATGCATCAAACGTCCTTTGGACTTGATACATATATCATTCCAAAGATAAACATAAACATCATATCATTTCCCTCACTTATGTTATTTGCAAGCTTACCTTCCCAGAATCAGGTCTTTTCGAAGTCTTCTTCGGCTTACATGAAAGGGGGTTTGGACCCTGCAATTTTGCAAGAAAAAGAATCCATAAGCATCAGAGTATCCAGCTTAAGTAGAGTATCAGAGTATTCAGTTTAAGCAGTAGATGCCACATGAGTCTTTCTTTATTTTTTCAGCAAGAAAAATGTTCACATAATGTAGGTCGAACTTTGGAAAGAGTACATGCATATGCCTAGAAAGTGAGGGACATAAAAATTAGCAAATTACATTCAAGTACTCAGACTCGTTAGAATCTGCTAAGAGACTTTTTAAGGATCAATTATCTTCTACGGTCCAAGAATCTTAGTACTACAAGAGTTCTCATAATCCATATAAGCACATACATGCCTTTTCTATAAACATGTGTATTCAAAGGTGACATGAATAGGAGCTGTAAAACCTAATACGGGACTAAATATGAGCAGAATTGTTGAGGAACACAAAATTAAGCAAGCTAAAAGGAATTAGAACACCTACCTTTGCCTTCTTCCTCTTGAACTGAACTTTATCTATCACACCCAGGGGCGGATCCAAGTGTGGGCAAGGTTAGGCAGCTGCCTATACTGAGTTTTTGTTGCTGGGCTTGGAGTATGAGTTTTTCTGGAGAAAACCCATATGAAAATAGCAGATTCCGGCGAAGGATACCGATGAAAGACATCTGCATTTTTTTTCTTCTTTTCTCTGGTTTAAGCCCAAAACGATGTCATTTGGGCCTTAATTAATTGATAGAAGTCAGTGTTTTACAATTTTACTTACAGTAAAAAAAAAAACCCAAGTTAATAAAGAACTTGTCAACCCTAAATCATCTTCTGATTCTTGTCTCTTCGTTCCCACTTCCCAGACCCCAATTCCCAAAAACAAAAGACTCTTCTCAACTTTGATCTCTCCCCCAAACTCCCAAAGGCCAAATTCTCAAACGCAAGACTACAAGTCTACAAGTCTACAAGTGATCACTATTTCAGTTTTAATTTTTCAAGTAAGTGTTTATGCGAAGTAATTTATCAATCATATTTTTTCATTGTTTTTTTTCTTTCTCTAATTCATTGGTTAATAGTTCTTACTTCTTTGAAGATTTGATTATGTTGTAAACTTGTTGCTTGAAATTATAAAGCATTCAGTGATTATTTGATAACTTTGATAGAATTTATTGAATTGTATTTATAGTTTAAATTTGTAAACTACAGTAAACCCTAAATTGCTATTATAGCAACTTAGCAAGTAATCAATTGTTTGATTACAGAACGTTAACAAGTTGATTCAAATTCATTTAATTGATTGTAAAACATAGTTCTTAGAGTTTACAGAATTAGAATTATTTTTTTAAGGAATTGATTCAATTGTTGATTACAGTGATGGAGAAATACTTTAAAAAAGTACCAAGAACAGAGGAACCTTCAAATCCTTCATCATCTACGAAGAAGAGGAAGGCCAATGTTGATGTTGAAAGTTCAATGAGAACTGAACTTGAACAAGTTTTGGAAAATCTTCCTTCAGACTCTGCACGTCGAAAGCGTATTTTGGATTATGATCCAAATATTCGTGATCAAGTTAGACGAAGTTATCTGCTCAAGGGTCCTTGTCAACCTCGAAACCATAAGTTTCCTCAAAGAGAGATACATGGAACTAAACGGAAGTTTAACTCTTCCTGGTTTGATGATCATTTGGAATGGTTAGAGTACAGCATAGAGAAAGATGCTTTATTTTGCCTCTGTTGTTATCTTTTTAAACCAGAACACGGTGATCAAGGAGGCGGCGATACATTTACTGCTAAAGGTTACGACAATTGGAAGAATAAACAGGGACTTAAATATCATGTTGGAACTATCGGTAGTGTTCATAACCAAGCTCTACTGAATTGCCATGCTCTAATGAATCAGAAGCAGCATCTTGAGTCAGTTATTAGTCGTCAGGTGGAAGCCTCTAAGCAGGACTATTACACTCTCTTGAATGCATCAATTGATTGTGTTCGTTTCTTGTTGCGACAAGGTCTTGCTTTCCGTGGTCATGATGAATCAGAATCCTCAATCAACAAAGGAAACTTTCTTGAACTTCTAGAATTTCTTGCTGAACACAATGACAATGTGAAAGCTGTCGCCTTTGAAAATGCTCGTGGAAATCTATAGTTGAAATCACCTGCTATACAAAAAGATATTATAAATGCAGCTACTATTGAAACCCTTAATGCAATCATGTTTGACATGGGTAATGCTCCATTTTCTATTCTCGTTGATGAAGCACGAGATCATTCAGTAAAAGAGCAGATGGCAGTTGTTCTTCGATATGTAGATAATAAAGGTGAAGTAATTGAAAGGTTTGTTGGCATCCAACATGTTAAAAGTACTGATGCACGGTCCTTGAAACTTGCAATAGATGAGCTATTTTCCAGAAATAAGTTGAGCATATCAAATCTTCGAGGACAAGGCTATGATGGGGCTAGTAATATGCAAGGTCAGTTCAATGGTCTTAAGGCACTTATCTTGAAAGAAAATGATTGTGCCTTTTATGTTCATTGTTTTGCACATCAACTTCAACTTGCTCTTGTTGCTCTAGCTAAAAACCATGTTGCAGTTGCTTCATTTTTTTTCTTAGTGACTAGAGTGGTTAACCTTGTTGGAGCATCATGTAAACGTCGTGATCTTCTTCGAGAGCAACAACAAAATGAATTGAAAGAAGCTGTTCAAAATAATGAGCTTCAAAGTGGAAGAGGACTGAATCAAGAAAGTACTCTTACACGTCCGGGTGATACACGTTGGGGGTCACATTACGGTACCTTACTGAGCATTATTTCTATGTTTTCTTCCACAATTAAGGTGATTGAAATGATTATTGAAGATGTGACATATGCTGATCAAAGAGGTGAATGTAATCGATCTGTTACTAACACAAATGCAATCATTTCACTTCATATTTTGTTTGTTTTTAATGAGACAAGTGTTGGGTGTGACGAATGAGTTATCACAAGCATTACAAAGAAATGATCAAGATATTGTCAATGCTATGGATTTAGTTAAGGCAAGCAAGCAACAACTACAAATAATGAGGGAGGAAGAATGTGAATGGGATAATTTCCTTGAAAAGGTCTATTGTTTCTGTAACAAGCATGGTGTCAAGATTCCCAATATGGATGATCTTTTTGTGGCTCAAGGGAAATCACAACGTATGGCTGAAAAGTTAACAGTCTTTCATCATTATCGAGTGGATGTCTTTTATTCTGTGATCGATACACAACTTTCAGACTTGAACGATCGCTTTAATGAGGTAAACTCTGAGCTTCTGATTTGTGTTTCAAGTTTAAGTCCAGATGATTCATTTTTTGCTTTTGACAAGCAAAAGTTACTTC
Source organism: Potentilla sterilis (assembly GCA_963682095.1). Classification (NCBI taxonomy): domain Eukaryota; kingdom Viridiplantae; phylum Streptophyta; class Magnoliopsida; order Rosales; family Rosaceae; genus Potentilla; species Potentilla sterilis. The sequence goes on from OY821764.1 coordinate 17,801,306, forward strand.
ATCTTGCTCAATTTTATCCAAGAGATTTTTCTGAAAGAGATGTGTTATCACTTGAAGACAAGCTTGATATTTACATTAATGATATGCGATCGAGCAATGATTTTTCTCAACTGAAAGGAATCAGTAGTCTTGCAAAAAAATTGATGGAGACTAGAAAGCACATAACACATGCATCAGTATACAAACTTCTAACTTTGGCTTTAGTTCTACCAGTTGCAACGGCTTCAGTGGAAAGAGTATTCTCAGCTATGAACATTGTGAAGAATCCACTTCGTAATAAAATGGGAGATCAGTGGTTGAATGATAGTTTGCTTGTTTATATTGAGAAAGATATATTCAATAGCGTTAGTAATGATGCTATAATGCAGCGTTTTCAAAATATGAAATCGCGTCGTGGACAATTACCGTCTCATCGTTGATTGAAAGTTGTATTGTATTTTTTTTTAATTGAAGTGGATTATATTTTCAAATGACAAGTAATTCTTGCCTTGGTTGACAAAATTTCCTGGATCCGCCACTGATCACACCCAATTCTTTCCTAGTAGCGCGCTTCTTTTCAACAGCCTGCACTTCCAAGTTCTGATCTCCAGAATCAACATCTTCATCTGAGGAATCCTTTCCCAGCATATTCTTTGCTCTCTTTTGCAACATCTTATATTCCAAGTCAGTCATGTGCAAACGTTGTTCTTCAGAAGTTTTGACGAACTGGCGTTGGGCAACAGATGGTGCCTCAAGCAAAAGAGCAGTTCTCAGAGCATATACAACAGGGACACCCGGAATCTGCATAGAATCAGGGATACATGCTCAATGATGTGTAAAGTCCATCAAGATAGGTTTTTGCAATACGGAAAGGTAATAAATGAGGGTAGACAAGAGACCACAGCGACAGCAATAACGGTAATATATACAAAACAGAAAGAGACAAATAACCTTGAGAATTCTCTTACGAAGATCAGCCTGCTGGGTAGCAACAAAGAAGTGCTCAGAATTACTTTTCCCAATAACATCCATGATGCACTCATCAGCACTCATGGCTTCCTCATGATCACACCTAAACACAAGTACAAATCCTAATTAAGAAATAATGAAACAATCTTCTGAGAGAGAAAAAAATTAGAGATAGGTATATACCTTGCAGTAATGAGACTATTAGCGGCCTCAAGAGACTCGGAATGGGAGGGACCAAGGTTTGCACCATGCATCTTCAACTCAGCAACAGCACATTTGGTAGTGAATAGCGTGATGGGGGCACCAAGTATGTTAGAAAGGGCCTTGTCAGCCGGGGTGATGCGATTGGTGACAAGGTGATGGACAAAAGTGACATCGCAGAGGACCTTATATGGCTGTCTGAACCCATAACATGTTGTGTAGAACCGCACTATCTTCCTATGACGCTTCTGCTTCTTTACTCTCATATTGTTTCCTACCCAGAAATGGTCATTTCAGTGTTGAACATAGTTAACATAACAGAATAAAAACAAAGCAAATATTCTATAAATGCTTATCGATCTTCTACTAACAGTAATTTGAGTGCACTAGTGTCAATGTAGGAATATCTAAATTAATATAAGACTTGTTAAAAGCTACATTGTTCTCTGTATAAGCATACAGCTGAAAATGGACAAAAAAGACTGCCTTGATTACAACACATGAATATCGAAAAAGACTAAGATCGGAATCTTATCAGGGTTTCCCTTGTTCCAATATGAATTCAAAAACCATTGACAAGCTAAAAGACTGCTCGAATTTGCAAAGAAACAATTACTCAACGAAATTGGTATTCTTACTTTCTGTTGTTTTCCTCTTAATGTATTCATATCAAACCTTTAGCCTCACAAAGACACCCAATCATCATAAAATAAGTTGGAGCTATTAAGAATTAAAGTGCTCCAATTCCAGCATATATAGCCAAAAGGAATTTGTAAAAAATAAATATATAATAATAATAATAATAATAATAATACCCAATGAAATCACATGTAACAAGTAATGAGAAGAAACAGATAATTGTATAACTCGTAGAGAAAGAGGGGCGGGCACCTTAGAGGTCGGAGACTGAACAATAGGAACAAGAAGAAAACGAAACCGGAAGACCAATCAGGAAACCAAACCTGGCAAAGAAACTGAAATCAGATTAGTTATTAGCTAAAGGCACCAAAAAGTTATACCAATTATAGATCCCAGGGCCACAGATCCAACTAAAAAGGCGCAGTTCCAGGGGCTTCTTAACTTTAAAGAAGCACGCCCTTGACCTTGTGACATCTGCATTAACGGGGTCTTCGTCTGCTTTCTTCTCCTCATCCTCCAACTCTCTTTTTTATGCCACATCATCATCATATGCCTAATATTTTCCAACCTGTATTCTACTATTAAATTGTTTTGATAAAAAGTAGAAATATAAAATAGAATCACAAAATTTTGAAATATTATTTATTAGGAAATTGATTATGATGAGCAATATTATGATCTAGGCATTGATGCTTCCTCGTCGATGAAAGTTGTGTCTGAATTACAAATATGTTTATTTATTTTTCTAAAAACTCTTTATCTTTTTTGGCTAGTTTCATATATTATATGATAGAAATAAAGAAAGTCCTATAAGGAAAGCAACTAGCAAGTGGCAACGAACAATCTCAATCACTAAATGATTAACCTAGTTTGATCAGAAAATTAGTTGTTCTGCAATTTAGAATATGTTTGGTTTTAGACTGATGATGATTCTTTCGATTACGCTAGGTTAATCTGATCAAGTGTTTTACTCATTTAAGGAAACTAGTTATTATATTATAATAATTATACTAGCCTTCCTGCACCCACTCGCACGTGCGTATATTGTTTTTCATGTTTTGCTTTGTGTGTCAATGTCGCTTAATACTCAAATTGAATATATGTTGCACATTACCTATCACTCTCACATGCGCATATTATAAACTATAGACTTCATACACGCGCATGGGGAAGGGCCGCACTCATCCGTGTGCATTCTCATTTTCGAATTCTCAGACCAACATGACTCTTCAAAGCCAAGAATTATTCTTTGATATGTGATCCTTTCCTTCGATCTTTTCCAAAATTGACAATCCGAAAATGACAATCAATGACCAGGCACGGACCCAGGGAGGGGCTGGGGTGTGCTACAGCCCCCCTCAATTTTTAGAGAAACGAATAGCAGGTATATGTATATACATATCAGTAGTTCAGTAGCGCTCCCTTGAAAACTTTTAGCCCCCCTCGATTTTTAATCCTAGTTCCGTGCCTGTCAATGACCACAAAGAACTTTAATATATAAGAGACCATAGAGATATCATGATCTTGACATGGATTGAACAAGCAGAGTGTCTGTATAAATTTTTAGTGCAAGCAGAGTGTGTATAAATTTTTAGTGCAAGCAGAGGATTGAAAGCTCTCTTACCATCATGATATCTCTATGGTATGTATAAATTTTTGGTGCACGTAGCACTAATCTAAGCTTTTATCCTAATACAAATTCAGAAATTTTTTTATGCACGACGTACATGTACACGATGCAATCTAAACCGTCTATATAAAATTAATTGGTTTTAATTATTTAAAATGGATCGTGTATTTACATGCCGTGCACTAAAAACTCTCTAATAATTAGCCAAAATAGCCGCCTCCATATTTCCACTATTTGTGCATGTGTAAGATGAAAATCGAATCAGATTAGCATAAGCGTTAGTCATAAACTCATAAACTTCCACACAGTTCATAAAATGCTTGTCATTTGCAAAAAAATAAAAAATAAAATAATAATAATAATAATGATAACAACATTCGGGTTATAAATAAGAGAATTAATTAATGGTGATAAACAAGTTAATGTTGAAATTAAAATAGAGGGTAGAATGAGGAAAATTAGTGAACAAAGATAATATAGGCTGCATCCAATCTTATTACTTTTAATTTATAGTACGCACAACGGTATAATTCAAAAGATGTACGACATGATTAATAATATCAGCCTAATGTAGAATCGATACATATTTCGCCATGCTAGGTAGCAAAAGTAGAATATATCATGAATTTAGTGCGTATCAAGTTAAATGCAGTGGCTTATGCAATTTGATTTCCGATCGTCGCATTGCTTAGTACATACTTGAAGACTCTCTCCCCAAAGATCGTGACAATTCACGTTCATGCATATAACATGGCCAGCATTGCAATCCTTGATGCATCGATCTCGGGGTCCCAAATTTATTTCCTCAACTTGTATTGCAAAAAACGGCGTCACAGCTATTGTCACAAGAACGAGCATCATCAGAATCACCATATTATGCAAAGGATTCGCCATATGGACAAACTAAATTGCAAGGCTGATTGCTAGCAGTCCTTTACTTTCTTGCTAGAGATGAGTTGTTTAGGCCTTTGTGATGAGGGTTGTGCAACACGTTATCAGCACGATAGACATTGATTAGTCTATTTTTAAATTTCTAAGATATCCTAGTAAAGGCTATCACGCCTTATATCTAATAAATTAGACTTTTGGTCTAAAAATTTCTATTTCTAAATTGGACAAGACTAGATGTAATCGTTGGCATGTTAATTTTTGAATTTTCTCTCAATGAATTGAGATTATTCGAATTTTATTTATGATATACATGATTCAATTTTCTACATCTAACTTTGTAAAGTATTGCATAAAGCAAAGCAACATAACATAATATAGGCACGACATAAAGAACTGTGTGCAAAGAAACGCACCATGTAATCCCTAAAATAAATAGTACGGAAGGACATTTGTACTAATATATCACAAAATATTATAATAATACTGAAGAACAGTAGTACTATATCAATAAATATAATAAAAATAATAAGAATCGATATATATATATATATATATATATATATATATATATATATATATATACACACATATATATATGTTTCTGCCTAAACCCGGGGGTCTAGTAGATACAGGACAATAAAGATAGAATAATAACACAAGGGTTTATAGTGGTTCACCGTGCCATCGGAGGGCACGGCTACGTCCACTTGGAATTCACTATAGCCGGCTAATAAGCCATCGGTGGTGGTTACATGCCTAGAGTAGCAAGTATCCAAGATCCTTAATACTAAAGGGGGAAGCCTCCTATATATAGAGGAGGAAGGCTCCCACCTCTACCATGTTTCCAATGTGGGACACAAACCCACATTATTACATATTTCCCTACCCTCCAAGCTACTTCGGGAGCCCGGTGCCACGCCCTCCGGGTGCGGCACCGGTGATGTTTGACATTGGGAAGATAGCCGGGGTTGCGGTCTACCCGCCGGATGCCGGAACTAGGACCCATGACACCGGTTGCACGGTCCACGAGGTCGCCGAACATGCCTGGCGGTGTACCATATATGCCACCAACAAGTCCCCCAAGTTCCCGAGTAAGGGTGCAATCTTACTTGGGGACTTAATCATCATGCGCCTCCAAGCATAGGCGGTGACCGAGTCACCCCTACTACCTCCAGTCCCCCAGTGAGATTGGCCCTTCTCGAGGTTATCGCCTTTTGCCTCTGGATGATATGTACCTTATAAAACAAATAAGAATAAAAAGTGATTAGAATTTAAGCCACTTACAAGAATCAAGCACCGGGTTGTTATTCGTTACCGCTCGGTGATAATTCGTTACCGCTCGGTGATACGAATACTGCCCGGGGATACCAATGATATGCACACAGATATCAATGGAACACATAAATCATGATCACGTATAAAATAAAGGCATGTGTAGTTTGAAGATGTCATGCAAAGTCTTTCGTTAGTGTTGGCTTAGCCGTTGGAATGCCCCAGAGCCGGTTGAATGGTACATAACCGGTGGAATGCCTCAGCCGTTGTTACTGGCTTACCGTTTCCCGGAGGAAAAGATCTCGAAGGATAGAACTCGGCCAGCCACACATGAAAGACTATATGTCATGCACCACAAAGCTAAAAATTACCGATGCAGCAGGTAATCATGCACATTCATTATCATGCGGGAAAAACAATTCACATGCTTGCCAAATATATAGCACAGTATTCGCATAAAAGTGGAGTAAATATATTTTTAAGGATTAAAGAACTTAGCTTCGCTGGAGACTGCTACAGGTTGATTTGCTGTTTGAAGCAGTGGGTGCCCAGAGAAGATTTCTGGGTGTCCAAGCTGCTGAAACTGACCAGGATTGCTGACAAGATGGAAAGGCCCAGGGCTGCTGCTTGAGACCCGGATTGCTGGATGGACCCGGACCGGCCCAAGGTGAGGATCGGTTGACCGGGTTGACCGGGTTGACAAAATTTGAACTTCACTTGCTTCCCGCCAATTTCTTCCTTTCTCTACTTCGGGCTTCTCTTCTCGCTCCTCGGCAGGACACGCTCGGCCGGTGGACCCTCGGCCGATACCACCGCTCGACCCGCACCTTCCTCGGCCGGCATCACCACCCGGCCGGCATCCTGCTCGGCCGGTGGCTCCACCCGGCATCACATACAGCTCGGGGACTCCTCCTCTCGCCCGGGGACGCTCGTCCGGGACTCTCTCGGCCGGACCCTCCTCATCCGGGGCTCTCCCTCGGCATCTCCGATCGGCGCCAATTGTTTCTGCCTAAACCCGGGGGTCTAGTAGATACAGGACAATAAAGATAGAATAATAACACAAGGGTTTATAGTGGTTCACCGTGCCATCGGAGGGCACGGCTACGTCCACTTGGAATTCACTATAGCCGGCTAATAAGCCATCGGTGGTGGTTACATGCCTAGAGTAGCAAGTATCCAAGATCCTTAATACTAAAGGGGGAAGCCTCCTATATATAGAGGAGGAAGGCTCCCACCTCTACCATGTTTCCAATGTGGGACACAAACCCACATTATTACATATTTCCCTACCCTCCAAGCTACTTCGGGAGCCCTGTGCCACGCCCTCCGGGTGCGGCACCGGTGATGTTTGACATTGGGAAGATAGCCGGGGTTGCGGTCTACCCGCCGGATGCCGGAACTAGGACCCATGACACCGGTTGCACGGTCCACGAGGTCGCCGAACATGCCTGGCGGTGTACCATATATGCCACCAACAATATATATATATATTCCTTTGGGATTCATAATGCACCTGTCTTCCTGGGATTACTATACTTATTTATTGCAATCCCCATCGAGTTACTCTAAAGAACTTGGGTTACGTTTCGATGTATATATATTAAGCATATGTCAAATTGACAATTTATGCAACAAGAGAAAATTGAATTTTTTTTTTCAACATTTTAAATAAATTTATGCCACGATGTTCATGTAAAAAAAATACACAAGTGAGATTTCATTTGAGCTCATTTGCATTGCCTCTAATGACTTCGGATGTAAGCGAGTATTATAGAAATTTATATGTCAACCTAGTGGGTTATATATATGTAACCGCTAATTGAATCCAACGTCATAAGAAAATGATTCTTTGGAATTCTGATAAAGATTGGTTTTGACGCAACTATTCGTAATATGGTAATCCGTACATTAAAGAAATTCCCATGGACACCCATATTTTTGATGAATATAGAAGCAAACACCAGAACCATATGGTTCACACACGAAACCAAGGACGACCAAAGAACAATTTATCCTCAAATATTGTTTCGACACAATCCATGTAGGGTTGAAGACGTGTGTTCAATTCCTAGATTTCACCGCTCCTCTAAGGTGGCATTATGATATATTTGATGCACAAGTATATGCACTTATATCCTATTATGCTTCTTACATCCATCGTGATTTTATGAATAAAAGTACATCATTTAAAGCCTACTCGTAAAATTATGATTGAAACCATGCCATCATATGCAAAAGAAACATGTGTTCTCATTATGTTCTTAGATTGAATCAAAAGATGATTCAGTGGACTGATTCAACCAACTTGCGGACACCTTAGATATTTTATTGTGTTGGTTGTTGTGTCGACACGTTGGTCACGTGTCCTGACACCATCCACTATTAATACTTATGTTGCTTATGCTAGAAGTCAAAACATCTAGGCCGAGTTAATTTCCGTAGGTGTGATGATTTTATAGCTTATTATATGGGATATGTAATGGACATCGTAGTCCTATATAAAAACTCAATTGGTCTCACGGAAAATAACTATAGTAATAATCTTGATATTGGTAAAGCACACCAGTACTTACGTTTTGGATTGTGTAATTTTGCATGCAGCGTTACTTATTTATCTATGGTCATCATCATTGAACCAATTTACACCATAGCTAGTGACTATGTGTGGGGATTTTAAATGATTTCAAACGAATTCGTAATCCTTGAGCTCTTTTGGATTGACACGGATCTACAATCCTTGAGCTCGGTTAAATGTTTCTATGTGCCAAAATTGCGCCGCCACAGCGCACAATGATTGGCCACTTGAGATGAATAAATATTTATGATGGATACACTACCAGAAAAACAGTATAGCCGACGAAAAAAAAAAACGGCCGACGACATACTATTTTCGTCGGCTATTCCCCAGAATGGCCGACGATTTTTTCTTTCGTCGGTAAAAATAAAAAATCGTCGGCTATTCCCGAAGAATGGCCGACGATTTTTTCTTTCGTCACTAAAAAATATTTTTCGTCGGCTATACCCCAAGAATGGCCGACGATTTGAATTTTCGTCGGCCTTTCTCTTAAAGTATAGCCGACGAAAACTTTAGAAAGTTTGGCCGACGAAATTGGAATTTTCGTCGGCTATAGGTCTTTATATTTTCAGATCTGGACAGAAGCTGCTCATTTAAAAAAAAAACGGGAAAAAACGGGAGAAAGAGTGAAAACTCTGTGGGTATTGTTGAAATCCGTCCTCTCTTACATTGTGGAGCTATATATAGGTACGTATATGTGTACATATGTTGATTTTGAGTTTTAGTTGAGTTGATTTTGAGTTTTAGTGATTTTGATATAGTAAGTGATTTTTTGTTTTGTTGTTGTTTTAGTGTTAGAATGTATGTATATATGTTGATTTTGAGTTGTAGTTGAGTTGATTTTCAGTTAGAGTATAATTATGTGTTTTAATTTAATAATGTTATTTTAATTAGTGTTAAAATATATATAAATATGTTAATTAATGGTTGTTGATAGTGTAATGAACTTAAATAATGGTTGTTAATTAATGGTATATATATATATGAGTTGATGTTGATAATAATATATATTGTAATATATATATATATATATATATATATATATGTGTGTTAATTAATTTATTATTAATTAAAGTTATACATATATATTATTATCAGGCTATATATGGATCGAGATAAGAGTTGGATTTCGCTTCCAAGGCATGACCGACGATACACTACAGGAGTTGTGAATTTTTTGCAGTTCGTCGAGGAAAATGCAAACGGGAATTACCATTATTCCCGTGCAAGAAATGTAAGTGTCGCAGTGATATGTGTCGATTTCCGATTAGGACAGTATGGGAGCACCTAAAGAGTAATGGGTTTTGGCCGAAGTACACACGTTGGATATATCACGGTGAGCCATCATTAGATGGATCGCATGATCATGGGCAGTATTTTGAGGCGGGCAGTAGTAGTACATCCAACGATCCAACAATGGCATTCGTCAACGACGTGTTTCCTTTTGAAAGCAGTGTACGTGGGGAACAATATATGCAGGACCCGGTGCAGCCGTTCCCACAAGTTGTCAACACTGCTGCCTTTGACAAGTACAACAAACTGATTGCATTGCAACAGACCCATGTGTCTTCAAGTTCTGAGAAGACAGTTCTTCAAAGTGTGATGGAGGTAATGAGGATTAAAGTCGAGACAAAAGGGAGCATCAGGCAAGTGGATGAATATCTACAGTACACTTCTTCGTTGTTGGAGGAGGGTCATCGTAATCCTAGCTACCAATCACCGTAAGGTCCGAAGTATCGTCAAAGATCTAGGGCTTTCCTACATTAAGATCCATGCATGCGCATTTGACTGCGTTCTCTTCTGGGGTAAAGATGCAGAAGGGAATGACCTTGCTAGCCTTGACGCATGTCCGATATGTCAGTCTGACCGATATAAGTTGACGGGAGCAGGCAATAGGAAACCTGTGAAAGTGCTTCGGTATTTTCCGTTGAGAGATAGGCTTGAGCGGTTGTACATGTCAGAAACCACCGCAAAAGCTATGAGGTGGCACGGTGAGCGGGACGCGGGAGACGCAGATATCATGACACACATCTCTGACGGAGAGGCTTGGAAGCATATAAACAATGAGTTTCCTCATTTTGCGTCAGATGTCAGAAACGTCAGGCTCGGGCTCTCAACCGACGGGTTCAACCCTTTCAGCACCATGAGTCTTTCATACAGTATATGGCCGGTGGTTTTGGTACCTTACAACCTTCCTCCGTGGATGTGCATGAAGAAGGAATATAATATGTTGATGTTGTTGATTCCGGGGCCTGGTTACCCAGGGAAATGTCTCGATGTGTATATGAGACCATTGATTGAAGAGCTTAAGGTATTGTGGGACGTTGGTCATCCCACTTTTGACAAGTACAAGCAGGAGACGTTCCAGATGCATGCCATGGTTATTGGTACCATTAGTGATTTTCCTGCTTATGGGATGTTGTCGGGCAGCGTTATTAGGGGATACAAGGCTTGTCCAGAGTGCCTCAGCGATTATGGGAGCACCCCTCATTGCAACAAGATATGCCGAATGGGTCATCGTGTGTTCCTTCCGGCGGATCACCACTGGCGTTACGAGTCCGCCGCATTTGATGGAACCGAAGAACACGGTGGTCCTCTCAGAAGATGGACGGGAAGAGAAATTTTAGCAGTGCTTAATGAGTACGATTTTGGGCTCCTCACCAATCATCCCGATATTGTAGCGGAAATACCTGAAAGACCTGAGCAGTACAAATTCTGGACACATAAGAGCATATTGTGGGAACTCCCGTACTGGTGTGAGTTGCTGATCCGTCACTTCCTAGACGTTATGCACATAGAAAAAAATGTTTCTGAAAGTGTGGTGGGCACAACGCTGAACTTGGAGGGGAAGACGAAAGACGGTCCTAAGGCTCGCACTGATTTGCAAACCATGAATATCAGAAAACAACTATGGTTGAAACAAGGGAAGAGAAAAATGCCTCAAACTCCTTACACCGTCAAGCCTGAGCATAAACCATAAATTTTCCATTGGATAAGTCGGGCCAAGTATCCTTCAGGCTTTGCTGGAAATATAGCCAAGTGTGTGAACAGACAATTCAACAATCTGTACGGGTTGAAAAGTCATGACAATCATATCCTGCTACAACGTCTCTTCCCTGTTTTCATTCGACCGTTCCTTCCCCGTCACGTTGTGGAGCCGTTAGTAGCGTTGGCAAGATTTTTCCAGAAGGTATGCACAAGGGAAGTGAGAAAATCTGACCTCCGGGAAATGCAACAAGACATCGTTCATATCATGTGTAAATTTGAGATAATATTTCCTCTAAATTTTTTCGACATCATGCCTCAACTCATGATCCATCTTCCTCGGCAGTTGTTGCTTACCGGTCCTGTGCACTTCACTTGGATGTATCCGATGGAAAGGTACGTATTTTACACCTTATGTTAATTTCCTCATCAATATATGTGATATAGTGTTAATGTATTATCATAACACTTTAAAAACTTGATTTATAGGCAACTTGGACAATACGGTGGTTTTGTCCAAAACAGATCCGCACCTGAAGGATGTATAGCTGAAGCATATATTGCGCACGAGTGCGTCACCTACATGAAGCTGTATTTAGGAGCGTTACAGGAAAGCATACCGGAAGATGTACCTTCACAGTTCAATCTTTCCATACTCTCCGACGATGTTGTACTCGGTGGAAACATGCCAGTTTCCTACAAGTTGAAAGATTATGAGGTAGTCATTGCACATTAGTGGGTACTAATCAACTGTCCAGAAGTTCAGTTTTGGAAGAACATACATCTACACTGTGAACAAGTACGAGGTGATGTCGATTACCACAACCGGACATTCGCAGAGTATTTCGGCCGCTGGGTACGTAACTTTAACACTATTCTATACGTGTTTATATATTATTGTGTATATTTGTTCATATTTATAGTTGATTCTGATGGTTGCAGATGGACCTTATTGAAAATGATAATCACCCAAATTGGTCGCACGAACTCAGACTTTTAGCGATGAGGCCGGTCTATTCAAAAGTTTATGCGACGTGCAAGGTGAATGGTGTGTTATTTCGATGTGAAGAGAGAGACCTCAGACTGAAAACACAAAATTCAGGGGTTATGGCACATGGTGGGGATGGTGGAGTTGACTATTACGGTGTTCTCCATTCAGTTGTGGAACTGCATTACGGAGAAGGCATGAAAGTGCACCTTTTCAAGTGTAGATGGTTTGACATACGGCCGCAGAGCATGAAAACCGATCAATACGGCATAACTTCTGTGAACACTAGTACATCATGGTATGAGGACGACCCGTTCGTTTTAGCCACATGGGTGAAACAAGTGTTTTATCTTGATGATCTCGCCAAGGGTGACCCGTGGAAAGTAGTCAACACTATCCACCATCGCAACATTTACCGGGCGTCTACACTTGGAGTGGCTGAAGAGAACGAGGAAGGGGGCACCGCGTATCAAGAGCCCAACTCAAACGGTATTCCTGACTCCTCTTTTATTCGCCTAGACACGCCGGTGCGAATTCGACGTGAAGAGCCACTGCTTGTTGATGTTGATCCAAATGAAGAAACTAACGAGGACTCTAGTGGTGAGGAACGACATAGATTACCCCTATCGAGCAATTCAGAAACCGAAGAAGACTCATCCGATGATTCCGATTACAATCCGACGGATTAAGTAATTTAGATGATGTAATCCTTTCATTTGTAATCCACTCGATCATTTCTAATAAACGGGCGTGGAGATGAGCCTCCCAGCTAGGCTGGGTTCCAAACCCCTTAAAAAAAATTTTGAAATATGTTGACTGTTGGATTTCTGTTTTTTTAGGTTCAATTTTGGTTATATATGAACAGGACATAGGCATACGGGAGGTGTAACCCCACAGATTTTTTTATTTTTTTCACAGAATAGCCAACGAAAATTCATTATTTCGTCGGCCATAAATTTATTGAAAAATAAATATTTTATTTTTGACAGAAAACGACAAAAGAATAGCCGACGAGTACTAGGTTTGATTTCGTCGGCTATGATTAAAAAAAAAAACAAAAAAACAGCAGCTTCCATTTTCTCTCACTATCGACAAACCATTGCTGCATCCTTCAAATGCAAATGTGTCGTGAGATAAGATATGACCGAAATATTGAAATACGTCTACGGTTGAAAAATGAGAAGATTCCGACAAAATCTGTGTGCTGAATGTTGCGGTTAACTGTTTTTTCATTATCGTTTTCCTATGGGTAGCCTGACGGTCTGTAAATATTTTTAGGAAAATTTTTATACGATTAGTCGCGTCTCATCGATTTGAAACTATTCTCTGTTGAAGATCAGGCAAGAAAACGTCATTTAGACAGGCCAATTTCCGTTTTAAAGCGTTTAGAGGTTTGACTTCGCTGTTTTACCGTCCCGATCGAGCCTTTAACGTTATCAGATGTAGTTGGATTTTTTTCATACATGTATTTAATCTTAACGGTGATATCTGACGGTTGGAATAGATTTTTTAAACTTTTAGATTCAAAATCGGAACATATGCACTAATGTTCCTTAACTTGTTTACTAAGTGTTTAAGTGAATGTATAGTTTCAAATAGTTACTATACGTAGACCCTTCAAATGCAAATGTGTCGTGAAATAAGATATGACCGAAATATTGAAATACGTCTACGGTTGAAAAATGAGAAGATTCCGACAAAATCTGTGTGCCGAATGTTGCGGTTAGCTGTTTTTTTACTTCCGTTTTCCTAGGGGTAGCATGACGGTCGGTAAATATTTTGAGGCAAATGTTTATACGATTAGTTGCGTTGCATCGATTTGAAACTATTCTCTGTTGAAGGTCAGGCCAAAAAACGTCATTTAGACGGGCAATTTCCGTTTTAAAGCGTTTAGAGGTTTGACTTTGCAGTTTGACCAAAAGTTTAGCGGACGAAAATTCTATTTCGTCGGCTATACTCTAGTGATCCGCGCCTTCTCATTATCCGCCGTTAGATGGGGGAGATCGGACGGCTGCTGAGCGCCTAGACTATAGCCGACGAAATTCAAAGTATAGGCGACGAATTAAAGAATTTCGTCGGCTATTCTTAAGTATAGCCGACGAAATCTTTTTAATTCGTCGGCTATACTTTCGGGAATAAGTTTGTTGCAGCCGAACCCTAGCCTCCATTTGCTGCATATTTCCAAAACCTCCGCCGCTCGCCTCCAACGGATCCTCCGCCGCTCGCCTCGTCCTCCTCCAATCCGGCAGCCCCGGCCCTCCTCCCTCTTCCTCCTCCAATCCGACAGCCCCGCGCCGGCCCCTCCTCCCTCTTCCTCCTCCCTATTCCTACCGGCCCACCCTTTCCCTCCTCCTCCGGCCGGTCCCTCCTCCTCTCTCCTCCGGCCTGTCCCTCCTCCTCCCTCCTCCGGTCGGCCTCCTTCTCCTCTGCAAAATGTATGTTTTTTTTTTTTCATTTATGTTGATAAATTGTTAATTTAGATATAATTGTTAATTTAGATATAATTTAGGTATTTATGTTAATTTAGGTATAATTTAGGTATTTAGGTATAATTTATTTAATTTATTTATGTTAATTTAGATATAATTTATTTAATTATTTGTGTAAATTTATTTATTTAGATGTAATTGTTAATTTAGGTATTTATGTTAATTTAGGTATAATTTAGGTATTTATGTTAATTTAGGTATAATTTAGATATTTATGTTAATTTAGGTATTTTTTAGGTATTTTTGTTAATTTAGGTAATTGTTTTCAAATTTATTTTAATTGTATAATTTAGGTGTAATTGTATAATTTATACGTATAAATTGGTTTTTTAATTATATAAATTGATAACTTAATTGTATAATTTAGCTTAATTATATATATAGCTTAATTATATTTAATTAGAATTTGTTATTTAATATAATATAATTTAATATGTTAGTATATAAATTGTTATATTAAAATATGTTAGTATTATTGGTTATTATATTAATTAGAATTTTTTATTTAATATAATATAATTTAAAATCAATTAATGTATTAATGCCTCGGGCTTTGGATGGCCGATGCATTAAGAAACCTATTCGGAGGCCGTCGTGCTGGCAGATCTAGAGGTTCTAGAAATTCCGCAGGTTCCGCAGACTCCGAGAGGACCGCTAGCCAGCCTGAGAGGACCACCAGCCAGCCGCGGAGGAGTGTAGATTCATCCCAGCCACAGAGGACTGTGGATGCAGCCCAGCCGCGACGGAGTGTGAGTTCTCGGCACCAGACCCTTCTCCAGGCGGGGCGGCCGTCGAGCACTTCACTTCCGCATGTCGGTCCCTCTGTGGCTCCGAGGTTTAGTCGGCAGCTATTTCACGAGGACATAGCTGCCGACGTTCCTCAGGTTCGTATGCCTGATGTTCATCGGGAGCCGATGCCGAGTCCGACTCAGTCTGCTGCTGACTCGACTGAGGCTCCTACTCTCCCAAACCAGCTCTTCCTCCCGTACAACATTCCGGCGATACCGGAGGTCGACTATCGTGGTCTGCCCCTATGGCCTGATATGCCTCAGTACGTGAGTGTTGCGGAGGCATACCAGCAGCAGCCATTTGAGAACCCTGACCACCTTATTTCGGCGAGGAGAAAAGGAAAGTCGACAGACGAGTCATCCAGTTCAGGTAACATTTGATTTTATTAATTAAATGTTTTATTAAAATTAACGCACTAATATTTAATTTTATTAACCAATCCTCGTTTTTGTGATAGGGACAGCCACTAGCAGTTCACGGAGGAATACGAGAGGTGTCATATGTTTTGACACGCTCAGGAAAACTGTTGAGCGCAGCGGGAGGATTCAGATCAACGAACCTCCTAATCAGGAGGTTCAGGGGAAGAGAAAACGCGACTACTCGGGTTGCGTGGGGTCACTGATTAGGGACAGAGTCCCTATGTTGTGGACCCGGTGGGCTGATGTGCCCGAAGAGATAAAGAGGGAGGTGAACAACGCCGCGTCGGTGAGTAATTTAAAAAATTTAATTTATTTATCGTAATATTTAATAATTTTCGGTATTATTACAATTGTAAAACTAATAAAATATTATTTTTCAGACATTCTTCGAGATTGCCGAACACAGGCGGGATTGGGCGGACACCCAGCAGAACTCGAGGTACGTTTGTTTTTATGATATTATAATTATCTTATAATTATTAATATTTTATGATATTAATAATATTTCTAATGCACTTTTGTTTTTTTCGTAGGTTCAAAGAGTGGAAGAACGAGCTGTGTTCCCACTATAACGAATACGACAACCTTGGTCGTATGGGTACTCCCAGGGAGTTCATGTTCAGGGAGTACGAGTGGCGTTGGTTGAAGACAGTAGACTTCAACAACCCAGTTATGCGGGTAAATGCTAAACTTCAGTAAAAATGTTTATTTTGTTAAAATTTTAATTATTAGTTTAATTATTTTATAATTATTACACTAATATTTGTTGATGCATTTTTCTAACATTTATTATTTGTTTGAAGCAACGTTCTCGGATAAACTCTGAGAACCGCCGCCGGAACACAACCCCCCATCATGCTGGTTCACGGCCGTTTGCACAATATCAGGAGGAGGCGCTTAGAGATCATCCTGATAGCAACCCGTACGTGGAGACGTTCAAGATCGCTTATCCACAAGCGACAGAACAGCTCATAAGTCGTTCATTACAATTTTAAAATTTTAATTATTAATTTTACTTAATTATATATTTGTTATAATATTAATTTTTTTTTTCCCGTCCACTTAGGAGAGGGTCAACCGGGCCGAAGAAGAGGTGTTCCAGTAAGTAGTTCGGGAGACACAACCGAACATTTCAGAGGCAGATCTGGAAGAAGCCATGCGTCATGTCGACCGGTCCAGTGTCCAAACGGCAGCGAGGATGTTCGACGCAGCCTTCCCAAACCGGTCAAACAACTACTACTGCCGGGGTTTGGGAAGTTCTGGACTAGGGCTTCTGAAGACCACTAAGGGAGGTCAAAAGAAGGGAGGCGGGGAGAGCCAACATATGAGGGGGGAAGTGCAGCGATTGGCCGTAGAATTGGCGACCTCGTCCCAGACAGTACAGGAGCTGCGCCGCAGAACACAGCAGTATCATTTGGAGCTGCGCCGCAGAACACAGCAGTATCATTTGGATATGGCCGGTTGGCATGCCGAATGCGACAGAATTCGGCAACACAACTACGACGGCCAACAAAACTGGTGGTATGAGATGTTTGCGGCACAACAACAAGGCCTTCCACCCCCGCCCCCGTTTCAGCGGTTAGCGGAACCTCCAATGCCTCAACCTCCCGAGTTCGGTCAGCCGGATGACGAGCCTGATGGAGAGCAGGATGCTGGGGATGACCTGGTGGACTTTAGTGGTTTAGGTGATGATTAGGGTTTAGAGTTTATGATATTAGAACGAATTTAATAAAAAGGGTATTTAGACGTGTTTCTTGTTGGTGCAAATGCATGGACTGTTTTTGTGATTTGCAGGTTGCTTGGAATGGTAATTTAGAAAATAATTTAATTTTTTTTCCCAAATGTAAGAAAAGCCGACGATTTTGGCATTATTTCGTCGGCTATAATAACTATAGCCAACGAATTTTACCAATTTTCGTCGGCTATTATTTGTATAGCCGACGAAAATTACATTATTTCGTCGGCTATAACTAATTAATGCCTATTAAATATTAATATATTTCGAGGCAATAGCCGACGAAAATTTATAAAATCGTCGGCTATTGTTAACACCCAATAGCCGACGAATTTCGTCGGCTATAATTAATGAATTTCGTCGGCCATACTCGAAAATATCCGACGAAATTCGTCGGCAATTTCTCCCAGGTTTGGCCGATAAAAAATATTTTCGTCGGTAAGTTCGTCGGCCATACTCTACTATAGCCGACGAATTAGTTTTTTTCGTCGGCCATTAGTATAGCCGACGGGGTTGTTCCGACGAAGTTTCGTCGGCAGATGGTATAGCCGATGAAAAATAGGCATAGCCGACGAAATTTTTTTCGTCGGCTATTCACTCAAATCTGGTAGTGATATGAACTTCCAGCTATAGTCCAGTATTTAAAATCTTGACAGGCGATCTGCTCACAGCTAGATTTGTGGTGTCACTTTGATGAGACTGTCTTCCCGTCGTTAGGGGGAGATAAGAACAAACATATTCAAGTGGAACGACAGGAATTGTCGTGGTTTGTCCCCACACTGTCTCAACTTGATCCCCAAAATCACACAAAGTAAAGTGTCTAGATGTCTTATACAATAAAGTGACGAGATCACATAACCCTGCTGCAAATATACCTGCAAGGATTGTGTTTTATCAAAAAAATATGGTGACACCCAAGAGGAATTAGATATTGCACAGCCACCATGAATGGTGGCATAAATGGTGTCACAGGCTGTGCCTCTCCAAGGAAAATGGGAAGATCACCTTAGATTCGATAAATACTCACCAAAAGAAAGAAAGTGAGTTTTGGCACAACCTGGTCTATTGATCAGTGATACTCAAATCCGTCTCATGAAAATATCTATGAATTGTGGTTATCATTGGGGGACACCTCAAATGTTAGAACCAATCCTTAAAAGTATAGAGATCTCTACAAACAGATACACTAGTGTACATGAGAACGGGGAATAATGAGTCTAATATCAAACTATACTTTGTTGAAAAATGTCAACGTAGTAAACTAGCCTAATGGAAAGAAGCGATCTAGTATAAACAAAGATATAGGTCTTTGGGCAGGTGACGCCGACACCGCAAATATAAACCTTATCAAATATATCTTTGTTAGAATGCGTAAGGAGAATAAGAGTATGTAGACTCACCTTATGGCGTAAGGTCTCTCAAAAACGCACTGGAATCGACTACGAGGAGATATTCTCTCATAATGGACTACGATGAAACAATCTCTCGTAATGGATGTCATTGCACTCTACTACCTTGTCAGTTTGGTAGTTTCTGAAAAACTGAACTTGCAGCGTATGAATATGGATACAACATATCTCTATGGGGATCTAAATTAAGAGATATACATGAGGATCCTAGTCGGACTTCATTCACCCAAGTCAAGTGCTTCTAGATCACATAAGTGTGTTTGCAAAAGAAAGTGAAACGTTCAGTAAAGTGACTACTTGATTGGGAAGGGATTAGTGAATTATGCCCTTGCGTTTTCGTTAGGAATATACACAGACCCTCAATGAATTAAGAGATACTGTATGTATTGTAAATCCTAAGTTAAGAATGAAAAAAATAATGGGAATACACAGTCTTGAAATGGAACTCGAGGACTGTAATGATGGTGACCATCCATCAATCGGCTTAGGCACTCTAAAGAATAACGTGAGGCCTACATATACTTCCATGATCAGTCGAAGTTTTTACTCTAACGATAGATCTGTTTTTCATTTAAAAGAATATGACGAAGAAGTGTTGGGAAATGAAATTCCCTATACAAGTGCAATGACGCATGATTGTACTTAAACACAATATATAAGACTCGACCTCTCATTCGATGAAACTTTGTAAAGCTATGTTTAGCTCTGCGCCCATGCAACGCAAATAGTTCTTTCAAAAACTTACAAATATTAAAGATTTGGGCTTATTCAATCCCTACATAAAAGACGACATGATAGAAAGAAAACTATCCACGTTATAGCTAACTACGCGTAAATATGGAAAGAAAATTATCTACGTCATAGCTAACTATGCGTAAAGAAAAATGCATTAAAGGTGAAAATGTTATTGCAGATCAATATCAGATATCTTAACGGTTCGTCCGTACCTGTACTCTAGATAGAGTTTTTGACTGTTTTACGAACAGAATGTCATGATTTGCATAAACATGATGTTCATTATGAACTTATGTGTTCAGTTTATGGACAACCTTATCCTCGAGATCAAAGTAAATAAAGTTGGATCTGAGGATGATATGGCAAGATTTAGTTATTGAATCATTGCTCAAAGTCATATTTGAAAAACATGTGAAAAAACATAACTATGCTAAAGTTATTAGAACTCTCTAGATCAAATGAGAGAATCAAGGAGAATCTCATGATTAAAGTAAAAATCAGGGGGAGGTGCAGGCATCAGGGGGAGTCTAGCACATACATGTTATTTTCAAATGTAATAGGTGTGTTGTGTTCTTTTTCTCCTTCAACCAAAGTTTTATTTTCTCTCATTGGGTTTTTGTTACTTGACAAGGTTTTTAATGAGGCAACATGCACCTTATGCACCATTTTATCTTTGACTTGGCACAAGGGAGAGTATTGAAGGAAAAACGCCATTAATATGCCTTCGTCAAAGTAACTGACGGTAGAAAATTATGGTATTATCAATCAAAGGATGTAATGACTCAATCAGTCATTATTGTCATTATGTATGTTGTAATTACCGTTGTAATACTCACCCTATATAAAGGGGATTATCAATGAAATGAGGAGACCAATTCTCATTTTCCTATAACAGTGGTTTATTACTTTCTCTATCTTTGCCATTTGAAGAGAAAGAGAAGATAAATGAAATTCTTCAAGAACATTCCATTCTTATGTTTAGTAACATAAGGAAAGCTATCTGGAAAGTTGTTAAAATAATTGTACATTAATATAATTGTTGAAGGAAAAACGTTTTAGTCAAATGTGTCTTCATCAAAATAACTGACAATAGGAAATTATTGTAAGATATTATTAATCAAATGACGTAATGGCTCAATCAATAATTATTATTATGTACGTACAGTTAAACCGATAAATGAATGTTAGATAAATTAATAATTCATCGATCATAAATAATAATTTTTTCCTGTCCCGACTCGGAACTAGTGTACATTACTGGGAACCTCGCTAAATGCATAAGGTAATAATTTTTTTAAACTCCCTGTAGGTCTCAGTGAATACATAAAGTAATAATCAATAAAATACATATTACAAAATATTACAAAAAATACTAATAATAGATTAAATACATAAAAAGATTGGTAAATAAAATTTATTGTACAAATTATGGAAATTTTAACAATTTATATACTGTTTCCTAAAGTATCATTTTATAGTTTTCCTTATATGTGAACCAAAATGAACTTCATTCTTAATTATCTGCAGAAACATGTATTTTTTTTTCTTCTCAATTTTGTAGCAAGTTACCATTTTTGAAGTTAGAGTATTACATATAGGTATCTCATTGTACCAAAATTGGAAAGTAAATAAATTTAATAGGATTAGGTATCAAGATATAGAAATAGACAACGTAGTCAATGCATTAAGTTATGCAATTCAACTAGAACTATCAACAAAACTCTCTATAAAGTAATATATATCCATAAAATATTAATTTATCGAAAATATAATAAGAGCAAGTCCAACAGATTTTCTATAAATTTTACTTAATTTTTGGGATTTTACGCTCTAAACGTTCTCCAATAGAGATTCTCTATCTCATTCTCTAAAATGGGGATTTGGATGAGAGAGAGTATATTCATCCCTATACTTGTAGAGAGAGAAAGAAAAATTTGCATAATGAACAAATCAATTTGACACATAAAACTAAAAGACACATGTGTTCAAGGAAGGATAATTATGTAACTTCCTATATGTGTCTTGACCTAATTAGACTAGAATAGTAGTTACCTTAGTTGATAGGGAATCCCTGATTATTCGGGATACTTGATGTAATGCCTATATAAAGACCTCCTTATCAATCAATAAAGACTACGCTTTGCATCTATTCCTTTTCTCCTACAACACGTTATCAGCACGTAGTTTCTAACTCTGTGCTTGATAGCAAAACCCTAGCTTTTTGCCGGAAAAAAAAATTCAGCAACCCTAACTTTTCTGCCGGCAACTGCTTGTCGGCAAAGAAGGCCCTCCCCAGAAATCACCTTCTGCCGGCAACTGCTTCATCGGAAGAAAGAAAACAATTCCCAGGCACCAAATTTTGCCGACAACCCTTTTGTCGGCAAAGAACAGAAACCCTTCCTTGCACCTCTACCGACGACAGCCTTGTCGGCAGAGAATCAAATATCTCAGAGCACCCAGAAATTTGATCTGGGCACCCATCTTCTTCTCCGATTTCCAGATCGGACCCGCGCAGCTCGAACCAGCACCGCTGCCGCGACCTTGAGCCGATCCTCAGCGCTTCCATGACGCCGACGACCTCGCGCAGCCCTCCGTCGCGCGTCCTCTGCTGTCCCTCGACGCCGTCCTCAACTGCTACTTGAAACTCGACGCCGCCGCCCTGTAGCCCAGCGCCGCTCCGACGATTAAGCAGCCCAGGGTCGCGTAGCGCCATCTATGACGCACACCTCGGTTCGCCTGCGCCTACAACCAGACGGCGCCGACCCGACCCGTCTGCCAGTGGTGCAGCCCAGGTCCGACCCGGTTCGGCTCAACCCGGATCTTCTGATCTGACCCAGGGGTAAAACGGTAATTGTACTTACCTCATATAAAAAGTTTTTACCCTACGGGTTAAAATAGTTACTGCAGTATTTCTTTATTAGTTTTACTGCCCTGAATATGGTGAATATGACTAACCATATCTGTTTCTTTTCCATGAAACTTATTGCACGATGCATCGCGATGTAATTGCGAGGATTATTTCGTTGCACGTACATGGAAGAGCATCTCAAAATTTGCACAAGGATCAGAACCGAGTCCTCAAGCGCAATTTATATTTCTACGCAGTTCATTTGGCGAACTAGCAAGTATGATTTAATAAAAGTTCCCGTTTTCGCAATTTCAATTATTTGAATTTGTATGTTGGAACTTGTGTGTTTTTCAGGACGATACAAAAGGGCCCACCCACCCCTGCGTATCACAGTATTTAAGGGGTAACTGTGATGTTACCGTCCAAAGTTGTGCTTGTGGCTGTGATGTCACTGTGAATCACAACTCTTCGTGACTATTTTATCACGATTCCGACAACATATTGTCGATGCTTGTGACGATCCTAAGGGAGTCACAAAAGGGGACAAACTTATGATGTGCGACGGAAATTGTCGCTGTAACATCGATATGTGACGAAAATTGTCACAACAGATATTGAATTGAGTTACCATACTCTTGGTCTCGACCATTCAATACATTCCCTCTTGTTCTTTTGAGAAAAAGAAAAATTGACCACAAAATGCGCCCAGAAAAAGAGGGGGAGGCTACGCCTCGAAACCCCCATGTCATATAGAAAAAAAAAAGAGAAAAGGGTCATTGAAAAAAAAAAAAAAAAGAATCATGTCATTGATATGGTTCTACATCGGTTCAATAATTGCAAATAATGCAATCATATGGTCAATGTATACAAGAAATACATGGAAGAAGATGAAAGTATATCCTCATGATTACGGATTTCAAAAGCAAAAGATAATTTGCGATAAATATGAAGCATATGACTTCAATTTCATAGTCAAAGTGACTACAAATCCGTTGATTTTGTGCAGGCATAGACCTCACATGTGTGACTAATGCTACTTAGTCGATACACTCTTTATGGTCAAGGTATTGATGTAACCGTTGGCATTTTGATGCATACATGGTTCGATTCCCTAAAAGAAAGCTATATGTCAATGCAATTAATAGCATTACACATTTACATGGCATGTTGATTTGAGTTCACCAATCTAATTGGTGATGTTAACTCTGAAAATCACAAAGATAAACGAGCCTATGCTCTTCAAGAAACAAATAGACATGCTTACGTACATGAGCGGATGCATGCGCATTGCCCTGCCTCGGCCTCGGCCTTGGCACTCTTGCGCACACCAAAGCCCGCCTTGCCTAGCCTCGGTTTCGGCCTTGGCTTGGCTTGTGCGCTGCTTGGACTACAGCTCCGCCACAACCACATGCTGCCGCCTCCTCGGTCTCCGGACCTTGGCACGCACACGACCCGCCTAGCCGCGCCCCGGCCTCGGCCTCGGCATTGGCCTGCACACGGCCCGGCCCGCAGCCATCTCGGCCTTATAAGCCCATGCACTCACCCCGGCACGTCTTGGCTTCGGCCTCGGCATGCCTTTGGCTCTTTAGCATGGCATCGACCTCGTCAGGTCCTTGTTTTATGCCTCGGTAAGCCTTAGCTTCGGCCTAGACTAGCCATCGGCAACTCGCATGACCTCGACTCCAACATCAAGCCTCGGCCCCATAAGCCTTTGCTTTTGCCTCGACACGCCTTGGTTTCGGCCTTGGCATGCCTTGACATTTGCTCGGCCTCGGCCCGCCCGTGCACCACCTCGGTTTCGGCCTTGGGTAGCCTAGCACGCGCTTATGCTTGACCCTGGCCCTTTCTTGCCTTGCTTCGGCTTGGCTCCCACTCTAGCTTGGCTTCGGCCTCGGATAGCTAGCTCATGGTCTCGGTCTTGGATACTTGGTTTAGACATTTATGTCTCTATAGTATCGATGTTGGCTCATTTTGGTTGTTTTCCGGCTCTATTTTTGAGCGTTAACGGATGTGTCTAGTACGCCTTTAAGCATGCCTATGTTTTATCTTGTGATACTACACGCCATGTTGCACACTCTATAGGAATTGAGTATATATTCCAATTTATATGTCTTGGCATAAAACCCTTGTCTCTTCACTCTTATGAATGTATCATAGAGACATTGAGTGTGTAGCTAATCTTCATCGAACTTTGATCACCACTTAAAGATATTGGTGCCAACGTTTATCACCTTGAAACTCATTGTGAAAATTGAATTGATTTCTTATGTATCGCTTCTAATGAATGCGCACAACTTATGAGTCAATATTGTGAATGTATTTCACGTATACTATGATTCGGATTCTTTGAATCGGTGACTCATGTAGACTCTTCCATACATAGTCCGGAATTTTGGACATGTTTTGATGATCCATATATGCAAGAAAGCTATGGACATCGTTTCTTTTGAGCAAAGAAGCTATTGGGATCAAAGATTACAAAAAAGAATATTTGGTAGCGTCATGAGCAATGCTCAAGGCTCAAGGATGACATTAACGTCACCCAAGTCTTCCTCCAAGTCAATGGAAGCACCATCTATGCATTTAAACGTGCATATGATCCCCCTTATGATCCTTCATTAGCTATACTCAACATATGGAAGCTTAATCTTTAGCAAAGTTTTGGAGTAACGCCCTCCTACGCTAAAGGCAATGATACATAAGATGATGGCATTGATGCCTTCTTATAGTTCAATTTGAGACACAATGATACTATGGTGATATACCTCATGGTTAAACTCAAGCCATAACACTTAGATGTTATGAAGCACCTTCACAATGATTGAAAAGTAGCAAAAACCTAAACTTTCTGGTTTTTCAGCTCGCGGACTCGTCATTGTGAGGACCGATTTACCTACTTTTAGGCCGGTTCTTGAGGTGAAATTTGGTCCACCGATTCCTAACACCCATGGCTACCTGCTCATAAAATTTCAGAGCCATTGGACACATGGAAGGTGCTGAACCGCTCGACACAAATGTTTACTGACCTCTGGCGACTCTTTCGACCGGTTCCGGCAATGAGGCCAGCGGCGTTGGAATTCTAACACACGTGCCTACCTACTAGTAAAATTTACTGGTATTTGGTGTCCCGGAACATTGTGAAATGTTTCAGGAAGCAAACATGCATGTTACCTTTTGTAACGGAATGCATCTTGTTAACGTATAAGTGTTAACGATCAATACCCTTTACCGTCCACATACTTTATGTGCCATATTGCGCTACCACAAGCGCTCAATTATGGGTTATTTGATTATGAATAACGTCTTTGAATAAGACGTAAGCTTCCACCTATAGTCCGCTATATAAAAACCTTAACAGGCGATCTCATTTATATCACTTTTTGATGAGCCAGTCTCCCCGTCATTAGGGGGAGAGAAGAACAAGTTAGTTTAAGTAGAACGACTTGGAATTGCCGTGGTTTGTGCCCACTGTGCCTCATCATGTTCCCAAAGTCCTATAAATCAAAGTGACGAGATTTGATATACATGCTGCAAAGAGTAAACTATTGGTCTTTCAAGGAAAAGATCGGAATAGTCCTCTTGTATCAAACATGCTTGTAAGGATTGATGTCCAAATCAATGGACATATTGTCATTTATAAATGGTGACATGGTGACTCCACAAAAGTGGTAGATGGTGTCACTAGGCCGTGACTCTCACAAGAAGTGTAGAGAGGGCACTTTGTTCGATATACACTCGCCGAATGCGAGTATGGCACAACTTGATCCTTGGATCAATGACAACTCATTCGTCTAATGGATTTTCTGGATTAAGGTCATCATTGGGGGACGCCTCAATGAGAAGCCAATCCATATAGAGATCTCTACAAATGCGAATTACACTAGTGTACATGAGTACGTGGTTTATGAGTTAGATATCGAACACACTCACTTCGTTGAAGCAAATACTAATGTTGTGAATTGGCCTACATGGAAAGATATGCGATCCAGTTTATATAAAGAGATAGGTCCTTGATCAGGTGATGCCGACACCGCAAGTGTAAACCCTATTGATAATCTTTGATGGAAAGCGTAGTGAGAAAAAGAGCCTAGACTCACCTTGTGGCGCAAGGTCTCTCACAAACGCTCTGGAATCGACTACGATGACATATGCTCTCGTAATGGAGTCATATCACACTCCACTACCTTGTCAGTTAGGCAGTTCTGAAAAACTGAACATGCAACTTATGAATCATCTTTATTGGGACTAAGTAAAGAGATGTACATAAATATCATGAACGAATCAGTTTTCACCCAAGTCAAGTGAGCAAAAACCTCGAAGTGCGTATGCTATCAGATTAGGATGTTCTCTATATGGGTTCAAATCTTCTGGTTGGATATTGTACAACGCGGTTGAGCGACTACTTGATTGGAGATGAAATGTAAAGAATCATGCCTATTTGCGTATAAACTACGGATGAATTGTGATTGAGATATCACTAATCTGACGTTAAGAATGAATGGATCTTGGGAATACTTGGTCTCGAATGTGAGAACCGTTAGTGATGAACTTGTTCATCTATCGGCTTATGGCAATCTAATAGACGTTAAACCAAAGCCTATATGTATCCCATGATTAGTCGATGTCTTGAGAAGACTCGTTTCGTCTATGTGACGAGAAGTCTTGGGAGATGAAACTCTCCATCTAAGTACCATGTGCGCAATCATGTACTTGTTATAATATGATAGACTCGACATCTCATTCGCTATAAACTTATAAAGACAAGGTAATGGCTAGACGCGCCAAAGCAATGCCATGGTATATGGCGGTACTTTCTTTCAAGAAAGAAAGGTTTAGGCTCATTTGATCCCATCATGAAAGACACATCAATAGGCAATTCTAGAATATGCCTGGTTCTGTACGTCAACTTCCCCGAGGCCTACAGGACGGATCACTCGTTGTAAAATGATAAAATTGGTACCATTGGAAAGGTCTATGTGTCTGCTTTCCAGAGACATCAACCATTTGATCATAGCTATCATATTGAGTGAGTTATGACTGTTTTAGCAAAGTAGGACGAATCTGTCCAGTAATTTACAGATCAGTCACCTTCGACAGAGCTTTGTGATCAGCTCAGGATGAACCACGTTGTGTACTTTATATCACTAGAAATATATGGGTGTCTAGTTTCCAGAAATTTTTACGGTTTTTTCATACCTACTGTATCGAAGGAGTTATGACTATTTAAGTACACGAAGATCATGCTGCGCGTGAATCTGATTTTCAACGCGAACTCTAGTTTTGAGTTGTTAAGCAACCTTCTTCCTTAAGATCAAGTAAAGCTAAGTGTAGCTGGTCTAATACAAGGATAATGTGGCCGTATTCAATGACTCGATCATTGGCCACGCCTACTTTTGAAGCTTGTGAAGAGCGTTTGTATACGCCATTTATCTTAACTCCGATATTGGGTTACCAATCAGGGGGAGTTGTCTTGTAGACATCAGGGGTAGTCTACCTCACATGTAATCTTCAATTGTAGTTGGTGCGTTGTGCTCTTTTCCCTTCGACCAAGCTTTTTATTTTTTTACCCAAGTGGTTTTGTTTTGCTTGGCAAGGTTTTAGCGAGACAACATGTTATGCACCGTGTCACATTAGGTTCGCGACACAAGGGGGAGTGTTCAAGGAAGGATAATTCTGTAACTTCCTATGTGTGTCTTGACCTAATTAGACTAGAATAGTAGTTACCTTAGTTGATAGGGAATCCCTGATTATTCGGGATACTTGATATAATGCATATATAAAGTTCTCCTTATCAATCAATAAAGACTACGCTTTGCATCTATTCCTTTTCTCCTACAACAACATGTTCTTTTTCATACCAAAAATGAATAAATTTATTTACTTTAAATAAATTTATTATTATAGAATAACTGAAAAGTAATCATCAATTACAATTTACAATAAATTTATTATTGTGTTATAAATGTAAGAATCTGCAAAATAGAGAATCAGTTGAAGTTGGAGCAAAAACTTATAGAGAAAATGAGTTTTGTCTCCTCATTGTAGAGAAATTTTTGGGGAGTTGGACTTTCTCTAACCCCTCTAAAATAATAATTTTCTATGGTCCCGACATATTCATTTATAAAGGTTTAACTGTAGTAATTACCGTTATAGTATTTACCCTATATAAAGAGATTACCAATGAAATGAGCAATCATTCTCAATATACTTTTACACAGCTGGTTTTATGGTGTGAAACAAAAAAAAATATATATTGCAAGTAATAAATGCTAAAAGGGGGAAAGTGGTTATTTTGAATTTTAGAAGGAACAATCACTACCAGATCTGAGTGAATAGCCGACGAAAAAAATTTCGTCGGCTATGTCAATTTTTCGTCGGCTATACCATCTACCGACGAAATTTTCGTCGGCTATACTTCGTCGGAACAACCCCGTCGGCTATACCAATGGCCGACGAAAAAAACAAATTCGTCGGCTATAGTAGAGTATGGCCGACGAACTTACCGACGAAAATATTTTTTGTCGGCCAAACCTGGGAGAAATTGCCGACGAATTTCGTCGGATATTTTCGAGTATGGCCGACGAAATTCATTAACTATAGCCGACGAAAATTGGTAAAATTCGACGGCTATTTCCTCGAAATATATTAATATTTAATAGGCATTAATTAGTTATAGCCGACGAAATAATGTAATTTTCGTCGGCTATACAACTTATAGCCGACGAAAATTGGTAAAATTCGTCGGCTATAGTTGTTATAGCCGACGAAATAATGCCAAAATCGTCGGCTTTTCTTACATTTGGGGAAAAAAATTTAATTATTTTTTAAATTACCATTCCAAGCAACCTGCAAATCACAAAGACAGTCCATGCATTTGCACCAACAAGAAACACGTCTAAATACCTTTTTTATTAAATTCGTTCTAATATACATAAAATATAACCCTAATCATCACCTAAACCACTAAAGTCAACCACGTCATCCCCAGCATCCTGCTCTCCATCAGGCTCGTCATCCTGCTGACCGAACTCGGGAGGTTGAGGTATTGGAGGTTCCGCTAACCGCTGAAACGGGGGCGGGGGTTCAAGGCCTTGTTGTTGTGCCGCGAACATCTCATACCACCAGTTCTGTTGGCCGTCGTAGTTGTGTTGCCGAATTCTGTCGCATTCAGCATGCCAACGGGCCATATCCAAATGATACTACTGTGTTCTGCGGCGCAGCTCCTGTACTGTCTGGGACGAGGTCGCCAATTCTGCGGCCAATCGGTGCACTTCCCCCCTCATATGTTGGCTCTCCCCGCCTCCCTTCTTTTGACCTCCCTTAGTGGTCTTCAGAAGCCCTAGTCCAGAACTTCCCAAACCCCGGCAGTAGTAGTTGTTTGACCGGTTTGGGAAGGCTGCGTCGAACATCCTCGCTGCCGTTTGGACACTGGACCGGTCGACATGGCGCATGGCTTCTTCCAGATCTGCCTCTGAAATGTTCGGTTGTGTCTCCCAAACTACTTGCTGGAACACCTCTTCTTCGGCCCGGTTGACCCTCTCCTAAGTGGACGGGAAAAAAAAAATTAATATTATAACAAATATATAATGAAGTAAAATTAATAATTAAAATTTTTAAATTGTAATGAACGACTTACGAGCTGTTCTGTCGCTTGTGGATAAGTGATCTTGAACGTCTCCACGTACGGGTTGCTATCAGGATGATCTCTAAGCGCCTCCTCCTGATATTGTGCAAACGGCCGTGAACCAGCATGATGGGGGGTTGTGTTCCGGCGGCGGTTCTCAGAGTTTATCCGAGAACGTTGCTTCAAACAAATAATAAAATGTTAGAAAAATGCATCAAAAAATATTAGTGTAATAATTATAAAATAATTAAACTAATAATTAAAATTTTAACAAAATAAACATTTTTACTGAAGTTTAGTATTTACCTGCATAACTGGGTTGTTGAAGTCTACTGTCTTCAACCAACGCCACTCGTACTCCCTGAACATGAACTCCCTGGAAGTACCCATACGACCAAGGTTGTCGTATTCGTTATAGTGGGAACGCAGCTCGTTCTTCCACTCTTTGAACCTACGAAAAAAACAAAAGTACATTAGAAATATTATTAATATCATAAAATATTAATAATTATAAGATAATTATAATATCATAAAAACAAACGTACCTCGAGTTCTGCTGGGTGTCCGCCCAATCCCGCCTGTGTTCGGCAATCTCGAAGAATGTCTGAAAAATAATATTTTATTAGTTTTACAATTGTAATAATACCGAAAATTATTAAATATTACGATAAATAAATTAAATTTTTTAAATTACTCACCGACGCGGCGTTGTTCACCTCCTTCTTTATCTCTTCGGGCACATCAGCCCACCGGGTCCACAACATAGGGACTCTGTCCCTAATCAGTGACCCCACGCAACCCGAGTAGTCGCGTTTTTTCTTCCCCTGAACCTCCTGATTAGGAGGTTCGTTGATCTGAATCCTCCCACTGCGCTCAACAGTTTTCCTGAGTGTGTCAAAACATATGACACCTCTCGTATTCCTCCGTGAACTGCTAGCGGCTGTCCCTATCACAAAAACGACGATTGGTTAATAAAATTAAATATTAGTGCGTTAATTTTAATAAAATATTTAATTAATAAAATCAAATGTTACCTGAACTGGATGACTCGTCTGTCGACTTTCCTTTTCTCCTCGCCGAAATAAGGTGGTCAGGGTTCTCAAATGGCTGCTGCTGGTATGCCTCCGCAGCACTCACGTACTGAGGCATATCAGGCCATAGGGGCAGACCACGATAGTCGACCTCCGGTATCGCCGGAATGTTGTACGGGAGGAAGAGCTGGTTTGGGAGAGTAGGAGCCTCAGTCGAGTCGGCAGCAGACGTCGTCGGACTCCTCATCGGCTCGCGATGAACCTCAGGCATACGAACCTGAGGAACATCTGCAGCTATGTCGTCCTGAAATAGCTGCCGACTGAACCTCGGAGCATCTGGCCCGACAGGCGGAAGTGAACTGCTCGACCGCCGCCCCGCCTGGAGAAGGGTCTGGTGCCGAGAACTCACACTCATCCGCGGCTGGGATGAATCCACAGTCCTCCGGGGCTGGGAGGAATCCACACTCCTCCGCGGTTGGCTGGTGGTCCTCTCAGGCTGGCTAAGGGTCCTGTCGGAGTCTGCGGAACCGGCGGAACTTGCAGAACCTCTCGATCTAGAACGACGGCCTCCGAATAACTTTCTGACTGCATCGGCCATCTGCAGCCGCGGCCATTTTAAATAATACTAACCATTAACCTAAATATAACTATTTATATTTAAATATAACTATATTTCTTTATTAATATATATATATATATAATTAGACTACTAATTTATATATATAATTAATTTATTAACAAATATATAACAATTTATATAATTAAAATTAAATATAATTAAGCTATATATATAATTAAGCTAAATTATACAATTAAGTTACCAATTTATATAATTAAAAAACTAATTTATACGTATAAATTATACAATTACACCTAAATTATACAATTAAAATATATTTAAAAAAAATTACCTAAATTAACATAAATACCTAAAAATTACCTAAATTAACATAAATACCTAAATTATACCTAAATTAACATAAATACCTACATTATACCTAAATTAACATAAATACCTAAATTATACCTAAATTAACATAAATACATAAATTATACCTAAATTAACATAAATACATAAATTATACCTAAATTAACATAAATACATAAATTATACCTAAATACCTAAATTATACCTAAATTAACATAAATACCTAAATTAACAATTATATCTAAATTAACAATTATATCTAAATTAACAATTAATTAACATAAATGAAAAAAAAAAAAAAAACACTTACATTAATTTTACAGAGGAGAAGGAGGCCGGCCGGAGGAGGGAGGAGGAGGGACAGGCCGGAGGAGGAGGGAAAGGGTGGGCCGGCCGGAATAGGGAGGAGGAAGAGGGAGGAGGGCCGTGGCTGCCGGATTGGAGGAGGACGAGGCGAGCGGCGGAGGATCCGTTGGAGGCGAGCGGCGGAGGTTTTGGAAAAATGCAGCAAATGGAGGCTAGGGTTCGGCTGCAACAAACTTATACCCGAAAGTATAGCCGACGAATTAAAAATATTTCGTCGGCTATACTTAAGAATAGCCGACGAAATTCTTTAATTCGTCGCCTATACTTTAAATTTCGTCGGCTATAGTTTAAGCGCTCAGCAGCCGTCCGATCTCCCCCATCCAACGGCGGATAATGAAAAGGCGTGGATCACTAGAGTTTAACCGACGAAATAGAATTTTCGTTGGCTAAACTTTTGGTCAAACTGCAAAGTCAAACCTCTAAACGCTTTAAAACGGAAATTGGCCCGTCTAAATGACGTTTTTTGGCCTGACCTTCAACAAAGAATAGTTTCAAATCGATACGACGCAACTAATCGTATAAAAATTTTCCTCAAAATATTTACCGACCGTCAGGCTACCCATAGGAAAACGGAAGTAAAAAACAGTTAACCGCAACATTCGGCACACAGATTTTGTCGGAATCTTGTCATTTTTCAACCGTAGACGTATTTCAATATTTCGGTCATATCTTATTTCACGACACATTTGCATTTGAATAGTCTACATATAGTAACTATTTGAAACTATACATTCACTTAAACACTTAGTAAACAAGTTAAGGAACATTAGTGCATATGGTCCGATTTTGAATCTAAAAGTTTGGAAAATCTATTCCAACCGTCAGATATCACCGTTAAGATTAAAAACATGTATGAAAAAAAATCCAACTACATCTGACAACGTTAAAGGCTCGATCGGGACGGTCAAACAGCGAAGTCAAACCTCTAAACGCTTTAAAACTGAAATTGGCCTGTCTAAATGACGTTTTCTGGCCTGATCTTCAACAGAGAATAGTTTCAAATCGATGAGACGCGACTAATCGTATAAAAATTTTCCTCCAAATATTTACCGACCGTCAGGCTACCCATAGGAAAACGGAAGTTAAAAAACAGTTAACCGCAACATTCGGCACACAGATTTTGTCGGAATCTTCTCATTTTTCAACCGTAGACGTATTTCAATATTTCGGTCATATCTTATTTCACGACACATTTGCATTTGAAGGATGAAGCAATGGTTTGTCGATAGTGATAGAAAATGGAAGCTGCTGTTTTTTTGTTTTTTTTTTTTAATCATAGCCGACGAAATCAAACCTAGTACTCGTCGGCTATTCTTTTGTCGTTTTCTGTCAAAAATAAAATATTTATTTTTTCAATAAATTTATGGCCGACGAAATAATGCATTTTTCGTCTGCTATTCTGTGAAAAAAAATAAAAAAATCTGTGGTGTTACACCTCCCGTATGCCTATGTCCTGTTCATATATAACCAAAATTGAACCTAAAAAAACAGAAACCCAACAGTCAAGATATTTCAAAAAAAATTTTAAGGGGTTTGGAACCCAGCCTAGCTGGGAGGCTCATCCCCACGCCCATTTATTAGAAATGATCGAGTGGATTACAAATGAAAGGATTACATCATCTAAATTACTTAATCCGTCGGATTGTAATCGGAATCATCGGATGAGTCTTCTTCGGTTTCTGAATTGCTCGATAGGGGTAATCTATGTCGTTCCTCACCACTAGAGTCCTCGTTAGTTTCTTCATTTGGATCAACATCAACAAGCAGTGGCTCTTCACGTCGAATTCGCACCGGCGTGTCTAGGCGAATAAAAGAGGAGTCAGGAATACCGTTTGAGTTGGGCTCTTGATACGCGGTGCTCCCTTCCTCGTTCTCTTCAGCCACTCCAAGTGTAGACGCCCGATAAATGTTGCGATGGTGGATAGTGTTGACTACTTTCCACGGGTCACCCTTGGCGAGATCATCAAGATAAAACACTTGTTTCACCCATGTGGCTAAAACGAACGGGTCGTCCTCATACCATGATGTACTAGTGTTCACAGAAGTTATGCCGTAGTGATCGGTTTTCATGCTCTGCGGCCGTGTGTCAAACCATCTACACTTGAAAAGGTGCACTTTCATGCCTTCCCCGTAATGCAGTTCCACAACTGAATGGAGAACACCGTAATAGTCAACTCCACCATCCCCACCATGTGCCATAACCCCTGAATTTTGTGTTTTCAGTCTGAGTTCTCTCTCTTCACATCGAAATAACACACCATTCACCTTGCACGTCGCATAAACTTTTGAATAGACCGGCCTCATGGCTAAAAGTCTGAGTTCGTGCGGCCAATTTGGGTGATTATCATTTTGAATAAGGTCCATCTGCAACCATCAGAATCAACTATAAATATGAATAAATATACACAATAATATATAAACACGTATAGAATAGTGTTAAAGTTACGTACCCAGCGGCCGAAATACTCTGCGAATGTCCGGTTGTGGTAATCGACATCACCTCGTACTTGTTCACAGTGTAGATGTATGTTCTTCCAAAACTGAACTTCTAGACAGTTGATTAGTACCCACCAATGTGCAATGGCTACCTCATAATCTTTCAACTTGTAGGAAACTGGCATGTTTCCACCGAG
This sequence comes from Potentilla sterilis, assembly GCA_963682095.1. Lineage (NCBI taxonomy): Eukaryota > Viridiplantae > Streptophyta > Magnoliopsida > Rosales > Rosaceae > Potentilla > Potentilla sterilis. Next base: position 17,836,441 of record OY821764.1, read on the forward strand.
TACAACATCGTCGGAGAGTATGGAAAGATTGAACTGTGAAGGTACATCTTCCGGTATGCTTTCCTGTAACGCTCCTAAATACAACTTCATGTAGGTGACGCACTCGTGCGCAATATATGCATCAGCTATACATCCTTCAGGTGCGGATCTGTTTTGGACAAAACCACCGTATTGTCCAAGTTGCCTATAAATCAAGTTTTTAAAGTGTTATGATAATACATTAACACTATATCACATATATTGATGAGGGAATTAACATAAGGTGTAAAATACGTACCTTTCCATCGGATACATCCAAGTGAAGTGCACAAGACCGGTAAGCAACAACTGCCGAGGAAGATGGATCATGAGGTGAGGCATGATGTCGAAAAAATTTGGAGGAAATATCATCTCAAATTTACACATGATATGAACGATGTCTTGTTGCATTTCCCGGAGGTCAGATTTTCTCACTTCCCGTGTGCATACCTTCTGGAAAAATCTTGCCAACGCTACTAACGGCTCCACAACGTGACGGGGAAGGAACGGTCGAATGAAAACAGGGAAGAGACGTTGTAGCAGGATATGATTGTCATGACTTTTCAACCCGTACAGATTATTGAATTGTCTGTTCACACACTTGGCTATATTTCCAGCAAAGCCTGAAGGATACTTGGCCCGACTTATCCAATGGAAAATTTCTGGTGTATGCTCAGGCTTGACGGTGTAAGGAGCTTGAGGCATTTTTCTCTTCCCTTGTTTCAACCATAGTTGTTTTCTGATATTCATGTTTTGCAGATCAGTGCGAGCCTTAGGACCGTCTTTCGTCTTCCCCTCCAAGTTCAGCGTTGTGCCCACCACACTTTCAGAAACATTTTTTTCTATGTGCATAACGTCTAGGAAGTGACGGATCAGCAACTCACACCAGTACAGGAGTTCCCACAATATGCTCTTATGTGTCAAGAATTTGTACTGATCAGGTCTTTCAGGTATTTCCGCTACAATATCGGGATGATTGCTGAGGGGCCCAAAATCGTACTCATTAAGCACTGCTAAAATTTCTCTTCCCGTCCATCTTCTGGGAGGACCACCGTGTTCTTCGGTTCCATCAAATGCGGCGGACTCGTAACGCCAGTGGTGATCCGCCGGAAGGAACACACGATGACACATTCGGCATATCTTGTTGCAATGATGGGTGCTCCCATAATCGCTGAGGCACTCTGGACAAGCCTTGTATCCCCTAACAACGCTGCCCGACAACATCCCATAAGCAGGAAAATCACTAATGGTACCAATAACCATGGCATGCATCTGGAACGTCTCCTGCTTGTACTTGTCAAAAGTGGGATGATCAACGTCCCACAATACCTTAAGCTCTTCAATCAATGGTCTCATATACACATCGAGACATTTCCCTGGGTAACCAGGCCCCGGAATCAACAACGTCAACATATTATATTCCTTCTTCATGCACATCCACGGAGGAAGGTTGTAAGGTACCAAAACCACCGGCCATATACTGTATGAAAGACTCATGGTGCCTGAACCCGTCGGTTGAGAGCCCGAGCCTGACGTTTCTGACATCTGACGCAAAATGAGGAAACTCATTGTTTATATGCTTCCAAGCCGCTCCGTCAGAGATGTGTGTCATGATATATGCGTCTCCCGCGTCCCGCTCACCGTTCCACCTCATAGCTTTTGCGGTGGTTTCTGACATGTACAACCTCTCAAGCCTATCTCTCAACGGAAAATACCGAAGCACTTTCACAGGTTTCCTGTTGCCTGCTCCCGTCAACTTATATCGGTCAGACAGACATATCGGACATGCGTCAAGGCTAGCAAGGTCTTCTGCATCTTTACCCCAGAAGAGAACGCAGTCAAATGCACATGCATGGATCTTAATGTAGGAAAGCCCTAGATCTTTGAGGATACTTCGGACCTTACGGTGATTGGTAGGATTACGATGACCCTCCTCCAACAACGAAGAAGTGTATTGTAGATATTCATCCACTTGCCTGATGCTCGATTTTGTCTCGACTTTAATCCTCATTACCTCCATCACACTTTCAAGAACTGTCTTCTCAGAACTTGAAGACACAGGGGTCTGTTGCAATGCAATCAGTTTGTTGTACTTGTCAAAGGCAGCAGTGTTGACAACTTGTGGGAACGGCTGCACCGGGTCATGCATATATTGTTCCCCACGTACACCGCTTTCAAAAGGAAACACGTCGTTGACGAATGCCATTGTTGGATCGTTGGATGTACTACTACTGCCCGCCTCAAAAAACTGCCCATGATCATGCGATCCATCTAATGATGGCTCACCGTGATATATCCAACGTTTGTACTTCGGTCAAAACCCATTACTCTTTAGGTGCTCCCATACTGTCCTAATCGGAAATCGACACATATCACTGCGACACTTACATTTCTTGCACGGGCAATAATGGTATTCCTTCCCGTTTGCATTTTCCTCGACGAACTGCAAAAAATCCACAACTCCTGTAGTGTATCGTCGGTCATGCCTTGGAAGCGAAATCCAACTCTTATCTCGATCCATATATAGCCTGATAATAATATATATGTATAACTTTAATTAATAATAAATTAATTAACACATATATATTACAATATATATTATTATCAACATCAACTCATATATATATATATATATACCATTAATTAACAACCATTATTTAAGTTCATTACACTATCAACAACCATTAATTAACATATTTATATATTTTTTAACACTAATTAAAATAACATTAAATTAAAACACATAATTATACTCTAACTGAAAATCAACTCAACTACAACTCAAAATCAACATATATACATACATTCTAACACTAAAACAACAACAAAACAAAAAATCACTTACTATATCAAAATCACTAAAACTCAAAATCAACTCAACTAAAACTCAAAATCAACATATATACACATATACGTACCTATATATAGCTCCACAATGTAAGAGAAGACGGATTTCAACAATACCCACAGATTTTTCACTCTTTCTCCCGTTTTTTTCCGTTTTTTTTTAAATGAGCAGCTTCTGTCCAGATCTGAAAATATAAAGACTTATAGCCGACGAAAATTCCAATTTCGTCGGCCAAACTTTCTAAAGTTTTCGTCGGCTATACTTCAAGAGAAAGGCCGACGAAAATTCAAATCGTCGGCCATTCTTGGGGTATAGCCGACGAAAAATATTTTTTAGTGACGATTTTTTATTTTTACCGACGAAGGAAAAAATCGTCGGCCATTCTTGGGAATAGCCGACGAAAATAGTATGTCGTCGGCCGTTTTTTTTTTTTTTCGTCGGCTATACTGTTTTTTCTAGTAGTGAATTTCCCCACTATTTTCCCTTCAATCACGAAAATATTTTCTGTTTTTTCATGTTCAAACGTAAGAAATGAACAATTTTTCGTTTTTTAAGACTTACATTGACTTCACTCAATGGAACTGAAAATTTACGTACATTGTTTACATAATTACCCAAAACTACAATTTAGTGGTGATATTTACCAATAGCAAGATCAGATTTTTTTTATACCATCAGCAGGAATTAACAGTAGGAGGTGGATTCGGTTCCATTCGGTTCGGTTTTTGACCAAAACCGAGAACCGAACCGAACTAAAATTTCGGTTCGGTTCGGTTCGGTTTTTTTTTTTTGAGATTGTGAACCGAAAACCGAACTGAACCGATCGGTTCGGTTTGGTTCGGTCTTTTTTCATTTTTTTTTTTTTTTTTTTGTAAAATCTGTTATGTATAATTGAATACAAATTCAGAAAATTTGCTATTTTCGAATAGTAAGTTTAGTAACAATAAAGTCCAAAATATAAAGTCCAATCTCAATGTTCATATCTCATAATTCGAATATTTCATAGTTCAAACTTCAAACTTCAAAGTTCAACTCAAAAATAAAAAATATAGTCCATAGTTTTTAAAGTCCATAAACTCCAACTCTCTAAAGTTTAAAGTTCAAAGTTTACAACATCACTAATAGAGAACAAAAAAGAAAAATGTGAGCAACATCATCTCAATTCTCAAACTCGTATAGATGAGATCATGAGATTACTCTTGGACTCCCTGACGACATTTTCCTTGCATGCCATGCTCTACAATTCATCTATATACAATTAGAAAAAGAATAAAACTTAGAATATAACAATATTCTAAATTCACTACCTGAGTAAATGAGGATGAACCCCGAATAGTCGGAGTAGATAAAGAACCCCTCTTCACTATTTGCCCTCCCCTTGTCCTCTTCATTTCTAACAAATTGAATAAGCAATTGAGTAAATTATAAGTTATAATCATCAAAATTCAGAAAAACCATACAAATAAACTCAGTATATAACTAATGGCATCCAGAACATTAACGACCTGAAACCACAGCTTGAGCAGGGGCATTTCAACCTGACTCGTATTCATGCATATGCACATAAAATACATATAATGAAACAAAGAAGACATAAAGTTTCAAGGCAATGCTAACTACCCAGACTACTTACCAAATACTTCAGTTTTATAGTGAAACTTACATATAATGAAACAAAATATCAGTGCTCATTCTTGTGTTTTATAGCAGCAGCAGAAGAATTGAAGACCAAAAAGGTTTTTGTTCGGCATGTGTAGTATCACAGACTGTGTACAATGACAAACTAATTATTAATTCTTACAAGCAACAACCAAGTGCAAGGTATAGTACGTCAGTCTGCAATGCGAGCTAGTTCAAAATAAGCCACTAGGAGGTTTATTGTTGATATAGAAAATGTGCAAATATATAGTTCAAAATGTGCAGAACCTTGATGCTGATATAGAAAGGCAACTGAATCAGAACAAAAAGGTAAGTAAAATTTAGCAGCAACAAGACACTAGTATCTTCACAGCTAGACTGTATACACTTGGATTCAACTCCTTGAACTTTTGCTCATGAAACCAAACACCACTACCCATGTCTCAAATCCAACCCAAAAGAAACATTTTTGGATAGGTTCAGATCACTTGGATCGGGACTCTACTACTCCAGCTCAAAGCATAATGATCAATCACAGTAAGGAACAGTCACCAGTTCTATTTAGCTTCATTTGTCAGCTTCTTTCATTTAAAATACGATCAATAGATTGAAAACTCCTCAATCACAAGCAACATCCATAACCATCAACAAAAACCCCTACCTTCCGATACATGCAACTCAACTCAACTCAACCCAACCTCACCACCCTACGAAACCATGTATAACACTCAAAAACAAAAACTCTAACACACCCCCATTCCCCCAAGAACAAAACTATCTTTAAACATAAAAAATTGAATTTTATATTTCAATTAACATCACAATCCAGAAAAACTAAAAGCTCACAATTAACATCACAATCCATAAAAACAAAAAGCTCAATTCAAATCTAAAGCAAAAATAGATTTAGGGACCTTACCGTAGAATTGGCCGGAGATGGCGTTTGGAGCAGAAAGGAGACACTTGAGAGAATGATGAGTGAAGAGGTGAAGAAAGGAGACGGCGCGGCGCCCGGGGCGGAGGGGGCGGAGGGTTCGGCAGGAGATGAGTGAAGAGGTGAAGAAACAAAGGAGAAACTGAGAAAGAGGCGATCAGGCGAAGAGGTGAACTGAGTTTAGTTTTTAGGGTTTTTAGTTTTTAGGTTTTTAGTTTTCTCACATTCTGTTAAAAAAAAATAAAAAATTTAATAAAACGTCAAAATGACGTCGTTTTAATAGCATTGACCGTTGACTTCGGTTTTTCAGTTCGGTTCGGTTTCCAGCGAACTGAAACCGAAAACTGAACCGAACAGAATCGGTCCGGTTCGGTTTTCTCACTTCGGTTCGGTTTTTTTTCGGTTCAGTTTTTTTCGGCTTCGGTTCGGATTTCAGCTCGGTTTTTTTCGGTTTTCGGCTTCAAACGTCCACCCCTAATTAACAGTAATTACCCGTTTACTGTTTTATGACATAAATACCCCTGAAAATTTATAATTTACAACTCATACCACATATATATATCCACATATTTTCTCAAAAGATAGTAAACCTGTTGACAGTAGCCACAGAGGGGCTACAGCAGGCCCGCAGACCCGCAGCTAGCGCACCAGGGGCCGGCCCAGGTCCCGGGACAGGATCACCATAACCCGGCCTCGGGGTCCAGCAGTCCATCCTGCTACCAGGGGCCCGGGGTCCGGGGGCTCCTGCCTTCCCAAGAGGTCACCAAGGCTGCCCTTTGGTGTGCAAACAGAAGGGAACCAATCCCACATCGAAGGGTAAGGCCAAACCTCACGACCGGCCACCTATATAAGGGCTCCAACTACACTCATTAATAGGTAACTGATCTCTCTCACTGCTTACATACGTGCTCAAGTTATATCTATTCCAACTATACTAACTTAGGCATCGGAGAGGAGAAGACCGGCCCGCCCGGTATTCCCCTTAGTAAGCAGGTTTACAGGAGATCACACGAGGATTCATCTGTATCTACCAGGCCCCAGGGTTTGTGCAGAAACAATTGGCGCCGTCTGTGGGAATCTTGGACGAGAAGCCGTGTAGGCATCACCCATGGCTGAGAGTTCGGAAGCAAGACAAGGGAGAGGTACCACCGAGGAGGGGCGTGTTGCATCAGTGCAAACGCTCATCTCCACCCCGGACGTCGCGCGGGAGCCGCTCGACGACCAGGGCGGTCAGGAAAGAGGGAGTTGTGGAAGGCCGTCCGGCATGCCGGGACCGGGACACCACGACAACTCGCGCGAGAAAGGCCTGGCAGAGGAAGACAGACTAGTGCACCGAGGCTTCTCCTTGACGTTCTCGGACGATCCGAGCGACCGATTGGAGAGCCCGCACTGTAACAGCGACCGGGACACCACCTACAGCCCCGACCAGAGCAGTATGGCGGGGGAGATACGGGCAATGGCCAAAGAGGTCAGCCGTCTGCGTGAGGAGGGTGACAGGGACAGAGCCAAGTCCAACGCCCGGTACGAAGAGATGGAGGCGGTGAACGCTGTCCTGGTAGCCGCCTTAGAGAGAGGACAACAGCGCAGCGACGCTATGGACAGGGCGCAAGCGGCACCCCCGCCAGTCCAAACTCAGCAGTTTGAGGCAGGGCAGTCATCGGGCAGTCGGCCCCATGATGCCGAGCGAGCAAGGTCACCGGCCGGCGCAGGTTCGCCGAAGAGCACGCCAACATCCCGCCCGCTCCACACTTCGTTTGAGGAAGAAGTCGTGACCCCGACTGCACGAGCATTGCAGATGTTAGCCGACACTGTGTCGGACTTGAAGGCCCAAATGGAGGCCAACGAGAGGAGAGCGGCACGACCGATGGAGGGCGCGCGGTTCAGTGAGCGTATGGGCCCTTTCTCGCACCGGGTCATGGAGTCGGGAAGGTCTGGTAACCAGAAGTCCCTCAAGCTCACCTATTCAGGATCCGGCTGCCCGTACCAGCACCTGGACAGTTTTCGGTCCCAGACCTGCGCCAAGGGCTACTCTGATGCAGTATGCTGCAACATCTTCCAGGAAACTCTGTCTGGAGAGGCGCTTAGCTGGTTCTATGAGCTTCCGGCGAACTCGATCGAGGCTTTCGAACAGTTAGCCAACCGGTTTGTAGGCCGCTTCATCCTCCGGGTCGAGGGAGCCCGGACATCGACCATCCTCTTCAACTGTATGCAAGCGCCCGGAGAGGAACTGAGGACCTTTGTCAACCGTTGGCAGACGGCAACGGCCGGGGTTCGGAACCTAGACAAGGGCATCGCCGAGATGGCGTTTAAGCAGGGGCTCCGGCCAGGAAAGTTTTCCTACGCCGTCCGGGTAGAACTCCCGCAGGGGTATGATGAGTTGATGGCAATGGTCATCCGGCATGCTCAGGCCGATCACGAGACATATGGGCACCACCTGTTGAAGAGGAAGCGGGATGAGCAGCAGGAAGACCATCCCCGGGAAGAGAACCCCCCGCCCAGTCAAGAGGACAAGCCCAGTCAGCGGACCGAGAACCGCACCGCTCGGCCGAACCGGCATAACAACAGAAACTGGGCGCAAAGGCAGCAGAGGCCTTACCCTGATAAGCCCCAAGGCGAGCACAAGCCGGCATCTTACCGCCAAGAACGACCCCTGGCAATCATGCCAGCACCACCGGCCGGTCAAGAAGTCCTCACTGCTCTCACCTCTTCGTATGAGGATATTTTGCTTGAGAACGGGAACGCCATTCCCCCACCGCCCAAGAGAAAGTACCCGAAGGGGAAACTTACCACAGCACAAAAGGGCAAGTACTGCTCCTATCATGATGAAGCTACTCATCGAACGAGTCAGTGTTGTGCAAGGAGTAAAATATCGGATATCGAGGAAATATCGGTGTTTCAAAATACGGATATTTCGACGGAAATATCGATAAAATATCGATCCATTAGAAATTTTGACAAAAACGACGGAAACTATAAGAAATACATGGAAATTTGTATTGAAACTTTCTAAGGTTGTTTTATGCTATGTTATCGATCATATGTGAGAAGAAAACAAAAAAAGAACTCCACTTACAAAATATATGTAGGCCTGTCTCGTACCAGTCTCCATCTTTATCTTTCCATGCTGCAATCTTCAGAAAAATTCAAGACGTCAATTGAGCCCTCAACTCCATCCTTATGTATCAAGGACTAATTTCTCTAAAGTAATAAATGTTTCAAACAAAGAGCAATCTGGTGTCAAATTGAGATAAAAGTTAGAGCAGAAGAAAGACCTTTCCACCTAAAACGTCTCTTGCTTCCAGTACTATCGGTTTATGACCTGCATCTGCCAAATACTTTGCAGTTGACAAACCAGCCAAACCTACAGAAAACACATTCAAAATTTAAACATTCAATCATAGAAGAAAAAGGCACATAATACATTAGATGCTTACAGCCGTAGAACAAAGAAACCCAATTCAAAGATGTTGTCAAGTTTAATGACAAGATTATCACCTGCACCAGCAATGACAACCTTGAGGGGCTTAGCCGGGCGAGGAGAGCCTCGAAAAGATGAAGACAACAGCGCAGCTTCCAAGTAATTCACAGTATTGTCAAGGTCGGGTCTTGGATAGTCCACACAAACCACCTACACCATCACAGAACAAACCAAATCACTCCCATTTCTAACAACTTATCCGCTACAGACATAGCACACAGTTGAAATAAGCAAAACCTTCAAAGGAAGAACACCCCTCCTCAGCCTTTTACCAATAGTAGTAGTTGCTTTGTGGAAGGAAAGATTACTTGCTCTCCACAACCTCATCTTCACCGTCAACGTCTTCATCCAAAATATCGGAAATTTCACCGGAAAATCGGAAAAATCGGTGAAATATCGGAAATATCGGAAAATATCGGGAAATTTCGACGAGAAACTGAGAGAATTGAATCGAAATATCGATCCCACGGAAAAACGAAAATTTCGCCGAAATTTCGCCGAAAAAATCGATTTTGCATTCCTTGGTGTTGTGCTCTCAAGACAGCGGTGCAGGGTTTGATTAATAACGGCCAGCTCCAGCAGTACGTAGGGGAAAGGAGAGCAGATCCCGACCGGGAGCAAGACCAGGCCTGGTAGGCTCGCCCAAGCCTCCGGTTAGTTTGGCATACATCCGGTTCAACCGTTGTAACACCACAAGATATATATGCAAACTACTTTTGAGAAAATTCTACCGGCTCCGCAAGTTCAAATATATTCATAAGTCGAGCAATTATACAAGCAGTAACCGTTCCGGAGGGATTACAAGAAAAAAGAGCAAGAGCAAAATCCTAAGGAGCCACGCCTCCACCCTCAGCGGGCAATCCGCCAGCCTCTCCTGCGGTAGCCTCGTCGTCGACCTCTGTTCCGGCGCCGGCTCTGGCCGGGGGAGACTTGGTACCGTTGGTAAAAGAATCCAAGTCTGAGCGAATCACTTCTGATGGATGTCCGACTGCTCATGGATATCTCCTTCAGCAGCAATCGGCATCTGGGAGGTGTCCAGCCAACCCTTCTGCGCCCATTCCTCGTACGCATCTGAGATGCCCGATTCCCTGGCCTTCTCCAAGAACTCCAGGAACTGATCGCTCTCATGGTATTTGAGAACAACCCGCTCATAGAGTTCCGGGTCATCTTCCCCGGTCGCAGCAGCAGTGGCGGCACGCAGAGAGGCAGCTTCCACTTGGAGCTCGTCCACCTTGGCTTCCAGCTCGGCCCTCTCAGCTTCGGCCCGCTCCTTCTCCCTCTCCAGGATTCGGATCCCCTCCTCTTGCTTCTTGGCCCTCTCCTCCGATATGGCCTTCTCCCGATCCGAGCGGGACTTCTCCACCTCCAGGCGCTATCGGGTCCCAGACAAAGCAGCTATCTGCCTCTTCAGCTCCGGCAGTTCTTCACTCGCGTCCGGTTGGTACAGACTGTACAGCAACTGCACAACAACAGAAACAGTTAATCGGGCAGTAAGAGAAACAACCTACAAGCAGTGTAGTGGCACCAGTTAGTGCTTACCCGGAGGACGGATTCCTTGCATTTTGGGCGGTTCCCGCCCGCCAGGGCTCCAGCAACCCCGGGTCTGTCCAGACCAAGGCCGGCCAAGTCTGCTGCCACTTGCCGGACTAATGCACTGTCCAGGCTTCCCCTCGGTGCCTCCGCAGGCGCGGGACTACTCTGCCCGGCAGCGGCAGCCTTCTCCCCAGCGGAGCTTGATTGTGCACCGCTGCTTACTTTGAGCCGCTTGGCCAGGCTCTCTCCGGACGACCCGCACGTCAGCGTGACCAGCGCGGAGGGCCGAACCTCCATGCCCCTCCGCTTCTCTCCCCGGCCGTCCGGAGAAGAAGTACATTGTGCGCCTGCCCGGGTGACCCGGGTCATGAGCGCGGCTGCCCCCGGACGGTTGGGGATCCGGCTCACTCCACCGGGAATCCTCACTGGCCCCCCGGTAGACTTGCCCTTACCAGGCACCGCCTTGGGCGCAGCGGGATGGCTCTTCACGCGGCTTAGGATGTAGGCGCCGTCATCAACATCCATGGCCCTCGGCTCGGGATGAGTCGTGAGCCGACCGGACTCCTCGTCCACCGAGGTCCGCGAGACGGTCTCGCCTTTCTCCTTCAGCTTGTTAAGGAGGTCTTCACCGTCCATAGAGAGAGTAGTTTCGGGCTTGATGACCGCCCGGGAAGATGCACCTGCAGGACAAGTAAACAGTTAGTATTTTAAAACAGAGCTAGCACAAGTGTCACCGCTAGGACTTGCTACGCACCGGGATCCCGCCCGAGATAACAGTATTCCAGCACTTCTCGCCGGATGAAGTTGTAGGAGCTCCGTTCCAGATCGTCCCAACATCCGAGTACGGTCGAGATCCTCTCCTGCTCCAGCTCGGATAGCTCGAACGACTGGTCGCCAATAGCCTGGAAGGCGCCAGGAACCCGGTACATCTTCCTACTCATCTGCCACTTCCCGCCCGCCATCACCACCTTCTTTCTCCAGCTGTTATCTACCCAGGAAGGCACATTGGTGATGATCGGTTGATAGTTCCGAGCGTTGAAGGACAGGCAACCCCGGGACCCCTGCTTCCTCGAGTAGGACAACCTATACAAGGCCCGGAATTCGTTTACTAGTTGGCATACTCATTCCGGACAGCTCATATAGGCAGCCGAGGCTCAGTAGTCGCCTCCACTGGAGCCCAGGAAGCTACGCGGGCGACACTTGCAGCGCACTGAGCATATATTGCACGAAATCTGGCAGCGGGAGCGAGAATCCATGCCGGAACTGATCCTGATGCACGGCAACCCAACCTGCCTCCGGGTTGCAGGCTGACTCTCTAGGATTCAGTGGTCGCAGCAAAACCTCATCCGGGATACTCCACGTTTCCCGGAACGCTGCAATCTCTCCGGGACTCATGCTACCCTCCGGCTCATCGCACACCACGGCACCCTTCCCTCTACCGATAGTGTAGCTCACGGGCGGAGCACCAGCAAGGCGCACCCCGTGCGGTATTTCCTCAGACCCTGAGGACCCGGAAGTCGAAGCCCCGCTCCGGGAGTGGTCAGCGGCTTCGGACACCGGGGATTCGGAACCAAGCCAGTCCTCCAGTCTCTCCTCATCATCCACAATGGGACGCCTGTCGGTCGATTCGGAAGCCCCATCAGAACTTGAAGAAGACATCTTAACCTAAGGAGAAGAAACAAAACCCTAGCGCTGGTCAGCAACAGGCTAGAACAGCGCCCTCTGCGGCCCCTCCCCAAGTCTACCGCAGACGCTCCGATTAAAATAACTCAGTCGGCGACAGAGATCCCCCCCCCCCCCCCCCCCCCCCCCCCCGCAAAACACCAAAAGCAAAAACAAGAACAAACACCGGGGCAAGGACGGCGGAACTTCTAAGGCTCAGTGGTATTGGAAATGCGGCGGAGGACAGCGAAAGACTGCGGGACTTCTGAGACTCAGTATTATTCGAAGCAGGGCGGAGGACAGCGGAGTTCTAAGGCTCAGTGACATTAGGTTGAGTTTTAAGGACCAGTAACATTAGGCTCAATGAGGATAATTTTGTAATTTAAGAATTAACTGATTCTGTTAATTTTTTATGGAAACTTACTAGTGGTAATTTCAAAAAACAATTTTGCTATTAGTAAATACTAACACAAAATTGTAGTAATTGATAAAAAAAACCCTACATTGTTTACTGTAAAAATCAGGTCAATTAATGGTAGTGTAATCACACGTACTTAATTTCTAACCTTTCATTTTTAATTTGATTGGATAATATTGCAAAAATTATTCACGAATTAGTTAACACAAAATATACCCTAATCTTACCAAAATACCACAAATGGAAAATGCTGAATCAAATCAATGATAACTCCAACTTAAAAGTATTTTCTTCCAGCGTTGGACTTGCGTCCAAAAGGTGCAAAATGCCTGTTGAAGATCTAAAACCTGACAGCCACATACAGAAGCCTTTTGAACCAAATTACCATCTTAAAAACATGATATAATGATACATGACAAACATATAAAAGTTGAGTGCGAGATACAAAATGGGCAAGTAGAACTTCAAGTCTATTACTGTGGTAGCCTTTCTGTTTGTAATTATACATGGACATGATATGTATGTTAGATTTTCCTAGTTTGCAAGATGCACAAAAGTTTGCATATCAGTCATCAGCGAGTGGACTCAGACATTACTTAGCTTCTTCTGCGATATAAATAAGTTATTTGTAATGCCTTCTTAAGGACAAATGGCCACGGATGAGTACCAATTCTAGATGCATGCTTCTGCTACTTCACAGTTGAAGTGAATGCTAGCCCAAATCTGTGGGAAAAAGGAGAGGAGGCATCATTAGCAAAAAATCAAAGTAAAGATAAATTGTTGAATGAACCTTTACCATGTACACCGCAACATAGCTCAGGTTAGTGTATATTTAGTCACTACCTACATTCTAGGCCAAGTAAGTTTTGAGGAAACAGTAGAAGTTCATAACCTAAATGGTGCCATACAGTTCCTGTCGTTATCAACTGCATTGAAATAACCTCCTTTAAGTTGTAAGAAAATAAATAAAGCCTGAGTGGAACAACTAATTCTTCTCTATGAATCTCAGAATCTATCTTGATGACATTGGAGAGGAAACTCAAGTCAAATGGAATGTTGTACACCAGCATTCTTGTTTTTGGAGTTCATTCAGCACCATTTAAAGAGTTAAAGACTGATGTGCACACGCAAAAAACAGAAAGGTGTACAGAGACTTACATACACATGAAATCAGCTCCTTCCACCACCTACCCTTCATTAATAATAAATAGAACCCTCTCCTTGAGCCTGTTTATGGTCTGCATAGATATTGTAGCTTCCAAAGTATCTCAAAGCTGTTTTATGTTTTGTTTTGGGAAGGTATTATGATTATATTTTTATGTACTTTAACAATTTAAAGAAAGAAAAAAACTGTAACAAGAGAGGAAACATTATAGAGCATTCGCGTGAAAAAAAAAAAAAATTAAAGCCTATAGACAGGAGAACACTTTAAGAAGGAAAGCTGAAAGAATGTTTAAAGGAAATATGAACTACGAATGACTTCAGAAAGGAAGTTTTAGTTGGCTTTCTTTGCAAGAAGACACACACCTCTGGCTATATGATTGCATCATTTTGGTCTCTAACCTCTCTGATCTCACAACAGATCTTCCATTGCTTAACCTAAAAGGAGAACCAGTGTCATTTTCATATTGTAGTAAACATAAGATTATCTAAAGTAATTATAGAGGATATTCCATTGACCTTTCTTTGTATAAAACAGGGTATATCCGTGTGACTCCTATAAGAGTCCAAGGAACAAGACCCCCATCGCTCTTGATGCACTTAAACGCTAAGGGAGCACCTACACGGTTGCCTGCACGAATAGATTTGAGGATCAAGCATCAGAAAACAATAAGAATTAACTGTAAAAAGGGTCACCAGTGCAAAACTGGAAACTGAGAAGTCCAAATAGTTCTTACAAAATCCCAATCGATCAGCCCAGTGGGCTCTACATGTGCCATTTATGTGTAGCCGTAACATAGCTTCTCTTGACACCTGAAGTTGAACCAGAAACCTGAGAAATCCCTCTAGCAGGTAATAAAGTATAAAAATTCATTTTGAAAAAATCAAAGTGCCAACCTCAAGGGGTGAAATTGGCCCAACCCGTCCTGCTCCCCAAATCTTAATTAGAAAAGAAAAAAAAATGTAAGCAAGCAGAACTTGGTACACAATGCTTCAATCAAAGATGACATGTTAGATAACAATAAGCCAATATATTAATTACCCGAAGTTTCTGTCCGACAAACAATCTACCACTAGCAAGCTGCTTTGATAAGGGAGCATCCAGAATAGCATCCAGTGAATACCTGTGAGACAAAATAATAATAATCAAAACATAATAAATCTTACATGTCATCTCCAAATATAGTTAAAAGGTATCACATACAGGTGGGTACCTAAGAAAATTTCGTTTAAAGCGTAGAGAATGTAATTTCTTACCACCCATCAGTAAGTTCGACTTTTGCAGCACTACTATTTTCAGCTCCCAAGCTAGTCTCTATATTTAGGTCATGTTTTGAGTGGATAGCTGAAATGCATAAGACCAACATCAAAGAAGGTGATGCATCTCCTTCCAGTATTTTCTTAATTGCAGAGCGGTGACCATGATTCACTTCTCTTTCATATCTGTACGAATGCATTACATATTGTTATCATGGATGCCCCACAAGCCACCATAGAAGTACCATGTGGGTACAGTATACGTACGTACCTATACTTCAGTTCTTCAAGCACATTGGGTAGCGTCAAAAAATTTCCTAAAGCCTTAGCTGGATAGCATCTCTCATAACAAGCCAGTTTCCAGACTATCCACTTGTAGTGATTTATGACCCACCTAGATAGAAGAATGTAATCAGAATCGCAACTAAAGGTCAAAACATGGTAATCCTAGATACCGAATGGCATACATCCTTCTCACAATTGCACAGGTTCCAAAGAATGCACACTTACAAGAATTTCAAGATGTTCTATAGCCTAACCAATCCATAGTTCCATACTACCATTGCATAGACAGTTTCCCAGATGTGAGTGTATTCGAATCATGCAATTTTTTTTAACTCTTTTTTTTTCACCAAATTTTTCATATATCAATAGGGCATCACATATTGAACAGAACAAACTCCAATTTTTTTCATTTAGAGAGAGGGATATATACAGTCCTTCAGGTAAGGACCTCCTTATGTACTCTTATGGTGTGGATTTTATATTTTGACTAACTTTTCAATTGAATATTTACATCTCCAACGTCTAGTCTTTAGATACTAGCAAATAGAATATTTATGCAAAATTTTAGCCAATTTGATAATCGCTATGGCATTCAAAAGTGCGATTTTCTATCATAAATATGAACGGTTCAGTTTTGACAAAATGCAGTCTGTCCATTTGTTTTAATCTAGTTTGATATGCTAATGGTTATCAAATTGACTGAAAATTTGCAGAGATGATTTATACATGAGTACCTAAAGACTAGACGGTGGAGATGTAAAAATTCAGTCAAAAAGTTAAGTCAAAATTGAAAATCCACACCACAAGAATAAATAAGGAGGGCCTTAGCATAGAAAGCCCCGGGATATATATATATATATATATATATAGAGAGAGAGAGAGAGAGAGAGAGATCCAACATTCTTAAATAGGAGTGCTTTAAGGAGAGAAACAATTACTTTCTTGAAGTATTTTGTGTAGAGGCTCCGGAAGAAGCCAGCATGGGAACAACAGCTTCCGCCCCTATGTAGTTTAAGACAGATTCATCAGGAAACATGTACTTTTCTGCATTAATTGCTGTAACTCTTCTCACCTGATCTGACAAGCAGCCCACCTAAATTTATTTTGATGCATAAAAAGGTATCAGTGGGCAAAGACAAAGAAAATATGTTATGACAAATAACAGAACTATCAGTCTCTGTACCATGCTTTGATCTGATGGTGGCATTCCAAAATATTTTTTCAAAGACATTCTGACCACCAGGACAGGATATCGAGTTGAAACCCTTCCTTTGCAACTTGAATGGTCAGAGGGAAAAGTGGACAAACCTGATGGAATTGAAGGTTAAATGAAATTGCTTTTCATTGATAACCAATATTGACAAAGGTAACTAAGACTTTAAAATATACCGTTTGGAACAATTGGAATATTCCTATGCAATGGGGTGGAGAAGTTGGAAATGCGAGGTTTCTTGAATGAAGAAACAGAATTTCCTCCTAGCCTCCTCTTTACACCAGCCTTTTGTATATTACTCAGAGGAGTAGTGCCAATGGTATTTGAAATATCCACCAATGGCTTGGCTAGTGACCTTTGAACAGGATTAATCTTATCACCAGTGCCATTTGCCCAATGATTATTTTCTACTGTAGTGAGCGCACAGGGTTTGTTTCTGAAGGGGCTTTTGCCACAAGACAACTCACTGCAGATATTTTCATTGCTAACAACATCAAATTGGCTGATCAGGTTAGTGCCCCAATTTGTACTATCTGACTTGACTGCTGATGTCCGCACAGTGGAGATACGAAACTCTTGGTTAAAAATTTGGTCTTAGGCATTTGGTGGGAAGGGGCAGTGTGACTTTCATGTTCTCTACCTTTTGAAAATGTCAGATCCAAGTCTGTATTCCCCTCATCCAAAAGAGTTCCCAGGTCTGGGTCACCAAGGAGATTTCTTGCACGCTGTAGTGCATCAGTGGAAACAGATATAGATCTTCCTCCAGCTGTATTGAATTTGATAGATGGAGGTTTGGGTGCTAAATTATGCTTCTGGGAGTTCATAAAACTCAGATCAGTCTCATATGTAACTCCACTTTGCACTGAACCAGTATTATGCATCAGTGGACAGAGATTCAAAGCTTCCTCCTGGTGCAAGTAGCTTGGCTGATGAAGGCGTACAAGCTGAATTAGGCATTTTGGATTGAATATGATTCAGCTTCGACTCATTTTTATATTTACTTTGCACTGAACCAGTCTTATGTGCATCATTTGAAACAGACAAAGTTCTCCCACTGGGTGTATGTAACTGGACTGATGAAGGCGTAGAAACTGAATTAGTCATCTCGGAGTGCATTAAACTCTGATTATACTCATTCTTACATCCACTCTGGATGGAACCAGTCTTACATAACATGACTGATGAAGGTGTACGAGCTGTACTAGGCACTTCAGCATGCACAGAATTCAGACTGGACACATTCATCGACCCACTTTGCACTGGACCAGTCATATGATTCACCGAAGACCTTGAAACCGATACAACATCCTTAACCCCACCGCTGCTGAAACCCAGAAAAACATTACAGTCCTCATTCTCATCTTCCAAACTAAGCAATTTCTTGGCCTTGACAAGACCTTTGGAAGATATATTCACCACTTTCCTAGAGGCAGTCTGGAAAAGCGAATCACCGAAACCACCACCTCTAATCTCTCCTTCAGTACCTCTCATTCGGCCTGCACACCACAAATTCACAGCATCTAAAATTCGGCCTCGAATTACTACTTCATACTCTACTCTAGTTTGCAACTTCAATTTTCCTAAAAAACAAAAATTTCACTTTTCACAACTACAATTTTTTCTTATCTTTTTGCTCACATTCCTAATGTTTTCAATTGATAAATTATATATAAACAACTAAGGAACAGGATTAAAAAAATCAAAAAATAAAATAAAAAAACAGATTGTGAATTAGAGAAATTGAAATTCTAAGTCGGTGACCTAACCTGAATCGGAGGCGAGAAGCGACGCCGCTTTGACTAACGACGAAGGCTTGACGGAAACCGATCTGCCGAGTCCACTGCGAAACATGGCAACACCGCCGCCGTGAGTCATCTGACTCTCCGCCGCGAGTTTGGAACAGCCTTGAAGCAACAGGTCGGCTATGGAAGGCAGGCGAGCGGTTGAGCTGGGATCTTCGTTGACTGTGTAGAAGGCGGCGTCCGGCGGTCGGGTGTTGGGGTCCGGAGCGGAGATTGGCCACCGGAAATTGTCGCCGGCGTCGTGGAGCATGTGCCACGTCGACATTTTGGATTTAGGGTTTGGCTAATAGGGTCATAAGAATACGATCGATTTGTGAAAATGAAGGGTTTCTGTCGAGCCAATCGGGATTTGGTCTCGCTGAAGTTTGTTTGTTTTTCGTAACTTATAAAAATGGTTAGAGCGCTTTAGAATTAGAGGGTTGGGTTAAAAGGCGGGAAAAACAAAATTAAAAACGCGCGAAAAAGAAATCCTGGTCGATATTTCCCAATTTTGTACGAGAAATGTATTTTAATTGTTCAAAAAGAACAAATGAGTATGAGCTTAAGGTCTATTTTGTTATAGTTTAAAAAAAAAAAAAAAAAAACAGTTTCTATGTGAACTTTTAAGTTCTATTTTGTTTGATAAATTAAATAAAAACATTTTTTTTTTCAAAATTACAGGTTACTGGCAGCAGCTTTTAAAAACAGTCTCATGGTTGTTTTTAGAAGGGAAAATTTTAAGAATGGTACACAAAGTTTGGATGACTGAGAATTAAGGTGAATTTTCTTTCCAAACAATCACAATGGTGCCTGTCATTTAAAAACCGACTCACTTTTAGTGTATACCGTCAACTACAACATTACGGGGTATGCCATTATGAGCTATCCGAAGGGCAAATTGGTATTTTAGCGCCCTACTTTTAGTGTATCCGAAGGGAAATTGTCCTAAAAAATTTGACGGGAATCTCATAAAGTGACGGAATAGTTGACGATATGCACTCAAATGAGTGGTACTTTGAAAGGCAGGCACCATTGTGATTGTTTTGAAAGAAAATTCACCTTAATTCTCAGTCAACCAAACCTCATGTACTGTTGTTAAAATTTTCCCTTTTTAGAAACTACTGTTATAGATAACATAGAAAAAAAAATTAATGGTATGAGATCAGTTTTTAAAAGTAAAAAATATACCAAACACGAAAACACAAAACTGTTTAATTTACAGTTGATTCAATTCACAACACAACAGTAACGTTTTTTTTTTAAAGTCGCAGCATTATCAAACTAGTCCTAAGCCATTTCATATTCTCTTCGTTATGTGCATTGGCCGAATATGAAGTTAGATTTATGGTAGAAAGAGTTGTTTGGCCAAATTAGCATGTAGCAAGGTTTGTGCTCAAATTTTACTACTTCAACTAGCGTGACTTTTGCATATACAAAACATGATTTGACATGTAGGTTTTTATGAGATTAGATAATAAGTAAAGGTATGAATCTAAATGAGTTTGTCAATCTTACTAGAAAAAAGATTGGATAAAGAAACTATACTATCAGAATTGAACTGAGAATAGAACCTAAAATATAGATTACTATGTATGATGTGTTGGTGAAAACCTTAAATACATTTACTCTAATCAAGACAAAAGTTAAACTGTTACCAAAAAACACGCCCAAAAGAATTTAGGAGAATATTTAAACTATATGAATTTCGCAATGCTTTGTTCTAATTGGTACTAAATTTAAATTGTCTATTGGTCTCCAAGTTAAGCTAAACAAGAAGTCATTTATGATATAAAAATTACTTGTTTTTGTAGATTTGAAGCTTTTAGATGAGGAATTGAAGGGAAAAAAATCAAGTTTTTATTACCCAAACGTAGCAAAAAAATGTTTTTATTACCCAAACGTCTAGATGAAATTTCCCCTTTTTACCTTAATGTCATCTTTCCCTAATATATATATATATATATATATATATATATATATATATATATGTTTTAGTAGGCATCGCTCCCTAAATCGTTCTAGTTTAAGTTTCGAATATTTTTTTAATTTTCAAAATAAATAAAAAAAATAAAAGTTTTCATTTTTAAGACAATTGATCATCTACGTTCCTACTATTTCAAAACAAATGAGCCATTATCAAAGAAATTAGATGCATCCAGATAGAAAAGACTAAAAAATCCTAACTATTTTGACAACGAAATAAAAAGTTTGAATGTCCAAAACTAAATGAAACACAGCATAAGATAAAAACAGCAACCTTCCACCGTTGGTTTGTGGCTTAAATTAATAAGCCCACCAATTATCTTTTAAATTAAGCCCATATTATTAACCTAACTCTATTAGGTTAGGGAGTTTGTCTAGCACTATAAATAAATACTTTATGTCACTAATTGTAGAGACTAGAGAGAGAGAAAAAGAGAGCCGTGACTTTGGGGTTATTGAGAAGTCGCAGTTTAGGGTTCTATATATAGAATAAGTTGTTCTTCTATTTGGTGTTTCTGTTTTGGTGAGTGTAATTAGTGATTTTGGATTTGAGTATTAAACACCTTGTAATCTCCTTTTAATATTAGTGGAATCTCCTCATTTTTCTTGCCCGTAGATGTAATCCTTTGATGTTCGGGTGAACCACGTAAATCTTTGGTATCTGAAATTTCTGTTTATTTATCTTTACTCAAATTCTGGTGTTTCAACATCCACGTACTATATGGCAATATGGCATCCGGTCAGCTGAATGTGGTAGACAAGGCCACTCTTGTCATGTATGAGCAATGAGACTATATTCCTTATCTAAAACATCTCTAACACATTGAGAATTAAAGACTTCAGCTCTTCATAAACACATCACACACAACATCAGAACTGAAGTGACAACTGAAAAATGTATAGTCAGCTACACTTCCACGGTTCCACCTGCCATTTCTTCCCGAATCCGTCGACAGGACGATGACGATCAAACCATCAGTGTTATGGGATACTTTCTAAGTCTTACATCAATCCAAAAAATCAACAGTCATTTTCATGTCTTGTCAATAACATCAAAAGTTTTAAACAAAATCAAATAGGATACAAGTCTTCAGAAATTGGCTCTCAATCACTTCATCACTTGCTGTTATGGAATATGGACTAACAAATTCAATAGTCAAATGATTAGCACTCGTATGAGGCTAGCCTGATAAGTGCCCTTGCATAGTCGTAATTGCCTCTGATATTGTAAAAGCATATGTTATAGTAGATGCATTAGAAAGCTAAACTGTGCTTCTCTATCACTCTTGTAGGTCTTTATATATAGCTAAACTGAACTGGAGGTGGGAAAATAATAATTGAAAGCTTTACCATAATTGAAGTCACAGTTTCCTTCTTGCCCATCTGTTTTTGGTTTGGATTAAGGCATATTCAACTGGCTTTCTCCTGGACCTCCTGAGGCTGAGATTTATACTAATCATGATGTTCTTGGGCATCTCGGCGAGTTTGCAGATTTCTTAGGAAAGGGGAGTTAGAGCATTTTTAGCAATACTAGTCATATTTTAGTTAAATTTTAGTTAAAATATCTAAAAAGTAATTTTGACTAGCCACTTAAAAAATACGGCTGCATTAGCTCTCTCTATTTTAACTTGATTTGAAAATAGTTTAAATGTATATACATAAATTATATACAATTATGTAAAAGGAATGTTTTAAAATTAAATGATTTAACTTTGAGCTATCTCGCTCTCCAAATATAGAGAGCGCGATAGCTCAAAGTTAAAACTAAAATTATAATAGTCTGATGCAGCTACTATTTTTCGTAAAAAGCTAAAAATACTCTTTAAAATAGCTAAAGAGTTATAATAAAGAGTTTGCTGAAAATGCTATGAGGTTTTGTTATTTAGTTATTACATACTTTTCAAGGGAAGGTCACAGTAAAATCTTTCATTATCTGCTGTATGAATTTCTTTCTATTTTGTGGTCCTTGATATCCAAATAGAGTTTCCTTGCAGGGAGCTACTCTGGTTGTTCATGATGTTGGTGCTTACTACACGAGTTTCCTTGCAGGGAGCTATTCTGGTTGTTCATGATGTTGGTGCTTACTACACGAGTCTGGCTTCGATTTACAATCTTAAACTGCACCCTCCGGATATAGGTAAGGAATTTCGACCGCGAATTATCTCTACAAGGTGACACCAATATCTCTGGTCTTTCCACTCGCCTATTCCCATGATCAGCCATGCAGAGACATTTGAAGATCATATGAGAATCTTTGAGGGTCTGTAATTAAAAGAGCTGTTCGGGTGTTCATTAAAGGGATAAGTGTTGTTTGTTGTAACAGTAGAATTTTGCATGGTAGAGGAAGAGTGTTTTGTTTACCTCCTATGTCAAGGTCATAAGATGGCACCACCAATCCAAACCATTTCAGCTGTTGCATGCTATCAACAATTTCAACCATATAATTTTTCTACCAATCAAAATTCAAAACCAACATAACTTCTAGAAAAAAGGAAGCAGATCGTAAAAACGGCTTAAAAACTCAATGAGCACATATATACTTCATACCATTTGTCATAACTATTTGACACTTACAAAAGTTCTACCGCTAAATAACTCAATGAGCACATAAATGTTTCATACCATTTGTCATGACTACTTGCCCCTTACAAAAGTATATCCACCAGTCAGTCAATTCTCTTGTAGCATCCTCACAGACCATTCTGTGGTATATCAACATTAAAGTTCAGTCACTAACTAAAACAAAATGCTCGAGGGTATGGGATCGACATGTAGAGTTAAAATAGGTCTTTCACTGGTTTGGTAGTTGGACTGGATTTTCAGGCATCAGCTTCTAAACGCTGTACAAAATCTAAATCTTCTGGTGCTAGTCTAATGTGAACTAAGGCTCTTCTAAAACTTGTAACATGGATTACAGTCCATACTCAGATTCCCGTCTTCTGGCAGCTGAAAGGCTGGAGCAGATAGTTTTGATGTTTGCTTGAGGGCACTCAGAGAATTTGATAACTCGCTTACTTTCTGCTCCATTTGAGATTTCCAGCTAAACAACTCCTGAATCATTTCCTGTCAAGAAAGGAGCTTTTTAGTGGGGATATATAAGTTATCCAATAAAACTTGGAATTAATTCCAAACAATGTATGAATGCATTTCTACACAAATCAAACTTGCCCAGTTATCGTAAACATCACCTGAAACAGATGCAGATCATCAACATCAGACTTCGAACTAGCAGTAGCAGAAGAATTCGGAGTCACATTAGCTTGTTGATTGGTCTGCGTCTCCCATTCCAGCCTAGGCACATCTCTCTCCCTGGTAGCAGAGTGAGAGCACATTTCAGTTTTATTATAAAAAGGCACCAGCTGTGTTTTATCATGTTTATTTCATTACCTCTCCAGTTCAACCATTTCCTCTGCAGTGAAAATACGGTCCTGAGATGAGCTATCACCAGTCTTTGATCCATCTGGTGGGGCTGAGTGCAGATGTTGGATCATAACTTCCTGTCCAGTGTTAACCGGAATGGTACTCTCAAACCAAGGTACAAGTTCATCTCCCTGGAAATTATCCACATTGTTGCTATCCAACCACTCTTCCCATCGCTCAGAAGCTACAAGGTTGGTAGCAGTGTATTGCTTCTCTGCTTGCATATTTCTCGTGGCATTTGTAAATTCCACCACTTGTTGCTCAACAGAAGCTTTCCATATCATGAACTCACCCAACTTGTCCTGTAACAGAAAACAAAAAAAGAAATTCAATTAAGCCAATTAACAGAAACAGTTCACCCACTGAAATGTTCCAATAGCATATATAGTTCAGACTTCAGAGCACATGGAAAACAAAAAAACAAAAAAATAACATAGATTTATCAATTTTTTTTAAAGAAAAATTTATATGACCTTACAAGACTTTGAGTATGTGATGATAAATTTAATGTTGACATACCTCTATACCCTTCAAAGAACCTAGATTAAGTTTCAAGCTTTCCTCAATTTGAGCCTTCCATTTCACCAAATCCTCCATCATATTGGTTTGATCTTTCTCTTGCTTCTTGGATACCAGGAGCTCCTGCATATCACTTTAAAAGCACAAAAAATGTATATTAAACATTATACACGCGTTTTATGAATCACATTATTTTTTTTATGAAGTATGAATCCACCTTTTCATCTTATCCACTTCTGCCTTGAGTAGCCTCAGTTCTCCAGAAGAATTATTATGCTCAGAGGGGCCACACCCTTGTGGATACCAATAAGGATGATACCCAGCTTCTTTCCGAATGTCAGCCAATTCCGCACTCTCCAACCAATATTCCATTACACCATTGTGGTTGAACCACCGCCGAAGCCGCTTGCTCCCACATGGCCCAATTGTACCATCAATATGCTTCAGTAGGTGGTCAATCAGCCCAGTGTCACCAATTTGTCTACGAGCTGCCAATCTCAGATCTGTCCTGGTAATTGGTTGGGTAAAAGTTGCATCTTGAGCCTCCAAAACATTGAACAGACTTTGCTCTGCCCTCTTATACCTGCACATATATTTGATTAGTCAGGCCATAAAACCACTACCAGCAGAGACAACAACAAATTGCTTTGACAGATTTTACCTCTCAACACTCCATCTTCCTCCTATGATCTCATTTCTCTTCATTGGCCCACGCCCATGCTGCCTTTTCCCAGCCCGCAATGTTACCTGTACATCTTTAGATCTGCCGTCAGTGCACTTCCTCCTTTTGTATTCCGGGATCTCTAGAGGTTCACTTTTCACAGCTCTTAAAACTTCATCACTTGAATCCTCTGCCACAGCCCTTAAAACTTCGTACTTGGAATCTTCTACCTCTTCTTCATTAATGATGCTGGATGCAACTTGATGATTGTTTCGTTTAAGGTATGCAACTCGCCGACGAACACCCCACTCTGCCATCTGAAAATGGCAGAATCTTGTTATGCTTCCCCAGTCGCCCACAACCCTAAACCCTAAACAAAAGAAAATTCAGAAACTTGAAAACTCCAATCAAGTTTTCAAATCAATGTCCTAACCATGCATTCACTATTCAACTGGGTCTAGGAACTTATTACGCATCCATGCAATTGATCTCATCAAAAAAAATCTAACCTAAACCTTCATCTACAACTTCAATATATAGATATATATATATATATATATATATTGAAAAGGATGGGAAAGCAGGCGAGTTACTACTTTTAGCTAGATGCGCCTGCTACCAATAGTTGAGGACATGCTTTCACCAAAGGCACAGTCATCATCATCACATATTCACATTGAAGAATGAAGTTTCTTCCATTAGTGTAAAGACATACACTTCTCAAGTTGACGATAACCAGATATGCTACTCAAGTCTAAATTTAATGGGTTTCATCATTGACAGACGCCACACAAATAAGACAAAAAAGTGGATTATGTGCTTAGATATGCACTGCAATTCATTTTTACAAATGAAAGACAACTCATGGCACTATCCATTTCAACTTCTGCTTTGCCACCTGAATTATATAAAAGTGCAGAAAAACTACAACTTTCTGATCTATCCATTACAGCTATGACAATTTTCAGACCTCCATCTATTCGTAAAACATAGAGGCTCTTTGTTTTCAGCAACAGCAATAAATAAAAAAAGAAAACAAAAAAAGTGCCTTATTTTTTTTTTTTAAAAGCAACTAATAACCCTAATCAAATTGCCTGTGACATTCATCGATTCTAATATCATACACAGCCGAACACCGTAAACAAATCATTCAATGAAACAGACCACTAGTTTTTGCCAACACAATAAGCACAGTAGGCCTTAGACAACACCTATTTATGAGTAAACCACAACACCTTTTAGCTTACTTTTATCTTTTCGCAGCCAAGACTCACCATCACAAATTTCCAGAGACACAGAAATTTGATTTGATTTTTTTTTTTTTGAACATGAGACTGAGACAGACAATTTCATAGAACCACTTGCTTAAATTCAGCTACCTTTTCTACGTTTCTCCTTTACGACATACAAAACAACACAGAGACTCGACCTTCGTTACCGACAACGTTACCAAACACAAACTAGGTTTAAATCAAACTCACATTTCCAAAATTTCAGGCAATTCCCATCCTAGGAAATTCCGAAACGCCACCGTGGAGCATGAGCACAGCAACCTAAGACGAACACAGAACCAGAACAAACATACCGAAATTGGGACACGACATAATCATCGACCGACCGATTCCTAGATGAAACGAAAACGACATAAACAACAAGCGGATGGTTCGATTACCTCGTGAGTTTGGTCGGAATCGGAGTTGAGATGAAGCGAGTGAGAGTGAGAGAGTCTGAGAGTCGCCGAAAAAGAAATGGGGAATGGCTAATGGCCCTCTCTCTCTCTCTCATAAAACCCTAACCGCCAAATTCCATTTCTATTTGGTTTTGTTTTCTTTCAACCTTTTACCACTCAATCCGTTCTCATCCTAAACCCATAATGACCAGTAAAATATCGGATATCGATAAAATATGGACGTTTCAAAATATGGATATTAAAATATGTACGTTTTAAAATACAGATATTTTGAAAAAAATATCGATAAAATATTAGTTTATTAGAAATTTTAATAAAAATGACGGAAAATATAAGAAATACATGGAAATTTGTATTAACATTTTCTAAGGTTGTTTTATACTATGTTATTGATCATATATGAGAAGAAAATATTGATAAACTCAAATAGATATTAATTTATTGAAATGTTATATGAATTACTATGTGAATAGAGCTAATATTTATTGAACACATCTTATTCAGAGTAAATGTTCGCTTTGAAATTAACGTGTGAAGTTCCTTTTTTGACTCACTTTTTGGTCACAATTTCACATCTCCACCGCTTAGATGTTAGAACCTAATGTACAGATCATCTCTGCAAAATTTCATCCAATTTGATGATCTTGAAGGTATCCAAATTGTATTAAATCAATGAACAAACCGAATATGTCCAACCTGAACTGTTCGTGTAAATCATCATAAAGAAGACTCAAACGATCATCAAATTAGATGAAATTTTGCATAGATGATCTATATATTAGGTTCTAACATCTTAATGGTAGAGATGTGAAAATGTGACCGAAAAGTGAGTAAAAAAATGAACTTCACACGTTAATTTCAAAGCGAACCTTCGCTATGGATAATATATGATTTATTGAAATATGATTTAATATATATAATTTATGCTTGAAACCTAAAAGGAGGCTAGACCATCACACCCTTTAACATTATTTGTACATAATATTTCACAAAAACAACTACATAAAGTTTTTAAAACCATACAGAAGATCGATGAGGTTCGAAATTCGCACTGTCTTTCTTCATCGTCTTGTGTAGAATATTCGTTGAATGATTGCTCTCCTCTAAAATTCTGCATATCACTTACATGCCAACCATATGGGTCAAGTGGCGATCTTTGAGGATTCTGAGACTCATAGTATGGACCACGCGTTGCTCCATGATTATCAACATCTGAGTTAGTTTGTGTCTGTGACCATGAGCTATCACTGAATGGCATATCATAAGGTAGGTAATATGATGGATACGGTATTGTAAAGTTCTGACCATGATTGTAGGGTTGATAATTAACGTGATCCATACCTATTGAGCCAAAATTAGTTGACAAAGAATCTACTGTAATTCTTGTTAGACTCTCATCACCCCTTTGTCTTGGATTAAAGTTATCTATTGTGGCACCTCCACTGTATCCATGATCTGCTCTTCTGTCACCATGGTCGTCATCTTGAGTTGCATGTGTATAATGTTGTTCCTCAGTAAAATACATTTGTTGCCCTCCATTGTAATCATCATTTCCACTACCATTACCACTACCAACAAGTCTTATGTCATTTATTAATGTATCTCCTCCTCTATTGCTTGATGAGCTTCCTGATCTCGTATCAGATGAATTGCGCCTCGCCAAAGAAGAATGGGAAGCATGTGAACCTCTAGACTTTGGATTGGGTAGAATATTATCTCTGTTCATGGCAGCTTCAAAGGAGTCGTTCCCATCTGTTTCTGCCTAAACCCGGGGGTCTAGTAGATACTTGATGAATCCATCTCTATCTCCTGCAATCCTGCTCACTAAGGGGAATACCGGGCGGGCCGGTCTTCTCCTCTCCGATGCCTAAGTTAGTATAGTTGGAATATATATAACCAAGACACGTATGTAAGCTGAGAGAGAGATGAGTTACCTCATAAAGAGGGTAGTTGGGGCCCATATATAGGTGGTTGGGGGTAAGGACTGGCCTTACTCTTCGATGTGGGACTGGTTCCCTTCTGCTTATACCTTCTGGTGCCCTCTTAGGCAGGCTGGCGCCCCCGGCCCCTGGGTCCCTGGAGGCAGGATAGAGTGCCAGGCCCCGAGGCCGGGTGCTGGTGATCCGGTCCCGACCCTTGGGCCGGGCCCTGGTGCGCTTGTTGCGGGTCTACGGGCCTGCTGTAGCCTCTCTGCGGCTACTGTCAACAAGTCCCCCAAGTTCCCGGTCAAGTGCAATCTTGAATGGGGACTTAACTGTCTTACTCTTGCCCTGCAGACCCGCAGGGTTACCAACCTATCGGTGCCCAGTCCCCCAAGTCCGCGTTAAAGATTGGGCGTGACCGAGGTGAGTAGCGTCGTTGATGGTAAGTAAAATAAGTATGTTTATAATATCGGTAATAGTGGACGCGGCTCAGTGGACCTCGACCGGTGCCCGGACGTAATGCCATTTCGGCGAGTCCCCCAGATTAGAATGCTTCAAAGTTCCTTGGTTCTCGGGAGCTCGACAGGGCGTTCTGCCATATTGAGACGAGTCCCGGAAATGAGATGCGGCTGGGTGGACCTCGACCGGTGCCCGGACGCAATGCCATTTCGGCGAGTCCCCCAGTTTTAGAATGCTTCAAAGTTCCTCGGTTCTCGGGAGCTCGACCGGGCGTTCTGCCATATTGAGACGAGTCCCGGAAATGAGATGCGGCTGGGTGGACCTCGACCGGTGCCCGGACGCAATGCCATTTCGGCGAGTCCCCCAGTTTGGAATGCCATTTCGGAAACGCTAGCCTACGGGAGGGCCTGTTGGTCGTGGACTAGGCCAACAGACATCCCGGAGAGTGTTACGGCCGTACTGAGGCGCTGGTTAACACTTGCTAGTTCTTCTCAGCTTTTGTTGGTTAAGCGTTGAGGTAACTTGCAGGTTTGTTAGCCTGCGGGGAGACTTGTTCTGTGTTAGAGAAACAATCTGCCCAGTGGGTGGCGTTGAGATAACGAGTCTCGCCATGTATCCCCAAATGTATCACAGTTCAGTGTGATGCAGGGTTTTTATCCTGCTGGACAAGAGTACATGGGTTAGATGTAAGCTCGCCCGGGTTTATAAAGCCCATGCGTTTAGAAGCCTTTTCTGTTGGCTCGTTCCTGCCCGTAGGCGAAGGAAGGTGACAACCGGTAGAATGCCTTGGAGTGGGTTAAATGTCCCAAAGCCGGTGAAATGTCATAGTGCTGGGTGGATCTCGACTGGGCGATATGCCATGTCGAGACGAGTTCCCCAGTGATATGCAACGAGGATGGTGTTAAAAGGGGGGGGGGGGGGGGGGGGGTGCATACCTGAACAAGTGCTCTCGAAGCAGTTGGGAAAAAAATCACAAGCGGTGAGAGGTCTTCAAGATACTCAAGGAAGAAAAGCCATGCAGCCGGTTGAATGATCATACTTGTGAACCGCCCTGGTGTCGGATTGAGTCGGAGTTGACTTTCTGGGGAAACGAGGGGAATGGACGCCTCGTTATTCGCTCCTTCTCCCTAAATGCTACTGATAAGTGGGACAGGTGGCGGACATGCGATAAAGGGGAAAGCCCATCAGTCCCATCAGTTATGCTAGATGGGATCCCTTATCCATGATTGGACACGTGTCGATAGAGAGCGGTCTGAGATGGAGGGAATCCACGGCTGGGGTTTTGTTGCCTTTCTTGTTGCCCTATTTATTGTTCATTCTGCTCGCCCCCTTCCACAGTTTGCCTAGACCCTTTGCCTTCTACTCTCCTCGTCCACCTTGCTGCAGATCTGACTTATTTTGTGTTAGGATTATGGCGTCTGGGAGACCTGCGCATCATGGCGGCGCCGGCAGTGGGCCCAGAAGGCACGAGCTGCTGGATGGTGACAAGACGATTCTTTGTGACGAACCAATTAGAAGCATGGATGAGGGAGAGATCAGGGAGTTTCGAGCGAAGTGGGACATCGATCCTTCTGTTAAACTTCGAGGGCTGCATCCCGGAGAGCTGGCCTGTAACCCGGAACCGGGCTGGGTTGCCGTTTTCGACGAACAGTTCCGACACGGACTATCGCTGCCGCTACCGGAATTTGTTCAGTATATGCTGAGCTCACTAAACCTTTCCCCGGCCCAGCTTCCGAGCAACCAGTGGAGGCAGTTGCTTGGGCTTGGGTGCTTATTCAGCCTGAGCCACATGAACTGGCCCACGGTTAATGAGTTTCAGGCGTTGTACAAGATTTCTTACTGCCGAAAGGCCCAATGCAGCGGCTGTGTGAACTTTGCCACGCGGGAGCATGCTGCTGCTATTACGCACCTGCCGTCATCGGTTTCAGATACGTGGAGGAAGTCGGTGGTGCTGGCCGGCGGCAGGTGGCAGCGTAGCTGGAGGGGCCATCAGGTAGGGGCCTATCAGCCGATCGGGGATCAGTCGTACTGGCTGGGGGAGTTGGAGAAGCAACGGATATACCGGCTGTTCCATGGCTGGGACTATCTGAGTCGGAGCTCCTACAATTTCATCCGATGGAACGTGCTGGATATATGCGAGATGGGGAGAAAACCTGGTAAGGTGCCTTGCATAATTTCATCCTTTTGGGTTGTTGCTTGTGTTTTGACTGCTGGACTTATCGGTTGCAGCTAACCCTCCCCGGCTCGCGCTTAAAATTGAGGAGACTATCGAACAGGATGAGGAGCTTGTAGTCTCGAGATTGGCGGAGACGGGGGAGGTGGCCGCGAAGACCGTTATTGATACGGCTACCAAGAGACGCGGGGAACATGATAAGGCAGTGCCGCTTGTGTTTCCGGATGCTTACTATGGAAGGCTACCGGGCGGTGGGAATACCTCCCCGCTACTTATTCGGGAAGGGCGGTCTGTGAGACCTCCTGGTCCAGGACCCTTGGCGCGACCGATGGCCGTTCGGACCTCGCGGGAGAGAGAAACGGCAGAAGCGTCCGGTCACCGTCGAGGCGGCCATGGTGAAACTCCAGCGAAGAGGGCGAGAACCCTTGACGCTGGGGCGTCCAGCTCGGCTGGGCCAGCTGAGCGGGCGGTGGCTCCCGTCGTGGAGGCGGTTGGTAAAAGAACTCGGGTGCCGGAAGCCACTCGCAGCTCTGCTGACGGAACTGGCAGGTTCGTGGTTGCTACCCTCGAAGCCTTGGGGCTCGACCGGGAGAACCCTGAGACTGGTCGATCGGGCGAGAACAGGATGAAGCCCGTGGAACTAGCTGTTCGGGTAAGTGTTCTTGTGCTTCCGCTTCTCTTGGAGTGGTACGAGCTAATGTTCGTTGATTTATGCCTCGCAGCTGGTTCATAGCCTTTGCGCCGCCGAGCCCAGAGGGGAGGCTGCTGCGGTTTTGGAGGAGCGGGTGGAGGAGCTGAGCGTGCGGGCGGACGTGGCCGAAGCCAAGCTTGCGGAGGAAAGAGAGAAAGTTGGCCGGTTGGGCACCGAGCTCGTGCGAGAGAAAGAGCTAACCGGTCAGTTGTGCCATGACCTGCAGCAAGAACGGGAAAAGGCCGATCGACAAGCTGCTTTGCGGGAAGGGCGGGTCGCAGAGCTGGAGACGAGGGTTTTGGAGCTGCAGACCCAGGCTATCGCCCGGGAAGGGAGAATTACGGAGCTGGAGGCGAAGGTTCTGGAGCTGCAGAACCAGGTCACAGTGGTCGCCCAAGGAAGGGAGAAGCTGTCGGAATCCCAGCTTTCCGAAGTAGCTGATAAGGCTGTCGACGACTTCCGAGAGTCGGTGGAATTTGAAGAGATGCTGGACGCGGCCCGGGAGAAAGGTATCACCGACGCTTATCTGGAGTGGAAGGAGAAAGGATGGCTTGATGCTAAGCAGATGGAGGCTGATATAGCCTTGACTGAGATGGGGGAGCAGGAGCAGGCTCTAAAAGGCGGCGGGCCGGGGATTGGAGGCTCCGGGGGGCGGTAGCTAGCTGTTTACCTTGTAAATGCACATCTTGCAACTACTGTAGTTTATTTGTTTTTATTGAAACTGCGTATTGCAATATTAATGTGAAATACACTGTTGTCGTTCTGTGACCGCTACTACCTAGGGTAGAACCGTAGGTGCTGGATATTCCATGGCCGGGTGAAATAGATGCCGTCGGTGTCTATAATGTGGAACGTTGCCGGTCCGCCGGCCGTAGTGATCTGGTAGGGCCCCTCCCATGTTGGTTCTAAGGCCAACGGTTTTTTCTGGATCTTCCTCATGACCCAGTCCCCGACCTGGAGGTTTCTTTCCCGGACCCTTCTGTCATAATACCGGGCGATCCGCTGCTTGTAGGTTTGGTTGCGCATATGTGCCTGGTCGCGGCGCTCCTCGATGAGGTCCAGGTTGAGTAATAGCCCCTCGGCATTTGTCTCGGCGTCGTAATTTTCTACCCTGCCACTGGGTATATCAGTCTCTACTGGGAGTACCGCTTCACTCCCGAATGCCATGCAGAACGGGGTCTCTCCTGTTGCTTCTGCTGCTGTTGTCCGGATGGCCCATAGCACTGCGGGGAGTTCTTCGGCCCAACATCCCTTCTTAGCCTCCAGCTTCTTTTTGAGGAGGGTCTTGATAATCTTATTGACCGCTTCTACTTGGCCGTTGGTCTGTGGGTGCGCCACTGAAGCGAACAACATCCGAGTCCCCATAGAGGCTGTGTACTGGATAAGATCAGCATTATTGAACTGTGTCCCATTATCCGTGACAATAGTCTGCGGGACCCCAAATCGGCAGTAGATGTTCTTCCATAGGAACTTTTTAACCCGTTCCTCAGTGATCTTTATCATGGGTTCTGCCTCGACCCACTTGGTCTGATAGTTTACCGCCACGATGGCGTACCTGTACTGTCCTATAGCGGTTGGGAAAGGGCCGATGATGTCCAATCCCCATTGTGCAAATGGCCATGGTGCCAACAGGATTGATAACGCGATTGTCGGGGCATGAGGTATAGAGGCGTACATGTGGCACTTGTGATAGCCGCCTGATATTTTTCTTGACATTGCCGCCATGTCTGGCCAGAAATACCCCTCTCGGAGCGATTTGTGGGATAATGCTCTTGCGCCGGAGTGATTACCGCATACCCCCTCGTGGATCTCTCGCATGATAGCCTCGCCTGCCTCTTTTGTCACACACCTCAGCTGGGGGAAGCTGTGCCCCCTCCGGTATAACTAGCCGTTGAGGAGACCGTACCGGGCGCACCAGAGGTGTAATCTTCTGGCCTCTACCGCATCCTGGGGGCTGGCCTTGTCAGTCAAATACTTGACTATTGGATCCATCCAGCTTGGCGGCGCTTCTTCTACCGCAAATATCTCAGAGATG
Organism: Potentilla sterilis; assembly: GCA_963682095.1. NCBI lineage: Eukaryota > Viridiplantae > Streptophyta > Magnoliopsida > Rosales > Rosaceae > Potentilla > Potentilla sterilis. The sequence continues at coordinate 17,870,220 of OY821764.1, forward strand.
GTTTTGTTTGTACTTGGCTGCTGGAGAGTTTCCATTTTTGCCCTCCGGTACTCTGGAGGGTAGTTTCCGGTTGCCAGCCATGCGAGGGCATCCGCATGTCTATTTTCCTCTCGGGGAATGTGCTGGATCGTGGCGCCCTCGAACGGCCCGATCAAGGTTTTGGCCAGAGCCTGGTAAGAGGACAGCTGGGGGTCCTTGACCTCGAACACCCCGTTCATCTGGTTCACCACTAGGCTAGAGTCGCTGTATATCTCCATGGACGAGATTCCCAACTCCTTGGCCAGTTGCAGACCGGCTATGAGGGCCTCATACTCGGCAGCGTTGTTGGAGGTGCTAAAAAGGAACCGTAATGCATACTCGTATGACTGGCCATCGGGCGAGGTTATCATGACACCAGCACCGCTCCGCCTGGCCGTTACGGAGCCATCCACGTAAAGCTTCCAACCGGTGGGGAGGCCTGGCGCGGCCTTTGTGGCTCGTACTGCCTCGGTGTCCTCGCACCGGTCGGGGTGCGCTTCTACCGCCATTGGGGTGAGCTCACATATGAAGTCCGCAGCTGCCTGCCCTTTGATGGCCGTTCGCGGGGCGTAGATGATGTCGAATTCTCCCAGTTCAACTGCCCACCGTACGAGCCTACCACTGGTCTCTGGCCTTTGTAGGATCTGTCGCAGAGGGTGATTGGTATACAAGGTGATGGAGTGAGCCTGGAAATAATGCCGGAGCTTCCTGGCACTAACAATCAGGGCCAGAGCCAATTTCTCTATGTCGGGGTACCGGCCCTCTGCTCTAGTGAGTCCCTTTCCCGCATAGTACACCGGGAATTCGAGCGTTTCTTCCTTCCTAATGAGAGCCGCGGAGACGGTCGTCGCGGATGCAGCTATGTAAAGGTATAGCATTTCGCCCGGCACTGGTTTGGATAGGAGAGGCACTGCCGACAGATATGCCTTGATAGACTGGAACGCTGCTTCATGCTCTGCTGCCCAGTGGATTTTCCTGGTCTGCTGTGCCTTGAGCAATTTGAAGAACGGGGTGCACTTGTCGGTTAGGCGGGAGATGAATCTGGCGAGGGCGGCTAACCGGCCGGTCAACATCTGGACCTGGTTTCTCTCCTCTGGCGTTTCCATATCTAAAATCACCTGGACCTTCAGTGGGTTGGCCTCTATCCCTCGCTGGCTGATGATGTGGCCTAGGAATAGGCCCTCTGAAATTCCGAAAATACACTTCTTTGGGTTTAAGCGCATTCCGAATTTGAGCATCTTGCCGATGACTACGGCCAAATCCTGGACGTGGGCCCCTGCAGTCAAGCTCTTGACCAGCATGTCATCCACATAAACCTCTACGGTTTTACCCATTTCTTGCTCCAGCATTTGGTTGACCGTTCGCTGGTAGGTGGCCCCGGCATTCTTCAGACCGTACGGCATCCTCTTATAACAGTAAGTACCTCGGTCGGTTGTGAATGATGTGTGCTCCTCATCATCCGGGTGCATCCTAATCTGATTGTATCCGGCGTAAGCGTCCATGAAGCTGAGCATCTTAAAACCGGACGTGGAATCTATAAGCTGGTCAATCCGGGGGAGCGGGAAGCTGTCCTTTGGACACGCCCGGTTCAGGTTAGTGAAGTCCACGCACATACGCCATTGGCCGGTTCCCTTCTTTGGTACCATAACTACGTTTGCGAGCCAGCGGGGGTACTGGACTTCCCGGATGAACCCTATACTCCTCAATTTCTGTACCTCCGCTCTGATTGCCTCATACTTTGCGGGACTGAAAGATCTCCTCCTCTGCCTTACCGGGGGAACGTTGGGCAATAAATTTAGCTCATGCACGGCTATCTACGGGGATATGCCCGGCATGTCCTCATAGGACCATGCGAAGACCGAACCGTTGTCCTGGAGGAAGGCTATGAGCTCTTGCCTAATTACTGGATCGAGCTGCGTCCCTATTACGACAGTTCGCTCCGGGTGGTCTATCGAAATGCAGATTGCTTCGGTTTGTTCCACGGCCGCAGGTGGCTCCAGTTTCTCGATGAACCACCTGACTCTTTTTGTCTTGACGTCATCACGTGGGTCAATGTTTAGATCCGGCACTGGTGCCTGCTGAGCGGTTGTGAAGACCTCGGTCCGCTTCCTCCCGTGGGTCACGGCTTCTGTGTAATACTTGCGGGCGATCCTTTGGTCCCCGCGTATGGTAATGACTCCGGCTGGTGAAGGCATCTTCAGCATTAACATGTGGCCGGCAATAAACGTTTTAAGCCTCCATAATCCTGGCCGACCGATTATGTCATTGTACGATGATAGGCAGTCAACAATGATGAACTCCAAATGCTCCTTTCTGGTTCTGTCTCCCTCGCTGAAGATGATCGGTAGGTAATCCGATCCCAGGGGCTGGACGACCTCACCGGAGAAGCTTATGAGCGGCTCGTTATCCTGGGATAACTTGTTCCTTCCTCTCTGCAATCCCTTGTATGCATCCCGGAACATTACGTTGACTGAGGCTCCGGTATCAATCAGCATACGACTGGTCATCCAGTGGTCTATTTGGACCGTAATGAGAAAGGGGTCGATGTGCGGTTGGATCAGATCCTCCGGCTCTTCCCCCTCGTAAAAGGTGATCGATCTCCATCCGGTTTTAGCGGCCTGGCCGCTTCTTTCGCCGAAGGCGTATACCTCCTTCCCTCGGACCGATCTTACGCACCGTTTCTTCGAGCTCCGGGAAAGTCGATCTATACGACCCCCGCCGTGTATCATGTTAATGCTCCCGTGTACCTCGATGCCCCCGGGAGTGCGGGTGTTTATAGTTCCCACCTGCCGAGGCCGCGGTTGCCCGTTGTTGGTGTCCTTCTGGCGGGTCCGGTTGATTACGACCGCTATCTGGGCCTTTCGGTCATCGGTCCGAGGGGCTAGATCTTTGGGCTTTCCGTCTGGTAAAATAGCCAAGGCCCGCGATGGTCGCTCTGCTGGCGCAGCAGCTAGAGGCCGCGCCGAACGCACAAACGGCTGTTTTCTTCCTGGCCGGGAACCGTCGCCATCGCTCCACCGGGGTTGCCATTCCTCCCGTGGGTCTGCTTTCCTAGCGGCTGCGGGCGCTCGGCTACGATCTAGCCATCCGGCTTTGCCTCCATGGGACGGCTGCAGGTCGTCCGCTATCCGCTTGGGCGCCTTGTCCCCATATGTGTCATGCTCTGCCTGAGCGTGCCTAACGGCCACAGTCATCAGCTCGTCGTACCCCATTGGCTCCTGTACTAGCAAGTCGTACGAAAGTTCCCCGGGTCTCAAACCCTGCTTGAAGGCCATCCCTGCAATCTGCTTGTCCAGGTTCCTGACCCCGGCCGTGGCAATCTGCCACCGGTTAACGAAGGCACGTAGGGGCTCGTTGTCTGTTTGCATGCAGTCAAAGAGGATTGTGGATGCCTGGGCTGTCCTGGCTCTTAGAATGAACCGGCCGACGAACTTATCCGCCAACCGCTCGAAGGTTTCGACTGAATTAATTGGTAGCTCGTAGAACCAATTCAACGCCTCTCCTGAGAGCGTTTCTTGAAATACGTTGCAGCACGTGGCATCCGAGTAGCCCCTCACCCCTGCTTGTGACTTGAAGCTGTCCAGGTGTTGGTAAGGACAGCCCGCCCCGGAATAGGTCAACTTTAGAGGCCTTTGGCTTCCAGATCTTCCCGATTCCCTAATTCGGCGCGGGAAAGGTCCAATACGCTCGTTGAACCGCGCGCCACCCTGCTGCCGCCCTGCCATTCTCTCGCTGGCCGCCATGCGGCCCTTCATGTCTGCTACCGAGGCGGAGAGCGCCTCGAGCGCTCGGGCGGTAGTGCTTTCCTGATCGGTTGACGCCTGGCTCGTGTGGTACGAGGGCTCGGCCGGGCCGGAGTTCCTTAAAGCTTCCGAAAAGAGTGGCGTGTCCATATGCACGGTCTTTCTTCTTCCCGTGGCCTGTCCTACCTCAAGATGCGGGAACTCGCTAGCCTTGCATGCTGATCGCGGTGCTGCTCGAGGAGTGCTCTGCTGACCCTCTCGCTCCAGGGCCGCCACCAGGGCGATGTTGACTGCCTCCAATTCTCGGCACCGGGCCTCCGCTCTTAGCCGATCTTGATCACCCTCCGCTCGCAAGCGCTCGACCCTTGCCTTCATCTTTTTAATTTCTTTTGGACCCTTCTGGTCGGTGCTTTCTGGTTTCCGGTGATCATGAGTTCTATCACTGACGGAAGAAAGGGCGAACCTCGTACCGACCTCGGCCTTTATGTTACAGGCTGGGTCGGGGAACTGAATTCGCGCTTTCGGTTTTTCCCCGCTGGCTTTTATCTTCCTCCCCTCCATTGTTTCCGGACTGAAGGATGTAGCTACTTCTCCAAAGGATTGATAGAGCAACACAACTTTTTGTACGAGTTCCCACAGACGGCGCCAATTGTTTCTGCCTAAACCCGGGGGTCTAGTAGATACTTGATGAATCCATCTCTATCTCCTGCAATCCTGCTCACTAAGGGGAATACCGGGCGGGCCGGTCTTCTCCTCTCCGATGCCTAAGTTAGTATAGTTGGAATATATATAACCAAGACACGTATGTAAGCTGGGAGAGAGATGAGTTACCTCATAAAGAGGGTAGTTGGGGCCCATATATAGGTGGTTGGGGGTAAGGACTGGCCTTACTCTTCGATGTGGGACTGGTTCCCTTCTGCTTATACCTTCTGGTGCCCTCTTAGGCAGGCTGGCGCCCCCGGCCCCTGGGTCCCTGGAGGCAGGATAGAGTGCCAGGCCCCGAGGCCGGGTGCTGGTGATCCGGTCCCGACCCTTGGGCCGGGCCCTGGTGCGCTTGCTGCGGGTCTGCGGGCCTGCTGTAGCCTCTCTGCGGCTACTGTCAACACTATCATTATCTCCGATAACCTCTTATTGAATAACTCGCTCGACATTTATTCCTTCATCACGGGCTGCTACAACAATTCTCTCTGATGGATTTTGATCTTCATCTTCCAAATGTAGTGGTCTGATCCATTGATAAAGTTGATCGCTCTCTTCATCATCAAATTATGTACCAATATCAAACACTTCTAATGGATCATGGACATCAATGTTATCTTGCTCTGCTTCTTTGTCACGAAGTTGAAGCTTCATATTATAGTCAATTTTGTGGAAATATCGGCGAAATATCGGGAAAGTTCGACGAGAAAATGGTAGAAGTGAATCGATATATCGATGGGGTGGAAAAACGATAATATCGCCGAAATATAGGCGATAATATCGATTTTACATTCCTTGACCATACCCATTTATGACCGAGGTGGGTAACTAAAAATAAAAAAGAAAAAAGAAAAAAATGTGGCCGGTTTACGGGTTTGGATATGTGGCCGGTTTTCGGGTTTGGATAGGACCGAACCGTCAGGCAATAATGAGGTGACCCATCGACGGTCGAACCTCTCTGCATATCCGCCTTTCTCTTCCCACGTCACTCTTGACGTCACGCTTCTGATATTGATAAGAGGGACAAAGCGTCGTTCCAAGTTTCGAGAAAACCCAAAGTCTAGATGCATGGTTGTTAATCTTTTCCCCAATTTATTTTCCTCTCAAGTTTTTCAATTCCACTATTGTGCTTTTGCGATCAGGTACTTTGCTCCTCTTCGTTCACCTAATTTGTTGGATTGAATTAGGGTTTAATCGAGGTTTCAATTTAGGGTTTGGATTCAATGGTTTCTGGTATTATGTAGTATTTGTGAAATAACGCTTTAGGTTTTGTGCATAGAGTATTGGGTAAGAGAGGAATGGTTTCGTTGTAATGCCATCACATTTGACAAGACCAAGTGTGAAATTCTTATGCTTTGATAGCCTACCTTGCCTAGCATTCATTCATAGTTTGACTACTGCCTTATTGCTCGTGTGTCGAGTCTGAATGTATGAAGTCTCTATTGTACTAGTTTGCTTCCTACCAAGTGTTCTTGGGCTAAGCTTTCTAATGTTAGATTGTTGATCATGCATTCACGCTATATATATGTTTTCTTCTCTCAGATTAGGCATCTAAGCCTGTCATTGCCGCTCATTCTGAATGAAGCTGTGAGAAGGGGAAAACAGAACAAGAAATTGAATGAGTACTAAAGAATGAAGCAGTAGGATCAAGGGAAGAACCATTAGCCTGTAGCTTGTAAATCTGGTTCACTGGTGAACCATGCCTTCGCTTCAGCTGTTACAATTAACTGAGCATGGTCGGAGTTTCGTTGCATCAAGGAGGTATTGATCCATCTCTGTTAACATTTTACGTATTAAGCATGTTTGGAGTTTCTTTAAGCTAAATCATTGGCCTCTGTGACTGTAGTAAGTATGAAACTTTTATAAAATTTACTGGAATATGGTTTGTTGCATTAGTTTTCTTGTGCTCTTCCATTATTGTAAATATTTGTTGATGATATACACGAGATCAAACTTTTGGATTGAAAGCTTAAAATATTGTCGTATTCAATATTACATTAACAAACTAAAATTTTTATGCAATTCATTTTAAATAAATAATCATTCCACATTAAGAGAAAATGCATATAAAAGTTGTATCAGTACATCAGTTTGGTAAGGTGGCCATCCATTTATTTCAAAGAAATTCTAAAAAAGAGCTTTGGTACATGTTTCATCTAATATATCCTCATCTTGTAGACCTTTTTGATTGTGACTGGAAGACCAGGCTGGTCCATATGTATGGCAAGGGGTGTTTTGATGTTTTCATGGCTAGCTTCATTTTGTTTACTGATCCTGAATTCAAAAACCACTAAAATAGTCCCTATGAGATAAAAAGGATATACCTTAGTCTGCTGATAGAGTGACTAAGGTATATCCTTTTTAACTCATAGGGACTATATTTGTGGTTTTTGAATTCAGGATCCTTAAACAAATATGTTGGTCTTCATAAGAACAGAAAGATAATAACTGTGCTCTATTAGATATGGAGTATCAAAATATCTTACATATGATAAATTAAGTAATAAGCTGAAAGCGCTTGAAATGAAGGTATTTGGCATTGGGAATTCCAGAAGCATATTCAATTGCATCTGTTGTTGCTTCTTTGATTCCATTCCCTGTACAAAGTGTAGACTTTAGTTGCTTTTTTTTAATCAGGGTAGACTGTGCTTCCTTTGTCCATGCTCAAACAGTCCATCCAAGCCAAATTAAAGTAATTTATACGATAGGGATGGAGATGCTCACTGCATCACCACAAGATAGAGGGAAAAAAAAGAGAACTGCAGAGAGAAAATTAATATTATCTGGACTATGGTAATGTTACATTGAGTTATCTTCAATTCCCTGCATTTGGTAGCGGAGACTGATTGGGATAAAAGTGTAATGTATCTAGAAAAATGACAGTATGATACATTCAAAATTTTGCTAATTAAATAGTCTGTTTGCTAAACTAGAGTAGGCCAAGTTTATTTTAGTCTTACGACATGCTTGTCTTCGTCTGTCCATCTGTTTGCAAGGGGACATGTAACTATGCTGATATTAATACTGCACAGGAAAACCTTGCTACTTGCCACTGGTATTGTAGTTGCTGGTGGGGCTGCTGCATATGTTCAATCACGATTAACCCATAAAAGGCACACTTCTTTTGGTCAGTATAATGGGCTGAATGAAAAAGAGACAGAGAATGCTGTGGCGAAGAATCTTAAGAAAAAGAAACTTCCACAAAAGAGAGGGGGATTGAAGTCTCTTCAAGTCCTTGCTGCAATTCTTTTATCTGAAATGGGCCAAATGGGTGTGAGGAATCTCTTATCTTTGGTCGGAATAGTGGTAAGCTTCTGAATTTTTTTATATTTGCCTGATTTCCTAGTTTTTCACTTTTGATTTGCTCTTTCTATTTTGTTTGTGGGTATTACTGTCTATTAATCTAAATCCTGAGTATGTAATACCCTCAGTAATCTTGATATCCCATATAGGAATTTCTGTGGGCATTACCTCTAAAATCATATATTGCATGCTGAGGAATCTCAATAAGGTTGATCCTCATTATTACAGCATAGTCAAGTGTATGACTTACAGAATATTTAAGTATCCGAATTATTAAAAAAAACCCTGAAAGTTCATTAACACGATTCCAGATACATGGGTCAATTTCCTAAGGCATTTTTATACCTGCAAGCATTCTTACAAGTATGCCGACGTGTACATGCACACCTCTCACACAACCTTTCCCTTTTACAACCTAATACCATGCACCTAACTTGTACACAAAGGCAGTGTGCATACATGGAATGAGGGAAGTGGAAAATCATTAAAAAGGTGCAAAGGAAGATTTCAATTTGTTGATCTTATAGGAAGAAAAAACTATGAAGTTAGCTACATTCATCAATTCTTCGAGTAGCTGTATTAACTGAAGTTTAAATGCTTGCAGGTGTTGCGAACTGCTTTGAGCAACAGACTTGCGAAAGTCCAAGGGTTTTTATTCCGTGCAGCTTTTCTTCGGCGTGTTCCATTATTTTTTCGGCTGATTTCTGAGAATATTCTATTATGTTTCCTTGCCTCAACTATGCATTCAACATCAAAGTACATAACAGGGACCTTAAGTCTGCGGTTCAGAAAAATATTGACAAAACGTATCCATTCCCATTATTTTGAGGTAGTTTTATTTATTAAAACCGAGAAGAATAGTAAATTTTACTTAAAGTTTGATTTGTTCATGATACTGTTTTGTGTTTTTTCTTTTTTCTTTCAGTTTAGTATACGGACACGGCTATGTTTCCTTTTACTAAATGGCTATCTCAAAAAAATTATTTAACAATGTGGCATTTAAACATTAGTCTAACACAATTTACTTGTGTCCAGTATTTGAATGACACATCAACTTCCACACATGTGGTTTAATGTCTGGTACAAGAGAATGCAGTTTATTTTGCATTGTTCAGACATTCATTCCTTTCAGCTTGTTCGTTGTAGTAGACAATAAATGATGTCTGTTCTAATATTTGCTCTCTGAAGTATCCTAAAGATGATTTATGGTGTCTTAACGGATTTTTTGTGCTTGATATTATAATGTTCCCTATCTTGTTATCTTGATTTGGATCCTAAGGAGGCGAACTCCAGGGGTTTTATTTGGTTCTGAGGATGGTTTATTTGTTTAGATAGAAATAGATTTTCAGATGCTTTACTGTACCTTGAAGTTGACATCGCCTTTTAACATGATTTTTTTTTTGTCTTTTGATTGGGGATACAGCTTTTTTAAATGGAAAATGGAAACGACAAAGTAGTTAGGTTTTATATCTATTATTCCTTCATTTTCACTTGAATTAGATTGATATTTTTTATTCTCTGTATTTTAGTCAGATGGCTTTGACGCATCTGTTTGATATGATCATACAAATAAAAGGAAATTATAATTACACTTGACCAAGAAAATAGTGATATTGGTTAACAACCAGCTTACATAATACATTATTATTTGCCGACAAGTACTATATATTATGATTTTTTTTTAATCCTGTGTTTTAATTCTACACAATGTCAGAATATTGCATACTACAAGATGTCACATGTCGATGGTCGGATAACTAACCCGGAACAGCGAATTGCAAGTGACGTACCAAGGTTCTGTTCTGAGTTGAGTGAAATAGTACAAGATGATTTAACAGCTGTTACCGATGGTCTCCTTTACTCCTGGCGGCTCTGTTCCTATGCCAGTCCTAAATACATATTCTGGATATTGGTAATTTCTCCTTGTTGATTGCACTATTATGTGAATCTTTAGAAGTAGTAAAGAATTCATGGTGGCTGTGGTGATTGTATTCTCTTTTTTTCCTTTTGGCGAACCAAAGTTTGTTGACATAAGTTATAAGTGGAACACAATCTCACAAAAGAGATGAGCAGCATACCAGAAAATGTAAATACATAAATAAAAAAAACAGCAGGAGCTAAAGGCACAGAAAATACCTAGAAGAGAAAATACATAGAACAACCTAGCCTATAGTTTGACAGGAAAGAGGCCAAGGTTCCCTTGGGTTGTAGCATGCTAGCTGTCATTTGGGTGCTTTGGATGGAAAGACATAGAAGGATTTTAAAGAGTACAGAGGAGTAAGGTTAGAGGAATATTGGGTTAAGAGTGACGTCCATGACAGCTTTATGGGCTTCTGTTTCAGCTTACTTTAGGGATTACAGCATTTCTTATATAAAAAATGACTGGCAGCTGTAGTCTAGGCTTATTTTCGTTAGGATCCTTATTTGCATCAATTAAGAGTTTGGTGTTACAAGCCAGTGAGGTGGAGAGCAAGAGTTTGGCTTTGTACTTAGCATGTTCACATGGATTCACCCTCCCATGCGCCACCAACTAACCTAAGTCCTTGACCTTTGAAGGAACCACTGCAATCTGTCTTATCTTTTTTATATTTGTTTTAATTATTATTTTTTTTGTAGTTTTCCAGCTAAATCTATTATATCATTTTTCAGGCATATGTATTGGGAGCAGGGGGAATGATAAGAAATTTCTCTCCTCCTTTTGGGAAATTAATGTCCAAAGAACAACAATTGGAGGGGGAGTACCGGCAGCTCCATTCACGATTAAGAACTCATGCAGAAAGTGTGGCATTTTATGGTGGAGAAAGTAGAGAAGAATCTCATATTCAGAAGAAGTTCAACACGCTGGTTGGGCATCTGCGTGTTGTCCTTCATGACCATTGGTGGTTTGGCATGATTCAAGACTTCCTGTTGAAGTATCTCGGTGCCACAGTTGCTGTTATATTGATTATCGAGCCTTTTTTCTCGGGCAGTTTGAGGCCTGACACTTCAACTTTAGGCCGCGCAGAGATGTTAAGCAATTTAAGATATCATACCAGTGTTATAATTTCACTTTTCCAGTCTATGGGAACTCTCGCTTCAAGTTCGAGAAAACTCAATCGTCTCAGGTAAATTATCTCATTGTTTTTTGTAAGGGAGAAATTTGAATTATTTGTATTAGGAATTGGATATACAAATTTGTTGGTGTGTATGCGTATCATCGTTAAACCTGTGCCCACCTTGTAAATTTTTTTTTATCCATTGTCTTGCTATACAGTGGTTATGCTGATCGCATTCATGAATTAATGGTCATATCAAAGGAGCTAAGTGCTGCTGATAACAAGTATTCTGGGAGTAAAAATTGTTCTAGTGAGGCTGATTACATTGAATTTTCTGGGGTCAAGGTATCTATAAGTTTTAACCATTCTACCTGTTGGTTTTATATCGCTGCTCCTTTTGTTCTTAAAATGTTGCTGTTTTCCAGGTTGTTACTCCCACGGGTAATGTTTTGGTGGATAAATTGTCACTTAGGGTTGAACCAGGATCTAATCTTTTGATTACAGGTAACCAATATTTTATTTAGTTGATGTTTATCTTGTTTTGTTTATTTGTTGTTATGCAACTTTAAAGTGGGTTTCTTCGATTGATTTTTTCTTCTTCTTAAAAACAAAGGTTATATCTTATTCTTCTCTAGGCGCGGAGGACTTCTCCAAGAGTAGTGATTTTTTGGGCTTGTTTGTTGGTAGGCATTCGATATTCTACAATAGACACAACTAGGGATAACATTATCCATATGGCCGACTGCTGTATCCTCCCATGTGTCTTTGGCCTTGGGATTTTTCCTTCCCTAGTGTCTTGGCCACTTGCTTATAGGGATTTACTAGGGAAAATAGTCTGCTAATCAAATTCTAGGTGAAATTTGGTTTATGTTTACGAAATCTTAGATAATAGAATTCTAATTAGTTCAATTTTCTGGTGAAATAGAATTGCAAAGTGCATTTTTTTTTTCTAGGATTCATGGTTCCATGTGTTCCTTTTTGTATACTTCTTTTTAATTTTCTTCTTTAAAATTTGCTTGTGTCTGGGTTCAAGATATTTGCTGATTATGACATTAAACATTTAAATCTGCTTTGATGTACAATGATCCTGTAATTATGACATTGAATATTTAACTTATATTTTCATTGATTAATCTACTGATTCTGTAATATATTGTAATCTCTGAAGGTCCAAATGGAAGTGGAAAGAGCTCACTTTTCCGAGTTTTAGGAGGCCTGTGGCCCTTGGTATCTGGCCATATTGTGAAACCTGGTGTTGGAACCGATCTCAACAAAGAAATTTTTTATGTCCCACAAAGACCATACACAGCTGTTGGAACACTTCGGGACCAGTTGATTTATCCTCTTACTGTAGATCAAGAGGTCAAACCACTTACACGTGAAGAAATGGCAGAGCTACTGAGAAATGTCAGTTTCCCGTGTTTTCTTTTTATCCTGATCTTTTCTCTATGAGTATGCCTGTATGGTTCTTCTGAAATGTTGTTTTGAACATAATTGTGTTCTGCTTTGAAGGTTGACCTTCAGTATTTATTGGACCGTTATCCACCTGAGGAAGAGATAAATTGGGGTGATGAATTATCTCTTGGTGAGCAACAAAGATTGGGGATGGCTAGACTTTTCTATCATAAGCCTAAATTTGCAATTCTCGATGAGTGCACGAGTGCTGTCACAACTGACATGGAGGAACGATTTTGTGCTAAAGTTCGAGCAATGGGAACATCATGCATTACTATCTCGCATCGTCCAGCACTAGTTGCATTTCATGATGTAGTGTTGTCCTTGGATGGTGAAGGCGGTTGGAGTGTTCATGAGAAAAGGTTTGTATACAAGCTTTGCTCTTGCTCCGGAGTCCTCTGTTAAAGTATATATATATATACAGTGCTTCTCAGGTGCGGACGTCCGCACGCACTGTTCATGGTGCGGATGCGGCGTTTCCGGCGACCGGCGAGCCGGCGACTGTCATTTTTCTGCATTTTTGCAGATTCCGGCGGCTGCCGGCCGGCGATGGAGCTCGGGCCGGCACAGACGGGGTCGCCGGCGTGGGGGGAGCAAAGCCCAGTGGGCGGATACGCCGTCGCCGGCTCTCCGGTGGCCGGAAACGCCGCATCCGCACCGTGCGGACGTCCGCACCTGAAAAAAATTGTATATATATATATATATATATATATATTGAAAGCTGTAAACATTTGTTATTACAATATTGCTTTCACTTGATAAACCCAGGGACGATTCTCTAGTCCGTAATGAAGGTGGGAGAAGTATGTTAAAGCTTTCTGAAACGAACCGGCAGAGTGATGCAATGACTGTTCAGAGAGCATTTGCCTTGACCAAAAAGGTCTGAATATGTTTTATCTTGGTTGTTGATATATAGCATGTTCTTTTATTTTAATATATATATATATTTTTAAATTTAATCTTAACTTGGTTGTCTGTCTATTATAGGATTCCACAATCTCAAACTCAAAGTCGCAGTCATACATTGCTGACGTGATAGCAGTTTCTCCCTCTGCTGAGCATAATGTTACACTTCCATCTTTCCCACAGCTCCAAAGAGCTCCCAGAGCACTACCATTGAGAGCAGCTGCCATGTTCAAAGTACTGGTGAGTCTTTATACTATTATTCCTGGTGATGTCAGAGATGGATGCTATGTGACGACCACACATCTACCATCATAGTGAAAAACGGCAAATCCTTCTTTTACCTACTATCCAGATAATTAAACTTATGTGGTTCGTATTGACATAGTTTCAGCGTAGGACTTCACATGCCAGTCAGTCTCTTGCACTTTAACTGGATTCTCCATTTTCCATGAACTAGTGTCTGGTTGGAATTTAATTTGTCTAGATCCTGGTTTTAGTAAGCTAGGGAGTATATTAGATACATCTGGTGGCTAATCCTTGAATATCACTTGAATTATGGATATGTGGATAGAATTTAGTCTTGAAGATAATTTGGTTGAGATCTATATCTGACATGTAAATATATATTTTTTTTTGAAAAGAAACAACTTTTTATTAAATAAAAAGCAATTTACAAGGCGGACAGAATTATGATTGATCAGTTCTTGAAGTCTTTAGATTTTAACCAAATTATGATATAAATCATCATACATTTAGATTTGAGTGGGGATCTTGCAGTATCAGTCTGTGATTGCCATTAATTATATCACTACCCCTCTTCATTTCCCTCGTTTTCCTTCGAACTTCCTGCTTCTGCCTCATTTTTGTGGAACACTTACTGAAATCCAATTTTTTCTCATAGGCTTATCTTCCTAATTTTATCTTTTTGTTCAAGCCTCTTCAAACCCAGAGTTTATATCTAAAGCCTCTTCAAACCAAGACTTGGTGATAGCTTGCTATTTGGACTGGTTGCTGGCTGTTGAGGTTTCTGCAAAATGTCCATTAATCTATGATTTCTGTATGAATTTAGCAGGATCTGGTGGGAAGATCTGTCTTCTCTTATTACAGTAAAACTTGAGAAGAAACCTTCTAAATTTTGATGTATGGCAAACTATTTGATGCATGTGACACAATTTGTATTAGTCTTACCTGGACTGTTTGTAGTACAACTGATGGGACACTATAGTGTCAATGTGTTTGTGACTGCATTTCCCCTTCTTCATCATCCAATTGATGGAGCACTATAGTCTCACCATCTTTATGATCCCAAAGTTTGATATCTGTATTCAATTCTGATCCAATATGGTGTGCAGATTCCTACCGTTGTTGATAAACAAGGAGCACAGCTGCTTGCAGTTGCTTTTCTCGTAGTATCGAGGACATGGATTTCTGATCGTATTGCCTCATTAAATGGTATTATCTGTATCCTACCATGAATATGATGATTTAAGACATCATGTTATTGATGTGGATAACTTTTGCAGGAACCACTGTGAAATTTGTTTTGGAACAAGATAAGGCATCCTTTATTCATCTAATTGGTGTTAGTGTACTTCAGAGTGCAGCATCTTCTTTCATTGCACCTTCTCTAAGGTTACTTATCTGTTCAACAAAAGATCTCTTTATGATAATTATACACAGTTGTTAAAGTCTCACATTTTTATTCTCATCCCTTTTGTTTCTACTGTTATGTTAATTATCTTTTGTTTCGCAGGCACCTAAAATCTAGGTTGGCTCTTGGGTGGAGGATTCGTTTGACTCAACATTTACTTAAAAACTACCTGAAAAATAATGCATTCTATAAGGTAGCCATACAAGAGCATTTACTCTTTTTTTTTTTTTTCTTTGCCTTTGGGATTTGTAATGTTCTCTAATCATTTAACTATGAAAATCTCCTTTGTTAGATAAATTTGTTAAGCTCATGGCTAAAAGTTCTGTTGCATCTTTTGATAGGGTTAAGTTCTTAGCTTCCTTATGGGCCTCTGTATGCAAGAAAATTTAAAGATTACATTTTTTCCTCTCTTAATTTAGATTGCCAGCTATTTGGTCTAGGGTTCTTTGCCTAGGCTGTTTTAGTGACAGTTGAGCTTTTTAGTCTGTTCTAGGCTTCGAGCTGCCTTGTTTGATTTTTCTGTGGATTTCTCCGCTGCTTTGTATTATCCTTTTCTCATTCTCCTGCTATTCCAAAGAATAAAAGAAGAAGAAATTAAAAAACTATCTTGCATCTATATCATTTTTTGAGTCTAAAAGTTGTGTTGCATTTATATACTTGTTTATTAAGCTTCTTATTTAAAACTACAGTTCTGAAAGAAAATGTCCAAGTTCTCCTTTCTTTAGTAGATGG
This sequence comes from Potentilla sterilis, assembly GCA_963682095.1. Classification (NCBI taxonomy): domain Eukaryota; kingdom Viridiplantae; phylum Streptophyta; class Magnoliopsida; order Rosales; family Rosaceae; genus Potentilla; species Potentilla sterilis. The sequence continues at coordinate 17,885,762 of OY821764.1, forward strand.
CTTGCCCATATATGGTGACAAATTAATGTCATAATATTGTAGGTATTCAACATGTCGAGCAAGGACGTAGACGCAGATCAGAGAATTACACAGGACCTTGAAAAGTTATCCTCTGACTTGTCGGGATTGGTTACTGGATTGGTAAAGCCATCTGTGGACATTCTTTGGTAAGATAACTTTTGTCTAATCTTGTATAAATATGTCCAGGCATTATTTTTTCGTGACATACTTTGTCTTAGGTTCTTAAATTAATAGCTGTTATTTTTTAAGATAAAATAGTAAACTATTTACCTTGTGTTGTTAATCTTATGCACTGTTATTTATTAGGTTCACCTGGAGAATGAAGCTTTTGACTGGTCAGAGAGGAGTAATTATATTGTACGCGTATATGTTACTGGGTCTTGGTTTGCTCAGGGCTGCTACCCCTGAATTTGGTGATTTGACAAGTCGACAACAACAACTTGAAGGAACCTTTAGGTATTGTGAATTTAATTTCTGATTCCTCTATAGTTGATATAAAGCAAATCATAATAAATCCTGATATATTTTATACATTAGGTTTATGCATGAAAGACTGCGTGCTCATGCTGAATCTGTTGCTTTCTTTGGGGGTGGTTATAGAGAGAAAGCTGTAAGCTTCTTATATTCATTACGTCTTTTTTTTTTTTGGATACATATATTCATTATGACTTTGTATGAAATTTTTTTATATATTTTTATTTATGTGTTTTTCTTTGTTTACATATTTTGATATTGATCATGTTACTGTTCTTTAGTGGTCTAAGTTATGGTGCGAGAGACAATTTCACAAATGGCATACAGCGGAACAGAAAACTACAATATATATGTTTTTTTGTGCCCAATTCCCAGTAGGAAAAAAAAAAAAAAAACTTCCAAGTGCAGAGGGATAAGATGTCCAAATGTCCCACTCACTGCCAAAACTCCACGCTTAACTTTCGATACTCTTGAAACTATTTGATTTCCTTTCACTTTTAAGATGTCGACTTTCCTGTAACTCTGTTGTTCATGAAGTAACATACATGGAGATAACCTGTGTAAATAGTCTCCACAACAAATTCAATGCTACATGATAGTAAAGGAAATAGGGCTTGATGTTAATTAGTATTACTAGCCTCTTTGCGTGAACTGATGCATATTGCAGTTTTTTTGTTACTGGAGCCTTAAATCCAGAAAATGACAGAGATGGGTTGATAATATGCTTCCAACTTTTTTGTTTGATATTTTTAGCTCTCTAATTATCATTTATGTAACAGATGGTTGAATCAAAGTTCAATGAGCTACTCCATCACTCCTCGTCTCTTTTGAAGAAACAATGGTTATTTGGTATTCTAGATGATTTTATCACGAAACAGCTCCCACATAATGTGACTTGGGGACTGAGCTTGCTATATGCCATTGAACACAAGGGAGACCGAGCATTGATATCTACTCAAGGTAAATTCATAGTTTATAATAGTGATGCAGTTACAGTATTATTCTACCTTGCCATTCACATCCATATTATTGCAGGTGAGCTGGCACATGCATTGCGTTTCTTGGCATCTGTGGTATCTCAAAGCTTTTTAGCTTTTGGTGACATTCTTGAATTGCATAGAAAATTCCTGGAACTCTCTGGCGGCATCAACAGGGTTTTTGAACTTGAAGAGCTTTTAGACGCTGCACAATCTGGTACTGTTTTCTTTGTAACTTTTCAATCATATATATTCCTTCATTTTTAGATCGATTTGTATCGTTACTGATTAGGGAGATTAAATAGTGTTTCATAGTTGTATATTTACTGGTATTTTTTCATCATCTCCTTGTACTATTAATGTTTATCATCCGTGTTCATAAATTTGTATAATTATCCATTGCAACTTTCATCTTTATTCTAGCCTAAGTAATTGATCTTATATATTGGTAGGGTTTGAGGTTGGAGCCCTTGACCTAGGCTATTCCCTTCCATTTCCCCACCTCCCTTTCAACTTCGGTCAACCCAAGAGATTTACAATTTCTTTATTGTTGTATGGATATACCAATGGGATTGCTATTTCATAGTGAGTTGTCTTACATATATATTTGCAACGCAGTGGTTGGTTATTCTGGGGCTTTTGAAGCTGGTAACTTATCACCATCTGAGAGGGAAGGTCTTCCATCCGAAGACGCCATTAGCTTTTCTGAAGTTGATATCATAACCCCATCACAGAAATTGTTGGCTAGGAAATTAACATGTGATATAGTACCTGGGAAAAGCTTGCTTGTTACTGGTTAGTATATTCTCTCTCTTTTCTTTTCAGACTATTTGTTTATCTTGCTAGAAAATTTTAACATTGGAAAAATGCAATTCTAAAGGTCCGAACGGGAGTGGAAAAAGTTCTGTGTTTAGAGTTCTTAGAGGTCTTTGGCCCATCATGAGTGGAAGAATCACTAGACCATCTCAAGATGTTAACAGAGTTGATGGAGACGTTGGATCTGGTTGCGGAGTGTTTTATGTTCCTCAGCGACCTTACACATGCTTGGGAACACTCAGGGATCAAATAATATATCCTCTCTCGTTTGATGAGGCGGAGATGAGGGCATTGAAGTTGTATCAAGAAGGTTAGTTTCTTTTTATACAACCATTTGTTGAGCTCATTAGCCATGTAGACATTGATATTTGCCATATTTTTGTTGTGCTATATAAATTTGACATTTATAATCCGCCAAGGTGAAAGAGGAAACATATCAGAAATCAGATGTTATTTTCTGTGTAAAGTTATCAATTATTTGTTTGAGGACAATAAAAATAAAAAATTAATTAACAGCTGCAGCAAAAATTTGATCTCTCTCTCTCTCTCTCTCTCTCTCTCTCTCTTTCTCTCTACACATTTCATTTTCATGATCAAGTTGTTCTCGATTCAACATAGCATTACTGCCATCTTATCACCACAGAACGCATTAAACATACCCAAACCCTATATGTCTTCCTTCATAGGATGTTAAACTCTAGTGTTCCTTAGCCGTTGAATGATGTAGCTGAGACTGATTTTCAACACTTTGACAGGATCACTCTGAATTCTATTGCTTATGTAAATATCGTAGTATTTTTACTTTCATGATCTTGAGGCTTTGATGTGAAAAGATGAGACTAGGATAATATCATATCATCATTTTTTAAATATTTGTACTGTTCAAACTCAGGTGGAAAATTTGGCGACAGCACCAACATTCTGGACATGCGTTTGAGAACTATTCTGGAGAATGTCCGGTTAAGTTATCTTTTGGAAAGGGAGGAAGGTGGTTGGGATGCTAATCTCAATTGGGAGGACACACTCTCTCTCGGAGAACAGCAGAGATTAGGAATGGTAAGCAAAAGTTATCTTCAAAAGTTCAAATTTTTCTTGAGAAAGACTTTTTCTATTTTATTTCAAGGATTTCCTTGTTTTCATGTCTGATATGATACTTATGTTTTAACAGGCACGCTTATTTTTTCACAAACCTAACTTTGCCATCCTTGATGAATGCACCAAGTATGTGCCATAGCTCCTCTTTTTCCTTTTCCTTCTACTCTATATACATGTCTGTCAGTTATCTTGTTTTTCATACTTCGTTTTCTCATTCCTTTCCTTTTTGTTGAACCAATTGGTAGTGCTACAAGTGTTGATGTTGAAGATCAACTTTATCGGCTTGCAAAAGACATGGGTATCACAGTTGTTACCTCCTCACAGGTAAGTAATGCCATGATTATGTGAGGTGCACATTCAGCATTTTGGTGTGCTTTGGACTTTATAAGATTTGGTCTGTCTTTGTTTAGTATCTTATTCAGTTGTTCTTCTTGGAATACCAAGAGGAATTGATGGAATCTCATCTTCTAGACGTTTACTCTTATCTTTCTTTTTATGCCATGATTGCAGTCAATATTTTATCTATTACGCCTATCAAGTTACAAATATATCTTCTTTCGTATGTTCTCAGCGTCCTGCTCTAATACCATTCCATTCCCTGGAATTACGGCTTATTGATGGTGAGGGTAACTGGGAGCTTCGATCAATAAAGCAATGAGCAACCATATGCTGGGATCTGTAGCTAATCCTGTATACTGTGTAAGACAGTCCATTTAGCAGGCTTGTTTTTTTTTTTTTTTTTCTTCATACGAGTCTCAATAGAAGGCAAGCAAGAGGTCGGTTTCTATATCCAGAGACATTTACAATAGAGCGAGCTGTATTATGTTGCTCATGACAGGCAGCCTAAGAAGGTGGTGATCACGTCATTCTGTGTAGTGCACACTGTTGAAGTGCAGACCATAATATTGGAGCATACGGTTATGTAATAAACTCTTTAGGTGAAAGAAATCCAATATGTACAGTTCCCCCAATTTTCCCAGCATTTTGGGTTGTAAGAATTTATAGTATAGTTAAAATATTTAGCCCCCAACATAGAAAAAGAAAAAAGGTGTAGGTTACTGGGCATTTCACTGCAAGCTGTATCCTGACATTCGACCCCCTTTATAATTTGACATCCCAAGAGTATATAGCGTAGTGCCTGCAACTTGGGGGCTCTCATATTTTGGAGTTATGAATGCTTCACATGCACTGTTGCTTCAATAATAATCATAGAAGAATCCATTCTTTCAAGTTGGTGTTGAATTGGTGGCTGTATAATTTTATTCACATACACATTTTTTAGTGTTGAATTGCTCTAGGTCTAGAATTTTTTTGTCAACTGATTAAATACGACGTAACTAGTTGGCTAACTAGTTAATGCTAGGTTTCTGTTAGTTTCCAAAACGAAGAAGCAGAATATTAAGTCTTTAGGTACAAAATAGTGAAAATACAAATGATTTGTTATATGCTTGTAGGATTGTATACTTGTAGCGAATCACCAACGGATAAACTCAGTTTTGGTACTAAGAAAGTCGTTTTCTTTGGATCAGAAACATTTCGATAGGGTCCCTAGTATTTGTCCTATAGACTATAGCTTCTCTATCATGTGTTCTCTACGTGATTTCAGGAGCAAGTGATGAAATCAAATCAAGATTTGTGGGATTGGGTTTGGTGTCTTTCTCGCTGAAGTGGAGATACTTGTTGATGCAGAAAAGAAGCGAGGGCTCTGGGGGTTTTGGAGGGTCTTTGTGACAAGCGAGGGAGACACAAGACAGATGGTGCTATTGCAGGTTGCGTGTGGTGATGGAATCAAGGACAAGCTTACTAATCGAGCTGTTGCACTTAATCAATCTTCAAATCAACAAAGCATGCTGAGCCACAATAGTTGCTTGTCTCTTAACATGAACAATCTTGAAACCTTGAATTCGAGTTGCTTCCACCAATATTTTTAACATCCTCTGCCTAACGAAGAGTACTATTGCCAGAACAAAGTTTTTGAAAATTGTTGCGCGTGCTGAACTATAGTTATGTACCCAATTTTTTTTTTTTCAATGATCCAATTTTCTTGATCATTAGAAATCACAAACTTGGAAACCTAGCTTACATTTAGACCAAAGAAAACCAGGGAATCTGTGAATTTGCAACATTTTGTTAGCTGACTACAACAATTTCCAGCAAAATGATGACAAACTAGCTGTTACACACATACAAAATAACCATTCAAGTCCCCTAGTCCACAACCGCTACGCTGGGAGAGCTTTAGCTTTAGGGAAGGCCTTGAGATTGGAAACAGCGATGGTCTGTAACTTGCAGTCAGTCGTTATGAACTGAGCAGCAACATTCCCATCAATGGTGATTTTGCTGATCAAATTGAGCAAAATGTGCTCAAACTCTTCCCCATCAGTCCACTCATGAATATATCTCAGCCCTAAGAGCCAGAGGGTTCTGGCAGATCTTGTCGAAAAGCGGAAAGTTCTTCCTTATCATCACAAAATCTTGGATGGTTCTTCCCTCAGCTTCAAGCTTGGGCAATAATCACCAACTCCATCACCCAAGTAGATCATTCTTTTGCTTCCTGCAGTCGAAGCTTGGATTCTCTCAGTTATCACACTCTTGCACATGTTAGGAGGGCAAAGGCTACACCCATGCGGGGACTTGGTGAAACCCTAATTAACCCTTCCTTGCTTGTTCATCAACAAAACCAGAGTTGGTGTTGATTTCTGAGAAACATTCCTCCAGACCAAGATGCTTCAAGATGGTCTCGATGAAAAACGTATTCGCATCACTCACAATCCTCAAATCACATCCTAAAGCATGAGCTGCTTTAATGGCCGCCACAATTCTCTGATGAATCGGAGTCCTTTTGAGCACCTCCACTATGTCCTCGATTGTTTTTCCTTGCGAGTGAAGCTCCTTCATCATCCGATCCATGAGAGAGTTCCATGGCATGGTGGGGAGGAGTTCGTTGAACAAGTCGGTGGCGCCCAACCCGTCGACGACCCAGTTGTCGCGCGCTGTCGCAGTCGATGATGGTATTGTCGAAGTCGAAAACTACCACAACTCCGGCCATCTTTCAAAAGCAAGAAGCACAACAACAAACTCTTGCAGTACGTCTTGCTAGAGACCAATTCAAGTAGAGAAAGGTTGGTTGTTGTTGTTGTTGTTTTCGATTGCAAATGCAGGAAGATACATATGGGGGAGAAAGCAAGTTCAAGTGCTCTATGGATTAGGGTTTCAATGGAATATTACGTGGATAAACCGGAACAATACTTTCTAGATTCTAATATTCCAAAATGGTTCCCAATCCTACGAGAAAGAAACTTCTAATTAACAGGGAGAAATATATGAACATGAATATATTTCTGATAATCAATTGTATTTGATTGATATATGTTGCGACTATATGATCGACGTACTGATCGAGCGAGTTTGACGTGATGGAGATTGGGAGGGACACTCTACTCTCTCTGGTCTGTCAACTACCATGTTGATCTCTTTTCTTCTTCTTTTGAAATCGAATACCATGTTGATCATAAGATTCATAACCAGTTGGTAATTAGTGACTGCATATGCCGGACATCACTATAAAATTTTATGTCTCGAGTCTTGACCTAGCTTAGCTAGGAAAAACATGATGAAGAAGATGTAACTTGTACAGCTTTAGATGATGGTTATGGTTAATTACATCCACGGAGACTTTAGCTTACTGTGTAACTTGTATTCCACGCTGCTATATATTTACAGTCAATTTCATTATTCATTTGTCAAAACTCATGTGAGACTCTTCCAATTATTGCTTTCACATATTAACTTGTACACGAGAAAATGAGGTCGACTGGATGGACACTCAAAAAGATGGCAACCCAATATTGCTATTATTGCTTGGGATTCTCATTGTTTTGGGTTTATATGAATGCTCACATCAGTATCACAGTATCACAGTATCACTCACATGTCTACTGATGTTTCAGCCACCAAAGTTCACGTTCAATTTTTGCTCTCTTCTTTTATTAAAGGCTCACGCAACTTGTACAAGAGGGGAACAATATGTGAAGCCGTATAGAATACAAATTGTGTGATGCAACATCAAACATTGGGGAAAAGGTCTAAAGATTTATAATATCCATGACATTTTCTACAAATTTTCTTATACAAATCTTCATCTGCTTGGAACTTAAGCCAGAACAAGATAGTACAAGGATATATATATATATATATATATATATATATATATATATAGTTCCTATCTAGAGCGGATCTCCGCTTTGAAATTAAAGTGCGGAGTTCTCTATTTAACACACTTTTCGGTCACATTTTTACATCTCCACCGTTCAATATGCAAGTATATACATATATATCACTTATGCCAAATTTCATCTAATTCGGTGACCATTTGAATATCCGTAATCGTGATATACACGAATGGTTCATATTGAATATATTCAGTATGTTCACTGATTTTTTGTACTTTTGATACCTTAACTATCACCAAATTTAATGAAACTTTACAGAGCTGATCTATATGTATATACCTACATATTGAATGGTGGAAATATAAAAATTTGACAGAAATGTGAGTTAAATTTAAATTAAAGCGGAGCTCTATTTTGGATAGAAACTATATATATATATATATATATATATATATATATATATATATATATATATATATATAGTTCTGTTCACATGCTTGAAATTAATGGATTTGTCCTGAGCCACCTATTGGCCTTAAAACCGAAAATATATATTTCCTTATAAGGATAATGACCTGAGTGGTACCTCACCTTTCAGCCTTTATAAACTTTGGTATCTCACGTTTGGAATATATCAGATTGGTACCCCATATTTGAACCCTGACATAGCTTTGGTACTTGTGCTGTTAAAAGACAGAATATTCCTTTAAAATTTTATGTTAACACTGTCAAAAAGACTAAAATACCCTTAATCCTTGTTTCTTTTATTTTTCTCTCTCTTATTAAGTTTTGACGGAGTGTGGTGGGCCCATAATTTTGTTTATTCAGCATATTACATATATATAATTTATCCTCTGTACTCAAAGGTAAACAGTTAATTTTAATCATTAAAATATTTCTTCTCAGCGTTTAATTTATTTAGAAAATATTAGAATCACTGAAAAAGAATTAAAAGACAAAAAAGAGAAATTGAAAAAATTAAAAAGCTTCAGAGAAAGGTTACCCAGACATAGACAAGGATATTGAGAGATAATTTTTTTATTGCATAGAAAAAGAAAAAGAAAAGTGGAACTTGTGTTTTCACACAAGACATATCCAAGAAAACCAATACTCCATTGAATACGCTTGTAGAGTCCTAAACACTCTATACGACGAGCATATTCATCTCCAGAAAGAAATAGGAGTAGAAGAACTTGACCCCTCTAAGCCAAGCATAGTTGAATTTCTAGATCACATATCTAGAGACAAGACTACTGAGAAAGTAAAAGAACAACTCGAGAGATTTAATCTCAGAGTAAATCAGCTAGAAGAAATTCAAACAAAGATATCAAAGCTTGAAATCAAGCTTGATTATCTTAAAGAAAAATAATATCTTTCAGATATTGAAAAGAAATTAGTAAGAACCGAAAATCTTGCAAATAATATTCATTAACAAGCAGTTGATTTAAAGGGTACGCAAGAAAATCTAAAACAACTTTTAGAAACCCTTATATGCCGTATAGGATGAAGCAAAAGGTTGAGCTAAGATTAAGACAAGAAGACGTAAAAGCTTTAAGTCTTTATCTTCCCACAGAAAAACTTGCTGAAAATGTTGAGGCAATAATACATCAGCAGAATTACAGAAATACATATCTTCAAGAAATAGGGAAAAATATGAAAGAACAGATCCAAGAACTAAGCACGAAAATCTCTAGCCTACAGAAGGGTATAGAAAAAATGAAAGAAAATTCAACCGTTGAAAGAATCAACGAAGAATCACTAGCACAAACAGTAGCTAGTAATATCATTATACCACAACCAAAGATAGAAAGTGGGTTCAAATTCAGTGAACCTAAGCTATTAAAATGGAAAGAATCCAAAAGGGATACAAAGATGTTAAGTAGAGTCTTCAGCAAAAGACATACTGTACCAGCAGTACAGCTTATAAATGCTCAAGAATTTGAGTATAACGAAATTGAATCTAGCGTAAGGGAAGCCTCAGCACCGAAATTTAGATTCAATGAGATTTATAAGAAATGATCTTTTATTATGGATTCTCACAGATTCAAGATGTTAGAACTAACAGTACCAACAACTGGTGGTGAAACAGACATCAGACTAATCACTTCTAAAGAAGTGAGTGAAGCATTTCAAAGAAAATATTCTTACATGCACATTGGTGCAGTCCAAATATCCATAAAACTCTTAGCAAGAGACGGTATAGACTGTTCGGTCTTGTGTATTCTGCAAAACGACAGAATAACAGACTTCAAGAAAAGCCTGTTAGGAATAGTAGAAGCTTCACTATGCAACCAAGTTGCATATTTCAACGTCTTCCCAAACTTCACCACTCATCTGAAAGACGCAACACACTGCCTAAGATTGAGAATCAAAATGAATGGGATTGCCATGAGACAAGGCATGATGGAACTTGCCGTTGACTATAGGATCTATTACAAGCTAATGAGCTCCAATGTGACACCAAATACTAGATTCGTCAACAGTCCTGGTCTTACAACATCTGTCCTTACCAGTCCTAGAAATAATTCCCAACAAAAGCACATCACAAAATGGGATGAAGTATCATTCCCTAGAGAATGGAATTTAATACCTCCTGAGAGGCAGATACAAAGCTCTAATGCTTCCATCTATGAAGACACTGGAGGAAAAATAAGTCTCCAGCTCCGTAGGCATTCTTTTGCTAACTATGAGCAAGCAAGTACTTCAGGATCAATTCCTGAAGAATCTTTTGAGGAAGAAGAAGACTCAAAAAGACCTATAAGGATGCTTAAGGTAGAAGGGTTGAAGGAACTCTATAAGCAGAGAGAAACTTGTGAAACCTTAGAAAGGTTAGAAGAGATAGTTAAAAAAATTTCTTTAGTACAAATTAAAAGAAAAATTCTACCTTACCAAGTGGCAGAGGCAGAAGCAAGCACCATGGATGCTGAAGCAAGTACCATGGATGCAGAAGCAAGCACTAGCCAACCACCATTGGCAGGAAACACTATCATCAACAACATTACCAATAACCCTACCAAGATCATTAGAGAAGAACAAATTAAACTTCCTAAAGGACAGCCGCCTACAGGAAAGATAGGAGAAAGAAGCTCCCAAAAATACATTCATACAGAACCACTCTGGGGACAAGCAATCTCTGAAATAAGGGTTTATCTAGACCTCGATAAAGTAGGAGATAAAAGAAAAACCATAGATAACTGGGCAGCCAGTTTAAAGCTAACCCAAGCCCTGGTTTTATCCAAATTCCACTATAAAGAAGCCCACGCTTACTATGAAGCAACCCTAACGGGAATAGTTCAGAAATTGTACAATTCTTTTAAGAGAAGTAATAGTTGGGCAGATTGAGAAGCAAAATTAGCTAAGACTAATGACCCAATGGACATCGCTATCCCTATATACGCACAATTTTGTGGAGATATAACGGAACATAGTGAACAAACTAAGGAAAGAGCTAAAGCAAACATCCAAAAATTAAGCATATGCAATATGAGGTATTTTGAAGAATACACAAATGAGTTCCAAAACTACTATTGTACGATAGGAGATTTGGAAAACATAGATCTTATTAGAACATATTACAGAAAATTACCAGAACCCTGGAATAATGCTGTAGCACAGTCCCTTGAAGAAAATCCTTTAGAATATTTTTCTATAGGAGGAATAGCAGAAAGAGTAAGAGACCTGTTAAGAAAACAGTGCACAGAAAATCAAAAGTCAAAAACTGCTAAGAAACAACTCAGAGAAATTGAGAATATGTGCCCAAAAATCTTAGACACACCAACACAATGGAGATGTCATCTCTACACTGATAGAAAAAATAAGAGCAGGTTTAGAAACAAGAAATACAATAAATTTACTTCCAAAAAGAAGTACAAGTTCAGAAAAAGCTCTGAACAAGAAAAAGAAAAAAGATCTCCTAGAAAGAGATTTTTTAAGAAAAAAACTCCGAAGAAAAATGCTTCTAGAGACACAAAGCCCTGTAGATGCTGGCTTTGCAAAGCTGAAGGTCATTATGCAAACGAGTGTCCTAAAAGGGATAAAAGATCTTCTAAAGCCCTTCTAGCAGAATACGATGAAGTCGTAGAATATGCAAACATAAAAGGGTTTGAAGTAGCCTATTCTGATGAAGAGAATGAATATGTATATTCTCTTGAAGATACATCAGACAGCGATACGGAAAGTACCTCTAATAGCTCCGGAGAAGAAAATGAATACAGTTATAGACCTATATTCATGTTGATCCAAAATTGGAAAGAAAAAATCACTGATAAAATCAGTCAGTTTACTCCAAGACCTGGAGCTTTCACTTGTGACTATTGCAAGTGTGAAGATAATAATACAGTACCCATGTACTGTAAAGAAACAGGAGAAACCTATCATAAAGAATGTTTCATAGCAGAAGTAAGAAGAAAAACAAAAGAATCTGACGCACATACACTAGTAAATCAAGAATATGATATATTCCTTGATCAAATCCAAAAATAGGATCTTGAGAAAAACCTCGAGAAAATGAAGTTAGAAACTTCAAAAATTATAAAAGAAGAACCAAGTCCCTCAATAGCAAGAACGTAGCCAAACGGAGGTAAAACCTGAACCCCGTCAAGAAGAGGAAATGATTATAATTAAACCCTTTCATAGAGCTCACTAGAGAAAAAGATACCATCGAAGATACAGTTCAACCAGTAAAACAGGTTCAGACAAGTATATATAGCAATTATATTACTGTAGGTCTGAAATTTCTCAACTATAAGAAATACCATCTACATGCTTTTGTAGATACTGGTTCAGGCTATAGCCTAGCAACGAAATATGCTATTCCTGAAGAATATTGGGAAAAGTCTGATAGTGCAGTTACTGGAATTGGAATGGGAGATAAGGCGTTTACAATGAGCTATGCAGCCAGAAACGTCAAGATCTCGATAGGCGGAGGAACCTTTACGTTCCAAAAAATTTGGCAGAGTGAAGCCCAAGGAGCCGATATGCTAATAGGAAATGATTTCCTACTTCAGCAAAGAATAATACAAACCCTCGAAATGATCGGGTTTGAAAAGAACAACAAGTTATACTGGGAATCCAGATTACTGGATGCAGTCAGCATTGCAAGTAAAGGATTCACAGAGCAATATCAGAAGTCGCGAGCCAAGAGTGGTGATCATAAAGCACCTTTTGAACCGATTATGCAACCGGTATTAACATTTCAAGAACACCAAGAAATTGTGCAAAATGAAGCGACAACTTCGGAAGATTCAGAATCAGAGGAAGAACCTCAAGATTCAGACAGCTCGGATGGTGAAGAAGAATTCATCCGAGAACACAATCTAAAAGTATACATTAATAAAATAGAGCAAAAGAAAATCCCAAAGCTCGTTGAGATAGAAAATCTACTGAAACCCATAATCAGTGAAGATCCCCAACTATACTGGGAAAGAGACTCGGTATATTGTCAGCTAAAAATGCATGATGCCAATGCAATATGCCATGTCAAAGCCATACCTCATTATAGAGATGAAGATCGAAAAGAAATGGAGAGTCAAATTCAAGAATTGCTTGAAAAGAAATTAATTAGACCCTCAGATAGCCATCATCATGCTCCAACATTTTTGGTTAGAAACCATGCAGAACAACTAAGAGGAAAAACAAGGATGGTCATAGATTATAGAGACGTCAATAAGAAAACTGTTAAAGATGGCTATCAAATTGCTCAAGTCAGAGTCTTGATAAATAGACTAAAAGGAGCAAAGATATTCTCAAAGTTCGATGCAAAATCAGGCTTTTGGCAAGTAAGAATGCACCAGGATTCCATAGCCTTAACAGTCTTTGGAACTCCTCAAGGACATTACGAATGGCTTGTAATGCCGTTTGGACTTAAGCAAGCTCCATCTATCTTCCAAAGAAAGATGAATAACATATTTAAGCCATACTCAGATTTCTGCATAGTTTACATTGATGACATTCTAGTCTTCTCTAAAACTATGAATGAACATCTGAAGTATCTTGAGCAAATTTGCAAGCTCGTAGTCCAGAAAGGAATTATCCTTGGACAAAAGAAAATTTATCTTATAAAAGGAGAAATTGACTTCCTTGGCATACACGTCAAGGATGGAGAAATTCGTCTTTAAGAACATATAGTAAAGAAAATAAGCCAATTCCCTGACAATATCCCAGATGCAAAGTCTCTACAAAGATTTTTGGGAGTTGTTAACTTTGCGAGAGATTTTATTCCTCAAGTGAGTGGTCTCACTGCTCTTCTCTCTCCCAAGACAAGCATGAAAAAGAAATGGTCATTTACAACGGATGATAGCAACACCGTTAAGAAAATTAAAGAGCTCACAAAAATCCTCCCCCCTTTGCAGTTACCCGAAGAAGGTGACCTGATTATTTTACAGACAGATGCAAATGATTATTATTGGGCAGGAGTAGTTTTAGCAATAGCACCGAATACAAATCAAGAAAAGATTTGTAAATTCCTGTCAGGAAAATTTAATCCAGCATAATTAAATTATTCCACAGGAGATAAAGAGGTTTTAGCCCTAATTAAATCCATTAAAGGAGCAGAAGCCTTTTTAGGAAACAAGTTTCTGGTCAGAACAGATAATAAGAGAGTAAAAAACTTTAAGAACTATAAGCTTACAGATGCAGCTGATAGAGGAAGAGTTCTTAGATGACAGATGTTTTTATCCCATTATAAATATGATGTTGAAATGATTGCAGGAAACAAGAATTATCTGCCTGACGCTCTCACCAGAGAAATGGCAATGTTCGAAAGGGATGAAGGCCGTAACCCAAGAAGCAGAAGGCCCGAACCTGAAACAGAAGTTGAAGAAAGAAGAAAGCCCGATTTCGGAACAAGAACTAGGCCTGAAGACAAAGGATTAAAGGACAAAGCCCTACAAGAGAGATACAAAGATGGAGACAAAACTGTTGGACCATTACATGATGGACCAGGTTACCAATATCTGGTATCATACTCTCCTGCTGGATCCAGTAGCGCCCCTGAAAAAATTCAGCCTGACCCGATAAGAAGAGAAAATAATCCAAAAGATAAGCAATCTTCCAACCCAGAAGAAGAAACAATTGTAAATGAATATTTACAGTATCCCAGAGCTACAGTCACAAATGATTGGTTCCAAAGAAGACAGCCTTATAAGGCAAGAACCACTGACATGATAACATCCCTCAGATTACCAGCAGTAAAAGGACTGAGAAAGATTTTTAATCATCCTATGAGGATTTATGAAAGACCGGTGTTCAGAACCAGCAGGAATTTGCAGCTCAATCAGAGAATTATCATGGATAATATTTTAGCTGCATCCCGAGAAAATAATGAAGCACTGGTACTACAAGCCCTGGAAACTCTAGCTGAGGAATTTTGCAGCTACAAGTTAGAAGAAAAGGAGCAGCATCTCAAAGAAAAGCTGGATATACAATACCTCGAGAACCCTGAAAGTGCTAAAGTCCCACTTTTAGCCCTATCGGAATTTGAATGGTTCAGTTTCCATAATCTCTTAGGAGATTTCAAGAACAGAAAGGCTCTTCCTTCAACCTTGCTAGTATAGCAGGTCCTTATTATGGAAGATACTTGGTTGATGTTCAAGCAGAACATCCGCAGAAGAACAAATTATGGTTAATTGAGAATGGTTTTGTTCATAACCTTTGGACGAAAACCAACAAAGACCTAGAAGGTCTCCCTGAAGCAATTTACCAGGCAGTCAAGAACATTAGACCAGATGGTTGTACTCTGAGATTAAAGTTCATTTCAACTCCTCCTGAATGGACTAAAGAGGAAGGGAGAAAGAGTTATATTTCTCCTTATCATTATGTCAGAATTATCCAGAGTTGTGCCTCTCAAGCACAAAAATGGTCATCAAGCAATTGAAGACCTAATCAGAGTATCCCTTGGATGAAGGCAATGGCGATAATTCGTATCCAGAACCTAATCCAGAAAGACGGTGACACTACCCTTCTGGCCAGAGGAGAAAAGATTATAGTTACCAGCTATAACCATCCACCTCCAGAGCACTGTGATCTGTATAAGGCCCTAGAAAGGCGAGAAATCGATGGTACGTTAGCAACTACCACATGGATAGAAAAATTAGAAAAAGAGCCAGAATTCAAGGATCCGTACGACTCAGATATGGAATCCGAAGAAAATAATGACTCTGGAGCATCTTTTGCTGATGAGGAATTGCACAACATCAATAATAGGATGTAATATTAGCCTCTAACGCATCAGGACAAGTAACTTTAGGTGAGTGGGATCCATTTAGTGGAAGCCAGCCCAGATGTAAGATAAGTGTGTGAAATAAAGTTGCTGCCGACGCTTAAGGACAAGCTCCTTTAGAAAAGTGGAAGCCAGCTGCTAAGATAAGGATTCCTCCTGTCTGCTTTTCTTAATGGAATTCAATTCCGGTTTGAGATCCGAAGACTATTTAAGGAGACTGAAAGCTCAAAGGAAGGCATTCGAAAATCAAGGAAGGAAAGAGGAGTCTGAAGTTTGAGAGCTTGTGAGAAGTTTGTGAGTGTTTTAGCATAGTAAAATAAGAGTGAATAGTGAGAGTGTGGTTTCTTGCTAGTCATCTGGTGTGGTGTGCTTATTTTTCAAGTAAGTTTGTAATTTAAGTCAAAATTATGCGTAGCTAAACAACTTTTAGTTGTTTACCTAAGTGTGAGGCTTTGGGTTATGTATATGAAAGTATGTTTGAGTAAATAAACTTCAGTTGGTGTCCCCCATATCCGTCTTTGTTTAAACTTCTCAAACCCCAGGTGGACCACTACCTTCTAGGAGTGGTATTTGAGACATAATTTGCTATTGTTGCTTAACTAGGACTTAAGAAAGCCATGTTGACTTGTTTTGCTAAAACTTAAGAAACTTTCCAAACTAAGACAACAGTGATCCAGCCAAGATAGTAACCGTTTAGACAATAGGTCGTTAGGTGAATTTGACATGTTGAAGGCTAGCTCTTAGAATAGATAGATAATTAAGGTTTAGTAAGCAAATAGATAGTAGGCAATTAAGTTCTAAAATAATAATAAAAAAAAATATAAATTTCTGAAATAAGAGTAGTCCAGTCATTCAAAGTTCAAAAATACAGAAGTTTTGACTCCGTTAAATAGATAACAACTCTGAGTACTAAATTTAGGATAAAAACTAAACGTGTGGTACCAATATAAAATTTGATAAACGTGAAGTATCAATACTTATAATACTGAAAACGTGAGGTACTATCGAGGATAATATTCCTTCCTTATAAAACCGAATAGACGTAATAGAGTCTACCACCCCAAATGTATTTCTGAAAACTACCCCACACTCCACACCCCACACCACTTGGATATAATATTCATTTAAGAGCAAGAAGATAAAACTCCCGCCGTCACTATAGTGAAGAGTTTCTTTTTTATCTGAACTATAGGTAAGAGTTTATAGTCCACAATATTCAACAGTATATATATATATATATATATATATATATATATATATAAACTGCACCATTCTGGAACGTGACGACTTGTCCTTCTGGAACTGTTGCATCGGACCAAGTGACCAACAAGAAGATTATTTAGAGTTTACGGTTCAGGGCTATCTGAATCTAAACCTAAACTCGGAAAAGTCCGGACTCCATATCCAACGTTTAAGCATTACTAAACTCGAACATGGGATGGTCACATACACTTCATGTTCCATCGTTGACTCTCTAATCTGCAACCCACAAAACTTGTGTGTTCATTTCGATCAAACTGTAAGTACAGGTAGTACTTGATGTTTCTTTTTTCTGGGTTGGGTTGTGTTTTCTTGAAGGAAGTCAGCTTCTAAGTTTATAAAAAGCTTATCTTGAAGGGTTAGTTTGCAGGAGCTTGAGTGATCATGGATCCAGAAAAGAATGAGGTGTTTATTAGCAGCAACCAATTCGTTGACATTGAGAACGTTGATTTGTTGGAGAAGGAGGGGGAGAGTAATGAGAACAGTAGGACATACAGCTACAGGGAACCGCTTCTGACCAGAAGGATCACCAACACAACTTCTCAGATTGCCATTGTTGGTTCCAATGTCTGCCCCATTGAGAGCCTTGACTATGAGTAAGCAGCACTTTCACATTTTCATGTTTTGGTTTGTTGTTTGCAACAATTTCTAATTTGTTACATGATCTTTGTTCCTCTTGATCGAGTTGTCTTCGATTTGAGCTTTCTCCCAAACCCAAGATTTGGGTTTGATTAGTTGCCATATTTGTGTGAATTTTGTAATTGGATCTCAGCTATGTTGCTGGCTTTGGCATAATTTCATCTTAGATGTCTTTAGCTTGTGCAAAGTGCAAACAGTATTTGAAGTTGTGCTCTTGTAAGGTCTTCATTTCCCACCTGATATTGAGTAAACAGTAATTTTGGCAACTTGTGGACTTTGTGGAAGGACATTATTCACAGAATGTTTGAATTCTTGCTGAGTTGTTTAAGCACGTTGCAGGATTTTCGAAAACGATCTATTTAAGCAGGACTGGAGATCAGCAAAGAAGAGTCGGATACTTAAGTATGTGGTGCTAAAGTGGGCATTGGCACTTGTCATTGGGCTTGTGACTGGCCTAGTTGGCATCTTCAATAATATTGCAGTCGAGAATATTTCTGGATACAAGTTGCTGTTGACTACCAGTTTCATGGCGAAGGAACAGTAAGCCTCGTTACAAGTTTTCTACCACCTGAATCTATTTATTTATCTGTTACTTGTTCATCCTTTTTGTACAATATAAGGTTATCTAGATATGAAGATGACATTAAATCGGTTTTAGTGCAGATATTACATGGCTTTTGCAGCATATGCTTCAATGAATGTAGTTTTAGCAACAACTGCTGCAGCTCTATGTGCTTTCATTGCTCCTGCAGCAGCAGGTTCTGGTATTCCGGAGGTTAAAGCTTATCTAAATGGAATAGATGCATATTCGATACTGGCTCCAAGCACCCTTTTTGTTAAGGTATACATATGTTGATGTTATTTTTCTCCCCTCACCCCTTTTATATGTGTTCAAACATGTAGACACATGGGCATACAGGAAAATTAGATGAACATTGTTGCTACATTTTTCCTTCTGATATACGTTTACAGAGCTGAATTATGCTTTATGTTAGACATCCTCCTGGTTCTCAATATACTGGACTCAAATTTCTTTGATAAACGTGAAGCAAAGTTCTTTATATTCAGTCTGATATCATTCTGTATTGTTGCAGATTTTTGGTTCCATTCTTTGTGTTTCTGCCGGATTTGTTGTTGGTAAAGAAGGCCCCATGGTACATACAGGTGCTTGCATAGCCTCTTTGCTTGGGCAGGGGGGTTCTCGCAAGTATCATTTGACCTGGTCATGGCTAAGATACTTTAAAAATGATCGTGACCGACGAGACTTAATTACATGTGGTGCTGCAGCTGGTGTGGCTGCTGCCTTTCGTGCTCCGGTTGGTGGTGTTCTCTTTGCCCTTGAAGAAGCTGCTTCATGGTACTCTCAGTCTCTGATAAGAATAATGGGTTAGAGAATAAAGTAGTTTAAAACAGCAGAAAACAGAAAGTGAATATGCTTAGAACAGAACTCTAACAATGGTGAAACAAAATGGGTTTAAATTTGCAATTGCATCGAGTTGGCCCATGCCAGCTAATCAACTACCCTAAACTTTCATAACTCAATAAGTATTGTTTACATTATTTCCTATGCTTCAATAATGCTGCTGTGTTCACATCACAGTTGCTTTCTCTTTCCTACAATCTTAAATTTGCCAAGCCTTCTAGAAATATAGACTCTACCAATATAGTTTCTTCAGGTTAGTAGAAATCTTACATACTGTAAGTGGTAGAAGTGATGTTTATTCTGAACACATTATGGGACATAGAAATGTGACGGATTTAAAAAGTGATCCAGCAGAGATGATTTTTCTTGATTCTGGGTACTAATATTGTGCAAAGTATTAGATTTGGGTGAATTATGTCTTCAATTTTGAGAACATTGGGGTTCTGATTTGTGTGTTCTCTTTGCTGACATACTTCAGGTGGCGGAGTGCACTTCTTTGGAGAACATTTTTCACAACAGCAGTAGTTGCAATTGTACTGAGAGGTTTCATACAGTTCTGTGCTACAGGAAATTGTGGCCTATTTGGGGAAGGCGGTCTGATCATGTACGACGTCAGTGCAGCTGATGCAACATACAGTGCTCCGGATATACTAGCGGTATTACTCATCGGTGTTTTTGGAGGAATTTTTGGAAGCATATACAACTATCTTGTTGACAAGGTCATTCGAACTTACAGCATCATTCATGAGTAAGTCCTCATAGCTCAGTTCTGACATCTGAGACTTTCAAGGCATTGATATCACACTGCTATATTACTTGCTGATTTATTGTTTACTTCCCATTTCTGTTAAGCTTCTGTGGAATTTGTTAATCTGCAGAAGGGGTGCAGCTGCAAAAATCTTACTTGTTATCACCATTGCCCTATTGACGTCATCTGTTTCTTATGGCTTGCCATGGTTTGCAACATGCATCGAATGCCCTACTGATGTGACTGACTGTCCAACTGTTGGTAAAGCTGGCAACTATATAAGCTTCAACTGCCCATCAGGCTATTACAATGACATTGCCTCCCTCTTTCTGAACACAAACGATGATGCTATTCGTAATTTATTTGGCACCGATACAACAAAAGAGTTCCACATATACTCTCTTTTCATCTTCTTTGCTGCTGTTTTCATCCTTGGCGTTGTTACATATGGCATTGCTATTCCCTCTGGGCTTTTCATCCCTGTCATACTAGCCGGAGCTTGCTATGGTCGTCTTGTTGGGAGGTTGTTTGAATCATTATCTAGTCTCGACACAGGCCTCTTTGCTCTCCTTGGAGCTGCCTCATTTCTTGGTGGCACTATGCGGATGACAGTTTCCCTATGTATCATATTGCTTGAGCTGACCAATGACTTACTGTTGCTTCCCCTGGTGATGTTGGTACTGCTAATTTCAAAAACTGTGGCCGATAACTTTAACAAGGGAATTTATGACCAAATAGTTAAGATAAAGGGATTGCCTTATTTGGAGGCTCATGCAGAACCTTACATGAAGAATTTGGTCACAAGTGATGTTGTTTCAGGTCCATTGGTTACCTTTTCAGGTGTTGAGAAGGTAGGCTATATTCTGCATGCTTTGAGGAGTACAGGGCATAATGGATTCCCAGTGATTGATGAACCACCTTTCTCAGACACTCCGGAGTTGTGTGGTCTTGTTTTGAGGTCCCATTTGCTTACTTTGCTCAATGGTAAGGTCTTTTCAAAGGAGAGGGTTCTTCAAAAGGACGAGATCTTACGCAGATTTGGTGCATTTGATTTTGCTAAGGCGGGATCAGGAAAAGGACTCAAAGTAGACGATCTTGATATTGAAGAGGAAGAGATGGAAATGTATGTTGACCTCCATCCTATTACAAATGCATCCCCATACACAGTGGTTGAGACAATGTCACTAGCCAAAGCTGCTATTCTGTTTCGACAACTTGGTCTGAGGCACTTATGTTTGGTACCAAAGAGCCAAGGGGTAAGTTCCTTCTCCTTAATATATCGAGTTGATTTCCTTATACGTCTTCAAATCCATTTTTACATTCTTTCTGAAGTTCAGCTAGAGTTCCAGTGCTCATCAAACTCTGCAAGCACACATCTAACATAGTTATTGTCTTTGTTTGCAAATGGCAGAGATCTCCAATTGTCGGAATTCTGACACGGCATGACTTCATGCCGGAGCACATTCTGGGACTCTACCCTAATATCAAGCCTCACAACAACTAGATCAAGAAGGTTGGTTGCTTTTTTATTTTTTATTTTTTTAGAACAAAGAAGGTTGGTTGATTAAATCCAACAAATTTTTTACGGTGCAATATTATCTTGTTCTTCGATTGTTTTAGTCAGTGATTGCACTTTGCAACTTAAGAAGGTGTATGCAAAGGCAAGGTTTTGTTTGAAGAATGTATATAGTTATGAGCTGGAGTTAACTCGCTCATGTCCATTGTATGTCAATGTTCATGGATATGTATAAAGAACTTTGCAAAACTCTTTTAAGACCCGCCCATGTACATGTAGAATAGACTGGGATAAAATTCATTTCTCATGCACAGCCGTATACACTATTGT
This sequence comes from Potentilla sterilis, assembly GCA_963682095.1. Taxonomy (NCBI): domain Eukaryota; kingdom Viridiplantae; phylum Streptophyta; class Magnoliopsida; order Rosales; family Rosaceae; genus Potentilla; species Potentilla sterilis. The sequence continues at coordinate 17,907,451 of OY821764.1, forward strand.
GTACATGAGTCTTCGTCCATGTTTCCCTTCCTTTGTGTATAGGCATTGTTTTGTACACATTTGAAAAGAACAAAATAAAATATATGGCCCCTTTCATTGGAAATGTAAATGATGCTATCGCCTCAAAGGTTCGCCATTACAGACTTTGAGCATTAAATTCTGAGAGGATGCAACTGTGCAACTGTGCAACTGTGCAACTGTGCAACTGTGCAACTGTGCAATCCTCGTTCCTACTGGCACAGGTAAAACCGTAAAATGCAAAGGAGCAGTATGGACATCTGAGAAATATGGAACTCATTTGCAGCACAAGTCGGTCAGAAAAAAATCCAGCAACAATTTATGGAAACTTGCCGTCACTTGTAGAGCAAGGAGGGGAATTGGATAAAGACAGCAAATTAGCCTGAGTTGGAATAAAGGTATCAACTTCAATAACGAATATCCTTTTCCTTAGAAGCTTATCCCACAATGGCTTCCCGGTTAGACCTGATAAAACAATATTACAAAGTGAACCTGTTAAAAGGAAAAGAAATTTGCAAAAAAGCAAAATGAGCTGCCGGACATGCGAAAAAAATTGCAATATCAGGTTTGACGGCAAACAATGCCAACATTCCACTATTCGCTTCATAATAGTCTCACCAAAAATGTCACTTTTATAGCAGCACAGCAGCATTGTGTATTCTACACTGACTTGGAGGAAATTGCACCATGAAAATGCCTAAACCAGGCAATGCAAAGAAAACAAGACGTGGATGATACAGTAATAAGTGTCCTGTCTATCATTTTCGTTTCAACTTCTTTCTCGGAGAGGCTTCACCAATTCTAACTTGGGAACTGGAAGAAGCAAATGTTCTGAATTTCTGAATGATTTTCCTCTCACTGATATGTACCATCAACGAATGGTACAACTTTTTCTCTTTTATACTACAACACCTTTTCAGTGCTTCAATGTCATCTTCTATTGAATTTTTACCATACAAGCTCTCCCGCATATCAGCAAGGGACAAGAGAGCATTACAAATAGTATTTGTCAGCAGCACAGCTTCACTGAACTCGGCAATTATGTCAGACAGTTTTTCACTATTATCTGATGGAATGCCGTGCATATACCCATTGGAATTTCCTGTAGTTGCTAAAGCCAGATCAATCTTATCATATGCATCCTGTTGTAACAACATTATGTACAACAAAAGCAGCAGCTCATTTGGGGGTTCCCCATTAAACGAAATCTCAAAATATTCTGAGTTGTGGCTGACACATCCGGAGTATCCTAATCTTCTCCACAAAGATAGCCTCGCTCTACGATGCTGGCCAGAAAACAAAGATGCACTCCAATGAAGTACAAGTTCCAAGTCGATATTCACAATGTCAAATGGATTATCTGGCTCTGTAAATCCGTATCTATGAAGAAGTGCAGCATTACCTAATAAGCCATATGTATTGAAGACCTGATAAACATAAGGCGAGGGTTCATAAAAATTGTTCCAAGTAGCATTTCACATCAGGCTTTAACTGTGAGTTGTGTGCCTGGATTATAGCTTTCTTACATGTATTGGAAGTCGATAAATGTAACTTGTACTAGGCAGTTTAATGTTGCATACTGCACTATACCATACAGTGCACAAGGAAAAGTTCAATGCTATGTACTACACCGTACAGTGCACAAAGGAAAGTTTAAGTGGGCACATAGTTCAATACTATATACTACACCGGAGAGATATAGTTTTGGAAATGGCATGCATTCCTCATAACTCATAACTCTAGAGTTATCCATGACAGATTGAATTCCTATTTTGCATTTTAAACATGCAGAGAGTGTTGTCATACCGAATGACATTCAATTTAAAGCACTAGTGACTAACCTCAGCTCCGGCTTTAACATCTTTGACCATAACCATCTCCAAATCATCACCATCACCATCACTAGAAGCTACATCATCAGTAGTATTAGCACCAGTAGTATCACTAACATTCAAACCTGAACTAGTAGAAGATGATTCATTAGCAGACTCATCCCCTTCTTCGCTACCACTCTCGGCCTCCGATTCACTATCTTCAGTAGATGCAGAGGTGTTCAAGTGCACATCCTCAGCTCCCGTTTTATGATTAAAACTGAACCAATCAACTAATCAATTAATAAATCAAAATGCCAATAAATAGACATCATCATTCATCATATTGTAGACTCTTACATGTCAGCTAATGGAACCATACCGACTCCGTGGTAGTGATCATCAACCTGAAAAGACCTAGAAGCAATGAGCGTTCTTGCAGCCAAGTACTCCTCAAACCCGAAAAACCTCTCAAATTGAGAACCAATTTGATCCCGCAGTGGCTCAATGCTCTCTTTCCAATCCTCCACCATCACTCCCCTGTCTTCCCTCACCGTCTCGTCCAGCTCCGTCCCTCTCAGAAGCTCCGCCGCCTCCTCCGCCGTCCACACCAACGGAATCGCCTCTCGCTCCGGCAACACCGCCAGGTACGGCGCCCACGGCGACTGCTCCCCGAGGCTCCGCTCGTGCATGATCGCCACCGCCAGGCCGAGGCTGCCGTCGAGGCTGGCGGCGTCGATGATGTCACGTGCGGAGGTGGTGACGACAGTGAGGCACGCGGCCTTGGGGATTCTGGCGACGGCGTCACCGACGTGGAGGTCGGCGAGGGCTGTGATGGAGAGGCCCTGGGTGGCGGAGACGGTCAATTCTAGGGCGTCGCTGCACTCGATGCCTTGCTGCTTCATCCACCGCTTGAAAGCCCTCACGCGCCTAGCCGCCATTTCCATCTCTCTCCTTCCCTCCCAAGTCCCAACTTCTCTGTTTTTTTTTTTTTTTTTTTTTTAAACTAAGTACAAGTAAACCTAAAGCTGGTTCAAAATGGTAATTATGTAATGAGAAATTCAGAATTACCCATTTTTTTTACCGTAAAAATCTACTTCGAGCAGATAGAGTCCTATTGTAACTTATAGGAGCTTGGGGCCTAGCCGCGGGAAACCACTACAAATGGTCAAATAGTTCTTGTTTTCCAACTTAGGCATAGTTTGGTACAGTTTTATTTTGAAAAAAAGTCAGATTTTAGGTAAATTTTTAAATTCTATTGTGTTTGGTAAATCAAATAATTTTTTTTTCTTTCTAAAATTATAGGTCACTGTCAGTAAATTTTAGAAGCAGCCTAATGGTTGTTTTTAAAAACTGCTGTCATAGAAAATATAGAAAAATAATATTTTATTGTATGACAGTAATTTTTAAAATAAATATTTACCAAACACGAGAACACAAAACTGTTTTTATTCACAGTTGATTCAATTTACAGCACAGCACCAACGGTCACAGTAATACCAAACTAGCCTTTAAAATCGAATCTCAAAGTTGTTAAAGTGGAAGTGATCAGACACTATATTCCAGTGTATAGTTGAAGTATCTCACATGCGCCTAGAGATTAACTTCTTAAGGTTATCTCCTACTCATCTAAATTAAGGGCTAAAAAACTCATTTAGCACTTTCCATCTCCAACCCCCTTAAATTAAGGACTACAAGGCGTGGGAGGGCTAAGTAGCCCTTAACAATGCCTTTAGCCCTTTGAGTAGGTGTTTGTTTATTCAACGAGACTCACTATTCTATTAACTTCTACATATTATTAGTGATAATTAACGTCTACCTCTATAATTCTATTAACCTCATCCAACAAATAATGAATTGTTCTAGGATAAAAGAATGATAGGAAAACTGTGTCTTTATTGATTGATAAGGAGGCTTTTATATAGGCATTACATCAAGTATCCCTGGTAATCAGAGATTCCCTATCTAATAAAGAATCTAGATAACTAGCCTTATTAGGACAAGACACACTACGGAAGTTACAGAATTAACCTTCCTTGAACACTCCCCCTTGTGTCGCGTCCGTAATGGTGCATAAGCTGTTGCCTCGTTAAAACCTTTGCCAGCAAACAAAAACCTCTTGGGCAAAAATAAAAGCATGGTCTAAGGAAAAAGAGTACAACGCACTAACTACAAGTAGCGAGACATGCATAACTAGACTCCCCCTGAAGTCTAGACGAGAACTCCCCCTGATGGTCAATCAGTCTTTGAGTTCAGATAAGCGACACATACCAATGCGCTTTACATGCTTCACAAATGTAGATTTGGGTAGAGACTTGGTGAACAGATCAGCTGTATTATCTTCTGAGCTGACTTGCTTCACTTGGATATTCAAAGTCTCTTGCTGTTGCTGATTGTTGAAGAACTTAGGCGAAATATGTTTAGTGTTATCACTCTTGATGTATCCCAACTTCATCTGCACAATGCATACTGCATTATCTTCAAATATGCAAGTTGGTCCCATCGTAGTAGACTCAAGTCTACTAGACCCTCGAATGTGAGATATAACTGAGCGAAGCCAAACACACTCTTTGACTGCTTCATGTAGTGCAATGATCTCAGCATGGTTCGAGGAGGTAGCAACAAGGGTTTGCTTGGTTGATCTCCAAGATATCGCCGTATTCCCAATGGTAAAAACATAACTGGTTTGGGAACGTCCTTTGTGTGGATCTGACAAGTATCAGCATCAGCGAATCCTACTATCACATCATTTGGTGTATCTGAGTAGGAGGGGGTAGTGCCGAAGTCTTACCGAGACCACGCCTTTGCATCCTCGGGTTCTGGTACGATGGCGGAAGCGACGGCGTCACGGCGTGCAGCCGAGCCTAGGCTAGGAACAGCGGTGGTGCGGCGGGCAGCCGGACCGGGGCCGAGTGTGACGGTGATCCGAGCCGTTGCCGGCGTCACGGGATGCAAGGGATCGGCTTGGTGCCGAATCCTGATGAGTGTATCGATAGTACAAGCCCATGTCACTGGTTCCTTTTAGGTATCAGAAGATGTTCTTGATTCCAACCCAATGACGTTGTGTTGGCGCCGAGCTAAATCTAGCTAAAAAGTTCACTGAGAAAGCAATGTCTGGTCTAGTATACTGAGCTAGGTATAACAAAGCTCCAATTGCACTGAGATATGGATATTCAGCTCCTAAGACCTCTTCGTCGTCTTCTTTCGGACGAAAGAGATCTTTGTTGATATCCAGAGTTCTAACGACCATGGGAGTGCCTGTAGGATGCATAACTTTGTCCATGTTAAATCGCCTGAGCATCTTTCGGACATATGCAGATTGGTGTACAAAGGTTCCACCACTTCAGTGCTCTAGTTCTAAGCCTAGGAAAAACCGAGTCCTTCCCAGATCTTTCATCTCGAATTCGGATTTCAAGTAGGTCGCGGTCTCATTGATCTCATCTAGAGTTCCAATGATGTTCATATCGTCAACATAGACGACGAGTATAGCAAATCCTGAACTTGTTCTCTTTATGAACGTAGAAGCGCACAACTCATCATTCTTGTATCCTTTCCCAATCAAGTAATCACTTAACCGTGTGTACCACATCCTACCAGATTGTCGGAGTCCATATAGAGATCGTCTCAACCTGATAGCAAATGAACTTCGTGGTTTTTGCTCACTTGACTTGGGTAACGAAAGTCCTTCTGGCACTTTCATGTACATCTCTGTATCTAGATCCCCATAAAGATACGCTGTTCCAACATCCATAAGCTGCATATTGAGTCTCTCTGAGACTACCAAATTGATTAAGTATCGGAAGGTAATAATATCTATGACCGGAGAATACGTCTCCTCATAATCAATTCCAGGGCATTAAGAAAAACCTTGCGCCATGAATCGAGCTTTATATCGCTGGACTTCACCATTCTCATTGCGCTTTTTGACAAAGACCCATTTATGTCCAACAGGCTTCACGTTCGGCGGTGTAGGCACAACCGGTCCGAATACTTGCCTTTTGTTTAGAGAGTCTAGTTCAGCCTGGATTGCTTCTTCCCACTTCGGCCAATCCGCCTTTCGTTGACATTCAGCAACAGTCCGGGGTTCCATTTCGTCGTCGTCAATGATTTCTTGAGCAACGGCGTAGGCGAATGCATCATCGATATAATGGAATTCATTTCCATAAGATTGTACATGCATAAGAAGTTTAGTGAGATTTTCTTGTTCTCCAACATCAACGGTGAGTGTGAGGCGTCCCCCAGATGATTCAGAGTTGATTCTTGGACATAGGTATAGTCGGAGACAATCTCGTGTGATGGCTCACAGTATCGATGATGAACGGATCGCTTTGTGCCTGGACACATGCCCTCTTTCTAGGTACACTGTCCTTGGAACCGATTGGTCTCCCCCTCTTTCTAGGAGGATCCGAAGTCGACGCCGGCCCTCCACTTGGAGGTGCCGAGCCTAGGCTGCCGACGACACCTAGGGTTGCGGGTTCGAGACCAGCAGCACGTGCTCGTGCTTGGCGAGGTATGTTGAGCCTTGCAGGTACATTTGCAGCAGGTATGGTTGATCTTGTCACTTTCACAATATCAGTAAAGGAGTCGGGCATCAAATCCGCAACCTTTTGAAGTTCCAATATGCGTTGTATTTTGGTCTCACACTAAGACGTGCGAGGATCATAATGAGACATAGTGAGAGAGAACCACGTCAATTCCTGACGTTCACTAGGGACGGATGTGGCCCCATCTCCCCCTAACGGCGGGAAGGATGTCTCATCAAAGTGACAATCTGTAAATCTTGCAGTAAACAGATCACTTGCGTAGGCTCTATGTAGCGGACAATTGTTGGTGCTTCATATTCAACATAAATAGCTAATCGTCGTAGTAGACCCATCTTGGTACGCAGTGGAGGCGTGATAGGCACATATACGACACAACCAAAAGTACCCAGATGCGAAATATCAAACTCGTAACCAGTTACCAACTGGTACACACTAAATGGTTGGCTATCTGTGGGTCGTAGACGAATAAGCATAACTGCATGTAATATTGTATATCCCCATGCCGATACCGGCAAGTTAGTGGCCATGACAAGGGACCGAGCAACAAGCTGTAATCTCTTAATGGTGGCTTCTGCAAGACCGTTCTAAATGCGGACCATTTAGATATTTCATGGTTCTGGTTGATGCATCAACGCGTTGGTCACACGTAGCGTTGTTGTCCACGAGGAATGCTGCATTTGCTAAACTCTTAGCTCAGATCATTAAGCTTCGGGCTCACCACCCGGACAATCCGATTAAGTCAATCAGACTGGATAATTCTGGAGAGTTTACGTCAAAGTGTTTTGATGACTATTGCATGTCAGTTGGGATTGAAGTTGAACATCTCGTACCCCACGTTCATTCTCAGAATGGTCTTGCAGAAGCCGCTATCAAGAGACTACAGCTTGTAGCTAGGTCTCTTGTCATGGCCACAAACTTGCCAGTTTCGGCATGGGGATATGCAATACTACATGCAGCCATGCTTATTCGTCTACGACCCACAGATAGCCAACCATTTAGTGCGTACCAGTTGGTAACTGGTTACGAGCCTGATATTTCGCATCTGCGTACTTTTGGTTGTGCCGTATATGTGCCTATCACGCCTCCGCTGCGTACCAAGATGGGTCCACAATGACGATTAGCTATTTATGTTGGATATGAAGCACCAACTATTATCCTCTACATAGAGCCTATGACAGGTGATCTGTTTACTGCAAGATTTGCAGATTGTCACTTTAATGAGACATCCTTCCCGCCGTTAGGGGGAGATGGGGCCGCATCCGTCCCTAGTGAACGTCAGGAATTGACGTGGTTCTCTCCCACTATGTCTCATTATGATCCCCGTACGTCTCAGTGTGAGACCGAAATACAACGCATATTGGAACTACAAAAGGTGGCGGATTCGATGCCCGACTCCTTTACTGATATTGCGAAAGTGACAAGATCAACCATACCTGCTGCGAATGTACCTGCAAGGCTCAACATTCCTCGCCATGCGCGAGCACGCGCCGCCGGTCTCGGACCCACAGCCCTAGGTGCCGTCGGCAGCCTAGGCTCGGCACCTCCAAGTGGAGGGCCGGCGTCGACTTCGGATCCTCCTAGAAAGAGGGGGAGACCAATCGGTTCCAAGGACAATGTACCTAGAAAGAGGGCATGTGTCCAGGCACAAAGCGATCCGTTCATCATCGATACTGTGACGCCGTCACACGAGATTGTCTCCGACTATACCTATGTCCAAGAATCAACTCTGAATCATCTGGGGGACGCCTCAGACTCACTGTTGATGTTGGAGAACAAGGAAATCTCACTAAACTACTTATGCAAGCACAATCTTATGGAAAGGAATTCCATGTATATCGATGATGCATTCGCCTATGCCGTTGCTCAAGAAGTCATTGACGACGACGATATGGAACCCCGCACTGTTGATGAGTGTCAACGTAGGGCGGATTGGCCGAAGTGGGAAGAAGCAATCCAGGCTGAACTAGACTCTCTAAAGAAAAGGCAAGTATTCGGACAGGTTGTGCCTACACCACCGAACGTGAAGCTTGTTGGACATAAATGGGTCTTTGTCAGAAAGCGCAATTAGAATGGTGAAGTCCAGCGATCTAAAGCTCGACTCGTGGCGCAAGGTTTTTTTCAACGCCCTGGGATTGATTATGAGGAGATGTATTCTCCTGTCATGGATACTATTACCTTCCGATACTTAATCAGTTTGGTAGTCTCAGAGAGACTCAATATGCAGCTTATGGATGTTGTAACAGCGTATCTTTATGAGGATCTAGATACGGAGATGTACATGAAAGTGCCAGAAGGACTTTCGTTACCCAAGTCAAGTGAACAAAAACCACGAAGTTCATTTGCTATCAGGTTGAGACGATCTCTATATGGACTCCGACAATCTGGTAGGATGTGGTACACACGGTTAAGTGATTACTTGATTGGGAAAGGATACAAGAATGACGAATTGTGCCCTTGTGTGTTCTTAAAGAGAACAAGTTCAGGATTTGCCATTATAGCCGTCTATGTTGATGATATGAACATCATTGGAACTCTAAATGAGATCAATGAGACCGCAAGCTACTTGAAATCCGAATTCGAGATGAAAGATCTGGGAAGGACTCAGTTTTGCCTAGGCTTAGAACAAGAGCACCGAAGTGGTGGAATCTTTATACACCAATCTGCATATGTCCGAAAGATGCTCAGGCGATTTAACATGGACAAAGTTATGCATCCTACATGCACTCCCATGGTCGTTAGAAGTCTGGATATCAACAAAGATCCCTTTCGTCCGAAAGAAGATGACGAAGAGGTCTTAGGAGCTGAATATCCATATCTTAGTGCAATTGGAGCTTTGTTATACCTAGCTCAATGTACTAGACCAGACATTGCTTTCTCAGTGAACTTGTTAGCTAGATTTAGCTCTGCGCCAACACAACGTCATTGGGTTGGAATCAAGAACATCTTTCGATACCTTAAAGGAACCCTTGACATGGGCTTGTACTATCGATACACTCATCAGGATTCGACACCTAGTCGATCTCTTGCATCCAACAGCACAAACCGTGGTTCGGATCGCCACCGGTCAGCCGCCAAGAATGGCTTTGGCTCAGCCATCCGCCATCCTGCAGTCATATCCGCCAAGACTGGCTTTGGCTCAACCATCCGCCATCCTGCAGCCATATCCGCCAACATACCCGGACCCGAGGATGCTAAGTCGTGGTCCCGATACGGTTTTGGCGATACCCCCTCCTACTCAGATACACCAAATGATGTGATGGTAGGATTTGCTGATGCTGGATATTTGTCAGATCCACACAAAGGACGTTCCCAAACCAGTTATGTTTTTACCATTGGGAATACGGCGATATCTTGGAGATCAACCAAGCAAACCCTTGTTGCTACCTCCTCGAACCATGCTGAGATTATTGCACTACATGAAGCAGTCAAAGAATGTGTTTGGCTTCGCTCAGTTATATCTCACATTCGAGAGTCTAGTGGACTTGAGTCTACTACGATGGGACCAACTTGCATATTTGAAGATAATGCAGCATGCATTGAGCAGATGAAGTTGGGATACATCAAGGGTGACAATACTAAACACATTTCGCCTAAGTTCTTCTACAATCAGCAGCAGCAAGAGACTTTGAATATCCAAGTGAAGCAAGTCAGCTCAGAAGATAATGCAGCTGATCTATTCACCAAGTCTCTACCCAAATCTACATTTGTGAAGCATGTAAAGCGCATTGGTATGTGTCGCTTATCCGAACTCAACGACTGATTGACTATCAGGGGGAGTTCTCGTCTAGACTTCAGGGGGAGTCTAGTTATGCATGTCTCACATACTTTTAGTTGGTGCGTTGTACTCTTTTCCCTTAGATCATGCTTTTATTTTTGCCCAAGAGGTTTTTGTTTGCTGGCAAAGGTTTTAACGAGGCAACAGTTCATGCACCATTGAGGACGCGACACAAGGGGGAGTGTTCAAGGAAGGTTAATTCCGTAACTTCCGTGGTGTGTCTTGTCCTAATAAGGCTAGTAGTCTAGATACTTTATTAGATAGGGAATCCCTGTTTACCAGGGATGCTTGATGTAATGCCTATATAAAGGCCTCCTTATCAATCAATAAAGATACAGTTTACTATCATCTATTTCTCCTAGAACAATACATTAAAAATGTCAAAGAATTTAATTAATTTTGGCAAAGATGGAAAATGTAAGAAAACTTGATACATCAAAAAAGTCAAAGAATTAAATTAAGTTTGGCAAAGATGGAAAATGTTTATTGAATTCGTAATTGTAACCTATAAATCAATTTAATATAGTTCATGTAAGGTAACCAAATCATCTCGATAAATTTTTTTTTTTTTTGTATGATTATTCCCTAATTTAGTATAATTATTAACCAAAATAATTATTAATAAATTAATTAAATTTGGTATATACGCATTTTCTAATTAAGAAGATAAGATTGTTTTTTTTATTTAAGAATGACATGACATGAATTTTTCAATTGATAATGTGTCTAGGTGACATAACACGCCACATAAGATTGATGTCATAAATCTTAGACCTCATTGAGGTTCTGTATTAGTGCCCTCCCCTTATATCTCTATCGAGAAAGCTACGAAGATAGAGCGGCTAACAAAAAACTTCGTTAAATCACCGCAGGCGAAAGTAAGGCGTAGGCCCTTATACATGTTATAACAGAATCTGATTACTATGGCGGAGGTGGTGACATATGTCCCTCGCTACAACTGAAAAAAAGCAGTGGGCCCAACAGCTAGTCCCTTCTCCCCTAATCTTGGTTTACTATACGACATATTATTAGATTTTTATATTGATCTTAATTGGATTATGGGATAGAGTTTGCAAGGCTCATGGCAGGTTCGATCCCTGGCTAACCCATTAAAGTGTGTGTAGTCAAGTTGACACTAATCAGTCCCATTAGATTTTGGTTCAGCTGCTGCGAAAAGCACACATCCATATGACCTGCAGCTCAGGGCTGCTAATCCGGTTCCTTTCAATGTTGTAAATGATAATATCACAGTTATCACTTGCTTTAGTGGATGTCATAGTAGCTATCTGTAAGTCAGTGAATCGAATTACTATGGTTCATGTATGTTGAAACAAATTGGTTTCCACTGCTGCCTTTATCCAGGTATGTAAAAACAGAACTAGACATAAAACTGAGTATAACCGCAAGACATATGTTTAGCAATGTTCTAAAAGGCGGCCGCCTAGAGAAATGCCTCCAACGTGATGTTAGGCTATTTGGGAGTTAGGCGGCCGCCTAAGTAGTCCTGGGCGGTTTAAATTAAAAAAAAAAAATTAGAATAGGAGATTTAGGCATTTGTTTTAACTATTATGATAAAACTTTTATTCTAGTATTATTATTATAACTATTATCATTTTTTGAAAAAATGTTTCATTAGTATACGCATGCCAAGATGGCTGTTACATATCCACCCGCTATCACATATTTTCATGACAAAACAAGGCTTCATGGTCCATACACCATAGTGATACATAGGATATACCAACTATGAACGAAACTACCGCCCATTAACAAAACATGATATAGGCTAGACCGGCTATTATATATCGAAGCAACAGCCCGTTAACAAACATGGAATAAGAACACCACTAGGTGTTAAATTCCTATTACAATGAAATCAAACTAAATAAACAAAGCGAAAAAAGATAGAGTCAGGATTGGGGCGAGCCCAACAATTTCGCTACGACCCAGCCTAGCTTGCTGTTGGGACAAACCCACATCACCATCTAAAAGCCCACCATGAAGATAGCTCAAAGCCAACCTAGAAGGCCCAACCCTGAGCCCAATTCGTCTGCCTCTAGCGCTAGTAACACGAAACTCCATCACAACCAGTCGCCGCCACCGTCGCGACTCCGCCCAAGCATACCTGATGTCAGCACACTTCTTTGCAGCCCTGAGCAAAGGTTGAAGACCAAAAAAAGTGTGGAAAATAAACCAGCGCTCACAAGAATGACAAAAACCATCGCTGATACCAAGAAGCCATCGTCGAGATGGCATACCTGTCCAGATGCCAAGAAACTTCAAAATTCGGCCAAACTTGAGACCTCTGATTACCTTCATACCACGAACAATTTGGGACCTAGGCATTTAGAATTCTCGTGCGGCAGTAAGCCAATATTCAATGCAGCAAGGCTAACACTGTCATGGCTGCCACCAGACAGAAACTAATTTAGGAGGTTGGTGCTCTCAAACGGCGCAGAGAGAGAGAGGGAGAGAGAGAGAGAGAGAGAGAGAGAGAGAGAGAGAGAGAGAGTTTTAGGGTTTTTTTTTTTTTTTTTTTGCAATTGCTCTCAAACTAATTTATTATAACTATTATCATATAACTATTGATTGGAAACAAACTGAAATGTTGCCAACAAAGATTTTTTAGAAATAAATAGATAAATTATGTTGTCAATAAGGACGATTCTATCATCTCAGGAACATCTGATTCTACAAAACCCTATGAGGCTATGACAATCTTGTTTCTTAGTTTTTCCACTACAAATGCATACGATCCAGAGGTCCAACCCTTTCAGGGAAACCTATTTTGTCAGCAACACTGAGCAACCGCCGCAAATTTGTTATTGCTGATTAATAAAGTACACATTTTCAAAATGCTCTAATAAAGTATTTCAGAATCTCCAGAGCTATAGATTTTTGCTATGTCAAGCAACTCATCACATAGGTTGTCAAGTCAGCTTTTGTTTAGAGGAATATTTGACTTTGCCGGACCCTTCATATTTTTGGATGAACTATCGATCATGGTCAGTGACGTCATGCATTGTCTGGTGGAACAGTGAGGTCGTATTCTCTACATTTCACGAAACACATCACCTTTGAACCTACAAAATGAGGTGAAGTACACAACTTTCAATCGTCAATAAAAAGCTTCTCAATCTCTTAGAGTGTACCATTGTTCTTCTTGCGAACCACCTGTAACACCCCGTACCTGGAAAACCTACCTGTAATTTAATTTTTTTTTTTGAGTTAGTTATTTCAATTCAATTTGTTATAAAATTAGCCTCTCTTATTAGGAAAATATTTGTTTGATTTTCAATATTTTGTTCCTCACGAGAGAGTGTAGGAGCAAACATAATTGTAATGAGGGGCACAAGCCTTTTTTCTCTTCTCCTACCTTCAATTAAAAACAATAAAAAATTACCAATAGATATAATTCTCAGCATATAATTACCAATAATAAGATTGCTGTTGCAGGAGAAACAATATAGATACAAAGCGTTACTTTATTGATAGATAAGGAGGCTTTTATATAGGCATTACATCAAGTATCCCAAGTAATTAGGGATTCCCTATCTACTAAGGTAACTACTATTCTAGTCTAATTAGGTCAAGACACACAACAGAAGTTACGGAATTAACCTTCCTTGAACACTCCCCCTTGTGTCGCGTACCTAATGTGACACGGTGCATAACATGTTGCCTCGCTAAAACCTTGCCAAGCAAAACAAAACCTCTTGGGTAAAAATAAAAAGCTTAGTCGAAGGGAAAAGAGCACAACGCACCAACTACAATTGAAGATTACATGTGAGGTAGACTCCCCCTGATGTCTACAAGACAACTCCCCCTGATTGGTAACTCAATCTTGGAGTTCAAATTAATGGCGTATACAAACGCTCCTCACAAGCTTCAAAAGTAGGTGTGGCCAATGATCGAGTCATTGAATATGGCCACATTATCCTTGTATTAGACCAGCTACACTTAGCTTTACTTGGTCTTAAGGAAGAAGGTTGCTCAACAACTCAAAACTAGAGTTCGCGTTGAAAATCAGATTCACGCGCAGCATGACCTTTGTGTAACTCTTTCGATATAGTAGGTATGAACGAACCGTAAAAAGTTCTGGAAACTAGACACCCATATCTTTCCAGTGATATAAAGTACACAACATGGTTCGTTCTGAGCTGATCACAAAGCTCTGTCGAATGTGACTGATCTGCAAATTACCGGACAGATTCGTCCTACTTTGCTAAAACAGCCATAACTCACTCAATATGATAGCTATGATCAAATGGTTAGTGTCTCTGGAAAGTAGACATGTAGAGCTTTCCAATGGTACTAAGTTTACCATTTTCCGATGAGTGAGCTGTCATGTAGGTCACGAGGAAGTTGACGTACGGAACTAGGCAGAATCTGGAATTGCCTATTGATGTGTCTTTCCTGATGGGATCGAATTAGCCTAAACCTTTCTCTCTTGAAAGGAAGTACCGCCATATACCATGGCATTGCATAGGCGCGTCTAGCCATTATCTTGGCTTTATAATTTTATAGCGAATGAGATGTCGAGTCTATCATATTATAACAAGTACATGATTGCGCACATGGTACTTAGATGGAGAGTTTCATCTCCCAAGACTTCTCGTCACATAGACGAAACGAGTCTTCTCAAGACATCGACTAATCATGGGATACATATAGGCTTTAGTTTAACGTCCATTAGATTGCCATAAGCTGATAGATGAACAAGTTCATCACTAATGGTTCTCACATTTGAGACCAAGTATTCCCAAGATCTTTTCATTCTTAATGTTGGATTAGTGATACTTCAATCACAATTCATCCAAAGTTTACACGCAAATAGGCATGATTTCTTTCATCCCATCTCCAATCAAGTAGTCACTCAATCGTGATTTTTGCTTACTTGACTTGGGTGAAAACTAATCCGTTTAGGATGTTTATGTATATCTCTTCACTTAGTCCCAATAGAGAAGATTCATAAGCTGCATGTTCAGTTTTTTGGAACTACCTAACTGACAAGGTAGTGGAGTGCAATATGACTCCATTACGAGAGCATATGTCATCGTAGTCGATTCCAGGGCGTTTGTGAGAGACCTTGCGCCATAAGGTGAGTCTGGGCTCTTTTTCTCATTACGCTTTCCATCAAAGATTATCGATAGGGTTTACATTTGCGGTGTCGGCATCACCTGACCAAGGACCTATCTCTTTGTATAAACTGGATCGCATATCTTTCTGTGTAGGCCAATTCACAACGTTGGTATTTGCTTCAACGAAGTGAATGTATTCGATATCTAACTCATAGACCACGTACTCATGTACACTAGTGTAATTCGCATTTGTAGAGATCTCTATATGGATTGGCTTCTTATTGAGGCGTCCCCCAATGATGACCTTAATCCAGAAAATCCATGAGACGAATGAGTTTTCATTGATCCGAAGATCAAGTTGTGCCATACTCGCATTCAGCGAGTGTATATCGAACAAAGTGCCCTCTCTACACTTCTTGTGAGAGTCACGGCCTAGTGACACCATCTACCACTTTTGTGGAGTCACCATGTCACCATAGGTGGAAGCTGACGTCTTATTCAAAGATGTTATTCATAATCAAATAACCCATCATTGAGCGCTTGTGGTAGCGCAATATGGCACATAAATTATGTGGACGGTAAAGGGTATTGATCGTTAACACTTATACGTTAACAAGATGCATTCCGTTACAAAATGTAACATGCATGTATGCTTCCTGAAACGTTTCACTATGTTCCGGAACACCAAATGCCACCAAATTTTAATAGTAGGTAGGCACGTGTGTTAGGATTCCAACGCCGCCGGCCTCATTGCCGGAACCGGTCGGAAACATATCGAACCGGTCGGAATAGTCGCCGGAGGTCAGTGAACGTTTGTGTCTAGTGGTTCAGCACCTTCCAGGTGTCCAATGGCTCTGAAATTTTATGAACAGGTAGCCATGGATATTAGGAATCGGTGGACCAAATTTCACCTCAAGAACTGGCCTAAAAGTAGGTAAATCGGTCCTCACAATAACGAGTCCGCGAGCTGAAAAAACCAGAAATTTTAAGGTTTTTGCTACTTTTCAATCATTGTGAAGGTGCTTCATAACATCTAAGTGTTATGGCTTGAGTTTAACCATGAGGTATATCACCATAGTATCATTGTGTCTCAAGTTGGACTATGAGAAGGCATCAAAGCCATCATCTTATGTATCATTGCCTTTAGCGTAGGAGGGCGTTACTCCAAAACTTTGCTAAAGATTAAGCTTCCATATGTTGAGCATAGCTAATGAAGGATCATAAGGGGGATCATATGCACGTTTAAATGCATAGATGGTGCTTCCATTGACTTGGAGGAAGACTTGGGTGACGTGAATGTCATCCTTGAGCCTTGAGCATTGCTCATGACGCTACCAAATTCTTTTGGTAATCTTTGATCCCAATAGCTTCTTTGCTCAGAAGAAACGATGTCCATAGCTTTCTTGCATATATGGATCATCAAAACATGTCCAAAATTCCGGACTATGTATGGAAGAGTCTACATGAGTCGCCGATTCAAAGAATCCGAATCATAGTATACGTGAAATACATTCACAATATTGACTCATAAGTTGTGCGCATTCATTAGAGGCGATACATAAGAAATCAATTCAATTTTCACAATGAGTTTCAAGGTGATAAACGTTGGCACCAATATCTTTAAGTGGTGATCAAGGTTCGATGAAGATTAGTTACACACTCAATGTCTCTATGATACATTCATAAAAGTGTAGAGACAAGGGTTTTATGCCAAGACATATAAACCGGAATATATACTCAATTCCTATAGAGTGTGCAACATGGCGTGTAGTATCACAAGATAAAACATAGGCATGCTTAAAGGCGTACTAGACACATCCGTTAATGCTAAAAAATAGAGCCGGAAAACAACCAGAATGAGCCAACATCGATACTATAGAGACATAAATGTCTAAACCAAGTATCCAAGACCGATGCCATGAGCTAGCTATCCGAGGCCGAAGCCAAGCTAGAATGGGAGCCAAGCCGAAACAAGGCAAGGAAGGGCCAGGGTCAAGCATAGGCGCGTGCTAGGCTAGCCAAGGCCGAAGCCGAGGTGGTGCACGGGCGGGCCGAGGCCGAGCAAATGTCAAGGCATGCCAAGGCCGAAACCAAGGCGTGTCGAGGCAAAAGCAAAGGCTTATGGGGCCGAGGCTTGATGTTGGAGTCGAGGTCATGCGAGTTGCCGATGGATAGCCTAGGCCGAAGCTAAGGCTTACCGAGGCATAAAACAAGGACCTGACGAGGCCGATGCCATGCTAAAGAGCCAAAGGCATGCCGAGGCCGAAGCCAAGACGTGCTGGGGTGAGTGTATGGGCTTATAAGGCCGAGATGGCTGCAGGCCGGGCCGTGTGCAGGCCAATGCCGAGGCCGGGGCCGGGGCGCGACTAGGCGGGCCGTGTGCGTGCCAAGGTCCGGAGACCGAGGGGGCGGCAGCATGTGGTTGTGGCGGAGCTGTAGTCCAAGCAGCGCGCAAGCCAAGCCAAGGTCGAAACCGAGGCTAGGCAAGGCGGGCTTTGGTGGGCGCAATAGTGCCGAGGCCGAGGCCGGGCAATGCGCATGCATCCGCTCATGTACGCAAGCATGTCTATTTGTTTCTTGACTAGCGAGGCCTGGCGAATCGCAGCCAAGCTGGCGAGTGGCCATGGCGAGCGAGGCCTGGCGGATCGCGACCAAGTTGGCGAGTGGCCATGGCGAGCGAGGCCTGGCGAATCGCGGCCAAGTTGGCGAGTGGCCATGGCGAGCGAGGCCTGGCGAATCGCGGTCAAGTTGGCGAGTGGCCATGGCGAGCAAGGCCTGGCGGATCGCGGCCAAGTTGGCGGATTGCAGTTTCTCGCGAGTCACTCATTTTGTCTTTTGTGATTTTTCGAGTTAACATCCCCAATTAGATTGGTGAACTCAAATCAACAGGCCATGTAAATGTGTAATGCAATTCATTGCATTCACATATAGCTTTTTAGTGAATCGAACCATATATGCATCAAAATGCCAACGGTTATATCGAGATCTTGACCATAAAGAGTGTATCGACTAAGTAACATTAGTCACACATGTGAGGTCTATGCCTGCACAAAATCAACGGATTTGTAGTCACTTTGACTATGAAATTGAAGTCATATGCTTCATATTTATCGCAAATTATCTTTTGCTTTTGTAATCCGTAATCATGAGGATATACTCTCATCTTCTTCCATGTATCTCTTGTATACATTGACCATATGATTGCATTATTTGCAATTATTGAACCGATAGAACCATATCAATGACATGATTCTCTCTTTTTTCAATGGCTATTTTCTAGGCGCATTTTATGGTCAATTGTTTCTTTGTATCAAAAGAACAAGAGGGAAGGAATTGAATGGTCGAGACCAAGATTCTGGTTACTCAATTCAATTTGTTGTGACAATTTCTGTCACATATCGATGTTACAGTGACAATTTCCGTCACACATCATGAGTTTGTCCCCTTTGTGACTCCCTTAGGATCGTCACAAGCATCGACAATATTATGTCGGAATCGTGATAAAATAGTCACGAAGAGTTGTGGTTCACAGTGACATCACAGCCACAAGCACAACTTTGGACGGTAACATCACAGTTACCCCTTCAATACTGTGATACGCAGGGGTGGGTGGGGCCCCTTTGTATCGTCCTAAAAAACACACAAGTTCCAACACATATACACAAGTTCAAATAATTGAAATTGCGAAAAAACTGGAACTTTTATTAAATCATACATGCTAGTTCGCCAAATGAACTGCGTTTAAAAATTGCGCTTAAGGACTCGGTTCTGATCCTTGTGCAAATTTGAGATGCTCTTCCATGTACGTGCAACGAAATAATCCTCGCAATTACATCGCGATGCGTCGTGCAATAAGTTTCATGGAAAAGAAAAAACATATGGTTAGTCATATTCACCATATTCAGGACAGTAAAACTAATAAAGAAATACTGCAGTAACTGTTTTAACCCGTAGGGTAAAAACGTTTTATCTTAGGTAAGTACAATTATCGTTTTGCCCCTGGGTCAGAAGATCTGGGTGAGCCGAACCGGGTCGGGTTGGCAAGCCGGGTCGGACCTGGGCTGCACCACTGGCAGACGGGTCGGGTCGGCGCCGTATGGTTGCAGGCGCAGGCGAACCGAGGTGTGCGTCATAGATGGCGCTACGCGACCCTGGGCTGCTTAATCGTCGGAGCGGCGCTGGGCTACAGGGCGGCGGCGTCGAGTTTCAAGCAGCAGTTGAGGACGGCGTCGAGGGAGAGCACCAGCCGAGGGACAGCAGAGGACGCGCGACGGAGGGCTGTGCGAGGTCGTCGGTGTCATGGAAGCGCTGAGGATCGACTCAAGGCAGCGGCGGCGGTGCTGTTTCGAGCTGCGCAGGTCCGATCTGGAAATCGGAGAAGAAGGTGGGTGCTCTGAGATTCGTCAGTCTCTGCCGACAAGGCTGCCGTCGGCAGAAGTGCATTGCGGGTTTCTTTTCTCTGCCGACAAAATGGTTGTCGGCAGAGCTTGGTGCCTGGGAATTTTTTCTCTTTCTTCCGACGAAGCAGTTGTCGGCAGAGGGTGATTTTTGGGGAGGGTCTTCTTTGCCGACAAGCAGTTGCCGGCAGAAAAGCTAGGGTTGCTGAATTTTTTTTTTTCTTCGGCAAAAAGCTAGGGTTTTTGCTATCAAGCACAGGGTTAGAAACTACGTGCTGATAACGTGTTGCAGGAGAAACAATATAGATGCAAAGCGTTACTTTATTGATAGATAAGGAGGCTTTTATATAGGCATTACATCAAGTATCCCAAGTAATCAGGGATTCCCTATCTACTAAGGTAACTACTATTCTAGTCTAATTAGGTCAAGACACACAAGGGAAGTTACGGAATTAACCTTCCTTGAACAATTGCTTTATAATTATACCACTAGCAGGTTTTCATCCATTTAACTAACAGAATTAATTCATAAATTACGAAATTACTTTTTTTTTATGACACTACTATATGTCAGTAACATTATGTTATTATAAGGGTTAGTAATATTATCTCATTTTTTTGGGTCAGTAGTGTTATGCTATTAACATATCCTAAAATATATATTTACATTCAGTGTAATGCTATTGATCCTAAAAAATCGCGTAATGCTATTGACCCTCAAAATCGCGTAATGTTATTTGTCTTCAAAATTGCGTGATACTACTAACCCTCAATAATGTTAAAAATAAAATAAAAAAGTAATTTAATAATGGGCTATTTATAAAAAAGGGCATTTAAAAGCCCAAAATTATAAAAAAAGCCTGAACTTTAAACTGATTATAAAAAAATACAATATTTAACAAATAACCATAAAATATTATATAATTACGAAATATGCCACTGTAATTATTTTAATTAAAAGGAAAACCAAACTTAAATCCCTCAACTCCATCTATATAATATCAGCCACCTCTCTCTCTCTCTCTCTGGCAGCCATGAGGGAGATCCACTCTCTCTCTCTCTCTCTCTCTCTCTCTCTCTCTCTCTCTCTCATCCTTCTCCGGCAGCCATGAGGGAGATCCTTCACATTCAGGGCGGCCAAATCGGCTCCAAGTTCTAGGAGGTCATCTGCGACGAGCACGGCGTCGACCCCACTGGACGCTACAAGGGCGACGGCTCCTCTAATCTCCAACTCGAGAGGATCAGCGTCTACTACAATGAGGCCTCCGGCGGAAGGTACGTCCCACGCGCCGTCCTCATGGATCTCGAGCCCGGAACCATGAACAACATCATATCCGGGCCGTTTGGCCAAATCTTCCGCCTTGATAACTTCGTCTTCGGACAGTCCGACGCCGTCCTCATGAATCCTACGGCTCCGGCACTGAGTCCAACGGCTGCCCCAAGGTTTCTTCCGACTTGAAGCTCAACATCGCCGGCCGCCACGTCGTCCTGGTAAGGCCACTCACCGAAACGATGCCGTTTTGTGCTTCAGTTATGTATTTCTGATCAGTTGTTGGTTTTGTGAGTTAGATGGAGGACATTGTGGATACAGGAAGCACTATTTCGCGTCTGATCGAGTATTTGGAATCGAAAGGGGCTTCGTCTGTGTCAGTGGCAACATTTCTTAATAAACCATCCCAAAGAAAAGTTCAGTTTGAGCTTCTTGGCAAGGGCAAGTTTTACCGAGGTTTCGAGGTATATACAATAGCTCCTTTTGTGTTCCTTGCTTTTCCTGGCTGTAGTAGTGCTTTGTTAATATATGACAGGTTATATATGAATGTGGTTGAGAGAGAAAGGAAACAGGTTGACTGAGTGGATTGTTTTACTCTGGAATTGTGAGGTTTAGGGCTTTAGGCTATAGCTGAGGAGAAACAAACATAAGAAGAGTGTCAATGAAGTTGTATGTCATTATATATGATTGGATAGTGCTTAGTCTCTACTGATTAGAGATTAAGTCATGTCATTCCCAGTGCGATTCTGAAGTCACATATATTTAGGCATTGATCTGTTCAAACTGTAATTGGCATTGATCAAGCGGAAAAGGGGTTGAATTATAATGTGGATTATGACTCCTGCAAGAGAAATTCCATGTATGACGTGTTGATCACGCTTACACTTGAATTTATAGATCTAAAAATCATCTTGTACCCTCTTATGACGTGTTCTTCTAATGCTCCCAAAATGGTTTTCTTCCCCATCTAATGTGTTGTTTGGAATCCATGGACTTGAGAGAAAGACAGAAAGTATTACAGATGAGTGATTTTATTTTACTGTCTACTGTTGGCTTAATTTGTAGATTGTGTTCTGCTCTGGAAGAACCTAATTAAACTAGTTTGTTCATTTCTTGTTTTTTCAGTGTCCAGATTATTTTGTTGTGGGTTAAGACATGGACTTTGCTGAACTGTACAGAAACTTGCCTTATGTTGGTGTTATGAAGTCGGACCATTACAAGTGCCAGTCACCCTGAAAAAAAAAATTAAATATTTTACTCTTAATTTCATAGGCAAATTTCCTGGAATACATATTTGACTACATGTATTATACTTGAGATATAGCTCGTGAATTCACCTGCCAATGTTCTTACTTGGATAATTATTTTCATGGTTTTGCAAGTTGTTGTCTAGTGTACTGGAATATCACGATTACATGGGTATCTGTCTTGGTAACTGTCTTGGTAACTGTCTATACAAGTACATGAGTAACTACCTCGGTAACTACATTGATAGTCATTCACTACTCATATAACTGGCTAAGTACCAGGTCATGTAAACACTGAAGTCACGACTTTGTAGTAACTGGCCAAGTAACCATGCAAGTAACTAGTTATGTAACTATTCGAGTAACAGTTTTTGTCTCTTCAAAACTAAGATTTATATAAGTAACTATCGGAGTAACTATCTAAGTGACAAGTAACTATCCAAGTAACAAATAACTATCGAAATAACTATCTGAGTAACTATCAAAGTAACTATCGGAGTAACTATCCCAGTAACTATCGGAGTAATTATCGAAATAACTAGTTACTATCGGAGTAACTATCTTACTAATAGTTACAAAATTGGTAGTTACTAATATAGTTACAAAGAATAGTTTACTCATATAATAATTACTAACATAGTTACACAGATAGTTACAAAATTGATAGTTACTAACATAATTACAAAGAATAGTTTACTCAGATGATAGTTACTAGGATAGTTACTAAGGTAGTTACACAGATAGTTATAAAATTAATAGTTACTAAAATAGTTACTAATATAGTTACAAATAATAGTTTACTCAAATAATAGTTACTAACATAGTAACTATCAAGTAACAAGTAACTATCTTACTAACTATCTAAGTAACTATCGGAGTAGCTATCCAAGTAACTATCATCTTAGTAACTATCTTGCTAACTATCTAAGTAACTATTATCTTAGTAACTATCTAAGTAACTGTCATTTGAGTAATTATCTTACTAACTATGTTACTAACTATCTAAGTAACTATCGAAGTAACTATTAAAGTAACTATCAGAGTAACTATCTCAGTAACTATCAGAGTAACTATCAAAGTAACTATCATCTTAATAACTGTGTTACTAACCATCTAAGTAACTATCATCTTACTAACTATCTATATAGTTATTAACTATCTAAATAGTTATTAACTATCTAAATAACTGTCATCTTAGTAAATATCATACTAACTATCTAAGTAACTATCATCTTACTAACTATCTGAGTAGCTATCATCTTAGTAACTATCTAAGTAACTATCATCTTAGTAACTATTTTACCAACTATTTTACTGACTATCATCTTACTAACTATCTAAATGACTATTATCTTAGTAACTACCTTATTAACTATCATCTTACTAACTATCGTACTAATTATCTAAGTAACTATCTAAGTAATATAGTTACTAACATAATTACCAATAATAGTTTACTCAGATGATAGTTACTAAGATAGTTACTAAGGTAGTTACACAAATAGTTATAAAATTGATAGTTACTAAGATAGTTACTAACATAGTTACAAAAAATAGTTTACTCATATGATAGTTACTAACATAGTAACTATCAAGTAACAAGTAACTATCTTACTAACTATCTAAGTAACTATCGGAGTAGCTATCCAAGTAACTATCATCTTAGTAACTATTTTGCTAACTATCTAAGTAACTGTCATTTGAGTAATTATCTTACTAACTATGTTACTAACTATCTAAGTAACTATCGGAGTAACTATTAAAGTAACTATCCCAATAACTATCGGAGTAACTATCAAACTAACTATTCGAGTAACTATCCAAGTATCTATCGGAGTAACTATCTTACTAACTATATAAGTAACTATCTCAGTAACTATTTTACTAACTATCTCAGTAACTACATTACTATCTATCTTACTAACTATCATTTAAGTAATTATCTTACTAACTATCTAAGTAACTATCAGAGTAACTATCAAAGTAACTATCGGAGTAACTATCTTACTAACTCTCTTACTAATTATCTAAGTAACTATCATCTTAGTAACTTTGTTACTAACCATCTGAGTAACTATCTAAGTAACTATCAACTTACTAACTATCTTACTAATTATCTAAGTAACTATCATCTAAGTAACTATCATTTTAGAAACTATCAAAGTAACTGTCATCTTACTAACTATCAAAATAATTATCTTACTAACTATTTAAGTAACTGTCATCTTACTAGCTATCAAAGTAATTATCTTACTAACTATTTAAGTAACTATCATCTTAGTAACTATCTTACTAATTATCTAAGTAACTATCATCTTAGTAACTATCTTACTAACTATTATCTTACTAACTAAAATTTTAGAAACTATCAAAGTTACTATCTTACAAACTATCTAAGTAACTATCATCTTAGTATCTATCTTACTAACTATCTAAGTAACTATCATCTTAGTAACTATCTTACTAACTATATAAGTAACTATCATCTTAGTACCATGTAACTAACTATTTTATTAACTATCTAAGTAAATATGAAAAAAGAAAAAAATGCAGGACAGAAAAGTAAGAGGTTAAAATCGAAAGTAACTGAACAGAGAATGGAAAATGCATGACACAATGCAGCGTGCCGCTGCACCGCACCACGGCAACGTTCCGCTGCCGAAATTACTCGATTGCAAATTACATAAGCAGCATTAACATGAGGTGTTGTACCTCATTCTACCATGATTGGGAACGGAAAATGTATCTACTTAAGTAGCTCCATGTAACTACTTAAGTAGCTCCATATAACTACAGAAGTAACTGCCATGTTACTGTTCGAGTTACTAACTATGTATTGATATTGTGTAACTGTATCGATATTGAGTAATTGTAACTACTCAAGTAACTATCATGTAACAGAACTACTCCATGTAACTATTCAAGTAATTGTCTCTTTAACTACTCAAACTCACTATGTAACTACTCAAGTAACTATCATGTAACTGCTGAAATTATGAAAATGTCATGTTAATAAGACAATAAATAGCCACATTACATACGATTCAAAGTGCTTAACCCATGTATACTGCCTCATGAAATCAATGATCTCAAGTACTAGCTCATGCTTCTCTTCATCCACCCCGACCAGTAATGAATAATCTATTACATCAATTGACTGCATCACCACATGTACGAATATGGATATAAATTACAACGGGTAACAGCAGAATTCAGGATCCTCTTATCAGAAAATGCTCACACAGAGAAGAGAGTTTTAGAACTTACAGCAAGGAAAGCAGTATCATTCTAGACAGCTCTATCCAGCAGCCGCTTCGCCTTCTTTCCCACGAATATTGGAGATGTTGGCATTGCCTCTATCAAGTTCTGATCTAGCAGAACCTTGTTGCTCCCACTAGAATCAGGATTATACCTTGACCGCGAAGATCCTTTGAGATCATACACACGTGTTACAGTCCTTCCAAACAGAAGATTCTCCATAATCAAAACACCCATCTTTGTTTCTTTCCCTCCCTTAACATGCTTCGACGTAACCTTCCATAAATCAAACATAGAGCAAATCAACAAAACATAATGTAGGTAATACATCAATATGATTTCATAAAAGTAAACAATTGTTACTGCAACTTGCCAGGATTGGAAGCTTGGGTACCTGATATCCCCAGAATTTTTGCCAGGCAGGTTGGACTTCCTGTGCTAATTGAATCAGAGAGGTACTTAAAATATGCAGGAGCAAATTTAATGAAAGATTCCAGCTCTGTCTTGGTGACTTGTTTGATGATAAACCGGTCATCCAAGGTTTTTGCAAAGAAGACATTGCTCTTACCACCTTGGGCTCCCCACTTTTTACAATGACTTAGGGATCTTACAAAGTCAATCTCAGAGAACGAAAACTAAGACATCAGCATATCGTTTCTTCTCTATGCAAAGCTAGAGATACAGTCTACTGTGCTAAACAATCAACATAGTTATAAATCAAATCGCACACAGAGTATTGATTAGTAATCTGGTACTCAAAAACAGCCAGAGATTGAAAACCGATTGATTCCAATTCGAATTGATCACAAATGAAACAGTTACCAAAACAATCAATGATCACAAATGAAACATTTACCAAAACAAAAATCAATAACAGTTACCAACAATCAACTATTAACCTAATCAGCACCAATCTAGATTACATGTCTGGGACAGCGGCGCCACCACGCACTCGGCCGAACCAACGTGTCGAAATTGGACCGGGGTCCCCATCTCGGATCTCGAATCGCGATCGTCGTCGTCGTCGTCTTTGTTCTCCGACGAGCTCGTCGTGCTGTAGCGATCGTGATCGCCCCACTTTATATTGTTGAGGTTGATTCCGATGTGGTTCCGTCGGGGTCGTTGAACTCGGGGTTGCGACCGGTGTCGAACTCGACGGCGAGGAGCAGCGCGACGGCGAGGACGGTGGCGTTGGTGAAGAGGCCGAAGGATTGGCTGGCGAGGGCGTTGAGTGGAGAGGTGGAGCTGGTGAGGACGAAGCAGAGAGAGAGAGAGTTTTGAACTTTTGACAAAGAGAGAGTTTTGATTAAGAGAGAAATAGTATTATGATTATTAAAAAAAAAAAAAGGGTATTATGGTCACAAATAAAACTAAAAACAGCCCTTTTTTATAATTTAGTAAAGTTAAATGGAGTTTGTTATGATAAACATATTAAAGGCATGCCCTTTTTTATAAAGTGAAAAACAAGGGGTTTTTTTTCTAATTTTCAAAATTAGATGGTCCTTTTATTTAAAATGTTCTTTAATAATTACTATTTAACGACTTTATTATTTTTAATTATAAGCTCAAAATTGTAGTTATTTATAAATTAAAACCCCTTAAATCAACTCATTATCTCTCCCAACACCAAAACCCACGTTCCAAAGTCGGAGAAGAGGAGAGGAAGAGAGAGGCCGCACCCCACCCTTAAGCCACCATCATATTTCAACTCCTGCGACATTTCTTACACCAATCTCTTCCTCATTGTTTACATATAAGATTCAACCCCTATTATCAAGTGTGCGTGACGAATCGAAGAAGGGAAGGTTTCCGGCCAAATTGTCGGAATCTTAAGGTAAAAGGATGTTCCTTACCTCCTGGGCTTTGTTTCCGAGGTTTACATGTTTTAATGTTTGCATTGTGAATACTTAGGGTACGAATAAGAATGTTTTATGCAGATTTAGTCATATATTGTGTTGCATACATAAGAGTGTAGAATCTTAAGCATGAGTGGTGCGCCAAAGAGATCTCATGAAGAGAGTGGCCATTCTTCAAAGTACCCTCACGAAGATTCAGGAGCATACCCCAAGCTGCCACCGTCGGTTTCAAATGAGTATCATCAACCCCACGACATGGCTCAAGATTCTCGGCTAGCCAAGATTCCCCGTACAGATTCGGATAGAAGATCTCCCCTGAATCCAATATATCGAATGCCATCAGCTGCAAATGATTTGCATGTAGATCACCCTACTGCTTCGGAGAACAGGTTGGAGTCTAGAGATTCCAAGGAGACTCGAGATTTTCGGTTTGAGAACCGAGACAAAAAGACTGAGCCTAGGGAGCCATACAGTGATGTAAGAAGGGATACTCCGAATGCCAAGGTTGACAAGGAAAGTAGAGGGGATGATAGTAAGGAGGTAAAGTCTGAAAGGGAAAATTATAATGATGCTAAGGCTGACCTTAAAGCGGAAGGTTATGGTGTGGCAAGTAGTCACTTCAATTATAAAGAATCAAAAGAGTACCATAGAGGAAAAAGATATTCTGATGCACCAGTAGGAAGTATAGATGCCTGGCATCGCAGTACTTCACAGAGCCATGTTGAGGTTGGAAAGGAAGTCCCCACTACTGAGGAGCGAGTTCATGTAGAGGCACATGAGGCTGTTGGAGAGAATAGATATGATTCTAAAGGTGAGGATAAGTTCAAAGACAAGGATAGAAAAAGGAAAGACTTAAAGCATCGGGATTGGGGAGAAAGGGATAAGGAAAGAATTGACTGTAGGAGCATTGTGCAAGTTGCTAACAGCAGTAGTGATTACAAAGACTCAGCAAAGGAAGAAAGAGATTCAGAGAGGTGGGAGCGAGAGCGGAGGGACACTGCAAAAGATAAGGAAATTCTGAAAGAGAGGGAAAGGGATCATACCAAGAGAGATGCATGGGGTGGAGTAGAGAAAGATGGTTTGAATACTGAGAAGGAAGTGGGGGATGGGTCTATCAAAATGCTAGAGCATGACACTCTGCCACCAGAGCAGAAGAAACTGAAAGATTTTGAAAGTTGGAGAACTGCTGATAGGGAATCGAGAGAAAGGAGGAAAGAAAGAGATGTTGACACTGAGGGAGATAGACCTGAAAAGCGCATGAGGGCTTATGACAAAGAATCAGATGATGGATGTGCAGATGGTGAAGCAGCCACAGACAAAGAAAGGGAAGTTTATAGTTATGGAGTTCAGCAGCGTAAAAGGATGCAACGGTCAAGGGCTACCCCGGCAAATCGGGAGCTGCGTTTTAGATCACATACACAAGACAATGAAGGGTGTGTTTACTATTTCCCTTCTATGTTTTTGAAACTTTTGTTGCAACAATTGTGGCATTATCTCAGTTTCACAGTCTGAGAAGCTTTGTTCTAGTTTTTTCGTCTTTATCACATAGTTTTTTTTTGGTAGAAGATAAAATGCTTATTTTTCTTAGAAACCTGTAGCCTAGTTATAGATTGACAAATTTCTTGCAGTAATTAATTTGTAGTAATGTTGGTGACAATTTTTCTAATTTACAGAATTGATATTTATGAGATTTTTAGTTTTGAGTAGTAGATAAAAGCTAAACATAAAAACTAAACTTTTTTTTGCTACACAAACAGATTATTAGAAATCATGAGTCTTTACTAAATTTTTTTTGTAGTGTGACGTTGTAGTAATTTTCCAAGCTTCTAATCCAACAATTGTATTAAATGAAAGGAACACTTTTCCTTTAAGGTGTAGTCATTCTTGGAGTTAAATATCACAAGTGGCCATTGTAATTTTTTGTGTATATTTCATTCTATAGCAACATTCAGTCTGTTTTATGTTCAAATTAATTGATACTCATATGTGTGAATCGATCTGGTTTCTTTGGTCTATTAGACAATTTAATTTTCTTATGTGTTTTAAATCTTGCAGATCCCAAGGTGCGCTGTTACATCCTATTTTCTTGCAAGAGGAATTTATCTCTTTATGAAGTGCTGATTTCAACAGAAATTACTTTTGTTTTTGTTCCTCTCTCTCCTCTGATTCATATAGCCATACTTACTATAAATACAGAGTAGGTAGCCTAATGTTAGTTAATCCCCATAATTATTTTGTATAACAGGAAGCTGGAAGTACATAAACTGACCTCTTAAATTGTGCATTTCATGGGAAGTCATCCTCCCTTTGGAGAGGGGAAAAAAGGATTTGTAGAAGTGTATAGGTAGAATATGGTTTGTGGGGTAGAGTCTAACCTGGGAATCAGGCTTCTATTCTTTTTTTTCTTTTTTTTTTTCGTAGGAAATACCTTTCGTCACTGGATTTTGTTAGTAAAAAACATTGAAATCAAATTTCTCGTAGGCTCGCAATAGATCAGACAAAATCACAAAGTACCCATTAATAAGCATTCCAAGTGGCAAAAACTAGTTAATATTTTTCCAGCCTTCTGTTGGATAGGGGAAGAGGGTCAGAATCATGGTTTAGTGCAAGTTTTCCAGCATTAGTATACATGGTTTGCTTGTCACGTGCTATATGCTAATGCTGCTACTGTTTCAGGTAAATCTGAAATATCTTCTGTTGTTTATAAAGTTGGCGAATGCATGCAAGAATTGATAAAGTTATGGAAAGAACATGAAGCATCTCATGGTGAAAAAAATGGTGAAACCTCTGATACTGGTCCGACACTTGAAATTCGAATACCTTCTGAGCACGTTACAGCAACAAATCGCCAAGTAAGATCTCAGAATTGGTTTATAATGCAATTAGTTATTTTGGCTCTGGTGTCTCGTCTGCTGTCGTGTCCTTTTGTGTCTCAACAGTTTGATATCTTTCCGTTTGTGATTTTTGTCCTTCAGGAAATGCCTTTGCTTAATGTGACAAATATAAATACATGTCTAGATTTTTGAAATAGCAGCTGTCAACACTTATTTACCATTATATTAGATCACATGAGAATCAAAAACTCTATAATTCATGTGACATGTATGTACATACATGTCTAGATTTTTGAAATAGCAGCTATCAACATTTATTTTACCATTATATTAGATCACATGAGAATAAAACACTCTATGTTGTTTTTGGCTGTGTAAGCATGTGTGTGTGGGTAATAATTCTTGTCTCACAATCACACCTACCATTGACAAAAACCAATGTCACGCCAAGAAGCTTGAGCTAGGAACATATACATTGGACTTTTGTTTCCTTTCTGGAAACTATAATATCCCTCATTGATGGGGTTATTTTTATTTCTTTTTGGGGAAAATTTTAAGAACAGTACATCAACTTTCCTCCACTGAGAATTAAAGTTACTTAACTTCTGAAGCTATCATATAAGTACATGTACTCTTAAACTCGACCATATATAGGTACATTCCGTCATCTATTCCGTCAATTTGTTAATTTCCGTCATAATTCTAGGGGCAAATCTGTCTCTTTGGGTAAGATAAAAAAAATTAATCTCATCTCTTCACCATCATCCCTTGCACCACGGCCGCCGTGTCTGCACTTTCTGAGATATGGCCCAACTCATCATTCCGGAAGCTCAATCCCGATTAATCTCTAACTCATATCTCACCTACTTACAAGGACTCACCTTCGCCAATCAACCCAAAACCCGAACCTCCTCTATACAAATGAATCAACCAAAACCAATATATATTTAATAAAATCGATGAATCAATCAATGCCAACCATAGACCAATTCATTCTTACCACAAGTCTCCTCGACTTGATACTCTTCGTAAGAGCCCCTTCAGCTTCCCTTCCACATAAGATCCCTTCACACCTTGTAGCTAACCTCTCTCTTCTTATGCTACTCTTAATCAATTAACAAGCTCCAGCGTTTTGAAGTTGACCCAATTGTAGGCTGTCCATTTTTGAATATCTTGTTAGTGTGAGAGCTCCTTCCATCTCCAGCAGCCTATAAGCTGCTCGCCGACCCTGGCTTTGATTCTCGATCTATAAAACCTCGCCTCCTCGCACCTCCAAAATTAGGCTCGGAGGAAGAGCTTGATGTTGGGAGAGAATAAGAAGATGAGTTAAGAAGCAGCAATCATGCGAAAAATGAAGTTCAGGCTGAGTAATTCCATGTCTGAGTTGGGTGATGACTTAGAGAGAGATGTTGAAGGAGAAGGAGGAGGAATGATTTGTGTAGGAATATACATTTTTAGCCTGCGTTTATTTGACAATGGCAAGCTCCGTAACGGAGGAGTTAACTGCATGTACTAAAGTTGCATCTAATTTGTTAGTACATGTACTAATGTGATAGTTCATGAGTTAAGTGATCCTAATTCTCAGTGGAGCAAAGTTGATGTAAATCTTCCCTTCTTTTTGTTGTTGTTGCCTTTGGGTCTTCCTTGGTGCAGAGAGTTGAGTGTATGTGTGTTTTTTTTTCTTTGGTTTATATGCAAGCTCATTATTTTCTGTTGTTATATTTCCCTACCTTTCCAATGATTTGTATGCAGGTTAGAGGTGGTCAGCTGTGGGGAACAGATATATACACTGATGATTCAGATCTTGTTGCTGGTATATGGTTTTGATGACTGGAAAGTTATTCTTGATTCTTATGTCATAATTTGATCATATATGTGTATCCATGTTATTAATACATTGCTGTTTTGCCAGTTCTCATGCATACAGGGTATTGCCGTCCCACAGCGTCTCCTCCACCTTCTGCTATCCAGGAGTTGCGTGCTACTGTTCGCATACTACCTCCACAAGACTGTAAGTGTATTATTGGATTGGCTTGTCTTTTGTACATTCCAAAGTCATATGGTATCATATTTTGATATCTATTTACATCCAACTATACCACTTTTACTGTCATTACTGCATTGCAACTCTGGGCTGCATACTTCTATTCGTTTGCTAGAATTCCTTTTCTGCTAGTTGCAACTGTAATAGAACTGGGATGGGATTATTAGCTCACTGGATAGAGCTTATCATATTGGATGGGTTTTTTTTTGGGAGCAATTGAGATTGGGCTGAGATGTTTTTATTTATTTAATTTTTTTAATAGTCATAAATGCAAGAAAGAGAAAACATAATGAAGAAAGCTTTGTTTGAATTGACATTTTTATTAGGTTACATATCTACCCTGAGAAACAATGTTCGATCTCGTGCGTGGGGAGCTGCTATTGGTTGTAGCTATCGTGTTGAGCGCTGTTGCATAGTAAAGGTAATAAGAACTTGAAAGTCAATTAATCATCCATTTCTGAAATGTGAGCAGTGAGCGTGCAATTTCTCCTTGTTTGAAGAATGATAGCGCATCATAGTGCTTTGTATATTTTTGATGGTTCTACACAATTATGGACTTAGATTTACTAATGCATTACCATGAACCGGAAATGTAGTGCATTGTAATGACGCTTTTCTTGCACTGATGTTTCTTCCTAAATTGTTTTGTCTTCAGAAAGCTGGAGGAAGTATTGATCTTGAACCCTGTCTTACGCATACTTCTACAGTGGAGCCTACTCTTGCTCCAGTTGTTGTTGAGCGTACAATGACTACAAGGGCTGCAGCTTCGGTATTGTTTGACTTCCTCTGTTAGCCGTTGCTTTTTATTTATACTTTGGTGACACATTCATCCTTTTGGCTCATATTTTCTAGTCCATTTTCCATTACTGCATTAAGTTAGTCCTTGAGACATATAATGGAAGAAAATTTTCTCGATATACACCTTTCGCCGGAGCTTATTCCTTCTGAATTTATGTCCCACTTCACTTGCCATAATCCACAGCATCAATTACGTTTGCATTTCTAAAACATATAACATATAGTGGTCCAAATATTTTTATCTGTGAAACAGATACAGATATACCTTTATGGTTTTGTTGTGTTGGTGTAATTTCTTTTCTCATGAGGGGTTTATATATATATATATATATATATATATATATATATATATCTGCCCCCTTCCAATGAGGGATCCCTCATTTTGTTCATTTTGAGGGATCCCTCATTTAACCTACTTTTCGATAACATATTAACATCTCCACCGTTCAACATTCATGTTTATATGGGTAGATCATATCTGGAAATTTTCATTCCATTTGATAATCCTTAGAGCATTCAAAATTGTGATTTACATCTAAAAACTTGAACGGTTTAGATTTGACAGATTTCATATGTCCATTGATTTAATCTAGTTAGAAGTCTTAACGATCACCATTTTGGATAAAATTTTACATGAATGATCTACACATATAGACCTAGTAATTGAACGGTGGAGATGTAAAAATGTGATTAAAAAGTTGGTCTAATGATCGATCCCTCATATAAACCAAAATAAGGGATCCCTTAATGGAAGGCCCCTATATATATATATATATATATATTTTTTTTTTTTTTTAAACTTCTTGAGGTACTTGTAAGTTTTGGAGGTTGAAAAGAATATAGCATTTTCTGCTATGGAGATCTTATTCCGCCTCCCTTTTTCCTATGCTATATGTTTAATTTCAGTAAGGTGGCACGTTGTAATTAGTAAGGAGAAAGATATTATATAGAATAACTAATAGATAGTTATATCAGAAGTTTGACTGAATGAGTCCTACCAAAAGTGTGCTGTATGAGATTTACATCATTGATGTAAAGGTATAGTACCAAGGAAATAAAAATGGCGCTTGTGAGACTGTGGCAAGAAAGCACTGTGGTGGCCATATAATGGATTCTTGGATAATTAATTAGGTGTTAGCAGGAATGTCAGGCTCATGGTCTGCTCCATTGAGGTCTATTGTTCGAACACCGTGATTTGGTAGTGTTTCCTGCCTCCTGAAGATTTGAGGGTTTGGCAGACCCCAATTTTGTGCCAGTTTGCAGAGTGAGTTTGGGGGATGATTGCGAGAGAGTAAGATAGTCAGCTCTTTGGCTTCGGTTTCTTAGGCTTCCAAAGATTATAGCTTCTCTTGTATCATGATAGACTGGAGGATAGGAGTTTTTATTTTTCTTTGCGTATATTTTTGTAGGTTTTCTGATTTGGGTTGGTTTTCTTATAACATACTGCTGTGTCTCTCTTGTGTGGACATGTTGTCCGGTGTTTGTCCTTTGGTCAAAATTTTTTATTTCTCTTCCCAAAGAGGAATATAACATAAAACAACAACCTTGCTTCTTAATTTTTCTTATTTTTCAGTATAAAACAATTTCCTCTTCCTCCTAAACTTTCTACCTTCTCTCGATGAAATCTTAGTACCATAGAAGAGATAGACTTTCAACTCTAATCTCCATAAGCACCAGATGATTGTATATCTGGATGCCAATCTTGACTGCATTCAAAAATCTTTTGAAGTAAATAGTAAAGTTTTTTCACCTAATGGGATTGTAATAGCATAAGTATGTTTAGTATACCTCACTTTGTGCCAATTTGGATTATATACTTGATAACAGAATTTTCCTAAAGGTCAAACATCATATGAATTTTGATTTTGTGGAATTACACGATGATATAGGTTCATAGGTAGTCCTTATGCATGTAATCTTTAGATCACGCAATATACTTGTGGGTCTTCAACCTATCATATTTATTAATGTACATTATGGTTTTCATTTTTCAGAATGCATTGCGACAACAAAGATTTGTGCGAGAAGTTACTATACAGTACAACCTCTGCAATGAGCCTTGGTAAACTAGAACTCTTATGTTTGGGCCCTTCAGTCTAGTTGATGTTTTGAGATGTGAACTCTTATGTTTGGACCCTTCAGATTTCTTTCATAGAACTTTCGTTTGTTGTCTTGGTACGGAATGCATTTGGGACAAGAATCTTTTCTGAATTACTCATTTGCTTGTACATTGAAGATGATTTATGTTTTAGCTTGTGATGAATAAAGTTTGTTTTTCTAGTTAAGATTTTGTTTTTGTTTTTATTCTTTTAAGAACAGATTATTTAAACTGTGTATTTAAGTGTTTCCAGTGGTCTCTTTGTACATTCTGTCATTGATGTTTTTCTGTATTTATGAACATATGCAAGTTCCTGCATATATGTGTGCTGTGATTATTAATATGATACGTCTTATTGAGTTGGCATATATGTTTTTTGATTTGAGTGATTGTTAATACTATGCATCTTATTAAATTAGCTTGTGTAATATTATCATTATGAACTCCCCAACATTTGAGTACTAAGATACATTGTTTCTGCTGTGTTGAGTTTGTTGCATTTCCTTTTTTTTTTTTTTGGTATATATTCCTTTCCATTAATATTTGTTGCAGTTGCTTATTGTCATACTTGCAAATGTTCTCAGGATCAAGTATAGCATAAGCATTGTTGCTGACAAGGGTTTGAAGAAGACCCTTTATACTTCTGCCCGTTTAAAGAAGGGAGAAGTTCTCTATTTAGAAACACATTCATGCAGGTATAAATGCTAATTTGTTCATGATCTCTTTCAGCATACATTTGTAAGAGTATCACGTCTTCTTTTTTCATAATTTGTGTGTTACATGGCATAGAAGATCACATACTTGAAAAAGAGGGAATTTCAAGTTTCCCCGTTCCATTTCTTTCTTAACTAGAGAGCATCTCAGCAAGCTATTCAACTTTCTCTCAAACTGTAATATCAAGGGTGAACTTTACCTTTTCGGGAATTTCAAGTTTCCCCGTTCCATTTCTTTCTTAACTAGAGAGCATCTCAGCAAGCTATTCAACTTTCTCTCAAACTGTAATATCAAGGGTGAACTTTACCTTTTCTAAAGTTGCACCCTAACTCTCCAGTCAATTTCATTTACTTTTATACATTCCATTTTAATCCCAGTCCCAACACCAAATCTTTTGTTCTTAAAAGAGAAAAAGGACTGAAGAGTGAGACTGTTGTCAATAATATGGAGTGAATAGGGTCTTACACAAGATTCTCTAGAACAGCACATGGTTCTTTACGCAGTCATCATTTTCTCATATGTTGAGTTGTTATATGAAGGTATGAGCTCTGTTTCAATGGGGAGAAGATTGTCAAAGCCAGTCAATTATCTCAGGTGCATGAAGGTGAGAATGAGAAGAATCAGAATCACACTTCACAGTCCATGAATGGTGAACGAAATGATTCTGAGAATACTGTAGTAGATGTATTTCGATGGTCTCGATGTAAAGCACCGCTTCCTCAGAAGGTCATTCGGTCACTTGGGATCCCGCTTCCCCTTGAACATGTGGAGGTACTTCAAATTGTGCTCTATTTTAAGTTTTAAGCCTGTGCACTGTGCTCTTCCAAAAGAAAAACTAACCCCATTAAATTTGGTAGAATAACGGGATGCTATCTGAAGAAAGCTTTTAAGATGTCAAATCTAGTTTAAATCAACATGTTAAAAGTACTTTCTAAACAGGTTGTAGGTATAAATTTGTAGTTAGTCAAGAGGTATAAATCTGTGGACCATAGCTATGAGACGTGCAGAAAATGTATTGAATGTATCTCATTATAATAATTCTTGGCTTTCTTCTTTGTTAGGTGTTGGAGGAAAATCTTGACTGGGAGGATGTGCAATGGTCACAGACTGGTGTCTGGATTGCTGGAAAAGAGTATTCACTTGCACGGGTGCATTTTCTCTCTGTAAATTAGCCTTGTGTTTTTTTTTTTTTTTTCTGGACTTGTTTATAGAACTATGTATCTTGATTTCTTTTTCCGCTAGCCTGATTGGACGTAAGGATTTAGTGTTATATTATATTTAAACGATGAGGCTTTAAGTTATACATCATTTGCTTATTGCTGAAGGTTATATCTGATTTAAGGTTGTGATGTTATGGTGCTTTTCATTGATTTATTACGTAGGAAGTATTACCTAATAACCTATTACATTGACGAAATGGGATAGCTCAAAGTAGCACTATTACCAATGAAGTAGGTTATTAGGTCCTGCGTTCGAGCCACGATAATGTGGTAGGTGTGAAATCATTGAGTCCTCTTTTTTAAATAAAGAAATAAAAAATTGGTTATGGTGCTTTGGTAGTGAATCATAGATAAATGAAACTAGAGAAAATAATTTGTTTTTCATGAGAACACAATATTAATACATGTGAAGTTGTGGTCTCTGGAACTTCAGAGTTCAGACAATGTTGCAACATTGCTAGAATTTGCGCAAAGAATGTTATTAGGCAAGGGTTGTTAAAAGGTGACTTGCAAACTGGAATTTTGGGACCGTCGGGCATTTGGGGCGTGCAAATGCAGATATTTTGAAGTTGCTTATCTGCGACTCTGGGAGGTACACTTACTGTCTTCTTGCTTGATGAGTTCTCTAGAAGAGTTCTGCCGTGATGCATCAGGAGGAAGTTGGACAATAGCCACCAAAACCTGTACAAATTCTGCAACTAAGAATACAAACTTTGTCGAGAGGCGCTGCAGAATCGGTCTTCTTCGCAACAGAATCAACATCCTTAAAAAACCTGTCTGGCCGTCACTGAGCTTAGTGCCTCACTAGCTCTCTCCAGTAAACCACCGGGAGGGAGTGCAGTTACACCCTCACCCACGCTTTCCACAACTCCTCCAGCTTCATTATCTGCCTAATACGATGAATCATTTCATTGGTACAAGTTGGCTGGAGCTGACAATGTTAAAAGTGTAGTTTCTCTTTCATTGATAGTTTGATGATCTATCTCTTGTGATGGACATGGGTAAAAACTACTTGGGTAGAATTGGTATGTCAATCTGTCAATCTTACAAATCACATTTCAAATCCATGTATTGGTATCTACTTTATATAACAGAAAACACAACTCAAATGTGTGCAGAAGATGAACCACACGCCTTTTAGTTGGTGAATATCAACCTAAAATTCAGGTGCAAAGCAGCTCAGCATGATCTTGGATACCATGGATCTTGCAAAAGTGATGTAGCTGAAGCTATACCTGTTATAGTGTTACTCAAAAAGCCAAAGACGAAACAGATGAATAAATTAGCAATGGAAAGTAAAAGAAGCCGAAAACATGAAGACTAGTCTCTTTCATTTAAGCTTTCAAGTTTCAATCAATCCACTCCCACTTCAATCTCTTGAAACTTGAAACGTGCTAAGGCCATCTCCAACCCATGGGCTAGTGTGCCCCAATTCATACAATGTAGCACACTTGGTCTCTAACCCATGGGCTATTGTGTTAGTGTACTATAAAAGTGTGCTACATTAGCACTCAAGGGCTATTTGTAGCACCATTATGCTACTTCTGCTACACTATTGTAGCACGCTAGCACACGTGAGTCCCAGTTGAAATTAAATCTATGTTTGTCATGTGGCAAACTTTTGAATTAACATTTTATTTTTATTTTAGGGAAATAATTTCATAGAAACTCAAAAGAAAATTCTTGAATAAAATTTGTATTTTTATGTTATTTGAAAAAAAAAATGGAGTTTTTTTTTTATTGTGAAATTATATACAACAAGAATAATCTTCGACTAAACTTGTATTTTTTCTTTTTAGTATAATAACTCTATAAATACACAACAACACTACCGATATAATTATGAATGAATCTATCTCTTAAATTAATACAATGACATACAATGAGTATTATGACGGAGAGAAGAGAAAAATTATGCAAAAATTAAGGCAACGTGAGTTATTTCCGCCAACGTCAAATGACTATTACCCGGAGATGTCAACCGATCCACAAAGTGATCATGAGTACTAATATTTTATTATCGTTTAATTATGTTTTATGTAATTTAAATTAGTTATGCTCTCATGTAATTTTAATTTATCATGAATAAGAATTTAAGTTTATTATATCATAATACATTTATTTAAATTTATCATTTTATTTGATTGTATAAGTAAAGTTGTAGTTAAATGATGATATAGAAATTAAAGAGTGTTGTTATTGGAACCTCCACATTTGTTCACATAACTTCCTTCTATTTTCAATTATTGAATTATATTTATATCATCTTACTTAAAGACTATTGAGGACAATAAGTATATAAAAAGAGTATTATATTTATTGTCTATAGACTTTCTAATTTAATAATAATGATATTTAT
This sequence comes from Potentilla sterilis, assembly GCA_963682095.1. Lineage (NCBI taxonomy): Eukaryota > Viridiplantae > Streptophyta > Magnoliopsida > Rosales > Rosaceae > Potentilla > Potentilla sterilis. The sequence goes on from OY821764.1 coordinate 17,946,775, forward strand.
TATTTTTCTTATTAAATTTATTTTTCAATTTCAGTAAGTGTTGAAAATAAGCCAATTTATAAAATATAAAATTATTAATATGATATAAAGTTATTATAATTATACATGTTTAAGCGCATATACAAAATATAAGTTTAAGAGTAAGTGTTGAAAACTAAGCGGATATATTTTAATAAATTTTGCGACATAAAAAAAAAAAAAGGTCATCCACTCCGGTTTTCTCCCCCAAATCCCTACTCTCCCATAAACAGCAACCCCGGACTCAATATTTCGCTGCAGCCCTTCCTGAAGATTCAACGATCACGATCTCCTCCACCCTAAGTTGCTCCTGTCTCGGAAACCAACCCTACAACCCAATCTCCCCCGTTGCAGGCTTTTGTTACAACAAGAAGAACTCGATCGAGCAGAAGGGGTAGAGCAAGTGCTAATAGCAGACCTAGCACTTGCACAGGTAAAGCCACGAAAGCTGCAAACTCTGAGACTCTGCCGGTGATAATTGACAGTCATCCAATCTACACTCAAGACTCTGAGTCCCATATTCAGAGTACTGTAGTGCAAGGCGAGATGTTATATGAGGTGCAGATTCAGGTGGCTGAACAAGTCCAAGTCATGTGTCAAGACCCTAATAATCCAAATCCCCCCATGATCCGGATGGAGGAAATATCTGATTCGGAAGTTCCATGACCATTTTGTTGTTGATCCAATGAGAACGGGAGGTGGTCGGGCGCTACTCTGGGATGAATCAGTCTTGGTTTCCATCAATGATTTCTTGATGCAGTTGTTACTTTGTGGATGGTTTTGTAAGCCAAATCACCTTTGTGTATGGAACTCCTCATGATAATGAAACAAGAGTGTTTTGGCGTTATATGATTGATCGATTTATTCCCCGGAAATTTTAATGAAGTGTACTAGTCTTTCGAGAAATGGGGAGCTTTGGCGTATAAAACTATTCCAAAACTTCATTGCAAATGCTCAATTGAGGGACCTAAATTTTCAGGAACCTGAATACACTTGGTTTGCATTTTAGAAATAGGAAGGTGTGCATGTAAGAGAGTCTGGACAGAGCAATGACTAATGCAGAGTGGTGTGCATATCAAAACAGGTCATAAGTTTATCACCTTCCCAAAATTGGATCAGACCACCGGCCTATAATGGGAGACACCCTTCCATCTGAAACTCGCCCTTGCTGGGGAACTCTTAGCAGTAGGAAAGCTAACTGAGCTGCCGATCACGTAGCTAGTTTAGCTTTAAGAGGCCTGTGTCCCCCGGACTGGTCTTCTTTCCCTCCTCTCTCTCTTGTAAACATTCTGGTTTATGATGGCCTTCTCTGTCCTCATTAAGCTTGTTAAGAGGTGCTGGGTTGTGGCTCTTTGTTTCTGTGTGTTTTGGTTCCGGTTTAAAGCAATTTCTTCTTGCCAAAAATAAAAATACAGTATGTTTCCTTAAAACATATCTAGTCCTCCATTTTGTTTATTTATAAGACAAAAGATATCCTCCATTTTGACCTTAGTGCTTCACCTTGATTTTATTTGCTATATGAATAAAATGGAACGATGTTCAAGCTCACAACGCTTTACAGTTCCATGAGTTCGCATCTCAATATTTAGTTGAAACTGTGCAGGAGGCTAAAACGTACATGAAGGATGAAAAGTTTACATCTCCAACAATGGGTGTAAAGGTCTCCGCCTTAGCTAGTGGAGTCGAGTCCAGTTGACCTGAGCTCTTGTAACCCAAATTACAAGTCGAGGCAAAGGCTCTCGATGGAGGTTTATGTTGATACTTGACACTGACAGTAGTAGCTTTAGAATCATGTTTGTTTCAAGAAATTAGTGAGCACTTGAGTTTCTTCAATGAATACCTGGCGTCATCCCCATCTCCCTTGATCAGTTTTATAAAACTAAAAACCCTATATCATCATTTTGTTTAGCAATTTCTACCCATAAACCGGACTGATGGAACCAAAAGTCCACCCCCACGTACTGTACTTATAAAACACAGAACTTCAGAACAGGTTTCTCCCGTCCAGCATGAAACTTTTCTCGACTGGCAACAAACATTTGAGAAGAAACAGACGTTCGAAACAATGCCAGGAATATAAATCGCTACTCATTTGTAACTGACAGTATCTTACAATCTAGCTACCAGAGATTTCAAGTAAAAGAAATAATTTGCAGTCACCATGTAAAACGAAATTCCAGAATGTTTAGTTAAAGAGACCAGAGCTCCAAAACCATTAAACCCACCAAATAACCTAGTTCCCATGTTCAATACTAGCACTGAGGATAGAGAATTACGGTTTATCCATGTTAGCCCACCCTAGTTCCCATTTACCTCTCCCATAATCAAGCTGTTGCACTTCTATTCTTGGTTGTGCATTGTTAAACTTAGAAAAGAAAAAATATATGACCTATTCAATAATGCAAGAATGAGCTTTCTAGTAAATGAGTAGAAACTTGCAGGAACAGAGATGCTCTCATTCTGAATTTGGCGGAGCTGGTCATGTGAACGGTAGTTTCACTTTCATTGATAGTTCATTGATCTCAGATAGTAATTCATAGAAAATAGCCTTGAAAATCTCTTATTTTGGATATGGGAAATACTACCTTGGTACAAATTAGTAAAATCTCAATCATAAAATTTACATTTCAACTCCGTGTATTTCTACCTTACTCTATGTACCACAAAACTCAATGTGTACAGGAAATCAAGTTCCCCCAGAAGACGAACCACAAGCCCTTTGGTTGATCAGAATCAACCTAAAATTCAGTGTCAAAACAACTCATCATGATCTTCGACACCATGGACCTTGCAAAGGGGATGTAGCTCAAGCTATACCTGTTACTCAAAAAAGAACAAAGAGGAAATTAATGAATGGTAGCAATCAAAAATAAATGAAGCCAAATGAACACATGAAGAGTAGTCTAGTGTAATATGGCATATTACTTTCATTTAAGCTTTCAATCAATTCATTACACTGTCAATCTCTTGAAACTTGAAACCATATGTAACCCTACTGAACGAAATGAACTAAACCACAGTTGCTCGTCTTTTCTATAACAACGCAGAGGTTCTCTTTCTTTTTCTTTTGAGGGTGGAGACAATTGTAGCATGCTAGCTGTGTATCAGTTAATTTGGTAATAACTTGTGGATATCTTAAGTACCTTGTAACAAACCAGACAAAAGTGAACTAAATAACTTCAGGTCCAGCACATTCTCCCAAACTCTACAACCTAGAATACACAAACCGGTGGTGGCGACCCCCATGACTAGCCAGAATGTGATCTATGATAATGTTTCAAACTGAAGATAAGACTAAATAGAACAAGAAACTATTGAATCGGAAACTGATGACACTGTTTGTGAAACTCCTCTATCATTTCAATGTTTTTTGTACTTGTTCAATTCATTAAAATATATCTTTAAACCAAGAAACTTATCATCTTGTTGCTATTGACATACTTTTCATGATCTAAAGACCCAAGAGATAATAGGTTGATACAGTATCTTGCCCAAAAAATATCCTAGATCTCCATCCTGTTTATTTATAAGACAAGATATCCACTATTCTGGAATTAGCAAATCTACAACTGAAGAAACTAGCAAAATATAAAGCAAAGACAACAGTAGATGAGATTTGAGAGAACTCTAAGAAGATAAATAAAAGCTGTACTCATATCACATACCAAATCAATGCACCAAATTCCAAAATTATTGCTAAAAGCGTCAATATTTTGTTATGGGCCTGCTCAATGAAAACAAGACAATCAGTTAACATAAGAGACCTGAAACTATTCCAACGAAGATAATGACAGCAAAATATAATAAATAATTAAACTGTAAACGAGGGCCGAAGATATAGCGAAACTTACATAAAGAGCACAAAACAATGCAATTATTATGCTTGCAAGGTATATGGCTGTTGCATAAATGCGAACAGGATCGAGCATCATTGAGACTTGCCGCTTAGGTCCAATGAGGAATGCTGTGCTGCCATACAAAAGGGTCCGATTCAACATCAAAACTGAAAAATGGTTCCTGGAAACTTAAGTTTTATACAGACTAAAACATACTAAAACTTCTTTTGAAAATAATAAAAAGAATAAAACCACAAGAACCTGAACGAGCAGGAACACATACTGATACGCATTATGATAAAACATCAAGGTGACACTAGTTTGTTCTCTAATTTTAATCTACGCAGACAAGGTGTTAAATTTTTTTTTTTTTTTTTTTATTATTATTATTATTTTTTGGTAGATAGACAAGATCACTACTGACTGATACCATTTGTTATGTACACAAAAATTACAACACAAATAATTAAAATTTTAGAACCATACGGGGCTTCTTATTCATTCTAAACCACAATAATTACCATGTCATATGACAACCATTAACTGAAGATTTTAGAGAACCTCATCCGAAATGGAAGGATTCCTATGACATTTTAATCGACTTGCAAATAGCAATTCCATTTCCCTAGTGGAAATATGATATTAAAAAGAAACACAAGCACATTTGCTTTCAAAACCTCAGTGAGATAAAAATGTGAAACTGTTGTTTTAAGCCAACAGCATCATGGATCTCATGAGAAGTGGAAAAGGCATATGTACACAAACCTTCCAAGTGAAAGCAAATTTCCGAGAGTGAACGTAATCGCAAACTTGATTGGATGAAAGAAAACAAGCATCGACTGTCACGAGAAAAGAAAAGACGCCCGCACATCAGTATCAAAGAAGACTCGATCAATATATATTCAAGTCAAATTTCATTTATACAACTACATAAACTAACATTCCCATGGCAGTTCAACCGACCCTGACATTGAAATCAAAACAGCACATACTGGAATGAAACTATTTTCTACTTTGCTCAATTACCTTCCTGCCTACAAAACATACACAGATTACTAATTACAATACCAGTATATAAAAAAAAACAAGAAAATAATTGTTGCCTAATTAGAGATCCTTACTGATGCCTAGTTAAGTTAAGCTCCTATTATATTAGAATCACACTATGCACTAAATAGAATTCTAAGTTAATGCCTAGTTAAGTTGTCCCTAATTTATGCCTAGAATTTAGCAATGCCGAGTCGTATAGCATATATTTCAAGCATTTAGCACAGGAGTTTCAATATGCACTAACAAAATTCCAAGAATCTATCAGCAATTTCAATGATATAATTAAGCATATAATCAGAAATCAAGCACAAAGAAGAAAAAAAAAATGACTAGAAAAAATTACCAGGAGAGTACAAGTCAATCCAGCAGCCAAGCAAATCGCGAAGCCATAAAACCTCTGTAGAATTCACACACAAACAAACACAAAATCAAATCATCGAAAATTGAAAAGGAAAACAGGAAATGCAGGTAGATCTGAGCAGAGATGAAGAAGATGTGATTAGGTTATACCTGTTTGGTGGACAAGGTACAGTTGCGATTGAAGTCGTCGATGAAAGAGTCCTGGTGCTGCAGACCGGAGGAAGAAGCGGCGCCGGCGCCGGATTCTTCGTCGTCGTCGTCGTCGACGTCCATGCCGACGAGCATCTTCATCTTGTCGAAGGCTTGTTTGGTGTTGACCTTTTCAAAGGCTTGGTTCATCTTCACCTTCTCAAACGCGTGGCTTATCTTGTCCATTTTTCTCTTGGATCTCTGATCACTCACCACACCTCATAGAAATGAAATGAAGCTCTCTTGCTTGCTTACTCTACTTGGCCTCTAACCACTCTCTCTTCTTTTTGAAGCAAACAAGGTGCCTACTGCTACATTATTGAAAAAAAAGTAAAATAGAAATTAGATTAAACGAAAATGACTACTTTGCCCTTCTTAGGAATTACAAATATGAAATGATGCAGCCTGGTACCTCTCCCTCAATCTCTGAAACAATTATTGTGGAAGATGACGATGTTAGTATTCGAGCTGCTAAGAAACGTAGCCCGATTTGGAAGCACTTCAAGGAATATAAGGATCGGCAGGTCATTGAGGTGAAGGGTAAGCAAGATATTGTCCTAGAAAAATGGAGAGCTAAATGTATATATTGTCCTAAGGATAGACAGTAGGCGCCACTGACGAAAAATACAAAACGCTTTACATGTATTTGAAGGGATAGAATGATTTTACATATTGCTATATTGTGTCGATTTTGGTACCGAATTGTACCGAAACTAAACGGTATCGGTTCAATTCAGGATCGAAACTCAAATAGAGCGTACCGAACCGATACTGATATCGATACATAAAGTCAGTTCAGTATCAGTTTGACCAGAATACTGAACCGGTACCAATCCCAGCCCTAGATGCAGGGCGCGCTCATATCGGCATTACATCGGCTTGTGTAAAATTTTAAAATATGGACTAGGATGATTGAATTTAAAAGTACACATACCAATTTGATTAAAAAGTGATGAGTCTGATCTTAGCCCCAAAATTTGAGTAACTAAATTAAGTCTGATCTTTTACTTGTAGGGTTGTAGTTTGTAGAGAATCGCTAGACGAACAATTTTCCTTTCCACTGTCTAGCAATGGAGTCACATGCAACAACCTATTGTCTATCTTCAATGACAGCAGATAAATGGCAGTAGATGAGTATGTAATAGCCATTCCGGCTCGATTTAATGAGAAATCCAGCAATTATTCCAAGAAGAAAAAAAAAACGAGTGTGACACTCTTTTGCTGATTTACTAAACTAAAACTATTGCCGATCGAGAGTAATATGCTTATGGATTGTCCGGACTCTTTTGCCTCTGCATGCCTCATGTAACGTCCTTAGCACAATTGTCCCGACAGTTGTTTGCTTCATGTGGCACCAAGTGGTTTTGACGTGGCTTCACGTATTCTGCTCTGAAGAAAGAGGCTGCCACCTTTTTTTTTTTCCGATACAAATGAGGTTCTCATCTTTGAGAGAGTGTGATAGAGAGAGTCTGCTTCTTGACTCAGCAGAGAGAAAGAGATCGAGAGAGAGAGATTGAAGGGAGTAGATGAAGAAGTCCCGATGTCTACTGTTGATCGGGAACGGTGCTTAATTTCCGGCGGGTCTATTCTATATATGGGGATGCACCCTAAACCCTTTATTGCCGTCAGACCTGCAGATTTAATTAGGTGCTTTTCTCCAGTTGATTTTCTCTTTAATTATAATGAATTAATTTGGTTTGTGACTGTTCTGTACGGACTTCATATGAGATCGAAGACACAGGCATATATATTTCTCATTGCTCCATGACTGTAATTGCTATATTTTTTCCCCCTTCTTCACGAGTTTGACCATATATATATATATATATATCTAATGTTCAAGTGTTGCATTAATTACATGAAACTGCATGCATGCATTGACTATATATGTGGAAACTTGTAGGCTCTTAAGCGAGTGTAACTGCAGCTTATTATCAGATTGGTACGTAGTGATCGATGGCATTTTCTTCTTCCTCCTCTTCTTTTTGTCGATCTTGTTATATTGTTCCTTTTGGCAAATGACTTGGTATAACAATAATAACCTCAATCGATCAACTTCTTTTGTACGTGCGTTACACCACTTCAACTTCATTTCTCTGGTGTGACCTCTTAATTTTGTCCTTTTTCTGGTGTCACAATTCAACATCCTAAGTTTTATGTTACAATTCTCCAAGTCTGAAACATAGTGAGCAAGAGGATAAGCTGAATGATTATAGTTTATTATCTTATGATCGAATATAGTGATAATTTTGAGAGAATACTTAACTGCAAATTAAAGTTTAATCGCTTTCTGTATCTACTTTTAGACATAATACCTGGAAAATTCTAGTATGCCGGTAGAATACCTATAATATGATATCTTCAACCCTAGCCTCTTTCTTTTCTCCTAATATGGTTACGATCTGATGATTGAAGAGTTACAGATCAAGATGGAAAAAATGGTAGCGAAATGGGCCATTATTCACCCGCAGCAAATAAAGCCGGGGCGTCTCACTAGTAATTAACTTTCCGAAGACGCTACAGCAGAGACTAAACAGTAGACGAACCACACACAAGCTAGCTAGAGAAACAGATCAGTCCGGAAATAGAAGAGAACGATGGAGGAAACAAACTAACACCAAACAGCAACAAGAACAATTGACGCAACACCTACATGCAGTAAAGCAAGCATCACTTAAGAGACATTAATTCTTTTTTGGTCGACGTCATTCGCCCCCGGCAGCTGGTTGGCCGGAGGCGTCCATCTTTTTGCCCCAGTCATGAAGCTTCAAGTGCAACTCAGCAGCAGCAATCAGAAAATGGACGGCCTGGATTGGTGTCAGAATATGCGTGATGTTCTTGAGCGTTCTGAGCCGTAACTCATCAGCTCTTTGCAAAATCTCCTCCAATTGTTTCTTCTTCGGTGCTAGAGTAGGCTCAACTAGGTCTTCAAGATCACCACCCTCGTCTCCTCCTCCGTCACCATTGTTCCTCATCATCTCGGTGGCCGCATGCAAGTGCGACAGCTCAACCATTGTTGTGTCGGCTACAGTGTCCTGTAGTTTTGCCATCTTGTGAGTTAAGTGCTTCTCCTGCTTGATAGCCCCAGATTGCAACTTGTCAACCTTGGGGAGCTGGCTCGAAGAGAGATTACTCAGGTCAGTGGTGGTCAACCCTCGCATCATCTCAGCGAGTTGAGCCTCGAACTGAATCCCACACTTACTGTAGAGCAAATGAATTGCCATGCTTGGCCGCCAGCCGCCTATCCAAAGAAAAGCATTTTCCAGTGAGCTCGTCCACGGCGGAGACAACATGGTCAGCACGTCATGCTTAACCCATCTCGACTTTGCCTCGTAGTAACACTCATAATGCTTCACCACTTGCTCAACGAGCGCGCTTAATATTTTCGCATCGTCCGGATTGCCGTGGTTGTGGTCGGCCGCGACATTTGTGAGGTGGTGGAGGAGTTGGTTTTGTTCAGAAATCCAACGCTCGAAGAATGTCCCGAAACTCTCGTGCTCAGCAGTTATGGTCTCGTCTATCATGGTTGATACAGTGATACTATACATGTAAGTTGCCCTAGAGTGATCTATATATCTGAAGTTCTATAGTTCGTTCTGGTGATAAATATATACGGACAAAACGTCACAAGCTATTCATTGAATATTCCATAGGTTTGGTTTAATTATCTGCACAAACATATTTATATATATATATAGTACTTACAATTCTGACGATATATATATATATATGGAGAAACCCAGATGGATCGTTTTGGATGATAGTATTACTATATATTTAAGTGTGAGAAATGGATAGAATTTAAATGAGATAATTTGTGCCGGCCTTGTTTAATTTGATCGAGTTGATATTTATGCAAAGCAACAAGCTACTTGGAACTCACTACATGGGCAGGTGCATGCACATGCCTAGTTGCACATGCCTAGTTGCACATGCCTAGCAAAACGAGCAAGCATATAAATACGAGGCAGCAATTTTCTTGTGGACAATGATGTTACACGCAATAACAAGAACAAGAGCAACAGTGCGTCTAGCTGTACATACTTCTCAGATGACCTAAAGATCATACCGTGAGGTATTAGATATACGAGTGAGGCAGAAGAGAAATTGATGCTGATAAGCGTTAATATCGGCGCATTTTTAATTTTTTTTTTTAAAGAAGATCTAAAGTTTTCAAACTTATTCTCTTGTCGTGACTTGAATTTAAAATCTAATAATCTACTTTCTAGGTAATAGTATTTTTACCTAGGTTGTATGGAATCGGGTGCGGATACGTAGAAGCGAAGCGTTTAGAAACGCGAAAGCGTTTTTTTAAGAAAATATTTAGAAGCGGGTACGTTTCGGAAGTGTCGAATAAAATAATATATATATATATATATATATATATAAATATATTAAATAGAATATATGTTCGTCCATAGGATCATTCATGGTGAAGATAAGATCCCTTTTGACCCCACTTTCATCTTACTTACACTTCACCATATATGATATATCAACCACCCCACTCACTCACACAATTCCCCTGGCCTCATGCCTACTCTCCTCTGTTCTCTCTTCACTTTGTCCCCGAGTCTCCTTCCTCCTCCTCTCTCTCTTATCAAGTTCAATCCTTTCAGATTTCTCACTGTTTCCCTCGATCAAGAAAAGAATCTTTAAGAAAACCCTATACTGGTTCTGGGGTAGTTTTGAGTGTTTTAAGTATATATGGATGGGCAAGCAATGAGTGATCATCACCAGTCTCAGATGATGATGATCATGAAGAGCAAGAGGACCAAGCGCCTCAACCACAGTGAACCCACCACCGCCTCCGCCGCGGCCCACCACCCCAAAAACGGAGCTCCAACTCCAAAGCCCCCGCCCCTCTTAAACTCAGCAAAGACTCCGTCAAAATCAAGAAGCCACCTCCCCACCCCCACCCCCACCTCCTTCTCCACAACCACTTCCATCCACCGCCGCAGCAACACCACGCCCACGTTTCCTACACGCTCCCAAAATAGGAATCGGTGTTTCTGTCGCGCTCCCAAAAACCTTTTTTCCCGAAATTGCGTTTCCGAGCGATTCTGTCCGCTTCCATCACGCTTCCGCTTCGGAAGCGCGAAACGCAAGTGGATTGACGCTTCGGTGCTACGCAGGTTTTTACTACTTGAGCTATCCCATTTCGTCAAGCGTTAATATTGACGTTTGATAAAAACAAGTGTTTCTGCACAAACCCGTAGGCCTAGTGGAAACTGATGAATCAAGATGTGATCTTCTCCTGCGAACCTGCTAACTAAGGGGAATACCGGACTGGCCGGTCTTCTCCTCTCCGATGCCTAAGTTAGTACAGTCGGGATGAATAGATAACTTAAGCAAGAGTGATAAGCAGTTGGAGAGATCAGTTACCTATTAAAGAGGGTAGTTAAGGCCCTTATATAGGTGGTCGGGCGTGAGGTCTGGCCTTACTCTTTGATGTGGGACTGGTTTCCTTCTGTTCGCACACAAAAGGACAGCTATGGTGGCCTGTTCGGCAGGCTGGCGTCCCTGGTCTCCGGGTCCCTGGTCACAAGGTAGACTGCTGGACCTCGGGTCCGGGTGCTTGTGATTCTGCTCCGGGCCTCAGTCCGGCCCCGGATGCACTGGCTGCGGGTCTGTGGGCTTATGTAGCCCCTCTGTGGCTACTGTCAACAACAAGCATATTTTTAAATTAGCATACCTAAGCACGTACACTTTGAAATTAAAATAACAAAACAATTTGAAAGCAATTGTACTTGTTTCTAAGCGTTATTATAGTCTCATGTCAAATCCTCCCTATTTCATATATTGGTCGCTCTCCATGCCTACAAAATGCAAAGGCCAATAATACTTACATGATGATCGATAAATGCTCAAGGGGTGGAATATTTCCTCACAAAACTTCATCATCTAGTTAACTCCTTCGTTCAAAGATTGATGAGTATTGTTTCAAAACTGTGGTTGCATGGCACATACAATGACTCGTTGTTGTGCAACCAATTAATATTGTCATCAGTTATTACTTAAGGGATGATCAAATGTCATCAGTTATTACTTAAGGGATGATCGATCGAGTTTGATCGTGTTATATTAAACTATAATTTGTAAACCAAGATCATGCTCACAAATAACACAAACACATATGGAATTCAAGTCAAGAACACAACACAGAATGCAGAACAGAAATTTCCTAGTTGTACTAGGATTATACCTTCATCGCTAATCCAGTCACTCTTTATGGCTATCTTTGATTCAGACATCTTCGTTTTGCTAAGTCGAACCGCACACAAACTAAACAAGTCAATAGAACAAGGCACAAAGGTCTTCTGTGTTTCAATATCAAGCAAACAGAATTAGACTATAAACTCAACGCAAAAGATATTGAACACAGGAACTAACGCCTTCTATATATATACTGGCCAATTCGATCAATTAGAATTCAATCCCATAAGTGAATCCTGATCAAATACTGAATCTATTTCTGTAAGGCTTAGTTCTATCACAATACTAATTCGATGTAAAACAGGCTTTATACAATGAACCTCTTCGTTTACCAAGTGATATACAACTCTGTAAACTTCTCTGTAATAGAGTTATATATACTTGTATTGCTTCTTGTTAAACTGTAACTTGTTCAATACTAAATGATTACAACAATAGATAGAGTTTGTGTCCAACTTGGTTCTTACAGTCTACCACTTGGACCAACTATATCTAAATCTGATCAATTGAACATGTCAATAAAAGTTAACAACTGAAGTGTGCACTGAAGCATACAAAATTCATAGTTCATTCAGCTTGGTCAATTCACAGCAACATAGCGTAGAACCTAGAATCATGAATGATTAAATAATTAAAATGATTAGAGATCACATACGATAGTTACTGTAATCACATAAGCTCATGAGTGATAGAGTGAGAATAATTTTGACAAGTATATCTACCTGAGATGTCAAAAACTCACAGTCCTTAATTCTGATAAAATCAAAATCTTGTAACTGCAATTACCAAATACTGAATACTGAAAAAAGATAAAAGCATAATTGTAGGATACTATGTTCTATACTGTAAAACAAAATTTTGGTTTAATCACAACACATTGATGAATAATTCAAGAAAAATAATAATAATAATAATTGTAGAATAAAATTCCTCGAATCTTTATTGATCAACTGAAAAATTACAAGCTGCTCTTGAATAAGATTACAACTGGAAAAAATGCCTAATACATCAAAACTAAGAAGAGAAGAAAAAATAAAATGATCTTCATAAGCTCCCACAGAACTCAAGCATATAAATCTGATAACACTCCCTTGACATGTTTCTCAAATACTATAATTGGAAGTGCTTTAGTGAATGGATCTGCTAGCTTAGAAATTGTATCTATATCTAAAACATCAATTTCTCCACGTTTAACTCTTTGTCTCACATAATAATATTCAGATCAATATGTTTAGAATTACTAGATCTTTTACTGTTTTTACTGAAAAATACTGCAGCTTCATTGTCACAATAGATTTTCAATGGATTTGTAACAATATGACTTAAGACTTCAGTATGTATCAAAAAAATTCTAATCCACAGTCCCTCACATTCTCCTTCAAATATTGGTATATATTCTGCCTGCATAATAGATGTAGTTATCAAGCCTTGTTTCATGGTTTTCCATGCAACAGCTCCACCAACAAGCATAAAAATATAGCCTGAAGTAGACTTTTTGGATTTTGGAAAATTTCCAGCAAAATTTGAATCAGTATAACCCACTAACTCTAAATTTTTAACCTATCTATAAACCAACATATGAGACTTAGTTTTCTGTAAATATCTAAGAACTTTCTTACCTGCAACTCAATGTTCTTGAGTAGGTGCAGATTGAAACCTGGACAAAATTCCTACTGAAAATGCAAGATCTGGCCTAGTGCAAACCTGTGCATACATTAAGCTACCTATAAGCTTGGTATATGGTTTGCTCTTCATTTGAGTCATCTTCCCCCCATTTTAAAAATTTTGGACAGTTTATCACCTTTAGACATAGGGGCATCCCCTGGAGTACGTACATGTTTCCATGTTAAATCTTTTTAAGACTTTCTGAATATAATTTTGCTGAGATAAGTCTAAAACTCCTAGTTTCCTGTCTCTCTTAATTTCAATTCCCAAAATGAAAGAAGCTTCACCTAAATTTTTCATATCAAAATTACTTGACAGAAAAGACTAAGTTTCATTTAATAACTTAACACTGCTACTAGCTAAAAGAATATAAATTTTTCATATCAAAATTACTTGACAGAAAAGACTAAGTTTCATTTAATAACTTAACACTGCTACTAGCTAAAAGAATATCATCCACATACAGAATCAAGAATATAAATTCAGTTTTTGTAGTCTTGATGTATACACATTCATCAATTATGTTTTCTGTAAAACCAAAAAAAGATACAACTGAATCGAATTTCATGTACCATTGTCTAGAGGCCTGTTTCAAACCATAGATTGATTTGTTAAGTTTGCATACATGATTTTCCTTTCCTGGTTTCACAAAACCCTCAAGTTGTTTCATATAAATGACTTTATCTAATTCTCCATTCAAAAATGCAGTTTTAACATTCATCTGATGCAATTTCATATTATAATGAGCAACTAAAGCCATTATAATTCTAAATGAATCTTTAGTAGACACAGGAGAAAAAGTTCCATTATAGTCAATACCCTCTTGTTGTGTGAATCCCTTAGCTACTAGCCGAGCTTTATGCCTCTCTATATTATCATTTGCATCTCTTTTAGTCTTAAAAACCCATTTACAACCAATTGCTTCTTGCATAGCTTTATGATGAGGTTCTGGTTTCACTAGTTCTCATACTTTATTCTTAGACATATAATTAATTTCTTCTTGCATAGCTTTTTCCCATTCACTAAACTCACTGCTATTTTGAGTTTGCTTGAAGCTCAAGGGATCATCATCTTCTGCTAAAACATCTTTCTCTTGTAGAAAAACATGATAGTCACTGCCTTCACCATAGACTGGTTTTCTCTGTCTAGTAGACCTTCTGAGTGGAGGATTTTCTAAGTTTTGAGGTTCTATAGCTATATCCTGAGGATACATCTAGTTGCTCGAGATTTTCTAAATTTTTATCTGCATTCTCAACTTGAGGCTCATGAACTAAATTTTCTGCATTTAACTGATTCTGCACTTGATTAAAATTAGTCGTATTTGATCTCACTGTGTTCTGAACTAGAGGTAATATCTGTACTGAATCCTCATTCTCAGTAATTTCATCATATTCTAAGGATAAGTTCTCAAAATTATTACTGCATACACTTTCATCCAAAAATTTGGCTTGGTTTTATTTTGAGGTGTATAGAACCTGTAGCCTTTAGATTTTCACAGTAACCAATAAAATGACAACTAACAGTTTTAAGACCTAATTTTTCCTGTAGTATGTTTGGAATTCTTGCTTCAACTTTGCAGCTCTACACATGGCAGTGATGCAAGCTAGGCTGCCTACCACACCATAACTCAAATGGTGTTTTATCTACAGACTTAGAGGGTGCTCTATTGGAGATATAATTTGCAGTCTTAAGTGCTGCACCCCATAAGTAAATTAGTAGCCCTGAAGTACACATCATAGATCTAACCATATTGAGAAGAGTTCTGTTTTTCCTCTCAGCTCCATTTTGAGTTGGAGTATATGGTGTGGAATATTGTGCCTTAATGTCATGTTCTTGTAAAAACATTGCAAATGGTAATTTTTACTGGCCTACACTAGTATGTCTCCCATAAAATTCTCCTCCTCTATCTGATCTTACTGTCTTAATTTTTGTCTCTAATTGGAGCTCGACTTCAGTTTTAAAAATTTTAAAAGCTTCCAATGCTTGAAACATTCAATACAATGCTCGACTGCAGTAATTTTTCTTTTGTTTGTCAATTTGCCTTTGAAACATTCAATACACTCAGTCAAGTCAGCATAGTTCAAAGCAAGTAAAATTCCATTTTTCTCGAGTGTTTTCAATCTTTTCTTTAATATATGTCCTAGTCTTCTATGCCAAAGAAAAGCAGACTTATTGTTGAATAAATATCTTTTAACTGTTGTAATACTATTCTCAATTATAGTTTATGTATTATTTTCAAGCATAAGAATCTCATTCTTAATGACAGAACAATCAAGTTTAGCATAATTATTTGAAAAAGAACCACAACCAAGATACTTTGGATTCTGAAAAATCTTTATTCCACTAAAATCAATAATAAGTTTGCATTCAATGCTAACCAAAATCCCTACTGAAATCAAATTCCTCTTAAGAGAGGGAATATAATAAATATTCTTGAGAAAAATAAAATTGTCTAGACCTAAATCAATCTTCAAGCACCCTATGGCCTTCACTGCTACTCTTTGGTCGTTCCCCACACACACATTTTGCTCACTTGTCCTTGGAGCCCTCTTCCGTATGATACACTGTAAAGATGTAGTAATGTGTATTAGTGAACCAGAATCGAGCCAATAAGTGTGTGTACTAACATTAAGAAAATTAACTTCTAAAGAAAAAATAGAATCGGGAAAAGACTCACCCTTCTTAATCATCCAAACCTTCCATCCACTGCAATCTTTTTTCATATGTCCTCCTTTCTTACAGAAGAAACAATTGAATTTGACAGAACTGAATCATCTCTTAGACTTAAAGCCTTTAACAGGTTTTGGCTCACTAGAATTTCCTGAAGCTTTTAAAGTTGATGGTCTGCTTAACCTTAAGTTTGTTCTTCTTCTTCTTGGCTTTCTCAACTAAATTGACTGTAGTAGTTGGTCCAGCCTCCTTCTTGATTCTATTTTCCTCATCCACATAGATTGATATGAGTTTATTAATGGTCCACTTAATATCTGAAGCATTATAAGTGGTCCTTAGGTTGCTCTAGCTAATCGGGAGAGAGTCTAAAACTTCATGAATCAACTGATTATCAGTGACTCCCATCTTAAGCTCCCTTAGCTTGGCATTAATGTGAACTTTATGCAATATATTCTCTCTCACACTACCATTGCCATCAAACCTAATCTCATGAAACTCTTTATTCAATCTAGCAGTTTCAGCTCTCTCACTAGCAATGAATTTCTTAGATATGGCTGCCATGAACTCCACAGCATCCTCAGGTTCCTCAACTGATCCTCTCACTATCTCAGACATGGTGTTTCTAATCACATTCTTTGCCATTCTATTGGTCTTATACCACTTATGATGATGCCACCTATAGTCATCAGTGATTTCCTCATTAACATCTTTAATTGACTTAGGCTCATGCAAATAGTAATCCGTATTGTTATGCATAGCCAAATAGAACTCGATTTGGTTTTTCCACTTCCTAAAATTGTTGCCATTCAGGTATTCAACTTGTCCTAATGAGGCAAAGTTACCTAAAAACAAAGAAAAATTTTGTGTAAGAGTTTTTCCTATGTGTTATGTTACTGTAAAAGCAAAACACAATCAATCATCAAACCAAACAATACATAATATCAATCTTTATTATCCCATATACTTAAGCAACACAAAAATAACATCTTTATGACATACAATTTTTATAGTTCTGTAGTTTCTCGATTTAGTATACCACATGCTGCAGAAATTGGTTATTTGATGAAAATAGTCTAAGTCTTCAGACAAAGAAAAGCTTCAAAAAATATGAACCAATCCCTAAACATATATATACTACTGCATATATATGTTTTAAAATCATACTTGAACACTTCTTTGGAAGCAAAAAAAAAAAAAACAATAATAAGTAAAATTTTAGAACACTGCACAATTTTAGTGTTTCTGCATAAAACTTGCATCATTATTAAAGATTTGTTTTGACAAAATAGTTATCGATCTGAGAATAAGTTTTTTACACTCATTAGTAATTTCAGTGTCTTAATTAATCACTCTGCATATACTAATGTTTTAGATACTTTAGATTTTAGTCGATTTAATTTGGGGGATCTAAACATCAACATATCACAGTATCAATGAAGCAAGACACATCCTCCAACTCCAGATCACACAATTTCAACCAATATTTCATGCATCACAGAAACATATATAGGCACATGTCAACCATAATGAATACTTTATCTACATGCCAACACTTCATAATATGACCATTCCCACATATGTAGAATTGAATCACAAGTTCTGGAATCCAGAAGACAAACCTTTGCCTCTGCTACAACACAACACCAAATTTTAAACAAGCAAAATATATTGATGTATAAAGTAGCCTTTTCTTAATTTCATTTTTCTGAAACAGGGTCTTGAATCCCTTTTTCTGAGGATTAAGCCTCAGTTTTTCCTTTAGGCGTGAATTGATCAAAAAATTAAAACTAGCCGTTATGAACTTCAACGGTAACATTGAAAAGCTGTTTTCATGGAATTGGGTTTGGGACCGGACTTTATCAAAAATGAATTAAATATCCGGATTAAAACATGATTATTTGCTTTTAATATAAAAACATAATTTTCTAAAAACTTTTATTAATCTGTTCTTGATGAAAAAATCTTGAAGCATACAATTTGTGTATTTATGAACCAAAAAGCTCTAATACCATTTGTTATATTAAACTGTAATATGTAACCCAAGATCATGCTCACAAATAACAAAAACACATATGGAATTCAAGTCAAGAACACAACACAGAATGCGGAACAGAGATTTCCTAGCTGTACTAGGATTATACCCTCATCACTTCTCCAGTCACCCTTCATGGCTATCTTTGATCCATACATCTTCCTTTTGCTAAGTCGAACTGCACACAAACTAAACAAGTCAATAGAACAAGGCAGAAACGTCTTCTGCGTTTCAATATCAAGCAAACAGATTAGGCTGTAAACTCAACGCAAAATATATTGAACATAGGGACTAACGCCTTCTATATATACTGGCCAATTCGATCAATTAGAATTCAATCCCATAAGTGAATCCTGATCAAATACTAAATCTATTTCTGTAAGACTTAGTTCTATCACAATACTAATTCGATGTAAAACAAGCTGTATACAATGAACCTCTTCGTTTACCAAGTGAACAACTCTGTAAACTTCTCTGTAATAGAGTTATACTTGTATTGCTTCTTGTTAAACTGTAACTTGTTCAATTCTAAATGATTACAGCAATAGATAGAGTTTGTGTCCAACTTGATTCTTATAGATTGAGCATATATGCTGCAGCCGTTGGGTATTCAAGATCTGAGTTTTCAGTATTGTTATCACCAAAGGACAATTCGAAGTACGTGTCTTTGATAAAGTACACAATTGAAGCATGGTTTGTCAATTGCTAATGAAATTGATTCGCTAGAACGTACAGATCGATATAATTCTAATAAAATCCAATGCAACAGTGGATGATCAAACTCGGCAATGTCACTGCTCCTATATATGAAACCCTAGCCTGATGTGTGATGATGAATCTGGTTGTGTTTAATGAATGATCGAACTAGAGGTTCACATAAGCCCTAGCATTCACCTTATGGAAGAAAATCTTTAATTTGAATGACTAATTAATGTATATACATATAGTGGTCGAGATAAACGACAATAAAAGTTTACCCCCCTCACGAATCATGCTTGATAAATAAAGTTTAGTTTGAAATAAAGGATACCCTGAGTTCATCGACAGTCTCATCACTTAATTTCATATCGTAATTTCAAGCACAAGCACAAAAAACTAGAATCAAAACTCAAAACCAAATAGAGGGGAATCAAAAGGCACACAGGAGAAGTACAGTGGTTAATTAAGAAGAAAATGATTGATAGTGTATCACATTCAAGTCCTCATCTTAATAATTGTCCGAGTTATGAGAGAGGCTAAGGTTCAGATCGAACTAAACGGAGGTCGAGAGAGAGAGAGAGAGAGAGCTTCTCACTTTTAGTGAAAATCGTGAAATAAGAAAGCTGGTTGTGTGAATCAGTGTATGAATGACTGACTGCTATCTAAAGTGCCAGTAAAAACGCGCTCAACTCAACGAGTAGGTTTATATTTACCATGCAACTCAATGTACGTTACTCCAAATGTGGGAATTATGATAGAGTGATAGATCATGCATGACTGTGAGAAGCCTACCATACCATATAAACCAGAACCGAGTAATTAATTAACGAAACCCAAACAAGTGCATTAGTACTGCAAGATGATCACAGAGGCACAGAGCGAGGTGCTTGATGTCCATGCCTCCATGGGGCCTGAAGGCTCCTCTGCGCGTGTCTAGATTGATGGTGGGCATGGGGAGCTCTTTCCCAATACGACTAGGAAATGTGACCTCACATAAAATCAAAGCTATCAACCGATAAGCCTTGTGAAGGGGTACACCATGCAAGTCCACTACGCCATGTTGCTCGTCAAGCGACGAGGAAAAGTCAAGGGAAACAGGTAAGTCGCTTAACAATATGTAGAGCGACTGAAATACGACATGTCGCACCTGTGCACGATAATAAGCGACAGAGACGTTACCAGTCGCCTTAAACCATTCTAAGCGACTGAAACTGCTGTGCCCCTTTCTCCGTAGCAATATTCCCGTCGCTTTCACATTTAGAGCGACTGTGATACTTGTTATGTCGCATATATCTTACATATATCTTTTACGTCGCACTTTTTCCAGAACTGTAAAGTGCTGGAAAGCAAAAAAAATGCAGCTCTGCTGCGATTTTGCTGAAAATTAGTGATTTTTTCTCTTTCGGGGTTGTAAAGGTTGGGTCTTCACTTCTAATTGCTTTGAAGGTTAGTGTGATCTCTCCTTTTCATCTTAAATACCATTTTTTGTGTTACTATGTTGATTGTAGGTTTTGAAATTTTGGGTTTGATCTTCATATTTTGATGTATTTGTGTGTAATTTACGATTGGGTTCTTTAATTTGTGATAGATTTTGTATAGATTTTGTGTTTTTTACCATATTTGTCTTATAATATGTTTACATTCAAATTTACACTCTTAGAGTAAGAAAATGTTGAAATATATATATATATATATATATATATATATATATATATATATATATATAGTGGATAGTGTAATTTAAATTGATGACTTTTTGTTTATTTGTGGTTGATTAGTGAATTAGTGTTAGAATTATTAAGGAATTTGGTTGAGAATTTAGGTTTTTGGTATAATTAATATGTGCATAGTTAAATTTATAGTATCATTATATAGAATATTTTGAAAGTTTTATTGTAGTGTATTTGACAAAATTTGGCAATTATTAATACATTATTTGTGAAATTATTCTTCTCTAGATGGCATACCAAGGGGATAAGAGTTGGATGGTATTATGTAGAGGTGATAAAAGGTTTCTTGATGGGATAACAGAATTTTGTAATTTTGCGACCTCCAATTGCAAGACCGAACCGAAATTGCACAAGTGCCCGTGTAAAAAATGTCAGTTACAATGGGTTCTTCTGCCATTATCTGACATGTTTCATCATTTGTGGAATAACGGCTTTATGAGTGGTTATACTATATGGGAAGAGCACGGTAAGCGTGCAGACATTCCCTCTATGTATGATCGAAGACAGCAGATTGTTGCAGAGAGGGCTTCTTCTAGTACACACGTGGCCACTGATTTTGCTGTGAACCCAACCATGGACATTATGTACGACACTTTCCCGTTTATGGATAGGTGGGCTACAGAACAGAATGTTAGTGGTTTAGGGGATGCCTTTGTTGATGATGTTGATCATTTAGACCCTATTGCTAAAGATGCTTTTGAGAAGTATAACAGACTCTTAACTGAAGCTCAGACTCCGGTGTACGAGGGTAGTAAGGAGACTGTTTTGACCACCATCCTGAAAGCAGTGAAGATGAAAATAGAGAATAAATGGTCAGACAAAAGCTTTGATCAAAATTGTCAGTACATCAAAGATCTCCTCCTAGAACCAAACAAGTATCCAGATTCATACCGGGCTATGAGGAAGATCCTGAAGGACATGGGTTTGGGTTATCAGATCATCCACGCATGCGAGCATGGTTGTATGTTGTTTTACAAAGACGACACAGACCTCGACAAATGTAACATATGCGAGGAGTCTAGATGGAGATCCACAGAGAACGGTACGAGGGTTCCAAAGAAGGTGGTTCGATACTTTCCTCTTACACCGAGGTTGCAACGTCTGTACATGTCACCTCACACAGCAAAGGACATGCGGTGGCACGGGGAAAGGATGGCAGATCCAGAAGTTCTTGAACACCCAGCAGACGGGGAAGCATGGCAAGAGTTCGACAGGTCATTTCCAGATTTTGCTCGCGAGATCAGGAATGTGCGACTCGGACTAGCCACTGACGGGTTTAATCCATTTGGAAAGACGAGTCTCTCTCATAGCAGTTGGCCTATTGTGGCGATGCCTTACAACTTGCCTCCTTCAATGGCAATGAAAAAGGAGTTTAACATGCTTGTTATGTTAATATCTGGTCCAAAGTCTCCGGGAAAGTGTTTGAATGTCTTTATGAGACCATTGATCGATGAGCTGAAGATGTTTTGGAGTACTGGAATTCAGACTTATGATGTACATGAGCAGAGAACTTTCAGAATGAGAGCAGTAGTGATGTGGACTATCAGTGACTTTCCGAGATTAGGGATGTTAGGAGGCATCCATACTAAAGGATACAAAGCATGTCCCCTCTATTTGGATGATGTTGATGCAAATAACTTGACAGGGAGGATGGCATACCAGGGTCATCGTCGGTGGTTAGGCGAATGCCACAAATGGTGTTATGCAGCAGATAAGTTTAATGGGAAGGTTGAGGAAATGTAGCCACCGCGGTCGTTATCTGGGGATGAGATTTATGCCCAAATCATATCTCATGAGTACCCGGTACATAGTTTACATCTGAAGTTCAAGGTACATTCGAGTGGGGAGAGACTTTGTTGGACTCACGTAAGTATATTTTGGGAGCTGCCATACTAGACCGAATCTAAACAGAGGTACACATTGGATGTCATGCACATTGAGAAGAATGTGTACGACAACATAAGTGGGACAATTTTCGGTCTTGAAGGAAAGACAAAGGATGATCTCAAAGCCCGCGAAGGTCTGAAAAAATTGGGGGTACGTGAGAAGTTGTGGAAGAAATTGAAAAGTTCGTCTTCCTCAAGAAAAGAGAAGGTCTCTCAAGCAGAATATACGGTGCTTCCTGAGCAAAGGCCAGAGATCTTCGAATAGATTAAAGAAGCTCAATATCCTTGCGGTTATGCAGAAAGTTTGAAGAATAAGGTCAATGTGGAGGATAAGAAGTTCTATGGACTGAAGACGCATGACTGCCATGTACTACTGCAGCGTCTCCTTCCTGTGGTTATCCGAGAGTATTTGCCACATTATGTCGTTGAGCCGCTAATGGCGCTATCCAGATGGTTTCAGAAACTATGTGCAAGAGAGTTGAAGAAACAGGACGCCAAAGACATGAAGGAAGAAATTGTCTTGATTATTTGTAAATTGGAAAGAATCTTCCCTCCTGCTTTCTTCACAATCATGGTTCATCTTATGATTCACCTCCCCGATCAAGTTTTGCTCACCGGTCCAGTACATTTCACGTGGATGTTTCCAATGGAAATGTGCGTATGACAAGTCTTTTCTGTATACATTTTAATTACATTACGTATTCTACTTACAGTTTCTAACTCAGAACCTCTTTATTTCACAGACAACTTGGGGACTATAAGAAGTCTGTTAGAAACACATACTATCCAGAGGGATGTATTGCTGAGCAGTACATTGCACATGAGTGTGTGACGTACTGCAGTTTCTATATGGGTGACGGCACGGGAGATGAAAATGTCCCCAATGTACCCCGCTTCGACATCTCTGTAGTTTCTGAACTTGTCATTCCCAAAAGTTTCGTCAGAAGTGCTCAATTCACTAGGGAAGAGGTCATGACGGCTCATTGGTGTGTGATGCAACATTGTACAGAAGCGGCCAAATTCATCATAAAGCACCAACAACAATTACTAAAAGTCGCTCCAGATATCACTGATGAAAGACGCATTGAGCACTTTCATCCATATTTTAGATCATGGGTACATATACCATCACTTTCGTGTGGATGTTTAAGGTCATAGTTGCTACATTTCTTTGAGTTTATACCAACTGTGGTTTATATTGTGTTACAGATGGAAAGTTTGGGATCTAAAGGATCTAGACTTTATAAGCGTGAACTTGACATTTTGACATCACTCCCTCATGCACATAATATTTATTCACAATGTATTGTGAACGGAGTGAAGTATGTCACATGGCAGCGAGATCAGAGGTTGAAAACTCAGAACTGCGGGGTCATGGTAGAGGTGGACGACATCATGTACTACGAGATTCTCGAAGCCGTTGTCGAACTATTATATACAGAATGCATGTCAGTCATTTTGTTCAAGTGTAGGTGGTACGATACTGATACAGTGAAGTGGGATTACGGCCTTCTGTCATTGGACACATCTACTAGCGTATTTGAGGTCTCACCATTCATCCTGGCGTCTACGGCAAGACAAGTGTTTTACCTAGATGACCCAAAAGCCGGTGAACCTTGGAGAGTCGTTAATGTGGTGTCACATAAAGGTACGTACAGTGCTAGTACACTTGCAACGGATGAAAGTAAACGACTTGAAGTGGATGAACCTTATCAAGAACCTACACCAGACTCGATCACAAATTACATTCCTATAGATGGTTTCACAATGGACTACGGCGAACTACCACACATTGAGCCTAACACTGACTTTGACAATGTCGAGGATGGTGATGAAGATGAAGAAGATAGTGATGATGATGAAGATGACGATAACGCCGGGTATGAAGATCCGGACGACGACACAGAAGATGATGATGCCAATAAGGAGGAGGATGATGACGATTATGACGACGAGTGGCTACATGAATATGATTGATCATTTTTATTCATTCATGTACCTAAACTGAATTCCAATTGAGTGTCACAGAGCCAAAACTGCATTCTATTTGGAGATATATTTTACTGCATAATGACTATGAAATTTGGAATGCACAGGTATGATCCGTGGGGATTTATATAGAAAACTTAGATTTATATAGAAGACTATAAGCAACTGAGATGTTGACTAGGTAGCTTAAAAGGTCTCTAAGCGACTAATCTTATGTATACCCGTCGCTATGAGTTTGTAACTCTAAACCTCTTTAAGCGACTAATCTTATGTATACCCGTCGCTATAAGTTTGTAACTCTGAACCTCTTTAAGCGACTAATATTATGTATACCTGTGGCTTATTTCCTTCATATAAGATATATTTTACTTATAGAGTATGCAAAAATATAAAACGTTAGGACGTTTTGAATGATAGACATGTTAATGTATGTATTGTAGAGTAAGTAATTAAAATTTGGTACAAATCGGATGTTATTTAACCATTCAAAACTCGAAAAAAACCTAATATGTCACTATGTTGACCGCACAACTACGATTTCACCAAAGCGTTTTTCTCACGATCCGCGACCCTAACGACCTCCGATTTGCTCAAAATTTGAACCACATCTATGAATTTACGTACTTATTATATGATTATATCTAACGGTCAATTTCTCAATCGGATGTCGGGAGCATATAGCGCCTTTAATAACCAACACTAACTCTCTTAACTCAATGAAACGGTTATGAAACTTAACCTCACATTTAGAACTTGATTTATCAAGGTAATCCATTTGAACAAAATGACCATTAGATTTTGAACGTACGTATTATAGAGTATGTGGTTAAAATTTGGAATGAATCGGGTGTGATTTTGCCGTTCGATCGTTCGGGAAATCGCATATGTATACTCTTTGACTTTAAAACTACACTTTGACCGCGACTCTAACAACCTCCGTTTCGGTTCTAATTTGAACCACAACTCTCATTATGTGTAGTTGTCATAGATTAGGGGTATTAGACTCAATCGAAGGGCCGTTGCATATAACCATTCTTTGTAATTATAAATTTGTTTCAATTCGCAAGTTTTAAAGTCACTATGTTATTAAATAAGTCGCTTCAGAGTATATGAGGCGACTAAGTTGTATATATTAGTCGCTCTAAAATGTTTTGAGAATTTTTCCGCGAAAATTTTCAGCCAAAATTTGAAATTACATTTCGTAATACATGGTGCGACGGGGTTATTATTTTGCCATCGCCTATAGGGTTCAATTAAAACCTAATTTCAGAAAACTCAGTCTTCCTCTTCTCACTCCTCACTCTCTTCTCACTCTCCGATCTCAAACCCAGAAACCCTAATTTCATCCCCAATCTTCTCACACTCATCATCTTCCCTCATCCCTTAACCCCAATTTCTCAAACCCTAACCCCCAATTTCAGCCCCAATCCCCAAAATCACCCGAAATCACAAAATGCCTCCGAAGAACGTTAAACCACGTTTCGTGAAGACAAGGGCCCAACGCCTGGCCGATAATGCAGCTATTAAATCGACTCTTCAGAAACGAAGATCATCGACGCCGGCACCGCTTTCCAATTCCGCCACCACCTCGAAATCTGCAGAAACCAGCCCCACCGCCGCATCAGTTCCTGTACATCCACCACAACCACCCCCACCACCTCAGACTATTTCTGCTCCTGGTTTGGTCGACACCTCCGCTACCGCTGCTGTTTCTGCTCCCAACGACGACATCGACCTGGACTTCGAATTGGGTCCTCCAATCAACCCGCAGTCTGTACAACTGACGAATTCTGCCTCCCACTCCAACTACCCCATAATTCCCACTCCAAGGAATTCTGCTTCCACCACCGACTCCACCGCCGGTACGATGGTGCGCAGCATTCACTGCAAAGATCTGGTCGTCGACCCATCAGGTAATTGATGAATTGTGTTTCAATAAGTACATTTCTTGTAGTTTGAATGTTCTGCTGTGAATGAGTGTTCTCGCTGATAAGGTTCATCATTTTAGTTAGGGTAACATCATTTTAGATAGTATTAGCTTTGAAGGTGGTGCAATGTAGTTTTAGTTGATCATTTTACCAATGAGAACTGAAGGCTCTGATGGAAGGTATTGGATGCAGTTCAATTAGCATGTTGGGCGTTTTAAAAGCTCACAATGTTGTTTAGTTTTTGTGTTTAGTTTTTGGAAGTGTGATGAAATATTTAGGAAAATGACCTTCCTTAGAGAAAATGTTTAGAAAAGTGCATTTATTTTTGTGAGACTTGAAATAGAGCAGACAAGTGATTTTAAGTATTTGGTTTTATTTGAAAGAATGATTTATTTATTTATTTATTTATTTTTCATTATGGTTGGTTATAGTCGCGCCCGAGTGAGCTGTGGGAGTTTTCTTGTTTATCATAGTTGTTGTGATGATATGTGATCTGAATTGGGTTTCTTGTTGAATTGGTAGCTGTTTATGTTCTGTTTATCTCAACTGTTCCATGTTCTAGGAAATAAATTACATCGTGCCTGTTTATGCAAGTCTTGTGCATTGAGATACAACCATTAACTGTGCAAGTCCTACATCTAGGATTTAAAAGTTTAAAACAGTTTAAACCAAATACTTAAAATCACTTGTCTGCTCTATTTCAAGTCTCACAAAAATAAATGTATCATTCCCATGGATCACCCAAACAATCCTCTGATGTCAAGAGATGTTGTATTTTACTCCCTCATTTTAATTTTCATTGTTCTTCTCAAGGACTTGATTTCCAATTTGATATGATATTTATCAAAGAGACTCGTATTTTCTGTTTTTTGAACTCAATTAACTTAGTTTCATCAAGTTATCACACTTTGTGTCTTAGTCATGGAGTGATAAGTGTTTATGCATTATATTAATGATGTTGATTTGATAACTTGTCCCCTATTTTGTGTAGCTGGACCACCCAAAAGAAAAAGAGGTGTGGTGGTCGGTATGAAGACGAAGGAGATGGTGCGCCTTCCCAAAGTCAAAATTGTTGTGGAGTGGGACGATAAGCACAACATGCCTGCCGATAAAAAAGTCGTAGCTCAACTGTCCCGTGACATAGGCATGAAGGTGAAGGACGACGTACCAATGCTTGCCTCCGTTTACGGCGATCTTGATCATGACTTCAAGTTCATTGTGTACTCCTACATTGCAGTAAGTGTCCAATTTTTTATATGTTCTTCTACTTTTCAACCTATTACACGTATACTATTACTAATATTTGTCCTTGATTAAACTGTAGGGCTTCTATGCAATCGACGTTCAACACAATGGCCAGTTCCAATGGGTTCAAGATGTGGCAGCTTCTCGGTTCAAGGATTGGAAGCACGATTGCAGAAGACATTGGGAAAAATTCGGGGCTAACGTTCCATTGGAGTTCCTTAAACGGCCTAAAGAGTGGGAGTGGTTGGTCAATGAATTCAGCAATGACGAGAATAAGGTAAACTCAGTTGCCTCGATATATTTATGCAAATTGCTAGGACCAGGATTAACAAGTATATGTACATCTTTGATTTGATTTGTGTTCAAGAGTTAAGTTTGAGGATGAAGAGTATCCAAAGGGCTCCCACCCGGATGAACCACCATTCGGGGACCACTGCAATTAGTTACCGGGCACAAGAGCATGCGTTAGCCGGACATGCAGCCCCCTTGGTCGCAGCCTTTAAGGATGCATACGCCAAGGATAAGATTGGCGCTACATACGTGATAATTACCTAAAACTAAACTAAGATTCATTCATATGTTTTATATTCTCTTTGTATCACGTAATTAACGCTAGCTCTTCTGTAATGTTGTAGGAGGCAATGAAACGGGAGGTTCAAGAGAAAGTCGACCAGTGGAGTAGAGACCACCCAGACGTTGAAGCTGGAGAGGCACTGCCTGTTTTAACCCAGCTCAGTGTCATAACTGCACGAGTTGGTGAAGGAAATGGCACAACATATAGAGGACTCGGCAGATACATGAGGCGAGAGCCCAAGAAGAGAGGAGGTGTCTCCCGTGTTGACGTAGATGCCATCGTGGAGGCAAAAGTGCAAGAGCGAGTTAAGGAGCAAATGAACACTATGCAGGAGGAAATGCAGCAGCAAATACAGCAACAAATGCAGCAGCAAGTGGATGCAGCAGTGGCTCTTGCTGTGGCCAAACTTTTGGATAAACAATCCCAATTGCAAGAAGGTACTACCTCCAATGACAACCCCTCACCCTCTAACACTTAGTCTCTTTATTTGGTTGTTGCTTCATCACCAACGAGCCGAGGGGGCTGCTGTGGCTTCTGGTTTAGTGTTTAGGTCATATTTGGGTTAGTTTGTGTTAGTTTTATGGTACAGTTAGGAGTTTGTACAGTGGTTTGTAATGGATATTGAGTTTCAAGACAATGTAATGTTTTAAACTCTATTTAATGTCAATGAAATGTTTGTGTGTGAGATTTGTTGGCTGTGTTGAGTTGAATGTTGCTGTGAAAGCTTTTGGAATAATGCAGGTTTTTTTGCACAAAACTGGGCATTACAGATACAGGCCCTGTATTGCAATACAGGGAATTGATTCAGGCGACTAATAAACATAAATCAGTCGCTTCAATGACCATTTAAGATACGAGCTAAACCTTTGTCGCTCTAACACACTCAGCGACAACAAAAGCCAGTCGCTCTAACAAGGATAGCGACTACCCAAGTTAGTCACTCTAACGTTACTAGCGACAGGGTATTCCAGTCGCTAATTGGGACACCTGTTAAGAGACGGCATTGTATTCTAGTCGCTAGCGAGGGAGGTAAAAGCGACTGGGTATCTATTCCCGTCGCCTTTAAGATATAGCTACATGTTGCTTGCGACGTCTTATAAGCGACTACGTTCCAGTCGCAAATTGTCTTGTGCGGCTGTTCTGTAGTCGCCTTCCTTGTTTTTCTCCGGTCGCCTGGAAGGACCTTTGGCGTAGTGGTCACCAGACCCCAGGCCGATCATTTTTATTTTTTGAGAAAAGAAACTTTCATTGATGATATATTAGAAAGACACATCAATTGGAAGTACATCAAAATGTCATAACTAGGGAAGACCTAGAAGGAACTATCTTGTTCGGATAAAAACCCAGTAGAAAAACTCTAAACCTAGGAAAGAGTACCACCGACTAAAAAATGATTAGACCATTTGTAAATTGTAATCAACCAGCACCAACATGCCAAAGCAAATATTAGACATCTGTCCTTATGCATGCAAGAGCAAGAAGTCCACCCCCCAAAAGGTTCGCCTTAAACTACTTCCAACTGCTCGAATCGACACTGTCTCCAACTTCTCATAGGAAAACTGCCTCTAATTGCTCAACCATTTGAAAGCTTAACTTCCTTCAATCATTTCTGCTACCACCGGTGAACATAAACACCGGCAAAATCGAAAGTGGGAAGTGATAATCTCCAAGAAAACCAACATAACCAAACACTAAAACAACAAGGTTTTGAACTGTCTAGGAAACCCAAACACGAGCCCTCGAAAGGGAGAGAACCAATTCGGATACCTACAAAATAAAACAATCTGAGCAAAAATAATGAAGAAATAGATGAAATGAAATTACAAAGTTAAAAAACAAAGAGAAGAGAGAAATCGGTCATTAAGAGCCACAAGTGATGATGCAATAATGGTATTTGTTCTTTCTGTTGGAATTAATATGATGCCTATGCAGCAAACACAAACACAGTAGCTTAAACCAACAACAACAACACAGAACAAAATGAGAGAAATAAACATCAAACAAACACACCATAAATTTTAAAGTGGAAACATTGAAGGGAAAAACCACGGGACGATCTCCGAAAAACTTCCACTATAGAATGAGATTACAATCTCCAATCTCTCTAGATCACTAGAGGAATAACTCTCAAGAATCACTCTTGGCTAACAAATATAGTAGGTTGTATAGAAGGATTAGTTTCTCTCTTTTCTCTTCTAACAGACCTCACACACTTCACTACAACACCAAAACAGAGAGAACAAGATATATTTCTTCTTTTCTCTCCCGCTCCTTCTAGACAATACGAAGGGATTACCAAGAAACAATAATTCTGTATTGTTTCAATGATAGCTGCACTCTTTTTCAGTTATAGAAAACTGAACCGACTTATTTTTCTTTTCTCCAAGACATTCTACTTGGACTTCGTGACCAGCTAAACATGTAAATAATAAGAGTCTTAATTGGGGAGGGAACTCCAACAATCTCCCCCTTCCCGACTCAAGCTTCATTGGAGCATACCTGCTGAGAAAGTACAGTTCTCATGCTTGCCTTTAGGAAGAGACTTTGTCAGCACATCAACAATATTGTCATTCGTATGCACCTTTTCTATCATCAATAAATTTCTTTCAAACTTCTCCCGAATCCAATGATATCTCGTTTCAATGTGCTTGGACTTGGAATGAAAACTTGGATTCTTGCTAAGATGAATAACACTTTGATTATCACAGTAGATGACATACTTGCTTTGATGCAATCCAAGCTCCTAACAATATCTCCTCAACCATAGCATCTCTTTGCAACATTCAACAACAGCAATGTACTCTGATTCGGTGGTAGATAGAGCCACATATTTTTGCAAGGAAAATACTTGTGTCCATACTCTCTCTAATTTGCATATCTTGGACAATGCAATCAACGATTTCAACCGTTCAAAAGTTGAATAATCAATGACGATCATCTCTGCAAAAATTTGAAATAAACCCAAATCGTTTGCTCATTCGATTGCATCAAACAAATGAACAGTTCTAGTGAAAGTTGGGAGTCTCATGATCAGCCGTCCATTTGTTTGATACAATCGGTTAAGCAAATAATATTTGTTTACCTTCATTTTTTGCAGAGATGATCTTTATTGATTAATTCAACTGTTGAACGGTTAAAATCGTTGATTACATTGCCCAAGATATGCAAATTAGAGAGAGTATGGACGCATACCGTCTATACTGGTATGGACACAAGTATTTTCCTTTTTGCAATTGGGATTACCAAGACACAGCTCCCCCTGCAAAAATGAACAAATACCCCAAAGTGGACCTTATTGTGTCTCTATCACCAGCCAAGTCTGCATCAGTAAAGTCTTGAAGAATAGGCTTATCATTCCCAAAACATAGACACAATTTAGATGTACCTCTAAGGTATTTTAGGATCCATTTAACTACCTTCCAATGCTCTCAACCCGAATCTACAAGAAATCTGCTCACTACACCTACTACATAGCCAATATCCGGCCTTGTACAAACCATTGCATGCATTCAACATCCTACGGCAGAAGCATAAGGAACTTTCTCCATTTATTCCCTCTTTTTTTCATTTGAGGGGCTTTGTTTCTTACTTAACTTAAAATAAGCAGCAAGAGGAACACTTACACAATTCGCTTTGTTCATGTTGAATCTCTCAAGCACCTTCTCGATGTAAGTTTTTTGTGATAGCCAGTGCAGACCTTTCTTTCTATCACAAGTGATCTGCATGCCAAGAATCTTCTTTGCAGGTCTCAAATCCTTCATATCAAAGGATTCCTTCAATCTCCTCTTCAGCTCCTTAATTGAGCTTAAATTTGGACCTACAACCAACATGTTATCGACATAAAGTAACAAGATAATAAAATCACTAGCTGATGATTTTCGAACAAACACACAATGATTTGAGATTGTCCTCTTGAATCCATTGTCCACTATGAAAGACTCAAATTTTTTATACCATTGGCGATGAGCTTGTTTGAGTCGATAAAGACTCTTTTTCAGTTACACACCATATGCTCCTTGCCCTTAGCTTCGAATCCCTTGGGTTGTTCCATGAATATGTCTTCTTCTAAGTCACCATGAAGGAAGGCTGTTTTGAAGTCAAGTTGCTCAATTTTCAGGTTCATACTTGCTGGAAATCCAACACAACACGAATGGAATTCATCTTTACCACCGGAGAAAATATTTCGTCATAATCAACACCTTTCTTTTGAGCAAAGCCTTTAACAACCAGTCTCGCTTTGTACCTTGGTTGTGAATTTTCATATTTTTTTAGCTTGAAAATCCATTTGTTCTTGAGCACTAGCTTTCCTTCCGGTCTTTCCACCAATTCATATGTTTGATTCTTATGTAAAGAATTCATCTCCTCTTGCATAGCTTCCAACCATTTATCTTTGTCAACATCATCCTGGACATCTTGGAAGCATTCTGGTTCACCTCATCTAAAAGAAGAACATACTCAATAGATGAATATTTTATAGAAGGCTTGTGTGCTTGTTCAATAATTGATGGCTGCTCTTGTTGGATTTCTTATGGAATTTCTTGATCATTTTCAATATCATCTATTTGATCATCATTATGAACTCCAACATCTTCTTGCTCAACTTCACCACCAACTTCTTCAACCGTAGGAGGATTAATATGATCTAGATCAATGAGATTATCCACATAAGTCTCCGCTGCCTCCACATTTTCAGTTTTCTCATCCATGTCTTTAATTGTTTGGTCTTCAAAGAACACTAAATCCAGGTTGCGTACCACCTTCTTCTTGATAGGATCCCATAATCGGTAACCAAATTTTTCATCTCCATACCCAAGGAATTCACACTACTTTGTCTTGTCTTCAAGCTTCCATCTTTCTTCCTTTGATACATGCACAAAAACTCTACAGCCAAAAGTCTTCAAGTGTGCATAAGATACGTCTTTTGACGACCACACATGATCTGGAACATTGCCATTTAGAGGAGCTGAAGGTGACAAATTGATTAAATAGCAAGCTATCCTCATTGCTTCCTCCCAAAACTTTCTTTTCAATTTGGAATGAGATAACATGCATCTTATTCTTTCCACAATGGTGCGATTCATTCTCTCTGCAACGCCATTATGTTGTGGAGTTCTCGGAACTGATTGCTCTTGTCTAATACCATGACTTTTGCAGTATTCATAAAAAGGTCCAATATACTCACCACCATTATCAGTGCGAATGCATTTCAATTTTCTACCGGTCTCCCTTTCCACCATCGTATGAAAGATCTTAAACAGAGACAACACTTGATCTTTTTTCTTTAAAGCATATGCCCACACCTTTCTTGAATGGTCATCTATAAAAGTAACAAAGTAAAAAACACGACCCATTGTCTTAACCTTCATAGGACTGCACACATCAGAATAGACCAAGTCTAAAACATTTTGCTTCCTATTCTGATTTTTATGAAAGGAAACTCTATGTTGCTTGCCAATTAAACAATGAGTACATTTATTTAAGTGTGTACCTTGAATTCTAGGAAGCAGCTCCTTCTTGGCAAGAACTTGCATACCTTTCTCCCTCATGTGGCCGAGTCTTTTGTGCTACAATTCAGCAGTAGTTTCCCTCTCTACGGTGTTCAGGTCCCCCTTGAATAATTGAGCTTGCATTTTGTAAAGTGTGCACAGTTTGGTGCATCTTGCTATCACCATGGAGCATTTGCTTAGTTTCCACTTTCTGCAGCCAAGGAGATTCATGTAACCATTATCATCTAACTTTCCAACTGAAATCAAGTTAAGTCGAAGATCGAGAACATGACGTACATCCTTGAGAACAAGTTTGCAACCTACATTTGTTTGCAAGATCACATCACCAATTCCCATTATTTTTGATACGCCTTTATTTCCCATTCTCACAAGGCCATAGTCTCCAGCTCTATAGGATGAGAAGACTTCTTTGCAAGGAGTAGCATGGAATGAGGCTCCACTGTCAACAACCCAAGTGATGCTATCGCTGCCAAGACTTAGAGAAGTTTTCTCACATTCGGAGACTAGCTCTTCACACTCTAGGGACTCAGATAATATTATGATGTCTCCATCCGATGATATGGCAGCGGTGTCGGTCTCATCTTCCTTCTCTTCCTTCTCTTCCTTCTTCTTCTCTCTCTTCAATTTTCTACATTCTCTTCTATAATGACCTTTCTCATTGCAGTGGAAACATGTGACGTCCTTCCTTGACTTGGATTTGCTCCTTGATCTTCCATGACCATGAGAATGATGGTGTGGCTTCCGGCTTTTGGCTCTACCCCTTCTTTCGACTACCATAGCTTCTGAATATGAAGAATCAATGGACTTTCTTCTCACTTATTCATTCAGCAAATAACTTGTAACTTGACTTAATAACAGAACGCCATTAGTTGCTGAGTCGCTAAGTGAAACAACCAAAGTTTCCCACCTATCCGGAAGAGAACTAAGAAGGAGCAAGGCTTGTTATTTGTCATCAAGGACCATGTTCATGGACGATAACTGATTCACAATGCTTTGCATCTCATTCAAATGTTCGTTGATTGAGGTGTCTCCCTTGTACTTCAAATTAACGAGCTTTCTAATCAAAAATGCTTTGTTGGCTGTCGTTTTCCTCTCATATAAGCTTTCAAGCTTTCTCCATAACTCCATACATTGTCATCGAGTCATTGCCGAATAACTCCAATACACATCCTATTCAGCTTCTTCCAATCATCCTTTGACATCGTCTCCGGCTTATCACCTTCAATCGGAGAAAACAAATCTTTGCAGTAGAGCAAGTCTTCCATCTTCGCCTTCCAAATCATATATATTCTCCCATTCAGGCTGACCATCCGGCTTGTGTTTGCATCCATGATTTCCCCCCGCTAATCAACCGCTCTGGTACCACTTTATTGGGATTAATATGATGCATATGCAGCAAACACAAATACAGTAGCTTAAACCAGCAACAATAACACAGAGCAAATGAGAGAAATAAACAGCAAACAAACACACCAGAAATTTTAACGTGGAAAACGTTCAATGTGAAGGGAAAAACCACCCGAAAAACTTCCACTATAGAATGGGATTACAATCTCCAATCTCTCTAGATCACTAGAGGAATAACTCTCAATTAAGAATCACTATTGGCTAACAAATACAGTAAGCTGTATAGAAGGATTGGTTTATCTCTTTTCTCTTTTAACAGACCTCACACACTTCACTACAACACCAAAACAGAGAGAACAAGATATATTTCTTCTTTTCTCTCCCGCTCCTTCTAGACAATACGAAGAGATTACCAAGAAACAATAATTCTAGCTGCACACTTTTTCAGCTATAGAAAAGTGAACCGACTTATTTTTCTTTTCTCCAAGATATAGAGTCCTACTTGGACTTTGTGACCAGCTAAACATGTAAATAATAAGAGTCTTAATTGAGGAGGGAACTCCAACACTTTCAAACTCTGATGTGCTCAAGTGAAGTTGAAGTCGTCATGACAATTTGTCAAATTGATGTTGATGATCAATAGAAAACTTGGAGGTGAGATCGGAAGCAGAGTAATCAAAATTCCGGTCGGATGAGGAGGAGCGGTGGAGGATGGGGCCAGGAGGCTGGTCATGCCGAGGAACTGATGCCTTGGCCTCTCTTCGGTCGGATGACCCCAAACCGATCATGACAGAGTTTTTACTTCGAAATATCTCCTTCCGTTAGTACCTTCTTTTTTCTTTTCTTTTTTCTAATTCTTTAGTCTTGAATTATTGAGCATTGATTATA
This sequence comes from Potentilla sterilis, assembly GCA_963682095.1. Lineage (NCBI taxonomy): Eukaryota > Viridiplantae > Streptophyta > Magnoliopsida > Rosales > Rosaceae > Potentilla > Potentilla sterilis. Next base: position 17,982,604 of record OY821764.1, read on the forward strand.
TTTTGAGGAATTCTCGGAACCCTATAACTCTTAACCTAATGAAGTTGTCGTTATCTACCCTTTCTCGTAACAAAAACAACTATCACTCTTTTTGTTACTATATCCTTTGATTTCTATCCATAAGAATGTAATAGCTGCAAACTAGTAAAATGCATTCTACTCCATATATCTTGGTCATATTAGGAATTTTTATTTTTTATTTTTGGATAGATGGGAACTAAAAAGCCCAAACAAAGAACACCATTACATTATAGAGATTTTCCTAAAAAAGTTCCACTCAAATCATCTAATAAAGCCTGAGTTACAGAAGGAGGAGGTTGTGCCATAGAATCCACACCCAATTCACCATCTAAACAACATTTAGTTAAGATATCAGCAACTTATTCATCTCCCTATAGACATGAACTAAACTATACTCCAGAAAAGAAGTTTGAAGGTGCAAACAAGAATTGATGATGGACTTTAAAGGATGAAAATCATCCGCACCCTGCTGCATTAGATGAACAAAAATCTCTGAATCACATTCAATGGCCAATATCTTTTAATTCCCAATCCAACAACCATTTTAATACCAAATAACACGCCCTAAGCTTCTGCTTCAATCACTTCCCCATTGCCAATGAACGCAGCAAATCTCTCAATATACACACCGGAATAGTCACGGATTACACCACTAGCTCCAATCTTACCCTGCAAACTCTTTGTGTTGAGAATATACATCCTACATGGGAAAATGGGACCTAGCCTGTGAGTTTATAAGGGGTTTGAGTTACTCCATCTATTGCCAATTGGTTTTGGATTAGAACCCCAAACTACTTTATCATGGTATCAGAGCAGGTTACCTACGCTCACGTGTGAAAGCACAAATGGCCACACGGAATCCACGTCACCCAAAATATTGTCCACGTGTATGGCTTAAAAATTAGCCACACGTGCGGGGGCGTTTTGAGAATATACATCCCACATGGGAAAATAGATTTCCTTTCCTTTAACACTCCCCCTCAAGTTGGAGTGTGAATGTCAATTGATAGGAGCACAAAGTGCTACGATATTAATGTGTTTATGTCTATATTTATGCTTTGCTTAGCCCTTATTTACCTAAGATCGAGTCATATTAGAGAATAATGAATATTTGGTAGAGTTACAAGAAAATGTGCTTAAAAGTTAGAAAAATGACTAAGTATAGAAATCTGAGGAAAAAATGCAAAATATGTTGTTTTCGTGATTTTGAAGCTTGTGTTAAACTGATTTATTCTTTTTCAAATTTTATTACATTTGGCAGGCATATAGTTGGCAAGCTGAAGTGTATTGTGTCAAAACTTCAGATTAATTGGAGTTCAAGAATTCACCCAAAAGATGGCTGTAACTTGGCAGTTTGAGCAAAACGATCCAGGGACTAACAGGATTTTCCTGGAACTGTGTCCTGACTTCCAGGACTTCTGTACGACGCATCACTTGGAACCAAAGTGCGAGCCACATATGCATAGAAAGATCTCTGAGTCTAGTTTACACAGAACTTGAAATCGCATCGGTAGCTATTTTCTGGAGGAAGTTATGCTCGATTGAAGACGCAAAAGTCAAATCTGCCGAGGAAATCAGGAAAATCAGCATAGTCCCTGCTGATAGGCTGCAATGCCATCTTTGGCAATTTGCAACCTCTGCCGCAGCGCAGTGCACGCAGCATAGTCTGCCGAGACGTATCAGACACGGGCATGAAGTGTCCAGGCCGTATCCCAGAATGAAGCAGTCGTACCCGATGGCGTATCCAAGACGTGTCCGACGAGGTTCAAACCTATTTCATGCCGTATCAGATACGGGCATCACGTATCCGATACTGGCATCTCTACCGCTGCACCCGCACCCACACGCCATGCTCTGCTGCTACTGCTTGCTTACCGATGTTGCGCATTAGCCTCGCCAGCGATAGGGAAGTTAACCTCGCTAAGGAATTCTGCTGCGCAGTAGCTGTGCCGATAGTGCTGCGCAAGCACCAGCTGCTGCCGAGAAGCCTACATTCTGTCGAGGAAGGATCCAAGAAGGCTGCAAGGTGATCAAATCGTGTCCTAGGTGTGTCCTAGAGCTGCAAGGAAAGAAGGGAGCATGCAAAGCATGTGCAACCAAACCTAGGCCGGTCAAAAGGAGAATGCCTAGTCCAACTAGGGAATGGAAAACCTAGTCCAAATTGGTTTGTAAAATACTCTCCTAAATCGTGCATCACTTTCTCCTATAAATAGAGGCCGGCACCATGAAGAAAATCGTCACATCTTAAGCCAAAACACAAAGCCATAAACTCTACCAAAATTCTCCAAGAATCCTACACACATTACCTAGCTGAAACACATCCCTCCTTCACCAAAACTCCAACCGTGCCGCCACAATCATCATTGGATCAACACCAAGTCGAAGCTCCAAAGGTGTCTACAAAGTGTGATCAACTCCCTTCTCTCGGTTTAGGATTTTGTTGTATGTAGCTATGTTGAGTTTTGTCTATGAAACTTACATGTATTCTTGGTTTCGGATTGTATGTCTATGTGTGATTCGGATTGGAGTTTGGTTTTATAAATTACATGTTAATTCTATATTTGATTCGATGTTTAGGTCTAGGTTTAAGTTTCGGATTGATTGAGTCTTTGCATGTTAATTTTGTAATATAAAATTTGTAAGAATTTCGTACACTTAGATAATAAGGATAGTTGGTATTGAAGCATGTTTAAGATTTAAATCGGTTAGTAATCTAAGGGTGTGACTTAAAAACCGAAATATTAGTGTTGGCTAGCATGTAAATCTAGATGTTAGGTTTCATCTAACCCGAGCTTAATAAATAAAGCTATATACTCGAAAGGTTGCTTTGATTTGTTTTGCTCACTTAGGGTATAACCTTAGATAAACTTGCATGTTCAAATAAGATGATTGACAACCTTACTTATTTTGCATGTCTCCGATTTAGACTATTGCGCACAATTGTTAAATCTTGCCCGGATTAACATATTCTAGGATCCATACTCGAAAGGTCGGTCTTATGAACTTGAGAAGTCTTACAACTAGGTTGTAGTCGGAACTAATTTGAGTCTAAAGCATGTTAAATACTTGTTCCTTACTTTCTTGTGTGTGAATTTTACTTGTTAAAGAGTTATGTGCTAAGTGCCTTGTGTGAAAGATGTCGACCAAAACATGTACATAGTAGTTTTTAGGATTTTAATTCATGCATTTAGTTTAGGGGCAGCCTTATGGCTGCCTAATCTCATCCTAAATCCCTCATTGGAAACGTGTAATTGTGTATATACTTGTGAATATTTGTCTAAAATTCTCATATTTCAGGTACCCTTAATCCCCGACTTAGAACGATCCATACTTATGTCTATACTACTAACGATTGTAGGGTTATTATTGTGTGCGTCGTGTAAGCGACTCATCATCAATGACACCCAACTTGCTGAGGTGCGTGTCAAATGCTGGTGCTCGTAATGGCTTGGTGAATAAATCTGCAATCTAACTACAAGTAGGCACGTATGCTGTTTTGACTTCTCCCCTTTCTATTCTTTCACGAACTGTGTGACAATCTAGCTCAACGTGCTTCGTTCGCTCATGATAGACTGGATTTGCCGCAATGTGTAAGGCTGCCTGGTTGTCACAAAACAACCTAGCTGGTTGAGGATGTGGAACACATAGATCTTTCAATAAATATCTCAACCAAGTCAACTCACAAGCAGCTGCAGCCATGGATCGATATTCGGCTTCAGCCGATGATCGTGATATAGTTGCTTGCTTTTTACTTTTCTAGGACACAAGCGATTCTCCAAGGAAGATGCAATAGCCGGTCACTGACCTACGTGTAGTCGGACACCTTGCCCAATCGGCATCACAATAACCAATTAACTCAAGTGAGTTGTCTGATGGAAATAATATGCCCTGTCCTGGAGCTGCCTTTAAGTACTGAAGAAGTCGTTGGGCAGCCTTGAGATGATGGATTTTGGGTTCCTGCATGAACTGACTAAGTGTGTTTATGGAGTATGTAATTTCTAGACGGCTGATTGTGAGATATATTAGTTTCCCAACTAGTCGTCTGTATCTAGTAGGGCCTTTGAGGACTTCGCTACCAGAATCTGTTAGCACTAAATCAGGCTCCATGGGAACAGTTGTTGGTTTTACTCCTAGTAATACGGCTTCTTCCAATATGTCCAACGTGTACTTCCGTTGACACACTGTGATTCCAGCTTTAGAACGTGCTATCTCAATGCCAAGAAAGTATTTGAGTGGTCCAAAATCTTTAATTTTAAAGCAACTATGTAGGAACACCTTGAGATCATTGATGGACTTTTCATTGTTGCTTGTTATAACCATATTATCCACATACAGTAGCACTATAGTGATGGAGTTTCCACGAACCTGTGTAAAGAGTGAGTAATCGGCTCGGGACTGTTGAAAATCAATTTCTTGAATTGCACAAGAGAAGCGACGAAACCAACTGCGAGATGCTTGCTTAAGGCCATAAAGGGATTTGTTGAGTTGACAAACAATATTCTCCCCCTGTCAACGATAGCCGGGAGGAAGATGCATGTAAATTTCCTCGTGGAGGTCGCCATGTAAAAAGGCATTCTGCACGTCCATCTGGTGCAGGGGCCAATCCCGAACGGCAGCAATGGCGAGCAAGCAACGAACAGTGATTAACTTAGCAACGGGAGCGAATGTATCTTTGTAGTCGATGCCTTCACGTTGGGTGAATCCTTTGGCAACAAGTCGAGCCTTGTAGCGCTCCATTGTACCATCAGCATGATACTTGATTTTAAAGACCCATTTGCAGCCAATGGGCCGCTGGCAGAGGAACCAGGGACCAAGTATTGTTGTTCTCAAGGGCCTGAATTTCAGATTCCATAGCAGCAACCCATTGGGGATCATGACGAGCCTGTTCAAATGTAGCCGGCTCTACCAAGCGGGAGATGTTATGCACAAAGGTACGATATTGACCAGAAAGCCCAGAATAAGAAACATACCGTTGCAGTGGGTAACGAGTGTCGGACAAGGAGGAAGAGGAGGCGTCAGGGCCCAGGAGAACAGCATGGTATGTCTTAAAATCTTGGTATTTAGAGGGAAATTGATGAGAACGAGAAGAGCGACGGAGATTGGGCTAGATTGTCACACAGTTCGTGAAAGAATAGAAAGGGGAGAAGTCAAAACAGCATACGTGCCTACTAGTATTCAGATTGCAGATTTATTCACCAAGGCATTACGAGCACCAGCATTTCACACGCACCTCAGCAAGTTGGGTGTCATTGACATTCACACTCCAACTTGAGGGGGAGTGTTAAAGGAAATGAAATCTACAATTATACTGATTGATATTCATACTTGTGATTGGAGCTAATTGTGGATCGTATCATATCACTAGGATTGGAGAGTGATTGTAGGATCGTAATATTGTACATAATTGCATTCCTGAAATAGCTTTTGATAGATGCTATATGTATCTGCATGTTTGTACAGAAACATAGACCATCTATCAAAAGCTATTTCAGGAATGCAATTATGTACAATATTACGATCCTACAATCACTCTCCAATCCTAGTGATATGATACTATCCACAATTAGCTCCAATCACAAGTCTGAATATCAATCGGTATAATTGCATATTTCCTTTCCTTTAACACTTTGCTCCATCAACGTCAAGTTTATACCATCCAGGACAAGGTTTAGACCATTTGACCGAAATAAAGCAACTTATTTTCTCAATCTTGCCAACACCTTGAGCATTATATATACCAAGTAGTGGCGTTGTAAATTATAATCTTGCTCGGTTGAGGAGGGCTACTGAAAGTTTTCATAAAAAATAGTACAGTTTCCCTACTTCCACAAGTACCAGCAGGTAAAGAAAAATATGGTGCTCCATTGCAAGCCACCATAGCAGCTCTCCTTACTAAAAGAAGTTGCACATAGCCAACCACTCCAATCTAAATTGAAGGTTCTAACGATAGAACTAGAAACCATAATTTGCTTCCAAGTTAATAAAGCTCGAGGACAATCACGCAACATATGCAAAAGGGTTTCATTCTGTTGCAAACAAATAGAACAAAGAGGATCAGTTTGAGTCTTCTCTTAACTCTTTCCATATTTGTGAGCAGCTTTCCATGAAAAAGAAGCCAAATGAAAGTTTTGATCTTTGGTGCGGCATGTAACTTCCAAAACACTTCCAAGCAACAGATGTGGTATTAGCATTTTGAAAAAGAGTATAGTATACAGATTTCACTGTGAATCTACTGGTAGATGTACCTCCCCAAATCAGCTTGTAACTCCCACCACCAATCAAACCAGCAGGGATTTTGTTAATGTAAGTAGATATCCTCATGTAAAATTTAGAGAAGCAAATCAACATTCCATTCTTCATCAGTAAGCATATCCTTGACCATCAAATTGGTGTCACTCTTTTTGTTACTATATCCTTTTATCTCTATCCATAAGAATGTTGCAAACTAGTAAAATGCATTCTACTCCATATATTATAGTCATATTACAAATGGGGTACGGTGTTCTATTTGCACCTCTAAAAGTGTTGTGTATACCTCTGTTAATTTTTTTTTATTTTTTTTTGACTTTATTAACTCTTATGAAATGACAGATAAGGATAAATAGACAAATAAAAAAATTAATTTTTTGCTCTTTCTACCTCCCTCACATACGCCCACGTATTGGAAAATTAATATCTCAAACTTCAATATGAGAATACATATATTGTGGTAGAACATTAGAGTATATATTACTAGTTATAACATCAGAGTATAAATAAGTCATAATTATTGAAACTAGTTAAATAGGCATATATAGCTAATGAGAGGAGAAAGAATCACGCCACATGCAGATCGAAAGAGAGAGATGGGTGATGAATCTGGTAGCCATTCGTGGAGAGAAAGAGAGAATGAGAGAGTTTGGTCGTGTCGAGTCTACGAAACAAATTCGGTATAGATAGAAATAGATGTAGGGGCATTAAAGTAAAGAAGAAGAGGTACACTTAGGTTTTCTTAGAATTTAAAAAGTAAAATAGAGGTATATTAAAGTAGTGAATGTATACACAGTACTTTTGGAGATGCAAATAGAACCCCGTTACGAATTTGTGTTTTTTTAAATAAGTGGCGAGTTAAAAACTTTGAAGTGTTGTAATTGCATTTCAGTCCATATATGTTGGTCATATTACAACTTTGTGTCAATGAGTAACAAATTGTCCCTGTGCTTTACAAATTTGTGTCTTGGGCTGTTGTTCTTGTTCTCTGCAGCTAATACTTGCAGATGGTTTCCTCCTCACCCTTATGATCTAGAAAAGTAAGAGTCTTGACGACTGCGTTGATCGGAAATGCTGCATCGCAGGCGCCATGACTGATTTCACCCTTATTGATTCTGAGACCGAGATGGAAGCCTCTCGTGGTAAATCAATTTCTTAAATCTTCTTCTTTGGTTTCTTATCTCGCTTGTTAATTGGGATTCTGGTCTTAGTTTTCATGGGTCTTACTTTTTATAATAGCTTGGCAGTATCTTTGGTTAAGTTTATGTAGAATGTACCAAAAGCTTTTAGGAGTTGTCGATTTCTGAGTTCAAAGACTTGTTATAGCTCTGCTGTTCCTTTGGTTAATTTATCACAGACATTATCGTGCATGTTTATATGTATCTGCTATAAGAGTAGTCTGGGGGAGCTTCCATTATTCGGATAATGTTGTCTACTTCTGGTTCGGTTTGTTAGTAATGATGGGGATATGTGGTGGGGATATCAGGTACCAGTGGAACAAGAGTGAATATGGCAGATGGGTCTTCAATTGAAGGTCCCCAGAGGAAGAGGTTGCTGCAACACCTTAAAGACCTACACGAGGTATGTATGTTTCTAGTTGTGTCTCTTAATCTCATGTGGACTTTAAGTCATGCTTGAGCATTGGTAGTGTTGTTGTTCACTTTGTTTCTGTGAATGTTGTCTTAGGAAAACAAGACACTCATGAAGCTTGTTGCAGACAAAGAGTATCCTTCTGATATCTATAATTTTTATTCTTTTTTTTGTTTTTGTGCATTAATCGTATTAATATTTTGAATTTGGTCTGGTACTTCTTTCCTCTATTGCTTTGCTTAATTCTGCTCGGTAGTAAGCGTATTGAATCGTACATGATAGATTTCGAAGAGCTAAGTAGCTTGAAAACCATTGTCAATAAACTAGAGAAACAAAATTTCAAACTCACCCAAGCAAACAGCCAGATGTTGCAAGAGCTACAGAGTTTGAGAAACCATGTGCAGAAAGTACAACAACCAAATTTACAACCCGTCCAAGAAACAATCCAGGTGCAGGAAGTACAACAACCAACTTTGCAACCGGCCCAAGAAATATTTCAGGTGAACGAAATACAACTGCCAAATATGCAACCTGCCCAAGCAAGAATCCAGATGCATGAATTTGAACCACCAAATATGCAAGCTGGCCAAGAAAGAATTCAGATGCAGGAAGAACCTGATTTAGAAAATAGCCAGATTTTGCTGGTACGTTTCTCATATAATAGTTGTTCTATGTTCAAAGTTCTGTCCAGGATGCTTGTTAATCACGTATGAATTGAAAGATTCGACTTAATTTTGTAGGAACTCAGATCCAATGTAGATATGTTAAGTTCTACTGATCAAGCAGTCCGGGAGTGTATAGATATGATAGAACAACTTCAAGGTTTGCCAGATAACTTGACAAATAATGTTGAATTCTGGATTTTTAGAGATTTTCACTGTAACAACACTTCTGACATAATTTACGTCCAGCTTTGGGTCCTCCTACTGATGAAGCAATCCAGCAAGTCAAGGGAAAGCTTCAAGGTCTCAACTACTCTCAACGTTAATTCTGACTTGTCATTTGAATTTTTGGTATATCTTTACTGTATCAACCATTTTACTGTATTTCCCTGCAGCTTTAGGCCCTCTTACTATTGATGCTGTCCGGCAGATTAGAGCAGGGTTTCGTAAGCTTCAGAAATTGCAGTGTCCAAGGTGTGAATCTAATAACACTAAATTCAGTGTTTTGAAAGCGAAAAGGATATCTGCGCCAAGATATCATTGCAAAAATTGTAAAATGGAATGGACATTAGGGGGTGAAATAAGGAAACCTGTCGTGCTTGGAGGCGTGAATAGGAAAGAGCTTCTCCAGCAACGCGTCCAACGTGTTCAGCGTAGACGGATGAAGACTTGAAAATGATATATATTCTCAACATTGTAAAGTTTTGAGCACGATACAGCTCTTGTTCACATTAGCTGATGATAATTGTTCAGCCTGGCTTCTTTCATTGAGTCGTACCAAAACAAACTAGCACTGTTAACTTTAGATATAGTTGTTGCAGTAGTCAGTTCGACAATACTCTTTTAAGTACTAAAGTCTTTAGGTACCTGAAACTTTCCAAATTGGAATTTTAATAATAACAGTTCTTCACTGTTTACAGTTCCTACAATGAAGCCTTGATTATTTTTCTTGCATGCCTATGATCATTAAGAACCCTTTGACGAAGCTCCGACGACAAGCAGATGGGCTTTTCTTTTTAAAGCTTGACATTTCTAAAGCTAATGACAGGTTAGAGTGGCTTTACCTGGAGGCTGTCATACTTAAACCGGGCTTCTGTCGTTCTTGGGTGACTATGAATCGTCTGTTTTGCTTAACGGTTCTCCTACTGGTTTTATCTTACCTACTAGAGGAATCCGATGATGAGATCCTCTTCCTCCATACTTACTCATTCCTACCGCAGAAGATTTATCGTCATTAATTTTTTTCTTCAATTCTAATGACGAGTCCTTTCTATGTCTCCCACAACTCCTACCATGCACCCCCTCAATTTTCTTTTTGGAGAAGCTTTTGTTCGTGAATGTCAGGCCTCGAGCACATTTTTTCTGCCTATCCAGTGTTGTTTTCAGTCGTAATGTTCTCACTCAGACTAGTTATCAGTTAGCTGACATACTTGGTGTAGAGTGTGTAAAATAACATGGTTCGTCTTTAGGCCTCCTCATTCATGTTGGCCACAAAAAGACTGCTATCTTTGCATAAACTGAAGGAACGCCTTACAAAGAAGCTGATTAGTTGAAGAGCCAAGTCATTAAGCTCTGGAGGAAAGGAGCTGCTAATTAAAAACAAAATCTCAAATTCTACCTATATATGATGTGAATTGTTATGCTTCAATCAAACTCTGTGATGATCTCCAAAAACCCTAGCCTGCTGCCAATACTGATAATTGATGAGAAAGAAGATTCACTGGAGGTCATAGAATGCGCATTCTGAAGGTGGTATGGGATTTAACATCTGCATGCCTACAACTTGGCAGGGTTGGACACTTCTTTCTGATCCGAACTCATTGGTCGCTCAAGTCTTCCAATCAGTATATTATCCACATACTTATTTCTTGAAGATGATACGGGTGATAGACCCATGGAAGCTCTGCCTATATCCTGCAAGCCGGACTTGTGTGGTGTATTGGCAACGGCACCTTGGTTAATATTTGGGACACTGAGTGGATTCCAGGCTTCCCTTCTCATTCTTTCAAGACCAGATGGTACCCTTTTGAGTTAGTCTCTGACCTCATTAATGAGGATACTTGGTCGTGGAACATGCATGCTGTTCATGCTGGTTTTCCACCTCCAATTGCTGAGGCAGTTCTTACTACTAAACCTCTTAGAAGAAGGTAAGGCCACGACAGGATCTCTTGGGAGGTTTGATTAGGGAGGCCTCCTTTTCCCTTTCCCTCTTCTTCTCTTACTTGGAAGGACTAGTTCTTAGTAAAAGTGCAAACAGAAGATGGTCAGCTCCTACATGGCTACATATACAAACCTCGTTGGCTAACAAGAGAAACATCAGCATCCGCTTTGCTCCCATATAAGCCAATATGGCGGCACACAGACTACCTTGTTATTGCTTTGATACTTTTGAATCAAACATTCACTTTGAAGTCCTCATATAATACATACGATTTATAACTTGAAAACATTTAGCCATCTGTCATAAAATGTCACACTATATCTTTCCTGGCTTCGGACAACAAATAGATGACGGTTACTATCTCAAAGACAATTGTAAGCCACTGAAAACTGATATTCATGATGTCATAGTGACATTCCTTGAATTCAATGTTCTTATATTACAAGCCCCTTCGGATATGAAATCAGGTCATTATTATCATATTGTTTGTGGAACGACGTACTGACATGTATCTACTAGGACTATGTTCGCACTTGCAAACAGCCAGCATCTAGATGCTTCATGAATATCATGAGTAGAAATCAAAAGTACAATCTATGTCACTCAGACTGAAGCAACATCCCTGAAAGCACCCTTGCTTGAAACCTCGCTTATAAAATTTTTCGAAGAAGGCAAGCCAGCAACCACATCTTCTTCGATTCCACACTCGTTTGTTCCTCTTTTGATCATGAAGTAGCCATCCTGCACAACATTCACAATAGACGACAAAAGTATTGAATTATCCTGCATATTTGATTAAAAATTAGTTATTTCAAAGTGAAACAATTAAATGGAAACATACATCTCCCCAGCTTCTATTCCACTGATTTGCGAGAAGCTGAAACACAAAAGTACATGGTTAAAACGTAAACTCAGAAAACTTTGTGCTAAAGGAAAATAACAGACGTCAACATACCCAATAATCCTCCCCAGCGCTGGATGTGCCCCACCCAATTAGCTTAACAGCATGACCTCCCAGAACATCACCTTTAATATGCTTGTAAACTCCAGATTTATAGTATGCAAAATCCTGTAACACCAATTGCAATATTCTAAGTATCAGATCCAGCCAGCCCTTTCTTGCAAGAAAAATGTCAATATCTTGCACCAGTCACCTGACTTGGTAATAAGTAAGTAGTTGTGTTGCCATTTGCAATTCACTCCAGATGACAATTGGGAGACAAGATCGACGCAAGCAATATGCAGTAGCAAAACTGATCCTAGATTAAAGTACTGAAATATGAAAGAACTTGCCTCATAAACGGTGAAGGCAACTTCAACTGGTCCGTTCTTGTAGACTTCTGCCATAATACTGTGTGGATCAGAATGGATCCTATATGCGCTGACACTGTAACGCTTTGACTGCTTCCACATCTGGTTCCCATTTACGCACTGTCTAACGCACTTTGGTGTAGGATATGCGGGCTCACAACCAGGGTGGGAACAGCCAGTTTGATCAAAGTATGGGTCACACTGCCAGATCAATAATTATAAGGACCTCAGGCTGGAATAGAAAAGTAATAGAGAACCTTGAAATTTACATGAGCAATTTCAGTGGTTATGAAAATGAGAGAAACAGGACCCATTAATGTCTAGGTTACAGGGACTAGATTGTGGTACTTAAACCCTTTCAAAAATATAACCTAGCTTCCCACTTGTACGAGTTAAGAAAAGGTTCCTGTCTCAATAAAGACTTGCAATTCTAAGAGTGAGCAGAAACCATCAATCAAACAATGAACAAGAACTGCTTTCTAAGGTCTGGATTAGATATCTAGCAGGTAGACTTTGCTTTTGCTGTGAGGGTTAGAATCAGTACTGATTTTAATTTGAAATATATCAAATTTGAGTTTCGATTTGATAGATAACAGGTAGATGCTAAAACCAAGGTGATGGTATCCATCCATGTCTTTTTCTAATTCCTTTTTTTTTTTTATCCTTTTTCCTTTTTATTCATTTCTTCTCCAATTAGATGTGTATGATAAAAGTCATCCTGATAATATCAGATATTTCAGACTAATCAAAGAAAATCAACACATCATACTAGTAATCTTATAACAACTTGTACCTCTTCAGTTACAACACCGTGGTGGACAAAGTAACGCCATGCGTAAATTGGAATTCCGCCATCACAGCCATTTCCACACATAAAACCACAGCACGCTAAGAGATCATTAACAGAAAGAGATGTGTTCTGAAATCAAACAGAGGTTAAAATTAATAAAAATAATTGATATACACACACATATCTTATGAATAATGAACTAGAGAAGCAGTGAAGCTGCTGTCAAAAAAATTCAAGTTACCTTGCCAAATTGGATGCAGAAACGGTCTGAAAGTGCTTCAACAGCAGCAAAAGCCCAACAAGAGCCACAGTGACCCTACATATTCAAAACACAAAACAAACAAATTGCTTTTTATTTTTTAATACATTTGTGTGAAAAGATACAAAGGGCATCTATGTGCAAATTATTACCTGATCTTCATTGAAGAAATTGATCCAGCATTTGACATACAAATGGCAAATAATTAGAATCTTTTGTTTTTAGTTGACAGAAACCTCGATTATAAACATATAAATGAAAAGAAGTTACAAACCTAGAATTCTTCCAATGGTGCTACATTGAGACCAAGCCTCTCTTGCATCAAAACTATTTGGCAACTTCAAAGATTTTGGATGACTTACAATGGGGACACCTAGCAACTCCTTTTTGGGCATTTGTTTGACTCCCAGAAGATGCATAAACTCACCAACCTGTGCAATGAAAAGGAAATATAGAGAGCTAGGAGTCAAATGTGGAAACCAATATATGCATCTGTTGGACAGGAGAGACACAAAAGAGAAATCTTCTAAATTATCACAGAAGAGATGCCACCAGTAAAAGACTTACAGAGTAATTGGCGAAGCGAGGACTCATAGCAGCTTGCCATCCTGCCTCGGGGTTTTCATTTATCTCCTTAATGATTGACTCCTGCAGGGCAATGTTGGGGGTCAAAACAACGGTAACAAAAATTTTCACAATTACAGTAGGAATTTCTTCAAATTAATATGTGAGCAAGCAAGAGGGAAATATATACCTGAAGAACAGGAGACTGGAGCTTACTCTGGGTGAGTGCTTTCGCCGCAACAATCTGTCGACAACAAAAACCAATAGGATGTTAATAGTAACTTTCATGATAAGTAACATAGAGAAATGGGTAACCAACTCACAACAAACTTATTTTCTTGATCGTATCCCAAATAAAGCTCAGCAGTATAAACACAAATAATAAAAAAATAAAAAACTTGATTTCCTCTTATGACTAATGATCTCAACTCCAATAATCACAACGACATATAATTTCATAACTCATCCTAATACAGCAGCTTCAAATTCCAGGTACACGTGGACACGGTATTAAATTAGTGAGTAGAGTTTTGCCTCGGATTATATTGTTAACTTGTTTCAATCAATCAAATCACAGCAGCTTCAATTAGTAAAATCTTTTACTTGACGGTTAATAGTTAGAGAGATTCAAGCAGTTAATTCCGATATGATTGAATTTCAAAAAATGAAAATATTGAGTTTTGGCAAATTGAAATCAAACTGAGTCAACGAAGATCGGAGGACTGGAATCGAACCTGAGAAACGGCCCCTAGGAGCAAGAAGAGAGCCAGAAAGGAGAGCTTCATCGACTTCGTTGTTGCTTGAGGTTTTTGGTCTATGAAGCTTCCAGGTCTCTATTTATGACTTTACGAATACTTGTTGGAGATATTTTTAACTTAAAATTATTGGTAGTCGGAATAACAAGATAACGATGGTGACAGACAGACAGACAACGGAGAGAAACAACTATTATTGGCAGGATTAATTAATTAAATAACAAACAATTTTTTCTCTTTATCTGGTGTGCACGCAACAAACGACACCGTATTCTGCCGCGACCGTAAACAGATACGTGTGATTGTTGCGGTTGCTCACTTTTTCTTTCGTGGTAAATTTTATTCTACATATTGAAAGTTAAAACCAAACCAAATGGTAAAATCGTTTTCAACCATAAACATGGTTGTATCAGCCTTGTTACTCGGAGGTCAGAGCTGCATCTAAATAAGATTGATGTATAGCTTCCGATTCCGGTCACCATTGGTCGGAATGGTGAAGACTGTACTCGGCACCCTCAAGAGTATTTGATGTAGGGGGCATCGAAGTCCACTGCATAGTCTTTTGTGATATCAAAAAAACCTAGTGACGGATTTTTTGACCAACAGAAGAAAAGAGCAGGAAAAAAAGGAAAACAGAACAACACTTCAATGAGGATGAGGATAATAGTCATAATACCATGCCATGATTGATAAACATGCTCAACAATGCAAAGCAACCACAATATCCATAGTACTCTTTAAATGGTTACTAATTAGCCTATTGCTTTCTGTAAAACTCTGTCAAGCTACCATCAACCCAAACACACAAGTTTTTTCATAACTTGCCCTAGAGTTTCCTTGTTCCTAGCTGTTTCTGGTTCTGTCCACCCTAAAATGCAGTCTAGTTATATCTCACCCCTCAGAGTTGAGAGCTGCTTTGGGCTGAACCTTGGAGTACTTATCCATGAGCTGGGTTAATTTGTCATTGAAATCTTTCTCCAGGGCGACCACCTCCTCCCAGTGCCTCCGCTTCATTGCAGCCTTGTTCTCGCCATGAACTTTTATCAGCATGTCCCTCTTTGCCACAAATTCCTCAATCTCCTTATCTTGGACCTTGATGAAGTTTGCAATTTCCACCGACCTACAACCATAAGGAGTATGAATCAAACAAAATCAGAAGCACGTGGTGAGTTTCCAATTTATAACCAGCATTGCAATACTGGGCATAGGAAGGCTGTCCACCATACCTGTCAAGTGAAGGCTGGCCATCCGACAGCTTCACCTTCTCACGCTGCTCCTGCTGCAGCCTCTCAAAACCTTCTTCCTTAGCATCCCTTGTTTCATGAATGATTTTGATTTGCTCTTTGAAAAACTCTTCTTGCGCATGCATCTGCTCGCAAAAGTAAATACATAAAGTAAAAGAAAAAAGAATGTAGAAAACAACTAGGGCATCTTCTACAACAAAAGATATGGAAATCACACTTGCAGTCTTTTGTCAAAGCACAGTACAAATTTGTATGCCTATTTCTAGCAAAGAAAACCATTTCAAACAATACAGAAGAATGGTTAAAACAATTTCAAAGCCCTACCACACCATCACAAGTCATAAACCACCTAAATAGTCTTTTGTCAACTGTTACTTAACCCAAAAGAAAACTGTTACTTAAACCAAGTCAGAAGTTAAATCCTATTCTTAGGGTGTAATCAAATGTCACCAAAAAAGAAAAACGTCACCATAGAGAGTATTACCTCTTCCTGAGTTTCTTCTTGTTGGGTTTGAGTCCTCTGTATCACAATACGATTATCCTTAGTTGTTTTGCGGAGCTTCTCACTAACAATACCAAGAGACTCTTCAAGAGCTTTTGCATGCCTCTGTTCTTTAACAACCCTGTTCTTTAACCAGATAAGCTGTTGATTGTCCTCGCTCATTTGCCTCAGATCATTCACAACCTTCTCTTGATATGACCTCATCTCAAACTTCAGCCTGGATTTACCTATATAGGAACAAAAGATATCATCCACAGACCTTCTATAGGCAAAGTTGGTTTTCCAAAATGGCCATTAAAATGAACAGAAAAAAATTATGCAGGGTGCCCAACATACACAGAGAGAGAGAGAGAGAGAGAGAGAGAGACCTTGGGAATGTTGGTTAAATATATCCATGTCGTCTTTCATTGCCATGTACCCATACAGCTGGCGCTGCCCTCCTGGATGAAATAAGACACGACTGCTACGATCCCAAGCATCCCTGTCTGTCCTTTGCTCTACAAAATGCCTATGCAGACGCTCCGCCTCAAAATAACCTCTTGCAGATGCCTCAAATATAAGAAGGCTCATACCACGGTGCCCCTTTGGTCCATAAGAGTGTCTGGCCCTCACAGCAGCATACGAGCTGAAGTAATCGAGCAGCTCTTGATTACCCATGCCTATCCACTGAAATTCAAAGCAGGGGACAATGAAAACAAAAACAAAAAAATGAATATTCAAAAGTGGGGATAATATAAAATGAAATTTAGTATGATCTAACTTTGAAGCAAAAAAAACATACTCAATCTACCTTATCGTTGTCATCCTGTTCAAGACTGGTATTCATGATAACAACAATTGGTGGCCACACAATCTCATGATCCTTTTCCTCAACAGTTAGACCTTTCCATTTTCCAAATGATTCACCAGCAGGTACAACTGTACTTCCCCTCCTCCGTAACTCCTCATCCAAAAGTTCGGCAAGCTCTCTGTGCAGCCTCGCCCTTATTGAACCTTTGGTCTTGGCATGGGTCATGAGGGGCTGGAGGCCTCGGTACCAGTCAATGGCACCAGGACCATTTTGGCAAGCAGGACAGTGCCACTGCCTCCCAGGTTCATTGATCTCCTCAATAGTTAAGCTATCCAATACCTCGAAAAACTTCTTGAGCAACCGATTCTTCTTTCTAGTTCCATGGCTCTTCACACTAGCATCTGAGTCGAATTCATCAGATAGATCATCATCAGAATCAGAATCACCACCAGCATCAGCATCAGATATTTCATCCTTATCATCATCCACAGAAGGCGCATAGTTGTCCTTGTTATCTTCTGGACCCTTGGGTTGAGTGAAACCAGCCCTAGACTGCCAGTTCCATCCATGGTTCAGTGGGGGAGGAATTGGATGCTGCGGGGCCACAGACCTATTATCATAACTCCTGGCAGTAGACTGTTGCCTGCCATTTCCTCTCCCAGCCGGTTTTCTATAATCAGCAGCTTGTGATGCCCAGGAGTTCCCAGCAGCCTGTCCTGATCCACCAATCCTCCGCATACCTGGCTTCTGAGCATCTTGCTGTCCCCAAGATTTAGATGTGGAACTTGCAGAACCCCATGGCTTTGCAGTAGTACTTCCAGCCCTGTTCTTCGTCTTCCTGTTAATTACTTCCTCCCAGTTTCCATCATCTTCTGTTGAGCCCAGGTTAATTTCTCCTATATCCTGACTCAACTGCTCAACCTTAGGGCTAATGACTTCAGAGACATGCTTTGCTTTGGGATTTCCACCACCTCGACTTGAACTCATCCTACACAGAAATACATTTTCTCAATCATCATTTCACATTGAAGTCATGATAACAACATATAAACTATAAATGCCAATAAAATTACAGGATCAGGGCAATTCAAGTAAAACGGACCCAAAAGAAAAACAGATTTATAAAAAGGCTGCCTTTGCTCTTTCCTTAGATATCCATATAAACTTAGATGATGCATACATTCAACAGATCGACTGAACACTACTATTAATGAAGTTAGAAAAATCATAAGCAGATAAACACACATCACTTAATTTACTAAGCCAGCTTTGAAGTACAAGTTCCAATTAAGTCTGAAAAGAAAAACTGTTCCAAAGGAGTATGAAATCACATGAAAACTTAAAATCCACGAAATACAAAATACCGTTGTAGCTACGAATAGCAAAAACTGTGAGTCTGCAACCATTTTATAATGCAGCAAAATGATGGCAAACATGATATAACAAATGCATCGAAGAGAGTTCCTTATTTCAATTAGAATCTTGATAGTATTTAAACTATAAACATAAGCATTCAGTAGCATTCAACAGCCCAACCATAAAGCAATCAGAGTAAGGCATGTTACTTGACTTACTAAGACCACTTCAAACTGCAACTTCTAAAAACACTGGGAAAAAATGTTCAAGGAAAATATGTTAACATATAAAAGTTCTAATGTCCCAACAAATATCATTTTGCAACAAATTTTAGCTACTTAGAATAGCAAAACATGTGCAAAAGAGAGTTCATTTGATACGGCAGTCAAAAACTCCCAACTCCCTTGGTTTCTTTAATAATCCAAAGATACTGTTCAAGATTAAGCTACTTAACCAGATTCTGACCACAAGACCCATGAACAAAATGACTTATTCCAGTCATCTATTACATCAAAATGAGTCAGTGTACTCCTTTACTCAATCTCCAACATGAAACGCTTATCTCTCATGTCACATAAACAGAGACCTCGTGATAAATGTCCAGAAAAATCCGAATCTCACCACATTGTTTCACCCTTAATATCGGAAAACCAAGAGCCCAACCATAAAAATAAATAAATAAATAAAAGAAAGAGTAAACATCTAAAAAATAACCTAAATCTTTTATACACAGGCATCTAGAGACCTTGATTGTCAAACATAAACAAAACAAAAAAATATATAAATAAATAAATAAAGTCAACCCTAATATTAAAAGTGAGAGAGAGATATTCAAAGAACAAGAGGTAAATTCTACATTTCACTCCGATTAAAATGAAACGAGATAAAACTCCACGAACAGATAGAGATTTACAAGCAAGGGCCGCAATTACAAACACATATGTGGCTATAGATACAGAAAACAGAGAAATGCAGACGAGGTTGGATAAAGTTTGAGAAGAGAAGCTCGATTACCTAAGAGAGTGAAGATGATCGTCGTCAAGAGATGACTGCCGAGAGCCGGAAACGGAGACGGAAGTGATGATCTGCCGGAGTCTGTGAACCACGCGCCACCAGTGTGAGAGAGAGACTGAGACACTGAGACGAAATGAGTGTGGAAAAGCGTGAAAACGAAGTCTTCACGAGACTTCGACTCCTTTTATTGGAAGAGTCAAGGCGGATTCCAAATAGTTATTGAACTTGGTTTAATGTAATTTCCCAATATTGTTATTTCCATTTCTTTCTGCGCCTTTTTATATTGATTTTAACTAGACACACCCTAGGTTGCATGGAATCGGATGCAGGTACGTGGAAGCGAAGCGTTTGAAAATGCGGAAACGTTTTTTTTTATAAAAAAAATTAGAAGCGAGTACGTCTTGGAAGAGTTGAAATAAATTAATATATATATGAAATAAAAAATAAATAAATATCACTTATTTTTTAATCCTTTTATTTATATTTAATAATAGATTTTAGATTTTAATAATTTTTAACGAGATTAAATGGGTGTGGATAACTATTGATCCCATAATTAGGGTAATTAAGTCTGATCCAACTTATGTATCTCTCTTTTCTTCAATCAATCCAAGTGCAACCATGGCGATATGGCTTCGAGTCATGGAGGCGTCTTCCTCCTCTCAAGAAGTGCTGGTTTTTTTATTGGAACCAAAAAGAAAGTTACAGTGATGTCGTTGATGGAGGCTGGAGTTGTATGCCTCAAAGTACCGACGGCGAAGGTCGTGCTGGCCCTAGAGATCAGCCTTGGTTCTCCGGTGAGTCCTGATCTGGTGGAGAGGGCCGCGACAAACTGGGTGATACCGTTGGCGGTGAGTATCGTCAGATGATTTTGGTTGTCGGCGGTGGGATCTCTGTACCCGGTTGGGAAGAGACAAAAGCAGCTCTGGGCTTGGGCCTGGGCTTTGGATAAGGCCATGTGAGGTTTTTGGACCTGGGCTAGGAAGGTTTTCTTTTACAACTGATGAGATATTTAGCTCTGATGTTAAGGACAAGGGCGCATCGTAGAAGCAAGGTGCTGGGTCATCCAAGATGTGCGACTGAATCTGCAATTGCATTTGAAGCTTTTCGTTGCGGTGATCATGGCAGCGACTAGTGGTGGCACTGCTGGATTGCTAAGCTTGCCAAACTTTCCTGGGCTGGGTTGAGGTCTCGTGGCCTCATTGCGGGCCTCAAAATGAGTGGGTTGGCCCTCTAGGGCTAGTTTTTATTTAAGTTTTTTTAACTTTGCCAATTACAATGCTTTATCGTGCATTGGTAGTAGGTTCGTTTTAATAAGTGAGCTTAAATTCTATATGTGGTTTGTCCCACAAACTTTTTATCTACTTCTGGTCGGTAGAGGGAGGATATGTAATGGTATTCTCTGACCTGAGTTTCAATACAATCAACTTAATTTCTTCCAAAAAAAAAAAATCTCTCTTTTCTTCACCGTATCTTCTCTTCTCTCTTTTTTTCTCTTACTTTTTATTATTTGGTCTTTGTTCTGATTTCATGGAAGGAAGAGATATTACAGAGAGATTATTCTAGATTGAAATAGTACAGGAGATCAAGACGGCTTCAAGGACTAGGAACACAATTGATTATATTGAATTATTGATACCATACAAAATGGAAATAATAATACAGAAACCTCCTGAGTGTATGTGTGGTAAAGCGAGTGCTTGGCTTACTAGAAGTCTCAACTGAACTGAAAACAAGCATTAGACTCTGAAACAGCCAGCGACAGAGAAAATGCAGTCGACACTCTCATACTCCCATGTCAACAAATCCTTCACATTCCAACCAAACCCAAACCCAAACCCCATTCCAAACCAATCACATTTCAGACCAACCAAACTCCCACCCAAACACTCATCTTCCTCCTCTATCCAACTCACACTAAGATCCCATTCTCTCCCAACCCCAAAATGGACCCCTCCCACAAACAAACCATATTCCTCAGCAACTCCAGTTCGTTCAGACATTTCGTCGAACAACTTCAGTGCCAACAACAACCGGAGCTTCCGGGACTGGCTCGAAGCCGCGAGTGAGGCTATCTCCAATGCCTTTCCCATTTGGGTCGCTTTGGGCTGCCTCTTGGGCTTGTTCAGTCCCAGCTCCTTCAACTGGGTCACACCCAAGCTGGATAGCATTGAGCTTCACTCTCTTTTCCATCAGATGTTTCTTCTCTCTCTCTCCAATTTCAGATCCGTATTGTGACCCTTTTGTGTCTACTTGACCTAACCTTTGTTCAAAACCGTAGTCGGGACCGAGAATCCGGACCCAAATCGTTTCCTTTTACTCAGTCTCTTTGTCGGAACCAAACCAAGAATGATACAGTCCTCCACGCTTTCGGCAGAATAGCCATAGTTGCGTTTCTAATTCGGAAGCTCATGCTTCCGTCGAGCTTCCAAACCTCCTTTTGCCGGAAGCGCGCTTCCGAACGCTTCCAAGCGATTCTGACACGAAGCGGGAAACGTGACTCACTCTACGCTTCTGTGGTACGCAAGACACACCCCCACATACATGTGGAAATTGATTTGAAAAAAAAAAAATATTAAAATAAAGGAAAATAAATTGGGTAAATGACAAAAAAATACCATTTATACTCACTAATGATAATTACATCACTCTTTTTTTTGAAATGTTAAAAAAGTCAGTTCTTTTTATATCAAATGATAAAATTGTCTAATTATTTTATATTAAATGATAAAATGGTCAGAATTTAGTTTTTTGTATGACTTTTTTACCCCTGATTATAACAGTTCCACTCTTTTCTCTTCTAACAGAACCCCGATCTCACGCTATTTCCTTTCTTGGCTCCCACGCTATTTTCTTTCTTTCCTATTTTGAATTCTGAATTAGCGTTCGTCACTTTCGCCGATCTCAATTATCTCCGCTGCCTCTTCCTGCTCTATCTCCATCATCGCCGATCTCAATTATCTCCATCACTTTCGTCGACAAATCCTCCTCATCTGCGCTGTCCTCTCCTACGATCGCCGATCTCAATTTTGATTTCATTTTGATTTCATCGATTTTGATTTCATCTGCCGAGAAGCCTCCATGCTGAGAAGCCTTCATCGATTTTGATTTCATTTGTCACCTTTTCCTGTGGCTATTTCCCCTGACGATCGCCGGTTCTTCGACGCCTTCATCGACTAGGTCAGTTTCATCATTTTTCTTCTCTCTCTCTCTCTCTCTCTCTCTCTCTCTCTCTCTCTCTCTCTCTCTCTCGTGTCTTGCATGCCTAATGAAACCGCTGCAAACTTCGATGAAGATTCGCAGCACCACTGAATAGAATTGGTATATACATTATATGATCTTTTTCAGTGATACAGAATTCGTATAAATATAACAAAATAGACCTACGTTTTTCAGTATGATGTTTATAGTCAGCTTCAGTATGATGTTTATAGTCAGCAACAGGTACATCAGTAGTTACAGAATTACTTTTTATAGGTACATTACTAGTTACATAATTCTTTCTTATTTGCTTGTAGTTACACCATTAGTTACATAAGCAGTTACATTTTATAGGTACATTAATAGTTACATGAAATTAGGCGTTTATAGTTACTTTTTATAGGTACATTACTAGTTACATTATTATTCATTGTTAAATTAGGTGCGACAGTTACCCTGACAGTTACATTTCTAGTTACGCTGATAGTTACATTATAGCTATTTGGTTTCTGACTTGGATTATATTCGACATTAGGAAAGTGAAAGAATCTTTGACTTGTTCTTTCATTCGTTACTGTATCTCAATAGTTACATCAGCATTTTTTTTCATTTCCAGTTACATTTCCTTAAGAAATTTTCTTCTACATATATTCATTGTGCAGCGGAACGCTGCCATTGCGGTGCAGCGGCACGCTGCAAAGTTTAAAGGAAATATATGAAATATATAAACTCTAGAAATCTTATAATGTTCATGTGGTGAATGGATTTCTCAAGGATAGTTACTGTTAGTTACATTTATAGTTACATTTATAGTTACTCTATACCCAATATAGTTACATGTACTGTTACAACACTAGTTACATTGCTAGTTACATTTATAGTTACATTTATAGTTACTTTATACCCAATATAGTTACGTGCACAGTTACCACTCCAGTTACACTGCTAGTTACATTTATAGTTACATTTATTGTTACTTTATACCTAGGATAGTTACGTGCACAGTTACCACTCCAGTTACACTGCTAGTTACATTTATAGTTACATTTATTGTTACTTTATACACATGATAGTTTCATGCACAGTTGCCACTCCAGTTACACTGCTAGTTACATTTTTAGTTACATTTTATAGTTACTTGATACCCAAGATAGTTACATGTACTGTTACGACACTAGTTACATTTATAGTTACTTAATATAATTTCATTGTGCAGCGGCACGCTACCCTTGCTGTGCAGCGGCACGCTGCAAAGTTTAAAGGAAATATATGAAATATATAAACTCTAGAAATCTTGTAATGTTCATTTGGTGAATGGATTTCTCAAGGATAGTTACTGCTAGTTACATTTATAGTTACCTTTATAAAAGCAATTACAAAAGCAATATAACATGCACAATTACTTTTTATAGGTACACTACTATTTATATTATTATTCCTGGTTGCTTGTAGTTACAGAAGCAGTTACATTTTATAGATACATTACTAGTTACACTTTATAGTTATATTTTTATGTTTTGTTTTTGCAGGCTCAATGGACTGTAACTACACAGCAAAGCTTGTATGTTGTGGTAAAGGAGCAGCAGTTTCATTCTCGGATAATTGCTCATTTTTAGATTTTTGCAAGCGTGTAAGAGATCGCTATCCAGATTTGAATAGAATAGTCTTCAATCTTCGATTTACCATCCATCCTGATGTTACAGTATATCAATTGGAAAATGACATTGATATGAAAATACTTTGTAGACTTATGTCACGTTACAACTCAGACCTTATTGATGTCGATGTTTTATATGAGGATTCCAGTGTTTCTGGTTTAGAGAGTGTGGTTAGTAACAATTATATTGATGAGAGCAGTGTTTTGCTTGAGGAGAATCAGTATTTGGGTTGCTATAAGCGGGAGGAGCCGAAGGTATATCGCACTCATAGCTGGGAGTCTTTTATTCATTCAGTGGGTCAGATTTTTGAGGGTGGGGTGGAAGATTTTAGATTGAAGCTGCGTAGGTATGCTGTGGAGGTTGGATTTGATCTTCAGTTTTTGCGGAATAATAAAGAAACTGTTGTAGCTTGTTGTTCCAAGAAAGTTTCTAACGGCTGTGGCTGGTTTGTGAAGGCATCCTTGTGCAGGTACATAAAGTTCAGTTACTAAAGTTATAGTTACAATCATAGTTACATTAAGTTTAGCTTTAGTTTTGCTCTGTTACTTTTTGTAGCTACAATACTTGTTAAACTTATAGTGACAATATCGGTTGCATGAAGTTTAGCTTTAGTTTTGATATGTTTACTTTGCATGGTTGCACAAGTTGTTACACTTATAGTTACATTTTGAACTGCATGATTTTCAGCTTTAGGTCTTATGTGTTACTTTTGTTGTTATACATATAGTCACATTTTGTGGTGAAATCAATTTATTGGATTCGATTTTATTGTTACATATATAGTTACATTGGTAGTTACATGAACACTTTGTTTATATTTGTGCAGGTTCAACGGTTTTTTTCAGATTATGAAATTGGTGAATGAGCGTAGCTGTTGTAGTGTTATTCGCCTTCAGAGTAGTAGGATGATGGGTTCCAATATTATAAAGTATGTGATGCTTGACAAGCTTCGAGAGAATCCAAACAAGACGGCTGCAGATGTATGTCGAGACTTAAAAACTGATTTTGGAATAGATGTTCCTTATCGTACAGCATGGTATGGTAAAGAGCGTGCAAGGGAAGCTGTGATTGGTGATGAAGGAGATTCGTATTCTGAGTTAGTGTGGTTTTGTGAGCGAACGGGAATCCAACCCTTGTTCTAGAATCGAACTGAATATTTGCTCTGAAACAAAAAGTTTTCAACGGATGTTTGTTTGTTATTCTTCTTGGATGAAAGGTTTTCTATCATGCCGACCCCTTTTGTTCATAGACGCCACATTTATCACCAATAAGTATCAAGGTCAGCTTATTGCTGCAACAGCAAAGGATGGTAATCAAGGTACTTGTGTGACTTTGTTCACTTCCTTCTTTGTTCAATTTCTTGTGTGACTTTGTTCAGCTTTCAGCTACATTATTTATTTCCATTTACCACTTCAGTTACTTTAATAGTTACAGTTTTCTGCTGAAAGTTACATTATTTTATTTCCAGTTACTTGTATAGTTACAAATTGCTTTTAACAGTTATCCTGACAGTTACACCAGTAGTTACAGAATCAGTTACATGCACAGTTACTTTTGATAGCTACGACAATGCACATTATCAATTGCATGACATAACCAGTTACTTGTGTAGTTACATAGTCACTTACATGACCAGTTAGTTGGGGTTACAAAAATCAGTTACATGGGTAGTTACATCACCAGTTATTTGTGTAGTTACAAAGTCAGTTACATGACCAGTTAGTAACTTGTGTGACTTTGTTCACTTTCTGCTACACTAATAGTTACACTAATAGTTACGGTGTAACTATTGGTGTAACAAGTGTTGCATCTAACAAAACTGACATCATTTTTTTTTCCTTTCCAGGTATGTATCCAGTAGCTTATGCTATTGTGGATTCTGAATCTGAAATCAATTGGACATTTTTCCTCCAATGCTTCTCTGAAGAGTTGGCTAGGTATTCTACAAGGCGGGTCACTTTTGTTTCCGATCGTAATAGTGGCCTTCTTAGTGCATATCCAAAAGTGTTTCCTAATAACCCTTTAGGATTTTGTTTTAGGCACCTTCTTAAGAATCTGACTCAATTGTATCCTAAGGATTGCTACCTAAAGCAGCGGATCCCGCAGTTGTTTATGTCTTGTGCTTATTCTCGCACACCGGATATGTATGAGAGCAATATGGCATTGTTGAGGGCAGAAGGTGGCAAACCAGTTGAAGATTTTTTGAAGGATCTTCCGAAGGAGAGCTGGTGTGTGGCTTTTTTCAATGGGGACAGGTTTGGTGAAATGACATCGAATCTGGCAGAGTGTTTTAACAATTGGGTGTTGCCTTTGAAATGTCTTCCTATTGTTGAGATGAATGAAGGTATTCGTGTGAAGAACATGGAGATGATTTCTTCTCGAAAAGAAGAAGCAAAAGAATGGTTTTCTTTTTTGTGTCCGAAGATGGAAAAGAAGCTTAAGGAAAACTTGGCCGAAGGAAGACATTGGAAAGTTAGTAGATCAGATACTAATCTCTATGAAGTTCATTGTCAGAAATATAGAGTTATAGTGAATTTGGCAACCTCATATTGTTCGTGTGGTGAATGGAGTTGTCATGGTTTTCCTTGTTCGCATGGTCTTGTTGTTATGCAAAATGCTGGTGCCTCACTGTATTCATATGTCACTCCGTTTTACCAGGTGTTTTTTTCATCCTTGTTCATCTTGTTAGTTTATTCCTTTTTTTTTTGTATAGTTACACTAGTAGTTACATATTCAGTCACATGAAAAGTACTGTATAGGTACATTACTAGTTACATGAAATTAGGTGTTTATAGTCAGCAACAGGTACACTACTAGTTACACAGTTACTTTTCATAGGTACATTACTAGTTACATTATTATTCATGTTTGCTTGTAGTTGCAGCAGTAGTTACATAAACAGTTACATTTTATAGGTACATTACTAGTTAAATGAAATTTGAAGTTTATAGCCATCAACATGTACGTTACTAGTTACACAGTTGCTTTTTGTAGGTACATTACTAGTTACATTTTTATTCTTGTTTTGTTGTAGTTAATTTTGAGCTAATCATTCTCTTCTTTTTTGCTTCAAGGTGGAGAAATACCGTCAAACCTATTCTTACACAATCAATCCTGTTTCTTCTATTGCCAAGCCGTTGGAGCTTCCAAAGTCTAGTATTTTTGTACAGCCTCCATTCACAAGGAGACCACCCGGAAGACCAAAAAAACAAAGGTTCAGAAGTAAGGATGAATTACTGAGAAAACAGATAAAGTGCGGCAGGTGTGGAAAATATGGCAGGCACAACAGAACGAGTTGTAAAGATCCGATATAGCGACAGTTACGCGGACAGTTACATTTCTAGTTACGCTTATAGTTACATTATAGCTATTTGGTTTCTGACTTGGATTATATTCGACATTAGGAAGTGAAATAATCTTTGACTTGTTCTTTCATTCGTTACTTTATCTCAATAGTTACATCAGCATTTTTTTTCATTTCCAGTTACATTTCCTTAAGAAATTTTCTTCTGCATATATTCATTATGCAGCGGAACGCTGCCATTGCGGTGCAGCGGCATGCTGCAAAGTTTAAAGGAAATATATGACATATATTAACTGTAGAAATCTGGTAATGTTCATGTGGTGAATGGATTTCTCAAGTATAGTTACTGCTAGTTACATTTATAGTTACATTGTTAGTTACATTTATAGTTACTTTATACCCAGGATAGTTACGTGCACAGTTACTGCTCCAGTTACACTGCTAGTTACATTTATAGTTACATTTTTGTAGTTACTTGATACCCAAGATAGTTACATGTACTGTTACGACACTAGTTACATTGCTAGTTACATTTATAGTTACTTAATATAATTTCATTGTGCAGCGGAACGCTGCTATTGTGGTGCAGCGGCACGCTGCAAAGTTTAAAGGAAATATATGACATATATTTCATGTTTGCATGTAGTTACAGCAGTAGTTACACCATGTACGTTACTAGTTACACTGTTACTTTTCATAGGTACATTACTAGTTACATTTATTATTCATGTTTGCTTGTAGTTACAGAAGCAATTTACATATATTCATGTTTGGTTGTAGTTACACCAGTAGTTACACCAGTAGTTACAGATACAGTTACATGCACAGTTACTTTTGTTAGCTACATTACTAGTTACATGAAACATCTCTTTTTGTCACTTTAATCAGTTATAAGATGAAACAAAAATGCACATAATCAGTTGCATAACCATTTAGTCTAGTTACATGACCAGTTACTTGAATTGTTACAAGTCAACAATTTTAAATAACTATGAGTATATATAACATAGTTCCCTAAAAGCTTATGAAAATCAATGAACAGTCTACTTAAACGACACTTTTCTTCTCCTATCTTGTATCGATATCCAACTTTTCTGATGATTCAGCAACTTCTTGATCACTTCGGATCGAAACTTCGTAATATCTGGCTTGTCTTCAAAATCTCTCTCATCGGCAAGCCTGTTCATGTAGTACATTACAAATGCGCCGCAATCTAATCTGTTTGCCAAAGAAAAAATCTAGTTAGTTAAATATGTAGTTACATACATAGTTACACAGTTACCCTGTCAGTTATATTATTAATTTCTAGTTACATCTTCAGTTACATTTTTTCTGTATGACTTCTGTGCATAGACCTCAACTTATAAGTTGAAAAAAACATTTACTTACGAGGAGGGTTGTTGTTGAGGTGGGCTTTCTCCTTTTATTGTTTTGAACTTATGGATACTGATCTGGCTCTCTTCAAAATTTGCTTGGATGTATCTGATCGTCTTCACATCTTTTGCAGTGAGCTTCTTTTTCTTCAATATCAATTCTTCATGGGTGCTTGAATCGTGATACTTCATCCTAGAACCCTCGTTAAGCATTTCCTCTGCTTGATCTTTTACTGCCATAATCCAAATTTCAATCATTTTTGCCTGCAATTTAAGTGTCATAAAACAACCATGAGAAAACTAAAGAAAATACTTTCTCGTTGCATGCAGTACATATTAGACTTGGTCAAAATCTGCTTACCATTTTTTTTGCATCTTTCCAAGTGTTGTCACGATTTATTCTTCTTGGCTGCAATGAGTCGAGGTGGAAAAATTGGGGCGGATCCGTTTGAAACATTAATAATGTGTGGTGAAATTGATTCTGATGTGTCATCGGGAAAAACAACATTGTTGATTCCCCTAAATGTTCAAACAGCTTCTCGCACATGTAATAGTGAAGGTTCCTTGTATGAAGATTCTCCACCGAATGCTAATTCAAGCAAAACAGTTACACAAAAGTATAGTCAGCAACATGTACATTACTAGTTACAAAAACACTTACTTTTTATAGGTACATTACTAGTTACATTATTTATTACTTGTAGTTACACCAGTAGTTACTAATGATAAAAAGGTTGGTAACTGTTTCATAATGATAATTAGGTCACTTAATTAAAACTCTTAAAACGTTGCCCTCACAGTTGTAATTATTTACAACTCGTGCCACTGTGTATAACTGCTCGGTTTTGTTGTTCCGAATCCCAATTTCATACAACCTCCCTTTTAATTAATGAACTCAGTTTTGATTTCAGTAACTGCCATTCCATAATTATCGTTCCAGCGCCGGCGTCGTCTTTGAGGTGTAGCATCATCGTCGCCAAACCCGACGTCAAGGTCTCCAATCTCCGATCTCTACTCCTGCGACGGGACAAACTCACTGTCCTTCGCAGACCGTGTCCAAGCCAAGCCGGAATCCAACGCCGCCAAACTCATCATCCTTCTCGGCCGCGTCAAAACCAAGCCCGACTCCAACACCGACGTCCTCAACTCCAGTAAGTGAGTTTGATTGCATTCTTTAGGGATTTCTAAGGTTTGAATTCAATTTAGGGATTCACTTTAGGTTTTGATTTGGTGAATTTCG
Organism: Potentilla sterilis; assembly: GCA_963682095.1. NCBI lineage: Eukaryota > Viridiplantae > Streptophyta > Magnoliopsida > Rosales > Rosaceae > Potentilla > Potentilla sterilis. Next base: position 18,012,648 of record OY821764.1, read on the forward strand.
GTTACATTAGGTTCGAATTTAATTTTGAATGTGAATTTTGGTTTGTTTTCTATCTGATTTGGTGAGATTTGGTACATGTGAATTTCGTTTGTTTTCAAATTGAATTTCCGCTTCAATTTGTTTATGAAACATTCAGATTTTGGCATGGCTCATACAATGTGGAAGGTTTGTTTACGAATTTATGCAGTTGTGGAACTCAAATGTCATATTATGCATGATAGTTTTTTATTCAGTGTGAAGTTGTGCCATTTTTGTTGAGGAACTGTTTTTGTAACTACCAGTGTAACTACTGGTGTAACTACTAGTGTAACTACATGTCAAGTAACTGTTTTTGTAACTACCAGTGTAACTACTGGTGTAACTACTAGTGTAACTACATGTCAAGAAACTGTTTTTGTAACTACTAGTGTAACTACTGGTGTAACTACTAGTGTAACTACATGTCAAGTAACTGTTTTTGTAACTACCAGTGTAACTACTGATGTAACTACTAGTGTAACTACATGTCAAGAAACTGTTTTTGTAACTACTAGTGTAACTACTGGTGTAACTACTAGTGTAACTACATGTCAAGTAACTGTTTTTATAACTACTAGTGTAACTACGGGTGTAACTACTAGTGTAACTACATGTCAAGTAACTGTTTTTGTAACTACTGGTATAACTACTGGTGTAACTACTAGTGTAACTACATGTCAAGAAACTGTTTTTGTAACTACTGGTGTAACTACTGGTGTAACTACATGTCAAATAACTGTTTTTGTAACTACTGATGTAACTACTGGTGTAACTAGATGTAATCTCTATTTGATCTTGTTGTTAAGTTTGTTTGTGATTAACAACTGTTGGGCTTTTTGATTATTCTCTTTTGCTGGACATATAATTCTTAGTGTACCTATAGTTGTAACTATTATTTGCTTTTTGTACTATTCAGGAACGCAATGACAGAACCAAAAGGTAAAAACATTGAATCCGATGATGACACGGACTATGAAAACAGAACCAAAAAGAAGAATGATTCCAGAACAAGAAAATCACCGAGAATTACGCAATTAAAGAAAAAATCAGTTGCTGATACCGAGCAGCAGGTAATGTAACTGTTATTGTAACTAGAAATGTAGATGACATGTAACTGTCCATGTAACTATGATAGTACAGTTACATAGGCAGTTACTTGGGCTACTGTTCTTACAAGTATATGCATTTGCAAATGCTAATATTTTTCCTTCTTTAACAACAATGTGCAGAAAAAACAAACAAGAGCTAAAAGAAAAGTTGCGGAATCTAGTAGTGATGGAGAAGATGTTCAGAATCAACAGAAGAAGAAGAAGAAGAATAAAGGATCTGAGGAAGAAAGAAATGAAGAGAGTGAGGATGAGGAAGAAGTTGAAATGGAAGACAAAAGAGTGGGGAAAATAGAAAGCATACAATACCGATGTCGTCTACCAAACTTTGCAGCATTCAAAAAAGGAATCAATGAAGAGGTGGTTGAAGAATTAAGGAAAGGGCCTTTTTATAAGATGTTTGAAGCCTTTTATGAACAAAAGGTAAGCAGCAAGGTGATTGGTAAAGTCGACAGGCAAGTGTGGCTGATTTTGGAAGCATTTGACCCCAAAGAAGAGGTGTTTGTGTTTGGTGGAAAGAAGTACAGAATTACCGATACCATTACATCTGAAATTCTTGGATTGCCAAAGAATGGAGATCGGGTAGAAACTGCTGAATTGGACCAAGAGGCTGAAGATATGTTGGTTCAGTTATTCGGTGAGAGGAAGAAAAAAGAAGACAGGGTTCAAAGAGACATGGTTCAATCTTCTATTCAGAAACTACATGATCATAAGCCGGAAAGTGAAGAAGGTAGAAAGAGAAAGATTAAGAATCTGGCCAGACTTGTTGTTTTGGAGATATGCATTGAATTTCTTTTCCCTAATGTTTCTGGATTTCTTTCATGGAAATTCGTGAGAGCTATTTGGGGTGACTATGGAAACTTTGCATGGGCTGTTGAAGTTGGAGCTTTTTTAAGAAAGACCATCTTACGACAGAAAAACAAGCGGGTGATAACCAAAAGCATCAACTCTGGAGGATGTGTCTTCTTGATTCTGGTAATTTTTTTCAATTCTATAAACTTCTTTATGTTTGTAACTATAAATGTAACTGCCACATATTGACTACTAACAAATGTTTTAAATTTACTTTCTAGTATTGGTTATGCGAGAAGACAAAAGTTGTGGCGCCAATTGAGGGAAGAGAACAGGAAACACACTTGATGAGGAAATGGGACCTCAAAGCATTGGCAAAAAAGTTAATGAACTATGATATCAAAGCATACACAGTATGTGTTCTTTTACTCTCTATCAAGTAAATATAAATGTACCTAGGATTGTAACTAATGTGGTAACTAATGCATTGTAACTAGCATTGTAACTAGCAATGTAACTGTGTATGTAACTATCCTATGTATCAAATACCTATAAATGTAACTAGCATTGTAACTATGTATGTAACTGTGTATGTAACTATGCTATGTATGAAATACCTATAAATGTAACTAGCATTGTAACTAGTGTGGTAACCGTGCATGTAACTATATTGGGTATTAAGTAACTATAAATGTAACTAGCATTGTAACTACCCTGATAACTACAATTCCTGCATACTAACTGCTTGCTGCAATTTATTTCAGAGATTGTTTACCAATGCGATATCAGATCCTAAAGACAGCGATGATGAAAATGAAGAGGAAAATCATGGATCAAAGGTGATTGAGGATTTGACCGTTAAGGATGGAGAGCTGCAAAAAAAGGATAAGATTATTCAAGAAATACTTCTCGCCAACCAACACTTGGAGAAAGACTAGATAGAAAATAAGAGAAAGATTGAAGAGTTGGTTGCGCAAAATGAGAAGTTGCGGTTGGAAAATAGGAGTTTGAATGAGATTAAATTGGGGATGTGCAACAAAGAAGTTCAAGAACAAATGATGAAGCAGAAGGAAGAGATCAAGAAGCTGGAAGAGGACAAAGAAGAGATGAGCAGAACAAAGGAAGATATGTTGAGAGAAATTGAAAAGAATAATGAAGAAATAAAAAAGTTACACAAAATTATTGATGCACTGTCAAACTCTCAAAACTCACAACAAGGTGAAGAAATTGAAGAGCAAAAGGATGAGGAAGCTAAGAAAAAGGGTAATTTCTCATCTAAGACGTACCAAAGGAGAAAACGGAAACAAATTGAATAGATTGTTTAGATTATGTGTTCTTTTTCTATTTTTATTTAGAGTTGTATTTAGACAAATTTCTGGATTGGTATTTTAATTAACTTTTTAATCAAGTATAAAGTATTGAAATCTACTTTAAATCAAGTATTATATGTAACTGTACTTTGACGCATATGTAACTATTTATGTTAAGTGAGTGTATATTTGATATGTAATTGGCAATTGTCCAGGTGATTGTATTCGAAAAGAAACTGAGGAAAAGGTTGAACAAGATGGACAGAAAAAGGCAGAGGAGGAGGGTAATCTCAAAACTTTTTTGTTATTGTTGGGATTATCTTTCTAATTCTGTAACTATATTTGTAACTGTCAGTGTAACTAGAGCTGTAACTCTATCAATAACTGTAAATATTACTTAATTTGCAGGTTACTCGATGGATGAAGATCTAGAGGAAAATGTTGAACAAGATGGACAGAAAAAGGCAGAGGAAGAGGGTAATCTCAAAACTTTTTTGTTATTGTTGAGATTATCTTTCTAATTTTGTAACTAGAGTTGTAAATAGATTTGTAACTGTCAGTGTAACTAGAGTTGTAACTCTATAAGTAACTGTCAATATTCCTTGATTTGCAGGTTACTCGAAGGATGAAGGTCTAGAGGAAAATGTTGAACAAGATGGAGAGAAAAAGGCAGAGGAGGAGGGTAATCTCAAAACTTTTTTGTTATTGTTGGGATTATCTTTCTAATTTTGTAACTAGAGTTGTAACTGTCAAGTGTAACTAGAGTTGTAACTGTCAGTGTAACTAGAGTTGTAACTCTATCAGTAACTGTCAATATTCCTTAATTTGCAGGTTACTCGATGGATGAAGATCTAGAAAGAGAGGTGTTGGAGTTTATGGAAGAAATCGAGCGGGATCATATGGAAAAGGCAGCACAGCGAGAAACTGAGAATGGTATGTAATTCATCAAATCTACCATGCTAAATTATGTAATTATCTATGAAAAAAAAAATTGTGATTTGCATCTGTGTGAAGAAGGCATGGAACTGTAGGTGTTGGTCTATCACTATTTATGTAACTCACAGTGTAATTGGTCATATTATGTCTGTTTAATATGTAACTATATTAGTAACTGTCGGTGTTCCTTACTCTGCAGATTACACGACAACAGAAAAAATAGATACGCTGATTTCTGAGGTTGTCAAAAGTATTGAACAAGAGGCACAGGAAAAAGGTGATTGCTTGTTCTTAATATTTTTAATATAGTACTCTATTATGAGTTAATTAACTTGTTTTATCTCTGTGACTTTGTTGTAACTGACTTGTACTGTTAGTGTAACTGTTGGTGTAACTGGACTGTTAATTTAATAACTCTAGTTTCATGTAACTGTTGTTGTAACTGACAGTGTTCCCTACATTGCACAGGGGAAAATATGAAATCACAAGTACAATCTCCAACTGAATCAATTCCCAAAGAAGCTAGATGGTCACCGAAAACACCAGTGACCGAAATGCCGACATTTGATCTCATGCCAGGCATCATCTCTCCATGGACATCTTGGAAAACCCCACCAGCATCTGAAATCAGCAACATGGATGCTCAGCCGCAATGGAAAACCCCACCAGCACCTGAAATCAGCAAAATGGAAGCTCAGCCGCAAAATTACCAAATAGTTGCAACACCATCTCCTATCAGCTATATGTATCCTGAGGAAGTGGTACCGAAGAAGAAAGAAGATATCCGTTTGAAGATAAGAGATGAAGTATTTGGCAAGACTGCAGAGTCGATGGGGTTGTACTCATACTCATATATAGCACGGATTAAGAGCAGAAAAAGGGTGAAGACAAGGGATACAAAAAAAATATATTGGTGGGGAGAGGTGAAGAAAGACAGAGAGAAGAAAGCAAAGAACAGAGAAGAACTCCAAAAGAAGATGAAACAGCAAATAGAGAAACAAGAGGGAGAAGTGAAGGGAAAAGGAGGCAAGGATATTAATGAAAAGAAGTATGAAATCAATGAAAAATGAGATATAATAGAAGTTATCAGCGACAGTGAGGTTGAAATCCCTAAGCCTAGACACATAGAAATTGAGGACTGGACGAGCTATACAGTTTTTAATCTCATGGATGATAGCACAAAGAGGAAATGGACAAGATTATGGAACACTATTCCAGATGGGTAAAAACTTGAAGTCTCGGTTTAAACTTTTTTTTTTACTCGCAATGAAACTTTCCTTTCTAATATTTACTATAATTCGTCTCTGACTCTCTGTAGGGAATTCGTTTGGAAAGGGAAGATGCCTGGGTTGGAAATTTCAAAACATGATCTGAAAGAGTTGTTGATAGAGAATGGAGCAATTGGAATGAACGTGATAGACGGCTATGGAGCTGTTTTAAACGACGAATATTATGTACATGATTATTCAGGTCACCCTACACCAAGGTGTATGCCAAGCTTGTCATGGGTAAGGCCCTGGAAACACCTAACTACATGTAACTGCTTTTGTAACTACTGGTGTAACTAGTAATGTAACTGAAAAATGTAACTACAAGCAAAAAAGAATAATATTGTAAGTAGTAATGTACCAATATAAAACAAACTGTGTAATTAGTGGTGTACCTGTTACCGACTTTAAACACCTAACTACATGTAACTAGTAATGTACCTAAAAAATGTAACTGCTGTTGTAACTACTGGTGTAACTACAAGTAATAAATAATGTAACTAGTAATGTACCTATAAAAAGTAAGTGTTTTTGTAACTAGTAATGTACATGTTGCTGACTATACTTTTGTGTAACTGTTTTGCTTGAATTAGCATTCGGTGGAGAATCTTCATACAAGGAACCTTCACTATTACATGTGCGAGAAGCTGTTTGAACATTTAGGGGAATCAACAATGTTGTTTTTCCCGATGACACATCAGAATCAATTTCACCACACATTATTAATGTTTCAAACGGATCCGCCCCAATTTTTCCACCTCGACTCATTGCAGCCAAGAAGAATAAATCGTGACAACACTTGGAAAGATGCAAAAAAAATGGTAAGCAGATTTTGACCAAGTCTAATATGTACTGCATGCAACGAGAAAGTATTTTCTTTAGTTTTCTCATGGTTGTTTTATGACACTTAAATTGCAGGCAAAAATGATTGAAATTTGGATTATGGCAGTAAAAGATCAAGCAGAGGAAATGCTTAACGAGGGTTCTAGGATGAAGTATCACGATTCAAGCACCCATGAAGAATTGATATTGAAGAAAAAGAAGCTCACTGCAAAAGATGTGAAGACGATCAGATACATCCAAGCAAATTTTGAAGAGAGCCAGATCAGTATCCATAAGTTCAAAACAATAAAAGGAGAAAGCCCACCTCAACAACAACCCTCCTCGTAAGTAAATGTTTTTTTCAACTTATAAGTTGAGGTCTATGCACAGAAGTCATACAGAAAAAATGTAACTGAAGATGTAACTAGAAATTAATAATATAACTGACAGGGTAACTGTGTAACTATGTATGTAACTACATATTTAACTAACTAGATTTTTTCTTTGGCAAACAGATTAGATTGCGGCGCATTTGTAATGTACTACATGAACAGGCTTGCCGATGAGAGAGATTTTGAAGACAAGCCAGATATTACGAAGTTTCGATCCGAAGTGATCAAGAAGTTGCTGAATCATCAGAAAAGTTGGATATCGATACAAGATAGGAGAAGAAAAGTGTCGTTTAAGTAGACTGTTCATTGATTTTCATAAGCTTTTAGGGAACTATGTTATATATACTCATAGTTATTTAAAATTGTTGACTTGTAACAATTCAAGTAACTGGTCATGTAACTAGACTAAATGGTTATGCAACTGATTATGTGCATTTTTGTTTCATCTTATAACTGATTAAAGTGACAAAAAGAGATGTTTCATGTAACTAGTAATGTAGCTAACAAAAGTAACTGTGCATGTAACTGTATCTGTAACTACTGGTGTAACTACTGGTGTAACTACAACCAAACATGAATATATGTAAATTGCTTCTGTAACTACAAGCAAACATGAATAATAAATGTAACTAGTAATGTACCTATGAAAAGTAACAGTGTAACTAGTAACGTACATGGTGTAACTACTGCTGTAACTACATGCAAACATGAAATATATGTCATATATTTCCTTTAAACTTTGCAGCGTGCCGCTGCACCACAATAGCAGCGTTCCGCTGCACAATGAAATTATATTAAGTAACTATAAATGTAACTAGCAATGTAACTAGTGTCGTAACAGTACATGTAACTATCTTGGGTATCAAGTAACTACAAAAATGTAACTATAAATGTAACTAGCAGTGTAACTGGAGCAGTAACTGTGCACGTAACTATCCTGGGTATAAAGTAACTATAAATGTAACTAACAATGTAACTATAAATGTAACTAGCAGTAACTATACTTGAGAAATCCATTCACCACATGAACATTACCAGATTTCTACAGTTAATATATGTCATATATTTCCTTTAAACTTTGCAGCATGCCGCTGCACCGCAATGGCAGCGTTCCGCTGCATAATGAATATATGCAGAAGAAAATTTCTTAAGGAAATGTAACTGGAAATGAAAAAAAATGCTGATGTAACTATTGAGATAAAGTAACGAATGAAAGAACAAGTCAAAGATTATTTCACTTCCTAATGTCGAATATAATCCAAGTCAGAAACCAAATAGCTATAATGTAACTATAAGCGTAACTAGAAATGTAACTGTCCGCGTAACTGTCGCTATATCGGATCTTTACAACTCGTTCTGTTGTGCCTGCCATATTTTCCACACCTGCCGCACTTTATCTGTTTTCTCAGTAATTCATCCTTACTTCTGAACCTTTGTTTTTTTGGTCTTCCGGGTGGTCTCCTTGTGAATGGAGGCTGTACAAAAATACTAGACTTTGGAAGCTCCAACGGCTTGGCAATAGAAGAAACAGGATTGATTGTGTAAGAATAGGTTTGACGGTATTTCTCCACCTTGAAGCAAAAAAGAAGAGAATGATTAGCTCAAAATTAACTACAACAAAACAAGAATAAAAATGTAACTAGTAATGTACCTACAAAAAGCAACTGTGTAACTAGTAACGTACATGTTGATGGCTATAAACTTCAAATTTCATTTAACTAGTAATGTACCTATAAAATGTAACTGTTTATGTAACTACTGCTGCAACTACAAGCAAACATGAATAATAATGTAACTAGTAATGTACCTATGAAAAGTAACTGTGTAACTAGTAGTGTACCTGTTGCTGACTATAAACACCTAATTTCATGTAACTAGTAATGTACCTATACAGTACTTTTCATGTGACTGAATATGTAACTACTAGTGTAACTATACAAAAAAAAAAAGGAATAAACTAACAAGATGAACAAGGATGAAAAAAACACCTGGTAAAACGGAGTGACATATGAATACAGTGAGGCACCAGCATTATGCATAACAACAAGACCATGCGAACAAGGAAAACCATGACAACTCCATTCACCACACGAACAATATGAGGTTGCCAAATTCACTATAACTCTATATTTCTGACAATGAACTTCATAGAGATTAGTATCTGATCTACTAACTTTCCAATGTCTTCCTTCGGCCAAGTTTTCCTTAAGCTTCTTTTCCATCTTCGGACACAAAAAAGAAAACCATTCTTTTGCTTCTTCTTTTCGAGAAGAAATCATCTCCATGTTCTTCACACGAATACCTTCATTCATCTCAACAATAGGAAGACATTTCAAAGGCAACACCCAATTGTTAAAACACTCTGCCAGATTCGATGTCATTTCACCAAACCTGTCCCCATTGAAAAAAGCCACACACCAGCTCTCCTTCGGAAGATCCTTCAAAAAATCTTCAACTGGTTTGCCACCTTCTGCCCTCAACAATGCCATATTGCTCTCATACATATCCGGTGTGCGAGAATAAGCACAAGACATAAACAACTGCGGGATCCGCTGCTTTAGGTAGCAATCCTTAGGATACAATTGAGTCAGATTCTTAAGAAGGTGCCTAAAACAAAATCCTAAAGGGTTATTAGGAAACACTTTTGGATATGCACTAAGAAGGCCACTATTACGATCGGAAACAAAAGTGACCCGCCTTGTAGAATACCTAGCCAACTCTTCAGAGAAGCATTGGAGGAAAAATGTCCAATTGATTTCAGATTCAGAATCCACAATAGCATAAGCTACTGGATACATACCTGGAAAGGAAAAAAAAATGATGTCAGTTTTGTTAGATGCAACACTTGTTACACCAATAGTTACACCGTAACTATTAGTGTAACTATTAGTGTAGCAGAAAGTGAACAAAGTCACACAAGTTACTAACTGGTCATGTAACTGACTTTGTAACTACACAAATAACTGGTGATGTAACTACCCATGTAACTGATTTTTGTAACCCCAACTAACTGGTCATGTAAGTGACTATGTAACTACACAAGTAACTGGTCATGTCATGCAATTGATAATGTGCATTGTCGTAGCTATCAAAAGTAACTGTGCATGTAACTGATTCTGTAACTACTGGTGTAACTGTCAGGATAACTGTTAAAAGCAATTTGTAACTATACAAGTAACTGGAAATAAAATAATGTAACTTTCAGCAGAAAACTGTAACTATTAAAGTAACTGAAGTGGTAAATGGAAATAAATAATGTAGCTGAAAGCTGAACAAAGTCACACAAGAAATTGAACAAAGAAGGAAGTGAACAAAGTCACACAAGTACCTTGATTACCATCCTTTGTTGTTGCAGCAATAAGCTGACCTTGATACTTATTGGTGATAAATGTGGCGTCTATGAACAAAAGGGGTCGGCATGATAGAAAACCTTTCATCCAAGAAGAATAACAAACAAACATCCGTTGAAAACTTTTTGTTTCAGAGCAAATATTCAGTTCGATTCTAGAACAAGGGTTGGATTCCCGTTCGCTCACAAAACCACACTAACTCAGAATACGAATCTCCTTCATCACCAATCACAGCTTCCCTTGCTCGCTCTTTACCATACCATGCTGTACGATAAGGAACATCTATTCCAAAATCAGTTTTTAAGTCTCGACATACATCTGCAGCCGTCTTGTTTGGATTCTCTCGAAGCTTGTCAAGCATCACATACTTTATAATATTGGAACCCATCATCCTACTACTCTGAAGGCGAATAACACTACAACAGCTACGCTCATTCACCAATTTCATAATCTGAAAAAAACCGTTGAACCTGCACAAATATAAACAAAGTGTTCATGTAACTACCAATGTAACTATATATGTAACAATAAAATCGAATCCAATAAATTGATTTCACCACAAAATGTGACTATATGTATAACAACAAAAGTAACACATAAGACCTAAAGCTGAAAATCATGCAGTTCAAAATGTAACTATAAGTGTAACAACTTGTGCAACCATGCAAAGTAAACATATCAAAACTAAAGCTAAACTTCATGCAACCGATATTGTCACTATAAGTTTAACAAGTATTGTAGCTACAAAAAGTAACAGAGCAAAACTAAAGCTAAACTTAATGTAACTATGATTGTAACTATAACTTTAGTAACTGAACTTTATGTACCTGCACAAGGATGCCTTCACAAACCAGCCACAGCCGTTAGAAACTTTCTTGGAACAACAAGGTACAACAGTTTCTTTATTATTCCGCAAAAACTGAAGATCAAATCCAACCTCCACAGCATACATACGCAGCTTCAATCTAAAATCTTCCACCCCACCCTCAAAAATCTGACCCACTGAATGAATAAAAGACTCCCAGCCATGAGTGCGATATACCTTCGGCTCCTCCCGCTTATAGCAACCCAAATACTGATTCTCCTCAAGCAAAACACTGCTCTCATCAATATAATTGTTACTAACCACACTCTCTAAACCAGAAACACTGGAATCCTCATATAAAACATCGACATCAATAAGGTCTGAGTTGTAACGTGACATAAGTCTACAAAGTATTTTCATATCAATGTCATTTTCCAATTGATATACTGTAACATCAGGATGGATGGTAAATCGAAGATTGAAGACTATTCTATTCAAATCTGGATAGCGATCTCTTACACGCTTGCAAAAATCTAAAAATGAGCAATTATCCGAGAATGAAACTGCTGCTCCTTTACCACAACATACAAGCTTTGCTGTGTAGTTACAGTCCATTGAGCCTGCAAAAACAAAACATAAAAATATAACTATAAAGTGTAACTAGTAATGTATCTATAAAATGTAACTGCTTCTGTAACTACAAGCAACCAGGAATAATAATATAAATAGTAGTGTACCTATAAAAAGTAATTGTGCATGTTATATTGCTTTTGTAATTGCTTTTATAAAGGTAACTATAAATGTAACTAGCAGTAACTATCCTTGAGAAATCCATTCACCAAATGAACATTACAAGATTTCTAGAGTTTATATATTTCATATATTTCCTTTAAACTTTGCAGCGTGCCGCTGCACAGCAAGGGTAGCGTGCCGCTGCACAATGAAATTATATTAAGTAACTATAAATGTAACTAGTGTCGTAACAGTACATGTAACTATCTTGGGTATCAAGTAACTATAAAATGTAACTAAAAATGTAACTAGCAGTGTAACTGGAGTGGCAACTGTGCATGAAACTATCATGTGTATAAAGTAACAATAAATGTAACTATAAATGTAACTAGCAGTGTAACTGGAGTGGTAACTGTGCACGTAACTATCCTAGGTATAAAGTAACAATAAATGTAACTATAAATGTAACTAGCAGTGTAACTGGAGTGGTAACTGTGCACGTAACTATCCTAGGTATAAAGTAACAATAAATGTAACTATAAATGTAACTAGCAGTGTAACTGGAGTGGTAACTGTGCACGTAACTATATTGGGTATAAAGTAACTATAAATGTAACTATAAATGTAACTAGCAATGTAACTAGTGTTGTAACAGTACATGTAACTATATTGGGTATAGAGTAACTATAAATGTAACTATAAATGTAACTAACAGTAACTATCCTTGAGAAATCCATTCACCACATGAACATTATAAGATTTCTAGAGTTTATATATTTCATATATTTCCTTTAAACTTTGCAGCGTGCCGCTGCACCGCAATGGCAGCGTTCCGCTGCACAATGAATATATGTAGAAGAAAATTTCTTAAGGAAATGTAACTGGAAATGAAAAAAAATGCTGATGTAACTATTGAGATACAGTAACGAATGAAAGAACAAGTCAAAGATTCTTTCACTTTCCTAATGTCGAATATAATCCAAGTCAGAAACCAAATAGCTATAATGTAACTATCAGCGTAACTAGAAATGTAACTGTCAGGGTAACTGTTGCACCTAATTTAACAATGAATAATAATGTAACTAGTAATGTACCTATAAAAAGTAACTATAAACGCCTAATTTCATGTAACTATTAATGTACCTATAAAATGTAACTGCTTATGTAACTAATGGTGTAACTACAAGCAAATAAGAAAGAATTATGTAACTAGTAATGTACCTATAAAAAGTAATTCTGTAACTACTGATGTACCTGTTGCTGACTATAAACATCATACTGAAGCTGACTATAAACATCATACTGAAAAACGTAGGTCTATTTTGTTATATTTATACGAATTCTGTATCACTGAAAAAGATCATATAATGTATATACCAATTCTATTCAGTGGTGCTGCGAATCTTCATCGAAGTTTGCAGCGGTTTCATTAGGCATGCAAGACACGAGAGAGAGAGAGAGAGAGAGAGAGAGAGAGAGAGAGAGAGAGAGAGAGAGAGAGAGAGAGAAGAAAAATGATGAAACTGACCTAGTCGATGAAGGCGTCGAAGAACCGGCGATCGTCAGGGGAAATAGCTAGAGGAAAAGGTGACAAATGAAATCAAAATCGATGAAGGCTTCTCGGCATGGAGGCTTCTCGGCAGATGAAATCAAAATCGATGAAATCAAAATGAAATCAAAATCGAGATCGGCGATCGTAGGCGAGGACAGCGCAGATGAGGAGGATTTGTCGACGAAAGTGATGGAGATAATTGAGATCGGCGATGATGGAGATAGAGCAGGAAGAGGCAGCGGAGATAATTGAGATTGGCGAAAGTGACGGACGCTAATTCAGAATTCAAAATGGGAAAGAAAGAAAATAGCGTGGGAGCCAAGAAAGGAAATAGCGTGAGATCGGGGTTCTGTTAGAAGAGAAAAGAGTGGAGCTGTTATAATCAGGGGTAAAAAAGTCATACAAAAAACTAAATTCTGACCATTTTATCATTTAATATAAAATAATTAGACAATTTTATCATTTGATATAAAAAGAACTGACTTTTTTAACATTTCAAAAAAAGGAGTAATGTAATTATCATTAGTGACTGTAAATGGTATTTTTTTGTCATTTGCCCAATATTAAACTCTCAAAATAATTAAAATACGGAAAACTAAGAAACCTATAAAAAAAACTCCCCTCTACTTCTCGCTCTACGATGCATGTTGCCTTTTTCAAGTATAGTTTGAATCATAAAATCGACTAGCACTCTCAATTCCAACACAACTCAAAACTCACACAAAATAAAATAGGTTAAATCAACATGATTAAAAAGCAGGCCAAAACAACAGTCATGACTGATTTAATAATCAAGTTAACGTGCTAACACGGAATAAACCCACATAACATGTCTATTATATGTGTCGGACTAAATTATTTATATATACTGAGTATACAATGCATATAAGAAAATAATATAATATATATATATATATGGGTCGAGTAAGTTATAACTAAAATATGACTTAACCAAAAAAGTTGAATACAATCATATCAACATATCTCATATGTAGATAGAATAAGAAGTTGTGGTAGTAGTGTAGTACCCACATTGGTACATAAGAATAGGTTTATTCATTGAACACTCTATATTCTTCTACATAATAGCTTGAATCCCCCTTCAGTATTATTCCAGAAGATTCGCTACAGGCGGAGCTACGACCAGGCTTGAAGGGGTCTCGACCCAGTGGCGGACGCAGAAAATTATGTGAGTGGGGGCAAAAAAAAAAAAAAGAGTTTTATTTGCGCGAAGCGCAGTATATATATATATATATATATTTTAGATTTCAATATAATCTCTACTTTTCTTAAATTTGTGTACGTTTTGAGATTTGTTATCGAAAGTAGTGTAAATGAATGTGATGCCAAGTTCTTGAGGTTCTTAGAAAGACGGAAAGTGGGAGTTTGATTGGAGGACTCATAGCAAGAGTGGTAGTAGGATTAGCCGATTGGAGTATGAGATTAATATAAAGACGATAACTCAAGGAGACTACTGAGCAAACACTTGTATAATTTTACAGATATTATCAGTTAGTCGAATATTTATGCATATGTCAATAGATTTTTATGTAAATTTCATTGGGCGATAACTCTAGTAGTGACTACATCTAAACCTCTTCCCCTCTCTTTCTCTTATTCTCTATTCAACTATATTATATATTAAACAATCAAGGATTAAAAAAAAATAAAAAATTACCAAATGTCAAAAAATGAGTGCCTCCGCTGGCCCATATGTGTGTCCGCTCTTGTCCCGACCCCTCCCCTCCAAATCTATCAAGGTCGCCGCCTTCCTTCACTACCAAACCGGATTAGAAAGATCAAAGTAATATATCTGGCTTGACCAAAATCAATGTGGTTTATCAAACCAAACCGCCGCCACTCGTGAGCCTCTGAAAGTGAACAACCAAAATGTCTTGAGCTGCCCTCGTCGTGGTCGGGCCCGACCTGAAATCTCTTTTCCAACAATCAATTATTGGAAAGCCATATTGACCCAACACTTGAGTCCAGGTTTTATTTGAGAATCTTTGTGAAAAATTTAGAGATCATGGTTGATCGATCTAACTTGTCCGAGAGACTGATGAGGTTGGGAGGTCACAAAAAAGAGGTGGCATTGAAGGGTTAAGAAGCAATGAAACTGGGAGAGAAAGACTCTCCTTAAAGAGCAGGTCATGATCGACCGCCGTTGGAAAACCCCAAGAGGAGGGAGGTTAGGGTTTGGAGAGAGCATTGATTTTATTTTGCTCCCATCTTGATATATACTTTCTCAATTTAACAAATAGAGAAAGAGAAAAACATAAAATTCTAGAGAGAGAGAGGCTCCCTCTTCTCTCTAGAGTTTTCAATCTTCCTTTTCCATTGAGAGTCAAGCGTTCAAATAGTCCCCATCTCACTCACCACCATCTCCTCTCCTACCCGTTTGCCTCCATACCCATCCATAACCTTTAACACCCTTTGTAGTGATTTTACTGGCTTTGTCAAGGTCTACACTCTTTGTGGTGATTATACTGGCTTTTGTCTAGATCTACACCCTCTTATGATGATTATATTGGCTTTGTCCAGATATACACCCTCTTGTGGCTATGTCTAGGTATGGAGGATCTACACCCTCCTTTTATCTAGTATTTATTTTAATTTCTTGTCAATCTTCTCTAAATTTCTTCCAGTCTAAGATTATCCCTCATTGCTCTTTCCACCCAATATCTCATTCCAACTCATGTCTCTATGATCGATTTTCTAAGTTCAACCATTTTATTTAGATCTCACACCTGTTCACGACCGTACAAATAGCTACTCTATTCATGAAAGAGGTGTTTTGTTTGCATGGTCTTCCCAAGAGAATTGTAACCAAGACCCAATTTCTTTGAGTCACTTCTGGACACACTTCTTTACACTCAGTTATGTAGGAGTCCAGCTATCACTCAGAGGTCAAAGACCGCACTGAGGTGGTAATAAGTTCTCTCAACCATTATCTCAGTTGTTTTGTTGAATATTAGCCGAATTCATTGCATTTCCTGATTCACTAGGCAAAGTATTGGCTCAAAGTACATATTGGTAATGTTGCATGCAGAATTGCACCCTAAACAGAAGTATTGATGTACATTACCAATATTAAGACTATTACTGTAGTCGTTTTCCGTGAGACCATTTGAGTTTTTATACGGGGTTATGATGCCCATTACGGATCCCATATAATAAGCTATAAAATCATCGCACCTACGGAAATTAACCCGGCTTAGATGTTTTGACTTTGTAGCATAAGCAACATAATGATTAATAGTAGATAGTCTCATGACACGTGACCAACGTGTGACACTACAATCAACACCATAAAATATCTAAGGTGTCCGCAAGTTGGTTGAATCAGTCCACTGAATCCTCTTTAGACTCAAATAAGAACATAATGAGAACACGTGTCATTTGCATATGATGGTTTCAATCATAATTTCTTTAACGAATAGGCTTTGAATGATGTGTTGTTATCCATAAAATCACAATGAATGTAAGAAGCACTATATGGTATTAGTTCATATACTTGTGCATTAAATATATCATAATGTCATCTTAGTGGAGCGGTGGAATGTAGGGATTGAACACACGTCTTCAACCCTACATGGATTGTGTCGAAACAATGAGGATAAAATGTTCTTTGGTTGTCCTCAGTTTCGTGTGTGAATCATATTCTTCTGGTATTTGCTTTTTATGAGTGTCTATGGTAATTTCTTTAATGTACGAATCACCAGATTATGAGTAGTTGCTTTAAAGCCAATCTATGTCAGAATTTCAAAAAAAAAAAATTATCATTTTCTTATGACGTTGGATTCAGCAGTTACATATAACCCACTAAGTTGACATATAAACTTCCTTAATACTCGTTTACATCCGCAGTCGTTAGAGGAAATGCAAAAGAACTCAAATGAATTCTCACTTGTGTCTTTATATATGAACATCGTGGCATAAATTTCTTTAAAATGTGGGAAAAAAAAAATTCAATTTTCTCTTGTAGCATAAATTGTCAATTTGACATATGCTCAATATATATATATCGAAACGTAACCCAAGTTCTTTAAAGTAACTCGATGAGGATTGCAATAAAAGGTATGGTAACTTCAGGAAGGCAAGTGTATTATGAATCTCATAGGAACAGATATACCGATCTTTATTACTTTTATTATATCTATTGATATAGTACTACTGTTCTTCAGTACTATTATATTATTTTGTGATATATTAGTACAGTTGTCCTTCATTATCATTATTCTAGGGATTATATGGTGCATTTTTTTACACATAGTTCTTTATGTGATGCCCATATTATGTTGTTTTATTTTATGCAATACTTTGTAAAGTTAGATGCATAAAATTGAATTATGTATATTATTATAAATAAAATTTGAATAATCTCAATTCATTGAGAGAATATTCAAAAAAAAAACATTAACATGTCAACGATTACATTCAGTCTTGTCCAATTTATAAATAGAAACTTTAAGACCGAAAGTCTAATTAATTAGGTAGAAGGCGTGATAGCCTTTACAAGGATATCTTAGGAATTTCATAATCATTGCTTTTAACGCAATCAAGAAGTTATCCATGTTGAAAAATTTGCAAGATATAAAAATTGGATTTAAAGACCAAGATTGCTAATGGTCATATTTTTCATGCTTCGTGAAAATGTTTTATCACAGTAGTGGGTTTGTCCATTTTTCTTTATATTACAATGCTCATAAAATTGAATTATCATGGCAATGCTCATACTAAATAACATGTTAAATATAACAATTATTTAACAGTAATAAAATGAACATATAACGCTCTAAATCTAACATTCAAATAAATATTAATGAGATTTAATAAGGGCATTATATCATAGAATAATTTAAACGAGTTTTCGTATGATATAATTTAAACGATAATTAACAAAAGCAGCGAAATTCTTACTGTCAATTTGCCAAATAAACTGCATATGAAGCGATTGCTCGATCTCGATTCCATATTCTTCCTCGCATCATAATTAATACGTCAAATTGTTGTGGAGTCTTTTTGATTAAGCATGACTAGGCTGAATTCCACCCAAAAGTGAGAAATTCGTGTGTGATTCAGACTGCATGAAGATCAAAATGGGTTAGCAACATGAGTCATGGCGTGGGAGCTAGAAACGCACTACAGTGATGAGAATTGCGGGGTTTTCTGTATTTTCTGGAACATATTGAATGTTTGTGGGAAAAGAAGGTTGTGAGCTTGGTTTGGTGCTTGAATGCTTGAGGCTTGATGGTTGATTTTAAGGATGATAGATTGGGTTTCTAGGGTTTGAGAAAGGGGAAATTGGGGGTTTTGCTTGGATTGCATGAAAAGGCTTGAATGCTTGAAGGCTTTTGGTGTGCTGTTGGACGATTGCTGGCTAGTTGCTGGATCCCCCCACTTTCGATCTCAGGAACCCCTTTTTATAGGCGCAGGGTTGAGGTTTAGGGGAACTCAAATACCTCTAACCTATTGGATAAACTATTTCCCCTTCAATCTCACCCTTGATTTCTGCAGGAGAATGGGAAAAAGATGATTTGCTTGAGGTGGATTCCCTAGACAGAAGAAGACTGTTGCAGGGGCTGCTGCAGGGTTTTATACTGATTTCTATGGCAGACTGCCCGATGTCATGAAATCCGGAAGGAAGAGTTGGGGAGAGATTCGGGATCGTTGTCTGTTGGTTTGAGGGAGAAGGAGAAGCCTATTAACTGGTTTGAAGGCTCTTCTTGGTGAGATGGGGATGACGAGGGATTATGTTTTTGTTTGGTTGCTGCAGGGAAGAAGCAGAGCTGCTGGGTATATGGTTACAGCGAGGAAGAAGGAGGAAAAAAGGTTAAAGCGGGGAGAGAGGAGAAATGGTTTGGGTTTTGTTAAATGTGATATTGGGCTTTAGGTTTTAGAGGAAAGAGAGAGGCTGGCCCATCCCCATATTCTCGTGCATGTTCACTATTCATTCATCAATCTAACTCGTTGGGCTTGGATTTCAGGCCCACGACTGAAATCACCGACGATATTAAATCGACGAATGAGCATGTGCGTTTCCGTAACCTACCACACCACACCCACATCTGTAAGCCCCAAGAACGCGTGCATGTGGCTTGGGCTCACATCAAAAGCGTGTTTGCTTGGCGTGCTATAGCCGAGTAATGAACATAAAATGCTTCTAAAACTACAGGATTTTATATAATTACGTGAATATGCATGGTTTTCATTGCGTAACAGCATGGTAACTAATTGCATGATTTTTCAGGTATCAACATTAGCCCCCTTGATTATGTGGGCTGCATGAAGCATGAAGTGGGCCGCATGATCATAATCCACAGAGAAAAATCAGCCCATCCCAATTATCATTTGGGAATTTTAGCCTGCAAGTTCTTCCTGCTTGAGGAGTCAAACTGCAGTGAAGGAGATATTGCCGTCTCCTTCTTTCTTTTTCGTCCATCAACAATCAGTTGCAGGGACTAAAATCTTGCATCAAGTCTTCAATTATTTTGGGCTCCAGGTATTACTGCATTCTGTATCTTTATTATTTTCGTCTGCCTCTTTTCTTTTGTTTCAGCTCTCAATTCGTATTTTTTTCTGCAGGGATTGTCTGGTGCTGGGCATGGCTTGAACATCAATACCAATTCCTTGGGGTGAGTTTCTTCAGTTACTGCAGGAGAACTGAGGTTTCCTAGAATTTTTTCATGTTCCCCCTTTCTACTGCAGAGATTTGCGATTCTTCTCCACTGCAGGGGACTAACTGCATTCAGTCCCTTTGTATCTTCTTCAGTTGGTAGTGTTATTGCAATGATTTCCACCATCTCAAGTTTTTATGAACACTTCGGATTGGGTACTCTAATCATTGGGTCTTGGATTGATGACGCACTTGACCAAACATACATAAGCGTTTTGGGATTCTTTGCTTGCTGTACTCACAAATGCAATCTCCTCTCCTTTTTTTTTGTTGGGATGGGCTGCTTTTCTCAGAAGCTGGAGGAGCTGAAGGGTACAAATCTTACTTCCCTGGAGGAGCTGTAGGGTACGAATCTTGCTTCCCTGGAGGAGCTCCTAGAGGTGATGACATTGTTTTTGCTTAGTGTAAGCTTGTTTAGGCATCTACGTGTTTCTCTTGGTCGTGGATCTGCTTGCCTTGAGCATGAGGCATGAGCATGAGCTTGGCATACGCGTGTGCTTGGCATGAGCATAATCTTGTCATGAGCCTGACGGCATGGTGTGTAAGCTTGTTCCCAGGTAACAGTCTTCTGCTAGAAACATGTCACGAATTGATTTATCTTGCTGCCGTGAGGGCTGAATTAAAGGAACAAGCATGTTTATGCTTTGAAATTGAGATTTTGTGTTTAGACCATGACATAACCAGAATATCAAAATGGTAATACTTGATATGAAGAATGGGCAGTGAATTTCGTGATAGATTGGATATGTAACGGCCCGGTATTAAAAACGTATGGCTTCAGGCCTTAGAAGAATAATAGAGTGACTGATGAGAAGAGAAGTTAGATTAAAAATAAAGCAGTATTAGCATGGAGCATGTTTGATAGTATTGGATTGACACTATGACATGAGATTAAAGAAAGTTTTGACCATAAGAGAGATGATAATTAGAGTTGATAATGAAACTACATATAGCAGCTTGGAAACCGACTTTTTAGAAAAGCTTGAAATATGAATTATCTGGACATATTGGCAATAAGAACGAAACAAAGGGCTCTTGATATGGAAGAAGGTATGTGGCGCGAGAGCTGGAAGCATGAGTTGCAAAAAGATGAGATGCTTGCTGCAGGGTAATGGTGTCATCTGATGTAATGAAGTAATTTAGTGTTTGATGATGGTGGCTAGGTTTAGAATGCTCAGCTTGTTGCTTGAGGCTTGCTTGAGGGATGCATCATTGGGAGGCTTTGAGGTATGATGCATGGAGGTTGTATTGTTGCTGTGTGGATCTTTTCTGCTGCTGGTAGTTGTGTTTTCTCTATGGTATATGACATAAGTCGTGGAATATGGGAAACTACATGCCTGGGCTGGACTATTGGTATATGCTCTAGCATAACTGCAAGCATAACACTCTAGTTGACATTAAAACTGAGGCTACTGCGTAGGAGGTTTTTCTTGCTGTAGGGAATTATGCTTGTTGCAGGAGTGAAACTGTAGGCAGAGCAGCAATTAATTTGGTTTGAGAAAGACTTGAGAAAGAAATGGGATAGTGCTTGAGTTTGTAGCCAGGATTGGTTGGATATAGAGTTAAGTAATGTTTATTGACGCGTTTGTTGCAACTAATGGAGTTCGAGAAATAGAATAGTCGTTGTAGTGGAAGTTCTAGTTGTGGCAAAATGTTTTCAATGGGGTACTGGAAGTGTGAGGCAGGATTAGAAGCTGCGGGGCTGATAGCCTGGGTTCAAGATCTTGACATTTGATCCGATATAGAAAGGGTTGGCCCCCTTGATTATGTAGGTTATGCAATGACTATGAAATATACTACATAATCAATAAGAGGGTAACTCAAGAGAGCATGATGAAGGCTAAGTGTATAGAAGAATAAGGCATGATAGCCGCATAAGCACTTGAAGTATTGGCGTGATTAGACTTCCTTTGCCTGGCTTTACATATGCTTGTTGCTTAATTATGTATCGGCATGTGTAGAATGAGAGTATTCATATGCTACTAATGCTAGACTTGAATTCGCTTATGGAAACTATACTTGGGCATGTTTTAAGCATGTGCATTTCTAGTTTGGCCTGAGGTTGCCATTAATTTTTTGACAAAACCAATGGGGAAGTGTATGGGATTTGAGTGAAATTATAGCTTAAGCGTGGCATGACCCTATTTAGTCTCAGATAGATACGCGACCGTGTCAAAGTGTTGGATAGTAAGTGCTTGGCATGAGCTCGGATAGGGCTTGGCGTGCCATGAATTCACTTGGTAGTGTGTTTCGCTTGGCGCGGGGTATGCATGATGGTAGAATGCATGAAGAGTGGTGCATTTCTCAAACATTTTGAACGATTGAGAATGACTGGGCTTGTAATATAGTGCATTTTTTTTATCTGAGCATTTGCTTTTGTTGCCTATGAATGCTTGAGTCTTAGCATGTGTTTTGATTTTTTGCATGGTGATTTATTGCTTTGTAGGCTGACAATTTAACGGAGGGACCTGTTGCGAGTGCTAATTCCTGTGAGAATAGCGATGAAAAGCAGGTATATAGCATGTGCTTTTGCTTGAGCATTTGCTTTAGATGCACTGCTCATTTAGCCCCCATGATTATGTGAAGCATGTTAATCTCCCAGGATTACTAGAGAAGAGTGATTTACATAATCAAGAGTTGGGCGACTGTGACTTATTGCGTTTCCTCTATTCTATTTAGCATTCTTCTTTGCATGAAGCTCATCAGGATGTCGAAATTAACTCTTCGGCGAGGAATTTTACTGTGGATGTTGATCATGAGAGTGAGCAGGTAGGTCTTGGATTGATGATGCACTTGACCAAACATACACAAGCATTTTGGGATTCTTTGCGTACTGTATCCATAGATGTAAACTTCTCCCCTTCTTTTTTTTTTAGGACGGGCCGCTTTTGTTAGAAACTGGAGGAGCTGCAGGGCGTGAATCTTACTTCCCTGGAGCAGTTCCTGGAAGTGATGGGATTGCTACTGCAGGTTTGGCTGGCATTGACTCCTTGGTGAAAGACTTTTTGCTTGGTTGAATTTTGTTTGCATGTCCCCAGTGGAGTCGCCAAATATTGCGGGGGCTTTTTGATTAAGCATGACTAGGCCGAATTCCACCCAAAAGTGGGAGAAATTCGTGTGTGATTCAGACTGCATGAAGATCAAAAGGGCTTAGCAGCATGAGGCATGACATGGGAGCTAGAAACACACTGCGGTGATGAGAATTGCGGGGTTTTCTGGGTTTCTGTATTTTCCAGAACAGATTGAATGTTTGTGTGCTTGAGGCTTGATGGCTTAATGGAGTAATGATGCTTGTAGCTTGATGGAATAAGGATTTCTTGATCTAATGAATTTAGCTTGATGGATGAGCACATATTCTGAGAAGGAGGCCAGATGATCATCATTGCATAGTATGCTCCTCTGGCTTGCTGCGCGTTTTTCCTTTTTGGTTATATGCATGCTGGTTTAGAAGGCTGTTGCAGAGAGACTCACCAAAAATCAGTTCATCGGTTGCAAAATGAGCTTGGCCTTCAACAACCACTACAAGTTGACTTATGTATTAGGCTTGGTGATGATATTAGCTCAAATAGCGTGCTTTGTATATTAGAATCTTCTCGGTTGCATAAAGCTTGTAGCATAGAATTTTGGCTTTGAATCAACTGAATTTGTTTTTTTTTTTTTTTTAAAAACACTTGATGCATTGGGCTTGCAATAGAGATTTTGATTATAAACATATCTGGTTGTGAATCGAATTTGTGTACTTGGGATACTGCAGTGAAAGTTTGAACTTTGTGGCAGATGGCATCATACCTATTTAGGTATAAAATTGAAGTTTTGGCTACTGTGTGGCACAATCTATTTTGGTATGATAAGGCTTGTAGCAATGGCATGGTTATGAATTATGACAATGGGAATGAAAGATTTGGCTAAAGCAATTTCTTTCAGGACTTGTAGATTGCAGTAAAGCATGTACACTGTTAGAATGCAGTAAAGCATGAACACTGCTAAATTGCAGCAAAGCATGAACACTGCTAGATTTGTAGCAAAGCATGAACACTGCTAAAACACAGTAAAGCACGAACATATCACTTTTTAGCCCCCAAGTTCATGAGCATCAATACATATGCAGGTTGAATATAACCCAAGTTTATGCAACATGCTTGACGCACATCAGCGTTATCGCAAGAATTGCATCCCTTAACTTCTTTGCACGGCATCAGATGCTGTTGTGGACCATAGTTGCGAGTATTTTGCAGCAGTGGTTTTCCTTCCCTTATGAGCATAACACACTTGTCCGTTTCTTCTGTATTTTCGACGACCATCTACTGCAGTTTATTGCTAGCATGGTGACTGTGCATAACATGAATTTGAGGTACAGAGCCCACAACAGCCCACACAAATATAATTATTATTTCTGCAGCATAGCACTGAGATCCATGTTCCTCAGACACGCGCATGAGTGCTTCCGCAGCTGCTTGCCTGGCTTGCAGACCGTAGTCCAGTTGATCAAACAAGGACTTGAACTTTGGGTTTTGCTAGAGCACTTGTGTGCAGCGGTAGGCCTACAGTGACATAATAGGCCTGGTTTGTTTCCCCGCGGCTCCAAGTGCTGCTTGCCCCAATGCGGGGTGGCTTCTGATCTGTTTCCCTGTACTCAAAAGCAGCCCCCAAGTTTTTTTCCATGTGCAAGGGTGCTTGTGGAACAATAGGCCTGCAGCTTCTGCTACTGTGTTGCTCCACTTCATCATCTATTTCAGTGACATAATAAGCATGGCTTGTCCATATAGCATGAGCTGTCACTAGTACAGAAATCGATTCAGATGACGGTTTTTAACCGTCATCTCATATGCTCCCAAACTGTCATCTATCGCAATGTCATCTATTAAAACGCATTCAGATGACGGTTAAAACCCAAAAAAAACTGTCATCTACCGATCATAAGGATGACAGTTTTGTATTCAGATGACGGTTGGCATTCATGGTGCCAACTGATGCCAACTTACGTGCGCATTTTTAGTGATGAATGGCATATATTGAGATGACAGTCGACTGTCATCTAATGCTA
This sequence comes from Potentilla sterilis, assembly GCA_963682095.1. NCBI lineage: Eukaryota > Viridiplantae > Streptophyta > Magnoliopsida > Rosales > Rosaceae > Potentilla > Potentilla sterilis. The sequence goes on from OY821764.1 coordinate 18,037,451, forward strand.
CTTTTTATGTCAGTCAATATATCAAAGCAAGCGTCGTGTGATATCTTCTCAGACGTCATCTTTCATTTTTAATGACTGTCATTTACATCTTCTAAGGATGACGGTTGTACATATAACAAGAGATTATAAATTTTCCGCTACATATAACAAGAGATTATACTTAAGAAATGATGTAATAATATGTCAACTGTTTTACAAGATTTTGATAAATTGTCAACCTGAGTGCTGGTTAATCTTAGCCAAACAATGATCTCATTCTTCTTAGATAGTGTGGCATTAGTTTGGTCATTATCTTCCTTAAACACCTCAGTCTTCAAGCGACACAGGAAAAAAGGTTGAATGCGGACTCTAAGCTCCTGTTACAAGGAGTACAAGGATCTATCAATAATGTTGTCATGCAATAAAGAGCATAGGTTGCAGCCATAGTAATAAAAGGAGATATGAAAAGCCAACCGTTCAAAATATTTACAAGTACAACTATAATTTGCATTTCAATACATAAATACACACACTATCACACACACAACTATAAGTACCCCACATCTTGGATGTTGCAACCTTGTAATTAAACTTTAATTATTTCCAAAATGTATTATTAGGACCCCATTAAAAACTGTGGATCATAACTTTTAAGCTAAATAAGCTAAAGCCAGAGTTGGCATAATATTAAGTGACCATTACTAGAGAATCAGCAAGACTAACTGAACATAACGTTTAATGAACTAAAACCTAAAACTTGAGTTGGTCCCATTGATACTTTAAATTATTGTCACCAAAATATCAAATCTTCAAGAGTGTGAGACTGATTATGCACTCATTTATTTTAAGCTAGCAAACAAGAATTAGATAGCAAAGGAATATCCATAACTAACTACTTCAGACATACTGCTTGTAGACTGGTAACTAGAGGCATCAGTCATAAATTATCAACGCACACATGGAAACTATATCACATCATAGGAACAAATTTGATTGAAAGATAGATGATATTATTACCTGTGCTACCTTGGAACCGATACGTTTATCCCTATCAGAAGCATTTTTCTCATTTCCACGACAAATACGCGACTCAAATTCTTCCTTGAACCTGAAGATAATCCAGAGTTTCATAAAGAAGCAGAACTTAACCCAAGGCAACCAGAGCGTGAAGAAGGTTCTTACCATTTCTTATCACCCAGTAGCTCAGGGCAACAGAAATTAAACAAGGCCCACAATTCCTATTATGAAGATCAAAAGCAAGAAAATGTACGAATTATGATGAGGTTTTTTTTTAATACACGAAATAATGGAAGAAAAACATGGACCAGAAATAGAAAATGTGCCTTCAAGAAAACTACACAGTACCTTCAGATTGTTCTGCAACGGCGTGCCACTTACTATAATGCGATGTGAACAGGGTATACCAAGCAAACTTTTGGCTCTTTGTGTACTGGGATTCTTTATAAGATGACCCTGGAATTCCAGAAAGGGCAGTCAAACGAAGAGGAACCTTTTACAGTCAAACAAAGTAATCAATATGCATGAACATTGCATACAATGAGAAAGCTAGCTGAAAGGAGGCTTAGTTAACCTAAAATCCAACGGCTGTCACTTTTACTCAATTATCAATAGCTTAAGTAAACAAGAACTATGCAAAACTAATATAATGTCGATAAACCAAATACTCAAACTTCATATGCATCTTTCAATCATATAAAAACAAGAACTTGCAGTTGGTGTCATTCACTTCTAAGATTGAAAGCAAAACACATAGGTACCTTGATATCGTAAAGTACATAACAAAAGTTAAGAATAGAAATTACTTTTCAGTTGAGTCACTTCCATGAAATCAGGAAATAGAAACACATAGGTTTAAAAAAAGCAGAAAGCAGAACTGTAATCTTGAAAAAAACCCAAGGTTGAAAGCAAAGTTAGCTTTGGTTTCTGATTCACAACTGTGAAACAAGATTCTGATTCAGTACTAATGAACCCTTACTGGAATCTGTCTACAAAGCCGAAACTTTTGAATAGGTTCAGTATTCCTAAACGTTTGTGTATTAGTAAAACTCTTGTGTGCTTCTATCTGTATTACTTGTCAAGATAGGTTCAGTAGAAACATGTCTTACCACATGTTGGACTAACAACTCGCTAACCTATATATTTTTGGTCTAACACTTAACAAATTGCAAACACAGAGCCAAGTAATACAGAAACAAGTTGATAAACTCACTTTTCTGCAACTCCTGCGGTGTCAAATTCTGCAATTCCAATGAAGAAACATTAGACGACAATAAAACAAACAATATGGTTAGCAAGCAAAGAGCTCAAGTGTATAGATACCGCAGCTTTGGGATTGGCCATAATACACTTAGCCATAAAATCAGCAACCCCATCCACCACATGCTCCTCACTAACAACCACATAACTATGATTGTCAGGTCCGGACCTGCAGAGCTCGCTGCTTGAATAGGCATCTCCACCTCACTGTTATCCTATTCAATCAAAAAGCAACTAGTCAGAACCCATTTTGATAGGCTTCTCTTTCTTCAGCTGCAACTAAAAACCACTATTAATACAAAAACCAGAAAACTCCAAAATCAAAAGCAAATGGAACCCCATAATTCAGAACACTAAAAAATTTAAAACCAAACCAATCTCTGTTTGACCACTCACAAATTCATCTCAGAATCCAAATTGACCAAACCATAAATACACAAAAGACACAATTTTAAAGTCACTGACCTGCTTCAAGCTGCAGAAACCTTCATAAGCAGAGAGCATAGAATCGAATGTCTTCACCAGCGAGAGCAAACTCGAAGTCTCCTCTGCAAAAACCCAACTCCCAAACTCAACAAAAACCCAAAAAGCTCAAAACTTGGCCCTCAAATCACAAAAAAAAAAAAAAAAAAACAATGACCAAACAATCGAGAGAGCAAACCAGAAATGGAGTCGAGGACATGAACAGTAATGACATGGTCACCAGGCTCGGCCACCTTGACGAGGGCCCACGTCAGCAGCTCCTTGCTGTGGGAGTCCAGCTTGACGCCGACAACCACCGTCTTGGCTTGAGCTCCGGTCATCTGGGTCTTCAATCCGGCGTCGTTTTTTGGCAGAAGGTTCAAAACATGGGGAGGAGGGAGTGAAGCGTGGGGAGGGGCCGACGAAGGAGTGGGAGGGGCCGACGAAGGAGTGGGAGCGGTTGTGGATGACGAGTAACGGCAGCAGCACGGAGGAGTCGGTGGAGGCGGTTGGGGGGTCGAAAACGTCGTTGAAGTCGAAGTCTTGAGGCGGAGATGAGGAGGAGGAGGAGGGGATGGTGAGCTTAGAGGCGAGGAGGGAATGAAGGCTTTTGTTATTGGAGCTTTCTTTCTCTCGGGTTAGGGATATACCTATTGAGATCTGTGTGAGGGATTAATTTGAAACACGACGGAGGTAGCTAGGTCCTTCTTGCGGTTTAGTTTTGACAGCAGATGGGTCTTTGAGATTCAGTTGAAGCTGAGATTTTGATGAGGTTTGGTTTTTGACGGATTAGGGTGTGAGAAGAGGTTTGGGGCTGAGAAGAGGTGTGAGTGCGAAGGAGTACGTTGGTTTTTTCACTTGTTTTGTTCTTTCCTCTCTTTTTTTCACTTAAGATGCTTTTGAGACAATATTGGTTGGTGTGGCGCGCTAGCTAGGTTTCCCAAAATTGGTTGGTTTTCGGAGGTAAAAATGCCGCCATTTGTTAAAATTTCAGCCCAAAATACAGACGACAGTCGAACCGACATCTGATTGAGTGCATTATTCTAGTGAGCCTACTAGGAAAAATCCCAAAACCTGTGCCTTCAAGCAAAATTTTAACAAATTTCGCACCCAAACATTAGATGACGTGCAACCGTCGTCTGATGTTTCAACCTTTCAATTTTTGATGGCATACCTAGGCTGAGTTTGGGAGGGAATTTTCCCGCTTATAACTTGGTAGAAACCCTAGACCCTCAGATGACAGTCAACCGTCATCTGAATTAAGTATAATTTTTGAACGATGAATTTTTGAGATGTCTACCATTGCCAATACTAAATTTTGGATGTTTTCCTCATAAACTGAGGAAATGTGATGTCTAAAAGCGATTCAGATGACAGACAAACTAGAACCGACGTCTGATTATTTCAAAATCAATCAGATGACGGTTTTTTTTTTTGCGTCATCTAAAAGGCGTCATCTGAAGGTGTTTTTGTAGTAGTGTGTTGATTAAAACTACAGTTGCAGGGTCTTTTAAAATTATGAGATTCATCGAGCACAAGTGCATATGCAGTAGAAATAATATTTGCTTGTAAGGTATGAATCTCCTTAATCGCATACAGCATGATGTTAGCTCTTGAATCTCCTAAGCCATACAATAAGCCTGGATTATCTCCTCACGGCAAGTGCTGCTTGCACTAATGCAGGGTGCACTACCAGAAAAAATGGTTTTCCCGACGAAAGAAAAAAACGGCCGACGAATTAAAATTTTCGTCGGTAATTCTAAGGAATAGCCGAAGATTTTATTTTTCGTCTGTAAAAAAAAAAATCGTCGGCCATAGTTTAACCATGGCCGACGAAACAGTTTTGTCGTTGGTATTTTGAAAAAATCGTCGACTATATTCATATTTCAGTCGACGATTTGTATTTTCGTCGGCCTTTCTCCGAAACATTAGCCGACGAAAATTGTTGGAAGTATGGCCGACGAAATTGACAATTTTGTCGGCTATAAGTCTATATATTTTCAGATCTGGGCAGCAGCTGCTCATTTCAAAAAAAAAAGGGGGAAACGGGAGAAAGAGTGAAAAATCGGTGGGTGTTGCTGAAATCCGTACTCTCTTACATTGTGGAGCTATATATAGGTACGTATATGTGTATATATGTTGATTTTGAGTTTAAATTAGTTGATGAGTTGATTTTGAGTTTTAGTGATTTTTTGTTTTGTTGTTGTTTTAGTGTTAGAATGTATGTATATATGTTGATTTTGAGTTTTAGTCGAGTTGATTTTGAGTTTTAGTTTAATTATGTGTTTTAATTTGATGTTATTTTAATTAGTGTTAAAATATATATATAGATATATATACATATATATAGATATATAGATATATAGATATATATCTATAGATATATATATATATATATATATATATCTATAGATATATATATATATATATATATCTATAGATATATATATATCTATGTTAATTAATAGTTGTTGATAGTGTAAATAACTTAAATAATGGTTTATGTATATATAGTGTAACTTAAATAATGGTTGTTAATTGTATATATATATATGAGTTGATGTTTGTTTCTGCACAAACCCGTAGGCCTGGCAGAACCACAATAGTAAAGATAGAACATGAATACAACGATATATAGTGGTTCACCGTGCCATCGGAGGACACGGCTACGTCCACTTGGAATCCACTACGACCGGCCAATAGGCCATCGGGTTACAAGGGTGGAATGCCTTGGATCCAAGATCAAAATGATCTTTAACACTAAGGGGGAAGCCTCCTATTTATAAGGAAGGAAGGCTCCCTCCTTTACAATGTTTCCAATGTGGGATGCTTATTACACTATTACATAATTCCCTACTCACGAAGCTACTTCAGGCTCCCGGTGGCACGGCTTCCGAGTGCGGCACCGGTGATGTGGAACAATGGAGATGTAGCTGGGTTGCTGGTCTACTCGCTGGATGTCAGAAGTAAAACCCCTGATGCCAGTTGCACGGTCCACGAGGTCACCAGATGTGCTTGGCGGTGCACCATATATACTGTCAACAAGTCCCCCAAGTTCCAGAGTAAGAGTGCAATCTTACTTGGGGAGTTAATCATCATGTGCCGCCAAGTGTAGGTGGTGACCGAGTCACCCCTACTACCACCGGTCCCCCAAGTCCCTAAGTGAGATTGGGCTCTTGCCGGGCGTTCGAATGTCGAGTCCCCTAAGTTCGTGCTGGAGATGTGACTTGGGCGGGAGTGATGAGGTGCAGGGCGTGATGAGGTGCCGGGCTCTGGAGCGGCGGTGGGTGCCCAAGGAGGATCCGGGTTTGACCGGCGCTGAAGCCTGACCGAGCAGAGCCGCTGCTGAACAGTACCGGGCCTGCTGAATCCGGGGTGACCCGCTGGGTGGGGTAACCCGCTGGATAGGACCGGGCCGGCTGCTGAATCCGGGGTGACCCGCCTGATAGGATCGGGCCGGCTGCTGAATCCGGAGAGACCCGCTGGCTGGGGTGACCCGCCGGATAGGACCGGGCCGGCTGCTGAATCCGGGGTGACCCGCTGGATAGGACCGGTCCGGCTGCTGAATCCGGGGTGACCCGCTGGAGGGGGTGACCCGCTGGATAGGACCGGGCCGGCTGCTGAATCCGGGGTGACCCGCTGGAGGGGGTGACCCGCCGGATAGGACCGATCCGTGAGCGGCCGAGGCTCTGGCGCAGCGGTGAAGAACCGGGGCAGCCGGTAACCGGAGAGATGCCATGGAGCCGGTGGAGATGGCGTTACCATAACGCGATGCATACTGATGCGCACACTGAGATGCGATGTATTGGAATGCGTGCACCGTAGTGCGATGCATACCGATGCACAATGATGGCGATGCATTGATGCGATGCATTCTGATATGATCGTGAATGTGGAGCGGGTTGAAACCCGGATGGATGCATGTGATGATGTGAGGACTCGACCGGTGGACTGCCATGTCGGAACGAGTCCCTCAGTACAGTTGCTGCCAACGGCAGGCCAGTAGTAGCCCGGTGACTCGGCCCAGCTTGTGCTGGAATAAGCGTGGGGTAAGACTACTAGCCTGCGGGGAGGCCTGTTGGTGCGTGGAATAAGCCAACAGGTACCCCGGAGAGTGTTGCGGCTATGTTGAAGCGCCGGTTAACACTTGCTAGTTCTTCTCAGCTTGTGTTGAATAAGCGTTGAGGTAATGTGCAAGTTTGTTAGCCTGCGGGGAGACTTGTTCTGTATTAGAGAAACAATCTGCCCGGTGGAGTGGCGTTGAGATAACGAGTCTCGCCAAGTATCCCCAAATGTATCACAGTTCAGTGTGATGCAGGGTTTTTATCCTGATGGACAAGAGTACATGTGTTAGATGTAAACTCGCCCGAGTTTATAAAGCCCATGCGTTTGGAAGCTTTGAGTTGTTGCTGGCTCGTCCCCGGTTGAATGTTACATAACCGGTGGAATGTCATGGAGCCGGTTGGATATTACATAACTGGTGGAATGCCATGGAGCCGGTTGGATATTACATAACCGGTGAGATAGCGCTGTTGTAATGCGATGCATAATGATACGGGCAGCACTGATGAGCGCATAATGACATGCGTGCAACGATGCATACTGATATGCGATGCATTGCAATGCTGAGAAGATCAACTGATGCATAATGATATGAGCAGCACTGATAAGCGCATAATGACATGCGTGCAACGATGCATACTGATATGCGATGCATTGCAACGCTGAGATGATCAACTGATGCATAATGATATGAGCAGCACTGATAAGCGCATAATGACATGCGTGCAACGATGCATACTGATATGCGATGCATTGCAATGCTAAGATGATCAACTGATGCGTAATGATATGAGTTCGTGCTTTTACCACATGTCTAATTATCAATATTTCCTAACAGATTATGCACAGGTGAAGCATGCGTTGAGTAATAATAAATAAGTTAGAATACTTAGCTTTGGAGAAAGCTGCCGGGTGTTGGAATATCATGCGGGAATGATTCCCGGGTTGCCCGGTGAATGTCTACGGGTGTAGAGAGCAGCTTGATTTTGCTGTCTAGAGCAGTGGGTGTCCAGAGAAGGTCGCTGGGTGCCAAGAGAAGATTGCTGCAGCCCAAACTGCTGGAAGCAGACCCGGTCCGGCCCAAGATGCTGAATCCGTGCTGTGATGCGACCCGGCCCATCTCAGCCTCTGACTGGGTCAGGCCTTTTGAATCTCTTTCTTCCCGCCAATTCTCTTTTTTCTTCTGCTTCTGTTTTTCTTTCTCTTCTCGGCTGGCGTATCTCTCGGCCGGGGTTCTTTTCGGCCGGTGGCTCTCTCGGCCGGCATGCTCCTCGGCCTGTACCTCTCTCGTCCGGCTGTCGCGTCCGGGCGTCTCCATCTCTCTCTCGTCCGGCTGACTCGTCCGGGGTTCCTCATTTCTCTAGGCCGGGGACACCCGTCCGGCCTGGTCCATGCCCGGAGACAAGCGGAGGATGGTATGCTGGACCGGACGGAGACTGCATCGGAGCTCACCGTGCCCGGAGCCTCGCACGGGTTGACCACGCCGGATAGGAGAGCAGCTTCCGGCAGCGGAGAGGTGAGCCAGGGACCTGTTGTCTGGGCAGTAGCTTGCCGGCAGAGCAACACAGCTTTTTGTAAGCCTTCCCACAGACGGCGCCAATTGTTTCTGCACAAACCCGTAGGCCTGGCAGAACCACAATAGTAAAGATAGAACATGAACACAACGATATATAGTGGTTCACCGTGCCATCGGAGGGTACGGCTACGTCCACTTGGAATCCACTACGACCGGCCAATAGGCCATCGGGTTACAAGGGTGGAATGCCTTGGATCCAAGATCAAAAGGATCCTTAACACTAAGGGGGAAGCCTCCTATTTATAAGGAATGAAGGCTCCCTCCTTTATAATGTTTCCAATGTGGGATGTTTATTACACTATTACATAATTCCCTACTCACGAAGCTACTTCAGGCTCCCGGTGGCACGGCTTCCGAATGCGGCACCGGTGATGTGGAACAATAGAGATGTAGCCGGGGTGCTGGTCTACTCGCTGGATGTCGGAAGTAGGACCCCTGATGCCGGATGTGCTTGGCGGTGCACCATATATACTGTCAACAATGTTGATAATAATATATATTGTAATGTAATTAATTATTAAAGATTTATATATATATAGGTATTAATTAATTTCTTATTAATTAAAGATATACATATATATTATTATCAAGCTATATATAGATCAGGATAAGAGTTGGATTTCGCTTCCAAGGCATGACCGACGATACACTACAGGAGTTGTGGATTTTTTGCAGTTCGTTGAGGAAAATGCAAACGGGAATGAATACCATTATTGCCCGTGCAAAAAATGTAAGTGTCGCAGTGATATGTGTCGATTTCCGATTAGGACAGTATGGGAGCACCTAAAGAGTAATGGGTTTTGGCCGAAGTACAAACGTTGGATATATCACGGTGAGCCATCATTAGATGGATCGCATGATCATGGGCAGTTTTTTTAGGCGGGCAGTAGTAGTACATCCAACGATCCAACAATGGCATTCGTCAACGACGTGTTTCCTTTTGAAAGCGGTGTACGTGGGGAACAATATATGCATGACCCGGTGCAGCCCTTCCCACAAGTTATCAACACTGCTGCCTTTGACAAGTACAACAAACTGATTGCATTGCAACAGACCCCTGTGTCTTCAAGTTCTGAGAAGACAGTTCTTCAAAGTGTGATGGAGGTAATGAGGATTAAAGTCGAGACAAAATCGAGCATCAGGCAAGTTGATGAATATCTACAGTACACTTCTTCGTTATTGGAGGAGGGTCATCGTAATCCTACCAATCACCATAAGGTCCGAAGTATCCTCAAAGATCTAGGGTTTTCCTACATTAAGATCCATGCATGCGCATTTGACTGCATTCTCTTCTGGGGTAAAGATGCAGAAGGGAATGACCTTGCTAGCCTTGACGCAAGTCCGATATGTCAGTCTAACCGATATAAGTTGACGGGAGCAGGCAATAGGAAACCTGTGAAAGTGCTTCGGTATTTTCCGTTGAGAGATAGGCTTGAGCGGTTGTACATGTCAGAAACCACCGCAAAAGCTATGAGATGGCACGGTGAGCGGGACGCGGGAGACGCAGATATCATGACACACATCTCTGACGGAGCGGCTTGGAAGCATATAAACAATGAGTTTCCTCATTTTGCGTCAGATGTCAGAAACTTCAGGCTCGGGCTCTCCACCGATGGGTTCAACCCTTTCGGCACCATGAGTCTTTCATATAGTATATGGTCAGTGGTTTTGGTACCTTACAACCTTCCTTCATGGATGTGCATGAAGAAGGAATATAATATGTTGACGTTGTTGATTCCGGGGCCTGGTTACCCAGGAAAATGTCTCGGTGTGTATATGAGACTATTGATTGAAGAGCTTAAGGTGTTGTGGGACGTTGGTCATCCCACTTTTGACAAGTACAAGAAGGAGACGTTCCAGATGCATGCCATGGTTATTGGTACCATCAGTGATTTTCCTGCTTATGGGATGTTGTCGGGCAGCGTTGTTAGGGGATATAAGGCTTGTCCAGAATGTCTCAGCGATTATGGGAGCACCCCTCATTGCAACAAGATATGCAGAATGGGTCATCGTGTGTTCGTTCCGGTGGATCATCACTGGCGTTACGAGTCCGCCGCATTTGATGGAACCGAAGAACACGGTGGTCCTCCCAGAAGATGGACGGGAAGAGAAATTTTAGCAAGGCTTAATGAGTATGATTTTGGGCCCCTCAGCAATCATCCCGATATTGTAGCGGAAATACCTGAAAGGCCTGAGGAGTACAAATTCTGGACACATAAGAGCATATTGTGGGAACTCCCGTACTGGTGTGAGTTGCTGATCCGTTACTTCCTAGACGTTATGCACATAGAAAAAAATGTTTCTGAAAGTGTGGTGGGCACAACGCTGAACTTGGAGGGGAAGACGAAAGACCGTCCTAAGGCTCCCACTGATCTGCAAAACATGAATATCAGAAAACAACTATGGTTGAAACAAGGGAAGAGAAAATGCCTCAAGCTCCTTACACCGTCAAGCCTGAGCATAAATCAGAAATTTTTCATTGGATAAGTCGGGCCAAGTATCCTTCAGGCTTTGCTGGAAATATAGCCAAGTGTGTGAACAGACAATTCAACAATTTTTACGGGTTGAAAAGTCATGACAACCATATCCTGCTACAATGTCTCTTCCCTGTTTTCATTCGACCGTTCCTTCCCCGTCACGTTGTGGAGCCGTTAGTAGCGTTGGCAAGATTTTTCCAGAAGGTATGCACACGGGAAGTGAGAAAATTTTCCCTCCGGGAAATGCAACAAGACATCGTTCATATCATGTGTCAATTTGAGATGATATTTCCTCCAAATTTTTTCGACATCATGCCTCACCTCATGATCCATCTTCCTCGGCAGTTGTTGCTTACCGGTCCTGTGCACTTCACTTGGATATATCCGATGGAAAGGTACGTATTTTACACCTTATGTTAATTTCCTCATCCATATATGTGATTTAGTATTAATGTATTATCATAACACTTTAAAAACTTGATTTACAGGCAACTTGGACAATACGGTGATTTTGTCCAAAACAGATCCTCACCTGAAGGATGTATAGCTAAAGCATATATTGCGCACGAGTGCGTCACCTACATGAAGCTGTATTTAGGAGCGTTACAGGAAAGCATACCGGAAGATGTACCTTCACAGTTCAATCTTTCCATACTCTCCGACGATGTTATAGTCGGTGGAAAAATGCAAATTTCCTACAAGTTGAAAGATTATGAGGTAGCCATTGCACATTGGTGGGTACTAATTAACTGTCCAGAAGTTCAGTTTTGGAAGAACATGTATCTAAACTTTGACCAAGTAGCAGGTGATCTCGATTACCACAACCAGACATTCGCAGAATATTTCGGCCGTTGGGTACGTAACTTTAACACTATTCTATACGTGTTTTTATATTATTGTGTATAATTATTCATATTTATAGTTGATATATTCTGATGGTTGCAGATGGACCTTATTCAAAATGATAATCACCCTAAGTGGTCACACGAACTCAGACTTCTGGCGATGAAGCCAGTCTATTCCAAAGTTCATGCGACGTGCAAGGTGAATGGTGTGTTATTTCGATGTGAAGAGAGAGACCTCAGACTGAAAACACAAAATTCAGGGGTTATGGCACATGGTGGGGATGATGGAGTTGACTATTACAGTGTTCTCCATTCAATTGTGGAACTGCATTATGGGGAAGGCATGAAAGTGCACCTTTTCAAGTGTAGATGGTTTGACACACGGCCGCAGAGCATGAAAACCGATCAATACGGCATAACTTCTGTGAACACTAGTACATCATGGTATGAGGACGACCCGTTTGTTTTAGCCACATGGGTGAAACAAGTGTTTTATCTTGATGATCTCGCCAAGGGCGACCCGTGGAAAGTAGTCAACACTATCCACCATCGCAACATTTACCGGGCGTCTACACTAGGAGTGGCTGAAGAGAACGAGGAAGGGGGCACCGCGTATCAAGAGCCCAACTCAACCGGTATTCCTGACTCCTCTTTTATTCGCCTAGACACGCCGGTGCGAATTCGCCGTGAAGAGCCACTGCTTGTTGATGTTGATCCAAATGAAGAAACTAACGAGAACTCTAGTGGTGAGGAAAGACATAGATTACCCCTATCGAGCAATTCAGAAACCGAAGAAGACTCATCCGATGATTCCGATTACAATCCGACGGATTAAGTAATTTAGATGATGTAATCCTTTCATTTGTAATCCACTCATTTCTAATGAACGGGCGTGGGGATGAGCCTCCCAGCTAGGCTGGGTTCCAAACCCCTTAAAAAAAAATTGGAAATATGTTAACTGTTGGGTTTCTGTTTTTTTATGTTCAATTTTGGTTATATATGAACAGGACATCGGAATACGAGAGGTGTAAAATCACTGATTTTTTTTTATTTTTTTCATAGAATAGCCGTCGAAAAATGTTCATTATTTCGTCGGCCATAACTTTATTGAAAAATACATATTTTATTTTTGACAGAAAACGACAAAAGAATAGCCGACGAGTACTAGGTTTGATTTCGTCGGCTATGATTAAAAAAAAACAAAAAAAGAGCAGCTTCCATTTTCTATCACTATCGACAACCCATTGCTTAATCCTTCAAATGCAAATTTGTCGTGAAATATGATATAACCGAAATAATGAAATACGTCTACGGTTGAAAAACGACCAGATTCCGACAAAATTTGTGTGCCGAATGTTGCGGTTAACTGTTTTTTACTTCCGTTTTCCTATGGGTAGCCTGACGGTCGGTAAATATTTTGAGGAAAATTTTTATACGATTAGTTGCGTCTCATCGAATTGAAACTATTCTCTGTTGAAGGTCAGGCCAATTTCCATTTCTAAGCGTTTAAAGGGTTGACTCACCCGGTTGACCGTCCCGATCGAGCCTTTAACGTTGTCAGATGTAGTTGAATTTTTTTTCATACATGTATTTAATCTTAACGGTGATATCTGACGGTTGGAATAGATTTTCCAAACTTTTAGATTCAAAATCGGAACATATGCACTAATGTTCCTTAACTTGTTTACCAAGTGTTTAAGTGAATGTATAGTTTCAAATAGTTACTATACGTACACTCTTCAAATGCAAATGTGTCGTGAAATAAGATATGACCAAAATATTGAGATACGTCTACGGTTGAAAAATGAGAAGATTCCGACAAAATCTCTGTGTCGAATGTTGCGGTTAACTGTTTTTTACTTCCGTTTTCCTATGGGTAGCCTGACGGTCGGTAAATATTTTGAGGAAAATTTTTATACGATTAGTTGCGTCTCATCGATTTGAAACTATTCTCTGTTGAAGGTTAGACAAAAAAACGTCAGTTAGACATGCCAATTTCCATTTCTAAGCGTTTAAAGGGTTGACTCACCAGGTTGACCGTCCCGATCGAGCCTTTAACGTTGTCAGATGTAGTTGGATTTTTTTTTCATACATGTATTTAATCTTAACGGTGATATCTGACGGTTGGAATAGATTTTCCAAACTTTTAGATTCAAAATCGGAACATATGCACTAATGTTCTTTAACTTGTTTACTAAGTGTTTAAGTGAATGTATAGTTTCAAATAGTTACTATACGTACACTCTTCAAATGTAAATGTGTCGTGAAATAAGATATGACCGAAATATTGAAATACGTCTACGGTTGAAAAATGAGAAGATTCCGACAAAATCTATGTGCCGAATGTTGCGGTTAACTGTTTTTTACTTCCGTTTTCCTATGGGTAGCCTGGCGGTCGGTAAATATTTTGAGGAAAATTTTTATACGATTAGTTGCGTCTCATCGATTTGAAACTATTCTCTGTTGAAGGTCGGGCAAAAAAACATCATTTAGACAGGCCAATTTCCGTTTTAAAGCGTTTAGAGGTTTGACTTCGCAGTTTGACCAAAGGTTTAGCTGACGAAAATTCTATTTCGTCGGCTAAACTCTTGCGATCCGCTTATTGTCCGCCGTTGGATGGCTCAGATCCAACGGCTGCTGATTGTCCAAAGAATAGCCGACGAAATATTTAAATTCGTCGGCTAAACTCTTGCGATCCGCGCCTTTTCATTGTCCGCCGTTGGATGGGGGAGATCGGACGGCTGCTGAGCGCCTAAAGTATAGCCGACGACATTCAAAGAATAGCCAACGAGTTCAAAGATTTCGTCGGCTATGTTGAAGAATAGCCGACGAAATCTTTTTAAATCGTCGGCTATTCTTTCGGGTATAAGTTTGAAACTGCCGAACCCTAGCCTCCGTTTTCTGCATTTTTCTGCTTTCTCCCCCTCCTTACACCTCCGCAGCAATTCAGAAACCTCCGCACCGCCGCTCTCCTCCTCCTCCTCCTCCTCAAATCGACGACGAATTCTCCTCCTCCTCCTCCATCCGGCCTCCTCCTCCATCCGGCCGCCGCCTCCTCCGGTCAGTCTCCTCCTCCTCATCCGGTAAGTTTTTTTTAAAAAAAAAAATTATTTTAATTGTATAATTTAGGTATTTATGTTAATTTAGATTTAATTGTTAATTTAGGTATAATTTAGGTATTTATGTTAATTTAGGTAATTTTTTTTTAAATTTATTTTAATTGTATAATTTAGGTATAATTGTATAATTTATACGTATAAATTGGTAGCTTAATTATATAAATTGGTAGCTTAATTTTATAATTTAGCTTAATTATATATATAGCTTAATTATATTTAATTTTAATTATATAAATTGTTATATATTTGTTAATAAATTTAATATATTTGTTATAATTTAGGTATATAAATTGTTATATATTTAATTTTAATTATATAAATTGTTATATTAATTATATATATAAATTGGTAGTCTAATTATATATATATGTTAATAATGAAATATAGTTATATTTGTATATAAATAGTTATATTTAGGTTAATGGTTAGTATTATTTAAAATTAGTTAAAATTTAAATATTAATTTGTTAGTATGTTTTAAAATATGTTAGTATTATTGGTTATTATATTAATTAGAATTAGTTATTTAATATAATATAATTTAATATTAATTAATGTATTAATGCCTCGGGCTTTAGATGGCCGATGCATTTAGGCAGTTATTTGGAGGCCGTCGTTCCAGATCTAGAGGTTTTGGAAATTCCGCCGGTTCCGCAGACTCCGACAGGACCCCTAGCCAGCCTGAGAGGACCACCAGCCAGCCGCGGAGGAGTGTAGATTCATCCCAGCCGCGGAGGACTGTGGATGCATCCCAGCCGCGGAGGAGTGTGAGTTCTCGGCACCAGACCCTTCTCGAGGCGGGGCGGCCGTCGAGCACTTCACGTCCCCCTGTCGGGCCAGATGCTCCGAGGTTCAGTCGGCAGCTATTTCAGGAGGAGATAGCTGCAGACGTTCCTCAGGTCCGTATGCCTGAGGTTTATCGGGAGCCGATGACGAGTCCGACGACGTCTACTGCTGACTCGACTGAGGGGCCTACTCTCCCAAATCAGCTCTACCTCCCGTACAACATTCCTGCAATACCCGAGGTCGACTATCGTGGTGTGCCCACATGGCCTGCTATGCCTCAGTACGTGAGTGCTGCGGAGGCATACCAGCAGCAGCCATGGGAGAACCCTGACCTCCTGATTTCGGCGAGGAGAAAAGGAAAGTCGACAGACGGGTCATCGAGTTCAGGTAACATTCGATTTTATTAATTAAATGTTTTATTAAAATTAACGCACTAATATTTAATTTTATTAACCAATCGTCGTTTATGTGATAAGGACAGCCGCTAGCAGTTCAACGAGGAATACCAGAGGTGTCATATGTTTTGACACGCTCAGGAGAACTGTTGATCTGAGGGGGAGGATCCAGATCAACGAACCTCCTAATTAGGAGGTTCAGGGGAAAAAAAACGGGACTACTCGGGTTGCGTGGGGGCACTGATTAGGGACAGAGTCCCTATGTTGTGGACCCGGTGGGCTGATGTGCCCGAAGACATAAAGAGGGAGGTGAACAACACCGCATCGGTGAGTAATTTAAAAAATTTAATTTATTTATAGTAATATTTAATAAGTTTCGGTATTGTTATAATTGTAAAACTAATAAAATATTATCTTTCAGGCATACTTCGAGATTGCCGAACACAAGCGGGATTGGGCGGACTCCGTGCAGAACTCGAGGTACGTTGGGAATGTATTATCTTATAATTTGAAATATTTTATGATATTAATAATATTTCTAATGCACTTTTGTTTTTTTCGTAGGTTCAAAGAGTGGAAGAACGAGCTCCATTTCCACTATAACGAGTACGACAACCGTGGTTGTATGGGTACTCCCAGAGAGTTCATGTTCAGGGAGTACGAGTGGCGTTGGTTGAAGACAGTAGACTTCAACAACCCAGTTATGCAGGTAAATACCAAACTTCACTATAAATGTTTATTTTGTTAAAATTTTAATTATTAGTTTAATTATTTTATAACTATTATAGTAATATTTTTTTATGCAGTTTTCTAATATTTTATTATTTATTTGAAGGAACGGTCTCGGATAAACTCTGCGAACCGCCGCCGTAACACAATCCTCCATCATGGTGGTTCTAGGCCGTTTGCACAATATCAGGAGGAGGCGCTTAGAGATCATCCTGATAGCAACCCGTACGTGGAGACGTTCAAGATCGCTTATCCACAAGCGACAGAACAGCTCGTAAGTCGTTCATTACGATTTTAAAATTTTAATTATTAATTTTACTTAATTATATATTTGTTAGAATATAATGGGTTTTTTTTTTCTCGTTCAATTAGGAGAGGGTGAACCGGGCCGAAAAAGAGGTGTTCCAGCAAGTAGTTCGGGAGACACAACCGAACATTTCAGAGGCAGATCTGGAAGAAGCCCTGCTCCAGGTCGACGGATCCAATGTCCAAACGGCAGCGAGGATGTTCGACGTAGCCTTCCCAAACCGGTCCAACAACTACTACTGCCGGGGTTTGGGAAGTTCTGGACTAGGGCTCCTGAAGACCACTAAGTGAGGTCAAAAGAAGGGAGGCGGGGAGAGCCAACAGATGAGGGGGGAAGTGCAGCGATTGGCAGAAGAAAATGCAAGGTTGGCGGCCGAGTTCCAGAGATCACAGGAGGAACAACGCAGATCACAGGAGCAACACCGCAGAACACAAGAGCACCACCGCAGAACACAGCAGTATTATTTCGATCTGTCCAGTTGGCATGCTGAATGCGAGAGAGTTCGGCAACACAACTACGCTGGCCAACAAAACTGGTGGTGTGATATGTTCGCGGCACAACAACAAAACCTTGAACCCCCGCTCCCGTTTCAGCCGTTAGTTGAACCTCCAATGCCTCAACCTCCCGAGTTCGGTCAGCAGGATGACGAGCATGAAGGAGAGCAGGATGCTGGGGATGACCTGGTGGACTTTAGTGGTTTAGGTGATGATTAGGGTTATATTTTATGTATATTGGAACGAATTAAATAATAAGTCATTTAGACGTGTTTCTTGTTGGTGCAAATGCATGGACTGTCTTTGTGATTTGCAGGTTGCTTGGAATGGTAATTTAGAAAATAATTTAATTTTTTGTTCCCCAAATGTAAGAATAGCCGACGATTTTGGCATTATTTCGTCGGCTATAAGCACTATAGCCGACAATTTTTACCACTTTTCTTCGGCTATAAGTTTTATAGCCGACGAATATTACATTATTTCGTCGGCTATAACTAATTAATGCCTATTAAAATATTAATATATTTCGAAGAAATAACCGACGAAAAAATGTAAAATCGTCGGCTATTGTTAATACCAAATAGCCGACGAAATATCGTCGGCCATACTCAAAAATACCCGACGAAATTCGTCGGATATTTCGCCTACGTTTGGCCGACAAAATAAATTTTCGTCGGTAAATTCGTCGGCCATACTCTACTATAGCTGACGATTTGGATATTTTCGTCGGCCATTGGTATTACCGACGGGGTTTTTCCGACGAATTATAGCCGACGAAAATTTCGTCGGCAGAAGGAATAGCCGATGAAAATTTGTCATAGCCGACGAAAAAAATTTCGTCGGCTATTCGCTCCGATCTGGTAGTGTACTTAAATACTAAAACCCACTGTAAATACTAAAGCACACCCTAAATACTAAAGCACACCCTAAATACTAAATCCCACTCTAAACCCTTATTCTTTTCCCCCACCCGACTCCTCAGTCCTCACTTCTCCCTTTCTTCCTCAATTCCTCTGTTTTTCTTTTTCTTATGTCCACTCCCTGCATCCATGCTGTAGCCACTGAGGTGACTGAGCAACAGTCTAACCTCTCTGTAGCAATCACCAGCCCTCTCCCGTCGCCGGCCCACCGGCCGCCGGCCTCACTGCCTCAGTCAACACTCAACAACGAGGTAGCAATTCAATCGATTTTTCAATTTTTCAAGAAATTGAAATTTCTCAATTTTAGTGTATTCTAATCTAGTTCTTGTTCATGGGTTTTGGGTATTCTACATATCACATAAGGTGATAAGGGATGAGGTTGATTAATCTAATTTAATCATGTGAGGGAGTGATGGACGTCTGAGGGGTGAATTTCTCAATTGAGATTCTATGTTTTTGTTTGCTGTCGTGCTTGAATGCTGAGTTTCTCTCAGGTTTGTTCCAATTTCTCATTATGCTTGAGTGCTTGATGTATATATACTTCTAAAATGTTAGGTTGTTCTTTGCTATTTTTTTAATTGTGTATTTATGTTGGGTTTTTGATTGTATTCTACTATTAGAAGGATAATTGTCTGATATAAATTTTTCAATGATTATAGGTGTATTAGATTAAAATGTCAAACCTTGAGCCAAAACCGAAGCGTACGAAAAAAATTACTTCATTTTTTCTAAGAAATGTTGAGTCTGGAAGTTCAAATCTGCATTCTAATCCTTCCATATGTTCTCCAAATTTTAATGATCAACCAGAACCTTCGATTCAGTCTCCATTAATCAATTCTCAACCTTTAAAGCCACCAGATAGGATCAATGCTTATGAACGTGATCCTGGATTACGTTATCCCATATGGGATTATACAGTGAATGATCATGATATTGTTCGAAAAGCCTATACTTTGTTGGGACCATTTCAACCTGAGTTGGAGTTTGCAATGACCAAATAGGGGAGTCAAAACCGCAGTTTTCAGTATTTTTGGTTCAAGGATAATCCATGGCTTGAGTATTCAATTTCTGTTGATAGAGCATATTGCTTTCCTTGCTTCTTTTTTTATACTAAAGATTCTCAGCATCATGCATTCACTGTGGAAGGGTTTAGAAGTAGAACAAAGTTTATGCTGGTAATAATATGTTGGTGAAACATGTCGGAAGCCTTACATCTCCACATAATGCGGCAATGCAAAAATGGAATTTGTTAAGAAACCCAAATGGTCATATTGAAACAGTTCTTGAAACAAGGTTATTGAAGGATGTGGAAGACAATCGATTGAGGCTTAAGGTTTCAATAGAGAGTGTAAGATTGCTAGCTAATCAAGGAGCTCCTTTTAGAGGTTATGATGAATCTGCAAACTCCTTGAACCAAAGATATTTTCTTGAAGTTATAAAGTCCTTTTCAAGAATGAGTGTGGATGTTGAGAGAGTTGTGTTGGGAAATGCTCCTGGAAATGCTAAGTATATAAGTCCAACAATTCAAAAAGAACTCTTAAATATCCTTGGTCATAGAGTGAGAAGCAAGATACGTGATGAGGTTGGACTTTCTAAGTATTGTATTCTTGTTGATGAAGCATTAGACTCTTCTGGTAAGGAACATATGACAATTATTCTTAGATTTGTTGATTCTCAAGGCTTGATTCGAGAAAGATTTTTTAAGATTGTGAGTGTTCCTAACACTACCTCACAAACTTTTAAAAATAAGATCTCGAAAGTACTTACTATGTACAATCTTCAAGTGAGAAACATGAGAGGTCAAGGGTATGACAGTGCTAGTAATATGAGATGCATTTATAATGAGTTGTAGGCATTATTTCTTGAAGAGTGTCCTTATAATGATATGATTGATAAAGAAATTGAAGGACAAGCTGAAGCTATTCTCAAAGCCTTGAGGTCTTTTGATTTTGTGTTATGCTTGCTTCTAATGAACAAAGTAATGAAAATTACTTAACTTCTTTGTCAGACATTGCAGCGGAAATCTCTTGATATGGTGCAGGCTATGAAATTTGTTGGAGTTACAAAGCCACTTCTTCAAGAGATGAGAGAAGAATGGTGGGATGATTTGGTAAGAGATGTGGTATCTTTTTGTGAAAAACATGATCTTGATATGCCTGATATGTGTGCTCATTTTAAGGATGGTACAGGTCGCCGTTGTCAGCAAAATGATTTTATTACAATTGAGCATCATTACCATATGGATGTGTTCAATGTTTTGATTGATTATCAATTGAGTGAGTTGAATAGGAGATACTCAGACCAAGCATCAGAACTTCTTTCACTGAGTTCAACCTTGGATCCTCGTGATAGCTTCAAGAGATTCAAAACTGAAGATGTTTGCAATCTTGCAAAGAAGTTCTATCCTGCAGATTTTGATGATGGTGAAATGTATACTCTAGAATTAGAGTGTGCATATTATGAGAAGGATATACGTAGTGATCCGTAATTCAAGGAATTGGAATATATTGCAGATTTGTGCCACATCTTGGTTCAAAAAAGGAAGTCAGAATTTTTCCCTATGCTTCATAGATTGATTTGTCTAGTTTTGATCATTCCTGTTTCTACGACAACCACTGAAAGGGCATTTTCAGCTATCAATATAATTAATAACAGACTTAGAAGTAAGATGGAAGATGAGTTTCTTGATGATTGTATGGTTCTTCATATTGAGAAAGAGTATGCTGAATCTATTACCAATCAGGTGGTGATCGATGATTTAAAAAAAATTATCAACCCGTAGAGTTAAATTTAGCTAACTTATGTTCTTGTAATGTATTTTTTTTTTCAATTAATAAAATTTTCTCCCCCAGTTGAGATTTTTTATTACAATATTTTTGTTTGTTTTATTAAAAAACTCAAGTCCCCTAGACTTCAATTCCTAGATCCGCCACTGGAAATCTAGTGATGCTTTATATTTGACTGTAAGATGTTCATACACAGGCACGGAATCAGGATTGAAAATTGAGGGGGGCTAAATCTTCCTTAGACTCGACAAGAAAATTAATCTTAAAAATTTATCACCGAAATTTCATATCATTTTGAGAATTATTCTCCCTCGAATCTAAGCCGAGTCCTCCTATTAGAAGAAAAATTACATTGAATAAGGTTGGGAGAATGAGAGTAGGTGATCTTGAGGACCTGAGAGAAGAGAAGTGAAGTAGAGAATACTGAATACGGCACACGACCACACTTCACTAATTGCTACTTGTCGTTTATTATTAATTGGTAATAAATCAATGTTTTTTTGTCCTTTTTGTTTAATTGAAAGGTAAGGCTGACTTAATGCTTCTTTTTGTCGTTTTTGTTTAATTGAAAGATAAGGTTGACTTAATTGTTTTTTCAAAGGTGCTACTGAACTACTCATGATATGTATATACATATACCTGCTAATTTTTTCTCTAAAAATTGAGAGGGGCTGCAGCACACCCCAGCCCCTCTCTGGGTCCGTGCCTGTTCATACAGGTCTAAATTCTTAAAACCAATGTATTTCCTGATACATACTATAGGTTTTCCGGATACATACTGCTGGCTAACATTTCTCATCATATTTTTCTTTGCTTTTCAGTATCCTCATCTTCTCTCAAGGATTTGCTTCTGTTCACACATTGACGCTGTCGAGCCATTGAAGCTCACACATTGCTCGAATAATCTGTACTATTTCCTATCATAAGTTTAGGACAGGGAAAGCTTGTTTTGCGTCATATCTCATTCAGTCTAACTACCAATTTTGCCCTTTGTGCTATTTGCTTGTTCCTATTTAAACAAAACAAAAGGTAAATACTAGTCTCAGTTGAGACTCGGAAGCACAGCAGCCACAAGCTCACCAGATTATCCAATCCCCGCCGGAAATCGACGTGACGTCCGGCAAAGATCTCCTGCTTCTGGGTAATTGGGTAAAGCCTTCAAATTTCATGGTTATGAAGTAAATGATAACCAATGTCCGGTACAGAGTCTTTGTTTTAGTTTTTGGTGAATGCTGATTAATCTAAAAACTTTATTGAAGAATAGTCTTGAATTCGTGGTTATGAAGTAAAGTGATTTTGTATTCTTGATTTGGGCTCGTGTTTTGTAATCGGGTATGTTCTCTTATTTCTCTCTATTCTTCTTCTTCTTCGTCTCTGTTGATTGAGTTAAGATGGTTGTGATTAGTGAACGAATTGAGTCATGAGTTATGGCTTGGGTTGGGTGTAATTGAAGTTGGGGAATTATAGAGGGTGTGGTTTGATTTGAATGAGGTTCCGAGGAGGGTTCCACCGCAGTAGTATAGAATGGAGGATGATAAGAAGGGAGACAAATCGAAATCGGGGGGTTTGGCTAACAAGTGCCTGCTTGATATGATGGACAGGGGGATGAGTCCCACCCAATGCTGCTACCTACACTGCTGTGTTTGTGGGTTTCGGAGGGAAAAGAGTTGGTGAAGGTGATTATTCGTAAGGTTTTAAAGGGAAGCTCAACACCTCTTATAACAAGGGTCCTGGACATTGTCTTAACCCAGAAGAAGGCTTGATGCTTTGCTTCATTCATGTTATGCCAGCGGCTTTACGATTGGGCAGCAGTAAGAGTAGGAAATCAGCTATGGGGTAGCAGTAAGAGTAGGAAATATGGGGAAGCAGTAAAAGTAGGAAATCAGCTCGTAGGATTGAGTTTCAAGAGAGGATTGGTTCTGTTCCGTGACTTCTGTCCTTGTGAATGTTGACATTGGAGTAAAAAAATCATGTAGGACTGAGTTTCACTGTGGTATTAGGTGCTGTTCTCTAATACTGTTGACATCCAAATTTTTTGTGGTGCTATGTGAAATTGCATAGAATGTGACTAAGAATTCGCTGCAGCTTTCATGTATGTTTGATTCTTGGTGCGGACTTGTCTTCTCCGTGAAATTTTATCGTCATTTAGTTTACATTTACATGAAGTCATTTAGTCGTTGTCATCTGAATCTAAGTAGAAAGGACTAGCATATCCTGTTGTGAAGTAAAGATGTTCATTTAAGTCCAGTATGTTTGAAGTGAAATAAAGATGTTCTTTGGTACCTGAGGGTTAAAGTCCAGTAAGTTTTTTTGTTTAATTATATATATATATATATATATATATATATATATAATATTATTTAATTAACGTGTCCACCGTGTGTCCGTGTCCCAAAAAAATTGATTTTGACATGTCCACGTATCGTATCGTATCGAGTCCATATTGGGACACTCGTTTCCGTGTCCGTATCCGTTCTTCTTAGGTAATTAGGGTAAAAAAAATTTCACCGAATATGTTTCTTTTGATATGCTTGATTGTTCGATTCTTGCCTCTCGCTCTGTGTAATATTGAGGATGGTTTGCTTCATAGAAATGATCTGTCTGATTGTTTCTATGCTTGATTGTTTGAGTTGTTCTATTGCTTTTGTTTGTATGGAAATTTAAGCAGCAAATTGCATCATGTTTACATCCTTCATTTTTGCAACTTGTAGACATACAGCAGTATAGCCACAGTTTGGATAATTTCTTCTAAGCCCTTGATGGCATAAGTTAATTATCTAGTTGTTAGCTTAGATGACGGTGATCTCTAGTTGTTAGCTAAAAATTCTGTATCTGCCATCTCCTATTCTGGTCATTAAAAGACTTTCCCCTTTGAACCGGGTGACTGGTTATCCATATTTCTTCGTCCCGTTTTTTATTTATTTCTTATTATTTTAGTTTAGGTTTCTACAAAAGCATAAACTTAAGAAAGACATGAATGAGATTTGAACTCTGACTTTGATTGTTGGGTTAAATGCTATACAACTGGAACTAAATATGCCAATGCATATTTTCCTAAAAAGGTGACACAAACAGATTTGAACAAAAAAGTATTAATGACTTTAGTTTCTATTGCAGTATATTTCTATTTTATCTTCAATTTTCACTTAGCAGCCATCCTCAAACTCTGTGGCCTATTAGAATGAGCCACTTAGTTTCTAACTTATGATCTATCTAATGTACTTCCCCCTTTTGAAATATAGGCTCAAAGAGTCAGTGTGATATGAAAGAGCAGAAATGCTGAGACGAAAGCCAACTAAGATTGAACTCAAAATTGAAGACAAAGAAGAACTTGAAGAAGCTCGTCAACGTGCTGCCGCCACAATAACCACAACCGCCATCACTACTGCTGCATCCACTGTCCTCAGCCACCTTGACCGCTCCAAAGATCCCTCCTCCAAAACTCACCGCATCATCGGAAATTAAATAAAAAAATTAATGTCTCACATATCCAAAGCCCTAATGGAGGTCGAGGTCAAGCTCAGGCTGCCGGACGCTGCCGCCCACGGCCAAGTCACCAGTATATTAGCACCGTTCCACCTCGGTACCCATCGCCAGGAGAATCTTTTCTTCGATGGCTCTCAGCACGCCGCGCCGTGCTTCGACTCCGATTCTCCGACCGGAGCCCTCTCTGCGCTGTGACACTGAAGGCGAAGGCAGTGCTGGTCAATGGTGTCAGTCGAGTGGAGGAGGACGAGGAGGAGCTGGATCCAGTGGTAGGACGGGAATGCACTGCGGAGCCAGAGAAGCTGATGACGGCGGAGTCTAGGGTTTTGAGAAGGGTTAGGGAGGAGTTTGGGGTTTTTGGGTTTGTGGGGATGGGAGGGTTTGGGAATGTGAGGGATGTGTATGATTGGAAAGGGTTGAAATTGGAGGTGGATGAGACTAAGTATCAATTTGGGACTTGTTATGAGATTGAGTGCGAGAGTGAGGATCCTGAAGGAGCTAAGGAGAAGCTTGAGGAGTTCTTGAAGGAAAATGGGGTGAGGTATTCGTACTCTGAAGTGTCCAAGTTTGCCACTTTTCGAGCTGGGAAGTTGCCCTAGGTATTGTGGTGAATTTTCTGATAGAATTTTGTATTATGATGCTTTCGGTCTACAATGTGGGTTTGTGAAGTTGGACTGTATGAAGTTTTCTTTAATGCACTTTGGTTGAATAAAGTTTTCAGATTTGGTGCATTTTTATGTGTTTGAATGGTTACTGTTGGGATGCTGTTTTAGTGAAAATTTCGAATTAGTTGATTTGGGATGTGTTAAATCTGGTTTTCGTGTTGAGTTCTTGTTTGGATGCATGAGTGAGCCTTTGTTGATGTGCTGGGCAGTGGTTGTGGATGGAATGTGTCCTGAATTCAAAGTTATATTGGCTGGAGGCTTCTGATTTTATCGAATGAGATTATGGATGTGTATTGTGGGGTGATTTGGTGTTTGTGGTTGCTCTTATCAATGTATCTGAGAATTGACTCAGGTTCAGTAGTTCAAAGATGATTTTACTTGGTGAACTCATTTTCACCAGTCCAACTGCATTTTTTTTTTCTTTGGTCCGAGTCCAACTGCTTCTTTCAGTAGTGATGATTGAGTACACCTTTAGCTTCTTTTTTATGCGATCACGGATTTGTCTGAGACTCTTTTGATCTCCAAAATTGAAAGCTTAAATGCCGAAGTCAGCTCACAGTAGCCAGCATACAATAAAATGCCAATTGGTTACAACTGGTTTTTGTTTTCTTTCCATCTACTGTGTTCTTGTGTGCATCTGGACCTCCTTATATGTGCATCGAATGTTCCCTGTTAAGCAGAAAAATGAAACCATTGCATCGGATGCGAGTAGATCTCACCTCTCTCGGCAAAATTTCATTCCTCGGGCTGCTCCAAACTGGAAACGAAGTTCTTTATTTGTCGGCTTGTCGCAATCAAAAAGTTGGTTTTGCACGCTGGAATGCTAGGGAAAGCCTTCTTCCTGCTGATGTGTGGAATTGTGGAGTTCATACGGTTTTTTTGTTCAAGGAATGGCTATTCAAATGCTATGTATTCAATTGAGGGGAGTTTTGAAGGAGCTAAAAATCGATTTGGGAGAACTGGCATGCCCCAGTTGAGGTGACTTGGTGAATGACTAGCATATACTTCTTAGTGGATTGAAGTATATATATGCATGCCTTAAAAACAACTGATCTTACCAAGGATGTACTTCGTAGAGCTATTCAGTGAACATATGGAAGCATGTAGATCCACAAATAGATCATAAACTTTGAAGGTCACTATACTGGTAACCAAGATAAAAAGAACTCAATTATTTTAGTGGCTCCAGCCTGTTTCCAGATTCTCCATGGATGCTTCCTAGTGATATCTTTGTAAAACAAACATCAGGTGAGAATGGAGATCATCTGAAATTCTGACCAATATTACTCATGCTTACAAACATGGTACCCGAGATTGACAACCCACTGCATAGAAAGGACAACTAACAAGCTTTATTGGACAAACTTTAATACAATATCTGTCCATTTCATGTTATATGAAAGTGTTGGAGCAGTTTTGTTCGCAATAACTTGGAAGGAGCAAGCTGCGTCATGTTTACATCCATCATCTGTGCAACTCATGAACATATAGCTACAATTTGGATTTTTGAACATTTGCTCCAAGCTCCTCCAGGGTGTGAAATTTCATATTGCAGTGCTGCTAATTCTTCAAGTCAGACATTGTTTAGCAAACTCTGATATTGTTTCTCTTCTATAAACCAACCAAAAACCATTCAGTTCCAGCTCTTGAACAAACCTGAATAAACAAATTTCTCTTGGAGCTTGCGAAGTCATCAACAAAATCAGAACTGATGTCATAGGAATGATCAACTACTTGTCCATCTTGGCCACTTTCTAGATTTACAGAGGCAGCAAAATGTTCACTGCACATACCCGAGCTCCTCTATAATCCCACTTGAGCATCTGGATCTATAACAGCAAAAGCAGCTCTATGGATAAATCTCGTAAAAGGGGGTCAGTCTCGTCTTGCAGAACATAAAGTAGAAGATGACTCGGGGTTCTTGGAGTGACATACTCCACCATTCCTGACTCGTCTCACATCGGCAGTCACAGAAGCAGGGTTCTTGAAAATATCACCAGATGTGTCAACATGAGCAGTAGCCAACCAGGAATGAATGTTTGAGCCATCTTGTGGACTAATTCTGTATCGCAAAGATCAGAAGGGAATGAAGGACGTCTATCTTTAACTCTTCAATCTTTTCTGGTCAAGTTCAACATTAGATGCAGGTGGATCATCAATGGTTGACAATTCCTATAAAAATTATACACAATATTAATGGTTAATAATTACCTAATATTAATAAACAACAGACAGGGGCACATTGTTGATAAGTTATTATGAAAAAACTGTTAAGTCCAATTGCCGATCAGAAGCTTAAAAGCAAAGAACCTAGTCTTCCAATTTTGGGTCTGATTTTGAACTTCATTTTATAAACAAACCTAGTTGCCAGTGTCTCCTCATACTGTCAAAGCTTGTTTTGCTCTCACAAACTCAACTCAGTGTTACTTAGCATGTAAAAACCAGTATGGAAAGAAGTAAACAGCTTGTGGCTGTTGGATGAACCAATACACAACACAATAGTTAGGTCTATTTTCATAGAGAATTCAATTACGTGCATCAGTTTAGTAAGATAAGCAGAAGACATGTGTGGTTCAAAATCTCACATAATCATTTCGGTTCTGCAATCCCCAATGCCAAAAATCCGAAGAAAATGACACTCAATAATAACCAAAACAATCATATGACCCTGTAGGAAGTCCAGATATATCAAATATGAAAAATGAAGTTACATTGAATTTTTTGTTTAGTAAAATAAGCAGAAGAGATGTGTCTGTTTCAAAATCTCACTTCATCATTTCGGTTCTGCAATCCCCAATGCCAAAATTCCGAAGAAAATGACACTCAATAATAACCAAAACAATCATATGACCCTTTAGGAAGTCCAGATATATCAAATATGAAAAATGAAGTTATATTGAATTTTTTGTTTAGTAAGTACTCGTCCTTGCATAAAATTCATGAATGACTCTCCAAGACGATGAGGATGAGAAAAACAAGGAACAGTTCTTTGAATCTGAGGAAAAGGAGGAAATGCAACAGAGAAGCTTTTTATTTGTTATCCCACTCAAAAAAGTATACCTTAACTTTTTATATCTTAAGGATACCTAAATTTTTGCTTAAGAAAAAAAGTAACGAACAAAAATTAAAAGAGTATCTTAAGTTTGAGTAAATATTTATTTTTTTATAATAAGAATGGTCATTGCATTCTAAATCAAGATGTTAAATACATAGACCAGGTCCCCCAGCATTGCGACGAAATAATATAAAGGGAAGACACATACCCATCGTAACACCCCAAAGCTCTAATTTTTGGGTTATATCAACTGATGTCAGAAGTTTCAGAGAACTCCAGCATCTGCATTCCCCTCCCAGCTACTGCAATCTGATATTTGTTCCTAAATAAAAAAAAAAACAATACTTGTAAATTGTTATCTGCTAAATTTTATATATAATCAAATGCTAAATCATAGTCCAGTAAGGCACTCTACTCACCTGCCACACAGTTTAGCATCCAATGCTTCTGGCTCTGCCACACTGATGACCAAATAAGCATACTCAATCAATTTACCTTCCTCCTGGAGACGCCAGCACCTGACACGCTGATCCAGACCAGTTGAAAAAACCCAAGATCCGTCTGTCCAAACACCTAAATAAAAGAAGGCATTCTTAGTAAACATCATCAATACTAGAAGACCAGAAACTAGAACATCAAAATTCAAGTAGGAACAGAAACATCAAGGGAAACAAAGAAAAGAGGAAAAAAAAAAGACAATGACAGGAAACCTCTTTATGCTCACTATAGTGAAATTAATCAAAGTATATGTGTTTACCTTTTACGGCAGAGCTGTGAGCTGAAGACACTTTATCATGATTTAAGAATCGGATCCAATAGCTCTTCTCTTGGTTCGAATGAATTAACTTCTTTGCATTTCCAAATTCGCTGATTGAGTTTTTTATTTCCAGTGTCATATTATCAAATTCAGAGTTTGATGTTGACACTGACAATTCAAATGTAAGACAACTAAGGGCTTGATCATCACCCCCACTAATCAAATTATAGAGAAAACTGATTTCAGGACTTTGACAACCCTCTACATCTGAAACATGGAGAGAATTGACACCAGATTGATGAATAGCCTTGTAGACAAATAAAGGTGATATTTCACATATGTCCGATGAGGAATCATAGACACTTGCATCTGAATCTAGGGAAGCTGGATGAGTAGCATGTGAAGAAGCCATTCTACTGCTCCCATTGTCATTTAGTGTTGATGATGTTCCATCCCCAGAATTCTTTGGCAAATTCTCATCGGTTTCCAGTCCAGCTTTAACAGTGGTGGAACTGGCACGTAGCCTACTCTTTGACATGCTACTGCCTAAAGATCTCCACCATCGTCCACCCTGACTTCCCCTCCCTGTTCTCGGCCGTTTTTGACAATCAATGAACCTTTCGACATCAAGTACGGATACCAGCTGCATAAAAGCTTCAATGCTTCTAGTGAGGTTCCAAAAGGCAATACTTCCATCAGTAGCCCCACTGATGAGAATATACAAACTTCCAATCTGCCAATTGCCTGTGAATCAAAGAGAAAAGAAACACTTCAGTATTGCAACCCAAAAATCAAGATGTAAGAGTCAGTACAAACATTATGAATAATCTCAAGAAAATACCAAAAATACTTTATCTAATGGTTGCAGAGGCTGGGCAATTATTTTCTAATGGCATATTTGCAATGCTCAATGCCACTTAATAGGTGCTTCTAAAACGAAATTCCGGAACAGAGATGCAGTTATGATTCTGACCAAATTCAATTAAGGCAGATTCTAAATAACCACATTCTTAAATAACATCATTTTATTTGCAACACGGGGTAGTATGGAACTAATGGGGACCAACGGTACAGTGCATAATGGAGAGGCTCAAAAATTCCAACCATGTATGTCAAATTTATTTACCAATGCACGAGTGTTTAGACACCACAATAATGACTAACCTCCAGAAGGTAAACATGCAGGAAGGATGACGTGCTGTAGCGACAAAACTGGTGATGGTAGAGGACACAGAAAAGCAACATCAAACCTACATTGAGAAGAAGAAAGAGAATATTATACACGAGGTCAAAAAAAAAAGAAACATTGAAGAAAAAAAAAACAATAGAGGCTTCTCATAAGTACCATAGCCTGTAGGGCAAAACTAGAGCCCGCAATGCAAGGGTGGCATCAGAACAAGCAACACCAATAAAACAGACGGTTATCCTGAAAAGCAATGCAAGAAAATGTATTATGTCCAAAGAGGAAATTGACAAGAAAGAGAAATGTTAGTTATTTTCTAGTACCTGGAATTGGCACACTTCACTAGAAAAGCAGTAACGGCCATGTATCTCCAATCATCTTCATATTTATCTTTAATGGGGTACAAATCTTTGTTTCCATTTTCTGATGCTGCAACATCTTTCCCATCAGAATCATTCCCAGCTTGATCAGCTCTTCTCTCAATGTTTTTCGGAACTTTTTGAATAGTAGAATACTTTGCTGGCATATCTGTAGAAAGCCACTGGAATGACATTGAAGGCGACTGTGGGGACAAACATGTATTGCCATTTCCAGTGTTGTCATGCTGCGGATCACATACTATTTCTTCCTTCTTGTCTGCTTTCCTTTTTCTTAGTAGCCAAGAAGTCAAAACCCGCTTTGCACCAACAGAAATCAATAAAGTTGGAGTTTCTCTATTCTCTGTTGTAATATTGTTACCAGTTTTCATATTGGAAAAGCCAGTCCTATCTGATGGAAGGATGTTTATCTTTGACAGAGAGCATATTGATCTCACAGCTGATCCACCAACATGCTCCCCAAGCAATTTTGACCCAGACCAGTTCTCACCATCTGGCATATACCTAAGTAAATCATTACATGATTAGCTGCTCTTGTTATTGACATAGAGGGGTTGCAAAAATATATAAAAATTCCCAGAATAAGCTCATTTCTCTAAGGATGTATACATGCATCACGCATGTAGACTATCAGCTGACCATCTTAAGGTCTAGAAAATAATCCACATATTCAATTATATTACCAATTTTTTTTCAGCTAATTAG
Source organism: Potentilla sterilis (assembly GCA_963682095.1). Taxonomy (NCBI): domain Eukaryota; kingdom Viridiplantae; phylum Streptophyta; class Magnoliopsida; order Rosales; family Rosaceae; genus Potentilla; species Potentilla sterilis. The sequence continues at coordinate 18,068,893 of OY821764.1, forward strand.
CCACATTGATTTCAGGTTCTAAATACCATATAATAATAGCCATACCTAGTCAACCTCACAGTTCCATCTTCACAGCCAGTTGCAATCCAACTTGATCTATAGAACATACGGTCTTTCCCAGTTACTTCAGGTTGCATTTCCTCTGAGACAAAGCATATAGAATGCATCTCTCTCCCATGGAATTGCATATGCAAATTACTAGAGAATGCCTTCCTTTTCACCATCTACTTCCCAGTTGCGATGAATATAAATGATATCATCCTGACCAATAAACAAATATTATGCAGACCTTTAGCATAAACTCAAGACAATTAGGAAATGTTTGAAACTTACTTTTAAAAAGTGTAAATAATGAAACACACGCATAGTGATTAACTAAAAAAGATAAAATGATGTGCCTAGCAGCACATTAATTTTATAACAATTTATGTCATATCATGGCTGTTATGGATAAGTTCAAATGTTAAAATAAAGTGAGGATTGTAGCTTTGGTGGTGGAGACCAATTCTACTCACACCCAGGACCAATATTTGACTTTTCATTCCTCCCTCCTGGGTCTTAGCCCTCCTTTGTATCAGTTAAATATTGACAGGAAAACACCTACCCCCTTTGTGTATCTACCTTTCAACAAAATTATTCTAGTGGTTTTTTTTTTTGCGTCCAATTATTAAATCAAAATAGGCAGGCTGCTACGCACCTTAACATATGCAAAGCAGTTCTTTATCTCTGGTACATCACCAAGATAATAGGAATGAGGACGCCGCCATCCACCACATGGGATTTGGACGACCTGTGACAAATATGAACTTAGGGGCCAAAAATAAAGAACACAAGTAACTTCTAAATCATTTTAGAGGAAGCTATATGATGGGCAGGAAGAGAACTTACCTTGGTCTCAGTTAATAAATTCCAAATTATAAAATCCACTGATGCAAAACCAGCAGCATAATGACAGTTTGAAAGCTCGTTCACAGAGCTATTGCATGCAGAGACAGACTGAATAAGACTCAACTCCTTCACTTGTTTCATCCCTATAAATTCCAAATCCTTCCTATCTTTGTCATATTCCAGATAGCATATACACCCATCTGCTCCAGTCTGAGAAGAGTAAAATTTCTCATGACACACACATACAGAGACCTACACAAACAGAGGCTAGGAAAACAAAATTATTATATCCAGATGTAACTTTTGCCTTACCGAGCATATTTCAATCTGATTAGAGCTTAGTCTTGCGACAGCAACACTGGAGATGCTTGATATCCCATGAGCTCCTTGGAAACAGCTTGATGGAGTTATTTTAACATCAGCAACCAATGTGCCAATCAACACACTCTTCAACAAAGGGAACAAAACAAGATTTCCACGTATATCTCCACAAACTAATACCTGCAATTTGAACATGAGGTTATACATAAACAATAGACGATAAATCTGTCAAGTACAGAAAAGGCATAAATTTTAAATGATCCAGATGCTTTATGAACTTAGGCAAGGAAGTTAACCGAAGGGAGATGATTTTCCTTTCCTGTGTCACTCAGCATTAAACTAGTCATTGTTTATCATTTCTTACCTACCAAAGAACTTTTAAAGAGCTTAATTTGGAGCTTTGGGGTACGTGTTACACTGTTTTGTGCCAGAGGGTAGGGGAATGGAATGCAGAAACACTAATGTGGGATTGATCAAAGACATATGATATGGTACTCAACAGGTAAGAACAGACACCACAAATGGCTCCATTTAAGTTTTCTCTGCACGGGGGATGGTTTGATATATGTGTATATCTAAAGATTCCAAACACTTCTTACCAACAATGAAACAATTTCTAACTAGACGAAACTGAAAATGGTAAAGATAACATATAAATGATATTAAACAGGGGAAAAAAATTAACGATGAGATGAGGTCACCTCTTCTTCCAATGATGCATCTAAGCACATTATTCTACTTCCAAAACTTGATGTGAATTCAGCTAAAAGTGACACATCACAGCTTGTTGCAGAGTGGCCAGACAGCCTCCACAGCTTCAATGTTCCTCTATGATCAGCAGTGAAGATATGCCTACAAGGGGACAACAGTAAAATTGATGAGCTGAATATTCTAACTTTCAGCACCAGATAAAAGATTTGAATGTCTATCATGGAAGTTTAAGTAGCATGGCCATAATCAGTCCAAACTGGCAAGTTATGTGAAGCAATTCAAGAATATGATCAACATTGACATTGATAGTCTAATACATCTATAATGGGAAATTGGATAGCATCCATTCAATATTTATGAGTAGCTTAAATAAGAATGAGAATCAGGTGAGCATTACCCATAACCTAGTGACTGGCACCAATGTGCTCCAAGGAGTTGTCTTTCTCTTCCAGCTGACCAAGTAATTGCAAAACCCACTTTAGGGGCACAAGCACCATAGACAACCCAAACAACTGTCATGTTTCCTTTACCATCTCCAACAGCAATCCAATCCTTCACACCAGAAGAAAGTTTGAATGATTCTGACAATAAATCCATGCAAACAATTGGCACCTCCTCACTGACGCGAACAAGTTTCGTCCATTCTACTTCTCCGGTATACAATAGCTTTGCATGGTACACATAACCATGGTTTGTGGCAACATAAAGGGTGTCCTCACGTGTAAAGCGCAAGCAGCGAACATATTCACTTTTGCTGGAGATATAAGAAAGAGACCAATGATTCCACTTAAAACCAATAAATAATACTTTGGTATTGTATAAACAAAAACAAAAGAGAAAGAAAAAAAACCGCACTCAAGGAATATCAGAAAGAAAGAAAATGGGTGTGTGTGTGGTTATATTACATCTACGCCGATTTATCAAGCTTGACATCTTAATATACACCCATCTATTTGAGAAATAAAGCATATACCTGCTGTCACAGAAATCAAGATCATATTTTATTGTAGTAAAAAGAAAAACCAAGATTTTAACCAGTTGTACTCTTATAGTCTAGTCTTTTCTTATCTACTATGCCCCTGGACCACTTACCCTAGCTCACTATCTGGACAACCAAATTTCTCTGTTGCATTTTCAAACACTTAACAAGACTTCTCTCAGTACAAACTTATATTCTCTTCTCTTTGATAATATTATGATTGTTTAGTTTAAGATTGCCAAGATGAACGTCAGCGTTTGTAACATTCAGAGAATACCTGTCCATAGGTCCAATATTCTCAGATAAAGTAGGGATACCAGTTGTGTATGTAACTATTCCATCAATTTTTGTTGTCTCTGCATGTCCCTTTAATCCCCCAGAGACTGGAATGTGCAGCTGATGCACTTTGATTGCAGAGTCAAAGCCAGCAGTGATTAGAAGTAAAGAGTTTGGATCATACAAACATCGCCATATGCCCCTTCCTCTGTACATGAAAAGAATCACAATGATCAAGACTGTCTGCCACAAAACTAGAGTTCCTGGAACTATTACCAACCAAATTTTTCCAGAATTATTCTAAAACAATGCTGATACTGTATACATGCACTTGATTTACATAATTGTATGATAGAAACCATTGTAATTATTTTCTGTTCCTCAAAATTCAGCATAAAAAGAAGGGCAAACGTTTGTTTAGTCCCTGTACTTCTGGTCATTCATCTATTCACTCCTTGAAGTTTCAATTTCATCTAAATAGTCCTTAAACTTTCAACTTTTAATCTGAAAAGCCAATTCCGTCAATTCCGCCGTTAGTATGATGAGGTGGCAGTTAAACTCTCCAAAAAATGTCAAAATGACCAAAATACCCTTGTACCAATTTTCCTTTTTTTTTAATTTCTTCAATATTTTCTTTCTTTCTTTATTGTTTTCATTTTATTTTAAGGAGAAGTGAGTGTCTTTAGTGGCCAAAGTCTCTTTCCATTTATTTCTTTATGTCAACATCAGATTAATTTAACTTAAAATAAAAATGATAAATTTATTTTAAATAATTTAAGAAAATCAAACGAAATATTTTTCTAGTTTGGTCATTTTACAATTTTTTGAAGGGTCTTTAATGGATGAATTGACCGAATGGACTTTTCAGATCAAAAGTCGGAACTTTACGGATTATTTAGACGAAACTAAAACTTCAGGGACTGAATAGACTACCGACCAGAACTATAAGAACTGAACAAATGTTAGCCCTAAAAAGAAACACTAGTCACTTACGTGTGCTCCTTGATTGTCTCCAGGTGTTTACCATCGAGCCCCCACACACGAAAACTACAATCCTCACCAGCTGTGACAATTATCTACTTATGAAAAAAAGTGTCTGAGAACCTGGTTAGGAATCAGTTACTTGTAAGAATTTTATAATGTAGTCTAGACCAACTCGGCTACTACACATTGGGGAAATTAACCGTATGCGAAACAGAACTAGAACAATAAACTTCAGTTGATTATGAGATATAGTTTACAATGTAGTGTAGACCAACTTGGCTATTGCACATTGGGAAATTAACAAATATCCATATGTGAAACAGAACCAGAACAATACAGTTCAGTTGACTAGCAGATAAAATTTAGGCAAATTAATTCATATAGCAAAGGAACACACACTGATGATAGATGGAGTGAAATTCAATAAATGACAACTCTTCTTCAGGACAAATTTGACATATCAGCTCTCACTGGGAGTTCAAATTTCACTAACAAAGTCTCTTTGTTAGGAAAAAAGAGGCAATGTTTGAACATTTAGTAAAGCTTACCGATCCCAAAATGCAGCAGTCCCAAACTCGGGCACTGTGACCAAATAACATAAGCTCAATGGAGTCTGCTGTCCTCTTAGAATGCTTTGTTTCAGTACAAACTGCCCAGACACGTGCACTGTGCCAACAAAGAGAACGGATCAACGATTGGCTGGATTCATTAATAAAAATTATCATAAAGATCATTAACTTTAAGGAGCTAATTCACCTACGATCGTCAGATACAGAAACCAGTTTTGATCCATTAGAGGACCACGATAGGCGAAAAATTGAACCTTCATGTCCAGAAAGTTTGCTGATATGAATAGCTTCATACTGGCAATTATGAAGCTGAACACCGTTTGAGAGTGAATTGCTTTGATCAATGCAATGTTCTACATGGCTTGTCAAACATGATGCTTCAGACTGAGGAGCCACTTTCCAAACAATAATCTGTGCAAATCCAATTCATGAAAAGAGTCCAAAAACAAATCAAAGGACTAAGTTGTTTATGAGGTGGGTGAAGTAGCATTAGTCGGTTCCAGCGAAATTATTAATGAGAAGACCATGCTTTTCTAAAAAAAGAAACATTTACACACACTAACACACAGCAGGGAGACTAGAATTCAATCATTAAAAGGCAAGATTAGCCACCTCATTATAGATAGTACCGGACGCAACGCGCAGAGCTTCAAGAGTTTCACCCCATAACCGCATTGAATACAGAAGTGTCCTCTCTACAGTCCAATGTAAATAAAAAATAAAAAAATTCAGCTCTTGAATCAAATAAAAGAAAAGGCAGAAGCTCAAAACAAAACAACCACTTGAACAAGAACTAACCAGGATGCCGAACATGAACAACCACAGTTGCACTAGACACATCCCAAACATGAACAGAGTTGTCACTGCACCCAACAGCAAGACATCCACCTTCCCCATACTAACCACAGTAAAACCAACAAAACAAAAAAAAAAATCACTAAACATTAAAAAAAAAACGTTACTAAACAAACAAACCAAGTTGAGTTTAACTACCTTGATGAAGGAGACATCCAATACCCAGTTCCCAAAGTTAGGCAACAAGTGCAACAGCCTCAAACCAACACTACTGACTTGTCGCTGCTGCCCAAAATCGAACTCCAATTTAAACACCTTCACTCTCCTCTCCCCAAACACCGCCATGTCGAAACCAACTGTTCCCTCATCGGTATTATAACTAGTAGTGCCGCAGATAATGCCGTGGACGCGAATGCCTTGGAAAACATCGAAGGATTGGATCATGGTTCCCAGTTCCAATTCATAGACCAAGATTTGCGAACCCGACCCGGCCGCTAAGTAAGGAAGCTGCTGAGAGAGGTGAGATGGCGGGCGGAGGAAACAGAGTGCCGAGACTTCTCCCAGGTAGGGACCACTCTGCAGACTCCATGAGCCGCTCTTCATCATCTTCTTCTTCTTCTTCTCCTTCTCCATTGCCATTTGCTTTCTCACAACTCACAGCTCAAGTTCAAACCCCCTCTTCTTCTCAAAAGGGTTTAAGAGCTTATTTGGGCCGGGTCAAGAAGATGGGCCAAAATCAGATTGACCCGATACTTGTCTAATTTTTTATTTTTTTTTATTAAAGAGGGGGCAAAAACGCCCAAGAAACAAACAAAAACAAAAGCTAACCAGCCAAGCTGGTGTTTACAAGTCTATGTCAAGAGGTGCCGATAATGTCATTCATAAGAGCTTCAGCAACAATAGTACGAGGGTCAGAGAAGGTGCATAATCCTATAGAGTGAAGGGTGATGTTCTTGGCCAGGATGTCAAGCAACCATGTTTCTTTCTCTATGAATGTGCTGCATCTTCACATATTCAAAATCCTTCATCATGTTCTTGCAATTACTAATGATAGTGCCAAGAGGGTGCAGCTCCAAACTCTCACTTTCAAAATGGTTAACAAGGATGGCAGAATCCGATTCAACAATAATCTTTGGAGTGTTAAGGTTTCTGGCAACCAGCAGACCATAGTACAAACCCCAAGCCTCAGCTTGGAGCACCTCACCGAGCCCAATGTTAACCATAAAACCTCCACACCAATTGCCAGAGGCATCCCTTAAAACCCCACCTGCACCAATTTCTCCATTTCTAGTTTTAGAACCATCAACATTAAGCTTACAAAACCAGTAGCAGGTTTAATCCAGGAAAGAGCTTCAGACTGTCTAGGAATCATCACCATAGTTTTAGCTCCAGCACTGTCCCAATCAGCAGCATATTTAAAAATTACCTCAGCAGGGCAGCGAGGATATTGAAAGCTGTCATCAAAAATACATCTGCATCTCCACTTCCAGATGAACCAGCAGCAGACCGCAAAGAAAACATTCCACTCCATGTTATTAATATGACATCTTTCCTGCATCATGTTAGCATAAAGCCAACCATCCCAGTTCAGAGCAAAGGTAGAGGCCATGATGGAGGGGATGTTACAGGAAGTCCAGACCAACTTAGCTTGAGGGCAATCCCTAAAGAGGTGAAGCATTGTTTCCGGGACACCACTGCAAAGGTGGCAGGAAGGATCAGAGGGGCAAAATTTCTTTTAACTCTCTGACTGTTGGTTAGAACTTTGCATGAAACAAAGGTCCACATAAAGGTTTTGAGCTTAGGAGGAATGTTCATGGACCAAATTTTAGCCCAATTGTAATTTTGGAAATGATGCTCATCACACAAAAGCTTGTAAGCAGACTTCACAGAAAAAATACCAGAAGAAGTATTCCCCCATATAATCTTATCTTGCATATCATGATTTGCAATTGGAATGGTAATAATTAAATTAACCACATCAGAGGGAAGAGAATTTGTCAACAAATCAAGATTCCACATTTTCTCAGTCCAAAAGTCTTTAACTTTAGCAGAAAGATCAATATTATCATTGTTGACAGTAGCCGCAGAGAGGCTACAGCAGGCCCACAGACCTGCAGCAAGTGCACCAGGGCCCGGCCCAAGGCTCGGGACCGGAGCACCAGCACCCGGCCTCGGGGCCCAGCACTCTATCCTGCCTTCAGGGACCCTGGGGCCGGGGGCGCCAGCCTGCCAAAGAGGGCACCAGAATGTACAAACAGAAGGGAACCAGTCCCACATCGAAGGGTGAGGCCAGCCCTCACCCCCAACCACCTATATAAGGGCCCCAACTACCCTCTTTATTAGGTAACTTATCTCTCTCCCTGCTTACATACGTGCCTTGGTTATATATATTCAAACTATACTAACTTAGGCATCGGAGAGGAGAAGACCGGCCCGCCCGGTATTCCCCTTAGTGAGCAGGATTGCAGGAGATCAAGTGGGATTCACCGTGTATCTACCAGGCCCCCGGGTTTAGGCAGAAACAATTGGCGCCGTCTGTGGGAAGCTTGAACGAAAAGCCGTGTAAGCAACACCGTTAGGAAAGAATTCGGAAATGAGTCAAGAGAAAGGTACCGCCGAGGAGGGACGCCTTGCAGTAGTGCAGACGCTCACCTCCACCCCAGCCGTCACGCGGGAGCCGCGCGGCGACCGGGGCAACGGTCAGGAAGTAGGGAGCTGTGGGGGACCATCCGGCGTGCCGGATCCCCACCACGACAGCTCGCGCGGGAAAGGCCCGGCAGAGGAGGAAGACAGTCTGGAGCGACGGGGCTTCTCCTTAACGTTCTCAGATGATCCAAGCGATCGATCTGAGAGCCCGGACCGGGACCCTACGTACAGCCCCGGCCATAGCAGTATGGCGGGAGAGCTACGGGCAATGGCCGCGGAGGTCAGTCGTCTAAGAGAGGAGAGCGACAGGGACAGAGCTAAGTCCAACGCTCGGTACGAAGAAATGGAAGCGCTGAATACTGCCCTAGTGGCCACCCTGGAAAGAGGACAGCAGCGTAGTAACGCCATGGCCGAGGCGCAGGCGACACTCCCGCCGATCCAACCTCAACACACCGAAGTAGGGCAATCTTCGGGCGGTCGGCCCGGTGACCCCGTGCGAGAAAAGCCGCTGGCAGGCGCAGGCCCCCCAAAGAGCGCGACAACCTCCCGCCAGCCCGGCGCTTCGTCAGCGGATGAAGTTGAGACTCCGACCGCACGGGCGTTGCAGATGTTAGCCGACACCGTGTCGGACTTAAAGGCCCAAATGGAGGCCAACGAGAGAAGAGCCGCGCGGCCGATGGAGGGCGCCCGGTTTAATGAGCGCATGGGTCCTTTTTCGCACCGGGTCATAGAGTCGGAAGATCTGGCAACCAGAAGTCCCTCAAGCTCACCTATTCAGGATCCGGTTGCCCGTATCAGCACCTGGACAGTTTCCGGTCCCAGACCTGCGCCAAGGGCTACTCCGATGCAGTCTGCTACAACATCTTCCAGGAGACCTTGTCTGGGGAAGCGCTCAGCTGGTTCTACGAGCTTCCGGCGAACTCGATCGAGGCGTTCGAGCAGTTAGCCGACCGATTTGTAGGCCGCTTCATTCTCCGAGTCGAGGGAGCCCGGACGTCGACCATCCTCTTCAACTGCATACAAGCCCCCGGAGAGGAGCTGAGAACCTTCGTCAACCGCTGGCAGACGGCCACGGCCGGAGTTCGGAACCTGGACAAAGGCATCGCCGAGATGGCGTTTAAGCAGGGGCTCCGAGCGGGCAAGTTTTCCTACGCCGTCCGGGTAGAACTCCCGCAAGGGTATGATGAGTTGATGACTATGGCCATCCGGCATGCTCAGGCCGATCATGAGACCTATGGGCATCACCTACTGAAGAGGAGGCGGGATGAGCAGCAGGAAGACCATCCCCGGGAAGAGAACCCTCCGCCCAGCCAGGAAGCCAAGCCCAGTCAGCGGACCGAGAACCGCACTACTCGACCCAGCCGGAACGCCAACAGCAGAAACTGGCCACAGCGGCAGCAGAGGCCCTATTCTGATAAACCCCAGAACGAGCACAAGCTGGTACCGTACCGCCAAGAGCGCCCCCTGGCAATCATGCCAGCACCACCACCGGCCGGTCAAGAAGTCTTCACCGCTCTCACTACTTCCTACGAGGACATCCTACTTGAGAACGGGAGCGTCATTCCCCCACCGCCCAAGAGAAAGTACCCGAAGGGGAAACTTACGACGTCGCAAACGGGCAAGTACTGCTCTTACCATGATGAGGCTACTCATCGAACGAATCAGTGATGCGCTCTCAAGACAGCGGTGCAGGGGTTGATTGATAACGGCCAGCTTCAGCGGTACGTGGGGGAAAGAAGAACAGACCCCGACCGGGAACGTGACCAGACCTGGTAAACCCGCTAGCCTCGAGCGGTTAGTTTGGCATAGTTCGCGGTTCAACCGTTGTAAAAACAAATATATATGCAAACTACTTTTGAGAAAATTTCACCGGCTCTGCCAGTTCCAATATATTCATATTCAAGCAAGTATACAAGCAGTAACCGATCCAGAAAGATTACAAGGAAAAGGGCAAGAAACATCCTAAGGAGCCACGACTCCGCCTTCATCAGGCAATCCGCCAGCCTCTCCTGCGGTACCCTCGTCGTCAACCACAGTTCCGGTGTTGACTCTGGCTCAGGGAGACTCGGCACCGTTGGTAAAAGAATCCAAGTCCGAGCGAATCGCTTCATCCGGCTGCCCCTCCACCGCCTCCTGATGGATGTCCGACTGCTCATGGATATCTCCTTCAGCAGCAATCGGCATCAGAGAAGTGTCTAACCATCCCTTCCCCGCCCATTCCGTGTACGCATCCGAGATGCCCTCTTCCCTGGCCTTCACCAGAAACTCCAGGAACTGATCGCTCTCGCGGTATTTGAGAACGACCCGCTCGTAGAGTTCCGGGTCATCTTCCCCGGTCGGAGCAGCAGAGGCGGTGCGCAGAGCGGCAGCTCCCACTTGGAGCTCGTCCACATTGGCTTCCAGTTCGGCCCTCTCCTTCTCCAGGCTCCGGTTCTGCTCCTCCAGCTTCTTGGCCCTCTCCTCCGATCTGGCCTTCTCCCGGTCCGAGCGAGACTTCTCCACCTCCAGGCGCTGTCGGATCTCCGATAAAGCAGTTATCTGTCTCTTCAGCTCCGACAGCTCCTCGCTCGCGTCCGGTTGGTACAGACTGTACAGCAGCTGCGCAGCAACAAAGGCAGTTAGTCAAACAGCAAAAGAAAACAAGCTACAGGCAGTATAGTGGTACCATGCAGTGCTTACCCGGATGACGAATTCCTTGCATTTTGGGCGATTCCCACCCGCCAGGGCTCCTGCAACCCCAGGTCTGTCCAGACCAAGGCCGGCCAAGTCCGCCGCCACTTGTCGGGCAAGTGCACTATCCGGGCTTCCCCTCGGTGCCTCCGCAGGCGCGGGACTACTCTGCCGGGCAGCAGCAGCAGCCTTCTCCCCGGCAGCGTTAGTTTGCGCACCGCTGGTTATCCTGAACCGTTTGGCCAGGTTCTCCCGTGCCGACCCACCGATAAGTGTCACCAGCGCGGAGGAAGGAATGTCCCCGCCTTTCCGTTTCTCTCCCCGACCTTCCGGAGAAGAAGATTGTGCGCTTATGCGGGCGGAACGAGCCACGTGCGGCACAGACACCGGCCTGTTGGGGATCCTGTTCATTCCACTGGGAACCCTCACTGCCCCCCCGGTACTCTTGCCCTTTCCAGGCGCCATAAGGCCCGCAGCATGATGGGTCTTCACCCGCCTCAGGAGATAGGCGCCGTCGTCAACATCCATGGCCCTCGGCTCCGAATGAGTCGTGAGTCGGCCGGACTCCTCGTCCACCGACGTCCGCGAGACGGTCTCGCCTATCTCCTTCAGCTTGTTAAGGAGATCTTCCCCGTCCATCGAGAGAGTGGTTTCGGGCTTGATAGTCGCCCGGGAAGATGCACCTGCAAGGAAAGCGAACAGTTAGTATTTTGCAAAAACTAGCACAAAGTACCACCGCTCAAGGGCTTCCTACGCACCGGGACCCCGCCCGAGTTGGCAGTATTCCAGCACTTCTCGTCGGATGAAGTTGAAAGAACTCCGCTCCAGATCGTCCCAACATCCGATTATGGTCGAGACCCTCTCATGCTCCAGATCGGATAGCTCGTACGACTGGTCGCCAAGGGGTTGGAAGGCGCCAGGAACCCGGTACATTTTACTCCTCGCCTGCCACCTCCCGCCCACCATCACCACCTTCTTCCTCCAGCTGTTGTCTACCCATGAAGGCATATTGGTGATGATCGGTGGAGGTTTCCGGGCGTTGAAAGACAGGCAATCCCGGGACCCTTGCTTCCTTGAGTAGGACAACCTATACAAGAACCGGAATTCGTTTACTGTTGGCATACTCATCCCGGACAAATCGTATAGGCAGCCGAGGCTCAGTAATCGCCTCCACTGGAGCCCAAGAAGCTGCGCGGGCGACACTTGCAGCGCACTCAGCATATACTGCACGAAATTTGGCAGCGGGAGCGAGAGTCCATGCCGGAACTGGTCCTGGTGCGCGGCAACCCAACCTGCTTCCGGGTTGCAGGCCGACTCTCCAGGATTCAGGGGCCGCAGCAGAACGTCATCCGGGATACCCCATGTTTCCCGGAGCGCTGCAATCTCTCCAGGGGTCATGCTACCCTTAGGTTCATCGCACACCACAGCACCCTTCCCTCTGCCAATGGTGTAGCTCACGGCCGGAGCATCTGCAAGGCGCACCCCGTGCGGTATTTTAGTCTCCGAGGATTCAGCCCTGGAAGACGAAGACGAGGACGGAGACGAAACCCTGCTCCCAGAGCAGTCAGCGGCTTCGGACAACGGGGATTCCGAACCGAGCCAGTCCTCCAGTCTCTCCTCATCATCCACGATAGCACCCCTGGCAGCCGATTCGGAAGCCCGGTCAGAACCGGAAGATGATATCTTAACCTAGGGGAAGAAACAAAACCCTAGTGCACGTCAGCAACAGGCTACAACAGCACCTTCTACGGCCTCTCCCCAAGTTTGCCGCAGAGCAGTTCCGTCAGCAACAGAGATCCCTCCCCCCCCCCCCCCCCCCCCCCCCCCGCCCGCCGCAAAACAACAAAGCCAAAACAAGAACAACACCGGGGCAAAGAAATCAACAAACTTACCGATTAGTATGCTCAACCGAGGACAATCCACCCTGCGAAAGCAGCGAGCAATGGTAGGATGAGAGTAGGGAGCGCTCAAGAAAACGGATCTCGTGGGGAAAAAGGGCTCAGAGTGGTCGCCGGATTCCTCTCTTTCTCTTAGTTTCTCCAAAGCAAGAAGCAACAGCAGAAAGGAGAGCAGAAGAGGCCTTTTTATAGAGGGAGTCGATGCCCTAGGCAATGGAAATCCCGCCAAACACGCAAACAGGGCAACTCAAACGCCTGCGAATCCAGGCCCTTCATCTCAAGACCGCCCCCCGCTGGCACGTGTCCCAGCATTGATAAACTGCCCATGCCATCATAACTGACGGGACTGATGGACTTCCTCCTTAAATGCATGTCAGCCACTTGTCCCACACGCTGGCGACAGAAAGGTAGGAGCGGGAACCAAGGAGTCAGGCCCTCCCACTTCCCCAGATTCCACGGTTGCACGCCATCTTTGCTACAAGATTAACCGGTCATGATTTCTCAACCGGCTTGAAGACCTCTCACCGGTTGTGATTTTCCAACCGCTTCGAGAGCATCCATCCAGGTATGAGGACCCGTCTCGATATGGCAGGGCGCCCGGTAGAGGTCCGCCCGGCACCATGGCAGTTCTCGGTTATGATCATTCAACCGACTGCATGGCTTCTTCGCCGCATATCTCGAAGACCTCTCACCGGTGGTGATCATCCAACCGCTTCGAGAGCATCCATCCGGGTATGAGGACCCGTCTCGATATGGCAGGACGCCCGGTCGAGGTCCGCCCGGCACCATGGCAGTTCTCGGTTATGATCATTCAGCTTGATGGAGTTTCACGGTTTTAAATGGAGTTTCACGCATCTTTGGGGACTCGATAATAATTCAGCTTGATCTTGCACATTTGGATGGGTGAATAGACAAAGATGTCTATTCAGGTCACGGGATATTTGTTGAGTTTTCTGAATTACAATTCGGGGGTAAGTGAGATGGACAACTCTCCTCCATAGAGTTATATTGATAACTGAGGTAAATCAAAAGGTAAATCGAACTACTAAAGAATTGGAGGAGCATGAAGATGTCGCGTCCTCAGTCTTGGCAAGTACGCAAATTTCGAGGAGGGGAGAATTGATACGACCCGAATCTGGAATTACCTTTTTACGGTGTTACGTGTACTTTAACTCCTCGGGAATTGTTACGATTCGGAAAATTCAAAAGGTTGACTTTTAAATAAGTTGACCTGACCGAGGATTTTATTTCGCGACGAAATAGAAGTCGTCGAAATGAGTTCGTGGACTTGTGGCACGTTTAATTTGGAGAATCTTATTCGAGATAGTCGAAGAGGTTGATTTTTTTTCTTCTTCAAAAAAAAAAAAAAAAAATTCTATAAATGGTACTTACCATTTCGGGAAAGTTTCAGAAATGGAAACTTTCCATTTTGGGCAGAATGGGGCAGAATGGGGCAGATTTGGCCTCCCCACTTCTCGGGCTCACCGGCGACGATTCCGACCACCTATGGTGGTGTTCTTGGTGTCCAAACGAAGCTGCTTTCCTCCTCTTCAATTCTAGGTAGGTATCTCATCCCCTTTCGTCGCCGATTGAGAGAAATCAATCGAATTAGGCTGATTACTATTCATTCATTCTTTTCGTCGATTCTCTTTTCTCAGGCCGTTATTGATCGAGTTCTTGGTGTTGAATTGAAGCTTATGTCGTCGTGAACAACTCCTCCAAAGGATTTAGCTCGATTTACAGTAGGTAAGGAGAATTGAGAAATTGAAATTTCTAGGGTTCTTGGTGAATAGTGCCGAATTGGGGGTTTTTCAAAATTGACCCCTTTAGACTTGAAATTGGTGTTTGTTGTAGAAGGGAAAGATGTTAGAAATGTTGAGATGAAGCTTCGGTCAAATTTTACAGATTTTTGGGGGCGGTGGCCGCCGTTGACCGCCGTTGACCGCCGCTGCCGGCGGCGGTGCAGCCACTTTGGGTGGTTTCTGAGGTTAATTTTCGAATAGTTTTGAGGAATGGAGTATCTTGGTATATATTTTGGAATTTTGAGGAGTTTAACAAGGATTAGGCTAATTGTTTGAATATAGATTAAATGTTTTGTGGAGGATTAAAGGCTTAAGGACTGAATTTAGAATAATGGTGTTGATCTTGAAGATTGGAGGAGGATGGTTGGGAATTTAAGGTCTAAGGACTGAATTAAGGAAAATGAATATAAAGGTTAAGGGAAAGGATTTTAGCGTGTTGAGATCGCCCAATTATATAAAATTAAGTTTTCCATATTTTTAAGAAAAAATGGATTAACGTTAACATTTGTTTAGGACGCGGGGACGCTCATTATGACGAGACTTCTGAGAGGCGTCAGGCTTAGGCCATATTTGTGAGTGGATTTTTACTTTTAAAACAAATGCATGCATGATTATTTTATTGAAATGAAATCTCTTTTAAAAATGAAATTTATTTTGATTAAATGATTTTGAAGTATGAAAGATTATATGAGAAAAAGAAAAAGATATATTAAGGAATATATGGTTTCGTTTTATCGACAGTAATGATATTTATATTGGATTTTGCTATTTCCTTGGGAAATGAGATTTCCATGTGGTTTTATATTTTCGAAATATTTTGAGTATGTTAATCAGTAGACCGGAATGAAATTCCGGGGATTTTGTTGATTTTATTATTTATGATTTTTCTGACATGCGAGGTATGTCGATGGGATTTACTTATATTTGATTTGATTTTACGGCATGGTGATTGCCGGGTACTTATGTTACGGCATGTTGATTTGCCGGGGATTCATGGTTATATCTGGAGGCTAGAATATTGTTATGTGATTATGAGCCTCAGATGGTTGATGATTTATCAGGGGAAATGTATTTCGAGATTTGTTTTCACCACACGAGGGTCCACGTTATATTTATATTGATGCTAGCTAGCGGGGCCTCATCCCATGCGAGGTGACGACTTGACCATATAGGTCAGATTCACGCTCGGTGGTCGACGTAGGGTTGTATATATTGAGGCGGTGACGTGTCTAGGTAGAAGACTTAGACACGGGGGGAGTTAATAGAACTCTCGGACCAGAGCCTGACGAGGCTCCAGTGGTGGGTAGACATTTCCCTGTTGCATGGCCAATGGGATTTGGTCATGAGGATGTTTTTCACTGTGATTGCGGGAATATTTCCTCTGTGAAGCTTTCAGTTTTTATTAAATTCCCGCATCAGTTGATTGAGATTTTTATATTATTATATGACGTGATTGAGATTTTTATATTATTATATGACGTGATTGAGATTTTTATACGATTATATGATGTGGCTTCGGGAATATTTCATTTATGAGAGTTTCAGCTTTTGATAGATTCCCGAAGCAGTGGATTAAGATTTCTATATTTTTATATTATCTAGTTTCGGGAATATTTCCTCTATGAGGCTTTCGGTATTTCATAGATTCCCGAAGCAGTGGAACTGGGATTTTATATGACCAAAGAGATTGATCGAGAGGTATTATAAGTTGATTTTCAAATGGTTATGATTTTATATATATATATATATATATATATATATATATATATATATATAAACAAAGGAGTTTTGTTTATTTGAGTTGTCAGCGAGGCTGAGTTGTTTTAATAGAGTTTTTCATAAAATGTGGTACGTTTATATATACATATGCATGCATTGTGATTTTCCGATTAGTATGAAAATGTTGGAAAGTGATATAATGTCTTTAACTAAAAGTATTAGTTGAAATTATTTTATTTTTATCCACTCACTCTAACGTTTTTAAATTACTTTCCCCTGGGCCCTTCTTTTTAAATTGCCCAGTGTGCAGACTAGTAGTTGAGGTCAATGATACTCAGGTCGAGGCATAGTCAGCGTCGGTATTGCTTCCGCTCGGTAGGATCTTTTGATCCTTTATCTTTTTGATTTTTGTATCCTTAGTTACTTTCTGTAGAATGCTCTGATAAATTGTAGATGTTTTAAAAGTGATTTTACTTTTGTGTTGAGAAGTTGTTGAAATCTTGGGGGAGTAGGTGGCTCCTAGAGTCAGGGTAATTTTTATAGTAGTGTTTTGTGTATTTGACAGGTGAGGGTTGTCCATTTTAAGAGAGGTCATGCCGATTTTTCGGTAAAATCTCTCTTAAGGTGGTCCCCGCAGGATCTGATCCGGGTTTCGGAGTGAAATCTGGTTCGGGTCCTGTCACTTGGACCATCTTCACATATGCATTTGTACACCATGTGGTCCATCGAAAAACAGCAATTGTGAAAAAGGAGGTAATAGGTTCCTGGAATCGGCAGAACAGACCTTGCTGCAGTAACTCCGGCATATCTCCATCCTCGGAGCTCCGATTGATGAGATTCCAAGTCTCAGATAAACTAGACACATATGGCCATCTCCCAATAAAATATCTCGATCAAATTCCTTGTGAGTTGTCGGGAATGATTTTCGAAGTTGGATCAAAGTCCCAGGAAAATCCTGGAAGCCCCTGGATTGGTTTGCTCGGACTGCCAAGTTGCAGCCCTCTTTTAGGTGACTTTCCGAACTCCAATTGATCTAAAATTTTAACACAACATTCCCCAGTATATGAATATTAAGCACACAAAATTTCACTAAATTTGGACAAGGATAGATCATATTTTTACTCGTCTCAAAATCGCGAAAAAGACATATTTTGCACTATTTTCCAGATTTCTCATACTTAGTCATTTTTCGGACAATTAAGCACATTTCACCAAAACTCTACCAAAATGACACTAACTATATTATGACTCAATCTTAGACAAATAAGGGTTAAACAAAGCATAAACGAGGGCATAAGCATATAATATCGTCGCACATTGTGCTCCTATGAGAATTACAGGAAAGAGGGAAGGCAAATCAATATTGGGATCCTGCATAGGTTCAGCAGTAAAGAGATTTTTGAAAAAACTAACAGCAATAGAATGCATGTTTTTAATATCCTTAGTCCAGTTCCCATTTTCATCCATCAGACCGTCAATTTTGTTTCTTCTTCTTCTTCTAATATATAACTGTAGTCAGATGGAAGAACTTAGTATTTCTGTCACCTTCACTTAGCCACTTATCTCTGGATTTCTGTTTCCAGAACATGGCTTTAGCATCTCTAACTCTTTCATACTCAGAAATAAGTTTTCTTTCTAAATCTTGCAAAAAACCATTGTGGCCTCTTCCCAAGCATTTTTGAATCCCACGAATTCTAGCATGAAGGGATTTTTTTCTGTTTAAAAATATTACCAAAAACATTTTTATTCCAATCAGCAAGAGAGCTAGCAAGCCTGCCAGTCTTAAATAAAATGTCTCCTTAATGAGCTTGCCAAAAATCAGAAATCATATCAGCATAACTTTCATGATTCATCCACATAGCCTGGAAACGGAAAGGAGAATTTTTCCTTGGCCCTCTAGAACTAGGACAAAGTTTGAGTAGAATAAGACAATGATCAGACCTCATTCTGGCTAAGTGAACAACACATGCATTTGGAAAATGAATCCTCCAATCACAATCACAAAAACTCCTATCAAGTCTTTCCTTAACAGAGTTATTAGACCAAGTGTAATCAGCTCCTTGGTATCCCAAATCAATTAAACCATTCCTACAGACCCAATCCTGCATGCCTCCAAATCTGTAGATTGTGGAACCTCCAATTTTATCACCATAGGAAAGCAATTCATTAAAATCACCTAAGATCAACCAAGACAAACTAACAGATTGCTGGACAGACTCTAGGCAACTCCATAGATTGGCTCTTGTAGTGTTACAAGGACTAGCATACACACCAGAAAGAAGCCAGGGAGCTGAACCATTGATAGAAACTTTGACAGAAAGAGATTGGAAATTAGCAAACACAGGCTCAATTGTAACTTTGTTTATATTCCAGAGAAGCCACAGTCCAACAGCAAAACCAGCAGCCTCACTTATTTCAAAATCAGTAAAACCAAGATTAAGGAGAAACTTTTTAGCGCTTGCAAACTGAATTCTCGGCTCACATAGAATCAGAATATCCACCTTATTCATTTTAATAAGGTCTTGAACAGCAGACCTAAACTTCTCACTACCAGCACCTCTAACATTCCATAAAAGGATATTATCCATTAAGCAAAGGAAGAGAGGGAAGGACAAGGTCCTATTTAAATATTAGCCATCTCATCCTCAGGAGAGGAAGAGAGGTTAACATCATTAGCCAAACTGCTATTTTCATCAAAGATATGTTTGACAAAGGTGTCAGTATCCTGTTCTGCCAATGAACTCACACCCGATTCCAAAATAGGCTCAAGAGGGCAGTGACCAAATATCCCTTCAATTCCAGTACTAAACACATCCCCTATATTATCAAAAGAAAGCTTTTTAGACGTAGAGGATTGAAGTTTAGCAGTAGAATTTGGAATAGCTTTTGGTTTCCTAGCAGCCTTATGACTAGACTTAGTATAGACTTTGATGCTACCATTAGAGAGATCCTTCAATGGTAGTCTAGACTTTGGTTTGGAGTCATTCAGAGTAGAAGTACCCTCCTTGAGGGCAATTCTAGAAACACTATTAATGGGAACAAAAGCTGAATTGTTAACATTGGTAGGAAAGGTCTGTGAAGATTTCTTCTGTTTTTCCTGAAGGTTGTTCCACAGCTTAACAATTGGGGGAGTAGATTCCACAGGAAAACCAACAGTCTCATTTGCAGCCTCATTTTCCATTTTAGAAGGTTCATCCTGCAAAACTGAGAACCTAGACCCCTTGACACTACTTTTCTTCAAGCCAGCAGTATCAGAAACCTTCTTCTTATTCCTATAATTCATAAGCATCCATGGCCCCATATCTTCTTTAACAATTTTAGAATTCTCAGTATCATCATCCATTACAGAACCACCATCATTAATTGGAACATCACCATTAGCTTCAGAAGAGTTGTTCATCACATGACTATTATGAGCAACAGAAGGGCATTTGTCTTTGGCATGACCATAGCAGCCACACTCAAAACAAATCATAGAGATGCCTTCATAGACCACATTATAAGGAACAGATTCAACCTCAACAAAGGGTTTCAATGGTTTATTCAAATTAACTTCAATGCAGATTCTAGCAAATTTTCCCCTACCTTGGCCTAGAGTAATAGGGTCAACCTTTACAACATCACCTGTTTCTGCACAAACCCGTAGGCCTGGTAGAGACAGATGAATCCAAGCTTGATCTCCTGTAAACCTGCTTACTAAGGGGAATACCGGGCGGGCCGGTCTTCTCCTCTCCGATGCCTAAGTTAGTATAGTTGGAATGAATATAACTTAAGCACGTATGTAAGCGGTAAGAAAGATCAGTTACCTATTAATGAGGGTAGTTGAGGCCCTTATATAGGTGGCCGGTCGTGAGGTCTGGCCTCACCCTTCGATGTGGGACTGGTTTCCTTTTGTTAGCACACCAAAGGGCAGCTCTGGTGACCTCTTTGGCAGGCGGGCGCCCCCGGTCCCCGGGCTCCTGGTCGCAGGATAGACTGCTGGGCCCCGAGTCCGGGTGATGGTGATCCGGTCCCGGGCCTCGGGCCGGTCCCTGGTACACTAGCTACTGGTCTGTGGGCCTGCTGTAGCCCCTCTGTGGCTACTGTCAACATCACCAATGATCTGACCAATTTTAGAGAGAGCAAAATCCTTAAAATACTTCACAGGTAGCCCACAGATCCTTACCCATAAAAGCCATCTTGCCTATCACTGTTGTTGTAGGATCAAAAGTAGGAGCCCATTTTCGGACAGTAAGGGTTTGGCCAGCTAGGATCCAAGGGTCATCACAGAGGGCATGATTCATATCCTCCTCTAAATTAAACTTCACTATGAAGAAATCGTTAGGCAAATCAATAAATTTCCAGCCACCTTTAACTTGCCATTTTCTTCTCAAGCCTCTGAGCATGAAGTCAAAAGTGTTAGTGGAGTTAGGCTTGCCCATGAGTTTCACCACAACATCACAACGCCAGTCATAGTCAAGCTTATTATGAACCTTTTCAGAGAAACAGATGTTTAAGCCATGAACACCCTGAGAGTAGACGCAGTCCTCATCTGAAATCTCAAAAACATCGACCATAGTTTTGCTGAAACGGTCTGTTGAATTCTTGAGCATGCTAGCATAGCTAAGCTCCTCAATAGGTTGGAAGGGAGGCTGGATTGAAGAATCTAGCTCCTCAAGACGAAGAGCATCAATTTCAGAGGTGACGTCACCACCGTTTTTGGTTCGTTTTCTTTGCAACATAAGAGTTTTTTGGCCTCCGCCACTTCCAAGAGGAAGGGCGGAGAACGTGAAGGCTGGATTCGCCACCACTAACAGTACAGAAACGGGAAGATAGTCGGAGAAACAGAGCTAAGCAGATTGGCCAACCAGAGGCAGAGCTGAGCAACGGATAGGATTAGGGAAAGGCGCGTGAGGCGCGTGTTAGAAAAAAGGGCTTTTTGTTATACCTCCCCGATACTTGTCTAATTAAGTGTTGCTTGGAAGGCACATATTGTTCTGTTTGCATTGCGTTTGCGGCACTCTCACTTGTTGTTGGTTTTCTCTCTCGACGAAATTGAGGCAGAGTTAGAGTGATGGGTAGAACAAAGTCATTCAGGGACCAGGTTCCATTCGGTTTGTTTTCGACTCCTTCACTTTTCTATTTGATTCTTGTTGTTTGGTTTTTGTTTATATGATGTGATTTCGTTCGTCTTTGAAATTTGAATGCATGGGACTACTGACAGATAAAAGGGTACGTGGAAGAATCGCGGGATATGGTGGCGAAATACCCTGATCGAAACTAACTCGGCGTGCTTGCATTGAATACTAACCATTGAGATGATGTTGTTGTTCCTCTGTAGGTAATTGTTGAAGTCTTCCTCAGATGGATAAGAGAAGGTTAGTTTGTTTTTACAAGTTTTTGGTTTATACTCCATGTTTTTAGAAGATAAACACTAGAGCGAGGATGATGACCTAGAAATCACCGGATCTGATCATTGATGACACGAAATAACTGTGTTTGATCACCATATACAAATTAATATAAGACCTCTGATTTATAGATATCTAGTCCCCAGGGACATGTCTCTCGGGCAATTCAATTATCATTTGAGTGACAGACTTCGTCTGGAACCTGGAAAAGCTCTCTTCATATTTGTAAACAACACTTCACCCCCAGTAGGTAAGTTGTTAAATTAAATTTTGCGTTTCAATTGTAGTGCGAAATATTTTTGTTTTTCTGTTGATAAAATCACAGGCGTTGTAACTTGGTAAACATTTTTGTGAATGTGATGTTGCAGCTAGTCTAACGAACTTTGTCTATGAATCCTACAAGGATGAGGATGGATTTCTTTACATGTGTTATAGCACCGAGAAAACCTATGGATCATGCTAGCTAGTATCCAAAGATGTGATCAATATTGATTTCTATTAGAGAATGTTTCAAAATCATGAATCGTGTAAGTGATTTTTGAACATAAGAATAGTGTGACGTTGATTGTACCTTGAGGTTGTCTAGAACCTGAAGCAACTTTTATTCAAGCTAGATATATGTCTTCCAAGTTCCAACAACAATATATATCATCACCTCTGACCAAACAAGATAACACAACAAATAGAAGGTGAGCTCATGATGGGATT
Organism: Potentilla sterilis; assembly: GCA_963682095.1. NCBI lineage: Eukaryota > Viridiplantae > Streptophyta > Magnoliopsida > Rosales > Rosaceae > Potentilla > Potentilla sterilis. The sequence goes on from OY821764.1 coordinate 18,091,249, forward strand.
TCAGTGGTAAACAATTGGAGCTGGAGATTCCTTCAGTTCACGTCCATTATAATGTATGTCCTGCAAAGCAATTCAATTGAACCAGATATAAAAATGTAGAACCTCAGGAACACTAATTGGCCAAAACAGATGCTCAATTGAGGAACTATATTCTAGTGCTCCGTCCTTACCGAAGCAAAGTGATTGACATCTCGGTGGTGAGCCTCGTCTGCCCTAACAACTATAACAACATCTCTCAAGGTGGAGTTGGGTGGTAGCTGCCAATAATCAATAGCAATCGCCGGAGCCGGAAAATGTTACCTTTGTCCAATTCCTTAAGAAACTCAGTATACGAGTGAATTGCTTCCTCCTCAAGATACCCAACCATTCTATGAGAAAACTTGGGTGAAATTATATATCCCAAGAACTAAGCATTGAAGAAAACTTCTTGAACTGCAAAGACGAGTGCACACTCGTACCACCTGGGCTTGGCGACTTCCATGAAGGTCATGAGCTGCATACGCTCGTTCTCGGCTTCTTCTAGAAGAGCTTTGATCCAACCGCCGCTGTGCTCGAATCTCCTAAGCGATTTGCAGTGCAGAAGCATCCCTCCTACCATCCCGGGCACTGCTGCCACTGCCTCCAGCATCATTGCCCTGCACCCATATCGCCTCTACAGAACAAGTACTTATCATAGCCATAAGAATAACTACCTAACTAAACTCGATCGACAAATCTAAAAATGACCAAGCAGATTAACATTCGATAATACAAAATCTTTAATCCACCCTCTCCCTTAATGCTTATGAACATATTATGATACTCAAAAGCCTTAACTGATATTTCCTTTATTTTTTCTCCATCTATATGTTGAAATCAACTTCAATCAAACCTCAGGTTGTTACACATTTGACAAACCTAAGCAATACATAGGAATTGATCAAAAAAATCTATAATTTTACGAACTTAAAACCTTTGATTCATTAACAAATAAATATTGAGATCAAAGTCAGTTTTGACTCTCATTTATAATAATAACTCAATCAAGCTAAAATCCTGTACTCTACTCCTCGCTCACACATTTCATCTCTCGATAGAGAGCCAAAGATGAGTTTTCCATGTTTCTTTAAAGAGGAACTCATATATTCCAAAGAACTAATGTGCATAGAGTTGAAGACCTAATTACAATTGCAAAAGCCATTCCACTTATGGCTGTTAATTAAACCCAATGACCAAATACCGCATATAACAACCTTCTTTGCTGACCAAACAGGCAAGGGATACCAGGTGTATTAGATAGAAGATATGCTTTCCTGCATGAATTACAGCATGAAAAAAAATAAAATTGGAAAATATAGCATTCCAAACTACGGTTTCCCACAACTATATAGTTAAATCAATGTTTTGGTTGAATCAGCACAACCTTACTTCACCTGGCTATCCATGGGTGCACTATACATAAAGATCTTTTGGATATTGCCATTATTTCTTGCAGTGAGATGAATGATTGCATTTTAATGTAAGGAATAGTGAGGGGCGTGAAAAACTCATCTTTTCAAAATAAAATAAAAAATCACTGAAATTGTTGGAATAGAGGAATTCCATATATTGGAGTAGGTTTTGAATTCTACTTTCTGAATTGTACGCTTACCCTATGTGTAAAATATCACTGTTTCCAAATCGTTGATCTACTTTCATAGCAACTGAACAGCAAAATGAGTAAGGTTTTATACTTGGTTATTGTCTGCATGTGAAGGTTTAATTGAGGTTCTGAACAAACTGATGAGACTTGGCAGACATGGGTTTGTCAGCTAGAGCTGACAAGACCCAATCAAAAGAAGCCAAGTGTCCTTTTTGGTAAAATAAAGGACTTAGCAGGGACTGAATGGGTATTTGCAGGGGTTAAATAGGTATTTTATGGGACACGTGGCTTTTTTTGATTTGCTGGAGTCAGTTATGACTGACCAACTGTGGTCAGCCAAGTTTTTTCCTAATAAATATGACAGGTTACATTGTAATGGACATACTCTTTTAATAAATGATACAGTAAAAACTAAACCAATTGAATCAAAGGTTAAATGGTATGACTTATTCTGATCTGGTATGACTTTCAGTATTCAATTCTTTCTCTTATGCATCTTGAATTTAGTTCATAGATTAGTTTGAATCATTTGAGGCTTGAATTCTAGTGGAACTATGATCAATATAATGAATCCATGATATGAACCAATCAACTGTTATCATTTTTCAGCTAGTTTTCGGATTATACCCTTGTTTTTACTACTTGAAAATAAATGACTTACTCTTTGTGTTACTCTCATAAGCCAATGTCCATGGTCTTGTTTAATCCATGAAGATTGAAGCCTCACCTCACTGTGCATGGCACTTTTTTCCCAACAGTTTTCTCATTGGCAGGTTGAGCTTTATGACTGCTTCCAGCAGTATTACATCTCAGGGATACTGTTTATTACCATATGGCCAGAGATTAGAAGAGAAGCCTAAAAAATTTAGAGATGTAATCCCAAAAATTTATCATGATTAACATTTATACCCGACTGAGTGATAAACTGTTTATGCAAACTGAATAACAAATGCAGAAAAGAAGCATAAAAGCCTGGAAAATAAAAGTATCTGTGCTGAGCCTCCTAAGATATAAGCAAAGCCTTTGTGTGGTGTATCATCTAACCTGAGTTATTCACAAAGTCATATAACTTGGATTACTCACTACATTCATAAATTATAATCAAAATACTATGTATTAAAACAGACAGAGCACATATGAAAAAATAACTATCCCAAACTGATTTGCATATGATACTTATAGTGACCTCTTCAGTAGTTCACCCTCCACGAACAATAAATCAAATCATACAAACAATCAATCTATTCTCTCTCTCTCTCTGATGGCCCTCTCCCTATTTCACCACCCATCTCTCACTCTCTCCTCACCACCACACTCACACTCTCCTCCTTGTCTCCGTCATTCACCCTCCAATTCCCTCCAATTTACACTCCCCCGCCGGCACTCACTCCGCGCCAGCCTCTCCTCCGCCGTCGATTCTCCACCGCAGACTTCAGGCAGTCAGCCCGAGAAGAAGCTCATTCTCCAAGTCAAAGACCTAACCGCCGTGATTGCCGAATCCAAGCAGCAGATTCTCAAGGGCGTTAATCTCACCGTCTACGAAGGTGAGGTTCATGCTGTCATGGGCAAGAACGGCTCCGGCAAAAGCACTTTCGCCAAGGTCTGCATATTACTTAATTTCAGAGCTATCTATGATTCGAAATTAAAGAGTTCTAGGTTAAAGATTGATAATCATTTAGTGTAAAAAATTGGACATATGTTAAGGTTCTGGTGGGACATCCGGATTACGAAGTCACCGGAGGCAGTGTAGTGTTTAAGGGGCAGGACTTGCTGGAAATGGAAGCAGACGAGAGGTCGCTTGCCGGACTTTTTATGAGCTTTCAATCGCCGGTTGAAATCCCTGGAGTGAGCAATATTAATTTTCTTCGGATGGCTTACAATGCTAGGAGAGCGAAACTTGGACTGCCTGAGCTTGGAGTGTTTGAGGTACATTATCATTCTTAACAATGGCTCATTAATTTAATTGATTTATTAGTGGTTTATTGATATATTAATGTGCTTCTGCAGTTCTATGCGTATTTGTATCCGAAACTTGAACTTGTGAACATGAAGACGGATTTTCTGGATAGAAATGTTAATGAAGGCTTTAGCGGTGGTGAAAAGAAGCGAAATGAGATTTTACAACTGGCGGTATGGTTTATTGTTCTAGTTAATCTTGTTTCTTGTGTATTTTCGTTGAATATCTTTTTTCGTATTTATTGGTATATGTTGAGAGGTATATGATTGAGCTGCTTCATGATTGCATGTGTTTCTGCTTAATGCAGGTTTTAGGGGCAGAACTGGCTTTATTGGATGAAATCGACTCTGGCTTGGATGTTGATGCATTCCAAGATGTAGCCAAGGCAGTAAATGGACTTTTGACTCCAACAAATTCTGTATTATTGATTACTCATTATCTACGACTCCTACAATTTATAAAGCCAACGCGCATCCATATTATGGTAAGTTCAGTGTGTGGCATGAAAACTTGAATGGATTAGAGTTTCGGGTCTTGGTGGATGAATAATATAATAGCGAACAAAAGTAAAAATGTCTTTTCTAAGCTAATTTTAGGACTGCTTGAAGGAATGAATGGCTTAGATTTAGCTGCGCTATATTTGGTTGGCAATCCTTTTTGAGTAAGTAAACATAAATAAAAATGGCTTTTCTAAGTGAATCATAGTACTGCTTGATGGAATGAATGGTTTAGGATTTCACTATGCCATATGATGATTATGAATCCTTTTTCAGCATATTACATTCTAGTAAATTAGAAAAGCTTAAATTGCCTCATATGTTGGAAAAAGTTTTTAATGGAATTCTATGGGGATAAATAGTACTTGGTTCATGTCATATATCTTTAGGAGTTATCTGCAATCTTATGGGTGAAGAGGGTGCAAGATAGGAAGGTTGGATTATGAAGTTGTGGATTCTCAAATGTTACAGTCAAGAAGCTGCCTTCCTATTGGAATTTTATGAAATGGATACAAGTTTGAGCTACAAGCTCTTACTTTCTTTTAAAACCAAGTGAAATGTTTTTCCAATTGAGTGAGAGCATTTGAGTTGTCGTGGGCTTGTGATTGTGATAAATATGGTTGGCTCTGTAAGAAAACCTATACAGCAGAGTGATTGATAGATTGTTGTTGAAAGTTATCATCTGACTTCATTCCCTAGCAACTGAAACTGTATCTGCATTCTCTCTCAGTTCTAATCATTTAAATGATTGATTTTATAGGAGAATGGGAAAATTGTGAAGACAGGTGACATCTCTTTAGCAGAGGCACTAGAGAAGGATGGCTACGAAGCGATTGCATAATCACGTTAAAAGAGGTAACACCCTCCTCTCTCTGGAGGAGATGAGATGCTTATATGATGAATCATGAAAGGAGATAAGGAAACCAGCTACTTGGGGTATGGTTTACTATGTGTGAAGAACAACTCCAAATACATGTTAAACAGATCACTTTAGATAAACATTGTGAATTTGTGAGAAAAGATAGTTGTTTAGTCCAATAGGCAAGGTCTGATGACTACATAGAGGTCAACATTGCAATCTCCATTTAGTAATTTGATTTTACATCTTTATTTGAGTTTTTTGTTTTTCGTCTTTCTTAGAAGTATTACTTGAGGTTATCTATGTCTAATATATAGACAAATTGGACAGAGGAATTATGTTTTCCCCATTTTCCATGGTATATAAGATTTGAGTAGCTTTTCTAGTACAAGAAGAGAAAGCTCACTGGCTCAAAAGTATGTTGTCAATGCTTTAATCTGTTTTGCAAGTTAGCAACTTGCCTCCAATAAAACAATGCATTTTGAATCTCTTTTTTAAATTGTCTGATTTCTAGAATGAGAATGTTGATTTGTTTCTTCTCAACGCCTTCAATATGGAAACTTGGGTCCTGTGCTTTTTTGCATATGTAGTTATGGGTATGTTGGGTGCAGCTGGGCTTAACTATTAAAACTGGCTTTTGTTTATTTAAAAAAAAAATAAGCTGCTGAAAAGCAAATTGGTCGAATGTTTGGTAAACTGGCTTTATTTCAGTGTTGTTAGTGGAAAAGACATTGGCAAAGTGTTCGGTAACTTGAAAGCTGGCTTGCGCTTTTTGTTTATAAATGACCAATTTGGACATGAAAGAAATTTTAACTTTAATTGAATGGTAATACCTATTAATTTTTAATTTTATGACTAATTGAATCTTCATTGACGCAGTAGAAGTGTGGAAATGTTGATCAACGTCGAACCCTCAATGAATGGAGAGTACAATCAACGTCGTACTTTAAAGAACAGGTCTGGAATCCACCAGGAATCAAGAGAAAACTCTTAGGGTTTTGATAAAATATTATTAATTTCCTCTTATGTGATCCCAAAGGGATGCTTAAATACTGAAAAGAAACCCTAGGACAACTAACAAGGAAACCTAAAAGCCCAAGGAATTAAAACAAAACAAATCCAAAACAAATTAGAAAACTTAAATCTTGAAAACATATTAAACTGCCGTTTTGAGGCCCTAAACGAATTCGAAAGCCCGAAAAGGCCCACACGTCGTGGCGAAGCTACGAGTTTGATTCCTGGCGTCGTTCTCTTTCCGAATGGTATCACAATCGTCATTCGGACGCCGGACGCCAAATCTGCAGTAAACCGGGTCAATCTGTTCTTCAATGTTTGCTGCCATCCTTCCTACATCAGTCTCCTCCACCTCTGAAGAACTCGACCCCGAGTTCTCTTCTGGATACAGAACCTCATCCTCTCGATACTCATGTATGTCAGCCACATTAAAGGTATTGGAAATATTCATGGAATCTGGAAGAGCAACAACATAAGCATTATCATTGATCTTCCGCAATACCTTAAATGGTCCATATTTTCGGGGCTGCAGCTTGTTGTAAGTGCCAACTGGGAACCTCTCCTTTCGTAGAAATATCATCACATCATCCCCCTCTTTGAACACTTTAATCCGTCGATGCTTGTCCGCAGCAGCCTTATTTCTTGCTCCTGTAGCCTCTAGCTTAGCTTTGACTTCCATCTTAACAGCTTGCACATCCTTAGCCATACTTGCAGCAGCAACACTATATCCATGAACTTTTGGTAATTTCACCAAATCAACCACATGCCTAGGTACAGAGGTATATACCAAAGCAAAATGTAATTTTCCAGTAGCACTATGCACATCACTGTTATAAGCAAACTCCACTTGAGGTAAAGCTAAGTCCCAGCCTTTTGATTTCTCTCCACAAACACTTCTGATCATGTTCCCCAACGTCTTGTTTGTCACTTCTGTTTGCCCGTCAGTTTGAGGATGAGCGGTGCTACTCCGATTCAAACTGGTTCTGAATTTTCTCCACAAAGTAATCCAAAAATGGCTGAGGAACTTGGTGTCCCTATCTGAAGTAATAGACGTAGGCACACCATGCAGACGAACAACCTCTCTGAAAAACAGCTTGGCTACGTTACTTACATCCGAAGTCTTTCTGCAAGCGATAAAGTGTGCCATCTTGGAGAACCTGTCAACCACCACAAAGACAGAATCCACTCCTCTTTGTGTACGAGGTAGACCTAAGACAAAATCCATTGCAAGATCCTGCCATATATCATCAGGAACATGTAAAGACATATAAAAACCAGTATTCTGAGATTGACCCTTAGAAACCTGGCAAGTGTAGCACTTCCTGACAATGACTCCAGCGTCTTTTCTCAGCTGAGGCCAGAAATACCTCTCTTCTAGGCTAGCAATAGTCTTGTCTCGGCCCAAGTGTCCTCCCATGCCTCCACCATGCAGATCTCGGATTACCTTTTCTCTTAAAGAAGAGACTGGTATATAAAGCCGGTTACCTTTGAAAAGATAGCCCTCTTTGACGTAGAAATCTGCCACTGGTTGATTTTCGTTGCATTTGGCCCAAAGTTGCTTGAAATCTGCATCATCTGCATATAACTCCTTCAAAACTCCGAAGCCTACAATCTCTTGTGCCAACGTAACCATCAAAGACGCTCTCCGACTCAGAACATCTGCTACTTTGTTAAGAGTACCAGATTTATGTTGAATCACAAATGGGAATTTCTGTAAAAAACTCACCCAGCGTGCATGCATCTTGTTAATAATTTTTTGGCTGTTAAGAAACTTTAAGGCCTGATGATCAGTAAACAAGACAAACTCCCTCTGAATCAGGTAATGTTCTCATTGCCTCAGGGCTCGAAAGACTGCATAAAACTCCTGGTCATACATACTCCATCGTTGACGAGGCTCACTCAATTTCTCACTGAAGAAAGCTACAGGTCTCTTCTCTTGGGATAAAACTGCCCCAATTCCCACTCCACTAGCATCACACTCAACCTGAAAGATCTTGTCAAAATCAGGTAGTGCTAGGACAGGTGCTGTACAAAGTTTTTCCTTGATTAGGGCAAAACTCTGCTCTTGCTCTTTCCCCCACTGAAATTTCTCTATCTTCAAGCACTTTGTGATAAGAGCAGTGATAGTAATGAAATTGCGTACAAAACGCCTGTAGAAAGTGGCCAAACCATGAAAACTGCGTACTTCAGACACATTCCTTGGGGCAGGCCAATCCCTAATGGCGCGAATCTTCTCATCATCAACTTGTATTCCTTCTCTTCCCACTACAAAGCCTAGAAAGAGTAACTTGCTGGTGCAAAACGTACACTTCTTGAGATTAATGTACAATTTGTTTTCCTGCAACACTCTTAGAACTTGTAGCAAGTGCTCCAGGTGCTCTTCCTTGTTTCTACTATAGATCAGAATATCATCAAAATACACCACAACAAAAGATCCAATGAAAGGACGAAGAACCTGGTTCATAAGTCTCATGAAAGTGCTTGGTGCGTTTGACATTCCGAAAGGCATCACCAACCACTCGTAAAGTCCATCCTTGCTCTTGAAAGCTGTTTTCCACTCATCGCCAGTTTTGATCCGAATTTGATGATAGCCACTACGAAGATCGATTTTTGAGAACAATTGTGAACCCGACAACTCATCCAACATGTGCTCCAAGCGGGGAATGAGGAACCTGTATTTGATGGTTATTCTGTTTATGGCTCTGCTATCAACACACATCCGTCATTGGTTACCTTTCTTAGGAACAAGAAGGACTGGAACAGCACAAGGGCTCATACTCTCGCGAATGAACCCCTTTTTAAGCAAGTCTTCAATCTGCTCCCTCAGAATCTCATTCTCCTTGGGGCTCATACGATAATGTGGTAGGTTGGGTAAACTAGCTCCAGGAATTAAATCAATCTGATGCTGAATGTCCCTCATGGGAGGTAATTCGTTAGGCAACTCATCAGAAATTAGAGCTGTGAATTCTTTTAGCATCTCCTGCACCTCCACTGGTGGTTCTGTTACCGTTTGTTCAGTACTCAAAAAGCCTTTAGTCACCACTGCACAGAACATCTCTGATTCTTTGAAAGCCTCTTCCATAACTTTCTCACTGCGAGTCATGATTAGGAAAGTCTCTCCCTTCTTCTTCTCTGCAGGTTTGTCAAAGTGCAAGACAGGAGCCATGGCGATTTTACGTTGGTCCCAATGAAACATCATTACATTGTCTCTCCCTCTGTAAGTCACGTCGACATCAAACTGCCAGGGACGACCAAGCAGGACATGATAAACATTCATATCAAGAACATCACAAAGTACCTCTTCTTTGTAGTGCTTACCAATTGAGATAGGTACTTTACACGTTTGTATCACCCGAACTTGAGGGCCTTTCTTCACCCACCTAAGAGAGTAAGGCGTATCATGAGGTTGTGTTGGCAACTGCAAATACTCCACCAGTTTCTGAGCCACCAGATTTTCGCAACTTCCGTTATCCACAATCATATCACACAACTTGTTGTTAATAGAGTAGTGTGTCTTGAAAAGATTCTTGCGTTGCCCCTCTTCTTTGGATGATAAAATGATTCTCTGCAGCACGATGTTGACCTTTTCTGCGAATTCCTCTTATGCAAATTCAGCCCCATCATAATCATCATATGCATCAGCCTCTTCCTCTTCGTTCTCCACTAACCCAACTGTTCTCCGAGCAGGATACTCGTTGGACCTATGACCTGGTTGCCCGCATCGATAACATTTAAATCCAGTGGGCTTAGCATAAGGATTAACTGTTTTCTGCACAGGTGCCTGAGCGTGGGATCCACTATTGGTACTTCCAACTCCCCTGGTTGTGGTGTTTTGCTCCATACTTGTACTGCTCCCTGCCACATTCTTTCCTTTATCGAATCCCTGACTGCTGCTTCCTACTTCATTGCTGCTTTGAAAAGGGTACCTACGAAGTGTAGATGAATTTTGATTCTCTCTCTCCATCAACTCGGCCTTCAAAGCCAAGTTTGAAGCTTCGGCTACAGTCCACACGGTTTGCAGTCCTATCTTCTCTTGTATAGAAAGTTTCAGTCCACTGATGTACCGTGCCACCTTTTGATTTTCAGATTCCCCCAAATCGTTACGTTCAGAAAAGCGTAAAAATTCAGTTGTATATTCAGACACGTTTCTGGTTCCTTGAGCACACTCGATATACATCTTGTATAGAATCTGCTCATAATCTTCTGGGATGAACCGCTCCATCATCAACTGTTTCATCCTCCGCCAAGATTTGACTGGTCCTTTTCTTTGTCTCTGCCTTTGAAGAGCCATCTTATCCCACCATACGGCAGCAGTACTCTTCAAACGAAAAGCCACCATTTTGACCTGTTTGTTCTCAGGAACCCCCATGACATCAAAGAACCTGCCGACTTCAATCTGCCAATCCAGAAACTCCTCAACGCCCATAGTTCCATAGAAAAACGGGATGTCAGCCTTCATTCGGTAATCCTGATCAGCACGCTCATGTTGTTCCTCTTCGACTTCGTCAGACTCAGAACTTGAACTGCTAGTGTTGTGTCCACCTCGAGGAAACCTGTTATTCTCGTTTCTCCAGCCTCTTCGCCGGTTGTTACCACCGTTGTTATTGTTGTTGATGACATGATTTGTTAAATTCGTCATCTGGGTCGTCATATGGGTTGTCAAATTCATCATCTGGGTTGCCAACTGGTTTGTCAAAGCAGTAAGAGACTGGGTTAAAGCCGCAGTAAGCTCTTCTATATCTGTCCTGACCACTGGTTGATCTGCCATGGTTAGTCAAGTAAATAAAAGAGATAGGAGAAAGCCTGTTCTGATACCAACTGACGCAGTAGAAGTGTGGAAAGGTATCTACGTCGAACCCTCAATGAATGGAGAGTACAATCAACGTCGTACTTTAAAGAACAGGTCTGGAATCCACCAGGAATCAAGAGAAAACTCTTAGGGTTTTGATAAAATATTATTAATTTCCTCTTATGTGATCCCAAAAGGATGCTTAAATACTGAAAAGAAACCCTAGGGCAACTAACAAGGAAACCTAAAAGCCCAATGAATTAAAACAAAACAAATCCAAAACAAATTAGAAAACTTAAATCTTGAAAACATATTAAACTGCCGTTTTGAGGCCCTACACGAATTCGAAAGCCCGAAAAGGCCCACACATCGCAGCGAAGCTACGTGTTTGATTCCTGGCGTCGTTCCCTTTCCGGAATGGTATCACAATCGTCATTCGGACGCCGGACGCCAAATCTGCAGTAAACCGGGTTTTGACTTGTGTTTCTGCACAAACCCTGGGGCCTGGTAGAGACAGATGAATCCAAACGTGATCTCCTGCAAACCTGCTTACTAAGGGGAATACCGGGCGGGCCGGTCTTCTCCTCTCCGATGCCTAAGTTAGTATAGTTGGAATAGATATAACTTGAGCACGTATATAAGCGGTAGGAGAGATCAGTTACCTATTAATGAGGGTAGTTGAGGCCCTTATATAGGTGGCCGGTCATGAGGTCTGGCCTCACCCTTCGATGTGAGACTGGTTCCCTTCTGTTTGCACACCAAAGGGCAGCTCTGGTGACCTCTTTGGCAGGCAGGCGCCCCCGGTCCCCGGGTCCCTGGTCGCAGGATAGACTGCTGGGCCCCGAGTCCGGGTGCTGGTGATCCGGTCCCGGGCCTCGAGCCGGCCCCTGGTACACTAGCTGCGGGTCTGTGGGCCTGCTGTAGCCCCTCTGTGGCTACTGTCAACAACTTGCAACGGTCAATCTGCTCTTCAATGTTTGCTGCCATCCTTCCTACATCATTCATTATGTTTATATGAAATTATTTCTAAATATAATTAGTTACTAATCATTATGGTGAAATCATAATTTTAAATATAATTTATGGCTAATTCCAATGTTTTTATTTGCATACCCAGCAAGTCACGTGCTTTCCACTTTCGTTCCTCGGGTAATTGGAGTCCCTAGTCCGACATAAAAGTCGTTATATGTCATTATACGTAAACACGATGATTAATAAATCGTCAAATCAACATTTTTCCTTGTCAATCCAAAATTCACTGTTGACCAATAGTTGACCAATCTTTTATACACAACCAAAATCAAAATGTAGTTCTAGCTACTGCACTTCCATTTAAAATGGGAAGATCATCCGTTTTCCCTGCCTTAATGCAAACCAAACTACTTCACCATTTCACCACATAGAACTATCATGGACACCCAATTGTCCAAATTAAAATTTACAAAAATCAAATCTATAATAGGTGCACCACCCATTACACTACTCGCACTTCTCCAGAATTTGGTCTTGACGGCAATGCTGACTGCTTACATGCTACTTTGCTGTCTGAAGCAGTTTCCAATTTTATAGTGTTTACTAGCTGCAACACCATTTCGCAAATCATGACTTGATATGTAAAATCAAACCTCCAAAATAAATAGCAAAAGGCTGAGACAAGATTAAAGTACAAGAACTTGGATGAATACACTGAGAACTATTCAACTATGTACATGATAGAATAAAAATACTGCAATTTAATTGAATCAAAAGTAGGAATGCTGCAGTCTACTGAGGTTATAGGCTACCAACTGTATTATTCAGTATTCACCAGTGTTTTAAAAAACGCGCCTCAGGCGCGCCTTCGGGCTCAAAAAGCGGTAGGCGTTGAAGAAAAAGCCTCTGCCTAGCTGCCTAGGCGCACATGCGCCAAAGGCGCTGCGCAAGGCGTCCAAGGCGTCCGAGGCGTCGTGAAAAGCGTTAAACGCGCACGCCCAGAAAAAATTTTCCGGTTTTCTTTTTCCGTCGAATAGCAAATATTCAAGAGAGAGAGAGAGAGAGAGAGAGAGAGTGAGGTGAAGGTGGAATGGTTGAAGAAGAAGACGTGAAGGTGGAATGTTGTTTGATAACGTTTGAATTACCAATAGATAATAACTCTACTATTAAGTGGATAATAACTATCAAATATTGGGAATTATCCATATACATGTTAGTTTGAATTGATGATTAATATGATAGTATTAACTATTAAGTTTTAAAATTGAATCTTATATATGAAAACTCTTTTGTGGATTTTCATGTGTTATATATGTATCTTATATACATATATGTTCTTATACACATATAGATATATATATATATATATATATATATATATATATATATATATATATATATATATATTATCTCGTAAGGCTCACGCCTTATACACCTCAAGTCTCAAGGCGGCAAGGCTCTCCCGAGAACGCCTCGGCTACGCCTTAGCCTTTTAAAACCTTGGTATTCACCAAACTGAGGATGAGAAAATGATGGATGAATTGAAAATCTCATTTGTGTAACTAACAAACATGTTAATCAAAGCTAGAGCATGATCAGATCATGCACAAGACTAGTTACTGATATAAATGATATCTATTGAAGTTTTGCATACAATTATTAGAGGTACCTGATAATGTTTAGAGCTGTTTTAGAATGACTGTTCCAATGTATTAAAGCTGCATTGTGTTGAATTGTGGTTTAGGAAGTTTTTTACCACGAAGACTTGCATGCACCAATATATGTGGCCAGAGATCAGATATAACCATCTACACCAAGTAACATAAGTAGGAACAACCTATTTTCAACACAAGAAAAGAGATTAATGAAATACGAAAGGAAAATGCAATAGATTAACAACAAAGCCAAGAGAGAAAGGAAAACATAAGACTGTATTAAGACTGAGAGAAACAACTAATGATTCTTGTATCATTTGAAGGCTGAAAAAAGGTTTGAACTTTATAAATCTAAATCATGAATCTTAAGTAGCTATATTGGACATGCAGCTTTGACTAATACGAATTCTTACTTATGCCATTTGTTCTAATCAATGCTCTAGCGACGTTCTATACTTGATGAACAAGGTGTTCCAGCCCTACCTAGATCGGTTTTTTTGTGGTCGTCTATCTCGATGACATCATGGTGTACAGCCGAACCCTTGAAGAACACGTGGAGCACTTGCGGGAAGTGTTCAAGGTGCTAAGGGAAAACGAGTTGTACATCAAGAAAGAGAAGTGCTCATTTGCCAAGCCGGAGGTGTTATTCTTGGGTCATAAGATCCGAGACGGCAAGCTAATGATGGAGGATTGCAAGGTGCACTCTATCCAAGCATGGGAGCCGCCCACCAAGGTACACGAGTTGCGATCATTCCTTGGGCTAGTAAACTACTATTGCCGATTCATCAAGAGTTATTCGGCAAGAGCAGCGTCTTTGACGAACCTTCTCAAGAAGAACAAGGCATGGGAATGGACACCGAAGTGTCAAGAAGCCTTCGAAGACTTGAAGAAGGCCATCTGCGAGGAACCGGGATTGAGTCTTATTGGACCACACTAAGTCTTATTGCACACCGATGCATCCGATTTTTCTATTGGAGTGCTTATGCAAGAGGGTCATCCAATTGCCTATGAGAGTCGGAAGCTCAATGACATGGAGCGGCGCTACACGGTTCAGGAGAAGGAGATGACAACCATCATCCATTGTCTTCGGGTGTGGCGACACTACTTACTTGGGACATAGTGTGTGATCATGACAGATAACGTGGCAACCAGCTACTTCCAAACTCAAAGGAAGTTGAGCCCCAAGCAAGCCCGATGTTCAGATTTCATGGCCGAGTTCGACTACATCATGGAGTACAAGCCAAGCATGGCCAATGTCGTTGCCGACGCTCTAAGCCGCAAAGCAGAGTTGGCAAGCATCTATCAAGCCACCAGCCCATTGTTGGAGAAGATTAAAGAGGGACTCAAGGCGGATGGACAAGCTCAAACCATCATTGCCTTGATAAAAGAAGGGAAGACGCGGAGGTTTTAGATCGACAATGATTTAGTCTACACCAAAGGCCGCCATATCTTCGTACGAAGGTGGGGCAACTTAAGAAGAGAATTAATTAAGGAGTGTCATGACTCCTTATGGGCCGGCCATCTAGGGATAAGGCGCACACTTGCTCTTTTGAAGTCTATCTACTATTGGTCACGGATGCGCGATGGAGTGGAGGAGTATGTTCGGACTTGTCTTGTATGCCAACAAGACAAGACCGTGCAGCAGCAACCAGGGGGCTTGCTGCGTCCCTTGCCTATCCTAGAGAGACCATGGGAGAGTGTCTCCATGAACTTCATCACTTGTCTACCAAAATCTGAAGGGTTCAGAAGCATCATCGTCGTGGGAGACAGGTTCAGCAAGTATGCGACCTTTATGGCCGCATCGGCCGACTGCACTGCGGAGAAAACAGTTATGCTATTCCTACGCAATATAGTCAAACTATGGGGTGTACCGAAGAGCATCGTCAGCGACCGAGACCCGCACTTTACTGGGAGGTTATGGATGGAGTTGTTCAGAATGTTGGGGACAAACTTGCACTTCTCAACAAGTTTCCATCGCAAAGCGACGGGCAGACTAAGCGGTTCAATGCTCTTCTTGAACTATATCTACGACACTATGTGAGTGCCAATCAAAAGGACTGGGCCAAGCTTTTGGATGTAGCACAATTCTCATTTAACCTGCAGCAAAGCGAAGCGACCGGCAATAGTCCTTTTGAAATTGTCCTGGGGTAGCAGCCAATAATGCCCCTTTCCCTTGTCATGCGCTACGAGGGAAAGAGTCCCGCCGCATATAAGTTCGCCAAGTCCTGTCACAAGCAGGTGGAGCTGGCTCGAGCGGCGCTACATAAGGCTGCATCACGAATGAAGAAATGGGCGGACAAGAAACGAAGGCATGTGGAGTTCAAGGAAGGGGACCTTGTACTCGTGAAAATCTTGCCCCAACAGTTCAAGGCCTTTAAGAAGGTGCACAAAGGCTTGATACACAAGTACGAGGGGCCGTTCAAGGTCGACAAGCGCATTGGCAAGGTTTCATACAAGCTTCACTTGCCGCCCAAGTTGAAGATTCATCCAGTCTTCCATGTGAGCATGTTAAAGCCATATCATGATGACGAGGAAGACCCGTCAATGGGAGTTTCCCATCGGGCAGCGACACCCTTCATCACTTCTTTTGACAAGGAAGTGGAGGAAGTGCTTGCAGATCGAACTATTCGACGCCAAGGTGTGCCACCATACAAGGAGTACCTTGTCAAGTGGAGGGGACTACCCGATGCTGAAATAAGCTGGGAGTCTGAAGATCTGCTATGGCAATTCGAGGACAAGATCCGACAATATTCCGAAGACGCGACGAGGGCGTTGCGAGCATAGGTGGGGGAGAATGTCACGCCCCGCGAAGTTCCTTGAGCAGCATATCACTCATGCGCTGCCTAGGAAGGTTTTTCTTGGACAGTCCGAAATGTCACAGAGGCTTGCGGGAGGTCCCAGAAGCTTCCAGACATCTCTAGGCGGCTTTGCAGGGCAGTGCGGCACCTGAGAGGTTCCAGAGTTAACCTCGGCGTGTCTAGAACTTTCTAGGATACGTTTAGACAGTATCAGATACTTCTAGGGATCACTTGTACAGTCTTAGACTTCTCTAGAATTGTATAGAAACAATTGTATCTAGCTAGGACTAGAAGCTTCTCGGGCCAAAAGGCTGCCTATATATAGGATGTTGCTGCCAATTCGGTTTGGCAGGAGGGAAACACTGATTTTAGGAATATTTCACTTTTGCAGTTTTCTCAAAAGGTCAATACAAGTCAACATTTTCCAACGACTTGGTTTACTCTCATTTTTGTTCTAGCCAAGAGGTTGTTCGACCAAAGGAAGGCTGACTTAGCAAGGGGAGTGTTAAGGCCGCACAAGCGATCTAGTCGCAAAATATAAGCTCGTGACATAGAGCCCAATGCAGAGCTGAAGTTAAATTCATTGAAGGAAAGTTAGGAAACTAATAGAAGAAGCTACAACTGTGATAGTTTCATTCAATTATGGGCAGGCTAAGAGGGACAAACATAAATGTCTTCTGTTGCCGCATACATGGCAGATGATATGATTGAGCTACGTACATATGGTTCTAATAAACATATGAACAAGTCTCATGGTTGCACTTGCTCTAGTGGTTCTTTCTTCTCAGCCTTCTCCTTTCTCAAGCAAGTAAATTCTCTCTGCTTCTGGTATATCCAACATGACTGTGCGCAGCAGCAAGTTCATTTCTTCAACCTT
Source organism: Potentilla sterilis (assembly GCA_963682095.1). Classification (NCBI taxonomy): domain Eukaryota; kingdom Viridiplantae; phylum Streptophyta; class Magnoliopsida; order Rosales; family Rosaceae; genus Potentilla; species Potentilla sterilis. Next base: position 18,108,288 of record OY821764.1, read on the forward strand.
TTCCATGAGCCTGTCATTTGTGAACATGCCCAGAAGGACACTCTGGATCGTTTCCCAGCTTTCGTATACCGGTAAGGCAATGATGGCAATGGAACCATGCTATTGCAATCACTGCCCAGAATGTGAAGTACCCTAAACTAAAATGAGTAAAATCCCCTGCACCCATTGTCAGTGTTAGAAATAATCAATTTAATCATTATTGTGCCTCCTTAATGCGTGCTAGAATCATCAATGAAATTACCTGCTGGAAGACTTAGAAGTGGCCACAACAAGACAATCACAAAAGTAAATCCAACACCCCATTTTTCCTCCCTATACTCTTCTGCTGGCAGCTCACGATTTTCCTTTCCAACCACTGTGATCTGCCTAGTGGTGCCCCAGCCATAGTTTTGCGGTGACACGAAACTACATATAGCATGTATAGTGCCACCAGTAAGTATAGAGACAAGGTTTCCAGCAAGCATTGGTGCATTCCTACCTGTTGTATCAAGATTCACTCGGCCATACTCAATTTTCGCAACCGATAGCCAAGTGATGTTCCAAAGACGACAACCAATGGTTGCTTCTAGAATTGCTCCAGTTGCATTTGCCTTCCTCCTGAGAAGCATAAAAGCAATGGGAAGCACTGTTGAGCCAATAAACATTCCCATTGCCAGATACATCCAACCTAATGACACTCCTGCCTTATTTACCATCACTGCTAACAAGGATGACAGCATCCAAAACCAAGGATGACATCCTTAGATACCTTAAGGATTGTCTTTCCAGTTGCATCTGGATCTATGTATGTACGGTAGATATCATATGTACATAATGAGGATACTGCTATTAGCTCTGAAGAACCAGTAGATGTCACTGCCCTGTACAAAGTACAAGACAGTTGGAAAATCAAAACCCCAAGTATTCAGAATCTTCACCAAAATGTGTGCAACTGTGTTTGAACCCAAATATTTCTAACGGTGTAGCAGAACACGATGCTGTTGAAGTACTTGACATCAGATTCCTAAATTATGTCTATGAATTCCTTTGCAACAAATATATACAGCCTAAAACTCACATGCAGAGCATAGTAAGAAGAAGAACTGATCCTCCTTTTCCCATCAAAGCTATAGCTGTGGCTGGACGAATAAGACTACGACTCGCTTCACTTGCTGTTATCGGTAAGTCGAGGGCCAGTGCTCCAAGACCTAGTGATGTTGCCAAGGAGAATGGGACTGCAAACCAGACAAGCCCCCCTAACAAGTAACCCTTATGAGTGAATGACGGCCGTGCAACTATGGCGCTTACCCAATATCCCTGAAGTTTCCGGGGTTACTTCCAGTGTGGTAAATTAAATTTCTGAACTTAAACATATGAAAGATTTGGTCTTAAATTGCATGAACATACATTGTCAACAAAAACAGTGCCAAAGTTTCCAACAATGTTGATAATCCCAAAGATAACCAATGGTTTCCAACAACTAGCCCTCCGGAACTCATCATTGTTAGGTAGGATCCTTTGTAATTCCCACCAACAGGACCACAAGACTGCCCTTGATGAGAAATTGGTTCCTGAAAGATTCTTGATTTACTTGCTACCTCTAGTAGACGGTCGTACACAACTCTTGGGCTACCAGGCTCATTGCTTGCCGTATACACAAAGGTAAACAAATATGACTAGAACCACATGAACTAAAGCCAAGCATACGAAGAACAAATATCTCAGACAATCAGACTGACATGACGATGCAGCGGAAATATAAAGGTTTATGAGATAAGGTTTGACCTGGGAATCACTCAACCAGAAGATAGGGGTTTTTGGGAATCACTCAACCAAAAGATAGGATTTTGGGAATCACTCACCAAAAAGAGATCAATACAGTAAGTACTGGGGAAAATTCATATATTCAAGTCTGCCCCTTGGCCTCTAGTACATGGTACATATATAGGAACACAACATTAATACCTAGGAACTCCAAAAGACTATATACTTCTCCCAAAAACTGACTTAATTAAGGTAGAATACCAAAGCTTAATGACTCTTAAAGTTCCAACACATGAATTCAATTGATTGTCTATTGTTCATGCATCAATCTCCCCTTCTTGGAAAAAACTCGTCCTCGAGTTTGGAGTTTTGAAGACTTGTTCCCAAGCAGCCTTGTCAATCATATGCAATTCTTCTTCACTAATCCACACATCCTCATAGGTTGATTGGTTGGTCTTTTCCCGTATCATTCGCTTCTGCTTCGTGTGAACTCGTCCCTGAGTTTTCAGACGAAAGATGTGCAATATTGAAAGTAGCATGAACACCATAGTTTCCAGGAAGCTCAACCACGACGTGTAAGGAACACCAAATAACCCAAAAGTCTTACCACCATTTTTTATGAGATTAATAATATCAATTAATATCTTGGGAATATGAAAATTGAAAACTTCAAACCCAACAAAATCAACAAAGCTGTGAATTTCTTTCTTGTAGGTAATTCTTCCAAAACCCAAATTTGTATCGCTATCATCCGAGATTAAATCCTGCTCATGCCTTGGTTTTGAAAATCCATGATTGGCACCAATGTTGTCATCACCAATAACACAATAGCAACAAGCCTCATAGCAACAATCATAAATTGGTGGCTTACTAAAATCCACGACACTCTTATTTTATTCTTGTTCCAGATTTTCATCGAGTGAAAAAGTAAAGATAGAATTTGAACATTCGTAGTCAAAACTAACTTGTTCTTCCGGGATATGGAATGAATGTCGATTTCCACCACCAAAATTACTTCCACCGTCTTGAGCGGGGAGCCGCCTCAAGATCTGTTCCATCATTCTATGCAAATTCTCATTGGACCTCTTCAACTCATCTATCTCATCACGTTGACGAACATCATCAACTGAAGCTGTTCGTCTTCCACGCCCTCACACCATGATAACTACAAGGAAAACGCACCCAACAGCAATAGGCAACGGGTAACCTGCTCTGGTACCACTTGATGCAGCGGAAATATAAAGGTTTATGAGATAAGGTTTGACCTGGGAATCACTCAACCAGAAGATATGGGTTTTTGGGAATCACTCAACTAAAAGATTGGATTTTGGGAATCACTCACCAAAAAGAGATCAATACAGTAAGTATTGGGGAAAATTCATATATTCAAGTCTGCCCCTTGGCCTCTAGTACATGGTACATATATAGGAACACAACATTAATACCTAGGAACTTCAAAAGACTCTATACTTCTCCCAAAAACTGACTTAATTAAGGTAGAATACCAAAGCTTAATGACTCTTAAAGTTCCAACACATGAATTCAATTGATTGTCTATTGTTCATGCATCACATGAACAAAGGATAACATAGAAATTAGAAGGGAAATGTTAATGATTACCTATAACAGAATGTATATAGCTTGCTAAGAACGTTGCTTTTAGTCCTCCTACTAAAGTGTAGATGATTACTCCTAGCGGTATCAGGAAGCTAGCAGCATAGATGTTCACTCCAGTAAGTGCATTTACAACAGCAGAACCACCGAGCAGTAGCATTGCCGTTACAATAATGTTTGTCAAAAAGCAAAAACTGAGGAAGACCGTGTGTGCAGCCGTGCCCCAGCTGAAAGAGAAATACAGATAATTACAATTGGTTCTTCATGAGATTTTGACGCAAATCTTGTTGAAACTTGATGCAACATATCAATTCTTTTAATGGAACCAAGCGTACCAGCTTTTACTATTTCGCATACAGTGTGAGCATGAGGAGCCTTTCTCTTGATCTCTATAGCCATTACACCAAACAAGAGTACCTTTTTTTTTTAAAAAAAAAAAAACCAAATCAAACAACAGATCGATCATTTTATCAATCTCAAGAACAGACTCTAACAATATCAAGTGAGTGTAAAAATCAGCTTGTACATGCCTGAATAGTCGCCCCACTAGCATACCAGAAAGGAGCACTAACTCCATACTGCCAAGCAACATTTGAACTCTGCAAAATTGTAGCTGCCCAGGTCCACTGTAAAATAAATTTTCAAAACATAGGAAGCTCTGAGTCAATCAAAATTTATTTTCCATAGAAAATCTGCAAAATGGTTTCACTAATCCTAGGGACTGTACCTGAGATACAATCACACTGGCTATAAGCACTGTACCTGAGATACAATCACACTGGTTATAAGCCCTCTTTTAACATTTCTTCCGGCAGTGTTGAACCATTCGGATGTGTGCTTCGAACCAACATACCGCTTCTCCAGCCATACCTGATGCACAGAAGGTAATTAAAAATGATATAAATGTAAAATTGGCTAGAGTCTTTTCTTGTCCTGCTATTAATTAAGTACTGCAAATGATTTGAGTTTCACAAAGCGTCTTGGCATTCTGCATTAGTGATCAAACGATCATAGGACTAGTTGGTCCTATCAGGCACCTTTATCATCCCAAGTAAAATGTATACTCAATCAGTTTACAGAGCACAAAAAATTGACTGTAGAAAGTTACATCATCAGAAAACTATTGCGACGTACGTATAGAGAGGGTTGACAACGACTTATCGCAACTCAATGATTAAGATTCTGATGTACAATCAGCTATCTTGATAGCAAGGACTTGTTAGTCCAAGAAAACTGGGATTAGTTAAGGTTAAAGTTTTCTTTACGTTTGATTCTTACTATTGTTTTTTAGAGCTAAAGCATACAAATTAAAAGTTGAATTACTGGTAACTGCTATTTTCATTATTCTGAAGTCAACTCCAACAATGAGGTGTGGACTATAGCTCAACTGAAAAATTTAACCAAACACGAATGATAAAGTTCTATTCATCAAAAGGTAGAAGATATGAGAAATAGGGGTCATATATACATACCAGGAAAGACGTGAAGACAGCAAAGAAGGCTCCAAAGCCAAGAATAACAGAATATCCAATGCTCTGATTCAGCACTGCTTTCCCTTCAAAGAAGCTGCTTTGCCTCCCACAGCCCGCTCCAGACACGACGTCGTAGTACTTGCCGGAAAAGTCGAACGGCGGACACTGTGACCCAGAGCTAGCCATCAAGCTAAGGCCAACTAAGCTTAGCAGCTAGCTGCTTGTTCCAGTTATATGAGAAGAGGGATGTAAAGGGTGAGGTAGGGTTGCTCAAGTTTCTTGCTATAAGCAGAGCCATAAGTAGAGCCATAAGTGAAGTGCGAGTCAGACTAGGAGGTTTCTTTGTCCAATGACGTTTATGGGGTTTTTTTGTCCGTATACAAATAGTTCATAGTCTGTCCATTATGGGTTAGATTCTTCTGTGCAGAGGAGAATCTCCACCATGCCAGGAAGAAAACAAAGCAAGATTGCAAGTAGCTATTAGCTATAGAAAGAACCAATTATTGTACTTATGTTGTGATTGCGTATTTCCATGCGTTGAGTTATTTGACTTTAGTGGTCCTCAATCAAATCGATATTCTTGAGCTTAGTTTTAGTGAGCTTGGGTTTAGACCTCTAAAATTGTCATTTGAATCTTACATGCATTCTCACTTCAATCACCTTTGAGAGAATTAAGCCATCATCACTAAGATCATTTTCAAGGAGGTTTCATCTCACTAGTCTCCATTGAGAACTTATTTTTATTTTGGTCTGAATTCTAACCATGTCAGAAAACAATCCACACGTGTCAGCTCTCCCTTATTTACATCCACCACACCACAAAACGACGACGTAACTTTCAGATGTCATTTTCCTTCCTCATGAATTTCACGGGGTGACATTTCCAGAAAGCCGATAAAAAATAAAAAAGAATATTAAATACGTAAGAGCACTGACCAACCTCCAGTGGGAGATACTACAGTGCTCACTCGGACACTGACGACTAATCATCATCTTCTTCTTCTTCTCCGCGTTTCGCTTCCTCAGGTTCGCTCTTACTTCTTTCCTCTGAAATCTGAATCCAATTTTCGTTACGCCAAATGCTGCCCATTTCTATTTGATTCAATCAGGAACTAAAATTAGCTATAATGATGCATCAAATTTGTATGATTCTCTTCGGAACTGAAAATTACAATAGGCATTTGAATCGTTTCTGTATTTTTTTCTTCGCTGATCATATAAGCTTAGTAGTGTTTGATTGCTCAGAATCAACAAGAATGTAGTTATTATTTTATTTATTATATATATATAGTGCGAATCTGGTGCGGACGTCCGCACCATGAACAGTAGGTGCGGATGTGCCGTATCCGGCCACCGGCGAGGCGGCGCCGCCGTATCCAGCCACTGGGCTTTGCTCCCCGGTGGCCGGTGACCCCGTCTGTGCCGGTCCGGGCTCCATCGCCGGCCGGAATCCCCGAAAAACCAGAAAAATGAACAGTGGAAGTCAGTTTTCTGGTTTTTCGGGATTTCGGCCGGCTGCCGGCCGGCGATGGAGCCCGGGCCGGCACAGACGGGGTCGCCGGCCACCGGGGAGCAAAGCCCAGTGGCCGGATACGGCGGCGCCGCCTCGCCGGTGGCCGGATACGGCACATCCGCACGGTGCGGACGTCCGTATCTGAAAATCCCTCTATATATATATATATTTTACAATGTAAACTGATTATTTGGTTGGAGATATGAATTTCTCTGTTTATAGCGATTTAAACTCTTCTTTCTTGTTTTATGGTGATCTGAAGTGAAATCATACATTCACCGTATTATCATTCTAGGATAAAGGCCATTCTAGAAGCATTGCTCTGAAGTTTTATATGTGAGATTTACGATGCGGATCTTTGCTTGCAGAAAGAAGTGTACTAAGTTAGATACTAGAAGTTTAATATCCAGAATGGCTGGTGATGAAGGGACGAAAGTGACCGCAGATGCCACTTCAGGAGAGATGATTTTTGAGCCTATTGTTGAGGATACTGTGTTCCGATTTGATTCTTCTGCGAATGATAGAGAAGCGGCACATCCTAGTCTTTCTTTTGTTAATAGCAAGGATAGGGAGACACCGATTAAGAGTGAGAAGAGGCCGTCTTATATTCCAAAATTTGAATGTCTTCTTGGACAGCAGATTGTTAAAGTTGAGGTCTGTAATGAATTTAAATGTTGAATTTCAATCTCCTCGTTTTAACCATTTTTGTTTTCCTTTAATTAACATGATATACATTTTCAACTAGCTTCCTGTTGGTACCTCATTATACGGCACTGGGGAGGTCAGTGGGCAACTTGAGCGGACAGGGAAAACAGTAAGTCACATTTTGATGACAATGCATGGTTCATTTTCCCTTTATCTCTAGGTCGTTCAGGTTAATGACTTTGATGTTGGAATGAAACCAGTTCAAGTTAGTAAGACTGTAGATGAAACCTCTTACTCTTTGGAGTCAATTCATAAGTAGTTCTGTTTGTTTTAGGTTTTTACTTGGAACACGGATGCGGCTCCCGAAAGAATACCTATGGTTAAAAGGATAAATCCTAAACTAATAATACGATAACTCCATCGATCCAATTGTTGAATTAATTGATATCTTTAATAATTCTGAGAAGAAATCAAAGAAGTGTTTTTTAACACATTGTTTCTTTCATTCACATATTGAATCTCATCAAAGGAAAACGACTCAGTTAACAAATTCTTGCTTTAACTAAAAATCCTTATGAATTTTCGAAATGTAATGACTAGAAGAGCTGGATAATAAAGATCCACACAAAAGAGCTGCATAGCTCAACACCGTCATACTTACGTGCATCATTAACCAATGTGATTGGAGAGCCGGTACTAATATTGCGGATTGATGCATTTCATTTAAAAGGCCTGAAGTAGATAAACCCTGGGTAAAAATAACACTTGGCGCCGTTATTGCGCTTAAATGGTTTTTATGTTTTTTAAAATACGGAATCATATGAATAATGGGAAAACCCCACGACAGAAAAATTAATGATTCATATAAATTGCTTAATGGTAAATGCCCAAAATAAATCCAACGAGTAACTAATAATCCTGTTATGCAGAAAAAAGTACATGGGGATATGGTTCTGGAACTACGTCATTGTACCAGTCGCATCCCTGGGTGCTAGCTGTTCTTCCTTCTGGAGAAGCATTAGGAGTTCTTGCTGATACAACAAAGCGCTGTGAGATGCTATGATTTTGTCGTCTTTGGAAGTTAACAATATCATTGCCTATTAATTTGTTACTTACTTTTCGGTGTATGTTCTCTGCTCACTGGCAGATTGATTTAAGAAAAGAATCGCTGATACAGTTCATTGCTCAATCCTCTTATCCGATCATTAGTTTTGGCCCATTTGCTTCATCCAATGCTGTTTTGATAGCTTTATCACATGCAATTGGTAATTTCTCAAACCATTTAGCTTATATTCTTTATAAGTCTGTTTCAGTTTCAAATGTTTCTGTGACAATTATGTATAGCCCATTGTCAATTTTTTGTTCTGAAGTGTCTTTGGAAGGAGTACAAGTCCAGTATGTAGATCTATGCATTAGGATTTAAAACCCACAATTTAAAAATTGACGATCTTAAAAATATCTCACTGGGAGTGAAAATTAAATCTTCCATATCCAACTGCTCATAATAAAAGCAGTGCAGTCTACTAAAGTAACTAGGAAATTCTAAAAGCCATTGGAGTTTACTGTCTAGGAATGTTTCTTTTCTTTTTGTCATCCCAAAAATCATCAGTAGGCAAAGTTACCTGGCATTCCAAATCACACTACATTATGCCCTTGAATATTCTTTCTGGCAGTTGCAATTCAAAGATCAAATTAAGAACATAGAAGAAATTTAGAATATGGATCATAAATTATATATACATTACGGCTTGATATGACACCACTCCTTCCCTGACAGAAAGTTAATTGGAGAATATCTGCTAAATTTGTGGATTAGTGGGTTTACATGAAATGTGTAAAACAAGTTAACAATCTTCAAGGGGAAGTTGTAGACATAAAGGAAAGCAAGTAGATTACGGCCGGCCTTATTTAGATCGTGATCTCAGTAAAACCATAGAAATGGATCATAGAATAAATTCTGAAAGTAAGTAGTGGAATTGGTTAAAGCTTCTATTAATATTCCTGTTGCTTCTGCATTCAAGTCAATCAACTTTATATTTCTATGTCCAGTTAACGAACCCAGTTTTATTATTATTATTTTATTAATTTAGAAATGATGATATTTGTAAGAGTACTATCATCTTTGAAATCCATGGTATTCTTGATATTTCTCAACTTCGGCCTGCACGACTTTTCTGATATTTCGATTAAGAATTTTTATTAGGTTTCTTTTATAATTTCGATAAGTCAAAATGATATTCTTGTATTTTCAGACTCGGGAGATCTCAGTTACCATTGATATTCAAAAACTGGCTTGTTCAATTGATAACTGAAGGTTGATGAAGTTAAATGTAACATAAAACGTGATGGATATATACTAGATACGACATTTCATTGGCTGTTATATCTATTGAAGGTCCTGAAGAAGTTGTATGCTATGTGATTTGTTTTTGCTCAAGTACACGACTAAGAAAAATTGAATAATCAAATATTAGATAGAACAGTTTACAGCATCTATTACAAAGAGTATATCTTTGTCTCAAATGCATACGCCAAACTTGTTAATGAAAGTTTATGTGTTTAGTAGTCATGGTATCCCTTGAATAATATGCAGTATGTTGTTATTAATTATTGTTTATATAATTTTTTAAATCAGAAAATGTTTTCTCATCAGGTACTGTATTTATGCCCCCAAAGTGGTCCTTGGGTTATCAACAGTATCGCTGGAGCTATGACTCTGATAAGAGAGTTCAACAGGCATGTAATTGTCTCAAATTAGGTTCTCTATCTGTATTTATGCACTCCCACCACCACCACCACATACACACATACAAACACATCCCATTGTGTTGTGTTACCATACAAAATTTTCAGCGTTTTTTCATTTACTTGTATTTTTTTTTGTCTCGATAGGAGACAAAATTTAATTAAAGATATAAAACAAAAATGGACAAGATGTTCACTAGGACAGAGAATTAATACCAGTTAAACTATCAATTATGAGCACCAACACCAGCCTTAATTGCATTCGATTTTCATGATCATTGACCAACTTACATCTGCGGGTCACAAGAATTTTCCGGGAGAAAAAGATTCTTTGTGATGTCGTATGGATGGATATTGATTATATGGATGGTTTTCGTTGTTTCACTTTTGACAAGGTACTTTTCCTTTAAGTTTTCTTAACGTATGCCAATTCATTGATCCATCCTATGTACAGTCCAGAATGTCATCATTATTATTCTTCTGGAGTCAGAATCTTGTAAAGTTCACTGAGGCTTTTAATGCATTTTGGATTGAAAGTTAATTATCCATAACTTCTGTTTATAAAAATAAATTTCAAGAGAGAAAATGGTGCAGTGGGGATGTGATCCATAAATTCCACATCAGAAAAGTTTTTTGGGGGGATTGGTGAACATAACTACAGCTATGAGGTCAAAAATCAACTTCTGCTACCACTTTTGCCTGGGGTCTCAGGTCATTGCATATGTTATGAGCTATCCGACTGCATCTAAGCCTATTGAGTATGTGGGATGCAAGGGCCATGGTTATTGGATGATGATTCCCTACCAATGAGAGAAAGCAGCTACGGGCCCTTGTGCATGGATGTATATGCAAGTAAATCGTAGTGGGGCTTGCATGTGTCTCAAATCTGAAAAGCCTATTTGTCAGAAGATGCATGGTTTCCTCTTGGCTGGGATGCCAATGTCTGATAGAGGGCATGTTTGTGCCCCTTAAACACAGCCTAAGGCTCGAAAAATCAACTACATCTAGCAATATAATATGCGGCCTTGGCTTCTATCAGCGGTTGCTGATGAGTGATGAGAGTGCTCAACTTGGGTTATTGGGTGTAATGCCTGGGAACTAGAAGTAGCAGATATATTATTGGTTAGCCATTTCCATTGCTAGTAAAGCAGTTGTCCACTCTCTGATTGCACTAAGCACATTGAAGTGGAATCATTATGTAGATGTCTCCATTATGTCAAAGAAAATCATCATCCCTAATTTGAAATCTTCTTATCTGCTAATCAGTTTGTTCATGTATTAACTAAGCTGTTTTCTGGCTTCATTTGTCAAGTTGAGTTCCACCATATGAGACATTACTCAGTTCTAGGCTTACATATATATTCCATAGCCCACGAGATCAAGTTAGGAAGCTCATTCTAGATAGAAGTAAAACTAATCGGTTGCTGGCTTTTTTGTTGGATTGGTGACAGAGAAGTATATTTAATGGTGTTTAATTGGTTTTGCTCGATGGCTTATATTTCACTCAGTGCTGTTTAATTGGATTTGTTTGATTTGTTTAGTATTTACTCAGTGGACTGCTGATGACTGTATTTGTATTGCTGTTTCCCTTGTATAAAGTTGGTTGTTTTTTCTATAATTCAAGTGGGTATTGGATATTATTCATTACAATAATACCTTTCAGGACCGTTTTCAAGATCCAAAATCCTTGGTGAAGGATCTCCACCAAAATGGTTTCAAGGCAATATGGATGCTTGACCCAGGGATAAAGAGGATGCTGGTTATTTTGTGTACGAGAGTGGTTCGAAAACTGATGTCTGGATTTCAAAAGCAGACGGAAGACCTTTTGTTGGTAACTTTTCTCTACGTATTGAGTTTGAAATTGTAACCCAGTATTTTACCATCTTAAATTTCCTTCCCATCTCCAGGGGAGGTGTGGCCTGGGCCATGTGTTTTCCCAGACTTTACACAGGCAAAAACTCGATCGTGGTGGTCCAACTTAGTCAAAGATCTCATTTGTAATGGTGTTGATGGTATATGGAATGACATGAATGAACCAGCTGTTTTTAAGGTAGTTTTATTCTATAATTGTTTTATTGTGCCTGCAATTTGTTCAGTTGATGTTGATTTTTTTTTTTCCCTCAGGTTGTCACAAAAACAATACCTGAGAGCAATATCGATAAGGAGGATGAGGAACTGGGAGGTTGCCAGAATCACTCACACTACCACAATGTATCATTTATTTAACCCTATTCTTGTGCTTTTGCCATATAAATTTAGTTTTTAGTTCGTTCGTTGTTGAAAATTTTGCTCCATTGTGCCACCCTAGCAAAAAAACTTGGTCCAATTTCTGAATGTCTTCTTGTATTCTTGTCATGTTGCAGTGCGCTGCACTCGTCACTGATAAATTTCTGAACTTCAAAACTTGTTGATTTTGCTGCTGATTAGGTCTACAGGTTGCTGATGGCGAGATCAACTTATGAAGGGATGAAATTGGGTAATGAAAAGAAGCGTCCGTTTGTCCTCAACATGGACCGGAGATAATCTTTCAACTTGGGAACACCTGCATGAGTATTCCCATGGTTCTTCAATTGGTATGCAGCACTTTTAGCCTGGTTTACCTAGAGTGAGAAAAATTTGCAGACTTGAATTTTGATGTTCTTGCCTGTTCTCTAGTTAGCTTCTCATACAAAAATGTCTGATCTTTCAAGATTAGATTTATTTAAGGACGAAATTCTGGTCACCTACTATACTATATACTGAAAAACAGTTTTGTTCCTGAATTTTCAAATTAAACTGAAACATCCCTAATCTCTCATTTGTCAACACTTTGGTCCATTCCGTTACTTGACCGTCAAAATATTCCGTTAAATTTTTAAAATGACAAAAATACCCCCGTTTAAAATCAATATTTTTTTCTCTTTTGTTTTTCTTCAGCAACTCTTTTTTGGTTAGATATTATCGTTCTTGTTACTAGGTTTTTGGTTTATACATAGAATTATATAATTATATATAGAGAAGTACTTAATTAGACCCCGACAAAAATTTGAAAGAGAAAGGGAAAAATTAAAAAGATTTTCAGCAGGGGTATTTGGGTCATTTTCACATTCAAAGTTTGCCAATAATGGATTTGTTTGACGGAATAGACTAAATTGTTGACAAATGAAAGATCATGGACGTTTCAGTTTAATTTAAAAACTCGGAGACAAAACTGTTTTTTGGTGCATTGTATAGGGTGTAACAAGTATTTTGTCCTTTATTTAAATATAGAAACGTCCTCCAGGTTACCTACCCTTTAATATTGTGATTAAATAAATGTGATTGTGTCTTAATCGCAGCCTGTGATATCAGATCCAGCTGTAGTTGACAATGATTGATGCTATCAATTATCATTCTTGTTACTTTTTCACTCTCTTCCCCAGAAACACATCCAAGTTGATATTATGAATTTCAATATCATTCCTCTAAATCTTGATATTTCAAAGCCTTGGTTTGGTTTTTTAAATAAATGAAGAAAAATTCTTTCTTTCAACTAGTTGCTCAAGATAAACTAAAGAATTATTTAAGAAGTAGTTTGCTTCTTATCTTTGTGGAACTCCTATATGATACTTGTTTGTTTGATTTCAGGGACTTAGTGGTCAGCCACTATCAGGGCCTGATATTGGTAGCTTTGCTGGAAATGCGCTCTTTGGAAGATGGATGGGTATAGGTTCTCTGTTTCCCTTTTGTCATGGGCACTCTGAGACACCGCTGACCATGAGCCATGGTCTTTTTGGGAAGAGGTTGGTCATGCTTGAGGATTATGAATTCCTATTGTGTTTTTATTCTTAATTATCATCTTGATCAAATAATGACTGGATAAAAAATAAAAATCGTTAATAACTACTGTGCTTGCTTATCATTTGTCTTCATTAAAATCTCTAGAGAGCCTAAGTGAAGGTGTGGATAAAGGAGAGGATTGTGGTAGCTTGACGGCCTGAATTATTATGACTAGGAATGAATATTTCATGGGAGGGTAGAGGGTAGCACCAATTAAAGGGAAGTTGGGGTAAATTCGTTTGACATGGTTTTGTCATATATAGGGAGAAACAGGGATGCATTGGAATGTTATAGTGAGTTGTTCATATTGGTTTTGTCATATCTGGGTATCCCACTATGCCTGCTATTGCTCAGAACTAACTTGGCTTTTTTATATTAGTGTGAAGAAGTAAGCCGTGTGGCACTGAGGAGGCGCTACCGCCTTATACCTCATTTATACACTCTCTTCTATATGGCTCATACGACCGGTACTCCAGTGGCAAGTCCTACATTTTTTGCTGGTGGGATTCCATGCTGTTGAATGTCCTGGCTTGTTTTGGAGAAGGTGGGTCTGTGCTTTGTTAAGCCACTAATTAAAGGCATTTAATTGTTGTGCAGATCCAAAAGACACCAGCTTAAGGAAAATGGAGACTTCTTTTATGTTGGGTCCAGTTCTAGTGTGTGCAAGGTTCTCACCTCTTACCTCTTTCCTATGCATGAAAGTATGACAATGCATTCCTATACTCTGGCCCCCAATTTTTATGGTTTCTGTACCTTGTCTTTATGCCTTGAGCAAACTGAGATTGAATTTTTGTAAGGAGACTGAATTTGACATCAGTTTTTAACAGAAAGGCTCTTGTCTTTTCTAATCAGTAAATCCAGTCTAAAGAAAAACATATCGACAATAAAAGATACTACATCCAAAATGACATATGGTTCTTTCCAAACAACTCAGTTTCTATTGTAAAAGTGAAGAATAAAGTTTATCACATATTACAACCTTATTTCTGTTTACAATATTGATAAATTAAGAAAGTGTACTGTGGATACACTGCAGCATGTAGATTTAATGCTTTCTGGTTTCATTAACAGATTAACTCATAGATGATGATGAGGTTCAGTTGGGATCCTTATTTGGTCTATGATCCTTATATTTTGCTCTGACATCCTATTTGTCATGATCAGCACTGCAGTTGGTCAGGGGATGGATACTCTGCAGTGCACATTGCCGAAAGGAATTTGGATGCGTTTTGATTTTGAAGATTCACATCCAGTATGTATTTCCGTACATATTAATAGGCTTTTTTGTCTGTTTATTGTTAACCTCCTGTTTACCCTCATTTCTCTGTTTCCTTTTTTTTTTTTTCTGTTTATTGTAAGATTTACCAGCATTGTATTTGCAAGGTGGAGCAATTATTCCTGTGTGTCCTCCTCATCAGCATGTTGGTGAATCTAATATATCAGATGACTTGACACTCCTTGTGGCTTAAAATGAACATGGCAACCATTGAGTTCTGTTACTGTGTTTATATTGTACACTTCTGATCAAATTTGTTACAGTAATATATGTATGGCTGGCTATTTGAATATTTCTAAAGCTATATACTATCTGTCTTTCCTGATTTTTTGTAGGCTAATTATTGTAGTTAGCAGCTTAATGAATTATCTCTTGGAATACACGGAAATCTGAAGGTGTTTTATATGAAGATGATGGTGATGGATATGAGTTCCTGGAAGGAGGATTCTTATTGACACACTATGTTGCTGAACTTCAGTCATCAACACTTACTGTCAAAGTTTCAAAAGCTGAAGGATCTTGGAAGAGGCCAAACCGTCACTTACATGTGCAACTATTGCTTGGTGGAGGTGCAATGGTATGTCAGTTTCTCAAGAGGCAGTAATAATGCCCGACACTATCATACATTAATACATTCCCAAATTAATCCTGATTTCCTCAAATAGGTTGATATCTGGGGTAAGGATGGAGAGGTTCTCCAAATTTCAGTGCCTTCAGAACAGGAGGTCTCCCAACTGGTTTCTACCAGTGAGAAACAGTACAGGATTCGTTTGGGTAAATTCAATGATACTCGTACTCGCAATTTATCCTGAATTCATATGATATTGCTAAATGCTAGTTCTTGCAAGGTAACAGATACCTTGACTGAATTGTATTAATGGTTTCTCTGATTCAACTGAGCTTCAAGAAACTTTTTTTTTTTTTCTCTATTTCTGTTTTATATTTCTTTGTATGCTTTTTATTTTGATGAGAAAATAAAAAATTCTTTTGACTAAGTATCCTGATTCTACAATTTACAATTGCCTTATTTTTTATTTTCATTTAAAGAAAGATTGGAGATCTATTTATCTGTGGTGATCAGCATGCATTTTACTGTAATTCCAATTTGCAACATCATAAGCAAATTTAACTTGACGGATCCACTTCTTAATTAGTATTTGGATAACTGATCTTGTTGGTTGATAAAGAGCACCATTGAAGAATCTCTGAGAATTTCTGTGGAATGTTTTACTCATTGTTTATTCTGTCCTTGTTTTCTTTTTTGAGAATTTAAATTAATGGGCTTATTTTATCAAATATAGAAAATGCCAAGCGTATTCCAGCAGTAGAAGTGAGTTCAGCGCACAAAGGAATAGAGCTTTCAGGGACGCCTATTGAACTGAAAGGTGGTGATTGGGTTAGTAAAGTAGTACCCTGGATTGGTGGTCGAATCATTTCCATGACTCCCCTTCCTTCAGGTAGGACTTCTATATTATGGCTATTTCTTTTCTTCTGATCTTTTCCTTCTCTTCATTATGTATATATATGTCCTTATGTAATTTTGTGCTCTCTGCTGTTACGCTGTGCCATGTAGTCTCTCCCCATCAAGAAAGGGCACTTGAGGTTGTCCTAATCAAGAAAGGTAATGCTTTATCAAATGTGTGTTTGCAGTTCTTAGCTTGTGGCAGTCTCTAAACTGTGATTGTTAGTAACAGGTATAATTAGTGAGAAGAAAGAAGAAGACATAGACGATGTTTATCTTCAAGGTGGTCGCAGGACAGTGAGATCCTCTCAGAATCATGATTCTGATTCAGACTGATAAGTATACCAGGAGTTTCAATTGCTTTCTTATCTATGTCTTTTCTTTTGGAGAAACAAAATTAACATTGGAAATGTATTCTTCCAGGCTTGAATAGAAAATGTGTGTCCAATTTCTCTTTATCTCTGTTGTCTATCATTGTATTTTACCTTTCCCAATAGGATTGGAGGCTTTATAACTGTTGTGGGAAGTCTTCATTAATTTAGTTGAGGAAGTAGTATGAAAATCTAGCAAGCAAGCTCAATATTGATGTTTCTTAATATTGAGGCATGTTTGATATTTATACCTCTTATTATTTTTGCAAAATTTACCACACCATAATTTATGGAAACCAGAACAATTGAATGTGGGAAACTCATATAGCTGAGAGCATGATGGTAGATTATATGGAAACATTGATGCATCATGAAGGAACACAAAACCAACTCCATTTCCCAGAAACATTCTAGTTCCTGGTCTCCATTCAAACTGATCTTGTTTGAGCCTAATAATTTCATTTTGTCAAAGGGACAACCTCCTTTGGCCTTTTAGCTGAGATAAGCCAAAGGGGCAACCTCTTATTTTTATCCCTGAGTATAATTTTAGAGTTGCTGCATAAAGAAATTATTATAAAAATTCTTGAAAGATCAAGAATTGTGGTAAAGATTACATAAGCATATCACAATTTAAATTGGTCATGTCTAAATTGTTTTAATGGTTTTATGTGATAAGTTATGTTTTCATGTCTAAATTGGTCATTTTACAATATAAGCACAAGTCACTTTTCGGTTTACCAAATACCTTGACACAATATTTCCCACTTACAGCACTTTTAAAAAGTCTGTTTACCAAACACTCAGCTATTTTGCTTATCAGTAACTTATTTTCAGAAATAAGTATAAGTCAACTTTTACTTAAAAACCCAACTACACTAAACACACCCTAAAACCTCTAATAAAAATTGTATTTGAACTGCCCCATATCTCCTAAAAACTTTTTTACAATTTCTCACCATAAATTATCAATTAACCTAAATCATTGTAGTAGATTGTCAATGACCTAAATCGTTGTAGTAGATTGTCGATTTAACAATATATCATTTATAGGATTGAAATTTCCCTCCAATGTGATATATGCAATCAACTTAGACCACAATATATCATTTATAGGATTGAAATTTCCCTCCAATGTGATATATGCAATCAACTTAGACCTATTCAGCACCGGCTCTAGAGGCTTTCTCTTGTAATCTAGTCCCTTTTGTGAAAATAAATAAATAAATATATATATATATAGATATATATATAAGACGCTTCTATTAAGGGATTTTCTTTCAAGATTTTAGAGAAAAGGACTATCTAGCTTTGTAAATTAGAAAAAAAGCCCCTGTTTTTCACTTCATAAAAAAGGGCAGATTTTTAATACTTTTATCACAAAAGGCTATTTTCATTTTTAGTAAATTATAAAAAAGGGCTGTTTTTGATTTTCTAACGGACGATTTTACCCTTAAGCATTGAATTTATCCTCGTTCTGTTACGTTTTCTCTTCAGCTCTGTTTTCTTTTTCTTCTTCTCATTGCCGCCTCTCTCTCTCTCTTTCTCTCTGCCTCTGATCTTCAATTCCTCATTGCCTCTGATCGTCAATTCCTCATTGCCTCCGATTTTGTAATTCGTTTTCTTCCGGCGATCTGCAATTCAACTGTTTAATTGCTCAATTTGCGATTCAGATTTGTCTCTGAATATTTGCGTTGCGATTGCTATTTATCTCTGAATAAGGTATGTTAATGTTTTGCAGCTGTTTAGATTTGCTCATTCTGCCATTTTTGTTTTGCCTTTGAAACTTTGCGTCTGTTATTTGTCATACTGTTACTGCTCCGAAAACTTCCTCATCATTTTTTTTCCGTTCTGTATTTTTTTCATAGTTAGTTAGATAGTTACTGTTAGTGAGATATTTACCAAGCTGATAGTTAGTACGATAGTTACCAATTTCATAGTTATTATTTCAGCTTCTACGATAGTTAGTAAGCTAGTTACTAGGCTGATAGTTGCTGCATTTTTTATTTTTCATAGTTAGTAAGATAGTTAGTAAGATAGTTCCAACCATTTAATAGTTAGTAAGATAGTTACCAATTTCATATATAGTTATTATTTCAGCTTCTACGATAGTTAGTAAGCTAGTTACTAGGCTGATAGTTGTTGCATCTTTTATTTTTCATAGTTAGTAAGATAGTTAGTAAGATAGTTACTAAGTAATAGTTAGTAAGATAATTACTAAAATGATAGTTAGTACAATAGTTAGTAAGATAGTTACTGCGATGATAGATACTAGAATGGTTAGTAAGATAGTAACATATATAATTATGATGCCCTCTGATAGTATTATAATTATTGATGTTGTTATGATTTTTCCTGTAGGTGCAATGGACAATTTTTATACTGCTAAGCTCGTGTATTCTGGTGAAGGAGCAGCACTTTCGTTTGTTCATAATTGTAGTTTTGTTGATTTTTGTCATAAGATACGTGATCGTTTTCCCGACTTGGAAAGATTGGTTTTCAAACTTAAGTACAATGTTTATCCAGATCCTACTGTTTACTTTCTGGAAAATGAGGTTGATATGCGCATGATGTTTAAAGTTTTGGGACGATATCAATCTGATTTTGTTGATGTGGATGTTCATTGTGTGGATCCCATTGCTTCTGTTTCTGAAAGTGCAGTTAGTAATACTATTAGTGAGGAGAGTAGTGTTTTGGTGGAAGAGAATGAATTTTTGGGATGTTATAGGCGTGAGGACCCAAAAATATATCTTTCTAAAGGATGGAAAGATCTTATTCACTCTAAGGGTCAGACGTTTGAGGGTGGAGTAAAAGAGTTTAGGCTGAAGTTGCGGATATATGCTGTGGAGATTGGTTTTGAGAATTTTTTTGATAGAAATAAGCCTGAACGCGTTGTTGCTTTCTGCAAGAAAAAATATTCTGAAGGTTGTAATTGGTGTGTGAAGGCATCTTTATGCAGGTACATTTTCACTAGCCGTTGCACGTATTTTATATTTGTTAAATTTAATTTTGTATAGTTGATATCAGCAGTGTTGTGCTGCCATATTTGCGGTGCAGCGGCACGCTGCATTGTGTGCTTCATTTTTTAAGCATGATAGTTACTTGCATAGTTACTTAGATAGTTATTTATATATTTCTTAGTTTTGAACTCAGACAAACTTTTATTTTGATAGTTACTTTGATAGTTACCTGTTTTTTTCTTCAGTAGTAACTACTTAGATAGTTACTTTCTATATTTCTCAACGTTAACGTTACAGGAATTGTTAACTGGATAGTTATTAGTTACTTGGATAGTTACTATGAAAAAGTATATATGTTGATTGAGTTTTGCACCTTTTATTCAGGTATAATGGTTTCTTTGTGATCAATGAATTGGTGAACGAACATAGATGTCGTTGTGTCATCCTGCTTCAAAATAGTAAGATGATGTGCAGCAAGATTATTAGGGAGGTGATGCTTGACAAGGTTCGTGAGAATCCCAGTAAGAAAGCTATTGATATACTGCAAGACATAAAGCTAAACTACGGTTTAGATGTCCCCTATCATACTGCTTGGTATGGCAAAGAACTTGCAAGAGATGCTGTGGTTGGTGTTGACTCTGAGTCTTACCAGAATTTATCATGGTTTTGCCAGCGCACATATGAATGCAACCCATATTCTAGGCTAGCTGTAGAGTACGAATCTGAAACACAAACGTTCCTGCGTATGTTTGTTACGTATTCTGCTTGGTTGAATGGTTTTCAGTCTTGCAGACCAATTCTCTGTATTGATGCTACATTCATCACAAATAAATACAAAGGCATGCTTCTTGCTGCTTCGACAAAGGATGCGAATTGTGGTACATCACTTTCTTCATTGTTTTGTTCTTTCTTTTCTTCATTGCTGTTGGTTTTCATTTCCATTACTTTCAGACCGACAGTTATTTTGATAGATACTATGGTAGTTTCTTATACAGTTACAGAAAGCTCAAGACCAAATAGTTACTTTTGATAGATAGTATGGTAGTTACTGGTATAGTTAAATGAATTTTTCAGATTATACATTTACTTTGATACATACTACTGGAAATTCTTTTATAGTTACAGGAACTTTCAGCATAAATAGTTACTTTGATAGATACTAGTGCAGTTACTTTTACTTTGATAGTTATTTATATGAATCTGACATTTTTTTTTCTTTCTTTTGTTTAGGATTATATCCAGTTGCTTATGCTATTGTCGATTCTGAAAATGAGAGCAACTGGACCTTCTTTCTTAAGATGTTGTCTAAAGAGTTGTCGAGATATTCTACAAGGCAAATTGCTTTCATATATGATCGTAATATTGGTCTTCTAAATGCAGTTCGTGCAGTCTTTCCCAATAGTCCTCATGGATTTTGTTATAGGCATCTTCAGGCTAATTTGAGCAACAAGTTTGCATGTGGTTCTTATCTGAGCAAAAGAATTCCATTGTTGTTTATGAAGTGTGCTTATTCTCGCACTCGTGAATATTTTGAGATTAATTTTGAGAAGTTGAAGCATGAAGGTGGTGAGGTTGTTGATCAGTTTTTGAAGGATCTCCCTCTGGAAACATGGGCTTCTAGTTTTTTTAATGGTGAAAGGTTTGGTGAAATGACAAATAATTTGGCTGAGTGTTTCAACAATTGGGTGAAGGAGTTGAAGTGCCTTCCCATTATTGAATTTAACGAAGGCGTTCGTCTTAAGTCTATGACTTTAATTGCTTCTCGGAAGGAAGAATCTGCTGGATGGGTTACTGAGCTGTGTCCCAATTTCGAAAAGAAGCTGGTTGACAACTTGGAGTTGGGTAGACACTGGTTAGTGAGTAGATCTGATACATACGTTTATGAAGTTCAGTGCCAAAAGTATTCTGTGATGGTAAACTTGGAAGCGTTATACTGTTCATGTGGAGAATGGCAAGTTCACGGATTTCCTTGCTCACATACCCTTGTCGTGATTCAGAAACACGGTTCTAATGTGTACTCATATGTCAATCCAATTTTCAAGGTGCACCACTTTTCCTAAATTTAACATTATTTAAACAGTTACCGAGGTAGTTAGTAAGATAGTTACTTCAAATAAAATAGTTACACTGACAGATATTAGTGAAGTTACTGGTACAGTTACATGAACTTGACATTATATCCTTTATTTTTCCTTTTTTTTGTTTTTTAGATGGATAAATATCGTGAAACTTATTCTTTCGTAATCAATCCGGCTCCTACTATTTAAAAGCCGGTGGATCTAGCTCAGCCTGCATTGTTGGTGCAACCACCATTAACAAAGAGACCACCTGGAAGACCAAAATTACAAAGGTACAGAAGTAGAAATGAAGTGAAAAGGACAGTCAAGTGCAGCAGGTGTAACAAATATGCTGGTCACAACAGAACAAGCTGTACATAAATTATATAGTTACCTAGATAGCTATTCATGCAGTTCTTTTTTTTTTTTTTTATGATTGTTACATTGAAATGTACATTGATTGTTTACTTGTTTTACAATAATTGAAAGGTTACTTTTATTATTTTATTCATGTTGAGTTGTTGCGCGGTGCAGCGGCACGCTGCATTCTGTCCTGCATTTTTCATACTTGGATAAGTTGCTCTTCTGTGCAGCAATTGTGTTTTTCATAGTTACTTATATAGTTACTAACACAGAGTCTGATTGGTACTTAGATGATTGCTAGTAAGATAATAGTTACTTTGATAGTTAGTAAGTTAAATGATAGTTAGTAAGATAGTTATTAATATGACAGTTAGATAATTAGAAAGATAATTAGAAAGATGATAGTTAGTAAGATAGTTACTAAAATGATAGTTAGTTTGAGAGTTAATTTGATAGTTTGAGAGTTAAAATGATAGCTATTCATGCAGTTCTATTCTTTTTTTTATGATTGTTACATTGAAATGTACATTGATTGTTTACTTGTTTTACAATAATTGAAAGGTTACTTTTATTATTTTATTCATGTTGAGTTCGGCAGAGTTCCGCTGCCGTTGCACGGTGCGGCGGCACGCTGCATTCTGTCCTGCATTTTTCATACTTGGATAAGTTGCTCTTCTGTGCAGCAATTGTGTTTTTCATAGTTACTTATATAGTTACTAACACAGATTGTGATTGGTACTTAGATGATTGCTAGTAATATAATAGTTACTTTGATAGTTAGTAACTTAAATGATAGTTAGTAAGATAGTTATTAATATGACAGTTAGATAAATAGAAAGTTAATTAGGAAGATGATAGTTAGTAAGATATATAGTTACTAAAATGATAGTTAGTAAGATAGTTACTAAAATGATAGTTAGTTTGAGAGTTAATTTGATAGTTGAGAGTTAAAATGATAGCTATTCATGCAGTTCTATTTTTTTTTTATGATTGTTACATTGAAATGTACATTGATTGTTTACTTGTTTTACAATAATTGAAAGGTTACTTTTATTATTTTATTCATGTTGAGTTCGGCAGCGTTCCGCTGCCGTTGCGCGGTGCAGCGGCACGCTGCATTCTGTCCTGCATTTTTCATACTTGGATAAGTTGCTCTTCTGTGCAGCAATTGTGTTTTTCATAGTTACTTACATAGTTACTAACACAGAGTCTGATTGGTACTTAGATGATTGCTAGTAATATAATAGTTACTTTGATAGTTAGTAAGATAGTTATTAATATGACAGATAATTAGAAAGTTAATTAGGAAGAAGATAGTTAGTAAGATAGTTACTAAAATGATAGTTAGTTTGAGAGTTAATTTGATAGTTACTTGTACAGTTAATTTGATAGTTAGTTTCCTGCATTTGATAGTTAATTTGATAGTTACTTGTACAGTTAGTAACGAAAATGATAGTTACTGATATGATAGTTAGTTTGAAAGTTATAATGATAGCTAGAAAGATAGTTTGTAATTAAATAACTTCTGAACAGATCTGTAATATGTATAGAATCATTTGTCTAGTTGATCACCTTTCAAACTAGACAGAAAAACAGGGGTTTACAAACTAAACAGAAACATAATCAGATTGCAAATAATGTATATGAAATAGATATAAACTAAGATGATAGTTAGTTTGATAGTTTATGAAAAAAGTGATAGTTAGTCTGATAGTTACTGAAAATGATCCCTAAACTTGTCAGCCTGAATAGATACAAAATTTGTTCCCTGAATAGTAATTTGTTCCCTAAACTTGTCAGCCTGAATAGATACAAAATTTGTTCCCTAAACAAATTATCATCAATAATTTGTTTAACTGTTCAAAACAAAGCATGAAAAATCTGTTTAATCCATCTAAGAGGGCCTTCAACTATGCCGATTGTTCGCAAACTTCTTTAGAATGTGAGCCCTGAACTTGTTAGCCTCTTTCTTCCCAAACTTCTTTGTGAAATCATCTTGTGAAAAAATTAGGCTCATGAAGTACATCATATATATTCCACAGTCGACGCTGTTTTGTCAAAATAAAAAGATTACTTAAAGTCAGACAGTTATAAAGATGACAGTTACAGATATGATAGTTACTGAGATAGTTACTACTATAAAAACACAGAGAATTTACAAAGATGATATTACTCAAATATTTACTAAACATAGTTCTACAGACAGTTACAAGTTGATAGTTATTAAGATATGCTGGGTTTAGAAATTTACGAATCAGATATTTGTTGAGGCAATTTTCCCTTGAACGGACTTATAGTCAGGTTGGACTTGTAGTTGTTCTTAATCCACCTTATTGTTTTAATTTCATCTTCACTAAGAGCCTCCTCTACCATCTTCAGTTCTGTGTTGGAGCTTTTGCCGGTGTCTATTTTGTACCGGCATCCTTGCTCCAGCATATCATCTGCTTGATCAAGGACAGCTCTCATCCATATATCAATCATTGCCACCTGTTAATAACATAGTTAGTCAGATAGTTCATATAAGATAGTTACTCAGATAGTTACAGACATAGTTAGTTAGATAATTACTGAGATAGTTGGTAAGATGATAGTTACTCAGATAGTTACTAACATAGTTACATATATAGTTACAAAGACGATAGTTACATAGATAGTTACTGAAATAGTTGATAGTTACTAAAACAGATAGTTACTAGAATCATAGTTATTATGATAGTTACACAGATAGTTAGTAAGATAGATACTCAGATTATAGTTACAAAGGTAGTTACTATGATAGTTACCAAAATAGTTGATAGTTACTAAAACAGATAGTTACTAGAATGACAGTTACAAAAATGATATTTACTCAATAAATAGTTACTCAATAAGATTTCCACAGATGATAATTACTAAGATAGTTACTAACATACCATTTTTTTAGCATCGTTAAAACTTTGCCCAGTTCCTGGTCTTCTGGATTTGATGGAGTCTAAGTGTGCAAATCTGCATGCCTCCGTGTCAAAAGCCAGTAGAGTATGGTGAAAATTCCTCTTGTGAGTAAGTGGGATCAGAATCATTTCTGCTTTACCCAGCTTCTCGTATAGTGGTTCACATAAGAACTTGTGCATGGTTTTTGCTTCTAGCTCTTCTGTGGACATCTGTTTTCAAACAAACAAAACCTATGATTAGTTATCTCATAATTTTTTACAAAGTATAATTGTCCTGTTAAAAATTTATCTTACCCAAGAGTGAGTCTGCATAATCTCTATTTTATACTCATCTGGATCGCCCCTGTCTATCATTTCTGAATGCAATAGAGCAGCATATGCATCGATCATGTTGTTTGCAACTTCAGTTCCGGTCACCACTTGATTTATTTCATACTTGGAAATTTCTGTTCCCACCTCTTTTCCTTCCCAGAAGAACACTCTGCACACATGATATTAAATACGTTGATAGTTACAAGTTACTTTGATAGTTACTATGATAGTTACTATCATAGTTTCTAGTTACTATGATAGTTAGTAGATACATTGATAGTTACTAGTTATTTTTTCCTAGTTACTTTGATAGTTACTATCATATTTAGTAGTTACTAATACAGATATTCAATAAGTTGATAGTTACAAGTTACTTTGATAGTTACTATCATAGTTTCTAGTTACTATGATAGTTAGTAGATACATTGATAGTTACTAGTTATTTTTTGATAGTTAGTAAGATAGTTACTAGTTATTTTTTCCTAGTTACTTTGATAGTTACTATCATATTTAGTAGTTACTAATACAGATATTCAATAAGTTGATAGTTACAAGTTACTTTGATAGTTACTATCATAGTTTCTAGTTACTATGATAGTTAGTAGATACATTGATAGTTACTAGTTATTTTTTGATAGTTAGTAAGATAGTTACTAGTTATTTTTTCCTAGTTACTTTGATAGTTACTATCATATTTAGTAGTTACTAATACAGATATTCAATAAGTTGATAGTTACAAGTTACTTTGATAGTTACTATCATAGTTACTATCATAGTTTCTAGTTACTATGATAGTTAGTAGATACATTGATAGTTACTAGTTATTTTTTTATAGTTAGTAAGATAGTTACTAATTATTTTTTCCTAGTTACTTTGATAGTTACTAGTTATTTTTTCCTAGTTACTTTGATAGTTACTATCATATTTAGTAGTTACTAATACCTTTGATAGTTACTATCATATTTAGTAGTTACTAATACAGATATTCAATAAGTTGATAGTTACAAGGTACTTTGATAGTTACTATCATAGTTTCTAGTTACTATGATAGTTAGTAGATACATTGATAGTAACTAGTTATTTTTTGATAGTTAGTAAGATAGTTACTAGTTATTTTTTCCTAGTTACTTTGATAGTTACTATCATATTTAGTAGTTACTAATACAGATATTCAATAAGTTGATAGTTACAAGTTACTTTGATAGTTACTATCATAGTTACTATCATAGTTACTAAAGAAGATGATAGTTACTTAGACAGTTACTTGCAGATAGTTAAAAAGATAGATGCTCAGTTGATAGTTACTAACATAGTTATTAAAGAAGTTGTCCAGACATATACCCGGAAATAGTTAGTAAGACAGATAGAAGGATAGATTACCCGCTGGGCGCCTTGTTCCAGTATTCTTGAAACCTTTTCTTCGTGTTTTCTTCCATGTGATCTTTGTAGACTGTCTGGTCATCCCAGTCCATCACCTCTTGTTGGCTTGGAAGATAAGGTTCCTCTGAATCACCAACAAGGAATATTGGTTCACCTTCCTCTGTCACCCCAGCCACATTGTCAAATGACATCTGAACAGCAGTTACTGATTCAACCTGTTCTGGTTGCACCAGGTTTCTCAAACTTTCCTCCTCTTTCTTTTTCCGCCTCTCTTCTTCAAACTTTTTTCTGTTCTCTTCCTGCCTCTTTCTTTTGGTTTCCCTTTCAGCTTTGACTTCACCCCACCAGTATATGTCGTCCTTTCTTGACGCCCTCTTTCTGTTTTTTATGCGCACAACATATGAATATATTCCCAGCGACTCTGCTGAAGACCCAGAGTGCATTTCATCAATCTTAAATTCTGTCATACTTTTGTCTGATTTGAAATGCACTTTTCTCTTCTTTCTGGCCTCAGCTTGGTTGAAAATAGGCATGGGAACCGGTGACTCTATGATCTGGAACTTGTGAGGTTCAGCTAACATGTCATTCAGAGAGGGTGATCCAGTTGCAAGAGGAATGAGAACTGATGGAGTCCTGAGATTTTTTGCTGAATATCAATTTGCTGCTGCGGTGATGCAGTTGGAGTGCTGTGACCTCCCTAAGGAGATACAATCCCCGGCAAGATGCTGAAAGAAGGCATTTCCGGCATTTCCGTCACTGGTGTCTTTGGTGACCATCTTGCTTCCTTTGCGATTTTTCTACGTTATGTTCTTGTTTCAGCCTCATCACCTACGAGATAGGAAATCAGATGATAGTTATAGTTACAGTTACAGTTACAGTTATAGTTACTAATACAGATACTCAGATGATAGTTACTCAGTTCTTTTGATAGTTACTAAGATAGTTAAACATATAGTTTTCTCAGATGATAGTTACTAAGGAGTTGCACAAAATAGGTACCAAGATGATAGTTACTAAGATAGTTACTAACATATTTACACATAATAGTTTTCAAAATCAGATAGTTACTAAGATAGTTACTAACATAGATACACGGATAGTTTTCAAAATTGATAGTTACTAATATTATAGCTACTAAGATAGTTATTCAAAATTCATTGTTACTAACATTGTTTCACAGATATTTTTCAAAATTGATAGGTAATAACAAATTTTTATTACCTTTGCTTTTTTCTTCCTTTCTTCTTTTTTCAGCCTCTTCTTTTTTCTTCCTTTCTAATTCTTCCTCAACTTTTTTCAAAGCGTCTAGCTGATCTGCTACAAGCTGTTCTTCTTCTTCTTCTTCTGCATTTTTCTTACTGCTTTCCTTCACTTCAGTTGCCTGCCCTTTTTTTTCCGGCTTCAGTCGCCAGTTTTTCCAGGCCATCTGATTGAGATTGTGGTGGTGTCATCTCCATTGGGTCAGAGAATTGAGTCAGTGCGGCCACAATTTTCTTTTGCTTCTCCAACTCAACCTTTAATTTTAAATTTTCCAGCTCTTGTGCCGTTGCACTCTCTTTCATCACCACAATTTCCAGTCTGGCGTCTTCCAAATCTTGTGACATCTGTGCTAAATTTTTCTCCTTTTCTTGCAATTTTTTTTCCAAATGCTCAATCTGCATTTGCATTTGCTTTTGCCTAAGCTGTTCTGAATTTTCTTTGTTGATTATTCCAGGTTGCATTTGTTCTATTTCAGTTTGCTCAGCTGCTTCAGGTTCATCCTCATCCTCACTTGTCCCTTCATGGTCTTCTCTGCTTTTTGCGAAATGTTTCTGAAAAAAAATAAAATAATAATTACTCACACAGTTACTGACATAGTTACCAAAATGATAGTTACTAAAATAGTTAGTCAGACATAGTTACAAAGATGATAGATAGTCACTTTTGATAGTTACTACAATAGTTACTAGTTACTAACATAGTTAGTCAGACATAGTTACAAAGATAATAGTTACTAACACAGATACTAACATACTAACACAGGTTGTTTACAAAATTTATAGTTACTGAGATAGTTACTAAGATAGTTACTAAGATAACTACACAAATAGTTTTCATAATTGATAGTTACTAAGGTAGTTACTAACACAGTTACAGAGATAGCTATTTAAAAATGATAGTTACTAAGATAGTTACTGAGATGATACTTACTGACAAGTCCTTCAGTTGATATTTCCACATCTTTTTCTTCAACTTTTCCATGTCCCATTTTCTGATCTGGTGTTGTTCATTGTCCCTCCCTGGAATTGGCTCCACTAAGTTTGTCTTCATGCATAGCCAATACTGGTTGCAGAAGGAATGTTAATTTTTTATAAGAAGCAAAATGTTGTAATATAAAAAAAAATAAAGGAATATAAAACTCCCGCACTTACCAGAATGACATGAACACATCCTCCTGTATTCTTGGATGCATGTTTTGATTTCTTGTACATTGTGAGACATTTTCTCAAGAATATTTTTACTTCTTTTGCCCAGGCATATGAGGATGTCTCTTCTAAATCCTCCACAGCTCTGACCATGTCTATATGAAGGCTTCCCTTTGCATTTGGGAAGAGAAGCTTGACCAGAATGTCGATGATTATCAGCCTTGCTATATCTCTATTTCTGCTGACTCTTTCCTCATCAGATTGAGGATTCTTCTGCAATTCTGTTGTAATGGCTGAATTCACCATCTTTTTGTTGACTTCCTTTGCTTGTCCAAAAATCTGATCACAAAATCAGAAATTGGAGTCTCTTTTATTTGAATGTACGTTCCTGTACGGTTGAGCCCCAGAATTTGTGAAATGTGTGAAGATTTTATTTTGAACTTCTTCTCAGCAAAATGAAACACATCTGCTACGTGATCGTAAGCTTCTAGCACCATCCCCAATTGGTTGTTTGACTTTGAACCATAAATTAGATTTTGGTGGAGTGCTTCAAACAGCTGGGCAAATGGAGTTCTCTGGACCAGCTCGACTACTTCTTGTGGTATTTCGCACCCGTACTCTTTGAAATTTGGTATGGTGCTTCTGAACTGTAGGGTTGGGCCTTTTTGCTTCTGCTTCTGTTTCTGCTAATTTTAAAACACAATTAACACAATTAAAACAAAATTAGTATGACAGTTGATAGTTACTAGTTACTTTAATAGTTACAATGATAGTTACCAGTTACTTTCATAGATACTATGATAGTTACTACGATAGTTACTAGTTACTGTGATAGTTACAATGATAGTTAGTAGATACTGTAGTTACTTTGATAGTTACTATGATAGTTACTAGTTACTTTTTCATAGATACTATGATAGTTACTAGTTACTTTCATAGTTACTATGATAGTTACCTTGATAGTGACTAGTTACTTTCATAGTTACTATGATAGTTGCTAGTTACTGTGATAGTTACTTTGATAGTTAGTAGATACTGTGATAGTTACTATGATAGTTAGTATATACTGTGATAGTTACTTACAGGATTTTGCAGTTGATGTTCTTGTTTTTCTATCAGTATGATCTTCTTTGCACCTTTATCATCATCTTCATCAGTTTGATAATCAGATCCACTACCACTACTTGATGGATCATATTCAGTTTCATCACTATCATCCTGTTGTTGCCATTTTCTTTTTTTATCTCTAGCTCCCCTTTCTTAAGATATCTGCGCATTTGATAAGCAAAGTTACTATGGCAGTTTTTTCAATTATAACACAGTTAGTAAGATAGTTACTCAAAAGAAAAACAGTTACTATGACAGTTACTTACTGATTGTGATGCTTGCTTTCTTTTTCGTCCATCAGCAGCATCATTATCATCCCCGCTGCTTTCACCATTTGTTTTTCTTTTTCTTTTGGCAGGTGACGATACTTTACCTTCGCGTAGCTGCACATTTAATAAACACATATACTGAGACACTCATTCAGTTGTAAGATAGTTACTGAGGCAGTTACTTATAAGAAATTCAGTTAGTAGTTTTTTTTACATACTGATTGTGGTGATTTCCTTTCCCGTTTCTTCTTTTTGTCTTCCCCTTCTGGTTCTTCTTCTTTTTTCTTCTGCGGTCCAATCAATTCATAGTTAGATGATTTATACATTAACATTTTGCATTTACCAACTTCTTAATAGTTACATTAATAGTTTCCATATTTTCATAGTTACTATGATAGTTACTATCTAGTTTTGATAGGTACTATGATAGTTACTAGCACCTTTTGATAGTTAGTAGATACTATGATAGTTACTATCTAGTTTTGATAGTTACTATGATAGTTACTAGCACCTTTTAGTAGTTACTAGTTTTTTTTTTATAGTTACTATTTTATTTTCATAGTTACTATGATAGTTACTGTCATATTTCTCAGTTTCTATAAAAAATAAAAGTTTCAGTTACAAAGATAGATAGTTACATTTTGCTGAATTTGCTTTGCAGTTGTTTTTTGGACGTTTTGATCATTCTTTTTCTTTGATCTGAACTCGTATTCCATTTCATCGTCACTGCTAGTGACCTGTTTTTCTTGAGTACTTGTTTGTTTTGGTGCCATTTCTGCATATATATGTATCAGCAAATTCCACAGTTACTAACACAGTTATTGAATACTTATACAAGATAGTTTCATTCACATAAATTGAAAACAATTTGATAGTTACTAGAATAGTTACTGATATAGTTTTAACACAGTTTCATTCTTCCACACATACACACACAGTCAGAATATTTAGTGCTCAAGCAAAATTCAAAATGAAATAGTTACTTTGATAGTTCCAACCATTTATTCTTTCACAAAATATTCTATAAACACTGCTAAACACTGTATATATGTAATAAACCTAAGATCATCTTCGATTTTGTTACCTGAGCAGCTTAGATCTGTGGAGATAGAGGAGAGGAGAGCGGTCGAGATACGATTTCGGAGAAGGATAGGAGAGCGGTGGAAGTTCGTCGTCTGAGATTCCACGTCGGAGAGAAGTAAAAGGGGAGAGCGGTGGCGATGCGTCGTCTGATAAGGATTAGGTTTTCGGAGAGCAGAGCAGTGGAGAGCACAACAATGGAGAGCACAGCGATGGAGAGCACAGCGATTCGTCGGAGAAGGATTGAGAGAAAGAGAGTGAACAGTTTTTGATTTTCAGAGAAAGAGAGTGAATAGTAGACCTAGTGTGAGAGTGTGAGAGTGAATAGGGTTTGATCGTGGGTAACCATGTAACCAATCAACGGTAGTGGCCTTTTGCCCGTTTCCGTTCCGTTTTTCCAGTGGCATGATATGTAATTATATCAGTTTTTTGAGTATTTGTTAACTGGTGCCCTTTTTTATAAGGCCTTTAAAATTTAGGCCTTTTTTCTAATTATGGACTTTCAATAGCCCTTTTTTATAATTGGCCCTTAAAATATCACCTTTTTTTAATTGTAATGATATAATTGGTCAATTGCTCTTTATGAAAATGATAAAACAGTTAGTTTTAACATTTTTTCTATACCAATTCTACCCTTGTTATTAGTTATACACAATTACCCAATTTTATATTTCATTTTCAAACCAGATCACATCTCTCTCATATTTACTGATATGTTCATAGATTCTACCGTCACTACTCTCTCCTCCGTCGTGGTCATCGCTGCCGTCGCCCTCCCAAAAGCTTACACCAACTACACCAGCGACTAGCTCACCCAACACTAGGTGACAGTGGGCCGAAACCTCTCTCTCTCTCTCTCTCTCTCTCTCTCTCTCTCTCTCTCTCTCTCTCTCTCTCTCTCTCTCTCTCTCTCTCTCTCTCTCTCTCTCTCTCTCTCTCTCTCTCTCTCTCTCTCTCTCTCTCTCAAAAGACTCAGAGCTTTCTAAAAACTGTAGAGGACAGGCTCCGCCTGTGACCCGAAGCCAAATCCGGACAACGATTTCAATTCAGGTAAAGATCTTCATATACAAATGCATGTTTTCTATTATGTTTTGAAAGAAAGTTTGGGTGATTCACACCAACTGTTTGTGAAAATGCTTATGTAGATTTTTGACGCTGTATAATGATTAGGTTGTGAGGAAGAAGCATAAGGTTGTGAATGGAGTAGAGGAGTCACTACCAGGAAAAATACCTTAGGCGACGAAATCTAAATAGTTTCCTCGCCTAAGAGTTCTTAGGAGACGAAAAAAAATTCGTCCTCTAAGCTAGAAATTTTGTCGCCTAAGAACATTCTTAGGCGACGAAAATAATTTTTCGTCATCTAAGAGACACTTTAACGACGAAAATTTATTTCGTCGTCTATGTATATTCTTAGGTGACGAAAAAAATTTCGTAACTTCCTATGTGTGTCTTGACCTAATTAGACTAGATTAGTAGTTACTTTAGTAGATAGGAAATCTATGATTATTCGGGATACTTGATGTAATGCCTATATAAAGGCCTCCTTATATATCAATAAAGACAACGCTTTGCATCTATTCTTTTATCCTGCAACAGAGAGTACTAATTTACACTATTTTTAGATCCATAACTATCTAGTAAGATTATCCTTTCCCAGTATTTGACTGCCCTTTTGTCCCCTGTAATTGGAATTCAAGGAAAAACCTGCAATGCTGCTCTCCAAATCTTGGAAAGTGCCTGCAGCCACTCATGGTATTATAGATTTATAGTAATGGAACAACAGGGTTATCTCCAATGTTTTTATATTACAAACGTCTAAAACTACTACAAATTAAACCACTACTAAAATGGTATTGATAAATCTATTGAAATCTCCCATGTAAGAGATCAAAAACGTAAATCACATATAAAATCATGCTTATTAAACAACAAGAATGAGCGTTTCCTATAATTGCTCTTTGATTTATATGGAATCCTAAGCCTTTCCTTCCCAAACCAACTCTTGATCGAAATGGGGCATCGGAGTATTGGTTCAATGAACTTCCAGCATGTTCATTGAGACGTCCATTTTGTTGCTAATGTGACTACCAACACCCGTCCACTCAAACAGTGTCTCAAGTCAACACTCTCCCAGTCAACTCAAATGTCTTTTCACTGTTTACTGAACGAGTATATTGGCTAGGTTTTGAACTTTGGAGCAAACAAAATCTAGAGGGATAGGGGGATTTTAACTAGTCATTCGTATATAGAACCTCCCAGTTTCTTTTTCCTAGGCTCCTAGAAGGAGCACCCACCAGGTCTAAAGAATTGAAGAACTAAAATTGTCTAATAATAAGATCATCAAGACCAACAGTGTAACTAATATACAAACTTGCACCATAATTAAACAACCTGATTCTACTCAACTGGGCAAGAGGCTCCAAAATCATAAAATCTAACATAACTAATGGAACACAATTATATAACTATTCTGTACATTTCATCATACTATCTGAACATCAATAGTTGAAATAGTGTGGTAAACAGACTAACAAAGTACCAAAGCTCCCAACCTAAAGAAGCTTTAGTTCTAGTAATATACCCCCAAACAACTTGGCAGCACAACTTTCTTCCAACAAAGTTAAAGGGAACACAATATTGACCCTGATTGCTAATACATCCAACCTATTAACAGGATTAAAATAATGCCGCATATATGCCTCTTAACGCCAGTGTCCTAAAAATAATCCAAATCAAATTCATTCAAGAAAATCAATTCATATTACTTAGATCCCAGGCCATCGAACCTAAACCTCTCCTGTACACCCATTTAACTAAATTCAAACAAACCCTCATAACTGAAATGACTGAGATTACCAAAATCTTATTAAAAAGTTTGTTTTTACCCAACCAGAATGAGTAATATTAAGCACCCCTAATTGGACTGTGAACGCTAGCTCATTTGTTTCTAATCTAAAGTTAAACAGATGGAATGCAGTCATTACAACAGAGAAAACCAGCAATATAAGTTGAGCAAAAAGCACAATAAGCATGAAAAACAGATTGGTAAATTTTAGTCAGATGGAAGCTCATGAACACACAGTCTATAACCTAAAGCAACATAAACACCTACCAATTTCAGGTACCAGCAACAGAAAAATGCAACAATAAATGACATATTATAGTGTTAAAATATACCGACCACAAACTCAGAGCTCCGTCCAATATTTTGGTAAGATCAGCATATCATTAGCTTCTCTCATAAAAAAATAAAAATAAATAAATAAATAAATAAAACCATGTAGGATCTCCTGTAACTTAAGCTCAATACTCCAATTGTCATGATTATAGCTTATTACACGCGAGCCATGAGCATGCAGAACATTTCTGACCAGCTCTATTCCATTCTGAAGCTTTGGAAATCACAAGCATTCACTTAATCAAAAGGATGCCGGATGCTAATTGCCAATAGTGCCAAACACCCTTACATCATAAACTTTGATCACTCATTTACATTTAAAGCTTGCCCTTGCGACTAACCAACCCTAACATTCAATAACAAAGTATAATCAGCAAGCTGTTGAATAGAAACCGTAGGTAGTACCTACTAACAAGATCCTTCTAAATACCGGACGGTTTGATCTAAACCCTCAAGACTTGCACAAAGCTAATCTAAGAAAGACCTATTTAGCATCTTAATTAGCTCATCTTTACAGTAAGTGGCTACAACATATTCAAAGCCACCAGAATGCCTTTATGGCTTACCAACAGCTATAATGCAATCTGCCTATCCCACAAGCAAACTCTGTGCTCATCATTTAAATCATCCTTGTAGGACCACTTGGTTAACTAGTTCATATATGGATACGGAATCTCCACTACAACGACAAAATCCGACCCTAAGGAATCAAGAATCATCAAAAATTGAGGATTGTATGCTAATGTTGCAACTTTTGAACAAAACAACTAATATATTGTCACAGGAATCATTCTACTGCTGGGTTGAAAATGTAGCACTATAAATCTGATGATATAGATTCATGATTAGAATACAATACAATAATAAAACCTATATTGCATAGTACTCGTGAATCAGTTAACTAAATTTCTGCATCTTCAGTAACAAATAAAAAATAAATGTGAAGACATAATCAAATTTTTCGGTTATGTCTTCTTCAG
The DNA here is from genome assembly GCA_963682095.1 of Potentilla sterilis. Taxonomy (NCBI): domain Eukaryota; kingdom Viridiplantae; phylum Streptophyta; class Magnoliopsida; order Rosales; family Rosaceae; genus Potentilla; species Potentilla sterilis. Next base: position 18,143,945 of record OY821764.1, read on the forward strand.
AGTATCAATAATCAATCCATTGATTTTATTCTCAAAAAGAAACAACTCCATTTAATTCACCTAGTAATATGGTTGATTAGAGATAAGGTTATACCAATTTCAACTTCAAAATACTTCCTATTATTGAACACAAATCTAGAGATAAGGTTATACCAATTTCAACTTCAAAATACTTCCTATTATTGAACACAAATCTAACTGGTATATTCAACGACATTTCCTTTCAATCCTCACATATTAACTTAACAAGCACTTTCGTCATAAATAGTGTTGAGTGACCAACAGTTCAGTTAGTTCTTGGTTTTAGATTGGGGACTCTTTTCTATGTTCAAGAAAACGTCAGCATATTTTTCTCTAAGAAACAACTTTCTAGGGCCCAAGGTAATATAATCTTGGCTTGAAAGAGACTTCTCTCCAAAAGAGAAAAACTTAGTCTTCCGGCAACAGTCTACCTATACTCCCCCAGGGCTAGCCTACATCTAAACCGGAGATATTTATAACATAAAATCAAATAACCTAGAAAACTACCTAATAAAAATCACCGATGACGGTAATGTACACTGATTCATGCAATCTATGATGAAATAAAAGCTTTCTCTGTTAAGATTTTTTATAAGTCATGTCACAGATCATGTCCTACCCTATGCTCCTTTGTATGTTCTTTCTTCTATCTCAAGATGCACATTTAACATGAAATGATATCTTGAATCCTACTTTTATTATCTTGCTACTGGGATCAAAAATCAATAAGAAAGATTATAAGTCGATTGATATTAAATCCTCCTTAGAGTTAAGTTTGAAGCTACTAGTCATCTTCACTATCATCACTGTATGAAACAAGACCAGTCTTTGAAACAACACTGGACTTATCGGCATCACCCTCAGGTGTCTTGTTTACCTCTAGAGTTTTATCTGTATCAACATAAGTGGTTTTCGCTGTGCTTGTAGCTTCTTCAATGTCCCCTTGATCAATTTTAGTTTTCTTCGCTTGTGGCTTCACTTTTACAATCATGCCTAAAGGAAAAGCAGGTGGATTCCTCTTCCCGGTTGGTTTCTGCTGCTCCTGTAAGCAGATATCATTTTTATCCACAATAGCAAAGTAATGCTTCCATCCACCGGAACCAAATATAAGTGGATATTGGCATCTCCCGCACACATGTGCATACTAATATACATGAGATACCCACCTTGACTACCGGAACAGAAGGTATTTCCGTCAACTCATATACAATGCTCGACTTTTCTGCCACCGCTGCCTGATAACAAGAACAACTAATTAAGAACTGTTCTGTTTCAAAAGAAGAATTAATCTCAGAAAAATTACTTTATGGCAATAACACTATATCACAGTAATCATTGCCAGCCGGCTCAAGCACAATGGCATTTGCGTGAATAAATGAGGCACTTCATAAGAAGTCATGCATTCTCAATCCAGAATATGCATGAGTGACTATTTCAAGTTACAATAACCTTTGGAACATGCTTCGATAGACTGAAACCCTAGAGAGAAATGTGGTTTCATGGGACTTTACAAACAAGAGGGAGGGGTTCCATCAGCAGATTCAGTTAGGTTGAGACCTCATTTGATTAAGCTTTCCTACCCAGCTGCTTTTGCAGTCAAACCGATCGACTAAAAAACACAAAAAATGGGACCTTTTCCTTTAGAAATTTGAAGCAGTTGCACTAATCTATCTTATGCAGATATTTAGTTTATCCTCTTCATGTCCTTCCTACTAAGGACCTATACGTTTGCATACTCGACATAAAAAAGATATCCTCAAAAAAAGGAATAGGGGCTACCTACATTTCCAATAGTAACCAGATTAGAAATCACTAGGTTGAACATTATGAAACACGAATTCATAAAGCTCATATGGCATGAAGTGTTGAGGTAATAGCAACTCGCAATGATGCATCATGTAAAGCTATCTAGGGTGAATCAGTATAACAACAAAATACAAATCCTACAGTTGCAAAAACCTTTATTGGAAAGCAAGCTAAGAACTCCAAAACAATTGGAAACGTACCTGAAAACTCAAAAGCTGTTGGGCCTCCTCATCTGCAATCTGCCGTTCATATTCCTTCTTTGACTGAAAACATTATATAGTACATAAATAACAAATGTTAACACAAATGCACTATATTTTCTGTTCACCAAACTCGACAGTCTAACTGCACTGCCTCAACAAGCAATGTTTTAAAACAAAAGAAAGACATGGAAGTAAGAAAAACATAAGATTATGTGTCTTACAGTCTCCCATTGATCAAGAAATTCCGTCTCGTCATCATCCAGAGCTTTCGGGGGTCCTGCAAACAGAAAATCAATTTGCAAAAGGTCAACATGTCACGTTCGAATATCAAATGTCGGAAGTAAACAAATGATAAGAGAGACCCACTGTGCTTGAAACGTTCGTTGAACTCGGCATCCTTCTTGTCCTTATTCTCTTTCAGAATCTGCATTCAACAATCATGGGGTTGGAATCAAAATCAGATATCAGAGAATGAATGAGGAGAAGAGAGTGATAACCTCGAAAAGGGGTCTGTCCCTGTACGCAGTGCCATCCTCGACACGTTCGCCCCGGGTTTCCTTGGCTTCATCCAACTGCCTAGAAACTAGTTATTGATTGATTGAATTTGAATGGTATGGAATTTTAGGGTTTTCTGAAAGAGATGAGAACAGTGCAAGTACCTGTTGTTCAGAAACGAAATTCATAAGCCGGGGACGAGTGAAATCTTCAGCCATTTCTCTACCGACCACTGATAACAATAGTAGCAGCTCTTTGCTTTTATATTATTCCCTTGCGAAATAGAGAAAACAATCATAAATACATTTATTTTCCTTTTTCAGAAAAATACTTTTATTTTTAAGTACGGTAGAAGAGGCATTCATTAATGATAAAATCATACACTACAATGCTTGAAACAAAAATATTAAACTCTCAAAATAATTAAAATACGGAAAACTAAGAAACCTATAACAAAAACTCCCCTCTACTTCTCGCTCTACGATGCATGTTGCCTTTTTCAAGTATAGTTTGAATCATAAAATCGACTAGCACTCTCAATTCCAACACAACTCAAAACTCACACAAAATAAAATAGGTTAAATCAACATAATTAAAAAGCAGGCCAAAACAACAGTCATGACTGATTTAATAATCAAGTTAACGTGCTAACACGGAATAAAGCCACATAACATGTCTATTATATGTGTCGGACTAAATTATTTATATATATTGAGTATACAATGCATATAAGAAAATAATATAATATATATATTGTTTCTGCCTAAACCCGGGGGTCTAGTAGATACTTGATGAATCCAACTCGATCTCCTGCAATCCTGCTTACTAAGGGGAATACCGGGCTGGCTGGCCTTCACCTCTCCGATGCCTAAGTTAGTATAGTTGGAATGTATATAACTAAGGCACGTATGTAAGCGGGGAGAGAAACGAGTTACCTCATAAAGAAGGTAGTTGGGGCCCATATATAGGTGGTTGGGGGTAAGAACTGGCCTTACTCTTCAATGTGGGACTGGTTCCCTTCTGCTTATACCTTCTGGTGCCCTCTTAGGTAGGCTGGCGCCCCCGGCCCCTGGGTCCCTGGAGGCAGGATAGAGTACCAGGCCCCGAGGCCGGGTGCTGGTGATCCGGTCCCGACCCTTGGACCGGGCCCTGGTGCGCTTGCTGCGGGTCTGTGGGCCTGCTTTAGCCCCTCTGCGGCTACTGTCAACAAGTCCCCCAAGTTCCCGGTCAAGTGCAATCTTGAATGGGGACTTAAATCTGTCTTGCTCTTGCCCCGCAGACCCGCAGGGTTACCAATCTACCGGTGCCCAGTCCCCCAAGTCCGCGTTAAAGATTGGGCGTGACCGAGGTGAGTACCTGTTACCGATGGGAAGCAATAGTTTATAAGCACACTTGCAATATAAGCAGCAATATGGCTAAGCGTTGTGGTGTTATGAGCATGGAGCCAAGATGATAATGATGATGCCATGATGTTATGATGCCATGATGCCATGCAACAGATGTGTGCATGGAATGATAATGAGGCGTTGAAATCCGCCATGCAAGAGATTTGTGCATGGGATGATAATGAGGCGTTGAAATCCGCCATGCAAGGAATGTGCACGGAATTTCGGCCGGGCACTCTGCCCTATCGGTACGAAGCGGAGCTTCACTAGGCTTCAACTGGTCGATCTGCCGAATCGAAGCGGAGTTCACTGAGCCTCTACCGGGCGATATGCCGAAACGGGATTCACTGAGCCTCTACCGGGCTATCTGCCAAAACGGGATTCACTGAGCCTCTACCGGGCTATCTGCCATATGGAGACGAGTTTCCCATTGCTAGGCTGAAGGGAGATTACCTTGGTGTTGCGGCCTGTTTGAAGCACCGGCGAACACTTGCTAGTTCTTCTCAGCTTATATTGAATAAGCGTTGAGGTAAGGGGGTGGCATTGAGGTGACAAAGCTCGCCATGTAGCCCCATGTTTGATCGCCTTTCAATGCGATGCAGGGTTTTTATCCTGCTGGACAAGCGTGCATGGGTTAGATGCAGACTCGCCCGGGTGTATAACGCCATCTCCGGTGTCAGCCATGGTATTGGGCGGAACTCGACCGGTGCCCGGACATCATGCCATCTCCGGACGAGTCCCCCAGTGAAGTGCCATGGGGCCAGGTGCATTATGTTCCTGGTAGGGGGGCGGCGTTGAGGTGACAAAGCTCGCCATGCATCCCCCTGTTGCCGCAGCTAGTGTGATGCAGGGTTTTTATCCTGCTGGACAAGCGTACATGGGTTAGATGTAAACTCACCCGGGTGTATAAAGCCCAAGCCGGTTGAATGTTCTCATGACCGGGGTCAGCCATGGTACTGGGCGGGACTCGACCGGTGCCCGGACATCATGCCATCTCCGGACGAGTCCCCCAGTGAAATGCCATGGTGCCGGGTGGATCCTATTCCCGGAATGTGTTCTGGAGCCGGTTGGATGAGTCGAAACCGGTGGGCGGAACTCGACCGGGCGTCCTGCCATATCGAGACGAGTCCCCCAAAAGAGATGCGACTGGACAGACCTCGACCATTGTCCGGACGCAATGCCATATCCGGACGAGGTCTCCAGTAATATGCGATGAAGAAGCCATGCAGCCGGTTGAATGATCATAACTGCGAACTGCCATGGTGCCGGGCGGACCTCGACCGGGCGTCCAGCCGTATCGAGACGAGGCTTCATACCCGGATGGGAGCTCTCCAAGCGGTTGGACGATCATAACCGCGAGAGAGGTCTTCGAGATATGCAGCGAAGAAGCCATGCAGCCGGTTGAATGATCATAACCGCGAACTGCCATGGTGCCAAGCGGACCTCGACCGGGCGTCTAGCCGTATCGAGACGAGGCTTCATACCCGGATGGGTGCTCTTCAAGCGGTTGGACGATCATAACCGCTAGAGAGGTCTTCGAGATATGCAGCGAAGATTGTCGTGCAAGCGTGGAATCTGGGGAAGTGGGAGGGCCTGACTCCTTGATTCCCGCTCCTACCTTCCTGTCGCCAGCGTGCGGGACAAGTGGCTGACATGCATTTAAGGAGGAAGTCCATCAGTCCCGTCAGCTATGATGGCATGGGGAGGTTACCAATGCTGGGACACGTGCCAGCGTGGGGCGGTCTTGAGATGAAGGGCCTGGATTCGCAGGCGTTTGAGTTGCTCTTATGACTTGTTTTGGAGGGATTTCGATTGCCTAGGGCATTGGTCCCCTCTATAAAAAGGCCTCTTCTGCTCTTCTTTCTGTTGTTGCTTCTTACTTTAGAGAGACTAAGAGAAAAAAGAAATCCGGCGAGCACTCTGAGCCCTTCTTGCCCTACGAGATCTGTTTCTTGAACGCTCCCTACCATTGCGTGCTGCTTTCCCAGGGCCGATTGTCCTCGGTTGAGCATACTAATCGGTAAGTTTGATTTCTTTGCCCCAGCGTTATTCTTGTTTCTGGCTTTGTTGTTTTGCCTTGGGGGGGGGGGGGGGTGGGGGGGGGGGGGGGGGGGGGGGGGAGGATCTCTGCCGCTGACGGAACTGCTTTGCGGCGAACTTGGGGAGAGGCCGTAGAAGGCGTTGTTGTACCCTGTTGCTGACAAGCGCTAGGGTTTTGTGTTCTTCCCCTAGGTTAAGATGCCGTCTTCAGGTTCTGACCGGGTTTCCGAATCGGCTGCCAGAGGTCCCCTCGTGGACGATGCGCAGAGGCTGGACGACTGGCTGAGTTTGGAATCTCCGGAGACCGAAGTTGCTGACTGCTCCGGGAGCAGGGTTTCAACTCCGTCGTCGGCTTCGTCATCCGGGGCTGAACCCTCGGAGACCGAAATACCGCACGGGGTGCGCCTTGCAGATGCTCCGGTTGCGAGCTACACCATCGGCAGTGGGAAGCACGCTGTGGTGTGTGACGAACCGGAGGAGAGCATGACCCCGGAAGAGATTGAAGAGCTGCGGGAAGCGTGGGGCATCCCGGATAACGTTCTGCTACGGCCTTTGAATCCTGGAGAGTCAGCCTGCAACCCGGAAGAAGGTTGGGTTGTCGCGCATCAGGATCAGTTTCGGCATGGACTCTCGTTCCCGCTGCCACACTACGTGCAGTACATGCTCAGCGCTCTGCAAGTGTCGCCCGCGCAGCTTCCCGGACTGCAGTGGAGACGACTACTGAGCCTCGGCTACTTGTACGAGTTCTCCGGGATGAACATCCCCACGGTGAACGAGTTCCGGGCCTTGTACAGGCTGTCGTACTCCCGGAAGCAGGGGTCCCATGGTTGCCTGTCGTTCAACAGCCGGAAGCCTCCACCGATCGTCACCAATATGCCTTCATGGGTAGACAACAGCTGGAGGAAGAAAGTGGTGATGGTGGGCGGGAAGTGGCAGGCGAGGAATAAAATGTACTGTGTTCCTGGCGCCTTCCAACCCATTGGTGACCAGTCGTATGAACTATCCGACCTGGAGCGTGAGAGGATCTCGACCATAACCGGGTGTTGGGACGATCTGGAACGGAGTTCTTACAACTTCATCCGGCGAGAAGTGCTGGAATACTGCCAGCTTGGTCGGGGTCCCGGTGCGTAGGAAGCGCTTGAGCGGTGATACTTTATGCTAGGCTTTTGCAAAATACTAACCGTTTGCTTTCCTTGCAGGTGTGTCTTCTCGGGCGACTATGAAGCCCGAAACCACTCTCTCCATGGACGGGGAAGATCTCCTCAACCAGCTGAAGGAGAAGGCCGAGATCGTCTCGCGGACGTCGGTAAACGACGGGTCCGGCCGGCTCACGACTCGCGCGGAGCCGAGGGCCATGGACGTCGACGAGGACGCCTATGTCTTGAAGCGGGTGAAGACTCATCATGCCGCGGGCCTTCTGGCGCCCGGAAAGGGCAAGAGCACCGGGGGATCCTTAAAGATTCCCGGTGGAGCGAACAAGATCCCCAACCGCCCGGTGTCTGTGCCGCGCGTGGCTAGCGCTGCCCCCGTAAGCGCACGATCTTCTTCTCCGGAGGGCCGGGGAGAGAAACGGAAGGTCGGGGACGTTCCTTCCTCCGTGCTGGTGACGCTGACCGGTGGGTCGGCACGGGAGAACCTGGCCAAACGGTTCAGGATTACCAGCGGTGCGCAGACCAACGCTGCTGGGGAGAATGCTGCTGGGGAGAATGCTGCTGCTGCCGGTCAGCAGAGTAGTCCAGCGCCTGCGGAGGCACCGAGGGGAAGCCCGAGTGGTGCAATCGCTCGGCGAGTGGCGGCGGACTTGGCCGGCCTTGGTCTGGATAGGCCCGGGGTTGCTGGAGCCTTGGCGGGCGGGAATCGTCCAAAATGCAAGGAATCCGTCCTCTGGGTAAATACCGCACGGTACCACTGTACTGCTTGACTAACTTGCTTTGCTTTGCTGCTTGACTAACTCTTCGGTGTTGCGCAGTTGATGTACAGTTTGTACGAACCGGACGCGAGCGAGGGGCTGTCGGAGCTGCAGAGACAGATAACTGTTTTATCCGAGACCCGACAGCACCTGGAGGTGGAGAAGTCTCACTCGGATCGGGAGAAGGCCAGATCGGAGGAGAGGGCCAAGAAGCTGGAGGAGCAGAACCGGGTCCTGGATAAGGAGAGGACCGAACTGAAAGAGCAGAATCGGCTCTTGGAGGAGGAGAGGGCCGCATTGGAGTCCAAGGTGGACGAGCTCCAAGTGGGAGCTGCTGCTCTGCGCGCCGCCTCTGCTGCTCCGGCCGGGGAAGATGACCCGGAACTCTTCGAGCGGGTTGCTCTCAAATACCGTGAGAGCGATCAGTTCCTGGAGTTTCTGGTGAAGGCCAGGGAGGAAGGCATCTCGGATGCGTACACGGAATGGGTAGGGAAGGGATGGTTAGACACTTCCCTGATGTCGACTGCTGCTGAAGGAGATATCCATGAGCAGTCGGACATTCATCAGGAGGCGGTGGAGAATCAGCCGGGTGAAGCGATTCGCTCGGACTTGGACTCTTTTACCAACGGTGCCGAGTCTGCCCGGGCCGAAGTCCATGCCGGAACTGACGTCGACGACGAGGGTACCGCAGGAGAGGCTGGCGGACTGCCTGCCGAAGGCGGAGTCGTAGTTCCTTAGGATTTTCTTGCCCTTTTCCTTGTAATGTTTCCGGATCGGTTATTGCTTGTATACTTGCGTGAATATGAATATACTGGAACTGGCAGAGCCGGTGAAATTTTCTCAAAAGTAGTTTGCATATATATTTGTTTTTACAACGGTTGAACCGTGAACTATGCCAAACTAACCGCTCAGACTAGCGGGTTTCACAAGGACTGGTCATGCTCCCGGTCGGGGTCTGTCCCTCTTTTCCCCACGTACCGTTGGAGCTGGCCGTTATCAATCAAAACCTGTACCGCTTGTCTGAGAGCGTAGCACTTGCTCGTTCGATGAGTAGCCTCATCATGGTACGAGCAGTACTTGCCCGTCTGCGCCGTTGTAAGTTTCCCCTTCGGGAACCTTCTCGGGGGCGGTGGGGGAATGACACTCCCGTTCTCAAGCAGGATATCCTCGTAGGAAGTGGTGAGAGCGGTGAAGACTTCTTGGCTGGCCGGGGGTGGTGCTGGCATGATTGCTAGGGGGCGCTCTTGGCGGAACGGCGCCGGTTTGTGCTCGTTCTGGGGCTTATCAGAGTAGGACCTCTGCTGCCGCTGCGGCCAGTTTCTGTTGTTGGCGTTCCGGCTGGGCCGAGCGGTGCGGTTATCGGTCCGCTGATTGGGCTTGGCTTCCTGGGCGGGCGGGGGGTTCTCTTCCCGGGGATGGTCCTCCTGCTCCTCATCCCGCTTCCTCTTCTGCAGGTGGTGCCCATAGGTCTCATGATCGGCCTGAGCATGCCGGATGGCCATAGCCATCAACTCGTCGTACCCCTGCGGGAGTTCTACCCGGACGGCGTAGGAAAACTTGCCCGCTCGGAGCCCTTGCTTAAACGCCATCTCGGCGATGCCCTTGTCCAGGTTCCGAACTCCGGCCGTAGCCGTCTGCCAGCGGTTGACAAATGTTCTCAGCTCCTCTCCGGGGGCTTGCCTGCAATTGAAGAGGATGGTCGACGTCCAGGCTCCTTCGACCCGGAGAATGAAGCGACCTACGAACCGGTCGGCTAACTGCTCGAACGCCTCGATCGAGTTTGCCGGAAGCTCGTAAAACCAGCTGAGTGCTTCTCCGGACAAAGTTTCCTGGAAGATGTTGCAGCACTGCATCGGAGTATCCCTTGGCGCAGGTTTGGGACCGGAAACTGTCCAGATGCTGGTACGGGCAGCCGGATCCTGAGTAGGTGAGCTTGAGGGACTTCTGGTTGCCAGATCTTCCCGACTCCATGACCCGGTGCGAAAAGGGACCCATGCGCTCATTAAACCGAGCGCCCTCCATCGGCCGCGCGGCTCTTCTCTCGCCGGCCTCCATTTGGGCCTTTAAGTCCGACACGGTGCTGGCCAGCATCCGCAGCGCTCGTGCGGTCGGAGTTTCAGCTTCATCCACTGACGAAACGCTGGGCTGGTGGGAAGTTGTCGCGCTCTTTGGCGGAACTGCGCTGGCTGGCGACTTCTGCCGTACGGGGTCACCGGGTCGATGTCCCGAAGATGGCCCTGCTTCGGCGCGCGGAGGTAGGGTCGGCGGGAGTGTCGCATGTGCCTCGGCCATGGCGTCATTGCGTTGCTGCCCCCTCTCCAGGGCAGCTACCAGGGCAGTATTCACCGCCTCCATCTCTTCGTACCGAGCGTTGGACATAGCTCTGTCCCTATCGCTCTCCTCTTTCAGACGACTGACCTCTGCGGCCATCGCCCGTAGTTCTCCCGCCATACCGCTATGGCCGGGGCTGTACGTGGGGTCTCGGTCCGGGCTCTCCGGGCTCTCGGATAGATCGCTTGAATCATCCGAGAACGTCAAGGCGAAGCCCCGTCGCTCCGGACTGTCTTCCTCCTCTGTCAGGCCTTTACCTCGCAAGCTATCGCGATGGGGATCCGGCACGCCGGATGGTCCCCCGTAGCTTCCTACATCCTGACCGTCGCTCCGGTCGTGGCGCGGCTCCCTCGCAACGGCTGGGGTGGAGGTGAGCGCCTGCCCTACTGCAGGGTGTCCCTCCTCGGTGGTTCCTTTCTCTTGATTCATCTCCGATCTCTTTCTCAACAGTGTTGCTTACACGACTTTTCGTTCAAGCTTCCCACAGACGGCGCCAATTGTTTCTGCTTAAACCCGGGGGTCTAGTAGATACTTGATGAATCCAACTCGATCTCCTGCAATCCTGCTTACTAAGGGGAATACCGGGCTGGCCGGCCTTCACCTCTCCGATGCCTAAGTTAGTATAGTTGGAATGTATATAACTAAGGCACGTATGTAAGCGGGGAGAGAGACGAGTTACCTCATAAAGAAGGTAGTTGGGGCCCATATATAGGTGGTTGGGGGTAAGAACTGGCCTTACTCTTCAATGTGGGACTGGTTCCCTTCTGCTTATACCTTCTGGTGCCCTCTTAGGCAGGCTGGCGCCCCCGGCCCCTGGGTCCCTGGAGGCAGGATAGAGTGCCAGGCCCCGAGGCCGGGTGCTGGTGATCCGGTCCCGACCCTTGGACCGGGCCCTGGTGCGCTTGCTGCGGGTCTGTGGGCCTGCTTTAGCCCCTCTGCGGCTACTGTCAACATATATATATATATATATATATATATATATATATATATGTCGAGTAAGTTATAACTAAAATATGACTTAACCAAAAAAGTTGAATACAATCATATCAACATATCTCATATGTAGATAGAATAAGAAGTTGTGGTAGTAGTGTAGTACCCACATTGGTACATAAGAATAGGTTTATTCATTGAACACTCTATATTCTGCTACATAATAGCTTGAATCCCCCTTCAGTATTATTCCAGAAGATTCGCTAGAGGCGGAGCTACGACCAGGCTTGAAGGGGTCTCGACCCAGTGGCGGACGCAGAAAATTATGTGAGTGGGGGCAAAAAAAAAAAAAAGAGTTTTATTTGCGCGAAGCTCAGTATATATATATATATATATATATTTTAGATTTCAATATAATCTCTACTTTTCTTAAATTTGTGTACGTTTTGAGATTTGTTATCGAAAGTAGTGTAAATGAATGTGATGCCAAGTTCTTGAGGTTCTTAGAAAGACGGAAAGTGGGAGTTTGATTGGAGGACTCATAGCAAGAGTGGTAGTAGGATTAGCCGATTGGAGTATGAGATTAATATAAAGACGATAACTCAAGGAGACTACTGAGCAAAAACTTGTATAATTTTACAGATATTATCAGTTAGTCGAATATTTATGCATATGTCAATAGATTTTTATGTAAATTTCATTGGGCGATAACTCTAGTAGTGACTACATCTAAACCTCTTCCCCTCTCTTTCTCTTATTCTCTATTCAACTATATTATATATTAAACAATCAAGGATTAAAAAAAAATAAAAAATTACCAAATGTCAAAAAATGAGTGCCTCCGCTGGCCCATATGTGTGTCCGCTCTTGTCCCGACCCCTCCCCTCCAAATCTATCAAGGTCGCCGCCTTCCTTCACTACCAAACCGGATTAGAAAGATCAAAGTAGTATATCTGGCTTGACCAAAATCAATGTGGTTTATCAAACCAAACCGCCGCCACTCGTGAGCCTCTGAAAGTGAACAACCAAAATGTCTTGAGCTGCCCTCGTCGTGGTCGGGCCCGACCTGAAATCTCTTTTCCAACAATCAATTGTTGGAAAGCCATATTGACCCAACACTTGAGTCCAGGTTTTATTTGAGAATCTTTGTGAAAAATTTAGAGATCATGGTTGATCGATCTAACTTGTCCGAGAGACTGATGAGGTTGGGAGGTCACAAAAAAGAGGTGGCATTGAAGGGTTAAGAAGCAATGAAACTGGGAGAGAAAGACTCTCCTTAAAGAGCAGGTCATGATCGACCGCCGTTGGAAAACCCCAAGAGGAGGGAGGTTAGGGTTTGGAGAGAGCATTGATTTTATTTTGCTCCCATCTTGATATATACTTTCTCAATTTAACAAATAGAGAAAGAGAAAAACATAAAATTCTAGAGAGAGAGAGGCTCCCTCATCTCTCTAGAGTTTTCAATCTTCCTTTTCCATTGAGAGTCAAGCGTTCAAATAGTCCCCATCTCACTCACCACCATCTCCTCTCCTACCCGTTTGCCTCCATACCCATCCATAACCTTTAACACCCTTTGTGGTGATTTTACTGGCTTTGTCAAGGTCTACACTCTTTGTGGTGATTATACTGGCTTTTGTCCATATCTACACCCTCTTATGATGATTATATTGGCTTTGTCCAGATATACACCCTCTTGTGGCTATGTCTAGGTATGGAGGATCTACACCCTCCTTTTATCTAGTATTTATTTTAATTTCTTGTCAATCTTCTCTAAATTTCTTCCAGTCTAAGATTATCCCTCATTGCTCTTTCCACCCAATATCTCATTCCAACTCATGTCTCTATGATCGATTTTCTAAGTTCAATCATTTTATTTAGATCTCACACCTGTTCACGACCGTACAAATAGCTACTCTATTCATGAAAGAGGTGTTTTGTTTGCATGGTCTTCCCAAGAGAATTGTAACCAAGACCCAATTTCTTTGAGTCACTTCTGGACACACTTCTTTACACTCAGTTATGTAGGAGTCCAGCTATCACTCAGAGGTCAAAGACCGCACTGAGGTGGTAATAAGTTCTCTCAACCATTATCTCAGTTGTTTTGTTGAATATTAGCCGAATTCATTGCATTTCCTGATTCACTAGGCAAAGTATTGGCTCAAAGTACATATTGGTAATGTTGCATGCAGAATTGCACCCTAAACAGAAGTATTGATGTACATTACCAATATTAAGACTATTACTGTAGTCGTTTTCCGTGAGACCATTTGAGTTTTTATACGGGGTTATGATGCCCATTACGGATTCCATATAATAAGCTATAAAATCATCGCACCTACGGAAATTAACCCGGCCTAGATGTTTTGACTTTGTAGCATAAGCAACATAATGATTAATAGTAGATAGTGTCATGACACGTGACCAACGTGTGACACTACAATCAACACCATAAAATATCTAAGGTGTCCGCAAGTTGGTTGAATCAGTCCACTGAATCCTCTTTAGACTCAAATAAGAACATAATGAGAACACGTGTCATTTGCATATGATGGTTTCAATCATAATTTCTTTAACGAATAGGCTTTGAATGATGTGTTGTTATCCATAAAATCACAATGAATGTAAGAAGCACTATATGGTATTAGTTCATATACTTGTGCATTAAATATATCATAATGTCATCTTAGGGGAGCGGTGGAATGTAGGGATTGAACACACGTCTTCAACCCTACATGGATTGTGTCGAAACAATGAGGATAAAATGTTCTTTGGTTGTCCTCAGTTTCGTGTGTGAATCATATTCTTCTGGTATTTGCTTTTTATGAGTGTCTATGGTAATTTCTTTAATGTACGAATCACCAGATTATGAGTAGTTGCTTCAAAGCCAATCTATGTCAGAATTTCAAAAAAAAAAAAATTATCATTTTCTTATGACGTTGGATTCAACAGTTACATATAACCCACTAAGTTGACATATAAACTTCCTTAATACTCGTTTACATCCGCAGTCGTTAGAGGAAATGCAAAAGAACTCAAATGAATTCTCACTTGTGTCTTTATATATAAACATCGTGACATAAATTTTTTTAAAATGTGGGAAAAAAAAAAATCAATTTTCTCTTGTAGCATAAATTGTCAATTTGACATATGCTCAATATATATATATCGAAACGTAACCCAAGTTCTTTAAAGTAACTCGATGAGGATTGCAATAAAAGGTATGGTAATTTCAGGAAGGCAAGTGTCTTATGAATCTCATAGGAACAGATATACCGATCTTTATTACTTTTATTATATCTATTGATATAGTACTACTGTTCTTCAGTACTATTATATTATTTTGTGATATATTAGTACAGTTATCCTTCATTACTATTATTCTAGGGATTATATGGTGTATTTTTTTACACATAGTTCTTTATGTGATGCCCATATTATGTTGTTTTATTTTATGCAATACTTTGTAAAGTTAGATGCATAAAATTGAATTATGTATATTATTATAAATAAAATTTGAATAATCTCAATTCATTGAGAGAAAATTCAAAAAAAAAAAAACATTAACATGCCAACGATTACATTCAGTCTTGTCCAATTTATAAATAGAAACTTTAAGACCGAAAGTCTAATTAATTAGGTAGAAGGCGTGATAGCCTTTACAAGGATATCTTAGAAATTTCATAATCATTGCTTTTAACGCAATCAAGAAGTTATCCATGTTGAAAAATTTGCAAGATATAAAAATTAGATTTAAAGACCAAGATTTGTAATGGTCATATTTTTCATGCTTCATGAAAATGTTTTATCACAGTAGTGGGTTTGTCCATTTTTCTTTATATTACAATGCTCATAAAATTGAATTATCATGGCAATGCTCATACTAAATAACATGTTAAATATAACAATTATTTAACAGTAATAAAATGAACATATAACGCTCTAAATCTAACATTCAAATAAATATTAATGAGATTTAATAAGGGCATTATATCATAGAATAATTTAAACGAGCTTTCATATGATATAATTTAAACGATAATTAACAAAAGCAGCGAAATTCTTACTGTCAATTTGCCAAATAAACTGCATATAAAGCGATTGCTCGATCTCGATTCCATATTCTTCCTCGCATTATAATTAATACGTCAAATTGTTGTGGAGTCTTTTTGATTAAGCATGACTAGGCCGAATTCCACCTAAAACTGAGAGAAATTCGTGTGTGATTCAGACTGCATGAAGATCAAAATGGCTTAGCAACATGAGGCATGGCGTGGGAGCTGGAAACGCACTGCAGTGATGAGAATTGCGGGGTTTTCTGGGTTTCTGTATTTTCTGGAACATATTGAATGTTTGTGGGAAAAGAAGGTTGTGAGCTTGGTTTGGTGCTTGAATGCTTGAGGCTTGATGGTTGATTTTAAGGATGATAGATTGGGTTTCTAGGGTTTGAGAAAGGGGAAATTGGGGGTTTTGCTTGGATTGCATGAAAAGGCTTGAATGCTTGAAGGCTTTTGGTGTACTGTTGGACGATTGCTGGCTAGTTGCTGGATCCCCCCACTTTCGATCTCAGGAACCCCTTTTTATAGGCGCAGGGTTGAGGTTTAGGGGAACTCAAATACCTCTAACCTATTGGATAAACTATTTCCCCTTCAATCTCACCCTTGATTTCTGCAGGAGAATGGGAAAAAGATGATTTGCTTGAGGTGGATTCCCTAGACAGAAGAAGGCTGTTGCAGGGGCTGCTGCAGGGTTTTATACTGATTTCTATGGCAGACTGCCCGATGTCATGAAATCCGGAAGGAAGAGTTGGGGAGAGATTCGGGATCGTTGTCTGTTGGTTTGAGGGAGAAGGAGAAGCCTATTAACTGGTTTGAAGGCTCTTCTTGGTGAGATGGGGATGACGAGGGATTTTGTTTTTGTTTGGGTGCTGCAGGGAAGAAGCAGAGCTGCTGGGTATATGGTTACAGCGAGGAAGAAGGAGGAAAAAAGGTTAAAGCGGGGAGAGAGGAGAAATGGTTTGGGTTTTGTTAAATGTGATATTGGGCTTTAGGTTTTAGAGGAAAGAGAGAGGCTGGCCCATCCCCATATTTTCGTGTATGTTCACTATTCATTCATCAATCTAACTCGTTGAGCTTGGATTTCAGGCCCACGACTGAAATCACCGACGATATTAAATCGACGAATGAGCATGTGCGTTTCCGTAACCTACCACACCACACCCACATCTGTAAGCCCCAAGAACGCGTGCATGTGGCTTGGGCTCACATCAAAAGCGTGTTTGCTTGGCGTGCTATAGCCGAGTAATGAACATAAAATGCTTCTAAAACTACAGGATTTTATATAATTACGTGAATATGCATGGTTTTCATTGCGTAACAGCATGGTAACTAATTGTATGATTTTTCAGGTATCAACATTAGCCCCCATGATTATGTGGGCTGCATGAAGCATGAAGTGGGCCGCATGATCATAATCCACAGAGAAAAATCAGCCCATCCCAATTATCATTTGGGAATTTTAGCCTGCAAGTTCTTCCTGCTTGAGGAGTCAAACTGCAGTGAAGGAGATATTGCCGTCTCCTTCTTTCTTTTTCGTCCATCAACAATCAGTTGCAGGGACTAAAATCTTGCATCAAGTCTTCAATTATTTTGGGCTCCAGGTATTACTGCATTCTGTATCTTTATTATTTTCGTCTGCCTCTTTTCTTTTGTTTCAGCTCTCAATTCGTATTTTTTTCTGCAGGGATTGTCTGGTGCTGGGCATGGCTTGAACATCAATACCAATTCCTTGGGGTGAGTTTCTTCAGTTACTGCAGGAGAACGGAGGTTTCCTAGAATTTTTTCATGTTCCCCCTTTCTACTGCAGAGATTTGCGATTCTTCTCCACTGCAGGGGACTAACTGCATTCAGTCCCTTTGTATCTTCTTCAGTTGGTAGTGTTATTGCAATGATTTCCGCCATCTCAGGTTTTTATGAACACTTCGGATTGGGTACTCTAATCATTGGGTCTTGGATTGATGACGCACTTGACCAAACATACATAAGCGTTTTGGGATTCTTTGCTTGCTGTACTCACAAATGCAATCTCCTCTCCTTTTTTTTTTGTTGGGATGGGCTGCTTTTCTCAGAAGCTGGAGGAGTACAAATCTTACTTCCCTGGAGGAGCTGTAGGGTACGAATCTTACTTCCCTGGAGGAGCTCCTAGAGGTGATGACATTGTTTTTGCTTAGTGTAAGCTTGTTTAGGCATCTACGTGTTTCTCTTGGTCGTGGATCTGCTTGCCTTGAGCATGAGGCATGAGCATGAGCTTGGCATAAGCGTGTGCTTGGCATGAGCATAATCTTGTCATGAGCCTGACGGCATGGTGTGTAAGCTTGTTCCCAGGTAACAGTCTTCTGCTAGAAACATGTCACGAATTGATTTATCTTGCTGCCGTGAGGGCTGAATTAAAGGAACAAGCATGTTTATGCTTTGAAATTGAGATTTTGTGTTTAGACCATGACATAACCAGAATATCAAAATGGTAATACTTGATATGAAGAATGGGCAGTGAATTTCGTGATAGATTGGATATGTAACGGCCCGGTATTAAAAACGTATGGCTTCAGGCCTTAGAAGAATAATAGAGTGACTGATGAGAAGAGAAGTTAGATTAAAAATAAAGCAGTATTAGCATGGAGCATGTTTGATAGCATTGGATTGACACTATGACATGAGATTAAAGAAAGTTTTGACCATAAGAGAGATGATAATTAGAGTTGATAATGAAACTACATATAGCAGCTTGGAAACCGACTTTTTAGAAAAGCTTGAAATATGAATTATCTGGACATATTGGCAATAAGAACGAAACAAAGGGCTCTTGATATGGAAGAAGGTATGTGGCGCGAGAGCTGGAAGCATGAGTTGCAAAAAGATGAGATGCTTGCTGCAGGGTAATGGTGTCATCTGATGTAATGAAGTAATTTAGTGTTTGATGATGGTGGCTAGGTTTAGAATGCTCAGCTTGTTGCTTGAGGCTTGCTTGAGGGATGCATCATTGGGAGGCTTTGAGGTATGATGCATGGAGGTTGTATTGTTGCTGTGTGGATCTTTTCTGCTGCTAGTAGTTGTGTTTTCTCTATGGTATATGACATAAGTCGTGGAATATGGGAAACTACATGCCTGGGCTGGACTATTGGTATATGCTCTAGCATAACTGCAAGCATAACACTCTAGTTGACATTAAAACTGAGGCTACTGCGTAGGAGGTTTTTCTTGCTGTAGGGAATTATGCTTGTTGCAGGAGTGAAACTGTAGGCAGAGCATCAATTAATTTGGTTTGAGAAAGACTTGAGAAAGAAATGGGATAGTGCTTGAGTTTGTAGCCAGGATTGGTTGGATATAGAGTTAAGTAATGTTTATTGACGCGTTTGTTGCAACTAATGGAGTTCGAGAAATAGAATAGTCGTTGTAGTGGAAGTTCTAGTTGTGGCAAAATGTTTTCAATGGGGTACTGGAAGTGTGAGGCAGGATTAGAAGCTGCGGGGCTGATAGCCTGGGTTCAAGATCTTGGCATTTGATCCGATATAGAAAGGGTTGGCCCCCTTGATTATGTAGGTTATGCAATGACTATGAAATATACTACATAATCAATAAGAGGGTAACTCAAGAGAGCATGATGAAGGCTAAGTGTATAGAAGAATAAGGCATGATAGCCGCATAAGCACTTGAAGTATTGGCGTGATTAGACTTCCTTTGCCTAGCTTTACATATGCTTGTTGCTTAATTATGTATCGGCATGTGTAGAATGAGAGTATTCATATGCTACTAATGCTAGACTTGAATTCGCTTATGGAAACTATACTTGGGCATGTTTTAAGCATGTGCATTTCTAGTTTGGCCTGAGGTTGCCATTAATTTTTTGACAAAACCAATGGGGAAGTGTATGGGATTTGAGTGAAATTATAGCTTAAGCGTGGCATGACCCTATTTAGTCTCAGATAGATACGCGACCGTGTCAAAGTGTTGGATAGTAAGTGCTTGGCATGAGCTCGGATAGGGCTTGGCGTGCCATGAATTCGCTTGGTAGTGTGTTTCGCTTGGCGCGGGGTATGCATGATGGTAGAATGCATGAAGAGTGGTGCATTTCTCAAACATTTTGAACGATTGAGAATGACTGGGCTTGTAATATAGTGCATTTTTTTTATCTGAGCATTTGCTTTTGTTGCCTATGAATGCTTGAGTCTTAGCATGTGTTTTGATTTTTTGCATGGTGATTTATTGCTTTGTAGGCTGACAATTTAACGGAGGGACCTGTTGCGAGTGCTAATTCCTGTGAGAATAGCGATGAAAAGTAGGTATATAGCATGTGCTTTTGCTTGAGCATTTGCTTTAGATGCACTGCTCATTTAGCCCCC
Organism: Potentilla sterilis; assembly: GCA_963682095.1. Taxonomy (NCBI): domain Eukaryota; kingdom Viridiplantae; phylum Streptophyta; class Magnoliopsida; order Rosales; family Rosaceae; genus Potentilla; species Potentilla sterilis. The sequence goes on from OY821764.1 coordinate 18,163,463, forward strand.
ATGATTATGTGAAGCATGTTAGTCCCCCAGGATTACTAGAGAAGAGTGATTTACATAATCAAGAGTTGGGCGACTGTGACTTATTGCGTTTCCTCTATTCTATTTAGCATTCTTCTTTGTATGAAGCTCATCAGGATGTCGAAATTAACTCTTCGGCGAGGAATTTTACTGTGGATGTTGATCATGAGAGTGAGCAGGTAAGGTCTTGGATTGATGATGCACTTGACCAAACATACACAAGCATTTTGGGATTCTTTGCGTACTATATTCACATATGTAAACTTCTCCCCTTCTTTTTTTTTAGGACGGGCCGCTTTTGTTAGAAACTGGAGGAGCTGCAGGGCGTGAATCTTACTTCCCTGGAGCAGTTCCTGGAAGTGATGGGATTGCTATTGCAGGTTTGGCTGGCATTGACTCCTTGGTGAAAGACTTTTTGCTTGGTTGAATTTTGTTTGCATGTCCCCAGTGGAGTCGCCAAATATTGCGGGGGCTTTTTGATTAAGCATGACTAGGCCGAATTCCGCCCAAAAGTGGGAGAAATTCGTGTGTGATTCAGACTGCATGAAGATCAAAAGGGCTTAGCAGCATGAGGCATGGCGTGGGAGCTAGAAACACACTGCGGTGATGAGAATTGCGGGGTTTTCTGGGTTTCTGTATTTTCCAGAACAGATTGAATGTTTGTGTGCTTGAGGCTTGATGGCTTAATGGAGTAATGATGCTTGTAGCTTGATGGAATAAGGATTTCTTGATCTAATGAATTTAGCTTGATGGATGAGCACATATTCTGAGAAGGAGGCCAGATGATCATCATTGCATAGTATGCTCCTCTGGCTTGCTGCGCGTTTTTCCTTTTTGGTTATATGCATGCTGGTTTAGAAGGCTGTTGCAGGGAGACTCACCAAAAATCAGTTCATCGGTTGCAAAATGAGCTTGGCCTTCAACAACCACTACAGGTTGACTTATGTATTAGGCTTGGTGATGATATTAGCTCAAATAGCGTGCTTTGTATATTAGAATCTTCTCGGTTGCATAAAGCTTGTAGCATAGAATTTTGGCTTTGAATCAACTGAATTTGTGTTTTTTTTTTTAAAAAAAAACACTTGATGCATTGGGCTTGCAATAGAGATTTTGATTATAAACATATCTGGTTGTGAATCGAATTTGTGTACTTGGGATACTGCAGTGAAAGTTTGAACTTCGTGGCAGATGGCATCATACCTATTTAGGTATAAAATTGAGGTTTTGGCTACTGTGTGGCACAATCTATTTTGGTATGATAAGGCTTGTAGCAATGGCATGGTTATGAATTATGACAATGGGAATGAAAGATTTGGCTAAAGCAATTTCTTTCAGGACTTGTAGATTGCAGTAAAGCATGTACACTGTTAGAATGCAGTAAAGCATGAACACTGCTAAATTGCAGCAAAGCATGAACACTGCTAGATTTGTAACAAAGCATGAACACTGCTAAAACACAGTAAAGCACGAACATATCACTTTTTAGCCCCCAAGTTCATGAGCATCAATACATATATAGGTTGAATATAACCCAAGTTTATGCAACATGCTTGACGCACACCAGCGTTATCGCAAGAATTGCATCCCTTAACTTCTTTGCACGGCATCAGATGCTGTTGTGGACCATAGTTGCGAGTATTTTGCAGCAGTGGTTTTCCTTCCCTTATGAGCATAACACACTTGTCCGTTTCTTCTGTATTTTCGACGATCATCTACTGCAGTGTATTGCTAGCATGGTGACTGTGCATAACATGAATTTGAGGTACAGAGCCCACAACAGCCCACACAAATATAATTATTATTTCTGCAGCATAGCACTGAGATCCATGTTCCTCAGACACGCGCATGAGTGCTTCCGCAGCTGCTTGCCTGGCTTGCAGACCGTAGTCCAGTTGATCAAACAAGGACTTGAACTTTGGGTTTTGCTAGAGCACTTGTGTGCAGCGGTAGGCCTACAGTGACATAATAGGCCTGGTTTGTTTCCCCGCGGCTCCAAGTGCTGCTTGCCCCAATGCGAGGTGGCTTCTGATCTGTTTCCCTGTACTGAAAAGCAGCCCCCAAGTTTTTTTCCATGTGCAAGGGTGCTTGTGGAACAATAGGCCTGCAGCTTCTGCTACTGTGTTGCTCCACTTCATCATCTATTTCAGTGACATAATAAGCATGGCTTGTCCATATAGCATGAGCTGTTGATTAAAACTACAGCTGCAGGGTCTTTTAAAATTATGAGATTCATCGAGCACAAGTGCATATGCAGTAGAAATAATATTTGCTTGTAAGGTATGAATCTCCTTAATCGCATACAGCATGATGTTAGCTCTTGAATCTCCTAAGCCATACAATAAGCCTGGATTATCTCCTCATGGCAAGTGCTGCTTGCACTAATGCAGGGTGCACTACCAGAAAAAAGGGTTTTCCCGACGAAAGAAAAAAACGGCCGACAAATTTAAATTTTCGTCGGTAATTCTAAGGAATAGCCGACGATTTTATTTTTCGTCGGTAAAAAAAAAAAATCGTCGGCCATAGTTTAACCATGGCCGACGAAGCAGTTTTGTCGTTGGTATTTTCAAAAAATCGTCGGCTATATTCATATTTCAGTCAACGATTTGTATTTTCGTCGGCCTTTCTCCGAAACATTCGCCGACGAAAATTGTTGGAAGTATGGCCGACGAAATTGACAATTTCGTCGGCTATAAGTCTATATATTTTCAGATCTGGGCAGCAGCTGCTCATTTCAAAAAAAAAGGGGGAAACGGGAGAAAGAGTGAAAAATCGGTGGGTGTTGCTGAAATCCGTACTCTCTTACATTGTGGAGCTATATATAGGTATGTATATGTTGATTTTGAGTTTAAATTAGTTGATGAGTTGATTTTGAGTTTTAGTGATTTTTTGTTTTGTTGTTGTTTTAGTGTTAGAATGTATGTATATATGTTGATTTTGAGTTTTAGTCGAGTTGATTTTGAGTTTTAGTTTAATTATGTGTTTTAATTTGATGTTATTTTAATTAGTGTTAAAATATATATATAGATATATATATATATATATATATATATATATATATGTTAATTAATAGTTGTTGATAGTGTAAATAACTTAAATAATGGTTGATATATATATAGTGTAACTTAAATAATGGTTGTTAATGGTATATATATATGAGTTGATGTTTGTTTCTGCACAAACCCGTAGGCCTGGCAGAACCACAATAGTAAAGATAGAACATGAACACAACGATATATAGTGGTTCACCGTGCCATCGGAGGACACGGCTACGTCCACTTGGAATCCACTACGACCGGCCAATAGGCCATCGGGTTACAAGGGTGGAATGCCTTGGATCCAAGATCAAAATGATCCTTAACACTAAGGGGGAAGCCTCCTATTTATAAGGAAGGAAGGCTCCCTCCTTTACAATGTTTCAAATGTGGGATGCTTATTACACTATTACATAATTCCCTACTCACGAAACTACTTCAGGCTCCCGGTGGCACGGCTTCCGAGTGCGGCACCGGTGATGTGGAACAATGGAGATGTAGCCGGGGTGCTGGTCTACTCGCTGGATGTCGGAAGTAGGACCCCTGATGCCGGTTGCACGGTCCACGAGGTCGCCGGATGTGCTTGGCGGTGCACCATATATACTGTCAACAAGTCCACCAAGTTCCCGAGTAAGAGTGCAATCTTACTTGGGGAGTTAATCATCATGTGCCGCCAAGCGTAGGTGGTGACCGAGTCACCCCTACTACCACCAGTCCCCCAAGTCCCTAAGTGAGATTGGGCTTTTGCCGGGCGTTCGAATGTCGAGTCCCCTAAGTTCGTGGTGGAGATGTGACTTGGGCGGGAGTGATGAGGTGCCGGGCTCTGGAGCGGCGGTGGGTGCCCAAGGAGGATCCGGGTTTGACCGGCGCTGAAGCCTGACCGAGCAGAGCCGCTGCTGAACAGTACCGGGCCTGCTGAATCCGGGGTGACCCGCTGGGTGGGGTAACCCGCTGGATAGGACCGGGCCGGCTGCTGAATCCGGGGTGACCCGCTGGCTGGGGTGACCCGCCTGATAGGACCGGGCCGGCTGCTGAATCCGGGGTGACCCGCTGGCTGGGGTGACCCGCCGGATAGGACCGGTCCGGCTGCTGAATCCGGGGTGACCCGCTTGAGGGGACCGGTCCGGCTGCTAAATCCGGGGTGACCCGCTTGAGGGGGTGACCCGCTGGAGGGGACCGGTCCGGCTGAATCCGGGGTGACCCGCCGGAGGGGGTGACCTGCCGGATAGGACCGGGCCGGCTGCTGAATCCGGGGTGACCCGCTGGAGGGGGTGACCCGCCGGATAGGACCGGTCGGCTGAATCTGGGGTGACCCGCTGGAGGGGGTGACCCGCCGGATAGGACCGGGCCGGCTGCTGAATCCGGGGTGACCCGCCGGAGGGGGTGACCCGCTGGAGGGGACCGGTCCGGCTGAATCCGGGGTGACCCGCTGGAGGGGGTGACCCGCTGGATAGGACCGGGCCGGCTGCTGAATCCGGGGTGACCCGCTGGAGGGGACCGGTCAGGTGAATCCGGGGTGACCCGCCGGATAGGACCGGTCCGTGAGCGGCCGAGGCTCTGGCGCAGCGGTGAGGAACCGGGGCAGTCGGTAACCGGAGAGATGCCATGGAGCCTGTGGAGATGGCGTTACCGTAACGCGATGCATACTGATGCGCACACTGAGATGCGATGTATTGGAATGCGTGCACCGTAGTGCGATACATTGTAATGCGATGCATACCGATGCACAATGATGGCGATGCATTGATGCGATGCATTCTGATATGATCGTGAATGTGGAGCGGGTTGAAACCCGAATGGATGCATGTGATGATGTGAGGACTCGACCGGTGGACTGCCATGTCGGAACGAGTCCCTCAGTACAGTTGCTGCCAACGGCAGGTCAGTAGTAGCCCGGTGACTCGGCCGAGCTTGTGCTGGAATAAGCGTGGGGTAAGACTACTAGCCTGCGGGGAGGCCTGTTGGTGCGTGGAATAAGCCAACAGGTACCCCGGAGAGTGTTGTGGCTATGTTGAAGCGCCGGTTAACACTTGCTAGTTCTTCTCAGCTTGTGTTGAATAAGCGTTGAGGTAATGTGCAGGTTTGTTAGCCTGCGGGGAGACTTGTTCTGTGTCAGAAAAACAATCTGCCCGGTGGAGTGGCGTTGAGATAACGAGTCTCGCCAAGTATCCCCAAATGTATCACAGTTCAGTGTGATACAGGGTTTTTATCCTGCTGGACAAGAGTACATGTGTTAGATGTAAACTCGCCCGGGTTTATAAAGCCCATGCGTTTGGAAGCCTTGAGTTGTTGCTGGCTCGTCCCCGGTTGCATGTTACATAACCGGTGGAATGCCATGGAGCCGGTTGGATATTACATAACTGGTGGAATGCCATGGAGCCGGTTGGATATTACATAACCGGTGAGATAGCGCTGTTGTAATGCGATGCATAATGATACGGGCAGCACTGAGGAGCGCATAATGACATGCGTGCAATGATGCATACTGATATGCGATGCATTGCAATGTTGAGATGATCAACTGATGCATAATGATATGAGCAGCACTGATAAGCGCATAATGACATGCGTGCAACGATGCATACTGATATGCGATGCATTGCAATGCTGAGATGATCAACTTATGCATAATGATATGAGCATCACTGATAAGCGCATAATGACATGCGTGCAACGATGCATACTGATATGCGATGCATTGCAATGCTAAGATGATCAACTGATGCATAATGATATGAGTTCGTGTTTTTACCACATGTCTAATTATCAATATTTCCCAACAGATTATGCACAGGTGAAGCATGCGTTGAGTAATAATAAATAAGTTAGAATACTTAGCTTTAGAGAAAGCTGCCAGGTGTTGGAATAGCATGCGGGAATGATTCCTGGGTTGCCCGGTGAATGTCTATGGGTGTAGAGAGCAGCTTGATTTTGCTGTCTGGAGCAGTGGGTGTCCAGAGAAGGTCGCTGGGTGCCAAGAGAAGATTGCTGCAGCCCAAACTGCTGGAAGCAGACCCGGTCCGGCCCAAGATGTTGAATCTGTGCTGTGATGCGACCCGGCCCATCTCAGCCTTTGACTGGGTCAGGCCTTTTGAATCTCTTTCTTCCCGCCAATTCTCTTTTTTCTTCTGCTGCTGTTTTTCTTTCTCTTCTCGGCCGGCGTATCTCTCGGCCGGGGTTCTTTTCGGCCGGTGGCTCTCTCGGCCGGCATGCTCCTCGGCCTGTACCTCTCTCGTCCGGCTGTCGCGTCTGGGCGTCTCCATCTCTCTCTCGTCCGGCTGACTCGTCCGGGGTTCCTCATTTCTCTAGGCCGGGAACACCCGTCCGGCCTGGTCCATGCCCGAAGACGAGCGGAGGATGGTATGCTGGACCGGACGGAGACTGCATCGGAGCTCACCGTGCCCGGAGCCTCGCACGGGTTGACCACGCCGGATAGGAGAGCAGCTTCCGGCAGCGGAGAGGTGAGCCAGGGACGACCCGAACCGGAGGTGAATACCGCTCAGACCGGAGGGGAGGAGTTGGATGACTGCACCGCACCGGAGAAGAGGGAGATGACCACATCGGAGGGGAGCTGACTCGTACTGGCCGAAGACGCTGCCATCGGTGCCCGGAGACAGAGACGGCCCACAACGCGAGGACACCGGAGCTCACCGGAGTCGATCCGCACCGCACCAGACCGGAGAGGAACCGGAGAGGAGGACGACCAGAGAGGAATCAGTGGGAGAGGCGGTTGCACGGGCGCCGGTGCGGAACCGGGGCTGCGCGGAGACGACGGTTGACCGGGTCTGTTGGAGCGTTGACCGGTTTGACCGGGCCTGCTGACTCGTGATGGGCAGGTCAGCTGGGCAGGTTAGCTGTTGGCATGGCCTGGGCTGCCTGCTGGTACGGGTCGGGCAGGATTGATGGCCTGTTGATTATTTGGGACTTGTTGTCCGGGCAGTAGCTTGCCGGCAGAGCAACACAGCTTTTTGTAAGCCTTCCCACAGACGGCGCCAATTGTTTCTGCACAAACCCGTAGGCCTGGCAGAACCACAATAGTAAAGATAGAACATGAACACAACGATATATAGTGGTTCACCGTGCCATCGGAGGGCACGGCTACGTCCACTTGGAATCCACTACGACCGGCCAATAGGCCATCGGGTTACAAGGGTGGAATGCCTTGGATCCAAGATCAAAAGGATCCTTAACACTAAGGGGGAAGCCTCCTATTTATAAGGAAGGAAGGCTCCCTCCTTTACAATGTTTCCAATGTGGGATGCTTATTATACTATTACATAATTCCCTACTCACGAAGCTACTTCAGGCTCCCGGTGGCACGGCTTCCGAGTGCGACACCGGTGATGTGGAACAATAGAGATGTAGCCGAGGTGCTGGTCTACTCGCTAGATGTCGGAAGTAGGACCCCTGATGCCGGTTGCACGGTCCACGAGGTCGCCGGATGTGCTTGGCGGTGCACCATATATACTGTCAACAATGTTGATAATAATATATATTGTAATGTAATTAATTATTAAAGATTTATATATATATATAGGTGTTAATTAATTTCTTATTAATTACAGATATACATATATATTATTATCAGGCTATATATGGATCGGGATAAGAGTTGGATTTCGCTTCCAAGGCATGACCGACGATACACTACAGGAGTTGTGGATTTTTTGCAGTTCGTCGAGGAAAATGCAAACGGGAATGAATACCATTATTGCCCGTGCAAGAAATGTAAGTGTCGCAGTGATATGTGTCGATTTCCGATTAGGACAGTATGGGAGCACCTAAAGAGTAATGGGTTTTGACCGAAGTACAAACGTTGGATATATCACGGTGAGCCATCATTAGATGGATCGCATGATCATGAGCAGTTTTTTTAGGCGGGCAGTAGTAGTACATCCAACGATCCAACAATGGCATTCATCAACGACGTGTTTCCTTTTGAAAGCGGTGTACGTGGGGAACAATATATGCATGACCCGGTGCAGCCCTTCCCACAAGTTGTCCACACTGCTGCCTTTGACAAGTACAACAAACTGATTGCATTGCAACAGACCCCTGTGTCTTCAAGTTCTGAGAAGACAGTTCTTCAAAGTGTGATGGAGGTAATGAGGATTAAAGTCGAGACAAAATCGAGCATTAGGCAAGTGGATGAATATCTACAGTACACTTCTTCTTTGTTGGAGGAGGGTCATCGTAATCCTACCAATCACCGTAAGGTCCGAAGTATCCTCAAAGATCTAGGGCTTTCCTACATTAAGATCCATGCATGCGCATTTGACTGCGTTCTCTTCTGGGGTAAAGATGCAGAAGGGAATGACCTTGCTAGCCTTGATGCATGTCCGATATGTCAGTCTGACCGATATAAGTTGACGGGAGCAGGCAATAGGAAACCTGTGAAAGTGCTTCGGTATTTTCCGTTGAGAGATAGGCTTGAGCGGTTGTATATGTCAGAAACCACCGCAAAAGCTATGAGATGGCACGGTGAGCGGGACGCGGGAGACGCAGATATCATGACACACATCTCTGACGGAGCGGCTTGGAAGCATATAAACAATGAGTTTCCTCATTTTGCGTCAGATGTCAGAAACGTCAGGCTCGGGCTCTTAACCGACGGGTTCAACCCTTTCGGCACCATGAGTCTTTCATACAGTATATGGCCGGTGGTTTTGGTACCTTACAACCTTCCTCTGTGGATGTGCATGAAGAAGGAATATAATATGTTGACGTTGTTGATTCCGGGGCCTGGTTACCCAGGGAAATGTCTCGATGTGTATATGAGACCATTGATTGAAGAGCTTAAGGTATTGTGGGACGTTGGTCATCCCACTTTTGACAAGTACAAGGAGGAGACGTTCCAGATGCATGCCATGGTTATTGGTACCATCAGTGATTTTCCTGCTTATGGGATGTTGTCGGGCAGCGTTGTTAGGGGATACAAGGCTTGTCCAGAGTGCCTCAGCGATTATGGGAGCACCCCTCATTGCAACAAGATATGCAGAATGGGTCATCGTGTGTTCCTTCTGGCGGATCACCACTGGCGTTACGAGTCCGCCGCATTTGATGGAACCGAAGAACACGGTGGTCCTCCCAGAAGATGGACGGGAAGAGAAATTTTAGCAGTGCTTAATGAGTACGATTTTGGGCCCCTCAGCAATCATCCCGATATTGTAGCGGAAATACCTGAAAGACCTGAGGAGTACAAATTCTGGACACATAAGAGCATATTGTGGGAACTCCCGTACTGGTGTGAGTTGCTGATCCGTCACTTCCTAGACGTTATGCACATAGAAAAAAAATGTTTCTGAAAGTGTGGTGGGCACAACGCTGAACTTGGAGGGGAAGACGAAAGACGGTCCTAAGGCTCGCATTGATCTGCAAAACATGAATATCAGAAAACAACTATGATTGAAACAAGGGAAGAGAAAAATGCCTCAAGCTCCTTACACCGTCAAGCCTGAGCATAAATCAGAAATTTTCCATTGGATAAGTCGGGCCAAGTATCGTTCAGGCTTTGCTGGAAATATAGCCAAGTGTGTGAACAGACAATTCAACAATCTTTACGGGTTGAAAAATCATGACAACCATATCCTGCTACAACGTCTCTTCCCTGTTTTCATTCGACCGTTCCTTCCCCGTCACATTATGGAGCCGTTAGTAGCGTTGGCAAGATATTTCCAGAAGGTATGCACACAGGAAGTGAGAAAATCTGACCTCCGGGAAATGCAACAAGACATCGTTCATATCATGTGTAAATTTGAGATGATATTTCCTCCAAATTTTTTCGACATCATGCCTCACCTCATGATCCATCTTCCTCGGCAGTTGTTGCTTACCGGTCCTGTGCACTTCACTTGGATGTATCCGATGGAAAGGTACGTATTTTACACCTTATGTTAATTTCCTCATCAATATATGTGATTTAGTATTAATGTATTATCATAACACTTTAAAAACTTCATTTATAGGCAACTTGGACAATACGGTGATTTTGTCCAAAACAGATCCGCACCTGAAGGATGTATAGCTGAAGCATATATTGCGCACGAGTGCGTCACCTACATGAAGCTGTATTTAGGAGCGTTACAGGAAAACATACCGGAAGATGTACCTTCACAGTTCAATCTTTCCATACTCTCCGATGATATTGTACTCAGTGGAAACATGCCAGTTTCCTACAAGTTGAAAGATTATGAGGTAGCCATTGCACATTGGTGGGTACTAATTAACTGTCCAGAAGTTCAGTTTTGGAAGAACATGCATCTAAACTGTGACCAAATAGGAGGTGATCTCGATTACCACAACCGGACATTCGCAGAGTATTTCAGCCGCTGGGTACGTAACTTTAACACTATTCTATACGTATTTATATATTATTGTGTATAATTATTCATATTTATAGTTGATATATTCTGATGGTTGCAGATGGACCTTATTATAAATGATAATCACCCTAATTGGTCGCACGAACTCAGACTTCTGGCGATGAAGCCGGTCTATTCCAAAGTTCATGCGACGTGCAAGGTGAATGGTGTGTTATTTCGATGTGAAGAGAGAGAGACCTCAGACTGAAAACACAAAATTCAGGGGTTATGGCACATGGTGGGGATGATGGTGTTGACTATTACGGTGTTCTCCATTCAGTTGTGGAACTGCATTATGGGGAAGCATGAAAGTGCACCTTTTCAAGTGTAGATGGTTTGACACACGGCCGCAGAGCATGAAAACCGATCAATACGGCATAACTTCTGTGAACACTAGTACATCATGGTATGAGGACAACCCGTTCGTTTTAGCCACATGGGTGAAACAAGTGTTTTATCTTGATGATCTCGCCAAGGGTGACCCGTGGAAAGTAGTCAACACTATCCACCATCGCAACATTTACCGGGCGTCTACTCTTGGAGTGACTGAAGAGAACGAGGAAGGGGGCACCGCGTATCAAGAGCCCAACTCAAACGGTATTCCTGACTCCTCTTTTATTCGCCTAGACACGCCTGTGCGAATTCGACGTGAAGAGCCACTGCTTGTTGATGTTGATCCAAATGAAGAAACTAACGAGGACTCTAGTGGTGAAGAACGACATAGATCGATTACCCCTATCGAGCAATTCAGAAACCGAAGAAGACTCATCCGATGATTCCGATTACAATCCGACGGATTAAGTAATTTAGATCATGTAATCCTTTCATTTGTAATCCACTCATTTCTAATGAACGGGCGTGGGGATGAGCCTCCCAGCATAGGCTGGGTTCCAAACCCCTTAAAAAAAATTTGTAATATGTTGACTGCTGGGTTTCCGGTTTTTTTATGTTCAATTTTGGTTATATATGAACATGACATAGGAATACGAGAGGTGTAACACCACTGATTATTTTATTTTTTTCAAAGAATAGCCGACGAAATATGCATTATTTCGTCGGCTATACTAATAATAGCCGACGAAAAATGCGTGATTTCGTCGGCCATAACTATATTGAAAAATACATATTTTATTTTTAGACAGAAAACGACAAAAGAATAGCCGACGAGTACTAGGTTTGATTTCGTCGGCTATGATTAAAACAAAAAACAAAAAAAAACCACCTTCCATTTTCTATCACTATCGACAAACCATTGCTTCATCCTTCAAATGCAAATATGTCGTCAAACAAGATATGACCGAAATAATGAAATACGTCTACGATTGAAGAATGAGAAGATTCCGACAAAATCTGTGTGCCGAATGTTGCGGTTAACTGTTTTTTACTTCCTTTTTTCTATGGGTAGCCCGACGTTCGCCAAATATTTTGAACTGCATTTTTATACGATTAGTTGCGTCTCATCGATTTAAAACTAAAGGTCAGGCAAAAAAACGTCATTTAGACAGGCCAATTACCATTTCTAAGCGTTTAAAGGGTTGACTAACCCTGTTGACTGTCCCGATCGAGCCTTTAACGTCTTCAGATGTAGTTGGATTTTTTTCATACATGTATTTAATCTTAACGGTGATATCTGACGGTTGGAATAGATTTTCCAAACTTTTAGATTCAAAATCGGAACATATGCACTAATGTTCCTTAACTTGTTTACCAAGTGTTTAAGTGAATGTATAGTTCCAAATAGTTACTATACGTACACTCTTCAAATGCAAATGTGTCGTGAAATAAAATATGACCGAAATAATGAAATACGTCTACGGTTGAAAAATAAGAAGATTCCGACAAAATCTGTGTGCCGAATGTTGCGGTTAACTGTTTTTTACTTCTTTTTTTCTATGGGTAGCCCGACATTCGCCAAATATTTTGAACTGTATTTTTATACGATTAGTTGCATCTCATCCATTTGAAACTATTATCTGTTGAAGGTCAGGCCAAAAAACGTCATTTAGACAGGCCAATTACCATTTCTAAGCGTTTAAAGGGTTGACTCACCGGGTTGACCGTCCCGATCGAGCCTTTAACGTCGTCAGATGTAGTTGGAATTTTTTTCATACATGTATTTAATCTTAACGGTGATATTTGACGGTTGGAATAGATTTTCCAAACTTTTAGATTCAAAATCGGAACATATGCACTAATGTTCCTTAACTTGTTTACCAAGTGTTTAAGTGAATGTATAGTTTCAAATAGTTACTATACGTACACTCTTCAAATGCAAATGTGTCGTGAAATAAGATATGACCGAAATAATGAAATACGTCTACGGTTGAAAAATGACAAGATTCCGACAAAATCTGTGTGCCGAATGTTGCGGTTAACTGTTTTTTACTTCCGTTTTCCTATGGGTAGTCTGACGGTCGGTAAATATTTTGAGGAAAAATATTATACGATTAGTTGCGTCTCATCGATTTGAAACTGTTATCTATTGAAGGTCAGGCCAAAAAACGTCATTTAGACAGGCCAATTTCCGTTTTAAAGCGTTTAGAGGTTTGACTTCGTAGTTTGACCAAAGGTTTAGCCGACGAAAATTCTATTTCGTCGGCTAAACTCTTGCGATCCGCTTATTGTCCGCCGTTGGATGGCTCAGATCCAACGGTTGCTGATTGTCCAAAGCATAGCCGACGAAATATTTAAATTCGTCGGCTAAACTCTTGCGATCCGCGCCTTTTCATTGTCCGCCGTTGGATGGGGGAGATCGGACGGCTGCTGAGCGCCTAAAGTATAGCCGACGACATTCAAAGAATAGCCGACGAGTTCAAAGATTTCGTCGGCTATGTTGAAGAATAGCCGACGAAATCTTTTTAAATCGTCGGCTATTCTTTCGGGTATAAGTCAGAAACTGTCGAACCCTAGACTCCGTTTTCCTCTTTTTCTCCTCCTCCTCGTGCTGCTGCTGCCGAACACCATTCCGCCGCGCTGCTGCTGCTCCTCCTCCTCCTCAAATCGGCTCCTCCTCCTTCGGCCGATCCAAACTCCTCCTCCTCCTCCTCAAGCCGCCGGCCTCCTCCTCCGATCCGGTTAATTTTTTTTTTCAATTTAGTTTAATTTTATAAATTGTTATATATTTAATTTTAATTATATAAAATGTTATATATTTGTTAATAAAATTAATTTTAACAAATTGTTATATATTTGTTATATATTTTATTTTAATTATATAAATGGTTATATAATAAATTGTTATATATTTGTTAAATATTTAATTTTAATTATATAAATTGTTATATATTTGTTATATATTTGTTAATAAATTTAATTGTTATATATCTCTACTATTAGAAAGCCAGGCCCTTAGAAATATCACCAAATTTTGTTATGCCCATTTTAGCCTTCGTATTAAACTAAATTACATAAAAGGATTATGCTATAAGAAAAACCATGAAACAAAATGAAAGAAGGTAAAAACAAATTAAATTCCACATTTTTCTTCTATTCAACAACAACACGTGCATTGCACGGGTACGAGAGAAAACTATTTATATGCTCAACGTATTTACCGAAAAATAAATAAACGCACGCGCATCGCGTGCAGGAAGGCTAGTTTGTTATAATTTAGGTATATAAATTATTTTATATTTAATTTTAATTATATAAATTTTTATATAAATTGTTAAATTAATTATATATATAAATTGGTAGTCTAATTATATATATATATGTTAATATTGAAATATAGTTATATTTGTATAAAAATAGTTATATTTAGGATAATGGTTAGTATTATTTAAAATTAGTTAAATTGTTATATATAAATTTGTTAGTATGTTTTGAAATATGTTAGTATTATTGGTTATTATATTAATTAGAATTTGTTATAAAATGTAATATAATTTAATATTAATTAATGTATTAATGCCTCCAGCTGCAGATGGCCGATGCATTCAGACAGTTGTTCGGGGGCCGTCGTTCCAGATCTAGGGGTTCTGTAAATTCCGCCGGTTCGGCAGACTCCGACAGGACCCTTAGCCAGCCTGAGAGGACCACCAGCCAGCCGCGGAGGAGTGTGGATTCATCCCAGCCGCGGAGGACTGTGGATTCATCCCAGCCGCGGAGGAGTGTGAGTTCTCGGCACCAGACCCTTCTCCAGGCGGGGCGGCCGTCGAGCAGTTCACTTCCGCCTGTCGGGCCAGATGCTCCGAGGTTCAGTCGGCAGCTATTTCAGGACGAGATAGCTGCAGACGTTCCTCAGGTTAGTATGCCTGAGGTTCATCGGGAGCCGATGACGAGTCCGACGACGTCTGCTGCTGACTCGACTGAGGGTCCTACTCTCCTAAATCAGCTCTACCTCCCGTACAACATTCCTGCGATAGCCGAGGTCGACTATCGTGGTGTGCCCATATGGCCTGCTATGCCTCAATACGTGAGTGCTGCGGAGGCATACCAGCAGCAGCCATTTGAGAACCCTGACCTTCTGATTTCGGCGAGGAGAAAAGGAAAGTCGACAGACGGGTCATCGAGTTCAGGTAACATTCGATTTTATTAATTAAATGTTTTATTAAAATTAATGCACTAATATTTAATTTTATTAACCAATCGTTGTTTATGTGATAGGGGCAGCCGCTAGCAGTTCAACGAGGAATACGAGAGGTGTCATATGTTTTGACACGCTCAGGAGAACTGTTGATCTGAGGGGGAAGATCCAGATCAACGAACCTCCTAATCAGGAGGTACAGGGGAAAAAAACGCGACTACTCGGGTTGCGTGGGGGAACTGATTAGGGACAGAGTCCCTATGTTGTGGACACGGTGGGCTGATGTGCCCGAAGAGATCAAGAGGGAGGTGAACAACGCCGCGTCGGTGAGTAATTTAAAAAATTTAATTTATTTATCGTAATATTTAATAATTTTCGGTATTGTTATAATTGTAAAACTAATAAAATATTATCTTTCAGACATTCTTCGAGATTGCCGAACACAAGCGGGATTGGGCGGACTCCGTGCAGAACTTGAGGTACGTTGGGAATTCCTCATCTTATCATTTGAAATATTTTATGATATTAATAATATTTCTAATGCACTTTTATTTTTTTCGTAGGTTCAAAGAGTGGAAGAACGAGCTCCGTTCCCACTATAACGAATACGACAACCGTGGTCGTATCGGTACTCCCAGAGAGTTCATGTTCAGGGAGTACGAGTGGCGTTGGTTGAAGATAGTAGACTTCAACAACCCAGTTATGCAGGTAAATACTAAACTTCACTATAAATGTTTATTTTGTTAAAATTTTAATTATTAGTTTAATTACTTTATAATTATTACACTAATATTTTTTTATGCATTTTTCTAATATTTTATTATTTGTTTGAAGGAACGGTCTCAGATAAACTCTGCGAACCGCCTCCGTAACACAACCCCCCATCATGGTGGTTCTAGGTCATTTGCACAATATCAGGAGGAGGCGCTTAGAGATCATCCTGATAGCAACCCGTACGTGGAGACGTTCAAGATCGCTTATCCACAAGCGACAGAACAGCTCGTAAGTCGTTCATTACGATTTTAAAATTTTAATTATTAATTTTACTTAATTATATATTTGTTAGAATATTAATTTTTTTTTTTCCCATCCAATTAGGAGAGGGTGAACCGGGCCGAAGAAGAGGTGTTCCAGCAAGTAGTTCAGGAGACACAACCGAACATTTCAGAGGCAGATCTGAAAGAAGCCATGCGCCAGGTTGACTGATCGAATGTCCAAACGGTAGCGAGGATGTTCGACGCAGCCTTCCCAGACCGGTCAAACAACTACTACTGCCGGGGTTTGGGAAGTTCTGGACTAGGGCTCTTGAAGACCACTAAGGGAGGTCAAATGAAGGGAGGCGGGGAGAGCCAACAGGTGAGGGGGGAAGTGTAGAGATTGGCACAAGAAAATGCAAGGTTGGCGGCCGAGTTCCAGAGATCACAGGAGGAACAACGCAGATCACAGGAGCAACACCGCAGAACACAGCAGTATTATTTAGATCTATCCAATTGGCATGCTGAATGCGAGAGAATTCGGCGACACAACTACGCCGGCCAACAAAACTGGTGGTATGATATGTTCGCGACACAACAACAAAACCTTGAACCCCCGCCCCCGTTTCAGCCGTTAGTTGAACCTCCAATGCCTCAACCTCCCGAGTTCGGTCAGCAGGATGACGAGCATGATGGAGAGCAGGATGCTGGGGATGACATGGTGGACTTTAGTGGTTTAGGTGATGATTAGGGTTATATTTTATGTATATTAGAACGAATTAAATAATAAGTCATTTAGACGTGTTTCTTGTTGGTGCAAATGCATGGACTGTCTTTGTGATTTGCAGGTTGCTTGGAATGGTAATTTAGAAAATAATTTAATTTTTTTTTCCCCAAATGTAAGAATAGCCGACGATTTTGGCATTATTTCGTCGGCTATAATCACTATAGCCGACGATTTTTACCAATTTTCGTCGGCTATAAGTTTTATAGCCGACGAAAATGACATTATTTCGTCGGCTATAACTAATTAATGCATATTAAAATATTAATATATTTCGACGAATTAACCGACGAAATATATAAAATCGTCGGTTATTGTTAAGACCAAATAGCCGACGAATTTCGTCGGCTATAGTTTACGATATCGTCGGCCATACTCGAAAATACCCGACGAAATTCGTCGGATATTTCGCCCACGTTTGGCCGACAAATAAATTTTCGTCGGTAAGTTCGTCGG
Organism: Potentilla sterilis; assembly: GCA_963682095.1. NCBI lineage: Eukaryota > Viridiplantae > Streptophyta > Magnoliopsida > Rosales > Rosaceae > Potentilla > Potentilla sterilis. The sequence goes on from OY821764.1 coordinate 18,180,616, forward strand.
CCATACTCTACTATAGCCGACGATTTAGTTATTTTCGTCGGCCATTGGTATTACCGACGGCGTTTTTCCGACGAATTATAGCCGACGAAAATTTCGTCGGCAGAAGGAATAGCCGACGAAAATGTTGCATAGTCGACGAAATTTTTTTCGTCGGCTATTTACTCCGATCTGGTAGTGGTGGCTTATCTGTCTCCTTGTACTGAACGCAGCCCCCAAGTACTGGTTTCTATGTGCAGGGTGTTTGTGTAGCAGTAGGCAACAAATTAGGAAAGCATCTTGCGGTATGAAACAAGAGTTTTCAACAATAGGCATATTTGTCAAATTTGTTGTCATTGAAATCTCAAAACAAAGAAAAACAATGACTAGGCTTGAATGAACCAACTGAACCAACTGACACAGAATGAAATTGAGGCACAGGGTTCATAGTTGAAGAATTCTCAAGAGAAAGAAAAATAAATTTTCTTCCGGTATCTTGCATGTTGACAAAGGCAACAGCCCATACAAGCATGGTTGAACTACATAACTGCATGATCAACAAATCGTAAAGAATTGAAGGCTACAGGGTTGAAGGCAAAGAACAAAAACACAACAGTGGTGGATCATATCAACAGAAAGTACTCTCCTATTACTTGCTTCTACAACAAATGTGATCAATACAAGCATACTGAGGTTGAGGGATTGCATGAGATGGTTTGAATCACGACCTAGTCCCCAGCAGGATCGCCAAATGTTGCGGGGTCTTTTTGATTAAACATGACTAGGCCGAATTCCACCCAAAAGTGGGAGAAATTCGTGTGTGATTCAGACTGCATGAAGATCAAAAGGGCTTAACAGCATGAGGCATGGCGTGGGAGCTAGAAACGCACTGCGGTGATGAGAATTACGGGGTTTTCTGGGTTTCTATATTTTCTGGAACAGATTGAATGTTTGTAGGAAAAGAAGATTGTGAGCTTGGTTTGGTGCTTGAATGCTTGAGGCTTGATGGCTGGTTTTAAGGATGATAGATTGGGTTTCTAGGGTTTGAGAAAGGGGATATTGGGGGTTTTGCTTGGATTGCATGAAAAGGCTTGAATGCTTGAAGGCTTTTGGTGTGCTGCTGGGCGATTGTTGGCTAGTTGCTGGATCCCCACACTTTCGATCCCAGGAACCCCTTTTTATAGGCGCAGGGTTGAGGTTTAGGGGAACTCAAATACCTATAAGCTATTAGATAAACTCTTTCCCCTTCAATCTCACCCTTGATTTCTGTAGGAGAATGGGGAAAAGATTATTTGCTTGAGGTGGATTCCCTAGACAGATGAAGGCTGCTGCAGGGGCTGCTGTAGGGTTTTATACTGATTTCCATGGCAGACTGCCCGATGCCATAAAATCCGGAAGGAAGAGCTGGGGAGAGATTCGGGATCGTTGTCTGTTGGTTTGAGGGAGAAGGAGAAGCCTATTAACTGGTTTAAAGGCTCTTCTTGGTGAGATGGGGATGATGAGGGATTCTGTTTGTGTTTGGGTGCTGCAGGGAAGGAGCAGAGCTGCTGGGTATATGGTTGCAGCGAGGAAGAAGGAAGAAAAAAGGTTAAAGCGGGGAGAGAGGAGAAATGGTTTGGGTTTTGTTAAATGTGATATTGGGCTTTAGGTTTTAGAGGGAAGAGAGAGACTGGCTCATCCCTATATTCTCATGCATGTTCACCATTCATTCATCAATGTAACTCGTTGGGCTTGGATTTCGGGCCCAAGACCGAAATCACAGATGATATTAAATCGACGAATGAGCATGTGCGTTTCCGTAACCTACCACACCACACCCACATCTGCAAGCTCCAAGAACGCGTGCATGTGGCTTGGGCTCACATCAAAAGTGTGTTTGCTTGGCGTGCTATACCTGAGTAATGAACATAAAATGCTTATAAAACTATCGGATTTTATATAATTACATGAATATGTATGTTTTTCATCGCGTGACAGCATGGTAACTAATTGCATGATTTTTCAGGTATCAACACACATTTAAAAACAGCAATATTCATATGATTAGTCACGTTAATCATATATATTTTCATATTTACCATATAAATTAATCAATTTCATATTCACTATGAAATTCGTAAAACAGCAAATAGTCACATAGTAAATATTAATCACTATGTGGTAATTTCAAATATTACCTTTAAATTTTACCCAAAAGAAATTCTTAGGTCGGGTCACGCAAATCTGAGTCAAGTTGTTGGAGGATAAAACCGGGTCTGTTTGTGGTTTGGGTCGAGCGCACGACTGCTGGCGTCGGTGGAGCTAAGGATAGTTGTAAATTTGTTGTCAATGTTGTAAATATAGTGTAGAAAAATGGTAAATTTTGTTCAGATAGTTGTAAATTAAGAATATGGTATATTTCAAGCTACTGTAGACGACCTCATTTTGTTAATCAATGTTAACTTTCTTCTCATGTCCCAGCACATGTTCCTTTTAACATCTTTTCCTAATCAATAATTGAATTTTTTTTTCTCTAATATTTGCCTATATATATTTAGGTGTGCACTTGTTTTTTTTTTTTTCATTGTCTTCTCCTTAAATCGATTCTTCTTTATGTTCTACTAAAACTTTCTTTCGATTTTGTTTCTTATATCATTTGTCGCTATTGTCGAAAGAGTTTTTTCTGCTATAATCATATAAAGTGGTTTGCGAAACCAAATGGGAGACATGTTAATGAATGACAATATGATCACATATATCGATTTCAAACTATAAGCAATCTCGTGGATAATTATAATTGCTTTAGATAAACTTGTTATTTCAAAGTATTGGAATTGCTTATTTTTTTGGGTAAGTTTTGTCATGATTCATAAACTTTTATTTCATTTTATGGAGATTATATATTTATATTTGTGAAATAAATTTCGAGATGAACGCTTGAGAATGGAGACGACAATATTCTATGGCAACCTTAATGCACTGCGCCTCTGCATCAGATTAAATTTTCACTGCCTTGAGTTAAAAAAACACTGACATGGTTGTTAAAACAACAGAGGTTGCAAAACCACGCTGTTAATGTGAGGCCATTTTTTTTCTCTCTCTTCCTTTCTCCTCTCTCATCTCACTCTAATTTTTTTCCTCTCATCTCCCTCTAATTTCTTATGTGGGTCAGCCATAGCCTTCCTTTCTCCTCTCTCATCTTCCTTTCTCTTCCTTTTTCACATTTCCCTCTAATCATTTTTCAATGGTGAACCAACACAGAGGCCCCATAACTCGACCTCTCTGATCCGAGTATCTTACTCTAAGTAAGTGATCCACAAAGCTGCCGAGATATATTGTCTCAGTTGATAAAATGGTATAAAGCTGAGTGGCTGTAAGAGAAGCCTTACTCTAGATCAGTGTTGCTGAAAACGTTGTCATTGTTGGTGACTTGCGTTTCGCATTCGATGAACCCTATTATAATGCGTTCGCGACCCGGTTTAGCAAGATTAGCGTTCCCATGTCGTTTACACAGGATCCCAAGATCAGTCCTCCATCCTCAAATCGGTTCATCAAGTTGATGTTTTTTTATCCCTTTGATTGATTTGAGCAACCTCTAGGAGATACCCAAGTCTGCAAAGTTATCGAAATCGAGCCAATTCTCATAGTCTCTGACAAACTGTAGCATAATTAATTTGTTCAACATTCAAAATATCCGAAAGTAGAGTTTTGGATTAAGTTGCATTTAGTCCTAGTTCTAATCATCTAAACAAAATACCACATTCTGAGTGGAGAAGACACTGAGGTGGGCCATAGTGTCAGAAAATAACGTCATGGTTTCCCGCCAAAAACAGATTCTCGACATGGGTGATGAAAATTGAAACTTTGATGAGTAACATGATTAAAATGAAAGTTGAGAGAGTGAAATGATGAAGGAACTAAAGTTGTAGGAGTTAAACTGAATTTAGTAAAAAAAAAATGAGTGGATTGAAAGAAAAACTCACAGGCAGGGCAAACGAATGATGTAGCCACACTAGGACTAGAAGGGACTTCTTAGATTTGGTGTCAAGCTCTGATTGGTTGTTATATATGTAATATGTTATGATTTAATATTTTAATTGACCATTCTCACACTATATAAAAAAATTTTTTAATTTGTTTTATATCATTATCTTTTTATTTCATTAACACTATTGACATTTTGTTAGAAATTTTCTTGAGTACCCATGTATATAATACTAACATTTATAATTTGACGACAAATTTTGTTGGCATTGTGGTAAATAGAGTTATTATTTGGATAATTGTAGTTATGTTAGTTGTAATTATTTCACTTACGACATATTTACAAGTTTATGATAAATGGTTGTCAATGTGGTAAACTGGTTTAATTATATGTACATATATAAAATATATGTTGTAAATTTGTTGTTAATGTTGTAAATATAGTGTAGAAAAATGGTAATTTTTGCTAAAATAGTTGTAAATAAAGGGTATGTTATACTTCAAGGTACTGTAGACGACCTCATTTTGTTAATCAATAGTTAACTTTCTTCTCATGTCCCAACACATGTTCTTTTTAACATCTTTTCTTAATCAATAATTGATTTTTTTTTCTATAATATGTGCCTATATATATTTAGGCGTGTACATGTTTTTTTGTTGTTGGTCTCATTGTCTTCTCCTTAAATCGATTCTTCTTTTTGTTTTACTAAAACTTTCTCTCGATTCTTTTTCTTATATCATTTGTCGCTATTGTCGAAAGAGTTTTTTCTGCTATGGTCATGTAAAGTGGTTTGTTTTAGAGTAGTATGATTAATGACTTGTTATTGTCACGTCGTCATCATCATCTCAATATAATCTAAGATTATCTAAAAGAAAACAAACAAAATGAGTAAGGTATCTTTTTATTTTTTATTTTTTATTTTCTAGATATATTAATTTACATGTTTATCCTCATTGAATAATGTGTTTTTCATACTAATAAGGGTATTTAGGTAATAGAAATATAGAATACTACCTCTAATGGTTGTTTCTCTGTCAAGTCTGCCCTATAATTCCAACTTTAATATGGTTGAGAGTCAAAATCCTTTGTGGAAATGTGTTTGGAAGCTCAATTGTCATCCTAAGCTGAAAACTTTTATGTGGACTATGCTTCATAAAAAGATTTTGACTAATGAGTAAAGGAAAAGAAGGGGTTTCAGTGATAATGTTATTTGTCCTATCTGTGACTCTACTAATCAAAGTATCTAGCATTTTCTTAGGGATTGTCGTAGATCTAGAATGATTTGTAAAACAATTACAGTCAAGTTCTATTCTCACTTCTTTTACTCTGCATAGGAATGGTTGTATTCCTGCTCAAATGTATTGTCATACAAGAATTAAGAATTAATGACATCAAATGGTGCCACTTGTTTGTTTTTGTTTGTTGGTTTATATGGAAATGGAGGAACAACTTTGATCGTGATTTGGTTATGCCTGTCTGTCTCGATTTGATTATATGGAACTATGTTGAAGAATGGATTAATGTTCAAACCAAGGCTGCACCATGTATAGCTACACTATGCTTTCCTAGAGTAAACCCCATGTTAACTGTTTGAAGCTTAACATTGATGGGACTAAAACTCATTGCTTTAGAGAAATTAGTGGTGGAATCCTCAAAGATCATCTTGAAAATTAGTTGCAGCGCTTTCAAATGAATTTAAGAACTGGTGAAATCCTTGATGCAAAAGCGTGGGCTCTTTTCTTTGGTCTCAAGCTTACTGCTAAGCATTATAATACCATTATAAAGATTGAATCTGATTATGCCACTACCAGATACGGACGAATAGCCGACGAAAAAATTTTCGTCGGCCTTTTTTTTTTTTCGTCGGCTATACCCTCTGCCGACGAAAATTTCGTCGGCCATAAGTCGTCGGTAATACGCCGTCGGTAATACCAATGGCCGACGAAAAAAAAAATTTCGTCGGCTATAGTTAAGTATGGCCGACGAGTCAAAAAATTCGTCGGGCAAAGGTCGGTAAAATAGCCGACGACTTTCGTCGGGTATTTTTGAGTATGGCCGACGAAATCCATTAAGTATGGCCGACGATTTACTAAAATTTCGTCGGCTATGGTGTTTTAACTATAGCCGACGATTTACCAAAATTTCGTCGGCTATGATGTTTTAACTATAGCCGACGATTTAGTAAAATTTCGTCGGCTATGCTGGTTGAACTATAGCCGACGATTTAATAAAATTTCGTCGGCTATGGTGTTTTAACTATAGCCGACGATTTAATAAAAGTTCGTCGGCTATGGTATTTTAACTATAGCCGACGATTTAATAAAATTTCGTCGGCTATTTCCTCGAAATATATTACTATTTTATAGGTATTAATTAGTTATAGCCGACGAAATAAGGCACTTTTCGTCGGCTATACAAGTTATAGCCGACGAAAATTGGTAAAAATCGTCGGCTATACTTGTTATAGCCGACGAAATAATGCAAAAATCGTCGGCTATTCTTGCATTTGGAAAAAAAAAAATTAAATTATTTTCTAAATTACCATTCCAAGCAAGCTGCAAATCACAAAAACAATTCATGCATTTGCACCAACAAGAAACACGTCTAAACACCATTTTTATTAAATTCGTTCCAATATACATAAAATATAATCCTAATTATCTCCTAAACTACTAAAGTCTAGGATATCATCTACAGCATCAGGCGCATCATCCTGCTGACCGAACTCGGGAGGTTGAGGCATTGGAGGCTCCACTAACTGCTGAAACGGGAGCGGGGGTGGACGGCCTTCTTGTTGTGCCGCGAACATCTCATAAATCCACTGTTGCTGGCCGTGGTTGTTGTATTGCCGAATTCTGGCGCACTCAGCATTCCAACGGACCATATCCAACTGATACTGCTGGGACTGATATTGTCTGCGGCGCAGCTCCTCTACTGTCTGGGACGAGGTCGCCAATTCTGCGGCCAATCGCTGCACTTCCCCCCTCATATGTTGGGTCTGGCCGCCTCCCTTCTTCTGACCTCCCTTAGTGGTCTTCAGGAGCCCTTGTCCAGAACCTCCTAAACCCCGGCAGTAGTACTCGTTGGACTGGTGTGGGAAGGCTGCGTTGAACATCCTCGCCGCCGTTTGGATATTGGTGCGGTCGACCTGGCGCACGGCTTCCTCCAAATCTGCCTCTGAGATGTCCGGTTGTGTCTCCCGAACTATTTGCTGGAGCACCTCTTGTTCGGCCTGGGTCACCCGCTCCTAATTGGACGGGGAAAAAAAATTAATATTCTAACAAATGGATAGTTAAGTAAAATTAATAATTTAAATTTTAAAATCATAATGAACGACTTACGAGATCGTCTGTCGCTTGTGGATAAGCGATCTTGAACGTCTCCACGTAGGGGTTGCAATCAGGATGATCTCTTAGCGCCTCCTCCTGATATTGTGCAAACGGCCTTGAACCGCCGTGATGGAGGATTGTGTTACGGCGGCGGTTCTCCGAGTTTATCCGAGACCGTTCCTTCAAACAAATAATAAAATATTAGAAAAATTCATCAAAAAATATAACTGAAATAATTATAAAATATTTAAACTAATAATTAAAATTTTAATAAAATAAACATTTATAATGAAGTTTAATATTTACCATCATAGCCGGGTTGTCGAAGACTACGGTCCTCAACCAACGCCACTCGTACTCCCTGAACATGAACTCTCTGGGAGTACCCATACGACCACGGTTGCCGTACTCATTATAGTGGGAACGGAGCTCGTTCTTCCACTCTTTGAACCTACGAAGAAAACAAAAGTGCATTAGAAATATTATTAATATCATAAAATATTTCTAATTATCAAATAAGACATTCCCAACGTACCTCGAGCTCTGTTGGGAGTCCGCCCAACCCCGCTTGTGTTCCGCAACCACAAAGTATGTCTGAAAGATAATATTTTATTAGTTTTATAATTATAAAAATACCGAAAATTTTTAAATATTACGATAACTAAATTAAATTTTTTTATTTACTCACCGACGCGGCGTTGTTCAACTCCATCTTGATTTCTTCGGGCACATCAGCCCACCGAGCCCACAACATAGGGACTCTGTCCCTAATGAGTGCACCCACGCAACCCGAGTAGTCGCGTTTCTTTTTCGCCCCAACCTCCTGATCAGGAGCTTCGTCAATCTGGATCCTCCCGCTCCGTTCAACCGTTCTCCTGAGCGTCTCAAAACTGATGACACCTCTGGTATTCCTCTGGGTTGAACTGCTAGCGCCTGTCCATATCACATAAACGACGATTGGTTAATAAAATTAAATATTAGTGCGTTAATTTTAATAAAATATTTAATTAATAAAATCGAATGTTACCTGAACCCGATGATTCGGTTGCCGTCGACTTTCCTTTTCTCCTCGCCGAAATCAGGAGGTCAGGGCTCTCCCATGGCTGCTGCTGGTATGCCTCCGCAGCACTCACGAACTGAGGCATATCAGGCCACTGGGGCCGACCCTGATAGTCGACCTCGGGTATCGCAGGAATGTTGTATGGGAGGAAGAGCTGGTTTGGGAGAGTAGGCCCCTCAGTCGAGTCACCAGCAGACTGAGTCGGACTCGGCATCGGCATCGGCTCCCGATGAACCTCAGGCATACGAACCTGAGGAACGTCGGCAGCTATCTCCTCGTGAAACAGCTGCCGACTAAACCTCGGCGCCACAGAGGGACCGACATTCGGAAGTGAAGTGCTCGACGGCCGCCCCGCCTGGAGAAGGGTCTGGTGCCGAGCACTCACACTCCGCCGCGGCTGGGCTGCATCCACACTCCTCCGCGGCTGGCTGGTGGTCCTCTCAGGCTGGCTAGCCGTCCTCTCGGAGTCTGGGGAACCCGCGGCATTTCCAGAACGGGCGGCATTTCCAGAACCTCTAGATCTAGAACGACGACCTCCGAACAACTGCCTAAATGCATCGGCCATCTAAAGCCAGACGCATTAATACATTAATTAATATTAAATTATATTATATTAAATAACAAATTCTAATTAATATAATACCCAATAATACTAACATATTTTAATATTTACCGATTTATATAATAACCAATTTATACATATAAATTATACAATTACACCTAAATTATATACAATTAAAATAAATTTTACAAAAATTACCTAAATTAACATAAAAACCTAAAAACTACATACATTAACATAAAAACCTAAATTATAACTAAATTAACATAAATACATAAATTATACCTAAATTAACATAAATACATAAATTCTACCTAAATTAACATAAATACATAAATTATAACTAAATTAACATAAATACATAAATTATATCTAAATTAATATAAAAACATAAATTATACCTAAATTAACATAAATACATAAATTAACATAAATACATAAATTATACACAAATTAACATATAAATACATAAATTATACCTAAATTAACATAAATACATAAATTAACATAAATACATAAATTATATACAAATTAACATATAAATACATAAATTATACCTAAATTAACAATTATATCTAAATTAACAATTATATATAATTTATTAACCATAATTTAATTTATTAATAATTAAATAACAAAAAAAAAAAAAAAAGGGGGCCGGCCGGTACCGAATCGGGGAGGAGGAGGAGGGGGAGGCGGCCGGAACAGAGAGGAGGAGGAGGAGGGTCGGCCGGGGCTGCCGGAACAGGGAGGAGGAGGAGGAGGAGGGGCGGCGGATCGAACCAAGGAGGAGGAGGAGGAGTCGCCGGGCTGCCGAACCAAGGAGGAGGAGGAGGAGGCGCCGGGCTGCCGGAATAGGGAGGAGGATCGACGGATGAAGGAGGGCCGGATTCGAGGAGGATAGGGAAAATCGGGCAAATGGAGGCTAGGGTTCGGCTGCATTTTACTTATACCCGATAGTATAGCCGACGAAATCGCTTTATTTCGTCGGCCATGATATAGTATAGCCGACGAAATAAAGCAATTTCGTCGGCCATGATATAGTATAGCCGACGAATACAGTGATTTCGTCGGGCATACTATGTCATAGCCGACGAAATGATTTTCGTCGGCCATGGTATGGCCCAAAATCGTACTGATTAAGTCTTGCTAAAATTTCTCTTCCTGTCCATCTTCTGGGAGCACGGCCGTGTTCTTCGGTTCCATCAAATGCGGCAGACTCGTAACGCCAGTGGTGATCCGCCGGAAGGAACACACGATGACCCATTCGGCATATCTTGTTGCAATGAGGGGTGCTCCCATAATCGCTGAGGCACTCTGGACAAGCCTTGTATCCCCTAACAACGCTGCCCGACAACATCCCATAAGCAGGAAAATCACTGATGGTACCAATAACCATGGCATGCATCTGGAACGTCTCCTGCTTGTACTTGTCAAAAGTGGGATGACCAACGTCCCACAATACCTTAAGCTCTTCAATCAATGGTCTCATATACACATCGAGACATTTCCCTGGGTAACCAGGCCCCGGAATCAACAACGTCAACATATTATATTCCTTCTTCATGCACATCCACGGAGGAAGGTTGTAAGGTACCAAAACCACCGGCCATATACTGTATGAAAGACTCATGGTGCCGAAAGGGTTGAACCCGTCGGTTGAGAGCCCGAGCCTGACGTTTCTGACATCTGACGCAAAATGAGGAAACTCATTGTTTATATGCTTCCAAGCCGCTCCGTCAGAGATGTGTGTCATGATATCTGCGTCTCCCGCGTCCCGCTCACCGTGCCACCTCATAGCTTTTGCGGTGGTTTCTGACATATACAACCGCTCAAGCCTATCTCTCAACGGAAAATACCGAAGTACTTTCACAGGTTTCCTATTGCCTGCTCCCGTCAACTTATATCGGTCAGACTGACATATCGGACATGCGTCAAGGCTAGCAAGGTCATTCCCTTCTGCATCTTCACCCCAGAAGAGAACGCAGTCAAATGCGCATGCATGGATCTTAATGTAGGAAAGCCCTAGATCTTTGAGGATACTTCGGACCTGACGGTGATTGGTAGGATTACGATGACCCTCCTCCAACAACGAAGAAGTGTACTGTAGATATTCATCCACTTGCCTGATGCTCCCTTTTGTCTCGACTTTAATCCTCATTACCTCCATCACACTTTGAAGAACTGTCTTCTCAGAACTTGAAGACACAGGGGTCTGTTGCAATGCAATCAGTTTGTTGTACTTGTCAAAGGCAGCAGTGTTGACAACTTGTGGGAACGGCTGCACCGGGTCCTGCATATATTGTTCCCCACGTACACCGCTTTCAAAAGGAAACACGTCGTTGACGAATGCCATTGTTGGATCGTTGGATGTACTACTACTGCCCGCCTCAAAATACTGCCCATGATCATGCGATCCATCTAATGATGGCTCACCGTGATATATCCAACGTGTGTACTTCGGCCAAAACCCATTACTCTTTAGGTGCTCCCATACTGTCCTAATCGGAAATCGACACATATCACTGCGACACTTACATTTCTTGCACGGGCAATAATGGTAATTCCCCTTTGCATTTTCCTCGACGAACTGCATAAAATCCACAACTCCTGTAGTGTATCGTCGGTCATGCCTTGGAAGCGAAATCCAACTCTTATCTCGATCCATATATAGCCTGATAATAATATATATGTATAACTTTAATTAATAATAAATTAATTAACACATATATATTACAATATATATTATTATCAACATCAACTCATATATATATATACCATTAATTAACAACCATTATTTAAGTTCATTACACTATCAACAACCATTAATTAACATATTTATATATATTTTAACACTAATTAAAATAACATCAAATTAAAACACATAATTAAACTCTAACTGAAAATTAACTCAACTACAACTCAAAATCAACATATATACATACATTCTAACACTAAAACAACAACAAAACAAAAAATCACTTACTATATCAAAATCACTAAAACTCAAAATCAACTCAACTAAAACTCAAAATCAACATATATACACATATACGTACCTATATATAGCTCCACAATGTAAGAGAGGACGGATTTCAACAATACCCACAGATTTCTCACTCTTTTTCCCGTTTTTTTTTAAATGAGCAGCTTCTGCCCAGATCTGAAAATATAAAGACTTATAGCCGACGAAATTACCAACTTCGTCGGCCATACTCATTTTCAGAGTATAGCTGACGAAAACTTTAAATCGTCGGCCATTCTTGTAGAATAGCCGACGATTTGCCACAAAATTTTTCGTCGGCTATTCTATTCAGAGTATAGCCGACGACAACTTTAAATCGTCGGCCATTCTCGAAGAATAGCCGACGATTTTTAATTTTTACCGACGGAAAAAAAATTCGTCGGCCATTCTATTGGAATAGCCGACGAAATTTTTTTTTGCCCGACGAAAAAAATTTTCGTCGGCTTTTCTTCGATATAGCCGACGAAAAAACAGTTTCGTCGGCCGTTTTTTTTTTTTTCGTCGGTAAATCCCTTTGTTTTTGTAGTGTGCTATTCTTATCCAACTTATGCAGAAAGAAAACGAGGTCTTGCACTCTCTTGGTTCTCTCTTTGGTGGCTGATCTTAGTTGATGTCTAAGATGCAGAATGTTAAGCTCACTCACATTTCCATAGAGTGCAACATGATAGCAGATGCAGAGAGTCTTCAGTGCACATGTAAACACACAACTACTGCAGATGGTTAAAACTTATGATTTTAATATTATGTTGGGGGTTTGGGACCAAATAGAAACAATGTACACCAATCTAACTACCATAGATATCCGCGAAGCCAACAAAAGTTGTGTAATAATAAATGCTCATATGTTTCTTGTCGGTTCAAACAACAAATGAAGTAGAAAGTAATTCATTGATTTACCACTTTAAAATAGTTAAATATATCCTATCGTCGAAGGAACAACACTTTTAATATGTTTTTCGTTAAACTAACTTATAATAGGAAGTTAATGTATTATCAATTAAAGAAAATAACGACTCAATCAGTCATTATTGTTATAATGTACGTTGTAATTACCATTATCATATACACTTTATATAAAATAATTTATTAATGAAAGTAGTAGACCAATTCTCATTTTCCTATTACAAGTTATCAACATTTTGCCTAACCTAGAGTTTGATAGCCACTTCCTCTTGACATTGCCGGAAAATCAAAAGAGAAGCCCCGGGAAAATGGAACCCTAGGTTTTTGTCACTGAAAAAAAAAAGAAAAAAAAACTAAATTCTCTTTTCTAGCGGCAACGGAAACAAGCCAGAAACCCCCTTTTTCCCGACAACACCTTCGTTGGTAAAAGAAAACCCTAAACTATGCCGACAACATATTTGTCGGTAGAGAATGGAAATTCTCAAGGGCACCCAGAAATCTTCTCTGGGCACTTTTCTCCGATCGGCGTCGTCACTGCTGGCCTACACATCGTCAACGCTCCTCCGCTCAACCAAGTGGACGCCTGCTCAGCTCAGCGCCGACGACGACGAAACCTAGCACGGTTTCTCGAATCCGACAAGCCTGGTGTCTCCTCCGACGTGGACCTACACTGGTCTTTGATGCTTGACGCCGGAGCCCAGCGCCGCCCTTTAGCTCGACTGCGATCACCAGCCCTCCACGACGAAGCCTCAGCTGGCGCCATGGCGCCGCCATCTCGTTGTCGCGTCAGCAAAATCCAGCTCCCCGGATTCGACGAACTCCACCCGGCTCCTTGGGTTTGATCTGACCCATGTCCAATACAACCTGACCAGAGTCGGCAGTGCAGAGGGGCAAAACGGTAATATGCGTCTCAAGTAAAACAAGTTTTACCCTTATTGCAATAATTATTTTATTACTTTTAGTGCTCGATATATGGTAAATATGAAATTGTTTAATATAATATGATAAATGTGAAAATATATGTGATGAAAGTGACTAATCTCATTAATATTGTTGTTTTTATATGTGACGTATTAATTACGATGCGGTGATCAATAGGCGACGACAATATGAAGTCGGAAATCGAGCAATCGCTTCATATGCAGTTTATTTGGCAAACTGACAGTAAGAATTAAATAATGCTCTATGATATAATGCTCTATTTAAATCGCATTACTATTTATTTAAGTGTTAAATTTCGAGCATTTTATTACTTTATTATTTTATTTAACATGCTATTTAGTTTGAGCATTGCACTGATAATGCAATTTCATGAGCATTGTAATTCTAAGATAAAACATTTTCATGAAGCATGAAAAATATTAGCATTACAAATCTTGGTCTTGGAATCCAATTTTTATTTCTTGAAAAAAAAAATTCAACATAGATATCTTATTGATTGTGTAAAAAACAATGATAATGAAATTTCATTAGCTTCACATGTAATGAAAATGGAGAAACAAAAATTTTATTGTAATAACGTAATTTCACAAAGCATCGGATTGAACATAATATATCTTGGTTTATTTTAGTTGTAGGTAATGTCATTTAGAGTGCGAAGCTAATACATTATCTTCTTCCTCTATTTTACAAATGGTTTAACCATCACAGTTTGGTTTTGACACATTGCACTCTGAAGAATTTGAGTACCAAATTCCCCTTCTTGAGGCAACAAGCTAAGGCTTGAGCATGGTAAATTATGCCAACGGATTTTTGCAAATAGCTGAGAAATAATTAAAATACTTTGAATGACGATGTAAAGTCTGAGACAAAAAAAAAATGCAAAATAAAGCAACATCCCTAAAATAAAGGACAATTACTATGGACATAAAGATCTCTACAATCGTCCAAAAGCAAGTGGAAACAATGCATCATTTTAAAAATAACCTAGGGGACATCTCATGTGCAGTGAAACACTCTACTATTGTTGTAAATCAATAAAGTATAAAGAATCATACAAGTACGAGGATTTGGAAAAATATCTTCGATATCCAACTAATAAAATTGAAAATGAATTTACAACTAAAGGTTTACCATATGGGAAGGTGGCGATGACACATTTCATCATTGCAACTTCTAAAAGAGCAAAAATGATCTAGCTTAATAGAAAATAGACTTTGATTAATCCACTTTTCAATTTCCAAGATATCCTAATAAAAGCTATCACGCCTTATATCTAATAAATTAGACTTTTTGTCTTAAAGTTTCTATTTCTATATTGGTCAAGACTAAACTTTATGCAAGCATAATTATCACTCGTATAATGGTTTGGCTATGTTGGGAGAAAATTGAAATTGCATGAAATGTAGAATGTCACCCAACGCTATTTCACTCATATTTATTAATCGAATAGAATTTTAATAATTTTAGTTTTAAGTCATTCAAGACAGAATGTCTCTCTTAATTACAATTTATTGTTACAAGGAACACTCTTTCATTCTACTTATAAGGAAACCAATGTGAATTTGTTTGTTTTTACGACTGCACTCGAAATTTATGATGAGTTTGTCTATTTATACTGAAAGGGATCAAGTCACTCGTAGTTCAACTATTCCAATGAGTGAATGACTTAATGGAGGGCTTTGATTTTGGAATGTTAGTAGTGTTTGGACTAATTTGGTGTAGATGAACCAAATATTCGATTTTGTGTTTAAGACGTGGTTACATGTAAAGAAATATGATTCTAGATTGCCTATATACCCTTTGTAGGATCAAACTGCATGTAGTTTTAGACATTTGAGATTTAAATAGGTAGATGACGCATTTACTTTGAATTTGTGTTTCAGGCATTTGTAAGGGTTTAAAACCCTTAAGTATGCTCTTTGAGCATCTTGAGATTGATTTGTTTTTTCTGGTGCTTGAATGAATTTGACTAATAGAGTCAGGGATTCGGATTGGATGAATTTGACTGTAGGAGTCAGGAACTCGATTTTAAGATTTGTGGTTGTATCTAGTGGGGCGTTAGATTGCTTACGTAGCCATTGTGGGATCAAAACCAACCATAGTTCATGCATTTTGATATTTGAGCTTTCTCAGTTTTGTACCGAAAACAAATTTATTTTTTGGGTCATATGGCATTTCCTTTACCAAGTATTGTCAGTCCTCGTCGAACTCTTCCAATGGGCCCAAATTTAGTTGGGTTTCATCTTGGTTACATCCATATGTGCAATTGTTTTTGGTCCCGAAGTTGATATGGACGCCCAACTGTCATACACTTTTGTTTCTCTAACCGCACCCAGGTATGATCTTGTCGTCATAGAGCTTGCATTTTAAATACAGTGACATGTGTTGAAGTAGAATGAGACAAATTCGAATATACTTCTATCTTTCAATAATAACTCGAAGAAACATTTGATTTGCTTACTTATGTCTTGTTTTGCTTTGTCTCGCTATTCGAACTTCTGCAACATTTGATTAACATCAGCAGGCCTTCTTAATTGTTGGTGTTGTCATAGTCATCATTTAAGTAAGTACAATTAATAAATTAGCTTCTCAATTGTCCAAGACGAACTCCACCACTTTTAAAGAAATCACTTTAATTGAATTTTATCATTCTTTCTCTCTTTGATCTTTTGTCTTTTTTTTTTATATCCAAAATAAGAAGCTACAATGCATCAAGCATCAAACTTTACAATTAAATCATGGCTTGGTACATGTCTATATAAATGAAAGCCAAATATTAAGACTCATCCTTGTGATCCGCAACACCACCGCTGCACAGTAAGAAGAAAAGCTCAATTAGCTAGGTAGTTGGAAAATTCTAGTATGCATCGCTGCCTACTATGTAGTTCACTCATTTTGGGCACATGAGGAGAAATAAAGCTAAAAAACATCATTAACCGTAGGATTGAAAAAAAGTTTGTATCAGTGGTCAATAATTGATGACTTGCTCAACCCTTACCCCTTTCATTCCCTCTTTTCAAATTCGTGGTTTAGATGGTTCGTGGATGTGAAAGTTATGTACGTGGGTGTGAAATATATGTATGACGTACGTGGTTTAGCAAACCGAATCCAATGCTTTTCGTTTCAAGTTAGGAAAAGGGATGTTGAAATTGGGCAAATATATGAACACAACACTTGTGTTTCAAAACAGTGGGTGAAAATTGACACTCCACTCAAAAAACAAAGCCTTTAACCAACACCATACTTCCTCGCAGAGCTCTTGTTAATGGTTTCTAGGCGAAAATGGTTCTCATCTTTTTTTTTTCATTAGATTTTGTTTGGGTTTTGGATCTGATGGTGGAGGGAAAGATATTGGTGTAGAAGTTTGCAGGTTGTTGGGGTTTTGGGGGAATGAGATGGCTGAGAATGCATGCTAAAGAATATGTTGAACTTTAGCAGTGAGAGGTTGACGAGTCGCCGAAGCGAGCATCAAGCAATAATAACCCTACAATCGTTAGTAGTATAGAATAAGTAGGGATCGTTCTAGGCCGGGGATTAAGGGTACCTGAGATATGAAATTGTTAGACAAACATATATACATATATACAAAATCGTCACATACTGGGGTGAAAATGGTTCGGCAGCCCTAGGGCTGCCCTATACTGAGTACGGCATAAAAACAGAAAATAAAATCCTAGGTCTACTATATACAAGTTTGATCATCATCTCTCACGCATCACATAGCACAAAACACAATTTAACACAAAGATTCATATGCAAGAAAGTAAGAGACAAGTATTAGCATCTTCAAAACTTAACTTAGTTTCGACCACAATTAGAGCGATTAGCCTTTTAACCAATTGTTAGACATCTAGTGTTTTAAGATCATGCTATTCGCCTTCGATCCTAAAGTTTATGCTAATCCGGTTTTACGCGTTTTAACATTTAAGCGCAAGAGTCTAAAATCGAAAACATGTAAACAAGTAAGGTTGTCAATCATCTTATTTAACATGCAAGTTCTAAGATTAATAGCCCTTAGTGAATAACACAAATCCTAGAGTCCGTCAGGTCCATCTAGTTTGTAATTACCCTAGCAGATTAAACCTAATACCTAGATTATGTTCAAAGACAACACCACGTATCGATTTTCATGCCCTCACCTTAGATTACTAACCAATTTAAATCCTAAACATGCTTCTAATACCACTGCTCTAATTATCTAAACATACAAAAACCATGTATTAAAAATCGCACAAGTCATCACATAAACTTCAATGAAAATTGCAATTCATGCTCATCATACAAAACCAAACGAAACAAAGTATTTTTTATAACAATACATGTGACTAAACCGAAATTAAAAACACAAGTCATAGGGATGGATCACACTTTAGAAACCTTGGAGAGCTTCGTCTTGGTGTGGTGGAAGAGGATCGGCAGTAGCTAGGCTAGGGATAGGGATCGGTGGTGATTGGTGGTGGTGATTTGGTGACTTGGTGTTTCTAGGGTTTCGGCTTAGAACTTTGAGTAGGAAATTTGGTAGAGTTTTGGCTAGTGCTTTGCAAGAGATGAGATAGATTTTATGATGGGAGCAGGCTTCTATATATAGGAGAAAAGGTCTGTGCAGTTTGAAGCCTTTCCTTGTTCAAATCGGCAAAGAAATCTTCAGTAAATAAGGTTTCCCAATCCAAGTTGGCATAGGCTTTTCTTTCCGTATCGAACAAAGAAACCTTGCTTGGTCAACTTATAATTTCTTCTTGGCCGTTTCATAGCTCTTTGGAATGATTTGGCATGCTTGCCGCCAATTGAAGTTATTACCGGAAATTCCACTCTGCTCGCGAGTATAGACTTTGCTAGTACCGGGTGCAAGCGAGGCTTTTTGGCGGGTCGCGCGAACATGCATGCAGGCATGCACGGATGGTTGGCGAGCGGACAAGTACTGGTGAAGCTGCTGGCGGATGAAGCTTGGCGGATGAAATCCGGCGGATGAGACTTGGCGGATGAAATCCGGCAGATGAGACTTGGCGGATGAGCTGGCGGATGAGACCTTTGCATCTTCAGTCGAGTATAACTTTTTCTTCAATGCTCTGATTGATGCGATTTCAAATCTTAGATAAACTAGACACAAATTGCCATCTCCCCATAAAACAGTTTGATCAAAATCCTTGTGAATTGACGGGAATGAGTTTTTGAAGTTGGGACAAAGTCCCAGGAAAATCCTGGAAGTCCCTGGATTGGAATGCTCGGACTGCTGTTTTGCAGCCATCTTTTGGGTGACTTCCCGAACTCCGATTGATCTGAAATTTTAACACAACATTCCTTAGCATATGAATATTGAGTCCGCCAAATTTCATAGAATTTGGACAAGGATAGATCACAATTTCACTCATCTCAAAATCGCGAAAAAGACATATTTTCATTATTTTCCAGATTTCTCATACTTAGTCATTTTTCGGATTCTTAACCATTTTTCACCAAATTCTACCAAAATTGATACTAACTATATTACGACTCTATCTTAGACGAATAAGGGTTAAACAAAGCATAAACGAGGGTATAAACATATAATATCGTCGCACATTGTGCTCCTATCAACTACCCCACACTTATCCTTTGCTAGTCCCTTAGCAAACTAAATTATACTACGACTCTAAACAAACTATTGCCCCTAACAATTTGTCTCAGGCTCGTATGTACACATAGCTTTCAAGTTAATGCATGAGAATGCTAAGCACGAAAATTCCAAGCTTCATG
Source organism: Potentilla sterilis (assembly GCA_963682095.1). Taxonomy (NCBI): domain Eukaryota; kingdom Viridiplantae; phylum Streptophyta; class Magnoliopsida; order Rosales; family Rosaceae; genus Potentilla; species Potentilla sterilis. The sequence goes on from OY821764.1 coordinate 18,200,110, forward strand.
AACATGTGACATCAATATGAACATATAAGAGTAAAAAGGTAAGCATGAAAACATGTTAAACTAATTCAATCCTCCTCACTAGGCATACTCTCTTCTTTTCTCTCGAAGCATGGTAATTCACTCATAAGTATATGCAAGCGAAAGATAATGAATTACAAAGAGTGACTTGCATATATCAAAGAAACGAAAGCACTTTGTGAATTTTTATGGAAAAACCTCATATGATAACTATATGCACAAATGAACCAAAACCATATGCTTACTCTTGAGATAATCTCCACAATCAATTTTAACCATCTTAAGAATCATGAAAAAGATCAATAAACGGGTTGTAATGGGGCTAGGCTAAGAGGTATTCGATATTTGGATAAGGAGGCTTAAAAACGTCACTAAGGCCTTTAGCAAAGCTCGATCTCCTTATGTCTTCTCGCCGAAAGGGTCAAATTTCATCTTGTTGGACCCATACTTCATTCTTTTCTTCCCTAACAACATTACAACAATAATCTAGACAATAGCCATACACAAAATTTTTCTTTTCATGCCTATGCCGTACCCCTCTTTTTTTCTTTTGCTCTCGGTTTTCTTTCTTTTTATTTTGTTCGAGCATTTTTTCTTTTTCTAGGTACGGCATGCATACATTTTACATACAAATTCATGGCTAAGCCTACCCCACACTTGTTCTTCTTCATCACACACGCGAAAACGCTTTCAAAAATTCAAGCTTTGCCGGAACACACAGTAAAGGCATCACTATACTAAGTTCATGGAAAGTGTTTAAGGGTGATGAAAGAAAAGGTTCAACGTAGGCTCAAAGGGGGTTTACTAAGGTGTCCCACGACGGGCTCCAATAGGGCTCATGCTTTATTTGGCAATGGTGGTAAACCTAAATGATCTTTATTCAATCATATTCAAAATCAAAGTATTTTATGATATAAACGTTTCGAAAATCAACAAGAGTAAGTTCTAGCATACTAGAGTTCATTAAAAGCTATGGCACATAGTCATCGAATATGCAAAGAATTATGAGGTTTCATGCTTCCTACGAATCTATCGAATTTTATCTTTTGTCGCTCAAGAAGAAAGCAATTTGGCACAAAAGCTCACATAGGTTATGATCGAAATAAACTAGCTAAAACATGCATGCTTCATAATCAACAAGTCCTACATGCTCCTACCAATGAACAAAATCCATGAAACTCACAATTTTAGTTGTATGCACAACCATCATCTATGTATGCAAAGAGGAGAAAAACATCATTGACATATTAGGGGCATCCTAAGACTCGAAACAAACAAATTAAACACTCTATTTTTGTGTTACAATTTTCTGAATTGTTACAATTTTCTGAATTTTTCTTTTCTAAACTAAGCACACAAAAATTCAAAAACGAAAACGGTATACGTTATCCCACCCCACACTTAGAAAATTACATTGTCCTCAATGTAAGCACAAGACAATATCAATGAATTTCCTAAGCATGCAATCGACTAACATATTCCAACATATCATCACAAATCAAAGAAAGAGAGAAGGGTTAAGAAATTTCAAACTCTCGGTGATGGCTCCTTCACTTTTCTTTGATCGACATGGGTTGCCTCCCAAGTAGCGCTTTGTGTTTATAGTCCATAGCCTAGACTTTTCACCGTGTTTTTCATGTGTTCATCGTGCTCCAAAGCAACTCAAATCGGCAAGAAGAAGATCAAAAAGAAGATCATTGCACTTTGTATCCGATCCGGCTGCATTTTGTGTATCCGGTTTAGGTAGCGTGTCCGGTCTTGGTTCTAACATATCTGACGTATCCTCTGGCGTGTCAGCCTTGTGCTCTACCTTGTGTGGCTGTGTGTCAACCCTGCCGGCAATGGCAGGTCCGGCAGGGGGTGTTGGCTCGGCTGAAACCGGTGGCTGCTGCTCGGCAGCATGAAGGTTGGCCGGTTGTGCTCTATATCCGGCAGCTCGGCTTGTTGGTGGTGTGGAATTGGATGGTAGCTCGGCAATATCATGTGGGGGTGGATCATCGAAGTCGGATGCCTCAACGGAATATGGTTTGAATGAATCGTAGTAAGGCTTAAGTCGGTGGCCATTAACTTTGAAACGCTTGGATGTCACACTATTCTCAATCTCAATTGCACCATGTGGAAAAACTTGAGTAACAACAAAGGGACCAACCCATTTAGAGCGAAGCTTACCCGGAAAAAGTCGAAGTCTTGAATTGAATAAAAGAACTTGTTGCCCAACTTCAAACCTTTTACCCCGAATCATTTTATCATGATATGCCTTTGTTTTCTCCTTGTAAATCCAAGCGGCATCATAGGCTTCATTACGGATTTCTTCAAGTTCGTTGAGTTGAAGCTTCCTATGAATGCCAGCATCATCTATGTTCATGTTGAAGGCCTTAATTGCCCACCATGCCTTATGTTCTAGCTCAACCGGTAAGTGACATGCTGTTCCATAAACCAACCGAAAAGGGGACATACCAATCGGTGTTTTGTAGGCGGTTCTATAAGCCCACAAAGCATCATCGAGACGATCACTCCAATCCTTCCTTGAAGGTCCAACCGATTTCTCCAATATATGCTTGATCTCTCGATTACTTACCTCGGCCATACCACTTGTTTGGGGGTGATAAGGTGTAGACACCTTATGTGTGACTCCATACTTCCTCAATAAGGCTTCAATAGTGCGGTTACAAAAATGGGATCCTCCATCACTTATCAAGACCCTTGGAACTCCAAAACGTGAAAAGATGTTGGTCTTGAGAAACTTGGCTACCACCTTGGCATCGTTGGTGCGTGTAGCCCTTGCTTCGATCCACTTTGACACATAATCAACCGCAAGCAATATGTAGAGAAAGCCCTTACTTGAAGGAAACGGTCCCATGAAATCAATACCCCATAAATCGAAAATCTCAACCTCAATGATAGGCGTGAGCGGCATTTGGTCTCTAGCTCCAATGTTCCCCATTCTTTGGCATCTATCACATGCTTTGCAAAACATGAATGCATCTTTAAAAATCGTAGGCCAAAAGAAACCACAATTAAGTACCTTCAAAGCCGTCTTCTTTGGTCCAAAATGTCCACCACAAGCTTCGCTATGACAAAAAGAAAGGATGGAGCGATGCTCATTCTCCGGCACACATCTTCTAATAACTTGATCACCACATCGCTTCCATAAGTACGGATCATCCCACAAGAAGTGTCGAGCTTGCTTCCTTATTCTCTTTTGTTGGTGGCTCGGCATCTCTTTGGGAAATCGGTTTGTGGCAAGAAAATTTGCAATGTCGGCATACCAAGGCTCATGTACTTCAAGTCGAAAAAGTTGCTCATCCGGAAAGGTCTCTAATAGGGGTAGCCGATCCTCCTCTTGCACAAGTCTACTCAAATGATCGGCTACAACATTCTCTACTCCTTTCTTGTCTTTAATCTCAATGTCGAACTCTTGAAGCAAAAGAATCCATCTAATGAGCCTTGGCTTAGCATCCTTCTTTGTCATAAGATATCTCAAAGCGGCATGATCACTATAAACAATGACTTTGGAATTCAAAAGATATGATCGAAACTTTTCCAAAGCAAAGATTACCGCTAAGAGTTCCTTCTCCGTTGTTGTGTAGTTGAGTTGTGCATCGTTGAGAGTCCTTGAAGCATAGTAAATGGCGCATGGCTTCTTCTCAATTCGTTGTCCAAGTACCGCTCCAAGTGCATAATCACTAGCATCACACATCAACTCAAACGGCTCATCCCAATTAGGGGAAACTAGTATTGGTGCCGAACACAATAGCATCTTTAATCGGCAAAATGCCTCCTCACATGCCTCCGTCCACTCAAACGTCACCTCCTTTTGTAACAAGTTGCTTAATGGCTTGGCAATTGAAGAGAAGTCTTTGATGAATCGTCGATAAAACCCCGCATGGCCAAGAAAACTTCTCACATCTTTCACACACCTAGGGCTCGGCAATGCTTGAATTAGCTCCACTTTGGCTTTGTCAACCTCTAAGCCTCTTGCCGAAATTATGTGCCCTAGAACAATGCCTTGCGTGACCATGAAGTGACACTTCTCCCAATTGAGCACAAGATTTGTCTCTACACACCTCTTTAGTATCTTCTCCAAGTTCCCCAAACATGCATCGAAGGTGCCTCCATACACACTAAAATCATCCATAAACACTTCGATAATGTCTTCAATAAAATCCGAGAAGATAGCATACATACATCTTTGAAAAGTGCCGGGTGCGTTGCAAAGTCCGAATGGCATCCGCCGATAAGCAAACGTGCCAAATGGACAAGTAAAAGTGGTCTTCTCTTGATCGTCCGGGTGTATCATGATTTGATTGTAGCCACTATATCCATCAAGAAAGCAATAGTAAGAATGACTGGCCAATCTTTCTAACATTTGATCCATAAACGGCAAAGGCATGTGATCCTTCCTTGTTGTAGCGTTGAGCTTCCTATAATCGATGCACATCCTATGACCGGTTACAAGTCTTTGTGGCACAAGCTCATTCTTCTCATTCTTGACAACCGTTACACCACTCTTCTTTGGCACTACTTGCACGGGAGATATCCACTTACTATCCGAGATTGGGTAGATCACCCCACAATCAAGCAACTTGATAATTTCTTCTTTAACAACTTTCATCATGGGAGGGTGAAGTCGACGTTGAGCTTCCTTTGTCGGTTTAGCTCCTTCTTCTAACAAAATACGATGAACACAAGTAGTAGGGCTTATTCCCTTGATGTCCGCTAAGGTCCAACCTATGGCGGTCTTGTACTTCTTAAGCACTCTTATCAAATCAACCTCTTGCTTCTCACTAAGCATTGAAGACACAATAACCGGTAGTGTATCTTCTTCTCCAAGAAAAACATACTTCAAGTGACTAGGGAGTTCTTTAAGTTCTAACTTTGGGGCCTCTTCCACACTTGGTCGGAATTTTGTTGTGGCACTTGGAATTGACAAGAACGAGTTCCGCGGATAAGTTGGCGTGGCATCAAGCTCGGCAGCCACCTCTCTAAGGCTTGGCAATATGGCACAATGCTCGGCAAGGTTGCTTGGCTCGGCAATCCCATGCTCGGCATGACTTGGCTCGGCTCCATTATACACTCGTTCTCCCCTCTTGTCAAATCCGACCCCTTGCTCAATCGCTAATTGCTATGCGTCGAGCGAGGTCGACATAACTTGCTCGACCTCCTCCAAAACATCAATGGCACAACCTTCCTTCAAATCAACATTGGGAAATCTCATGGCGTCAAACACATTGAACTTTATCACTTCACCATCAAACTCCATAGTTAGGTTGCCCTCGGCCACATCTATCTTTGTGCGCGCGGTCCTCATGAATGGTCGCCCTAAAAGCAATTGAGTGTTGTTGACCGGCGAATCCTCCATCTCAACTACATAAAAATCGGCGGGGAATATCAATTGGTTTACTTGCACCAACACATCCTCTACATAGCCCTCCGGATATTTACTTGAGCGATCCGCAAGTTGAATGATGACATTATCCTTCTTGAGAGGCCCTATACTCAACGTTTGATACACATTGAGTGGCATGACATTGATCGATGCTCCCAAATCCAACATAACATCATCGAAACGTGTATTGCCTATGACACAAGGCACATTGAAGCTCCCCGGATCCTTCATCTTTGGTGGCAATTTTCTTTGAATAACGGCCGACACCGTCTCGCTCATAGTTACCACACGAGTCTCTCTAGTATGCCTCCTTGCCGTGCAAAGCTCCTTCAAGAACTTAGCATACTTTGGCACTTGCTTAATGCACTCCAACAAAGGGATGTTGACTTGCACTTTCCGGAAAATCTCCAATACCTCTTCATCGGATTTATCTTTCTTTGTTCTAGCAAAACATGAAGGGAATGGGGCACTAGATGATGACACACCTCCCTTGCTTGCTTGGCTCGGCAATACCTCATTCTTTGATGTAGCGGGATCGTACTCAAGCTCGTTACACAGCCCCTTGTCTTGTATACCATGGTCGGCATCACCTTTTTTCTCGGTTGCCCTACTGCCCCTCTCGGCAGCAACATTGCTGGCAATGCTATGCTCGGCATCATTTGTCTCGTCATCCCTCTTCTTGGCATTTTCATCATGGCTGCCGGCAATGACAGGTCCGGCAGCCCTCTCATCCTCATTAATACCTTTGAAAGTCACTCGCTTCTTCTTTGGACTTGTTGGTGGAAACAACTCTCTTCCGCTTCGAGTTTGAATCACTTTGGCTTGCTCGTTCCTCGGATTAGGAATTGTATTGCTTGGCAACTTCCCTTGCTCATTAAATCTTCCCATGAAATCCACAACTTGGCCCATTTGAGTCTTGAGCTCACCAATGTCCTTTTGATGATTTTGTTGCCCCGCGAGTAATGCTTGAGTAGCACTTGACAAAGATTGAATCAAAGCATCGTAATTAGGATTGCTTGGCGAAGCTTGGCCGTGGCTCGGCCCTCCTTGGTTTTGGTTTTGGTTCGGCACTGCCCCATAAACTCCTTGGTTCGGCATGTATGGCTGCCGAGGCACAAATGGTGGCCTCGGTACAAATGGCGCTCCTCCCTCTCTCGGTTGCATAGGTGCCCTAAGCACGTTATCATTGTTCGCCCATCGAAAGTTCGGATGATCATTGAACCTTGGATTGAAATTTCCAAATCGTTGGCCTCCTTGAAAACCAATTGCATTGCACTCCTCAACTCCCTCACTAACTCCAAATTGAGGGCATTGGTCGGTCTCATGGCCCTCGGTGCAAATTCCACATACACTTGCACGCTTCTTCATCAAATTACTCACCAAGTCGGTGAGCTTGTCCACTTTATCTTCTAACTTTGAGCTCGAAGACGTCTCATGCACTTTTTCATTCCTTTGCAAATTGCCTCGTGCCATGCCAAATTGTTGGTTGTTCAAAGCACGAACTTCCAACAAACTTCTTGCCGCTCCGGCGTTCAACTCCAAAAAGCTACCTCCCGCGGCCGAGTCAAGAAACTCTCTCTCCATGACACGCAATCCCTCATAGAAATATTGTAGCAAGAGTCCATCGCTAATGCCATGCGATGGACACAAAGAAACTAGGGACTTGAACCTCTTGTAGTAGTCGAAGAAAGTCTCATCGCCGGCTTGCTTCACACTTGTAATTTGCTTCCTCAGATCAGTGATACGTGAAGCGGGAAAGTACTTGAGCAAAAACTCATCCATCATAGTACTCCACGAAACAATGCGACCACTAGGCACCTCAAACAACCACTCCTTTGCTTGATCTTCTAGAGAAAACAGAAATGCCTTCATCTTGAAGTGTTGCAAATCGGTCCCTCTTGGACACATAGACTCCGTGGTGAAGTTAAACCACTGTAGATGCTTATTAGGGTCCTCACTCGGCATCCCATAAAATGACTTCAGCTTATGGAGGAATCCACTCCTCAATTCAATCTCTCCAGTCTTGTCAGTCTCCAAGGGAGGATAAGTAATATTAGAAGGAGCAACTCCAGCTCCAGCAACATGACCATTCTGTGATCTGATTGATGCCATGATCTCTTCTTCTTCTTCTAATTCGGCAAAAGCTTCAAATTCTGGGTTCTGAAGATCACACGACGATGACACAACTGAAGGTGAGCTCGGTCCTGATGATGATGAAACTGACGGCACAATAGGTGAACTCGGCAAGGATGATGACACTGATGAACTGGTTGGTGATGATGGAGGTAATGGCACAAAACGAGCAATAGCGAGTTCTTGGTCTAAACGTTGCAAACGGCCTTGAAGATCTCTTGTCCAAATACTAGATTCGGACATGCACTATTTCTGAAATTTGCAACATTTAAACAAGTTAGAACATCGTAAAGAAATAGAAAGCAAGAATATACATCATTACAAGCCACGGCATTGGCGATTACACAACAAAATTCAAATCATAACACATATGCACATTCGGCAACAATATAAAGTACTGGCAATATAACACACGGCAACAAAAATTTCGGCAAAGCATACATATACAATCGGCACAAGAGAAGAAAATTTGACAAGTTCATGAGCATGTAATCGCTAAGTCTAATTTCTTTTTAAATTTGTTCTAACTCTCGAAGTACGTGGAGCAGAGGAGATAACGGTGCAATGGACTGATACAGCCCCCGGTAGTATCATGCTTAATCCTATATACCTCAAGAGTTTGAACCACACAACATGTTTTATCTTTGAAGAAAATAGGCCACATATGTCAAGTTATGTTCTAGCGTCTAAAGTGAGGTGATGCTTCGGCACAAGCTGTCGACTAGGTCGTGCGGATTTCACGTTTCAAAGGTCATTATAATCACGGAGGGCGAACCCCCTACAGGAACCAGGCAGGACTCGTTGTTGGACACCACGGAGGGCGAACCCCCTATCGACTCACTCACCGAGAATGAACATCAGTCTATGGGCCTTGAGATCCAGTTAAACAAACCTGAGAACCATATCTATGATAATAACTTCCCCATACTTTGTAAAACAAACACGGATCCCTAGCGGTCTCAAGTGTTGATTAAAACCGCCCTCAACCTCATAGAAGTAATACTATTACCGAAGAAACGCTTATATGCGTGGGGGGGAAGTATCCCGCGTTTCCCAATCTACATAGAAACGGCCTCCGACATAGCACCATTCACATGAAGGGTTTTGGTTATGATCAACAAAAGAGGCTTCACCTACATGTTACACTTTAGAAACTACAATAAACTCAAACATACACAACACTATCAACTTCCTAGAAATTAAACTAAGTGATTACCAACATACATCATTATACATCATGCAACTTCCAAAATTTTAAACTCTACATGCCGAAGCATATTTCTACTTTACAAAATCCCAAAATAAACTTAAAATTTACAACTTTACAACTTCACAACAAAAATTTCCAGCAACATTATATACACAACAAATTCATAAAACAAGCTTTTATAATCCCCGGCAACGGCGCCAAAAATTGACGAGTCGCCGAAGCGAGCATCAAGCAATAATAACCCTACAATCGTTAGTAGTATAGAATAAGTAGGGATCGTTCTAGGCCGGGGATTAAGGGTACCTGAGATATGAAATTGTTAGACAAACATATATACATATATACAAAATCGTCACATACTGGGGTGAAAATGGTTCGGCAGCCCTAGGGCTGCCCTATACTGAGTACGGCATAAAAACAGAAAATAAAATCCTAGGTCTACTATATACAAGTTTGATCATCATCTCTCACGCATCACATAGCACAAAACACAATTTAACACAAAGATTCATATGCAAGAAAGTAAGAGACAAGTATTAGCATCTTCAAAACTTAACTTAGTTTCGACCACAATTAGAGCGATTAGCCTTTTAACCAATTGTTAGACATCTAGTGTTTTAAGATCATGCTATTCGCCTTCGATCCTAAAGTTTATGCTAATCCGGTTTTACGCGTTTTAACATTTAAGCGCAAGAGTCTAAAATCGAAAACATGTAAACAAGTAAGGTTGTCAATCATCTTATTTAACATGCAAGTTCTAAGATTAATAGCCCTTAGTGAATAACACAAATCATAGAGTCCGTCAGGTCCATCTAGTTTGTAATTACCCTAGCAGATTAAACCTAATACCTAGATTATGTTCAAAGACAACACCAAGTATCGATTTTCATGCCCTCACCTTAGATTACTAACCAATTTAAATCCTAAACATGCTTATAATACCACTGCTCTAATTATCTAAACATACAAAAACCATGTATTAAAAATCGCACAAGTCATCACATAAACTTCAATGAAAATTGCAATTCATGCTCATCATACAAAACCAAACGAAACAAAGTATTTTTTATAACAATACATGTGACTAAACCGAAATTAAAAACACAAGTCATAGGGATGGATCACACTTTAGAAACCTTGGAGAGCTTCGTCTTGGTGTGGTGGAAGAGGATCGGCAGTAGCTAGGCTAGGGATAGGGATCGGTGGTGATTGGTGGTGGTGATTTGGTGACTTGGTGTTTCTAGGGTTTCGGCTTAGAACTTTGAGTAGGAAATTTGGTAGAGTTTTGGCTAGTGCTTTGCAAGAGATGAGATAGATTTTATGATGGGAGCAGGCTTCTATATATAGGAGAAAAGGTCTGTGCAAGCGAGGCTTTTTGGCGGGTCGCGCGAACATGCATGCAGGCATGCGCGGATGGTTGGCGAGCGGACAAGTACTGGTGAAGCTGCTGGCGGATGAAGCTTGGCGGATGAAATCCGGCGGATGAGACTTGGCGGATGAAATCCGGCAGATGAGACTTGGCGGATGAGCTGGCGGATGAGACCTTTGCATCTTCAGTCGAGTATAACTTTTTCTTCAATGCTCTGATTGATGCGATTTCAAATCTTAGATAAACTAGACACAAATTGCCATCTCCCCATAAAACAGTTTGATCAAAATCCTTGTGAATTGACGGGAATGAGTTTTTGAAGTTGGGACAAAGTCCCAGGAAAATCCTGGAAGTCCCTGGATTGGAATGCTCGGACTGCTGTTTTGCAGCCATCTTTTGGGTGACTTCCCGAACTCCGATTGATCTGAAATTTTAACACAACATTCCTTAGCATATGAATATTGAGTCCGCCAAATTTCATAGAATTTGGACAAGGATAGATCACAATTTCACTCATCTCAAAATCGCGAAAAAGACATATTTTCATTATTTTCCAGATTTCTCATACTTAGTCATTTTTCGGATTCTTAACCATTTTTCACCAAATTCTACCAAAATTGATACTAACTATATTACGACTCTATCTTAGACGAATAAGGGTTAAACAAAGCATAAACGAGGGTATAAACATATAATATCGTCGCACATTGTGCTCCTATCAGGTAGCAAAGCTTCAACAATTCTTCTATGTTTTCTTTGCACCAAAGCTTATAACTAATAATTTTAAGATTGTATTGTAGTAGCTTATAATAATAGATTCTAAAAACTATTTTCGAATTTTCAAAGGTAGTAGATAGTAGACCAAATATGCCATTTTGGCTTCTCAATATTATAATATATTTATTTTTACTGTTTTATAAATAGATTATATTTAATAAAAATAATATTTAATTATTATAGAACGCACACTAACGGATCGGATGAACCAAAATATCACTGATTCGAAGTGGATTGGGATCAAGATCCATTCCATTTACAGGGTATACTCAAATGTTGATAAAGGCACCGCAACACTCAACACACAATCTTTAAACTTGACATTGGGTAGTAGATTATGACTTGGGTTGAAATATTCAACCGAGATAATGTTACATGCAGTGAAACCCAAAAGTAATGCATGTGCAGTGTCCTCAAAACGATGAGGACATAGCAAACACCCTAACACATGTGTTGTGTCCTCAAAACGATTAAAAAATTTTCAAAGTAAAGTCGGCCTCAAATTTGTCACATATATATATATATATATATATATATATATTTTTTAAAAAATAAAATAAAATAAAATTTCACATATGCTGAATGGTTACGTAAGAAATGACTTGCAGAAACTCTTTAATGACATTAACAACTACACCTTTAACCATAACTTCACAATCTTTTTTAACGATTGGTAAAGTTGTATTCATGGTTCGAAGGAGCTAGAGACCCGCTTTTGAAAGAATGCAATGTAACCTACTTTGGTGAAGGCACATGCATCATTGGCATAATAAAAGCGACTTCAAACTGACCTCGATTATCTCTAAAAGTACCCTAAGTCCCTCCAAGAGTATGTTGTGTAAGGAAACTACCATCCACATTTAACTTTAGTTTCTGAGGTTCATATGCCTTCCATTTCGGTTTTGCTATGCCTAATAGAAAAGTAACTCTTTTTTTTTGCTCGAATATTATAGAATTCTTGGAGCCATGAGAATGAGTTGAGCAATATTTCACAAGCAAGTTGAGTAGTCTTTCGATTTTCTGTTGTTGAGAATACTAATTCGGCTACAAGAAAGATTGGCCCGGTGGAAATTATTGAGAAGATTGATCTTAATGGATACAAGTTGAAACTTCCTAGTCATGTTCATGCCTGTGATACTTTTAATTAATGTCAAGCATCTCATTACATATCATAGGGATAATTCAGAAGTTGGAGAGTTGAATTCTTTGGTGAATTTTCTACAACGTGGGGAGGATGATGCAGAACATAAAGATGATGAAGCAAAACATAAAGAAGATGAAGTAGAGCACTGAGAATTGAGAATGAAACAAAACATGAAGAAGTTCTCTCATAAGCTATTTATTTCTTTTGAATAATTTTAATTTCCTAACCAGTTTTAGAAGTATTAGTTTTTAGTTTCTTTAGGGTTTACAGATCATATAAAACCACTCTTATATATGTTGGCAGTCGTATTTGACTTTTGAAGAATATCTAAGAATTTTCTCTCTACAAAGTTGTATCAACTCGGTCATTCTGTAGGTTTCAACGAAGCATAGGCGCCTATATCCATGGCAATTATTATTATTATTTTTTTAAACGAAATTTCTCATATGCCGAATGGTTACATGAGGAAGGACTTGCATAAACTTTTTAATGTCATCAACAATTGTGCCTTCAATCATATCTCCATGATCTCTTGCTCAAACAGCAACCACTGTTACTAAACAATCTCTATCAACGATAACTTGAGTTATATTAATTTTGTGATGAAGTTTAAAACCCTTTGTGAGAGTAGGCAATTCAACCTGCTTTGGTGAAGCTACATGTATCACTAACATAGTAAAAACAGCCTTAAACTGACCTTAATCTTCTCTAAGCACACCCTTAGTCCATGTAAGAGTATGTAATGCAAGGAAACTACTATTTATATTTAACTTTAGTTTTCCAGCTTCAAGTGCCTTCAATTTGGAGTTTACTGTGGTAGATGGAGAAACAATTTTTTTTCTGGACTTTATAAAATTCTTGGAGCCATGAGAATGAATTAAGCACAACTTGACAAGGAGGTAACATATTATTCATTTTCTTTCAGAGAGCTCATATGACTATTACCAACTTCTCAAAGGTTGGTGCAACTAAAGACATCGCAACACCTAATTACACCTAGTCTTTAAACAAGACATTGTCAGAAGTGTATGACCTATATTGAAAAGTTCAGCTGAGAGAATGCTACATACAGTATAACATAAAAAGAACGCATGTTTTAATCTTCACATTTAATTAACTTGCTCTATTGTTTCACGGAAAATACTTACGTCAAACTAGTATGTAGGAATGTGTCCAAACTCTCTCCTATTTGCATACCTTTGACAATGTAAATCTACGATTTTGACTTTTCAAAAATTGAATTAATCAATAAAGATAATTTCTGCTAAAATTTATTCTAAATCAAAATCGTTTGCTCATTTGATTGCATCCAACAAATGAATAGTTTTAGTGAAAGTTAACAGTCTCATGTCGGCCGTTCATTTGTTTGATACAATCGACTAAGGAAATGATTTATGTTTATATCAATTTTTTTGCAGGGATGATCTTTACTGATTAGTTCAACTTTTGACCCGTTAAAATTGTGAATTACATGTCCAAAGGTATGCAAATAAGTGAAAGTTCGGACGCACGCGTATATAGTAGTTCGGATGCAAGTACTTTTCTTTTTTCACTCATCCAAACATATTCTTAGGTAGCGTTCGATAACGTTTTCAAATCAACTTTATTGTTTGTAAAATAAAAATGGTAAAAAAAAAAAATGTATTCGTTAGCTTATTTTTGAAAATGCATAAAACGATTTTCTATTTTACACTAAAAATCGAAAAAAGTCAAATTGACGTTTTCAACATTTTAATTTTAATTGTTTCTTTAGAAGTTGGAGATTTGAAGTTGGAGATTTCAAATTAAATTTTCGTGTCTCTGTTGTATTGAAACACTGATAAGACAAATGTGATCTTATCAAACGAACCTCTTTGAAGTGGAACTCAATTACTTTGTGTATATCACAATTATCTTCAAAGAAACATGACGTGGGCTTTAATATATTTACTTGTAGCACATTTTTCTCTTTATAAATAAAGCACCCTTATTTTGCTTTTAGTGAGATGGATCTTATAGCAAATGTATATGCAATTATTTGTTATTTTTTTTAGTTTCAACAAGGTAGATTATTTGAAGCATTCACCTTCACGATTCCTATATGAGAATATGAAGAAAACTCTAGTCGTGTATTTAAATTCTTTGTATTTCTATTTGTGATGACACTTCTAATGTTCACATCATTAGTGGGGGCTTCCAATTGTAGTTGAAGACACAACTTGTTCATGACTAGTATTCTAGTAGTGTCTTGGTTCTATAAAGTAGTTGTTTACATAGTATAAGCATCACTATTTTTTTTTTTTGGACGAGTTAAGTTCATTAAATAGGCCTTGAGAGAACAACAACCACATAAATGTCCAAACTATAATTCTCACAGTCAAGCAAACTTTAGCATAAGACTGGAAATTAATTTAAGAGCATTTCCAACAACTCTTATATTACTTTTCTATTATAGACGAGGAAATCATAAAATCTCTAAAATAAAAAGGGCCCAACTCCAACAGCTCTTATATTTTATCATACAAAATTAAATGTTTTATAATTTAATGAATTTATATAAATATTATATATATATATATATATATATATTTGAGTCAAACAAATTAAATATTTTTCTTTATTCACTTCTTTCCTTTTTTGAGAAAAGAGAGTGAATTCTGAGAAGTAATAAAGTTTAGAGATTTGTTAATAAAGTATAAAAAGAATTCTATAGATACAGAGATTATCCATTTTTTTTTTCCACTTTTTGTATAATAGACTAATAGAGATTAGTTTACAAGAACTGTTGGAGCAAAACAAAAAATGGTGTGTTTTTTTTTTTTTTGTAAAATAGAAAAAAAATTAAGTTTTACCAGAGATGGAGATGTTGTTAGGAGAAAACGCTAACTGAAAAGAAAGAGTTACAGAAAGCATAAAAACATAACTAAAAATATGAAGCACATAAAGACATAGCTCTAGTGTTTAAGACAACCACCAAGTCACCTATTACATCATCACGAGTCAGCGGTGTCCAAAATGATCGAATTGAAGGGGTGGGGAAGGGAGACCATCGCAGGAAAGGACATGCACCAGGGAAGAAGGAGGATGGTCAATCCAGACCTCTAGGCACTTCTTCCTCACAACTAGCAAAGCAATTAAATTAGCTGCAGAGTTCATTTTCCTTGGAATCCAACACCACGCCAAGCGCAGGCTCGAGGTAATGAAATTCCTAATTCTTGACACAATTGGAGCAATTCTCCAATCACAAGTAGATGAAGAATTGTTTATCATGTCTACTAATGACTTTGAATCTGACTCGAGGATGATTAGAGAAGAAGAAATGCACTTGGTAACATCAATAACCACCGCTGATGCCTCGGCCTCGGCCTCCAACACAGAGCTCGCACGACACAACATTGTAGCTCCATCAAAGAGGTTGCCATGAGAATCATGAGCTAAAGCACAAATAGCGGTAAACATCGAACTCTCAATCCATGAAGCATTACTGTTGATTTTGGTATGTCCAGGAGGTGGGGGTTTCCAATAGTTGACCATGATAAACTTGGCACTACTCACATGGACGGAAGAAGGATATGAGTAATGATTTGGTTATGGTGGGTGCTCCGGTTATGGCAGTGAGAGTGATTTTAGGAGAGATGCCTCAAGTGAGCTGTTGGTGATTTGAATTTGAAGAATGGTGCAGAGGTTGGGGATGCGAAAGATGAACGGTGTTATGGTTATGGATGGGAAATGAAGTGGGACTTGTCGGCTTTGTGGACTGCTGCTCAATTAGAACATGGACGGTAGTAGTGAGGGAGGAGTTAGTTACAGTGGGGTTTAAAGATGGAATATAAATATGATGAAGAGTTGGGTTTGCTCTAAAAGAAGCAAAGGGGTTATATCCCAAATGGACATTAGAAAGAGAAAGGGGGAAAAAAGAAATGGGGTTAACATTAGAGGAATTGAGGAAGGGAGGGGATTTACATACCTGAAAATGTCGTGAATGCACCTGAATATGAGAATTTGATCTTGAAGTGTGGTTTCTACAGTTGATGAATTCTGTTGCGGCCATGCAAGCTTTTCTAGCTACCAAACTAGGATTAATTGGAACAACTTCATACAAAAAACATTCCTAGCTTTTCAGATTTCCCTTATGAGAAAAGCCATTTTAGTAAGAAACTCCACTAGGCCAATAACTCAAACAGACAATACTTGATAGACAATGGACATAAAAAATATTATTATTTAAGTATATCAGACAATAGTATTGAAATAAGCATCGTCTGAATTTTCGGTCATGACAATAGTTTTTTTTTTTTTTATCTATTTTCTGAAATATTTCAGACAATGAGTACATGAATACCATTGTCGAGAATGACATGTTCATACAATGGTTAAGAAACCGCCCATTGTCTGAATGAAAATTTATCAACAATGGTTCTTCTTATTTATGAAGCATTGTCTGAAATAATTTAAGACATGACCCGAACCGGATTTCACCCTGAACCCGGATAAGGTCCTGTGGGGACCACCTTAAGAGAGATTTTACAGAAAATTCGGAATGACCTCTCTTAAAATGGACAACCCAAACCTGTCAAACAAAACATAACACACTTCAACAAAACTATCCTGACTCCAGGAGCCACCTGCTCCCCCAAAAGCAAACAACTTCCACAATTAAATAAAAGACCAAAATTCAATTGATTCACAAACCATCAGAGCAATCTAATAATGAATTGGAAATACAAGAATCTAAAAGTAAAAGGATCAACGGATCCTGACAGGACCCGAACCAGATTTCACCCCGAAACCCGGATCAGATCCTGCGGGGACCACCTTAAGAGAGATTTTACCGAAAAATCGGCATGACCTCTCTTACAATGGACAACCCTCACCTGTCAAATACAAAAAACACTTCTATAAAAACTACCCTGACTCTAGGAGCCACCTGCTCCCCCAAGATTCCAACAACTTCTCAACACAAAAGAAAAATCACTTTTAAAACATCTACAATTTATCAGAGCATTCTACAGAAAGTAACTAAGGATACAAAAAAAAAATACAAAAAAAAATAAAGGATCAAAAGATCCTACCGAGCGGAAGCAATACCGACGCTGACTATGCCTCGACCTGAGTATCTGTGACCTCAACTACTAGTCTGCACACTGGGCATTTTAAAACGAAGGGCCCAGGGGAAAGTAATTTAAAAACGTTAGAGTGAGTGGATAAAAAATAAAATAATTTAAAAACTAATACTTTTAGTTAAAGACATTATATCACTTTCCCACATCTTCATACTAATCGGAAAATCACAATGCATGCATAGGTATATATAAACGTACCACATTTTATGAAAAACTTTATTAAAACAACTCAGCCTCGCTGACAACTCAAATAAACAAAACTCCTTTGTTTATATATATATATATATATATATATATATATAAAATCATAACCGTTTGAAAATCAACTTATAATACATTTCGATCAATCTCTTTGGTCATATAAAATCCCAGTTCCACTGGTTCGGGAATCTATGTCACATCCCGAACCCAATTTAACTGAATTATGAGTATTGGAATTTCGTACGCTTTATTTTAATTGTCACGCGATGTCGGAATTATTTTCGGAGGTTAAATTTGAAAAATGTTTTAAGATTTAATGGGGGGAAAAGTCGACTTTGTGATCCTTCGTAATTTTGGAAAAGTTTTCTTCACGAAAGTTGTGGAGCGCGACGGTACGAGTTCGTGGACACACGGCACGCGTGAAACAGACATCGTATGAGAAAGTTATGACTTGAGGAAGTTATTTACTGTTTAGGAAATTTACTATATAAAGGGAGAAATTTCCGGAAAAGGGTAACTTTCCATTTCGGCTAGATTTTAAATTACTGTAGCAAAATTACTGTTCACCTTCTCTCCCCCGATTCCGGTCACTGTTCATATCGATTTTTCGCCCGATCTCCGTCGTCCGGCCACGGCGTCACGCGCGCCACCCAGCATCGTGCTCAGCTCCCTCTCCTCTTCCTTTCGAGCCAAGGATCGGCACCGGGAGAGCACGGAGGAGGGAGCGGCGGCGACTCGAAGATCGGCCACCGTGAGTGGCGGCGCTGCAGGCGACGGCCGAGAGTGCGCCACCCACCGATCGGCAGGGTTTTCCCTGGCGGTCCGTTCTGGCGTGGTGGCGACGGCTACTTCAGGCCGAGGCGACCGGATCGAAGCCGAGAAAAATCGACCCCGATCGGGTCAATCCGACCCGTTTCCAGCGGCTTCGACCCGGCCCAGCACGCCTCGACTCGACTCGACCCGGCCCGGACCCAGCCCGGCCCAGTCAACGTAGACCAGGTTGTTGACCAGGCAACGTTGACCAGACCGTTGACCAGTCAACGGTGACTGCTGACCGGAGTTGACCGGAGTTGACCGGAGTTGACCGGAGTTGACCGGAGTTGACCGGCGTTGACCAGATTTGACCCGATTCCAGAACTGTAACGATTCGATCCGACGCGATCCTGCAGCGGTCCGACTCGATCTCGAATGGATATTTACCATTTCTGGTAAATTAAGGTGAGTAAATCTCCTGATATTATTAATAATTATGAGAGTAAATGTTAGTATATTTATCATTATATTAAGAATGATTTATATGGAAAATTGGGTATTTAGCGAGTAGAATTTATTAACAAAATTAGCGATCAAAGAATTGATCGAACTTTGTTCCCAGTGGGTGGGTGTTGGCGGTTTGGGAGCAAAGTGATTTTCTTTTGTTTTGGGTTACTTAGGAGCTGTTTCGGAAGTTTCCGAGGGAAATTTCCGGGACGGGTCCTCTAAATTGGTATCAGAGCATGATCCTTTGACCTGTGTGTTTTACTGTGTGTGTCATTGGGGAGATTTTATATACTTTAAATATGTGATGAGGTTGTCTAGAACTCTTAAAGATTTCTTATTTACATTTCCTTCAATATTTCTCTGGCCGAATGATTGATTGAGAATTTTAGACATGTTTTGTGTGTGAGTGTGAATTGTGATCAAGAACTTGTGAGAGTTTATCATGGCCAGAGTAATGTAAACTGTTGTTTATCTTGCTCGAGCGATGAACCGACTTTGGGAACTTTAAATTTTCTTGACTTTTAATTGCTATGAAGTATGAATAATTATATGCTCAATAAGGATGATTTGAGGAGTGTTTTATTGAAATGAAAAGCGATATGAGTAAAACAGAGATTCAGTTTTTGGGGATTTTTATATATCCCTTGAATTATTTTGAGAATGATTTTTATTATCAAAGATTGATGATTTCTTTTGAATATATTTTATTGGTTTACTGTTAAACTGATTTGATTGACAGTAATGCTGTCTTTATGGATTTTGATATCTCTTTGAGGAACAAGATTCCTATGGGATTTCATAATTTCGAAATATTTTGAGTATGTTAATCAGTAGACCGGAATGAAATTCCGGGGATTTTGTTTATTTTATTATTTATGATTTTTCTGACATGCGAGGCATGTCGATGGAATTTATATATATTTGATTTGATTTGACGGCATGGTGATTTGCAGGGTATTTTTGATTTGACGGCATGGTGATTTGCAGGGTATATTTGATTTGACGGCATGGTGAATTGCCGGGTCTTTCTGATTTGACGGCATGTTGATTTGCCGGGGATTCATGATTTTATATGGAGGCTATTATATTGTTATGTTTTTATGAGCCTCAGATGGTTGTTGATTTATCAGGGAAATGTATTTCGAGATTTGTTTTTTTTTTCACCACACGATGGTCCACGTGATTATTATATTGATGCTAGCTAGCGGTGCCTCATCCCACGCGAGGTGACGACTTGACCGTATGGGTCAGATTCACGCTCGGTGGTCGACGTATGGTTGTATATATTGAGGCGGAGACGTGTCTAGGTGGTAGACTTAGACACGGGGGGAGTCAATAGGGCTCTCGGACCAGAGCCTGACGAGGCTCCAGAGGGTCCACGTTATTATTATATTGATGCTAGCTAGCGAGGCCTCATCCCACGCAAGGTGACGACTTGACCATATAGGTCAGATTCACGCTCGGTGGTCGACGTAGGGTGGTGTATATTGAGGCAGTGACGTGTCTAGGTAGTAGACTTAGACACGGGGGGAGTCAATAGGACTCTCGGACCAGAGTCTGACGAGGCTCCAGTGGTGGGTAAACATTTCCCTGTTGCATGACCAATGGGATTTGGTCATGATGATGTTTTTCACTGTGATGGCGGGAATATTTCCTTTGTGAAGCTTTCAGTTTTAATAAATTCCCGCATCAATCGATTACGATTTTTATATTATTATATGACGTGATTGAGATTTTTTGTACGATTATATGATGTGGCTTCGGGAATATTTCATTTATGAGATTTTCAGCTTTTGATAGATTCCCGAAGCAGTGGATTAAGATTTTTATATTTTTATATTATCTAGTTTCGGGAATATTTCCTCTATGAGGCTTTCGGTTTTTAATAGATTCCCGAACCAGCAAGACTTAACTTTTTACATGTTGTGTATCAGTTATAACGTAGGTTTTAAACTCAAAAATTATTCATTCTTAACCCTACGTTATGATCTGATTAGCACTTAGACCGAGTTACATTATTTTAGTTTATTTGATTTGGTAAATAAATTTTTCAATGGTTTCTCAATAGCTTTTCTTGATGTATTGGGTTGAGCTGTTTTATTGTGTGTAATTTTAATCCAGAACTTTTGGTAATTTACTTAGGAATAACATGATTAATAGTGATTATTTGAGATTGATGATTCGGTATCATAGATTGCCTATGAATTGTGTTATGCTGCTATTTTTAGTTGGGATTTGATTTGGAATCGAACTCCTTTTTGTTAACTTTTTGGTGGAATTGTTTCCCAATGTTTATACAATTGGTGTGGAGAATTTGTGTTGTTTGGTAAAGTTTTAAGTGTTCATAGCAAAATCATAGCTATGTCGATAGAACATCAATTTTTAATATCAATTTGATGGAGATATTATTCTATGAGTGTACTGTTGATCAGAAAATTTCCATGCATTTGGTAAGGCTACTTATTTATCGATATTTTCTGAAGTTAAAAGTGCATTTCTAAAACCTTTTGGATATTTTACTCGTGCGATGAGTATGCCTATTTTAATTTGAACTCAATCGATGAGTACGAGAATGCAATTTGATTCGAACTCGTAAAACGTGTACGAGTGATTATTATAATATTATATTTTTGTCACGCGGTGACACAGTGATTATTATATTATATTTCGTGTTACTCGGTAACACGGCGATTATTATATTATTATTGATTTAGCGATTTTATCGCTATCAGTTAGTCTCGAGATTTCTTCGAGATATAGCATTTGTTTTTTTTATTGATTCAGTATAGAGTATTATTGTTTACGGATTGTTCCGTAATGATTTATTTTCAGGATATGAGTTCCTGAATTTGTTTATATTGAGTATTTCATTGATATGTGTTGGTAAAGAAAGCCGGACGAGCAGTGGTGGCTCGCGGTATAGGTTGGAAATTCTATTGTGGTTATAGACGTGTATTTTGAATACTTGCAGGTTTTGGGTTTCCTAATTATAGAGGAAACTCTGTCCGATTTTCCGCAGAATTTTCTGCGATTTTGGTTATGTAAATTTCGAGGACGAAATTTTATAAGGGGGGAAGAATTGTCACATCCCGAACCCAATTTAACTGAATTATGAGTATTGGAATTTCGTACGCTTTATTTTAATTGTCACGCGATGTCGGAATTATTTTCGGAGGTTAAATTTGAAAAATGTTTTAAGTTTTAATGGGGGGAAAAGTCGATTTTGTGATCCTTCGTAATTTTGGAAAAGTTTTCTTCACGAAAGTTGTGGAGCGCGACGGTACGAGTTCGTGGACACACGGCACGCGTGAAACAGACATCGTATGAGAAAGTTATGACCTGAGGAAGTTATTTACTGTTTAGGAAATTTACTATATAAAGGGAGAAATTTCCGGAAAAGGGTAACTTTCCATTTCGGGTAGATTTTAAATTACTGCAGCAAAATTAATGTTCACCTTCTCTCCCCCGATTCCGGTCACTATTCATATCGATTTTTCGCCCGATCTCAGTCGTCCGGCCACGGCGTCACGCGCGCCACCCAGCATCGTGCTCAGCTCCCTCTCCTCTTCCTTTCGAGCCAAGGATCGGCACCGGGAGAGCACGGAGGAGGGAGCGGCGGCGACTCGAAGATCGGCCACCGTGAGTGGCGGCGCTGCAGGCGACGGCCGAGAGTGCGCCACCCACCGATCGACAGGGTTTTCCCTGGCGGTCCGTTCTGGCGTGGTGGCGACGGCCACTTCAGGCCGAGGCGACCAGATCGAAGCCGAGAAAAATCGACCCCGATCGAGTCAATCCGACCCGTTTCCAGCGGCTTCGACCCGGCCCAGCACGCCTCGACTCGACTCGACCCGGCCCGGACCCAGCCCGGCCTAGTCAACGTTGACCAGTCAACGGTGACTGCTGACCGGAGTTGACCGGCGTTGACCAGATTTGACCCGATTCCAGAACTATAACGATTCGATCCGACGCGATCCTGCAGCGGTCCGACTCGATCTCGAATGGATATTTACCATTTCTGGTAAATTAAGGTGAGTAAGTCTCCTGATATTATTAATAATTATGAGAGTAAATGTTAGTATATTTATCATTATATTAAGAATGATTTATATGAAAAATTGGGTATTTAGCGAGTAGAATTTATTAACAAAATTAGCGATCAAAGAATTGATCGAACTTTGTTCCCAGTGGGTGGGTGTTGGCGGTTTGGGAGCAAAGTGATTTTCTTTTGTTTTGGGTTACTTAGGAGCTGTTTCGGAAGTTTCCGAGGGGAATTTCCGGGACGGGTCCTCTCAATCTATGAAATACCGAAAACCTCATAGAGGAAATATTCCCGAACTAGATAACATAACAATATAGAAATCTTAATCCACTGCTTCGGGAATCTATCAAAAGCTGAAAGTCTCATAAATGAAATATTCCCGAAGCCACATCATATAATCGTATAAAAATCTCAATCACGTCATATAATAATATAAAAATCTCAATCGACTGATGCGGGAATTTATTAAAACTGAAAGCTTCACAGAGGAAATATTCCCGCAATCACAGTGAAAAACATCCTCATGACCAAATCTCATTGGCCATGCAACAGGGAAAAGTCTACCCACCACTGGAGCCTCGTCAGGCTCTGGTCCGAGAGTCCTATTGATTCCCCCCGTGTCTAAGTCTACTACCTACGTCGACCACCGAGCGTGAATCTGACCTATATGGTCAAGTCGTCACCTCGCGTGGGATGAGGCTCCGCTAGCTAGCATCAATATAATAATAACGTGGACCCTCGTGTGGTGAAAACAAATCTCGAAATACATTTCCCCTGATAAATCATCAACCATCTGAGGCTCATAATCACATAACAATATTCTAGCCTCCAGATATGACCATGAATCCCCGGCAAATCAACATGCCGTAAAATCAAAAATACCCGGCAAATCACCATGCCGTAAAATCAAATCAAATATACGTAAATCCCATCGACATGTCTCGCATGTCAGAAAAATCATAAATAATAAAATCAACAAAATCCCCGGAATTTCATTCCGGTCTACTGATTAACATACTCAAAATATTTCGAAAATATAAAACCACATGGAAATCTCATTTCCCAAGGAAATAGCAAAATCCAATATAAATATCATTACTGTCGATAAAACAAAACCATATATGCCTTAACATATCTTTTTCTTTTTCTCATATAATCTTTCATACTTCAAAATCATTTAATCAAAATAAATTTCATTTTTAAAAGAAATTTCATTTCAATTAAAATAATCATGCATGCATTTGTTTTAAAAATAAAAATCCACTCACAGTCTTTTCCGAGCTGGTAGCCGTTTCGGCTCTCGTCCCGTCGAGTACCCTCTCGACCTGCCACATGGGCGAAATCGTAAATTTCTAAACCTCAGAAAACAAATATAAAACCCAAACCACGGACGTCCTCGCTCGTCCGAATTATCCCCACTTCTATTTTATTTCCGGTATTAGAATTTCGTCTCAAATACCGAAACGATCTATTACCAAAATTACTCTGGACACCCACACCGTGTCCGATCAATTCCTTTCCTAGTAAATTCGTCATAAAACCCTTTTAATCAGCTTTTAACCTTTTTACAGTAAGTCAACAGTAAAAACTACTGGTCAAACAGTAATTATTCCAGGTCAAACAGTAATTCTGAAAGTCAAACAGTAAATGGTTAAAATCCAATTACTATTTACCATTTACTGTTTACTGTTTACTATTTACTTTTACTGTTTACCTTTTTACTTTTACTAATTACTGTTTACTGTTTACTTTTACTGTTTTACCATTTACTTTTCACCTTTTACCGTTTTACCTTTTCTCTTTTTATCACATCACTGTTCATCTTCTTCCTCAAGCCGCCGGAACAGTGGCGCCGCCGCCACCGTCGCCGGAACAGTGGCGCCGCCGCCACCGTCGCCGGAACAGTGGCGCCGCCGCCACCGTCGCCGAAACAGTGGCGCTGCCGCCACCATCGCCGGAACAGCAGCGCCGCCGCCGGCAGCGCCGCCACAGGAGGCCGAAACCACCTTCAATCGACGCCAAATTCATCCGACACCATCGCCACCACCTCGGGAACTCGTCCCCGCCGCCAAAAACCAGCGCAGCCGCCGCATACGGCGGCCCGATTTCCCCAAATCCAATTTCTCCAAAAATCCACCAAATCAACACCAAATTACACTAATGCCACTCCTTTCAACCTCCTAAACACGAATTTAACTTCAAAATTCATCAAAAACATCAAAATTACAACCTCCACCGATTTGACCTAAAACCCTAAAAATTTCAATTTCTAATTCCTCCTTACCTGGTGCAATTCGGTTCGATTCCTTC
Source organism: Potentilla sterilis (assembly GCA_963682095.1). Taxonomy (NCBI): domain Eukaryota; kingdom Viridiplantae; phylum Streptophyta; class Magnoliopsida; order Rosales; family Rosaceae; genus Potentilla; species Potentilla sterilis. The sequence continues at coordinate 18,225,062 of OY821764.1, forward strand.
CATGGAATGATTGCACACGTCGACGTCTTCATTTCCCCCCAAGAATCGGGTGGAACCTTGGCCGGAGGAGGGAGGACGAGGTTCGACATCGTCGAACCTTGCTCGGCTTCGCACGGCCAAACGGCAGCGAATGACGCCACGCCGCTGCCACCGTCGTGACGAGCAAGCTGAGCCGGTCCGAACGTGACCGGTGCGCCGGCCCAGTTCGGCCGGACGGCGGAGATTCGGCCGGAGGCCGAACCGGATCGGGGGAGAGGAGAGAGAAAGAGAAAGAGAAGAAAAAGAAGAAAAAGAAAAAAATGAGAGATTTCCCTTTCAGGAAATTTTCTCCCGGCTATTTATACTCGTCCAAAATCGGCAAGTTTCGGTTTCCACGTCACAACTTTTTCGTACCTACTCCAAATAAATCGTGCCGCGTGTCCACGAACTCGTTACGACGACTCCTAATTCGTCGCAAAATAAAATCCTCGGTCAGGTCAACTTATTTAAAAGTCAACCTTTTGAATTTTCCGAATCGTGACAATTCTCGAGGAGTAAAAGTACACGTAACACCGTAAAAAGGTAATTCCAGATTCGGGTCGTATCAGATCCTACCAAGCGGAAGCAAATACGACGACTATGCCTTGACTCCGAGTACCCCAAGACCTCGATAACTAGACTGCACACTGGGCGGTTTAAAACGAAGGGCCCATGGGAAAGAAATTTAAAAACGTTAGAGTGAATGGATAAAAATAAAATAATTTAACATAACTTTAAATAAAACTATTACATTACTTCCCAAGGCTTTATCGATAAAAACCATAGTGCATGCATTATAAATAAAACGTCCCACGTTTTAAGAAAATCATATTTAAAAATCAGCCCCGCTGATATAAAATCAAGTAAATAAATAATTATTCTTTTTATATATATATTCAAAACAATATACTTTTGAAATCAATTCATAATATTTCTCGACCAATCCCATTGGTCACATAAAAACCCCAGCCCCGCTGGTTCGGGAATTTAATAAATCAGAAAGTCTCATAGAGAAAATATCCCCGAAAACCACATAATATAAAAATATCAAGACCAATCCCATTGGTCATATAATAAGATAGGGAAACGTCATTACCACCATTTAATAGTAGTCCCTAAGGCCAATGGTCAAACCTCCAAGAGTCCTAATAGCGTCCTCACGCTAAGCCCGTACACGTCGACCACCGAGCGTGAATCTGACCTATATGGTCAAGTCGTCACCTCGCGTGGGCTCAGGCGACTAAGCTAGCTAGCATCAATATATATATCCCGACCCTGATATGGTGAAAATCCGAAAACAAAACTGAAAGTACGCTTCCCCTTATATATTAAAATCCGTACGGTCTCCGACCGCACAACTGAGGCTTATAAATATAATAAAATAGAATCATAGTCTCGAAAGAACATATAAATATATATCCGACATGTCCCAATGTCGTAAAAATAATATCGAAAAGAATATATAATGTCGACATGTCTCACATGTCAAAATCATAAATAATGAAATAATAAAATCCCCGGAAAGCTCATTTTCGGTCTTTACATTTACATACGTATAAACTTATTCAACATAAACAAGATATGAATAATTAAAACATACTATTTCCGGAAACCTCGTTTCCAGATAAAATCATGTACTACTAAAATAGTAGTAAAAACATAATCTCAAAACCATATTTTTTTCTAAATATCATTTCATTTTAATTATATGAATTCTCATGCTTCTCAAATCATTTATTTAAAATAAACTTCATTTCATTAAAACAATTATGTATGCATTTATTTAAAATAAAAATTCACTCACTGTACAGCCGAGCGTGCTGAAAACCGCGCTCTCGTCCCGTCGAGTAACTTCTCGACCTGTTACAGAGACGAGTTTAAAAACATATTTCAAAACTAGGAATTGGAGTATAGAAATTAAATCCACAAACGTCTTCACTCGTCCGAATAATCCAATTTTTAAATTCTTATTATCGGTATTGGAATTACGTCTCAAATACCGAAACCATTTACGTCCAAAATTACTCAGGACACTCAACTCGAGTCCGATCTATTCTTTTACTTATTATTTCGTCGTAAAACCCTTTGAATAAGCTTTTAACCTTTTTACGGTAAGTCAACAGTAAAACTACTGGTCAAACAGTAATTTAGAAAGTCAACAGTAAATGGTCAAAGTCAGAATTACTATTTACCATTTACTTTTACGGTTTACCTTTTACTTTTACTATTTACCGTTTTACTGTTCACTATTCACCTTTTACCGTTTTACTTTTTACTTTTTACCAGTTTACTGTTCATCTTCTTCCTCACGCCGCCGCCCGCCGCTTGCAGCTCCGCCATCGGAGGCCAAAACACTTCCAATTCAACCCAAATTCACCCAACATCATTGCCACCACCTCATGGACTCATCCCCGTCGTCCCAATCGTCCCCGCCGCCAAAAACCGCCCCAGCCACCGCAAACAGCGGCCGACACGGCGGCCCAAAATACACAACCTCCAATTTTCACAAAAACCAGCTAAAAGAACATCAAACAACACATAATCAACTCCTTACAACACCCTAAACACGAATTCAACCTCTAAATTCACCAAAAACACCAATTTCACAACCTCCACCGAAAAAACACAAAACCCTAAAAATTTCAAATTCTAATTTCTCCTTACCTGGTGCAATTCGGTTCAATTCCTTCCATGGAATGACTGCACACGTCGAAACCTTCAATTCCCCTCAAGAATCGGGCCGATTGGTGGCCAGAGGAGAGAGAACCAGGTTCGACACAGTCGAACCTTCTCCCTCGATTTCCAGCTGAGCGACAGTGATTGACGCCGCACCGCCGCCACATAACGAAAGCAGAGGCCGAGCCGGTCCGAACGTGACCGGTGCGCCAGCCCAGTTCGGCGGGACGGCGGAGATAGGTGCAGAGGAGGGGGGGCTCGGGGTCGCGTGCGGGGAAGAGAAGAAGAAAAGGGAAGAAAAAGAAAAGAAAAAAAGAAAAGAAAAGAAAGTTTCCCTTTTGAGAAATTTCAACTTTCTCCTATTTATACTCATCCAAAAACGGCAATTACCGATTCTTACGTCTTTTCACACGAACCTGAAATTAAACGTGCCACATGTCCACAAACTCGTTTCAACGTCTTCTATCTCCTCGAGCAATAAAATTATCGGTTTGGTCAACTTATAAAAAAGTCAACCATTAGAATCTTCAAATCGTAAAAACAATTACCGGAACGTAAAAATATAAGATAAAACTGTTAAAAAGTTAGTTCGAGGTTTGGGTCGTATCAATTTATGACAATATATATTTGTCAATATATATTAATATGACGGGAGGGCCACGTGACAATGTCTAGTGATCATCTCTCCTAATTAAATTTCAACACGTGGAATTTTATCACAAAATTTATAAATTTATGTATTTTACTTTTTGTAAAATGACTTTAATCAATCTTTAGGGTTTAGGGTTTAGGGTTTAGGATTTAGGTTAAGGGTTTAGGGTTATAGGGTTTAGGGTAAGGGTTAAGGGTTTAAAGGTTATAGGGTTTAGGATAAGGGTTAAGGGTTTAAAGGTTTTAGAGTTTAGGTGTAGGGTTTAGAAAAATAATAATAAATCTAAAATGGTATTTGACAAAATAATTGAAATAATTTTCTGTCACAAAATCTCACATGTTAAAATTTCATTGGTAGGGAGGACCACTATGCACTTCCACGTGGTCCTCCCGTAACACTGAAAAATTCCTCAAAAACTAATACAGAATTATGTGATGTCTTACGTGGCTTTTACATGTCATCAATTTATTAATTTCAATATACAATTTATTAATTATATTACCTTGAATATAATTATTATAACAATAAGTAATTTCTTTAAATGAGTAAAAGACTTGATGAGATTAACCTTGCGTAGTGAGAAGAATTATTATCGATCCTTCTTTTTTTGAGAAGAAGAATGGTTATCAATCTAAAACCAAACATATTCTAAATTGTAGAGCAACTACTTTTCTCATCAAGCTAAGTTAATCATATAGTTAATGAGAATGTTTGTTGCTAGTTGCTGGTTGTTTTTCTTATAGGACCTTCTTTATTTCTTTATTGATTGCTCAAACCTCATATAATTAATATATATATATATATATATATATATATTTTAGGGGATGAACTGCATCACTCTGGGTGGAACTCGTGCAGCTCTTGCCATGGAGATCCATCTACGCAGCGGCGCTTCCTTGTTCTTCCGACATTGATGGATATATTCAGGCCAACTGTTATGACGAGAGCTCTCCTCTCTTTCGCTTGGCGGCAGCAAACCCTAATAGGGTTTTGCTCGTCGCAATTCAAGGCCTCTGATCCCCCTCTTGTTGCCTACTTGTCACCCTCCTTGAGGTCGTTCATCCCTTTTGGTCAATCTGAAGGTTGTATTCCCCGATTCTTTTTGACTCTTGTCTGTTCTTGTTTTGGGAAATATGGTCCGGGTTTGAAGATTCTTTGCCAGCGGCTTCTTCCCTTGGAGGCTGATAGAGGTTTGAAAGGGATGATCCGTATCTGGGATCCTAGATCTACTATTCGATCCACGACGGAGGACGATATGATCAGATGGAGGTTGTTGCCGTCAAAGGTTCAAGTTTTAAACCTTATCGGCGCTAATGATCCGAATCTAGAACGATGGCCGAAGGCATGGATTTGGCAAAGGTTCTTGACTCATCCCAGGGCAGATGAAGAAGGCTGCGTTGGTGTACAGGTTAGGTTTGATTATTTCCGGTGTAGGAGGACAGCTTGGCAGGTCGGGGTGCCCAGCGAACTTTTGGGTTCCCAACTCTGGGTCTGGGATGTTTTGGAATTGGATGGTGTGAGTCAGGGTCTGGACCTAAGGCCCGCTCACTCTTGGACTCAGATTTGGGACCCAGGTGGTAGGTTGTTGCTTTTGGATATGAGACACTGGTTCATATTGATTTGGTATTGGTTCTGGTTTTTAGGGATTCGTTTGCTAATTTTCGAATTTTTGACACCCTCGGTTACTCTCAAATTCCTAATGAGCGGATCATCTTGTCTAGGTGATCACAGAATCGGATACGGTCACAGTTACTGTTACAATTACATTTACACTGCTTTTAAGACATATGCAGTGCAGCGATGTCGCGGGACTTCAAGTTACTTGGTTACTCTTCATTCTAGATGCGTCTATGCATCTTGTTATGCATCTTGTTATCGTTTACTGTTTTCTTATTTTAGATGTCTTTGTGCATCTTGTTATGCTCTTTTTCATTATTTCAATGTGTTTGATGTGTTCGCATCGCCCGCTGTAATTTTTATTTTTATTTTTATTTTTAAAAAGGAGGGTACTGGGAGGGACCGCAAGGAGGCACATGGCCTGTTAACCCGAAGTCCACCAGTGCCGCGCCAGAGACGCACCCCCCCCCCCCCCCCCCCCCCCCCCCCTCTTTCGGCCTATCAAGTACTCCGTAGAGGGTTGGACCTCCCCGCAAAACCTTTTACATACACAAGGATCGAACCTTCGACCTTGTTTAAGTAACTCAGCCCGTTGTAATTTTTAGATCTCTTCTAATATAATTATGTCGTCTTTTTTCTTAAAAAAAAAAAAAAAAAACCTAAATTCTAATATTATTCGTTATATTGAATTTCCTAATAAATAATATTTTAATATTATTTGTTTGTTTTATTTAATTTCCTAATATTAGGCTTAAGGTGTGTCACATGCCACCTCATTTGATATAGGTTTTTTTGTATAATTTTTTGGTGTCTTTGTTTTTGGTTTCTAAAACAGATAAAGAAACAAAACCCAAAATCCCCCCCGACCCGACCCGACCCGCCTCTATTAAAAACCCTAGCCTCTCAGAAAACCATAGCCTCAATCTTTCTGTTTCATCTTTCATATGCACAGAGGGAGAAAGCCGTCGACGACACAACGAAGCGTGATCTCTTAGAACCTATCAGCCTCTCTCGTATTCGTTCGTCAGATCTTTCACCGGAGGCGCCACCCAGGTGATAATATCATGCTTTTTTTTTTCCTTCTGATTCAATATATACGAGTAGTTGTTCGAAGTTTGATCCATATGTCGGTATGCTTAACGTCTAGTTTTATCTACCGAACAATAAATGATTCCCAATGAAATTCAAAGAGGATTAGGGATAAAAGGGCAAGAAAGCAATTTCAGAGCAATTTTTATTTTCTATGTTCATTATGTCTTGTCGAAGATATCTTGTGATTCTGAATCACCTGCATGTAATTTTTATTCTTTGTGTTCATTACAAATAAATTGACTCTATAATCTCACGATTAGTGGCTTTGCACAGTTTTATTTTGTAATATGTTATTCTTACTCTCTCTCTCTCTATTTTTTTTCTTTTTAATTGTTTAAGCTTTCGACAATGATCCTTTCGGACCTTATCAAACAGCTAGCGGTTCAATTGAAGTCCATGAACAAAGACATACTTAAAGAATTTGTTAGAAAACGCCTTCGCAAATACAATAAGAAAATACGGCACCTTGAGCCAAAAAAGCAAAATGAGGATCAATATGAGATAATTGGACAGAAGGTCATCATCGCTTCTGCCATCATCAAGGATCTCGATACTATTCAAGAAATTATGTTCCCTGCCGCAGCCTCCTCCATTCTGGAGCCACAGTGTGATGCCCAACTCCTAAAATTTATTAAGGAACACCTCCACAACCTCCAAGGAACAAATGGAACTGAGGACCCCGAGACGATCAACTTGTTTGGGGTTTTTTATTCCGTTCGTGTGGTTTCTGCCTTGTACACAGAGCTCCAAAGACTTTCCAATATGCTATCCCTCTTTGTCAAAGAGAATCCAGAGCTCATTTTGGAACAGCCTGAGGTAGAACAGCTCTATAACCTACTCCTTTTTCTCTTTAGACACCTGTGATATTGCTCTGGTAAAATTGTATTATCTGTTCTTTCTTAGTGCATTTCATATTGTGAAGTTGCTGATATTATACCCGCGATCTCTTGTGCCACACTCCAGTCTAGACTACTGTACTTTCATGTAAATTGTTTTTATTAATTAATTAATTTATTTCTTGTACATGTCTGATGGCTTGGTTATGATTTTGACAGGATACTGTTGAATCCTTCAAGTCGCTCGCATGTTTAGAGAGAGATTTAACTTTGCTGCCTCAAAAAGAAGATTGGAATTTATATATCCTGACTCTTGAAGGGGTGAATCTTCTAAACATTGGTAAATTATCTGAGGGGCCCAGATTTAAAGTTGTTTGTCCAAACGTTCATTTCCCTATTGGAATAAAATGTATTAGTGTGCGCTCCAAATGTTATCTGGTGGGGGGTATGCAAGCGCAGCCCTTTGAAACTGAGATCTGTGGAAATATGAGAAAGAGACGTTGTGCCAATCATGATGTGTTTCCCTTTTATCCAAATGGTCTATCATTTGATCCCACCCAGGATATCATTCCCCGCTTGCCTGGTCCCAAGGTTGATCCTATTGTTGTCGCCCTGAAGGACAAAGTCTATGTTCTGGCTACAGAGCCAAGTCACGGATGGAAGCTTGAAATTACGCCCTTCTTTGAGGTTTTTGATCCTATTCATCCCAGCTGGGATAGGCTTCCTGAACCCCCGTTCTATAACAGATGTTCTCAAACTGGTTTTCTGAGACCAGAGATCCTAACCCACTATGCATGGGGCCACAAGCTTGTTATATGTTTAAATGGGTGCTCATGGGTTTTTGACATCATTGAGAATAAGTGGAGTAATGATGAGGACGCAAATGAAAAGAAACTACCTGTTCTGGACGGTGTTGCAGAATTTGGAGAATTTCTGATTGCTATGCCTACCTATTCAGATAAGCTTGTAGCTTATAAGCTGTCTTCTAATGATTTTCCAGAATTACATCAGGAGCTAATCGAGCTTCAGGATCTATTTCCCCCTGGCTTACGCAGATCCTCGGGATTTATTATCCCGTTTGGTGGTGCGAACAGATTTTGCTTTATCAATTCAAGCCTAGATAGGAAAGGGTGGTGGTGGGTATGTGTAGCGGTGTTTCACTTGAGAAAAGAAGAGAACACTGATGGTCTTTCAAAGCTAACTGCAGTTCTTGAGAGTCGGCAATTTTATAAACATTGGGATTGTCCAGTTATTGAATCGGCTTTCGTCATGTGAGTAATTGTTTTCTGATTCTCTGACCATACTATATGTTTGTTTTTCTTTCCCTTTTTCATGTTAGCTTTATATATTCTACACTGTTTCCATTGTTAGGACTCCATGTATGTTCTTTTTGCTGCTAGATGTCACAATGCATCCTATTCCTAGTGTTTCAGCCACTTGTTTGTCTGGAAATAATAGCGAGGATAGAGCGAGCGGTTTATGCTTGAGGAAACTCTTACTTCAGTGAAAGTAGCTTAGACTGGAGAAGAATTGGATTGATTTTCCAGTACTTCTTTTGTTGTAAAGAAAGCTTCTGATTCTGTTTGTCATTTTGTAGGTATGATGATATGCATATGCACAATCATGATGCTGAGGAATATTTCATGAAGCCAAAAGATTACTGGAAAACGAGGTTTGTTCTGTCTTTGCTATTAGGTCGTTGTAGTGTCTATTAAGCGTGCAATGGTGTTCAAGGTGAATCTATTTTGAAAACTGGCAAATTAGGGTGTTTATAGTGGCATCGCTGTAGTCTATGAAATGAAGATGCATGGCAGTAAGGAAAATGCAGCCACATATTTTGCATATAATCTTAAAAGTACTCCAATTTGGAAAATTAAAAATCTAAAATGGTCATATATAAATCAAAATTCAGCTCTCTGAATATGCCTGTGAGGATTGTTTCTATTTCTAAGAGGACATTTTTTTTTCGGGTGCAGGCAGGGAAAGGCAGAGTTAAATGTTGATTGCTGAACTTGGGATGCAAGTCCGTGGAACAGTTTCAGAGAAGATTGATTAGTCATTCTTACCAGGTGCCATGTTGAGAGATCATTCCTCGAAAGCTTGGGGACATGTAGACGCTTTGTAATTGGGTTTTTTACCCAAAACTACAATTTTGAGTACATAATTACCAATAGCAAGGTTCCCTTTTTAAATTACCATTAGCAAGGTTCCATCCAAAACTAACAGAATCAGTTAAGTCTTAAATTACACAATTACCCTCATTAAGCCTAATGCTACTGATCCTCAGAACTCAACCTAATACTACTGACCCTCAGTGAGCCTAATGCTACTGATCCTCAGAACTCAACCTAATATACTGACCCTCAGTAGCTCCGCCGTCCTCCGCCGTACTTCAATAATACTGACCCTCAGTAGCTCCGCCGTCCTCCGCCGTCCTCCGCCGTCCTCCGCCGCAGTACTCCGCCGCACTTCAATAATACTGAGCCTCAGTATCTCCTACTCAAAACCCTAATTCTCCCAAAAAAAATTCCAGATCTCTCACCCTCCACAAACCGGCCTCCACCGATTCAATCCCAACCACCAAATCCCACCACACCCTAACCAACAAACAAGCAAAAATCCAACACACAAACAAAAAATCCAACACACAAAAATCAAACAACATGCAAGAGAGAGAGAGAGGCTTCAGATTGGCGGCGGCGGCAGAGGGAGGTCGGCGGAGGTGGGGGAGTAGGGAGCAGTGGTTGTCGTCGTCGTCATGTCACTGCCTCGCGCCTCGCGCCTCCGCCTCGCTGCAGCCTCGCGCCTCCAGATCGGGAAGGAGAATAGGAGAGTTTCGGTGGCTCCAGATCGGGAAGGAGAGGAGGAGGAGAGTGTCGGTGGCTCCAGATCGGGAAGGAGAAGAGGAGAGGTCTGCCTCGCTCCCTCGCTGCCTCACGCCTCTGCCTCGCTCGCTGCCGCCTCGCGCCTCCGCCTCGCTGCCTCGCTCATTGCCGCCTCGGCCTCGCTCCCGCTTCGCTGCCTCGCTCGCTGCCACCTCGCGCCTCCACCTCGGCCTCGCTCCCGCCTCGCTGCCTCGCTCGCTGCCACCTCGCGCCTCCACCTCGGCCTCGCTCCCGCCTCGCTGCCACCTCGCGCCTCCACCTCGGCCTCGCGCCTCTCAGCCCTTGCTCCTGAGAGAAAGAGAGAGAGAGAGGCGGCTAGGGTTTGTATTTTCTGTTTTTTTTTTTTTAAATATATATAGATGGCATATGTTGTAAATTTTAGATTTTCAGGGTTAATTATGTCATTTAATATTGGACGGATTAAAAGTCTGTTAGTGTTAAATCCTGCTAGTGGTAAACAAAAATCAGACCTTGCTATTGGTAATTATGAGTACAAAATTGTAGTTTTGGGTAATTATCTATTTGTAATTTGAAGTACTACTAAAGAACTTTTGGAATCAGAATTTTTTTGTGGGTTTTAATGTATTTGGAATTGGGAATGGGCCCGCAAAATCTTTTTAAATTCCTCCTATTAGAAGTTGTTACGCAAGGGCCTATGGCGCAGATTTGTTTAGTTTTGTTAAAGATTTTTTTATGTGAAAAACCATGCTATGAGTTCTTAGGAGAAGTAAAATTGATAACTAAAGCAAAAAAAATCAGAAGCAAAAAAATGTTGAAAAATATGATAACTAAAGTAAAATTCCTCCTGTGTTGAAGTCAAAAAACATGCTTCGAGCTCTAACGCGTACGTGTAAAAGCCAGATAACTAAAGCATCAACTAATTAAAGAAAGATTAGTACTTTGGAATGAGTTGAAAAATTATAAAAAATAAATGTAATGTTACCCATACTCGATGAATTTCATGCTTAATCGTGTTTATTAGCCATTGAATCTAATAGGTGAGCAAGTTATATTTTCCAAATATGTAGATTTCAGAACGGAAAACAAAATAAGTACATAAGTATGTAGTAATCACGATCTTAATCACCAAAGTTTACTTGGATCCGAGTGATTGACCATTGACTGAGATGATTTCTAGGGCTGCCCTACCCTTGGTAGAGGGTAAGGATAAGAAAGTGAAATTGATTGTCAGCTGTAAAAAGTGAATATGAGTGGGTAACAATCATTTTCATTATGATGCAAAAAGGTTATGTTGAAAATGGTAATGGAGGTAATACGAGACGGACTTAGGCAGAGACCAAAACTATGAAAAAGTTCTATTAATTAAAGAAATATATGCTTTTACATAACTAAAGGAGCAACTAATTAAAGAAACATTAGTACTTTGGAATGAGTTGAAAAATCTTAGGTTCTATTAATTAAAGAAATATCTCAAAGAGTGCGTTTGGGAGAGTTTATAAGCTCTTCTGCTTATTAGTATAAGTCAGTTTTATGTTTGGTAAAGTAGATGGTCATTTTCAATAGAAAAAGAAAAGCTGCTCCTACCAAACTTATACTTATAAGTATAAGTCAGCTTTTACTTAAAAGCCTAGCTGCACCAAACCCACTCAAAGTGTGTTTGGATAAAGGAAAAACCGAAAAAATTTAAAAGAAAATGAGGAATTCATAATTGTTTTTTTTGTTACAAATGGTGCCTAGAAGGTACTGTTGACAGTAGCCGCAGAGGGGCTACAGCAGGCCCACAGACCCGCAGCAAGTGCACCAGGGCCCGCCCGGCACAAGGCCCGGGACCGGATCACCAGCACCCGGCCTCAGGGTCCAGCGCTCTATCCTGCCACCAGGGACCCTGGGACCGGGGGCGCTTGCCTGCCAAAGAGGGCACCAGAACGTACAAACAGAAGGGAGCCAGTCCCACATCGAAGGGTGAGGCCAGTCCTCACCCCCAACCACCTATATAAGGGCCCCAACTACCTTTATTAAGAGGTAACTGATCTCACTCACCGCTTACATACGTGCTCAAGTTATATATATTCCAACTATACTGGCTTAGGCATCGGAGAGGAGAAGACCGGCCCGCCCGGTATTCCCCTTAGTAAGCAGGTTGGCAGGAGATCACGCGAGGATTCACCTGTATCTACCAGACCCCAGGGTTTGAGCAGAAACAATTGGCGCCGTCTGTGGGAAACGTTCAAAAAGTGAGTGTTGCTCTGCCGGAGAGTAGAACTCTATTGATCCTTTGGAAGGTAGCTAAATCCGCAGTCCGGAAGCCATGGAAGGAAGGAAGATGAAAGCCAGCACGGAAGGACCGAAAGGGCGAATTCAGTTCCCCGACCGGGCCTGTAACACAGGGGCTGCGGCCGGTGCGAGGTTCGTCCTTTCCCCCGACCGAGACGGAAGTTCGAAAGCGCGAATTCAGTTCCCCGACCCGGCCCGTAACATAAAGGCTGAGGTCGGTGTGAGGTTCGTCCTTTCTCCTATCCGAGACGGAGCTCATGATCGTCAAGAGTCAGAGAACCCCGACCGATATGGTACGGGAGAAATAAAAAAGATGAAGGCAGAAGTCAAGCGATTGCGAGAAGAGGGCGATCAGGATCGGTTAAGAGCGGAGGCCCGAAGCCGGGAATTGGAGGCGGTGAACATTGCCCTATTAGCGACCCTAGAGCGAGAGGGCCAGCCGGGCACTCCTCGGGCAGCGCCGCGACCAGCAAGCAAGGCTAGTGAATTCCCGCATCTTGATGTAGGGCAGCCTACGGGAAGAAGAAAGACCGTGCATGTGCCCACACCTCTCTTTTCAGAGGCTCTGAAAAACTCCGGCCCGGCCGAAGCACCCGTACCGCATGAGCCAGGCATCAAGCGAGCAGGATAGCTCTACCGCACGGATGCTCGAGGCGTTCTCCGCCTCGGTGTCGGACATAAAGGGTCGCATGGAGACCAGCGAGAGGAAAGCGGGTCCCCCGCGGGACAGCGCACGGTTCAACGAACGTATTGGACCTTTCCCGCGCCGGATTAGGGAATCAGGAAGATCTGGTAACCAAAGGCCTCTGAAGTTAACGTACTCGGGAACGAGCTGCCCGTACCAACACCTGGATAGTTTTAAGTCGCAAACGGGCACAAGGGGCTATTCAGATGCCATGTGCTGCAATATATTCCAAGAGACGCTCTCGGGGGAGGCGTTGAGTTGGTTCTATGAGCTACCGGTGAACTCAGTCGAAACTTTCGTGCAGTTGGCTGATAAGTTTGTCGGCCGGTTCATCCTCAAAGCCAGGGCAGCCCAAACATCAACGATCCTTTTTGATTGCATGCAGGCTGACCACGAACCGCTGCGCGCCTTCGTTAACCGGTGGCAGATCGCCACGTCAGGGGTAAGAAACTTGGACAAGAGGATCGCGGGAATGGCCTTCAAGCAGGGGTTAAAAGCTGGGGAACTTTCGTACAACTTGCGAGTGCAGGAGCCGCTGGGGTACGACGAGCTGATGACCGTGGCCGTCAGGCACGCTCAGGCAGAGCACGAGACATATGGGGATAAGGCGCCCAAGCGAAGCCCGGGCGACCTACTACCACCTCCCCGTGAAGGCAAGACCAGGCAGCTAGATCGCAACCGTGCACCTGCAGCCACCAGGAAATCAGAGGTCCGGGAGGATTGGCAACCCCGCCGGGGCGGAGACAACGGTTCCCGACCAGGGAGAAGACCACCATTTGTGCGGCCAGCACGGCCCCTGGTAACTGCGCCGGCGGAGCGACCACCGCGGGCCTTGGCTAGTGCGCCAGCAGGAAAACCCCAGGACCAAGACCTTCGGATTGGTGACCAGAGACCCCAGAAAGCGGTCGTCAACGACCAAGCCCGCCCGAATGATCCCAACAAGGACCGGCCGCGAGCTAGGCAGGTGGGAACTATAAGCACCCGAACTCCCGGGTGGATCGAAGTGCACGGGAGCATTAACATGATACACGGCGGGGACCCTATAGATCGACTCACCCGAAGCTCAAAGAAGCGGTGCTTAAGATCGCTCCGGGGGAAGGAGGTATACGCCTTCGGAGAGAGAAGCGGCCAAGCCGCTAAAACCGGATGGAACTCGGTCACTTTCTATGAGGAGGAAGAGCCGGAGGATTTGATCCAACCGCACAACGACCCCTTCCTCATCACGGTCCAAATAGACCACTGGATAACCAGCTGTATGCTGATCGATACCAGAGCCTCTGTCAACGTAATGTTCCGAGACGCATACAAAGGGTTGCAGAGAGGAAGGAACAAGTTATCCCAGGATAACGAGCCGTTGATAAGCTTCTCTGGTGAGGTTGTCCAACCTCTGGGATCGGATTACCTATCGCTCATCTTCGGCGAGGGAGACAGAACGAAAAAGGAGCACTTGGAGTTCATCATTGTCGACTGCCTATCATCGTACAATGGCATAATCGGTCGGCCAGGGTTGTGGAGGCTCAAAACATTTATTGCCGGCCATATGCTGATGTTGAAGATGCCTTCACCAGCCGGAGTTATTACTATACGTGGGGACCAGAGGATCGCCCGTAAGTATTACGCAGAGGCCCTGACCCACGGGAGGAAGCGGACCGAGGTCTTCACAACCACTCAGCAAGCGCCAGTGCCGGATCTGAGTATTGACCCCCGTGATGACATCGATTCAAGCAGAGTTAGGCGATCCGTATTCACCGAAAAACCGGAGCGACCTTCGGCCGTGGAAGAAACCGAAGCGATCTGCATTTCCAAAGACCACCCGGACCGAAGTATAGTGATAGGGACGCAGCTCGACCCAGTTGTTAGGCAAGAGCTCATCGCCTTTCTCCGGGACAATAGTTCGGTCTTTGCATGGTCCTACGAGGACATGCCAGGCATATCCCCGGAGATAGCCGTCCACCAGCTAAATTCATTACCCCACGTCCCCCCGATGAGGTAAAAGAGGAGGTCCTTCAGCCCGGCAAAATACGAGGCGATCAGAGAAGAGGTACAGAAACTAAAGGGCATAGGTTTCATCCGGGAAGTCCAGTACCCTCGCTGGCTCGCTAACGTGGTCATGGTGCCAAAGAAAGGAACCGGCCAGTGGCGTATGTGCGTGGATTTCACTAATCTAAACCGGGCATGCCCAAAGGACAGCTTCCCGCTCCCCCGGATTGATCAGCTCATAGATTCCACGTCCGGCTTTAAACTGCTCAGCTTCATAGACGCCTACGCCGGGTACAATCAGATTAGGATGCACCCGGATGATGAAGAGCACACGTCGTTCACAACTGACCGAGGCACCTACTGTTATAAAAGGATGCCGTACGGTCTAAAGAATGCCGGAGCTACTTACCAACGGATGGAGAACCGAATGCTGGAGCAAGAAATGGGTAAAACCGTAGAGGTTTACGTAGATGACATGCTGGTCAAAAGCTTGACTGCAGGGGCCCACGTCCGGGATTTGGCCGTTGTCATCGGTAAAATGCTCAAATTCGGAATGCGCTTAAACCCGAAGAAGTGTATTTTCGGGATTTCAGAGGGCCTGTTCCTAAGCCACATCATCAGCCAGGGAGGGATAGAAGCCAACCCGCTGAAGGTCTAGGCAATTCTAGATATGGAAACACCGGGGGAGAGAAACCAGGTCCAGATGCTGACCGGCCGGTTGGCCGCCCTGGCCAGATTCATCTCCCGCCGAACCGATAAGTGCGCCCCGTTCTTCAAGCTGCTCAAGGCGCAGCAGACCAGGAAAATCCACTGGGCAGGGAAGCATGAAGCGGCATTCCAGTCTATCAAGGCATATCTGCCTGCAGTGCTTCTCCTATCGAAACCAGTGTCGGGCGAAATGTTGTACCTCTACATAGCTGCATCCGCGATGGCCGTCTCCGCGGCTCTCATCAGGAAGGAAGGCATGCTCGAACTTCCGGTATACTATGCGGGAAAGGGGCTTACTAGAGCCGAGGGCCGGTACCCCGACATAGAGAGACTGGCTCTGGCCTTGATTGTTAGTGCCAGGAAGCTCTGGCACTATTTCCAGGCTCATTCCATCACCTTATATACCAATCACCCTTTGCGGCAGATCCTGCAAAAACCAGACACCAGCAGTAGGCTCGTGCGGTGGGCAGTTGAATTGGGAGAGTTCGACATCACTTATGCCCCGCGAACGGCCATCAAGGGACAGGCAGCTGCGGACTTCACATGTGAGCTCACCCCAATGGCGGTAGAAGCACACCCCGCCCGGAACGAGGACACCGAGGCGGTACGAACCATAAAGATCAAACCAGCCCTCCCCACCGGCTGGAAACTTTACGTGGACGGCTCCGTAACGACCAAGCGGAGCGGAGCCGGTGTCATGATAACCTCGCCTGATGGCCAATCGTACGAGTACGCCTTACGATTCCTTTTTAGCACCTCCAATAACGCTGCCGAGTATGAGGCCCTCATAGCCGGCTTGCAACTGGCCAAGGAGCTGGGAATCTCATCCATGGACATATACAGCGACTCCAGCTTAGTGGTGAACCAGATGAACGGGGTGTTTGAGGTCAAGGATCCCTAGCTATCCTCCTACCAGGCTTTGGCCAAAACCCTGATTGAGCCGTTCCAGGGCGCCACGATCCAGCACATTTCCCGAGAGGCAAATAGGCACGCAGACGCCCTCGCAAGGCTGGCAACCGGAAACTACCCCCCAGAGTACCGGAGGGCAAAAATCGAAACTCTCCAGAAGCCGAGTATAAGCAAGACCATCTCCGAGATATTTGCGGTGGAGGAAGCGCCACCAAGCTGGATGGATCCAATAGTCAAGTATTTGACTGATAAAACCTGCCCCCACGATGCGGTAGAGGCCAGGAAGCTGCACCTCCGGTGCGCCCGGTACGGTCTCCTCAATGGCAAGTTGTACCGAAGAGGGCACAGCTTCCCCCAACTGAGGTGTGTGACAAAGGAGGCAGGGGAGGCTATCATGCGAGAAATCCACGAAGGAGTGTGCGGTAATCACTCTGGCGCAAGGTCATTATCCCACAAGTCGCTCCGAGCGGGGTATTTCTGGCCAGACATGGCGGCAGTATCGAGAAAAATATCATGCGGTTACCACAAATGCCATATGTACGCCTCTGTACCTCATGCCCCGGCAATCGCATTATCAATCCTGTTGGCACCATGGTCGTTCGCACAATGGGGATTAGACATCATTGGCCCTATCCCGATAGCTGTGGGACAATACAAGTACGCCATCGTGGCAGTGGACTATCAGACTAAGTGGGTCGAGGCAGAACCTATGATAAAGATCACTGAGGAGCGGGTTAAAAAGTTCCTGTGGAAGAACATCTACTGCAGGTTCGGGGTACCGCAGACTATTGTCACGGATAATGGGACACAATTCAATAATGCTGATCTTATCCAGTACACAGCCTCGATAGGGACCCGGATGTTGTTCGCCTCAGTGGCACACCCGCAGACCAACGGCCAGGCAGAAGCGGTCAGCAAGATTATCAAAACCCTTCTCAAGAAGAAGCTGGATGCCAAGAAGGGATGCTGGGCCGAGGAACTCCCCGCGGTGCTATGGGCCATCCGGACAACAGCAAAAGAGGCAACATGAGAGACCCCGTTCTGCTTAGCATTCGGGAGCGAAGCGGTACTCCCCGTAGAGACCGATATACCCAGCAGCAGGGTCGAGAATTACGACGCCGGAACAAACGCCGAGGGCCTACTGCTCAACCTGGACCTCATTGAGGAGCTGCGCGACCGGACGCATATGCGAAACCAAACCTACAAGCAGCGGGTCGCCCGATACTATGATCGAAGGGTCCGGGAAAGGAAGCTACAAGTCGGGGACTGGATCATGAAGAAGGTCCAGAAAAAACCATTAGCCCTGGAGCCAGCATGGGAAGGGCCCTACCAGATCACCGCGGCCGTGGGACCTGCAACATTCCACATTATAGACACCGAGGGCATCTATTCCACCCGGCCGTAGAATATCCAGCACCTACGGCTCTACCCTAAGTAGTAGCGGTCATAAAGGGACAACAGTGTACTTAGCATCAATATTGCAATACGCGGTTATGGCATTAAAGAAAAAACTACACCAATTACAAGATATGTATGTACAAGGCAAACAGCTAATTAGCGCCTCCGGAGCCCCCAACCCCTGGCCCGCCACTTTTTAGAGCCTGCTCTTGCTCCACCATCTCGATCAGGGCTATGTCAGCCTCCATCCGCTTAGCGTCAAGCCATCCTTTCTCCCTCCACTCCAGATAGGCATCACTTATGCCCTTCGTACGGGCGTTCTCCAGCATCTCCTCAAGCTCCAACGACTCCTGGAACTCGTCAACAGCCTTATCGGCCACTTCAGCAAGCTCGGATTCCGTGAGCTTCTCCCTTCCCCGGACGACCGTTGTAACCTGGGCCTGCAGCTCCAAAACCCTCGCCTCCAGTTCCGCAATCCTCCCCTCCCGGGCGGCAATCTGTCGACTGGTTTCCTCCCTCTCCCGCACGAGCTCCGTACTCAGCCGACCGACTTCCTCTTTTTCCTCCGCAAGCTTGGCTTCCGCCACGACCACCTGCACACTCAGCTCCTCCACCCGCCTCTCCAAGATGCCAGCAGCCTCCATTCTGGGCTCAGCGACATAAAAGCTATGGGCCAGCTGCCAAAGATACACAAGGGAACATTAGCTCGTATCACTCCAGGGAAAAGGAAGCACAGAAAACGCTTACCCGAAGAGCTAGTTCCACGGGCTTCGTCCTGCTCTCGCCCGGTTGTTCAGTCCCAGACCCCTCCCGGTCAAGTCCCAAGGTTTCGATGGTGGCAGCCACGAACCTACCAAAACCACCACCGGAATTGGTACGACCGGCTTCCTGGCCCCTGAATCCTTCGACCGCCCACCTCCACGACCGGAGCTACTGCCCGCTCATTCGGCCCGGCCGAGCTTGACGCCCCGGCATCAAACGTCCTTGCCCTCTTTGCCGGACCTTCACCATGACTGCTCCGATGGTGCCCGGTCATATCCGCCTCTTCTCTCTCCCGCGAGGTCCGTACCGCCATCGGTCGCGCCACAGGTTCTGGAACCGACAGGCCCGACGACTGCACTTCCCGAATGCGGAGTGGGGAGTTATTTTCACCACCCGGTCGCCTACCATAGTGAGCATTCGGAAAAACTAGCGGCACCGGCCTGTCATGCTCCCTGCGCTTCTGGGTAGCCGTGTCAACAACGGTTTTCGCGGCCGCCTCCCCCCTCTCCATCAACCTCGACGCCACAAGCTCTTCATCCGGTTCGATAGTCTCCTCAATTTTAAGCGCGAGCCGGGGGGCATTCGCTGCAAACCGATAAACCAAGCGGTCAGAATACAAGCAACCATGCAAAAGCAAAGTGCAAGATGCCTTACCAGGTTTTCTCCCCATCCCACATATCTCCAGCACATTCCACCGGATGAAATTATAGGAGCCCCGACTCAGATGGTCCCAGCCATAAAACAACCGGTATATCCGTTGCTTCTCCAAGTTCACCAACTGATACTACTGGTCCCCGATCGATTGATATGCCTCGGGTACCTAATAGCCCCTCCAAGTACGCTGCCACTTGCCACCGGCCAGCACCACCGACCTCCTCCAGACATCTGAAACCGACGATGGTAGATGCGTGATGGCAGCACCGAGGTCCCGCGCTGCAAAATTCACACAACCGGTGCACTGGGCCTTTCTGCAGTAAGAAATCTTGTACAGTGCCCGAAATTCATTAACCGTGGGCCAGTCCATATAACTCAGACTGAACAGGCACCCGAGCCCAAGCAACTGCCTCCACTGGTCGCTCGGAAGCTGGGCCGGAGAAAGATTTAGTGAGCTCAGCATGTACTGGACAAATCCCGGCAGCGGCAGCGATAGTCCGTGTCGGAACTGATCGTCGAAAACGGCAACCCAACCCGGTTCCGGGTTACAGGCCAGTTCCCCGGGACGCAGGCCTCGAAGCTTAACAGAAGAGTCGATGTCCCACTTCGCCCGAAACTCCCTAATCTCTCTCTCATCCATGCTTCTGATTGCTTCATCACAGAAAATCACCCTATCACCATCCCGCAGCCCATGCCTTCTGGGCCCGCGGCTTGCACCGGCATAATGCGCAGATCTCCCAGACACCATCAAACCCTAAAACAAAATAATTCAGCTCTGTAGCAAGGTGGAAGAGGAGAGCAGATGGCAAAGGGTAAACAAAGTGCGGCAGGAGGAAAGCAGAGGGGACGATAAATAGGGCAACAAGAAAAGTGAGCCAACCCCAGCGGTCGATCCCCTCCATCTCAGCCCGCTCCCTACCAACACGTGCAGCAGCATCGATAAAGGATCCCATGCCATCATAACTGATGGGACTGATGGGCTCCCCCCCCCCCCCCCCCCCCCTTCATTGCATGTCAGCCACCTGTTCCACTTACAAGCGACAGTTAGGGAGATAGCAGCGCACAACGAGGCGTCCACTCCCCTCGCTTCACAAGAAAGTCAACTTCAAATCAATCCGGCACCATGGCACGTCGCGGTTATTATCATTCAACCGGCTGCATACCATTTCACTGGAGGACTCGTCTCGATATGGCAGAACGCCCGGTCGAGATCCGCCCAGTACTATGGCATTCCACCGGGCATGTGACATTCAACCAACTCCAAAACATTCTACCGGTTGTCACTTTCCTTCGCCTACGGACAGGAACGAGCCAACAACAACTCAAGGCTTCTAAACGCATGGGCTTTATAAACCCGGGCGAGCTTACATCTAACCCATGTACTCTTGTCCAGCAGGATAAAAACCCTGCATCACACTGAACTGTGATACATTTGGGGATACATGGTGAGACTCGTTATCTCAACGCCACTCCACTGGGCAGATTGTTTCTCTAACACAGAACAAGTCTCCCCACAGGCTAACAAACCTGCACATTACCTCAACGCTTAACTAACAAAAGCTGAGAAGAACTAGCAAGTGTTAACCAATGCCACAGTACGGCCGTAACACTCTCTGGGGGTACCTGTTGGCTTAGTCCACGCACCAACAGGCCCTCCCGCAGGCTAGCACTCTCCGGGACTCGTCTCGATATGGCAAGACGCCCGGTCGAGCTCCCGTGAACTCCGCCTTGCACCGTTATGGCAGGACGCCCGGTCGAGCTCCTGTGAACTCCGCCTCGCACCGTTATGGCAGGACGCCCGGTCAAGGTCCATTCTGCAAGTTCATCCGGGACTCGTCTCGATATGGCAGGACGCCCGGTCGAGCTCCCGTGAACTCCGCCTCACACCGTTATGGCAGGACGCCCTGTCGAGGTCCATTCTGCAAGTTCATCTGGGACTCGTCTCGATATGGCAGGATGCCCGGTCGAGCTCCCGTGAACTCCGCCTCGCACCGATATGGCAGGACACCCGGTTGAGGTCCATTCTGCAAGTTCATCCGGGACTCGTCTCGATATGGCAGGACGCCCGGTCGAGCTCCCGTGAACTCCGCCTCGCACCGATATGGCAGGACGCCCGGTCGAGGTCCATTCTGCAAGTTCATCCGGGACTCGTCTCGATATGGCATGACGCCCGGTCGAGCTCCCGTGAACTCCGCCTCGCACCGATATGGTAGGACGCCCGGTCGAGGTCCACTCTGCAAGTCCATCCGGCACTCGTCTCCATATGGCAGAACTCCCGGTCGAGTACCCGTCAAATCCGCCCAACACCTCGGTCACGCCCAATCTTTAACGCGGACTTGGGGGACTGGGCACCGTTGGGTTGGTAACCATGCGGGTCTGCGGGACAAGAGCAAGACAGACTTAAGTCCCCATTCAAGATTGCACTTGACCGGGAACTTGGGGGACTTGTTGACAGTAGCCGCAGAGGGGCTACAGCTGGCCCACAGACCCGCAGCAAGTGCACCAGGGCCCGGCACAAGGCCCGGGACCGGATCACCAGCACCCGGCCTCGGGGTCCAGCGCTCTATCCTACCACCAGGGACCGTGGGACCGGGGGCGCTTGCCTGCCAAAGAGGGCACCAGAACGTACAAACAGAAGGGAGCCAGCCCCACATCGAAGGGTGAGGCCAGCCCTCACCCCCAACCACCTATATAAGGGCCCCAACTACCTTCATTAAGAGGTAACTGATCTCACTCACCGCTTACATACGTGCTCAAGTTATATATATTCCAACTATACTGACTTAGGCATCGGAGAGGACAAGACCGGCCCGCCCGGTATTCCCCTTAGTAAGCAGGTTGGCAGGAGATCACGCGTGGATTTACCTGTATCTACCAGGCCCCAGGGTTTGAGCAGAAACAGGTACAAACAAAGAAACAGAAAAAGTTAAAGAGTCAAAACAAGAGCCAACTCTCCTATCTCTGATTAAAACACAAATCAAGGAAAAATTGAGCAGTATGAATAGGAGGGGCATCAAAGTAGATAGATCCAAGATCATGGCTAATGCTGCATTTAGCTAAGGCATCAACAATCATATTTCTCTTTATCTATTACGCATTCCGATTTCTTGATAATTACAACCAAGCATTAGAATTTGGAGTTGAGTGGAAATATAACTGATGTAGTTCTCAATTCCATCATTTCAAAATTTCTCAAGAATTTAGAAAATTAACATCCAAACACAAGGTAAAGAAACAATTTTTCACTGCTTAACAATGTTGAGACTTGCCATGTTAACGAACCTGATTAACATTAAGACATTGTGATAAACCTGAAGTTAATATCAGATAAACATTAAGTGATTCTTGGACTTCTTATAGAATGAGTACGAGAAGAGTTTTAGGCTTGTATATATGTCAGTGAATAGTCCCTGTGCTAACTACACATTCTATTAAGAAAAACAGTCTCATTCTGTTGAGATTAGTAGCATAGCATAGGAGGCATTCTCTGTGTTCTTTGTGTGTTGTTGTGGTGTGCTGTTGTTGTTGATGTGTTCGTTGAACCAAGAACAAGAAAGATGTCAATGACTCTTGCTAAGAACAATGGTAACTTTCTAGTCTTATAAAGTTAACTTTAGTTCTTTATTTTATTGATCTACATGTATTTGTGTTTTCTGTGAATAGATCTAAATTCATATACATGCTGTACATTAATTACAGGTAGAACACTACTGCGGGAATGCACTCATATTTACAGAAAGGAAGTTGATTTACTATATTTATAGCAGCATTGTTAGCTAGCAGTGTCTATCAAAAACATAGCATCAAAAGCTCCTGCATTACACCAATATTTGGTGCATCTAGGAACAATGATTTTGCCAATATTTGGTACTAGTTTCTCCCTGTATAGAATGGCTACGACTGCATATAAGTTATGTCTGGTTTTCCGAGCTGTTGTACCTTTTCGTCATGGAACCCTACTATATCTACTGTACTAGGTTTAGTAATTAGGGAGCGGTCACTTCTTCAAGGTAAAGATGGCAAGTTTTTTGCGATCAAATTGCTTGTAAATAAGCTTAATAGAGAAGAAGTTGATGGTATTCAGCAGAGCTGGTGTGCGTTTCCCATCACAAAGTTGCCTTTTAAGTTTATTAAGATTGTAAGTACAGCTGTAGTGATCACGTATACCTACTTGTACCATTGTATATACAAATGACAAGTGGCTGATTTGTACAGAAATCGTGCTCCCTCGTATGTTTGCAAAGATCCATTTATTTATGGGGTTTGCCGTATATAATTCTTAGATGTGGATAATGGTTGACGACTAAGGTTCAGGTAGCTCGAGCTGCGTTTACTCCTTAGTTAAAGCATCT
Organism: Potentilla sterilis; assembly: GCA_963682095.1. NCBI lineage: Eukaryota > Viridiplantae > Streptophyta > Magnoliopsida > Rosales > Rosaceae > Potentilla > Potentilla sterilis. The sequence continues at coordinate 18,248,521 of OY821764.1, forward strand.
CTTCTTGAAAGTAAACTGGATGGTTGGTTGAGGTGAAACTTTCATGCTTAGGATCATCTGTTAAACTCGTTATCTTGCTTATTTTGGTTACTTTCCTGTGTAATACATATTTTCGTTTCCTCCGTATCAGTATGTATAATCATACAAACATTCTTTGTTATCAATTCAGAGTTATACACATGATTTTCAGACAATATCGCTGTGGAAAGACTAATTAAGCTGCAAGGTCTTTTAATGGCCTGGTAAAATTTTGTCAAGTCAAGGGTATATTATGCTTATCCCTCCTCCCTACACTCCCCTGTTCCATTCGTGATTACTCTATTTTTTGGATGAGGTAGTTTTAACTTTTTACTTTGCGCAGATAATGAAACTGTCAAAAGGATAAAGCAAATCCAGGGCTTCTAAACAAGATTCTGTAATTCACATATACACAAAACTGTTGACTATGCATCTCTTGTGTATCTGGGGTACGTAACTTGATGGAATGACCTGGCAGTGAACTTCAAACTTAGTGACTACGCTCACACTGCAAGGGCATATACACTTTGTTGCACGATTTATACCGCTTCTGTTGGAAGTCTATGTAGCTTTTTGCTTGTTAGTTGGGATCTTTCCTTCTGAACAAGTAACCGACAGCCGCTTGACAGTTTACGTGTGAAGGTACATGATTGTCCTCCCATGGTTAATCATGAAGTCCAAAGAGAAATCAACAATAGTTGATCCAAGTTTGGAGTGGAATTAATGGACTTGTGGTTGTCCGGGTGTAGAGATCAATTTTGGTTGGTGGAATCGGATGGTTAATAAGGACGTCTAATGTCCTAAGGGAGATTGAACTTTGCGACTTGGTATTCAAGTTAATTAGACAGTATTCAAGTTAATTAGTCTTGGTATTCAAGTTAATTAAACTTGATGTTCAAGTAATAGTTACTTGACCGTGTAGTTTAGTGTGACTTGATCTTCAAGTCATTGTGTCTTGATTGTCAAGAAACTAGTACATATGTACTAGTATATATATGTGGCCGGATGCTTAGCAAAAGAGAGAGACAGAGAGCCGAATACAAAGAGAAAAAATAAGAGAGAATTTAGAGACTGTGTGACTCTAGTATGAGAGACTTAGTGACTCTGTTGAAGATCTGTGTGAACTTCTAAACACTGTGTAAGACCTTCGTGGCCTCAGTATTCAAGACCTGTGTGGACTTGCCAGAGACGACCTGTGTGGCATCTCAAGAAGATTCGACCTGTGTGGACGACCGTTGTTTTGTAACTCCGTATCGAATTAAATTATTAATCATCCGTTGTATTGATTATAATTTTTATTCAATAAAAGTTACACCGTTTATCAATTTATTTCCGCTGCATTTTTAATATATTGTTCCATCTAATATTTTCAATTGGCATCAGAGCAGGTTCTGGATTAATCCGGTAGATCTTGCAAAAGATGGAACGAAACACAATGAATCGTCCTCCACAACTCAAAGAGATGGATTTTGCTCAATGGAAGATTCAAATGAAATCTTTTCTTTATGGAATAGATTTTTACGCATGGAGAAGTATGGAGCGTGGATGGTTACATCCAATAAAAGGAGGAAAGAGTGATAAAGCAATAGAAGGATCCGAACCGATCTTAAAACCTGAAGATGAATGGACATAACAGGATATTATGCTTAGTGAAGCAAATCACAAAGCCTTGACAGCTATATACAACGCACTTACCAAAGAAGAGAAGAAAAAGGTACAAAATTGTACGACTGCCAAACAGGTATGGGATAAATTATGTGTTCTAAATGAAGGTAATGACATGGTTAAACAACAAAGAATTCAACAAGCTTATGCTGAAATTGATAAGTTAGAACAACATGATGAAGAAAATATTGATGAATTTTACGCACGTGTTTCTGATCTAACAAGTTTGGTTGAAAGTCTTGGCAGGCCTATGTCTGAATCCGATATTGTTAGAAAAATATTAAGGTCCTTGTCTGAAAGATACCTGATGAAGAAAACTACACTTCAGGACACTATAAAACTAGATGAATATTTTGTGGAGTTATTAGTCGGAAATATCAAAGCCTGGGAAAATGAGCTTAAAGGTAAAAACAAACCCAAAGGTATGAGCTCTAAAAACCTGGCCTTAAATAGTACTTCTGATAATTCAAATTATTCTGTTAATTCTGAAAATTCCGAAGATAATGAATTATTATTTCTAGTAAATGGTCTTAAACGTATTATCAATCAAAGGAGTACCAATATTAGAAATAGCAAAATTAATCAAAATAATCAAAATGCTAGGAATTTTCAAAATAGAGATTTTCAAAATCAAAATAGCTCTCAAAAGAAATTTGTTTATCAAAACAATCGGAATAAACCACGATGCTATAATTGTAATGAATATGGTCATATCTCTACCAACTGCACTAAGAAATTTTCAAGTACAGAAAGGAAAGCATACAAGTCTACATGGAGTGATGAAGAGGACGAAAATAATGGTAAGAAAAATAAAAATTTTGCACTTGTTTCTTCGTTTACTTTAAATAATTCAGATTCCGAAGAAGAACAGGAAGATCAAGTTCTGGAAGATGACGAGTTGATGGAGTATCAAAAAAGAATTATTGACCTCGCAGAATCTGTATCTGAAAAAAATAAAGAATTAAAGGCTCAAGTAAGTATGTTACTTGAAGAAAAGAAAAAATGGATAAAAAATGAAGAAACGAGTTCAGGTAATAATTCTAATGATGAAATTGAAATTGAAAGAAAACGTTTTCATGTTAAAATTAATTATCTACAAAATGCACTAATTGAAAAGGAAAATTGTATTAGCATGTTAAATACAAAAATCGATTTATTACAAGATACCTTAGATAAAACAGAAGATAAGTTTGGACAATTTAAAATAAGCTCTCAAATGCTGTCTGAAATTATAAATTCTGGAAAATCTTACAATGATAAAACTGGTCTCGGTTATGATAGAAACTCAAGTTACGTGTCTGATGATGATTGCACTATTACTGATATTCCTAAGAAAGGTAAAGTCTCTGGTTTTAGAGTTTCTTTAGAATCAAAACTTGATTCTATTTGTTCAAAAGTTGAAAATAATTTTAATGATTTAAACTCAAAATTAGATCAACATAATTCCTTGTTAAATGATATATCCCATTTTGTTGGTTTAACAAAGTCTTTTGCAGAAATTCAAAATTCAAGTTCAGGAAAGAAGGTATGGAAGAAAAAGAACAGTTCTAACCCTTCAAATTTAATTTGTAGTTTATCAACTGTTGAGATTGATTATGAGACTGACCACATTGAAGCTACATGTAATGTTGCTCTTACAGCTTTGTCAGTTAGAAGGGAAGATATCTGGTACATTGACAGCGGTTGCTCTAGACATATGTGTGGAAATAGATCTTTATTTACTAACCTTCAAGAATCAAGTATTTCAAGTTCTGTGACTTTTAGAGATGGAAGAAAAGCTAAAATTAAAGGAAAAGGATCAATTACTATTCACAACCTTACTTGCTTAAACAATGTGTTATTTGTTGATGGACTCTCTACTAACTTAATTAGTGTTAGTCAATTAGCTGATGAATTTGAAGACATTTGGTTTAATCGACGAAGGTGTGTAGTGCTTGATCTAAATGGTAAATTAATTCTAGAAGGATCTAGATCTGAAGATAACTGCTATCATGTTTCCATGAACACCCCTAACGAGTTTCTTTCTTGTCTTAGAGTCAGCTCAGCTGATGAAACCATGGAACTATGGCACAAAAGACTTGGACATATAAACTTCCAAGATCTATTAAAATTATCTACTCAGAAATTAATAAGAGGTTTACCTACATTAAATGGACGTACTGATATTATATATGGAGGTTGTAAAACAGGTAAACAGACAAAAGCAAGTCACAAGGTAGTTAACTCATCTCCTTCATCTAAACCGCTTGAATTTCTGCATATGGATCTAATGGGACCTTCCGCTACCTCCAGTTTGGCTGGTAAGGAATATATTTTTGTTGTAGTAGATGATTATTCCAGGTTTGCTTGGGTTGACTTTCTGAATGACAAAGGTGAGACGTTTGATTCTTTTTCCACCCTTAGTAAACGTCTCCTAAACGAAAAACATTATGAAAACTTAAAAATAAAAAGAATTAGATCTGATAATGGAACTGAATTCAAGAATTCAAAATTTACTAAATATTGTGAAGATTATGGTATCTTTCATGAATTTTCAGCTCCTATTACTCCTCAACAGAACGGAATTGTAGAACGAAAAAACAGATCCTTAGTTGACATGGCTAGGGCTATGATTCATTCCTCTGGACTCAGTGAGAAATTCTGGGCTGAAGCAGTAAATACTGCATGTTATGTAGGCAATCGAGTTCTACTTCGTTCTGGTACGAAAAATACACCATATGAATTATGGAAAGGCAAGAAACCCAATGTAAGTTATTTTCATGTCTTCGGTAATCCCTGCTATGTGTTAAAAGACCGTGAAAGACTTGCAAAATTTGAGCCTAGAGCTGATGAAGGTATCTTTATTGGTTATTCTATAAATAGTCGAGCTTACAGGGTGTATAATAAAGTTACTAGATATGTTATGGAATCTATTAATGTGACTGTTGATGATAATTTTGATTCGTCTATTTTTGCTTCAGATTTTACTAAATCTAAAATTAGGAATATTTCTATTGAAAATAATATAATAGATTCTAATAAAGAAGAGGAGCCTGATAAAAACCTACAACCTGCAATAAGATATAAAACTGGTTTTAAGCAGGTTCGCAAGGATCATTCAACTACTGATGTAATAGGTGACATTAGCGACGGAATGGTAACCAGAGGTCGAATGGTTCAATATCATAATCCAGACAACAAAGTAGTAGAAGAAAATCAAGATTCTGAATTTATTGAATTAAATAAAGCCCTACATTGCTTCATTAAAGAAAAAATTAAAGAAACAAATGAACTAACGTGTTTTGGTTTTGTTTCTTTAGTTGAACCAAAGAATGTGCAGGAAGCTCTTTCGGATGACGATTGGATTAATGCTATGCAGGAAGAGCTTAATCAATTTGAGAAAAATGATGTTTGGACACTTGTCCCTAGACCTGAAAACGTCAATATCATTGGTACCAGATGGATTTTTCGTAATAAGGTAGATGAGCATGGTAATATTACTAGAAATAAAGCAAGGTTGGTAGTTCAAGGCTATTCTCAGATTCTTGGATTAGACTTTGATGAATCCTTTGCCCCTGTTGCTAGATTAGAATCTATCAGAATATTACTTGCTATTGCCTGTTTTCGTCGGTTTAAATTGTATCAGATGGATGTAAAGACAGCTTTCTTAAATGGTGACGTACGTGAAGAAGTTTATGTAGAACAACCTCCTGGTTTCAAAGATATACATCACCCAGACTATGTGTGCAAATTGAAGAAAGCCGTTTATGGACTTAAACAAGCTCCTCGTGCCTGGTATGAAAAACTCTCTACATACCTTATTTCTCAGGGTTACTCCCAAGGTAATGTAGACAAAACATTATTTGTTAAACATATTGGTAAGCATTTTATTGTAGCTCAGGTGTATGTTGATGATATCGTTTTTGGGTCTACTTCTGAATTTTTGGCAAAAGAATTTACCAATATTATGACTAATAAATTTGAAATGAGTATGTGCGGTGAATTAACATATTTTCTAGGTTTGCAAGTAAAACAAGAAGAAAATGGTATTTTTTTGTCCCAAACTAAATATGCTGAAAATATGTTAAAGAAATTTGATATAATCAACTTGAAGTCTGTTAAAACGCCTATGAGTACTACTACAAAATTATGCTATGACTTAACTGGTAAGTCCGTTGATCAAACTAAATATCGAAGCATGATAGGTAGTTTACTTTATTTAACTGCAAGTAGACCAGATATTTCTTATAGTGTTGGTGTGTGTGCCAGGTTTCAGGCAAATCCAAAGGAGTCACACCTCGAAGCAGTTAAAAGAATTTTTAGATACATATCTGGAAGTATAAATTGTGGGATATTTTATACAAATGCCACTAATGCTGAAATTGCAGGATATTCAGATGCTGATTGGGGAGGTAATTTACAAGATAGAAAAAGTACTAGTGGTGGTTGTTTCTTCATTGGTAAGAATTTAGTTGCTTGGCACAGCAAGAAACAAAACTGTACTTCTTTATCCACTGCTGAAGCAGAATATGTTGCCGCAGGTAGTTGTTGCACTCAGATGCTTTGGATGAAAAATATGTTAAGTGATTATCGTATTTCTCAAGGAAAACTAGTTATATTTTGTGATAACACAAGTGCAATTAATATTTCTAAGAATCCTGTTCAACATACTAGAACCAAATATATAGACATCAGGTATCATTTTATACGTGAACTTGTTGAAAAAGACATACTTGCATTAGAATATGTTTCTACATATTATCAATGGGCTGACTTGTTCACAAAACCGCTTGACACAGAACGTTTTATGACCCTTCGCAATGCCATTGGCATTTGCTCACGATATTAAAAATTACTTATTGGGCACTCCACAAAGGTAGTTACTTATAGTTCTTGATCTGAATTCTGCCTTGGTTATGGAAGTATTGTTTCTGAGATATTTATTCTTGACATTGATAATCTTATGTCCATACTTATGAATTCTTGTAGCACTTCATTTATATTAGCCATCGTACAATTACACAATTTACACGTGCTTCTCTGTGGGGAAATAATTTTTGAGTTGAGTCACCTAGTCAGAAGCAGGTGGAGTTGACAACCGTATTTTTTTTACTGACTGCGAAAAAAAAAAAAAAAAAATTATTGTTGCAGTCTTTTGGCCAGGCTAGTTTTACTCTTCAGGTGTTGACTAACTACTCGATGCTTGTTGGAATGAACTGGCTTGGTCCCCCCGGTGGTTCTATTTGCTCTTTCTGTGTCAGTTGAGTTGACCGAAGGACATCCTTGTTATGTCTAGTACCCTAAAGTCGTCTGACTTGGGAGCTACTGTCACTTTCCTGGTCACGTATATTATGAGCTAACATTCAAAATATGTGAAACATCAATGTGAAAAATTATGGTTGGAATAAGGGGGAGAGTCGTTAAAATTTTGCTTACATACTTAATCACTCCTCTAAATTCGTTTCACATATTGAAGCACAAAAATTTGCACTTCACTTTGTTCCTTGGCTAATGTCTTTGCACAGTGCTCATTTTTCTAAGTGTTTGGCTTCGGTACTTCATGCTTGAGATATAAATATTTATAGCGACATTATTTTTATGATCCTGGCTATATATTTTGCTTGAACTATAGGTTCATCATCTTTGATGCGTGGGCACTAGAGTTGATTTTTCTTGGAAGTATGTTTTATGTCTGATTCGTTTGGTGATTTACTTATCTATTTGGTTCGTACGGTTTACAAGTGCAAGTTGGATTAGGAGAATCACCTCACACACACGGATGCAACTCTAGAATTATAATTGATGTGATTATAATATGTTATATTTCTATCTAATTGTGTGAAAATTTGAGATTTTTATGATCATATTATATTCCTTGATTCCATACACAAATCTTTCTTCCTTACACTCATTGCATGCAAGATTATTTAGGAAGTGTAATATTGATGTCATGCCGAGAGGTTGGTCTTGATGAAAAACTAGTTGAAAATCTTCCTATGACATCTTGGAGATTCATCGCATGGAAGCAGTTGCACGGGATGCTGGTGAAGAAAATTGGTGGATTGTTCCTGACAACCCCCGCCGTCTGGTCACTCCTCATCCTCGTGGCCCTTTCAGTGGCTAGGCGTTATTGTTCATGATAATGTGTTTCTTTCTCTTTGTCCTTCATGGACTTAGGGGGAGAAATCAAGCTTGGAGATTTCCTAGTTTCTATTTCGGTTTCTAGTTTTTGTTCAAGTTTTTTTTTAGGCACCGTTGTGTTTTTGTGGAGTTTACATGTTATATGAGTGTTTCTTCAATTTTAAAGATTCTAATATATTCGATTTTTCTTTTGTAGAAGCTTGATGAAAAGGAAGTCCATGGAAGGACAAAGGGGGAGATTGAAGGTACATGATTGTCCTCCCATGGTTAATCATGAAGTCCAAAGAGAAATCAACAATAGTTGATCCAAGTTTGGAGTGGAATTAATGGACTTGTGGTTGTCCGGGTGTAGAGATCAATTTTGGTTGGTGGAATCGGATGGTTAATAAGGACGTCTAATGTCCTAAGGGAGATTGAACTTTGCGACTTGGTATTCAAGTTAATTAGACAGTATTCAAGTTAATTAGTCTTGGTATTCAAGTTAATTAAACTTGATGTTCAAGTAATAGTTACTTGACCGTGTAGTTTAGTGTGACTTGATCTTCAAGTCATTGTGTCTTGATTGTCAAGAAACTAGTACATATGTACTAGTATATATATGTGGCCGGATGCTTAGCAAAAGAGAGAGACAGAGAGCCGAATACAAAGAGAAAAAATAAGAGAGAATTTAGAGACTGTGTGACTCTAGTATGAGAGACTTAGTGACTCTGTTGAAGATCTGTGTGAACTTCTAAACACTGTGTAAGACCTTCGTGGCCTCAGTATTCAAGACCTGTGTGGACTTGCCGGAGACGACCTGTGTGGTATCTCAAGAAGATTCGACCTGTGTGGACGACCGTTGTTTTGTAACTCCGTATCGACTTAAATTATTAATCATCCGTTGTATTGATTATAATTTTTATTCAATAAAAGTTACACCTTTTATCAATTTATTTCCGCTGCATTTTTAATATATTGTTCCATCTAATATTTTCAACGTGCCCTGTCTGGATAGCCTAGAAGGGCCTGGCTTCTGAAGTTCTGATATTGTATTTCCTTCTTCTGTTTGATTGGAATATAATGCTACCAAGTTGGGAGAATCTATTTTGAACTGTGACCTGACATTCCAGAAATATCATCATTTCTAGATTTTAAGCTCCTTATTCTGTATATGTTTTTCTTTGGTACCATCTTTCTCTGGAATCTCTGCTTAGCTAACTGTACTGTTGATTGGTAACTAATGTTTTAGATACCGACGTATAGAGTTGAGAAAATCTAGACTGTCTGCTTAGAGAAATCAGACAAGAAAATACAGTTTGAAGGACAACTAGGTACTGTCTGCTTCTATTTGAGAACACATGAACCAGCTCTTGTCATGAAAATCATTAGTGATGCACAAAGGTCCTCATGTTAATATTTGCAGTAGTCAAATCCTCAAGTTCTCGTAACAATAATCAAGAAGGAATAGATTTTAAGCATACGACTTTTGGCTTACTTTGATACCATAATACTTTAAAATCAGTTATACAAATCAGTGAGTGCGCTCTAAGGTTCCTTCTGATATAAAGTTTGTACTAATTCAAAATCAGTTATACAAATCAGTGAATGCGCTCTAAGGTTCCTTCTGATCTAAAATTTGTACTAATTCAAAATGAGTACACAAATCAGTAAGTGCTCTAAAGTTCCCTCTGACCCAAAGCTGCTTCCTTTTCTGCGTTTTTCAAATCTGTTTCCTCAGGTGTAGTGAGGTCATCCGGCACAGATACATACATAAATTGTGCTATCAGAACTTCGTGCAAAATCAACAGAAAGTTGGGAAAAAACTTGTTTAGTGTTTGATAGATCTCAATCCATGTTAAGTATTCCTGCAATACAAATGTTCATAACAGATGTTCAATAATATAGGGATGCTTAACAATGAAAGAGTTTAAATGTTGTACTTTTACCTTTTGTCTGATATGTACTACAATATTCCTGCAGTACCTTAAGAAACTGATTGGACGAGAACTATAGCGGACAGTTGGTATGACCTGATTAGTGGCATCTCCCTCATCTTCCTCCTCTTCTGCATATTCCTGTACCCAGTTGTAGCACAAAACCTCCAAAAATGTCTTTTTACCTTTGTAATCCAATGTTTGTACATTGCTTCTCCAATCAATCATTTTTTCAGATCTGAATGCTCTCGCCATCATCGTATTACAGTTAGGTGACTGCATAACTCTTGCACAAGCAAGTTCAAAATACATGCATTTTTGCCATGCTGTATGAAATGCAATGTGTCGAGGAGCTAATCGAATATACCTACGAAAAACAAAAAAGAAAGAAAGTTAAAATGCAGGGAACTCCGTCATTTACTAGTCATTTTGTTCCTTTCATCCAGTTGATTATGTGAGCCTTAGATCCAGTATGACCTTAAATAAGAAGCAAACAATTAATTTACGTTCACCCTGCTTCATACAAATAACAGGGAGCAATGCAGAAGATTATGTTCCATTGAATTTCTGTTTACAAATCTACAGTTATATAGCAGTGTATTGCTGCTGTTACAATTAAACACTATGTACATCAGTATGAAAACTGATATGCAATTACAGCAAAATCAAAACGTCTAAGTAATTAAGCCATGACTTGATCTGAGTAGAGGAAATTTCTCTAACAGATCCAAGATTAGTGGAATAATAAAGAATAAGAAATCAAGGCTATGAAAAATATGAGGAAGGCAGCAACAGAGAAGTTTTTTAGAGTAAATCAGAATAAATGACAGAGTTGTTGGAACTCTGGGAATGTCATGTATATATTCCCAAATTAAGGAAGAACTTGATATCTTTCGTTGTTAGTGCAAAGAAGGAGGGACAGAGAAGCCAGGAAAATATGGTTGTTAGTGGAACCAGAGTCTACTCTAACAGATACATCTTACTAGAAAACAGACACTATCAACTGCATCGATCAGTGAAAATGGTTCTAAACTCTAAATGCAAATCAAACTGTCCTAAGATCCAAATTAGTTCAAGGTGCACAGCTGAGGTCATTACCTTCGTTAGACTCAATCAAGCGCAGACCATAAAAAAATGCGAGTTAAGAAATCTCGGGATATTTGAAACTCAAGTCACTACCAAACAGTAGCATTGAAACTGAAACCACGTCTAGCTTTGATGATGCTAACTTTCATAAGCTGCACAAAAGGCTGGATGATAGGTTGCTGTTGATGAGTAGTGATCAGCAGGACTCCTCAGCTGGCAATGATAAGGCTATGGAGGAAGGAGGAATTAATGGCAACATGGACGAGAAATTAGGCAGTTTGGAGAATTGATCGGTGGGACAGTGATTCATAAAGGAGAGTAGAAAACTAAAGAAATCCTCAAGATAATAAGGTGACATGTTTTACAATGAAAACTCTGTATAGTGGAGAAAAAGACGTGCACAACTGGATTGTCAAACTTCGTGAAAGGAACGAAGATGGGGTATAGTTTAGAGGTGCATGCATTTATGATGAATGAGAGATATATAAGAAATAAAATGCGAAAACAGAAACTCACCAGAGCACAAAGATCAAAAGTCAGTCTTGAACCAGAAATAAGTTAATTACAACAGCACAAGATTTTACTATACCTCTTGTTGTGCTTCTCTAGCTCTAAGATATTGAAGAGAGACTCCAATTCCGGAGGAACTTTGCATGCTTTCAATTTGAAGATATCTGACACCATGCTACTGAAATTCTGTCCGTCTTTTCCAACTTTATTCGCCTCTTTGATATCAGTTGTGAACCCCAGCTTCACTTTTCCCTTTGCTAAGAATATATTATTCAGGCATATGTCTAGTGAATGGGTGCGCTTTCCAGAAATTGGATAGAAAACATCAATTCCCCTCAATGTGTTCCTGAAAAAAAAACAAAAGAATTAACAGATTAATTATTAAACGCAGCAAGAAATATATAAAAACTTAAAATAAGTAAAATTTATGCAGAATATAAGATACTCACTGTAAAATGCCATTGAAAAGCGGAGTTAACGTTATTCCATCATCTTGTAATAGCTTGTTTTTCTCATCTTTTACCCAAGTCTCAAGGGTTTGTTTATAAGGCTCGGTGACCACTAAATAGTGATCACCGTCCTTTAATACTCCCTTGACACCTAAGATATAAGAACTATCACATGTCAATGAGTGTTTACACCAACTTTCTCCAAAGCACTTAAAAGAAGCCTCATCAAAAGCGAAGCTACAGACAGGTACACTTCCTAACTTTCCCCGATATCTCCCCAGAGCAAATTGTTCTCCCTTCTCGAATTGTAGGTTAAATAGTGACTACAAACAAAAATTAAATTAAATCAAAATAAGACCTACCAAATTCAATACTCAGATACTCCAAACAACGAAAGAACAAAAAAACATATAAGGTCCAGGTTACATCCAAATACGATCAATACCAACAGTAACCATTAGTAAACAGCATACCCTCAGGTCCATGTCTTCATCTTCAGCAGCTACACTTTTCACCTTTGGCTGTGCACCGCTGGCATCAGCAGCCTGGTAAACAAAACAATTAGTTCATTAACACATCATCGCACAACCACATAAACAAACTCAAACTCACTACCAATAAACTGTTAGAAGAGTCCTACTTTGAAATCAAGTCAGTACGACTTGGTCTTTCTTTAGTTGTTGATTCTGTTAAATAATGTCCTGGTTTGTAGGACTTCCAGATTATGTTTAATTAATTATGTATCTAGATTGACCACGTCTTTTAGAAGTTGATAAGGTGGTAGCTTGGTTTTTCGTTTTTCTGTTTTGTAAGGCTCTATTGTGCTCCAACATAAACAATACACTTCACAAAGTACAACTAAACATTTTCCGATGACTAATGCAAGTTTCTCAGCCTAGCATTGTACTCAGTACCAACATTTTATCCTACTCACATTCCGAAAACTAGTGCTTAACAAAAATGCATCAATAAAATACTGGAAAATTGGGGTTTATACCTGAGCTTTCTCCTCCGCTTTGCGTAGCCTCTCCTCTTACATCTGCTTGGCCTTCAACTTCTTCTTTTGCGTACTGAAAACAATCAAATTCCAAAGCAATCAAAACCACAAGTCACTAAAACCCTAAAAACCCTGAATCATTGAATTACTTTTGTAAACAACGAAGAATAACAGGACACTTACTTCCTGCTTTTTTTTTTACTGCCGCTTCCTTTGCCGTCCAGCGTGAAGTCGTCGGCGGCCTTCGTTGTTTCGGCGGCGGCATTCTCAAGAGTAACAACGATTCTCGACTCTGTTTGTATAAGAGAGGAAAGTAGAGAGATAGTGAGTGAGGCTTTGAAAGTTTGTCGGGTCGGGTCGGATTGAATCTCGGGTTCTTTTTCTGGTTATATATAAGTACCCGACCCGCCTCATGCCCACAACTGCTTCAAGTCTATTCAAAGCACAAGAAAAATTGTATCGTAACGGTTCAACAGCTAAGCACCTGGGGTTGTTGGTTTTGCAGGAGCTTGAGCATCTTCTGGTTTCATGGCAGTTGTTGGTTCTGCAGGAGGTTGATCATCTTGTGGTTTCATGGCTGGGAAGAGAAGTACTTCTTTAATATTTTGCGAGTCTGTTAGCAACATACATAGGCGATCAACACCCAAGCCCCAGCCACCGGTAGGAGGTAACCCATACTCGAGAGAAGTACAAAATGTCTCATCCAAAGCCATCGCTGTATCACCCGACTGTCGATAAACTCATATCACATATCCACAGTAAATAGATTATCAAACAATTTCTTATAAGATACCACATTTAACAGTTCAAGTCTACCTTGAGTTGGTCAGCAAACTGTTGGCGTTGTACCACAGGATCATTCAATTCAGTGTATGCATTGCAAATCTGAGCAGTAAAATAATTTGTGAGTGTAACGGAAGGGGACGAAAAGTGCCAAACGAGAAATAGTTCAGTGAAGTCTTTAAGTTGGTGAGCATACTTCATGTTTATTGATAAACAACTCGAACCGTTCAGTAAGGCCAGGCTTCGATCTGTGCCACTTGGCCAATGGACTCATAATCTCTGGATGGTTAATTATAAATGCTGGATTTACAGACGTCTCCTCTAAAAAGTGACCCACAAGCTGCAATAATAAAACATAAATTTCGATGCATAAGTCAATTACCAATACGAAATCCAGAGGTTGATTTTCATAAAAGAAAAAAACTCATTTACCTTGTCCAATAACCGAGTTGTTGTTTGAGGAGGGGAACATTGGATATCAAACTTCTTGCATGCCTCCTTGAGATAACTATTAACGTCCTCGCTGGAAAGATCCTTTGGGTTAATGTTAAGATTTGCTATCTTGTTTAGTTCTTCGACCATGTCAATCCTTCGGAAAGGGGGAGTGAAGTCTATCTCAATAGGATCCTTGTCCAGACCATTTGAATGATACATAACTTTATATCCTCCTGTAATTTCTTTGACCATCCCTGTTTTAAATTTGATATATCAGAGACAGAACTAAACAAGTTGTTTCAAGGACAGACAAAAAATGCAGGGAAGCACAAGTGAGACATGGATCAAGCAAGACTTACCACTCAACATTTGCTCGGTCATCGTCATCAAGTCATTGTAATCAGCATAGGCCATGTAAAATTCACATGTGGTAAACTCAGGATTGTGCGTCAAATCAATCCCCTCATTTCTGAATTGTTTTCCAATCTCATACACACGGTCCAGTCCACCAACCACAAGCTGTTTTAGATAAAGTTCAGGTGCAATGCGCATGAAAAGCTTCATGTTGAGATCATTATGATAAGTGACAAACGGCCGGGCAGCCGCGCCACCAGCGATCATGTTCATCATTGGAGTCTCAACCTGAGGGTGGGAGAATATACAAGATTATAAGTTTGGGTGCAATTACTCATGTACAAATTAAATAAACCAACCCAAATGTGAGGCGCTATCAAGACACCATAAGAACACAGGAAACTCGAGGAGCAGACAGATGAAACTTACCTCCAGGAAATCAAGTTCGTCAAGGTAATTCCTGATGTACTTGACGATCTTGGATCTGGTCGTGAATATTTGTCGAACCTCGCTAGTCATTATTAAATCCAGGTAACGTTGTCGATAACGAGTTTCCTAGAAAGGAAAAAATAAAATAAAAAGACAAGTCAACAAAGCAATAGCTGCATAAAATTTGAACATGCAGTACTGGTACTGTTGACACTATTGCTAAAAAATTAAAATAAAAAGTTTAATTCGTCAATAAATACCTGATACAGTGTGTGTGTTTCAGGATTCCTGGGTCTTCCTGGGACCCATCCACCAGCTATCTGCAGAATCATACAGCATCATATATCATTGTAACCTCATCATGGCATTAGTCTCATTTCACCTTTACCATTTTTGAAGAGTGCCATTTACCCTAAATTTTAACTAAGATTAAACTAGCTTCTACATTTTCCTAAACCATCATAAGGCACACAGTCCTCACCTCAAGATTGGCATTATCAGGAGCACCACGCTCAGATTTCGGCCTTGGCAACATATGCAAGCAATGTGATAGCACTGTAAATGATCTAGGGAAAATACTAAGCTCCCCTCTCTTAGTTTTCCCTATAAGTGAAAAAAAATGTACTAATTAATCATTTCTGTCAAGGTCTTAA
The DNA here is from genome assembly GCA_963682095.1 of Potentilla sterilis. Taxonomy (NCBI): domain Eukaryota; kingdom Viridiplantae; phylum Streptophyta; class Magnoliopsida; order Rosales; family Rosaceae; genus Potentilla; species Potentilla sterilis. The sequence continues at coordinate 18,263,933 of OY821764.1, forward strand.
GAAACCTGCATAACAATTCTTTATTTAAACACAAAAAAATCAATAAAATCAATAAAAACATACACTGGGGAGTAAACTAACAGTTATCACATACCTGGAAACCCACTGATACCAACAAGATCACCACGCTTGACACTGGAGTGGAACCTAGAAAATTCAGATTCATCCAGCTCCGATTTCCTGCATGAAAAATTAACATATCTTTAGCAATTTGGATATTAAAAGGAAAAAGAAAATCTGAAGACAGGGAGTATTGGTGTACAGAGAAGATTGAGCCAAATAGACCCATCCAACCACAATTGAGAACATTGGAGTGACAGCCAGAAATACTATAAAACATTAAGGTGTAGCTACTGATACACAAGACTCCCACTTTGCATATAGATCAAAATATTCCTTTTCACAGCATAGTTGGACAATTAATTGTGAAACGATAAATTATGATAAGAGTCGTTTCAATCGCAGTAGAGAAAACTGGAGTGGCAGCCAAAAAAAACTTTAAAATCCTGACACACAAGACTCCCACATCGCTCGTATAGATCAAGATATTTCTTTTCACAACATAGTTAGGCAATTAATTGTGGGACGAGAAAATACGATGAGCCGTTCCTGTTTTGCATCAAGTGAGTGAATTGTATTTCATATAAACACCTCGGATGAAAATATAAAATTAAACCAATTTTTACAGTGGTACGAAATAAAGCGCAGCAAAATGAAGTCCTTTACTGACAAACCTACCAAATGTTACATACTAATTGCCAATATAAAATACAGCCATAAGAAAATGATAATCATATTCCCAGCCAAAGGGTAATTTCCATATAAAACAAGATAATACCTGGCATCTGCCATAACTTGGACCTTCCAACCACCAGGTGTGGCATGCAAATCATAAAACACAAGATTTGTGCCGTACGATCTTTTGCGCAGGATTCTCCCTATATATAAGAAAATAAATCATATCAACAAACAGAACGAAAGTGACATATAATACCCATTAAAAATAAAAGTTACTACTATTTATCACCTGCCAATGAAACAGTAATATCCTCCTTATGCTCCCCATCCTTTAGGCCTCCAAATTTTTCCAGATACACTCGATCAGTCATTGTAACACTGAATTTGTGAGGATATGCATTTTCTATTGACCCAATATACTTGAGCCTGTTTTCATGATATTGCTGCAAGACAAACAACAAAAGAACAAAAAAAAACATATACGGTCCAGGTTACATCCAAGTAAGATCAATACCAACAGTAACCATCAGTAAACAGCATACCCTCGGGTCCATGTCTTCATCTTCAGCAGCTACACTTTTCACCTTTGGCTGTGCACCGCTGGCAGCAGCAGTCTGGTAAACAAATAAATTAGTTCATCAACACATCATCGCACAACCACATAAACAAACTCGAACTCACTACCAATAAACAATACACTTGATAAAGTACAACTAAACATTTTTTTAATCACTAATGCAAGTTTCTCAGCCTAGCATTGTATTCAGTACCAACATTTTATCCAACTCACATTCTGAAAACTAGTGCTTAACAAAAATGTAGCAATAAAATACTGGACAATTGGGGTTTATACCTGAGCTTTCTCCTCTTCCTTCTGCTTGGCCTCCAACTCCTTTTGCGCACTGCAAACAATCAAAACAACAAGTCAGTAAAACCCTAAATCGATTGAATTACTTTTGTAAACAACAAAGAATAACAGGACACTTTACATTTTTTTTTTTTACTGCCGCTTCCTTTGCCGTCCATCGTGAAGTCGTCGGCGGCCTTTGTTGTTTCGGCGGCGGTTTTCTAAAAAGCAACGATGACTCTCGACTCTGTTCGTATAAGAGAGGAAAGAGGAGGAGAGAGTGAGTGAGGCTTTGAGAGTTTGAGGGGGTTTTTCTGACTGTGGGGGTTTTGTAGTAATGTCGGGTTGGGTCGGATCGGATCTCGGATCTCGGGTTCCTTTTCAAGACCCGCTTCATTGGGTTTGGTGTTTTTATCATTTTATTAGTCGAATTTTTTTTTTCTTTTTCTTTTTTTTGTATAAGAGCATGAGGCGTCTTAGTCAGGTCTTCGGTGCTACGATTTTTTTTTTTATTCGAAGTAGGGCTGGACACGGGTCGGATCAAGCTCAAATTTTGTAAAACCCGACCTAAATCTTGACTCCTTCTGGTCAAGCCGAGCCGAACTCTTCAGAGAATGAGAACCAGCCCGAAGTCGATAGGGAGCTTAGATGGTGAAGGTGATGAGGTGGAGGAGGAGGAGGCAATGCAGAGGAGTCCCCGGCACTCCAGTCACTTCAATCACCCACCTTCAAATCACAAATTCCACAAGAAACTAATTAAATTGAACAATCAAACTTAAACTAAAGAAAAAAAACTCGATTGATCTGCCACTCTAGGAGCTCCTTCTGGAGGCGATTGCAAGCAATCTTACTTAAAATAAATAATTACCGATAACTACAATTTAGTGTTCATATTTACCAATAGTAAATCCTAATTTTTTTATACCATGCACTCCATAAATTAACAGTAACAGAAGCGAGTCCATCCAAACATAAAACATAACTATCCCTAAAAAGGTCAAAAATCACAATAATGTCATCATATATATACTATCATTTTCAGTCTTTGTAACCCTAATCAGACACACACGAGCAGATCCACAGCGGAGCGAGGCGGGAGGCGAGAGGGCGAAGCGAGGCGCGAAGGCAGAGCAGGGCGGAGAGAGGCGCGAGGGCAGAGCAGCGAGACTCAATGTCGACCGAGTCGCGAGGAGGCGCGACTGTAGAGCGAGGAGGCTCGACGACGTTTGATCTGCAGCCGAGGTAGGCGCACCAGGAGGTGTAGTTTTAGAGGAGCTTGGGCGCAAGTGGCGGAGGACTCTCAGCTCAAGAACGTCAACGAGGTTCGGCAATGGCTGGAGGCGCATCTGGAAGTTGGTGAGGTGAAGGACCAGGTGCTCCCGTTGGTTGTGGATGTTGTCATCTTGGAAACCAAAGAAAATTTCAAGCCAGTTCATCAGGAGCCGCTCTGATCTCCTCCTTTGCTGCATCGACCAGAGCCTCTCTCTCTCTCTGTTTGAGTGTTAGTTTAATTTTTGTGTGTTGAGATTTTTGCTTGTGTGTTGGGATTTTCGAGCCAGCTCATCAGTTCATCATATCTGAATTTCTATGAGCCTCAGTGGCATTAGAAGTGTGGCGGAGGACGGCGAAGTTTCTGAGGCTCATTAGTTTTAAAGCGCGGCAGAGGACGGCGGAGCTTTTGAGGGTCAGTATTATTGAAGCGCGGAGTTATGAGGGTCAATAGTATTGAAGCGCGGCGGAGGACGGCGGAGATTCTGAGGGTCAATATTATTGAAGCGTAGAGTTCTGAGGGTCAGTGGCATTAGGTTGAGTTCTGAGGATCAGTAGCATTAGGCTCAATGAGGGTAATTGTGTAATTTAAGAGTTAACTGATTCTGTTAGTTTTTTATGGAAACTTGCTAGTGGTAATTTGATAAAGCAATTTTACTACTGGTAAATACTAATACAAAATGGTAGTTTTGGGTAAAAAAAAAAACCCTACTTAAAATCTACACAATCAAAACAATCACAATCAATAACGAAAATCAACAACACAAATCACATGTTTGTGTTTGAATTGAAATCAGGAATTGGCGAGAGGAGGTGGAGGAGAGAGAGAGAGAGAGAGAGAGAGAGAGAGAGAATGGTGTTGACAAAGAAAAAGGAAGGAGAGGTGCGTTGGGGGCTGGGGGAGAGTGTTAGGGTGAAGCCGTGCAGGGGAAGGGGATGAGACTTTTGCTTGTGTGTTAGTTTGAATTTTGTGTGTTGAGATTTTTGCTTGTGTGTTGGGATTTTCGAGCCAGTTCATCAGTTCATCATATCTGAATTTTTCTGAGCCTCAGTGGCATTAGAAGTGCGGCGGAGGGCGGCGGAGGACGGTGGAGCTTCTAAGGCTCAGTAGTTTTAAAGCGCGGCAGAGGACGGCGGAACTTTTGAGGGTCAGTATTATTGAAGCGCGGAGTTCTGAGGGTCAATAGTATTGAAGCGCGGCGGAGGACGGCGAAGATTCTGAGGGTCAGTATTATTAAAGCGCAGAGTTCTGAGGGTCAGTGACATTAGGTTGAGTTATGAGGATCAGTAGCATTAGGCTCAATGAGGGTAATTGTGTAATTTAAGAGTTAACTGATTCTGTTAGTTTTTTATGAAAACTTGTTAGTGGTAATTTGATAAAGCAATTTTACTACTGGTAAATACTAACACAAAATTGTAGTTTTGGGTAAAAAAAAAAACCCTACTTAAAATCTACACAATCAAAACAATCGCAATCAATAACGAAAATCAACAACACAAATCATATGTTTGTGTTTGAATTGAAATCAGGAATTGGCGGGAGGAGGTGGAGGAGAGAGAGAGAGAGAATGGTGTTGACGAAGAAAAAGGAAGGAGAGGTGGGTTGGGGGCTGGGGGGAGTGTTAGGGTGAAGCCGTGCAGGGGAAGGGGATGAGACTTCTATTTTTTGTAAATATTTATATATATATATACACACACACATACATATATTAAAACATCGGGCCGAGCTGCGACTTCATGCACGAGCTCAGACCGACTTTCACTATGTTGGGCCAGTCCTTCATCGCCGATGTTTAAAATTTTAGAGATCTGCTCATTTCAGGCTTTTTTGGATTTTTGGGCTGGTATTTCGGTCATTCAGGCCCAAATTCCATACCTAATTGGAAGAGAAAGCATACAAAGGAGGGGGCATAATGCCCAAACCCCTATTAACATAACAATAATTCCCGTAGAGAACATCTCAAATAATAGCGGGCGTCTCCTCTAGCCAAAACTCATCTGAACTAGCAAAGCGTGACAACCTATTGGCCACACCATTTGCTTCACGATATATGTGAATTTTTTCTTTTATCTCCACTTTGATGTTGATTTGTTGATTAAATTGAATCGAGTAAATATGAAATTCAGCATATAGCCTTTCTTTTACAATAGAAATAAGGGGGTGTTTAGTGTATAGTGTTTGAGAATGTTTGTTTGAGTTTCTACAGATTGGAGGATGCATGTTTTAACATAGGAAATTGATAACTAGATTTCTAATTTAACTTAAACACTAATGCAATTGGGAATGAAAATAGTAGCCACCGAGCTTTGGAGCTGTGCTCAGAAATATAGGTGGTCATGGGAGATTATTCGCATCATTTACTATTACAACTTTTAATTAGCAAAGTTGGGTTTCAAATTTTTGTTGTTGATAGATGTAATTTAGAAGCTACAAAAGAAGGGAATTCTTCAAACATTTACAGTAGCTTCTAATAAAAAAGACTTCAATAGAGAAGGAAACAAGTCTCAAGGAGGGACATATAAATACTCAGTGGAGAACCAAGGATGTAACTATTCGAATTCAAATCTTTTCCTTGTTATATGAGGCCAGTATGTGCACCTCTAGTCTTAATAAGTAGTTCAAAGTCTACGAAAATGAAAATTTATGAGAAAACCCTTGAACCCACTGCGGATGTGGATTGAGAGGTCTCTTAATTAGTTTGCAGTGCATCAATAAATAAATTTAAGGAGTGAAATAACAGTTGAAACTGATGACATGTTTATGATTGGTTTCTTTCATATTACAATGTATGGTGAATAAATCCAGCCTAATAGGAGTTGTTGAATAACCTCCACGAGTTTGAAGCCAGTTTCTTCGTCCACTTAATACATAATCTCAAACAACTTGTTTCATCTCATCGAAGAAGTAGTATAAGTAGACATTCAGCATAAAAGTGCTACAAGAATAGATGACACTACCATATCTGAGTGAATAGCGGACGAAAAAAATTTCGTCGACTATGACAATTTTTCGTCGCCTATACCATCTACCGACGAAATTTTCGTCGGCTATACTTCGTCGGAACAACCCCGTCGGCTATACCAATGGCCGACGAAAAAAACAAATTCGTCGGCTATAGTAGAGTATGGCCGACAAACTTACCGACGAAAATATTTTTTGTCGGCCAAACCTGGGAGAAATTGCCGACGAATTTCGTCGGATATTTTCGAGTATGGCCGACGAAATTCATTAATTATAGCCGACGAAATTCGTCGGCTATTGGGTGTTAACAATAGCTGACGATTCTATAAATTTTCGTCGGCTATTTCCTCGAAATATATTAATATTTAATAGGCATTAATTAGTTATAGCCGACGAAATAATGTAACTTTCGTCGGCTATACAACTTATAGCCGACGAAAATTGGTAAAATTCGTCGGCTAAAGTTATTATAGCCGACGAAATAATGCCAAAATCGTCGGCTTTTCTTACATTTGGGGAAAAAAAATTAAATTATTTTCTAAATTACCATTCCAAGCAACCTGCAAATCACAAAAACAGTCCATGCATTTGCACCAACAAGAAACACGTCTAAATACCCTTTTTATTGAATTCGTTCTAATATACATAAACCCTAAACCCTAATCATCACCTAAACCACTAAAGTCCACCAGGTCATCCCCAGCATCCTGCTCTCCATCAGGCTCGTCATCCTGCTGACCGAACTCGGGAGGTTGAGGCATTGGAGGTTCCGCTAACCGCTGAAACGGGGGCGGGTGTGGAAGGCCTTTTTGTTGTGCCGCGAACATCTCATATCACCAGTTTTGTTTGCCGTCGTAGTTGTGTTGCCGAATTCTGTCGCATTCGACATGCCAACCGGCCATATCCAAATGATACTGCTGTGTTCTGCGGCGCAGCTCCAAATGATATTGTTGTGTACTGCGGCGCAGCTCCTGTACTGTCTGGGACGAGGTCGCCAATTCTGCGGCCAATCGCTGCACTTCCCCCCTCATATGTTGGCTCTCCTCGCCTCCCTTCTTTTGACCTCCCTTAGTGGCCTTCAGAAGCCCTAGTCCAGAACTTCCCAAACCCCGGCAGTAGTAGTTGTTTGACCGGTTTGGGAAGGCTGCGTCGAACATCCTCGCTGCCGTTTGGACACTGGACCGGTCGACATGGCGCATGGCTTCTTCCAGATTTGCCTCTGAAATGTCCGGTTGTGTCTCCCGAACTACTTGCTGGAACACCTCTTCTTCGGCCCGGTTGACCCTCTCCTAATTGGACGGGAAAAAAAATTAATATTATAACAAATATATAATTAAGTAAAATTAATAATTAAAATTTTAAAATTGTAATGAACGACTTACGAGCTGTTCTGTCGCTTGTGGATAAGCGATCTTGAACGTCTCCACGTACGGGTTGCTATCAGGATGATCTCTAAGCGCCTCCTCCTGATATTGTGCAAACGGCCGTGAACCAGCATGATGGGGGGTTGTGTTCCGGGGGCGGTTCTCAGAGTTTATCCGAGAACGTTGCTTCAAACAAATAATAAAATGTTAGAAAAATGCATCAAAAAATATTAGTGTAATAATTATAAAATAATTAAACTAATAATTAAAATTTTAACAAAATAAACATTTTTACTGAAGTTTAGTATTTACCTGCATAACTGAGTTGTTGAAGTCTACTGTCTTCAACCAACGCCACTCGTACTCCCTGAACATGAACTCCCTGGGAGTACCCATACGACCAAGGTTGTCGTATTCGTTATAGTGGGAACGCAGCTCGTTCTTCCACTCTTTGAACCTACGAAAAAAACAAAAGTGCATTAGAAATATTATTAATATCATAAAATATTAATAATTATAAGATAATTATAATATCATAAAAACAAACGTACCTCGAGTTCTGCTGGGTGTCCCCCCAATCCCGCCTGTGTTCGGCAATCTCGAAGAATGTCTGAAAAATAATATTTTATTAGTTTTACAATTGTAATAATACCGAAAATTATTAAATATTACGATAAATAAATTAAATTTTTTAAATTACTCACCGACGCGGCGTTGTTCACCTCCCTCTTTATCTCTTCGGGCACATCAGCCCACCGGGTTCACAACATAGGGACTCTGTCCCTAATCAGTGACCCCACGCAACCCGAGTAGTAGCGTTTTTTCTTCCCCTGAACCTCCTGATTAGGAGGTTCGTTGATCTGAATCCTCCCGCTACGCTCCACAGTTTTCCTGAGCGTGTCAAAACATATGACACCTCTCGTATTCCTCCGTGAACTGTTAGCGGCTGTCCCTATCACAAAAACGACGATTGGTTAATAAAATTAAATATTAGTGCGTTAATTTTAATAAAACATTTAATTAATAAAATCAAATGTTACCTGAACTGGATGACTCGTCTGTCGACTTTCCTTTTCTCCTCGCCGAAATAAGGTGGTCAGGGTTCTCAAATGGCTGCTGCTGGTATGCTTCTGCAGCACTCACGTACTGAGGCATATCAGGCCATAGGGGCAGACCACGATAGTCGACCTCCGGTATCCCGGAATGTTGTACGGGAGGAAGAGCTGGTTTGGGAGAGTAGGAGCCTTAGTCGAGTCAGCAGCAGACTGAGTCGGACTCGGCATCGGCTCCCTATGAACGTCAGGCATACGAACCTGAGGAACGTCGGCAGCTATGTCCTCGTGAAATAGCTGCCGACTAAACCTCGGAGCCACAGAGGGACCGACATGCGGAAGTGAAGTGCTCGACGGCCGCCCCGCCTGGAGAAGGGTCTGGTGCCGAGAACTCACACTCCGTCGCTGCTGGGCTGCATCCACAGTCCTCTGCGGCTGGGATGAATCTACACTCCTCCGCGGCTGGCTGGTGGTCCTCTCGGAGTCTGCGAAACCGGCGGAATTTCTAGAACCTCTAGATCTGCCAGCACGACGGCCTCCGAATAGGTTTCTTAATGCATCGGCCATCTAAAGTCCGAGGCATTAATACATTAATTGATATTAAATTATATTATATTAAATAAAAAATTCTAATTAATATAATAACCAATAATACTAACATATTTTAATATAACAATTTATATACTAACATATTAAATTATATTATATTAAATAACAAATTCTAATTAAATATAATTAAGCTATATATATAATTAAGCTAAATTATACAATTAAGTTATCAATTTATATAATTAAAAAACTAATTTATACGTATAAATTATACAATTACACCTAAATTATACAATTAAAATAAATTTGAAAACAATGAAAAGGCGCGGATCACTAGAGTTTAGCCGACGAAATAGAATTTTCGTCGGCTAAACTTTTGGTCAAACTTTTGGTCAAACTTTAAAACGGAAATTGGCCCGTTTAAATGACGTTTTTTGGCCTGATCTTCAACAGAGAATAGTTTCAGATCGATGAGACGCAACTAATCGTATAAAAATTTTTCTCAAAATATTTACCGACCGTCAGGCTACCCATAGGAAAACGGCAGTAAAAAACAGTTAACCGCAATAGTGGGCACACAGATTTTGTCGGAATCTTCTCATTTTCAACCGTAGACGTATTTCAATATTTCAGTCATATCTTATTTCACGACACATTTGCATTTGAAGGGTCTACGTATAGTAACTATTTGAAACTATACATTCACTTAAACACTTAGTAAAGAAGTTAAAGAACATTAGTGCATATGTTCCGATTTTGAATCTAAAAGTTGGGAAAATCTATTCCAACCGTCAGATATCACCGTTACGATTAAATACATGTATGAAAAAAAATCCAACTATATCTGACAACGTTAACGGATCGATCGGGACGGTCAACCGGGTGAGTCAAACCTCTAAACGCTTTAAAACGGAAATTGGCCCGTCTAAATGACGTTTTTTGGCCTGATCTTCAACAGAGAATAGTTTCAGATCGATGAGACGCAACTAATCATATAAAATTTTTCCTCAAAATATTTACCGACCGTCAGGCTACCCATAGGAAAACGGCAGTAAAAAACAGTTAACCGCAATAGTCGGCACACAGATTTTATCGGAATCTTCTCATTTTTCAACCGTAAACGTATTTCAATATTTCGGTCATATCTTATTTCACGACACATTTGCATTTGAAGGGTCTACGTATAGTAACTATTTGAAACTATACATTCACTTAAACACTTAGTAAAGAAGTTAAGGAACATTAGTGCATATGTTCCGATTTTGAATCTAAAAGTTGGGAAAATCTGTTCCAACCGTCAGATATCACCGTTACGATTAAATACATGTATGAAAAAAAATCCAACTACATCTGACAACGTTAACGGATCGATCGGGACGGTCAACCGGGTGAGTCAAACCTCTAAACGCTTTAAAACGGAAATTGGCCCGTCTGAATGACGTTTTTTGGCCTGATATTCAACAGAGAATAGTTTCAGATCGATGAGACGCAACTAATCGTATAAAAATTTTCCTCAAAATATTTACCGACCGTCAGGCTACCCATAGGAAAACGGCAGTAAAAAACAGTTAACCGCAATAGTCGGCACACAGATTTTGTCGGAATCTTCTCATTTTCAACCGTAGACGTATTTCAATATTTCGGTCATATCTTATTTCACGACACATTTGCATTTGAAGGGTCTACGTATAGTAACTATTTGAAACTATACATTCACTTAAACACTTAGTAAAGAAGTTAAGGAACATTAGTGCATATGTTCCGATTTTGAATCTAAAAGTTTGGAAAATCTATTCCAACCGTCAGATATCACCGTTACGATTAAATACATGTATGAAAAAAAATCCAACTACATCTGACAACGTTAACGGATCGATCGGGACGGTCAACCGGGTGAGTCAAACCTCTAAACGCTTTAAAACGGAAATTGGCCCGTCTAAATGACGTTTTTTGGCCTGATCTTCAACAGAGAATAGTTTCAGATCGATGAGACGCAACTAATCGTATAAAAATTTTCCTCAAAATATTTACCGACCGTCAGGCTACCCATAGGAAAACGGCAGTAAAAAACAGTTAACCGCAATAGTCGGCACACAGATTTTGTCGGAATCTTCTCATTTTCAACCGTAGACGTATTTCAATATTTCGGTCATATCTTATTTCACGACACATTTGCATTTGAAGGGTCTACGTATAGTAACTATTTGAAACTATACATTCACTTAAACACTTAGTATAGAAGTTAAGGAACATTAGTGCATATGTTCCGATTTTGAATCTAAAAGTTGGGAAAATCTATTCCAACCGTCAGATATCACCGTTACGATTAAATACATGTATGAAAAAAAATCCAACTACATCTGACAACGTTAACGGCTCGATCGGGACGGTCAACCGGGTGAGTCAAACCTCTAAACGCTTTAAAACGGAAATTGGCCCGTCTAAATGACATTTTTTTGCCTGATCTTCAACAGAGAATAGTTTCAGATCGATGAGACGCAACTAATCGTATAAAAATTTTCCTCAAAATATTTACCGACCCTCAGGCTACCCATAGGAAAACGGAAGTAAAAAACAGTTAACCGCAATAGTCGGCACACAGATTTTATCGGAATCTTCTCATTTTTCAACCGTAAACGTATTTCAATATTTCGGTCATATCTTATTTCACGACACATTTGCATTTGAAGGGTCTACGTATAGTAACTATTTGAAACTATACATTCACTTAAACACTTAGTAAACAAGTTAAGGAACATTAGTGCATATGTTCCGATTTTGAATCTAAAAGTTGGGAAAATCTATTCCAACCGTCAGATATCACCGTTACGATTAAATACATGTATGAAAAAAAATCCAACTACATCTGACAACGTTAACGGATCGATCGGGACGGTCAACTGGGTGAGTCAAACCTCTAAACGCTTTAAAACGGAAATTGGCCCGTCTAAATGACGTTTTTTGGCCTGATCTTCAACAGAGAATAGTTTCAGATCGATGAGACGCAACTAATCGTATAAAAATTTTCCTCAAAATATTTACCGACCGTCAGGCTACCCATAGGAAAACGGCAGTAAAAAACAGTTAACCGCAATAGTCGGCACACAGATTTTGTCGGAATCTTCTTATTTTCAGCCGTAGACGTATTTCAATATTTCGGTCATATCTTATTTCACGACACATTTGCATTTGAAGGGTCTACGTATAGTAACTATTTGAAACTATACATTCACTTAAACACTTAGTAAAGAAGTTAAGGAACATTAGTGCATATGTTCCGATTTTGAATCTAAAAGTTGGGAAAATCTATTCCAACCGTCAGATATCACCGTTACGATTAAATACATGTATGAAAAAAAATCCAACTACATCTGACAACGTTAACGGATCGATCGGGACGGTCAACCGGGTGAGTCAAACCTCTAAACGCTTTAAAACGGAAATTGGCCCGTCTAAATGACGTTTTTTGGCCTGATCTTCAACAGAGAATAGTTTCAGATCGATGAGACGCAACTAATCGTATAAAAATTTTCCTCAAAATATTTACCGACCGTCAGGCTACCCATAGGAAAACGGCAGTAAAAAACAGTTAACCGCAATAGTCGGCACACAGATTTTATCGGAATCTTCTCATTTTTCAACCGTAAACGTATTTCAATATTTCGGTCATATCTTATTTCACGACACATTTGCATTTGAAGGGTCTACGTATAGTAACTATTTGAAACTATACATTCACTTAAACACTTAGTAAACAAGTTAAGGAACATTAGTGCATATGTTCCGATTTTGAATCTAAAAGTTGGGAAAATCTATTCCAACCGTCAGATATCACCGTTACGATTAAATACATGTATGAAAAATAATCCAACTACATCTGACAACGTTAACGGATCGATCGGGACGGTCAACTGGGTGAGTCAAACCTCTAAACGCTTTAAAACGGAAATTGGCCCGTCTAAATGACGTTTTTTGGCCTGATCTTCAACAGAGAATAGTTTCAGATCGATGAGACGCAACTAATCGTATAAAAATTTTCCTCAAAATATTTACCGACCGTCAGGCTACCCATAGGAAAACGGCAGTAAAAAACAGTTAACCGCAATAGTCGGCACACAGATTTTGTCGGAATCTTCTCATTTTCAACCGTAGACGTATTTCAATATTTCGGTCATATCTTATTTCACGACACATTTGCATTTGAAGGGTCTACGTATAGTAACTATTTGAAACTATACATTCACTTAAACACTTAGTAAACAAGTTAAGGAACATTAGTGCATATGTTCTGATTTTGAATCTAAAAGTTGGGAAAATCTATTCCAACCGTCAGATATCACCGTTACGATTAAATACATGTATGAAAAAAAATCCAACTACATCTGACAACGTTAACGGATCGATCGGGACGGTCAACCGGGTGAGTCAAACCTCTAAACGCTTTAAAACGGAAATTGGCCCGTCTAAATGACGTTTTTTGGCCTGATCTTCAACAGAGAATAGTTTCAGATCGATGAGATGCAACTAATCGTATAAAAATTTTTCTCAAAATATTTACCGACCGTCAGGCTACCCATAGGAAAACGGCAGTAAAAAACAGTTAACCGCAATATTCGACACACAGATTTTGTCGGAATCTTCTCATTTTTCAACCGTAGACGTTTTTCAATATTTCGGTCATATCTTATTTCACGACACATTTGCATTTGAAGGATGAAGCAATGGTTTGTCGATAGTGATAGAAAATGGAAGCTGCTATTTTTTTGTTTTTTTTTTAATCATAGCCGACGAAATCAAACCTAGTACTCGTCGGCTATTCTTTTGTCGTTTTCGGTCAGAAATAAAATATTTATTTTTAAAAAAACTTATGGCCGACGAAATAATGAATTTTTCGTCGGCCATTATGAGAATAGCCGAAGAAAAATTATATTTTTCGTCGGCCATTATTGTAATGGCCGACGAAATAATGCATTTTTCGTCGGCTATTCTCTGAAAAAAAAAACCAAAAAAATCAGTGGTTTTACACCTCTCTTATTCCGATGTCCTGTTCACATATAACTAAAATTGAACATAAAAAACCAGAAACCCAACAGTCAACATATTTCAAATTTTTTTTAAGGGGTTTGGAACCCAGCCTAGCTGGGAGGCTCATCCCCACGCCCGTTCATTAGAAATGAGTGGATTACAAATGAAAGGATTACATCATTTAAATTACTTAATCCGTCGGATTGTAATCGGAATCATCGGATGAGTCTTCTTCGGTTTCTGAATTGCTCGATAGGGGTAATCTATGTCTTTCCTCACCACTAGAGTCCTCGTTAGTTTCTTCATTTGGATCAACATCAACAAGCAGTGGCTCTTCACGTCGAATTCGCACCGGCGTGTCTAGGCGAATAAAAGAGGAGTCATGAATACCGTTTGAGTTGGGCTCTTGATACGCGGTGCCCCCTTCCTCGTTCTCTTCAGCCACTCCAAGTGTAGACGCCCGGTAAATGTTGCGATGGTGGATAGTGTTGACTACTTTCCACGGGTCACCCTTGGCGAGATCATCAATATAAAACACTTGTTTCACCCATGTGGCTAAAACGAACGGGTCGTCCTCATACCATGATGTACTAGTGTTCACAGAAGTTATGCCGTATTGATCGGTTTTCATGCTCTGTGGCCGTGTGTCAAACCATCTACACTTGAAAAGGTGCACTTTCATGCCTTCCCCGTAATGCAGTTCTACAACTGAATGGAGAACACCGTAATAGTCAACTCCACCATCCCCACCATGTGCCATAACCCCTGAATTTTGTGTTTTCAGTCTGAGGTCTCTATCTTCACATCGAAATAACACACCATTCACCTTGCACGTCACATAAACTTTTGAATAGACCGGCCTCATCGCTAAAAGTCTGAGTTCGTGCGACCAATTTGGGTGATTATCATTTTGAATAAGGTCCATCTGCAACCATCAGAATCAACTATAAATATGAATAAATATACACAATAATATATAAACACGTATAGAATAGTGTTAAAGTTACGTACCCAGCGGCCGAAATACTCTGCGAAGGTCCGGTTGTGGTAATCGACATCACCTCGTACTTGTTCACAGTGTAGATGTATGTTCTTCCAAAACTGAACTTCTGGACAGTTGATTAGTACCCACCAATGTGCAATGGCTACCTCATAATCTTTCAACTTGTAGGAAACTGGCATGTTTCCACCGAGTACAACATCGTCGGAGAGTATGGAAAGATTGAACTGTGAAGGTACATCTTCCGGTATGCTTTCCTATAACGCTCCTAAATACAGCTTCATGTAGGTGACGCACTCGTGCGCAATATATGCTTCAGCTATACATCCTTCAAGTGCGGATCTGTTTTGGACAAAACCACCGTATTGTCCAAGTTGCCTATAAATCAAGTTTTTAAAGTGTTATGATAATACATTAACACTATATCACATATATTGATGAGGAAATTAACATAAGGTGTAAAATACGTACCTTTCCATCGGATACATCCAAGTGAAGTGCACAGGACCGGTAAGCAACAACTGCCGAGGAAGATGGATCATGAGGTGAGGCATGATGTCGAAAAAATTTGGAGGAAATATCATCTCAAATTTACACATGATATGAACGATGTCTTGTTGCATTTCCCGGAGGTCAGATTTCCTCACTTCCCGTGTGCATACTTTCTGGAAAAATCTTGCCAACGCTACTAATTAACTGCTCCACAACGTGACGAGGAAGGAACGGTCGAATGAAAACAGGGAAGAGACGTTGTAGCAGGATATGATTGTCATGACTTTTCAACCCGTACAGATTGTTGAATTGTCTGTTCACACACTTGGCTATATTTCCAGCAAAGCCTGAAGGATACTTGGCCCGACTTATCCAATGGAAAATTTCTGGTTTATGCTCAGGCTTGACGGTGTAAGGAGCTTGAGGCATTTTTCTCTTCCCTTGTTTCAACCATAGTTGTTTTCTGATATTCATGTTTTGCAGATCAGTGCGAGCCTTAGGACCGTCTTTCGTCTTCCCCTCCAAGTTCAGCGTTGTGCCCACCACACTTTCAGAAACATTTTTTTCTATGTGCATAACGTCTAGGAAGTGACGGATCAGCAACTCACATCAGTACGGGAGTTCCCACAATATGCTCTTATGTGTCCAGAATTTGTACTGCTCAGGTCTTTCAGGTATTTCCGCTACAATATCGGGATGATTGCTGAGGGGCCCAAAATCGTACTCATTAAGCACTGCTAAAATTTCTCTTTCCGTCCATCTTCTGGGAGGACCACCGTGTTCTTCGGTTCCATCAAATGCGGCGGACTCGTAACGCCAGTGGTGATCCGCCGGAAGGAACACACGATGACCCATTCGGCATATCTTGTTGCAATGAGGGGTGCTCCCATAATCGCTGAGGCACTCTGGACAAGCCTTGTATCCCCTAACAACGCTGCCCGACAACATCCCATAAGCAGGAAAATCACTAATGGTACCAATAACCATGGCATGCATCTGGAACGTCTCCTGCTTGTACTTGTCAAAAGTGGGATGACCAACGTCCCACAATACCTTAAGCTCTTCAATCAATGGTCTCATACATACATCGAGACATTTCCCTGGGTAACCAGGCCCCGGAATCAACAACGTCAACATATTATATTCCTTCTTCATGCACATCC
The DNA here is from genome assembly GCA_963682095.1 of Potentilla sterilis. NCBI lineage: Eukaryota > Viridiplantae > Streptophyta > Magnoliopsida > Rosales > Rosaceae > Potentilla > Potentilla sterilis. Next base: position 18,280,394 of record OY821764.1, read on the forward strand.
ACGGAGGAAGGTTGTAAGGTACCAAAACCACCGGCCATATACTGTATGAAAGACTCATGGTGCCGAAAGGGTTGAACCCGTCGGTTGAGAGCCCGAGCCTGACGTTTCTGACATCTGACGCAAAATGAGGAAACTCATTGTTTATATGCTTCCAAGCCGCTCCGTCAGAGATGTGTGTCATGATATCTGCCTGCGTCTCCAGCGTCCCGCTCACCGTGCCACCTCATAGCTTTTGCGGTGGTTTCTGACATGTACAACCGCTCAAGCCTATCTCTCAACGGAAAATACCGAAGCACTTTCACAGGTTTCCTATTGCCTGCTCCCGTCAACTTATATCGGTCAGATTGACATATCGGACATGCGTCAAGGCTAGCAAGGTCATTCCCTTCTGCATCTTTACCCCAGAAGAGAACGCAGTCAAATGCGCATGCATGGATCTTAATGTAGGAAAGCCCTAGATCTTTGAGGATACTTCGGACCTGACGGTGATTGGTAGGATTACGATGACCCTCCTCCAACAACGAAGAAGTGTACTGTAGATATTCATCCACTTGCCTGATGCTCCCTTTTGTCTCTACTTTAATCCTCATTACCTCCATCACACTTTGAAGAACTGTCTTCTCAGAACTTGAAGACACAGGGGTCTGTTGCAATGCAATCAGTTTGTTGTACTTGTCAAAGGCAGCATTGTTGACAACTTGTGGGAACGGCTGCACCGGGTCCTGCATATATTGTTCCCCACGTACACCGCTTTCAAAAGGAAACACGTCGTTGACGAATGCCATTGTTGGATCGTTGGATGTACTACTACTGCCCGCCTCAAAATACTGCCCATGATCATGCGATCCATCTAATGATGGCTCACCGTGATATATCCAACGTGTGTACTTCGGCCAAAACCCATTACTCTTTAGGTGCTCCCATACTGTCCTAATCGGAAATCGACACATATCACTGCGACACTTACATTTCTTGCACGGGCAATAATGGTAATTCCCGTTTGCATTTTCCTCGACGAACTGCAAAAAATCCACAACTCCTGTAGTGTATCGTCGGTCATGCCTTGGAAGCGAAATCCAACTCTTATCTCGATCCATATATAGCCTGATAATAATATATATGTATAACTTTAATTAATAATAAATTAATTAACACATATATATATTACAATATATATTATTATCAACATCAACTCATATATATATATACCATTAATTAACAACCATTATTTAAGTTCATTACACTATCAACAACCATTAATTAACATATTTATATATATTTTAACACTAATTAAAATAACATTATTAAATTAAAACACATAATTATACTCTAACTGAAAATCAACTCAACTACAACTCAAAATCAACATATATACATACATTCTAACACTAAAACAACAACAAAACAAAAAATCACTTACTATATCAAAATCACTAAAACTCAAAATCAACTCAACTAAAACTCAAAATCAACATATATACACATATACGTACCTATATATAGCTCCACAATGTAAGAAATGACGGATTTCAACAATACCCACAGATTTTTCACTCTTTCTCCCGTTTTTTTCCGTTTTTTTTTAAATGAGCAGCTTCTGTCCAGATCTGAAAATATAAAGACTTATAGCCGACGAAAATTTCAATTTCGTCGGCCAAACTTTCTAAAGTTTTCGTCGGCTATACTTTAAGAGAAAGGCCGACGAAAATTCAAATCGTCGGCCATTCTTGGAGTATAGCCGACGAAAAATATTTTTTAGTGACGAAAGAAAAAATCGTCGGCTATTCTTGGGGAATAGCCGACGATTTTTTACTTTTACCGACGAAAGAAAAAATCGTCGGCCATTCTTGGGAATAGCCGACGAAAATAGTATGTCGTCGGCCGTTTTTTTTTTTCGTCGGCTATACTGTTTTTTCTGGTAGTGTGAATTAGCGAAAAGTTTACCCCATGAATATCTTATACAAATCCACTACACCATTTACAACTGGCACACTCCAACAAATAAGGTTGGAGGGCAGGTTTCAAAATCATAAACTATATTACTTGAGGCTATCTACTTGAGAGAGTACACTACCAAAAAAAAACGGAATTACAGTTGACTTCATATGGTTGTAAGACTGAAGTCTTTACTGTCAAATATTTTAACTACACTTGGGTAATTTAAAACAGCCTATGTCATTTCCAGAACATGGAGATTTTTCGTGTTTGAAAACAATTTGATGTTTTGGCGAAGAGCCAATACTAGACAGTGATTTAAAAAAAAAAAAATACTATAAACAGTTTTTTGAACACCTGAAGTGGTATGTGGATGAAAATTTGTAAGAGCTCAAGTGGTTACTATTAAAAATATGTACATAAATAACAAATAATATTAATCACTCTTATTAAAGTTAAAAACAAATAAATGATATTTGTGGGTCACCTAAAATATTTGAGAGTTTCTATTCATACCTCCAAATTCGACATTTGGACTTTTCTATTTTTCTAATTTATAGTTGACTATGTCAACTTATGTGAAATTACCTCAAACACTCAAACTCATCTCCATAGCCGATTGAACTAGATAACACATTGGTTTCCCAATTAATTTGATCTAGAATGATGCGAATGAAGATAGAAAAAATTTCAGGTTGAATTCTAACGATCAATGGTGAATTAGTGCAACAAAATTAGGGCTTTCAATATATTATGATTTATATATGAGATTTGTATTTTTGTTGTCGAGGAATTGGCTCTTCATGAGAACGAGTATCGTCACCATGCACTAAGCACAATGAAATTATAATTTTAAGGCCTTTATGGTGGTAAGCACTAAGCACAATGAACCTATAATTGGGCATGGTGGCCACCATCGAGGCATCAAATCACAATTTTTTTTCCTCATACAATTGTTCATTCCTCAATTAAGTCGCACATATCTATAGTTTGTGTATACATTTATATAAAGTTCAAAGCATAGACTAATAAAATCTTATTTGTTTCATATATAATCCATTAATGACGGAAGAAAGAGCTTCACATAACATAATTCGAAAGAAAATTGAGGAAGTGAAGAAGAAGAAGAATGAAAAAGTTTTTTTTTTTTTTTTTTGAATTTATTGAAGAATGGGTATTTTGGTAAAGTTAAGGAGGTATGAATAGCAAATTACTAATTGTAAAAAAGATTTAAATGCTAGTTTTAGAGGTATGAATAGAAGCTCTCAATATATTTTGATAAATAAAAAAGAAAAAAAGAATAGTTGAGATGGGCTTGTACCTTCCATATAAACATGTAGAAATTTGTTATTGCAGCTTTGCTGGTGAGATCAACAAATTTGCTCGGCTCCACAGTATTGAAGCTAAAACTGCATGTCCCAAAATCTAAATATACATAAACAGAATAAATCAAGATTCCTATGCTTTGTTAAATTGTTCCACTGTTCAGTTACTAGTTATACTAATAACTGAACAAATTTAAAAAGAAAACTCAATCATATGAAGGAATATGAAAACTTTACTGAAGCTTCCCAAGTAGTCAATATATTGTCAGACTTTTCAACTATCTCCAATTCCATATAAAACAAATTATATATGTAGTAATATTGTAGAACCCATGCGTGAGACACTAAGGCCTCGTTTGGCTGTTTGGAAAGGAAAGGAAAGTATTTACTTCCCCTTTCCTTTCCCTTGGGAAGGGAACAAATAATTTTCCATTAAGGTGTTTGTTAGCACCGGGAGAGAGAAAGGAAAGTAGCTTTATGTTTCCTCAACTATGTTTGGTATATGTCAAGAATGGAAAGGAAAAATATGCTTACTTACCAAACTAGCCTCATCTGTTATTCAAGTTTTTAGGAAACTTGGTTCGGTGATCGACCAAATAATCTCCGACTTCTATTTAGACATGAACCAATACTCTGCCACAATAGAAAAATGAGCTACAATGTTGCTATAATATGTCTAGCAAATCTGATGGTATTTGTAGTTCATTTGTAGCTCACAGCAAATGAGAACAGACCAATATTTGTAGTTCATTTGTAGCTTAATGCCATTTGAGTTGAACTATAACATTGGTCTGAAAAATGAGCTGCAATTGTATACCTAAAATAAGAACAACTATGCTATACCAAAAAGGCTGACAAGTTTCAAGCATAAAAGATGGTGTCATATGTGGAATAGCCTGCTTGCATACATAGGTCCCATTCTCAGAATATTGCATAGCTTAGAAGTTAGACCAATATGAAAGACTCATATCAGTAATCCAGCCTATAAATCATACCAGAAAATTCAAAAGAAGCAAAACAGAGAACTCCTTAGATAATATCACAATAATCTCAAAATACTAGAATACAAATTCAGATTAGATCATAAGTTTTACTATATACATGCAAAATACATGGCGTTGTCATCATCCAGATTAGAGATTAGGCTCTATTATATGCAAAATAGAACACCATGTTGCCAACATCCAAGTTCTAAAACAAAAGCTCTCCTGACCCTAAACATTTGTCTTCAACTTCCACTTTTTAGTTGCGAATAAGCTTATGAATAAATAAGCTCTTCAAGTTATCTGGTAGGTTAAACAAGAGCTCAATTTTCGAGTCATCACTAACTAGTTTAGCTGCAGCTTCAAGCACATCATGATCATCCAAACCTTCAATTTTCATGAGTTCATTAACAAGATTACCCCTTCTTTGCAATGTCACATGCTCATTCAAAACGACTCCTTGCATAGTCTCCAAGTGTGACTTGATCACTTCCACAAAGGATTGTAGTGTGCCAGCCATGTCTCCCAAGCATTGAGAATACGCATCTCGTGGTCTTTTCCTACTTCGAGTTGAATTAGTAGGACAAGGCGGTGTGGGAATAGCAGGATTAGGAGTTGTGTTTTCAGCCAAACCATCTCCTTCAAGTTCAACAAATTCATTCTCATTATTCATGTCTTCTGCTGCCTCACCAGGCCCCTCAGCACTGAGCCCATTTGCTCGATCTCTGCCAAAGCATTCTACCAAACTATCATAATGAATGAATGGTTTCATTCTTAGTCCTTTGGCATCCTTATGAACCTGTCATATAACAAGCACATGCTAAGAATTGACAATAACATATCAAATCAAATAATGTATTTGTTTGCTGTTCAACTAATGGTTAACCACTATGTCTACTTGGTTTGCATTCTACTGATGTTACTTCATAAAATGCCCAAGACCTGAAAGTTCTTGCATTACAGAAACCAAGCAAAACAACATTCTACCATTCTACTGTATACCAAGGAGACTAGTGCTCATCTAGCTAAATATGGACATGGTGAGAGTTAATAAATCTGAACATAAACTGAAACTCAATATTACCTTAACCCAATCGTCGAACACCTGTTTCTCACATACAATCATTTTATTTTCATGGTCCCATGAGAAACCGCTTGAATTGGTAATCATATCGGAGATAGCAAGTGTTTGTTTCCTCAGTGTTTTTAGACGAGACTCGATGTGGGGGCTTGCTTTTAATCCACAGTTTGGTAGCTTCTCCTCTATAATTTTTTCTAGTTGTGCCAAATATCTTGACCTGAATCCATTGTCAGCCTTCCACTTTCCACTAACACAAATTTCAGTTAAAGCTTCAACTAGAGCTACATCTTCATTACGAGTCCATGTGTGTGATGGCTGTTTCTCTTTCCTTCCCCCAACATTATGAGTAGAAGATGCTAAGTTAGGCTGCGAGCTCATCCTACATATCCATGTAAAACTCATAAACATGGAGCTCAATGATACAGACCAATAAATTAATGCAATATAAAATAAATAGCAACATGAAAGCAAAGAAATTAAGACTGAAATACCATAATTAATATAACATAAGCCAGTAGATAGAATTAGTCTCATACAAGTCAGCAAGTACAAGGATCAAACCTTTCCAAAGTTCTATAAAAAAGAACCTACAGAGCTTTAGAACAAAACCTCCAACACTATATACAGAGACACACAAAAATCACATCCCCACAAGTAGAAAATAAAAGACAAAAGGGGTCTCTGGTTCTTCCTTAGTGTGATGAAGTCTCCAAATCAGGTTCTTATGTTGTGGTTCTACTTCCTGCCCATTCATTGAACATATCTGTAGCTAAATTTCTCCTCCAATCATTCCATTGCTCTGATGAGTCAATAAAAGTGATCATATCATCATCATCTTCTTCTTCTGCTTGGTTATTTATATTTCTATTCATCTCCTCTTCTAATGGATCAATAGCCATTTCCCTTCTTATGAGGTTGTGAAGAAGGCAACAAGCAATAATAATCCGACATTGCGTCTTCAAAGGAAAGAAAGAAGGACTCCTTAGAATTGCCCAACGCATCTTAAGTAACCCAAAACACCTCTCTATCACATTCCTAGCAGATGAATGCTTCATATTAAAGAACTCTTCAGGAGTGGTAGGCTGGTTTCCTTCTCTCCATTCACTTAAATGGTATTTCTGTCCTCTATAAGGAGCAAGAAATCCTTCCCCATTTGGATACCCAGCATCCACAAGATAATAATGTCCTATTGAATAACACAATTGTGATTAAAAGGATGGCAGATCAATTACGGATAGAAAGATATAAAGAATAAACTAAAAAAACCATTGTCATATCATCTCACCATAAGGGACTCGCAACCCATATCTTCTACATATGGCATCACGAAGCACTCGTGAATCAGCAGCGGAACCTTCCCAACCCGGCAATACATAAATGAACTGCATGTCTTGGGAGCATACTCCCAAGACATTTGTGGCAATTTCATTCTTTCTAGTTCGATACCTAGGCTTATCAACTTCCGGCACATGCACTCTAATATATGTCCTATCTAGTGCCCCAAGACAATTCTACAATAATAAATAGCTTAGCATATTGTGTATAGATTCATACTGTTATAAAAAAATTGTTATATACATCAGTTTACCTTAAACCATTTCCACTTTGCATCATTTGAATTCTACGGCACTGGTTCGGGTTTTTTTAACAAGTGCCCTTGTATGCCTAGAACTGCCTTTAACACAACATTGAAATATCTACTAATCGTTTCCCCGGAGCGTAGAAATCTATCTTGTATAATTCGGTTCTTTTCATGGTGTGCAAGAGTATGTAAGAACATAGCAACCATTTCCTCCACAGAAACATTTCTTGTTCCCCGCAACCTACTATATGTGCGTAGCATAGAGCATAATGTGCTAAATGTGTGCCTATCCATACGAAGACTATTCACACACCTTACATCACTTGCATTCACCATACGATAAAAGTTTCCCATTCTTGAGAAGTGATCATAAATAGAAACTGATTTGAGCCTATACTTACGATAATGACGTTCAGCAATGATAAACATAACAACATAGATCATGATGACAAAGTTAAGAAGGCTCTTAATCTGGTCGAGCATTAAGAGAATTTTTCTTTTCCTCGACAGTTTCATACGAGCCATAACTGCATACCAATTATATATGTATATATAAGATTAACAAATACAAGTAGTAAAATTTAAACTAACTAAATAGTCATAGATACAAATACAAAAAGAAAATCTAGTGTGAAAGATCATTCAATAAGCTTGCAGAGAAGTAAGAAATATCAGGAAGACAAAAAAATAATTAAGATTCCAAATCAAATAAAGAAATAAATAGTGTCGATTTGATGCAGTGTGTAAAATAATTCAAGTATCACATGATTGTTGTATTACATCCTCAATCACAGTAATGCAAAAGAAAAAAAAAATCCTCTTTCTCATGATTATCGTACTACATTATGATAAAATAGATAGACATCCACCCAATGAATCGAATGCACTTTCGGAAATTGGACGGGAGATTAGGTTCCTTTTGCTGGTCATGTAAGTTGTGTTTTTCGAATCTCACTCTGTTAGATTCTCTCTACCTTCATCTACTCCAACCCAAAGCCAACAGGGTCTCCTTTTTATCCATGAATAATATTATGCCTCTATACATTGTCAGTCATTTACTAACGAAACCAAAACAATGCATCTCTCTCTTAGATTGGTTTGCTATTTAGCTACATAACAATTTAGATGCTTCCCTTACCCGTTTATCAATTCTCTACCATCTATCACCACAACATCACAACATCACAAGGCTCCTAAACTTCTTCATCTTCTCTCACCTTTATTGTTTATCTGCCATCATCACCACAACATCATAACAAGACTCCTAGACTTCTTCATCTTCTTATAAGAAATGCATTATCATGATTACAGACAAGTCTTATCATATTGTCATATATCACTCATACTTTAAAATTCCAACCACATATCTCATGTAATACATTGCAAACTTAGATAGTCTAAAATCACAAAGTAAAACTCAAGATGGTACAAAACCGAAATCAAATCACAAAAAATGTAAGAAAACACTAGATTCGTAAGAAATCATACGAGTGATCAAATCCCAAAACAAACCCAAACGGGACAGGAAACGCAAGAAATCTTATATCCATTTACTATTATACTCATATCAAGTTCTTCTTTTTTATAGATACTTCTTAGATGATTGATAAGAACAGAAACTAAAATCTGATTTGTACCTGAATTGAAGTTGCTATGAGGAGGATAAGATGATCGATTACTTCTTTGCTGGAAGAGGATTGAAGATGGCTGGGTATAGAGAGCATTTTTTGCCAATAGAAGAGTAGACTAAATTGCTGGGTTTATGTTTATAAACGTACGGAGTAAGTTCTAATGGGGATAGAAACTGAAATATCATGTGTGTAGCCAGGTTAATTTGGTCACAAAAGATTGTAATGATGGCTGGAAATTGGAGGGAAACGAATTCCTAGGGGGGAGTGGAGGGAAACAATTTCCCCCCAAAATCCTCTTCTCTCCGGAACAACATTACCTTCCTACCTTTTTCCAAACAAGAGAAAGTCCACCATTTCCTTTCCTTACCCCTACTTTCCGTGAACCAAACAGAGCACTAAAGTTCAAAATTTTAATGAGATTTTAACCATAATGAGAAACTTAGCCACTTTAAGGAAAAATGAGCCATCTTTGACAGGTAAATCCAATGTGATTTGAGTTAATAAAATATAAACTGAGCCATTTAAACCAAAAATTATCAAGTTGGGTAATAAATTGCTAGTATAATATTTGAAATTAGATAATTGTAAGGCCTACCTTAATGCATTTGCTCAACATGAAGGAGGAGGATGCTCCCACTAAAATGGCAGACCATAAGCCATTTGAAGTAGCCATGTACTTAACCAAAATACTAACCCAAAGATAGGCATCAATATATAGTTTACCACTGAAAAGCAAATAGTAAAATTTATATTTATGAAAAATAATTAAGAATAGTAAAAGGTTACCCGCTCTTGTCCTAGACGTACTGTAAAGGAGCGGATGCCAAATATTTTATCTCCATCAATATCAAGTATATTCTATATAAGTCAACGTGTGATTAAAGTATATCTCAATCATTTTTATAGAATTTAAACTAAGACAAACCCCTAAAGTAAAAAATAGTAACTTTGATGTAAAAATATTGTTGTTCTTCTTCAAATGAAAGTAAAAGAAAGAAGAAGCATTTACCTTAAATAATGCGATAACAACAGAGAAGAAGCTCATAAATGTTGTTGCAAAGATAAGTGGCCTTGAGAAGGCAGCCAGTCTTTTGTACACGTAGGTATGAAATTGTTACGTAAAAGTTAGAACTATATACTGAGAATTTGCTCTAATTATACTAGTATCTGTAAGAACAACTCTTTATTTTTCACCCTGATGCCTCTACCATAATTCAACTTTGTTACTTTTCTCATATTGCAGATTTGAGCAATTAACTTACGAGTATCAACTAATTAATCAAACATAGAGTGTTGACTTTTTGTTTTTGTTTTCTCACAATATGGTCCTCCCAGAACTTAGTGTTGGAGCTATATGTTTTATGTATCTAAATCAGATAAAAGAAATGATGTTTGTGTGCATACTTGATTTCCCAACCACTGCATCAAGAACTGACAAATGACAACTATTGCTCAGAAATCTCAGATTGATATCTTCCAATTATGTTTCATAGGCTATGTCATGCAACAATAAACAACCTCCCACATAAGAACATATAATTTTTTTTAAAAAAAAAGTATTGCTAAAGAGAGAAAAAATGGACGTGAAATCGATTCAAATCTCACGTAATAACGTGCATGTGTAGAAAAAACGCAAGTTGAATTATCACTGCTCGAACAACTAAGATGCACATTGATGCAACCACAATATATATACCTCTTCCATCTCAGTTGTGGCACCTGAAATTTAAAAAGTAAAAAACCATGTTAGCACAAACATTGTGCAATTTTATCACATATCATCATTGTATTACTCATCAAGTTCATTTTGATCTAAAAGAGAAGGCATAAACAATATTCATATATTATACTGAGGAACATACACACACATGTATATTGAAGAAAACTGCATGGGTATACTTTATGGTTATGCAGTGGTCTCAAATTTGTCACACACACACACATATATATATACAATTTTTTTTATATAAAAAAAACCGAAATTTCTCACATGTTGAATGATTACATGAGGAAAGACTTACAGAAACTCTTTAATCTCATCAACAATTGCGCCTTTAATCATAACTTTATGATCTCTTGCTCAGCTGCAGCCACTACTTCTAGAGAATCTCTTTTAATGATAGCTTGAATTATATTCATGGTGCGAAAAAAATTTATACCCTCTTTAAGAGCAAGCAATTCAATATGTTATGGTGAAGCCACCTACATTATTCCCATAGTAAAAGTACCACTAAACTGACCTTAATCATATATTAAAATACCCTCAGCCACTCTAAAAGTATGTTGTTTAAGGAAATTATAATCCATGCTTAATTTTAGTTTTTTAGATGCACGTGACTTCCATTTCAGTTTTACTATGGCTGATGGAAAAACAATATTTTTTCGAACATTATAGAATTCGTAGAGCCATGAGAATGAGTTAAGCACTATTTCAAAAACAAGTTAAGTTGTATTACTCTACAACAATTTAGTCATGTTCTTCCGAAGAGCCCATAAGACTATTACCAACTTCTTAAATGTTAATAGAGGTAAAAACACAACAATATATAACATACAGTCTTTAAATTTAACATTGGATAGAAGAATATGACCTACATAGTTAAGAAGATGCTACATGCAATAAAACATAAAAACAACGATGTGCATTGTCATCATAGTAAACTCCCTAACACATGTGCTTTCTTCTCACCTACATTAAAAATTTTCAATGCAAAATCAACCTCAAATTTCTCTCATTTTTTTTAAACGAAATTTCTCATATGCCTACTGGTTACATGAGGAAGGACTTGCAGAAACTAATTAATGTCTTGAGCAATTGCACATTCAATGATACATTCATGATCTCTTGCTCCGACTACAACCTGCTTCTAGACAATCTCTTTCAACGATAACTTGAGTTATATTCATGGTATGATGGAGTTTGAAACTCTTTGAGAGATTAGTCAATTCAACCTGTTTTGATGAAGCTACGTGCATCACTAGCATAGTAAAAACAGCCTTGAACTGACCTTGGTCATCTCTAAGGATATCATTAGTCCCTCCAAAAGTATGTTGTGAAAAGAAACTATTATCCATAAATAACTTTAGTTTTCCAGCTTCTGGTGGCTGACCTCTATTTCAATTTTACTGTGGCTAATGGAGAAGCAACTTTTTTTTTTCCGGACATTGTGAATTCTTGAAGCCATGAGAATGAGTTGAGCACTGTTTCACAAACATATTGAGTTGTATTACTCCACAACATAATATATATATTTTTTTAGAGAGATCATATAACTATTACCAACCTCTCAAATGTTGATATAAATAAAGACAATACAACATCCAATACCTAGTCCTTAAACTTGACATTAAGTAGAAGAGTATGACATATATTGAAAAGTTCAGCTGATAAGATGCTACACACAATAGAACATAAAAATAACGCATGTTTCCTAAAATATGAATTATGTAATCCTCACATTCAATTAACTTGCTCTATTGTTTCACCGAAAATACTTGCGTTCAAACTAATATGTACGCGTGTGTCCAAATTCTCTCTTATTTGCACACATTTGGCAATGTAAATATATAATTTTGACCGTTCAAAAGTTGAATTAATCATTAAAGATCATTTATGTAAAAATTTATTATAAACCAAAATCGGTTGCTCATTTGATTGCATCCAACAAATGAACAATTTTAGTAAAATTTAGCAGTCTCATGTGAGTCGTTCTTTTGTTCAATACAATCGGCTAAACAAATGATTTCTGTTTACATTTTTTTTTTTTTTTTTGCAGAGATGATGTTTATTGATTAATTCAACTTTTGGCCCTTTAAAATCATAGATTACATGTTCAAATGTATGCAAATAAGAGAAACTTCGAACGCATGAGTATATGCTAGATCGGACGCAAGTATTTTCTTATTTTTTTTTCACTCATCAAAACATACTCTTAGGTGATGTTTGATGACGTTTTCAAGTCTACTTTTTTGTTATGTAAAATGAAAATGATAAGAAAATGTGTTCATTAACCTATTTTTAAAAATGCATAAAATAATTTTTTAAATCGATTTTCTATTTTATATGTAAAATCGGAAAATGTCAAATCAAATTTTCATTTTCATTATTTTAGAAAATATGGAAAAATATTTTCCAAATCAAGAACTTATGCCGATTAAAAAAAAACAAACAAACACTTGTGTAAGAACTGTATGTTCTCTTTCTTCTATCTTTTCAAGGCGTCACTCTTCTCTCCGATCGTTATCTTATTTTTACTTAGTTTCTGTTTTCATTGCTTCCGCTTCCAACACCAGGATCCTCCATCATTTATTGAAAAATGAGATTTCAAAAACACTATAGCCAAATACATTTTCATTATTTTTTTGCATTTTCATATAGTTGTACCGTACGAATTTTTAACGATTTAGTTTGCATTTCTAAATCTTAAAAATATAATCTCGTTTTGTCATTTTCATTTTTAAAACTCGATTTTTGAATCAAATTTGAAAACGTTACTGGATAGGGCCTTATTGTTTTCGTTAATTTTTTTTTTGGAGAATTTCATTATACACCCATTTTGTATATCTTATTTTAAATTAAACCCAACAAATATATTTTTTAATTAGGTTGAACTAGAAAATAAAATAGAAAATATTGTGGTTAAACAACAAAACCTGTTTTGTTCAGAATTACATAATTGTCACTTGAAAATAATTTAGGGCAAATGATAAAAACCTACCATATTCACTTATTAATGATAATAAGGTCATCCTTTATTCCCACATGATAAAAAAAATCACCTTTTTTTAATTGTAATGATATAATGGGTCAATTGCTCTTTATGAAAATGATAAAACAGTTAGTTTTAACATTTTTTCTATACCAATTCTACCCTTGTTATTAGTTATACACAATTACCCAATTTTATATTTCATTTTCAAACCAGATCACATCTCTCTCATATTTACTGATATGTTCATGGATTCTACCGTCACTACTCTCTCCTCCGTCGTGGTCATCGCTGCCGTCGCCCTCCCAAAAGCTTACACCAACTACACCAGCGACTAGCTCACCCAACACTAGGTGACAGTGGGCCGAAACCTCTCTCTCTCTCTCTCTCTCCGAGCTTTCTAAGAACTCTAGAGGACAGGCTCCGCCTGTGACCCGAATCCAAATCCGGACAACGATTTCAATTCAGGTAAAGATCTTCATATACAAATGCATGTTTTCTATTATGTTTTGAAAGAAAGTTTGGGTGATTCACACCAACTGTTTGTGAAAATGCTTATGTAGATTTTTGACTCTGTATAATGATTAGGTTGTGAGGAATAAGCATAAGGTTGTGAATGGAGTAGAGGAGTCACTACCAGGAAAAATACCTTAGGCGACGAAATCTAAATAGTTTCCTCGCCTAAGAGTTCTTAGGAGACGAAAAAAAATTCGTCCTTTAAGCTAGAAATTTCGTCTTCTTAAGCAACGAAAAATTATTTTCGTCGTCTAAGAGACACTTTAACGACGAAAATTTATTTCGTCGTCTATGTATATTCTTAGGTGACGAAAAAAATTTCGTAACTTCCTATGTGTGTCTTGACCTAATTAGACTAGATTAATAGTTACTTTAGTAGATAGGGAATCTATGATTATTCGGGATACTTGATGTAATGTCTATATAAAGGCCTCCTTATATATCAATAAAGACAACGCTTTGCAACAGAGAGTACTAATTTACACTATTTTTAGATCCATAACTATCTAGTAAGATTATCCTTTCCCAGTATTTGACTGCCCTTTTGTCCCCTGTAATTGGAATTCAAGGAAAAACCTGCAATGCTGCTCTCCAAATCTTGGAAAGTGCCTGCAGCCACTCATGGTATTATAGATTTATAGTAATGGAACAACAGGGTTATCTCCAATGTTTTTATATTACAAACGTCTAAAACTACTACAAATTAAACCACTACTAAAATGGTATTGATAAATCTATTGAAATCTCCCATGAAAGAGATCAAAAACGTAAATCGCATATAAAATCATGCTTATTAAACAACAAGAATGAGCGTTTCCTATAATTGCTCTTTGATTTATATGGAATCCTAAGCCTTTCCTTCCCAAACCAACTCTTGATCGAAATGGGGCATCGGAGTATTGGTTCAATGAACTTCCAGCATGTTCATTGAGACGTCCATTTTGTTGCTAATGTGACTACCAACACCCGTCCACTCAAACAGTGTCTCAAGTCAACACTCTCCCAGTCAACTCAAATGTCTTTTCACTGTTTACTGAATGAGTATATTGGCTAGGTTTTGAACTTTGGAGCAAACAAAATCTAGAGGGATAGGGGGATTTTAACTAGTCATTCGTATATAGAACCTCCCAGTTTCTTTTTCCTAGGCTCCTAGAAGGAGCACCCACCAGGTCTAAAGAATTGAAGAACTAAAATTGTCTAATAATAAGATCATCAAGACCAACAGTGTAACTAATATACAAACTTGCACCATAATTAAACAACCTGATTCTACTCAACTGGGCAAGAGGCTCCAAAATCATAAAATCTAACATAACTAATGGAACACAATTATATAACTATTCTGTACATTTCATCATACTATCTGAACATCAATAGTTGAAATAGTGTGGTAAACAGACTAACAAAGTACCAAAGCTCCCAACCTAAAGAAGCTTTAGTTCTAGTAATATACCCCCAAACAACTTGGCAGCACAACTTTCTTCCAACAAAGTTAAAGGGAACACAATATTGACCCTGATTGCTAATACATCCAACCTATTAACAGGATTAAAATAATGCCGCATATATGCCTCTTAACGCCAGTGTCCTAAAAATAATCCAAATCAAATTCATTCAAGAAAATCAATTCATATTACTTAGATCCCAGGCCATCGAACCTAAACCTCTCCTGTACACCCATTTAACTAAATTCAAACAAACCCTCATAACTGAAATGACTGAGATTACCAAAATCTTATTAAAAAGTTTGTTTTTACCCAACCAGAATGAGTAATATTAAGCACCCATAATTGGACTGTGAACGCTAGCTCATTTGTTTCTAATCTAAAGTTAAACAGATGGAATGCAGTCATTACAACAGAGAAAACCAGCAATATAAGTTGAGCAAAAAGCACAATAAGCATGAAAAACAGATTGGTAAATTTTAGTCAGATGGAAGCTCATGAACACACAGTCTATAACCTAAAGCAACATAAACACCTACCAATTTCAGGTACCAGCAACAGAAAAATGCAACAATAAATGACATATTATAGTGTTAAAATATACCGACCACAAACTCAGAGCTCCGTCCAATATTTTGGTAAGATCAGCATATCATTAGCTTCTCTCATAAAAAAATAAAAATAAATAAATAAATAAATAAATAAATAAAACCATGTAGGATCTCCTGTAACTTAAGCTCAATACTCCAATTGTCATGATTATAGCTTATTACACGCGAGCCATGAGCATGCAGAACATTTCTGACCAGCTCTATTCCATTCTGAAGCTTTGGAAATCACAAGCATTCACTTAATCAAAAGGATGCCGGATGCTAATTGCCAATAGTGCCAAACACCCTTACATCATAAACTTTGATCACTCATGTACATTTAAAGCTTGCCCTTGCGACTAACCAACCCTAACATTCAATAACAAAGTATAATCAGCAAGCTGTTGAATAGAAACCGTAGGTAGTACCTACTAACAAGATCCTTCTAAATACCGGACGGTTTGATCTAAACCCTCAAGACTTGCACAAAGCTAATCTAAGAAAGACCTATTTAGCATCTTAATTAGCTCATCTTTACAGTAAGTGGCTACAACATATTCAAAGCCACCAGAATGCCTTTATGGCTTACCAACAGCTATAATGCAATCTGCCTATCCCACAAGCAAACTCTGTGCTCATCATTTAAATCATCCTTGTAGGACCACTTGGTTAACTAGTTCATATATGGATACGGAATCTCCACTACAACGACAAAATCCGACCCTAAGGAATCAAGAATCATCAAAAATTGAGGATTGTATGCTAATGTTGCAACTTTTGAACAAAACAACTAATATATTGTCACAGGAATCATTCTGCTGCTGGGTTGAAAATGTAGCACTATAAATCTGATGATATAGATTCATGAGTAGAATACAATACAATAATAAAACCTATATTGCATAGTACTCATGAATCAGTTAACTAAATTTCTGCATCTTCAGTAACAAATAAAAAATAAATGTGAAGACATAATCAAATTTTTCGGTTATGTCTTCTTCAGAATATCAATAATCAATCCATTGATTTTATTCTCAAAAAGAAACAACTCCATTTAATTCACCTAGTAATATGGTTGATTAGAGATAAGGTTATACCAATTTCAACTTCAAAATACTTCCTATTATTGAACACAAATCTAACTGGTATATTCAACGACATTTCCTTTCAATCCTCACATATTAACTTAACAAGCACTTTCGTCATAAATAGTGTTGAGTGACCAACAGTTCAGTTAGTTCTTGGTTTTAGATTGGGGACTCTTTTCTATGTTCAAGAAAACGTCAGCATATTTTTCTCTAAGAAACAACTTTCTAGGGCCCAAGGTAATATAATCTTGGCTTGAAAGAGACTTCTCTCCAAAAGAGAAAAACTTAGTCTTCCGGCAACAGTCTACCTATACTCCCCCAGGGCTAGCCTACATCTAAACCGGAGATATTTATAACATAAAATCAAATAACCTAGAAAACTACCTAATAAAAATCACCGATGACGGTAATGTACACTGATTCATGCAATCTATGATGAAATAAAAGCTTTCTCTGTTAAGATTTTTTATAAGTCATGTCACAGATCATGTCCTACCCTATGCTCCTTTGTATGTTCTTTCTTCTATCTCAAGATGCACATTTAACATGAAATGATATCCTGAATCCTACTTTTATTATCTTGCTACTGGGATCAAAAATCAATAAGAAAGATTATAAGTCGATTGATATTAAATCCTCCTTAGAGTTAAGTTTGAAGCTACTAGTCATCTTCACTATCATCACTGTATGAAACAAGACCAGTCTTTGAAACAACACTGGACTTATCGGCATCACCCTCAGGTGTCTTGTTTACCTCTAGAGTTTTATCTGTATCAACATAAGTGGTTTTCGCTGTGCTTGTAGCTTCTTCAATGCCCCCTTGATCAATTTTAGTTTTCTTCGCTTGTGGCTTCACTTTTACAATCATGCCTAAAGGAAAAGCAGGTGGATTCCTCTTCCCGGATGGTTTCTGCTGCTCCTGTAAGCAGATATCATTTTTATCCACAATAGCAAAGTAATGCTTCCATCCACCGGAACCAAATATAAGTGGATATTGGCATCTCCCGCACACATGTGCATACTAATATACATGAGATACCCACCTTGACTACCGGAACAGAAGGTATTTCCGTCAACTCATATACAATGCTCGACTTTTCTGCCACCGCTGCCTGATAACAAGAACAACTAATTAAGAACTGTTCTGTTTCAAAAGAAGAATTAATCTCAGAAAAATTACTTTATGGCAATAACACTATATCACAGTAATCATTGCCAGCCGGCTCAAGCACAATGGCATTTGCGTGAATAAATGAGGCACTTCATAAGAAGTCATGCATTCTCAATCCAGAATATGCATGAGTGACTATTTCAAGTTACAATAACCTTTGGAACATGCTTCGATAGACTGAAACCCTAGAGAGAAATGTGGTTTCATGGGACTTTACAAACAAGAGGGAGGGGTTCCATCAGCAGATTCAGTTAGGTTGAGACCTCATTTGATTAAGCTTTCCTACCCAGCTGCTTTTGCAGTCAAACCGATCGACTAAAAAATGATGGAGGTGTTATCCAAGCATAAAATACCTGCAAAACAACTACATACAAATAATACCCTTCTTGTGTCGAGTGTAGTATTGACAAGTAGGGATCGTTCTATCCGGGGAAATCAAGGGCTTTCAATCACACAAAGTATTGCATAAAAGGGGGGTTGTCGAAATTTTTAATTATTATTTACTTACTAGTTTACGAAAATTAAATCCTAGATTACTATATACAATTGATCATCACCTTTCACACAATCACCAAACACAAATCTCATTATACATGCAATAAAATTAAAACAAGTAATAGGGGCAGCAAACATAAAACGATTTCAAGATTAATTAAGTTCCAATTTAATTAGGGCCAACGCAGCTTATCCTAATTATTCAAGACATCATAAGTATTTAGAATCCGAAACGCGCGCAATCCTAAACATGGTACTAATTGGTTTAACAACACAACGCATGTAAATTAAACACAAATAGCACATAAGCACATATTGTCGAATTGGAACATGTTAGCAAGTATGGCGTCACCCATCTCACATCGACATGTAAATTTCCATAATTACTCTTACCCTTAGATTAATACATGTCAAAACCAACAACGCGTGTGAATCAACATGTATTAGATCGGAATATGAATTCAACATCTAGATAACACTCATGGCCTTTCGAGTGCATCTAAACATCTCCTTCGGTTCCCCACGAATTAAGAAAATAAACCTAATTGAAATCAAGAAACATGCTAAAGCTACTGCCCATAATACAAATTTAATCACATCACATATATAATTCGGCAATCACATATAAAATATCCAAACAATTATAACAAAGATCCGAAGATCCCATATATGATTATCAATACCGAAATTAAAACCAAAAACCAAAACATACTTAATAGACAAAGTTATGTTTAAATACAAAGTAACAAAAACCAAAATAAAACAATCCATATTACAACCTTGGTTAAGATTCGGCAAGGATTGATGAGATGGTGATCGAATTGATGTGAGGAATGGTGGATTCGGCTTTGCTCTTTGTATAAAATTTCTGAAAATAATTTGGCAGGGATTCGGCAAGGATTTTGTGGAGAGAGAGATGATAATTTTCTGTACAAAAGCCTTGGTATTTATAGAGGAAGTAACCTAGAGAAGCTAGCCACAAACAAAAACCGAATTGGTTTAGGTTTCCTTGATTTTCTGAATTCGGCAGAATGACCTCCGTGCATTGATTACGACATAACTCTCTCTAGAAAATAGCTATTGAGGTGATTCCAGTTGGGTTGGAAACTAGACTCCCGTAGCTTTCTATCCATATAAGGCTCGAATTCTGATTCATTGTCAGCTGTCCGGGAGAGTCCGTGGAAGTTGAGAGACGTGCACAGGAATTTTCCCGAAATTAATCAGGATTTGTTGCGATTTTCTTCCTCTATTTTCTGCCGAAAATTCCCAAGATAATGGCTGAATAATTGAGCAATATCTCTTTAGGTTTTCCATGAATTAATTCAGCCAAAAATCTTGCACAAAGGATGGAATTCAGTCCACATTCGTAAGCCAAATCCATGTAGAACTCGGCTTGCTTCTTCTTTTCCATTCCGAAATTAATCTTTTCTTTTCTTTTTTAATTCAGCCAAATTCTTCATGGATCAATGCTTGATGGACTGAATAATGGACTAGGCTCATAACTCATTTGGACAATTTATCCAAGAGCTAGCCGTAGCTTTCCCTAGTTGAGCCAGGAAAGCATCCTTTGTATCTTCTTTTCCTGCTTGCATCAGGGAAACTTCTTTTCTTTTGTTCTTCGACTTCTTCCTTGAAAGGATGACTCTCTAATGCTCCAATATGTTCAGTAGCTCATCACTTACAACCTTGGACACGAAATTGTTGTAGAAAAATAGAAATCCTTCAAAACGGGCAGCAGGTTCTTCCTCTCGGCAGATCTGACCTTCTTGCATTCAAACCGGCATAACTCTCTACTTAGGAGAGCTTTTTCTGCGATTCCAGTTGCATATGAAACTAGACACACAGGGCTTTCATCCATAAAAATTTCACCTTCAAATTCCTTGTCAATCGTCGGGAATAAATTCAGAAAGTTGGATGTCGGACACTGAAATCTTCTGGAATTCTTGGATTTACATCCGATAAGAACTTGAAGTTCTTGGCATTTTGTTCCAGTCCGATTTTAATGATTCTTTCCTTTGTTCAATCCTTAGTATGTCGACTGCAAATGAGAAGAGAAAAATCTATCAAAAGCAAAGTTTATGTTTTACAGATTCAATAAAACATCTCAGAGACTTTGTGAATAGGCTTTTGACAATTTCTGCATTTTTATTCTATTTTCCACATGTTTTCACTTTAATTCCACCAAAACTCTTGACTCTATAACATGACTCTGTATTACAACAATAAGGGTTAAGCATTGCATAAATGAGGGTAAAAACATATTAAGAACGTCGCATTTTATGCTCCTATCAACTACCCCACACTTAGCCTTTGCTAGTCCCTTAGCAAAACAAATAAAAAAGACTCAACACTACAGCCCCTAAATAATTGTCTCAGGATCTTTACACACATAGCTTTCAAGTTAAGCATTCAATGTAAGCACAATAATCCCAAGCGTCATAGACATGTATCATAGCATGAACAAGTAAGAAACGAAAATCACAAGCAATGACATGTTATGTTGATTCCATCCTCCTCACTAGGCATACTCTCTTCTTTTCACTCATGATATGGCAATATTCACTCAAAGTATATGCAAGAAAATAGATTAAGAGTTACAAAGAGTAACTTGCATATTTCATCAAATAAAAGCACTTTGTGAATAGATCTTTCAGGAAAAATTTCATATAACAATTATGTGCACCAATGAACCAAAGCCATATGCTCACTTTTGACAAAAATCTCCACATACAAAGTTCACCTATTATTCGAATCATGAGAGATCTTACATGGGAAAATAGTGGGGCTAGGCATAAGGAATTCGCATTTAGAATAGTGGTGAGAAAATGTCACCAAGACTTAGTAAAGCTCAATACTCCTTATGACTACACTTCAAAAGGGCCAAGTTTAAACTTGTTGGGCCCAAACTTCATTCTTTTCTTTCCCATAACATAGTGAATATGAACAAAGGTCAAGTATGATAATAATAGACCTTCAATTGTAAAACAAACTCCAAATTCACCACAAGATCCCAATCCAAGCATTTCATTTTTCTTTTGATTTCTTTTGCCGAAACTTTTCAATTTTCTTGGTTTAATCGGCACAATTTTTTTTTTTTTTTTTTTTATTTTCTGTCCGAAATATTCTCTTTATTTTCGGCACTCATGGCTTTTCATGCTTTTGGATTGGATCACCCCACACTTACTTCTCATCATCACATCAATTCACACACCATTAAATTTTACCAAGTCTTGATAACAATGGCAAGGATAAAATATTCTAAGCTCAAGGAAAGTGTATCAAGGTGATGAAATAAATGGCTCAATGTTGGCTCAAGGGGTTAAAACTAAGGAGTCCCACGACGGGCACAAATTAGGCATGAGCTTTATTTGGCATTGGTGGTAATCCTAACAAGATCATCTCAGTCATATTCAAAATCAAGGCATGTTATGAATAATAGTCTCAAAAATCGTCAAAAGTGAGTTCTAGCATTCTAGAGTTCATTAAAATCTATGATACATAGTCATTGAATGTTCAAAGAATGATGAAGTTTTGAAAAATTCTGCCCATTTTTATCACTCATGAAGGAAAGTATATGGCAATCAAAGCTCACAAAGGTTATTATGGAACAAAATCAACCCAACATACATGCTTCTTACACAATTAAGTTCAAGTCTCAAATGTTCATACCAATCACAAAGTCCATGAAACTCACAATTATTTTCAAGATTATGCGAAACCATCATCTATGTATTAAAGATATAATCATCATAGACTATTTAGGGGCACCTAAGACTCAAAAACAAAAACAAAAGCAACGAAAATTTTTAATTTTTCTGATTTTCTGATTTTTTATTTTCTTTTCTTTTTATGACTCAAAACAAAAACAAACATGTGAAACATGTATCCCTACCCCACACTTAGAAAATTACATTGTCCTCAATGTACACAAAAATTATGTAGTAATTTCCAAGCATTTGATAATTCACAAGTTCCACATTTATACAATTCAACCAAAAAGAGTTTAGGGATTTAGAAAATTCAAACTCTCGTAGACGGCTCCTTCACAATTTTGGTTGAAATGGGTTGCCTCCCATACAACGCTTAATGTTTATAGTCTACTCAGCCTAGACTCTTCACTTCTTAATCAAGTTGTGGGCGACGCCTTTTGGAGTGTACACCTCCAAATTCGTGCCTCCTTACAATGGTTATCAAAATTTGATGTATGATTACTCCACTCTTCAACTGCATCACATCAAGATAAAGAAAATTAGAAGAGTGGAGATGAGAGTTCAAAGAATAAGTTAGTAGTGAGTTAGTGAATTAGCTAAAGTTAGAAGTTAGTGTATAAATATACAATAATTAGCTAAGTAGATTTTAATTGTAAATCCTGAACAAAGGTTGAGAGTGGTGGAACTCGTTTCTTGCAACACTTGTCGTCCTTCCCAAGTCAATGAGAGCTTCAATCAACTGTTTACAATGTAATTCTTCACCTCTTCCTTATGATCTGCAACTAACAATTAAACTCTACAAGAATCATGAGAATCAATATGTATAGGTTAGAAAGAATGAGTTAGAATAAGTTAGAGTATAGGTTAGAAATAAGTTAGAAGTAATGTAAAATTTTCAAACTATAAATGTATCATACGAATTCTCTATAAGTATATATTCCACACGATTTATGCAAGTATAAGTTTCATGAAAATTTACAAGTATCACAAAATGGATCAGTCCTAGTCTTTTCAAAGTATTCGAATCATGTGATATGTGAGACTGCCGAACCCTAGAGTTTAATTTCTTTTATTCACACAACTTTAAAATTCGAGGTACGTGGAGCAGAGGAGATAACAGTGCAATGGGCTGAAACAGTCCAAGGTAGTATCATGCTTATTCCGATATACCTCAAAAATTAAAGACGAATTTTATCTTTTGAAGAAAAATAGATTCACATATGCTCAAGTTATCTTCTAGCGTCTAAAGTGAGGTGATGCTTCGGCACAAGCGGTTGTCTAGGTCGAAGATACTTTACTTTTCTAAGGCGGTGTCGTTAAAATTCACGGAGAGTAAACTCTCTTTAGGAACAAGGCAGGTCTCAAAGTTTTTAACCACGGAGGACAAGTCCCCTATCAACTCACTCACAGAGAATGAACATCAGTCTGTGGGTCTTGAAAACCAGTTTTACAAACCTCGAACCCATCAATGAAAATAACTTGCCCTATACTTGGTAAAATAAACTCGGGTCCTAGCGGTCTACAAGTGTTGATTAAAACCGCCCTCAACCTCATAAAAATAATACCAAGTTAGCGTCTTTATGCGTGGGGGGCCAACGATGGACTAATTCCAACATTGCAGGGCCCGTTTCCCAATCTACACAAAAACATACCTAACATGGCATCACTCGTATGAAGGGTTTTGGTTATGATCAACAAAAGATGCTTCACCTACATGTTACACTTTAGAAACTACAATAAACTACAAGCATACACAAAAACTACCATCTTCCTAGAAATTATCTAAGTGTACAACAATCACAATAAAACATACAAATCGGCAATTAAGGACAAAAACCAAAAACCAAAAACAAAAATAAAAATCGGAAAAGGAAAACCCTATTTACTATTACACTTCCAAAAATCCTATTAATACATATCCCAAAACTATTGCAAAAATTAAATAATTTACAAATATACAAAGTTACAAACAACACTTTATGAATCAAAATATTATAATTTCCCCGGCAACGGCGCCAAAAACTGATGGAGGTGTTATCCAAGCATAAAATACCTGCAAAACAACTACATACAAATAATACCCTTCTTGTGTCGAGTGTAGTATTGACAAGTAGGGATCGTTCTATCCGGGGAAATCAAGGGCTTTCAATCACACAAAGTATTGCATAAAAGGGGGGTTGTCGAAATTTTTAATTATTATTTACTTACTAGTTTACGAAAATTAAATCCTAGATTACTATATACAATTGATCATCACCTTTCACACAATCACCAAACACAAATCTCATTATACATGCAATAAAATTAAAACAAGTAATAGGGGCAGCAAACATAAAACGATTTCAAGATTAATTAAGTTCCAATTTAATTAGGGCCAACGCAGCTTATCCTAATTATTCAAGACATCATAAGTATTTAGAATCCGAAACGCGCGCAATCCTAAACATGGTACTAATTGGTTTAACAACACAACGCATGTAAATTAAACACAAATAGCACATAAGCACATATTGTCGAATTGGAACATGTTAGCAAGTATGGCGTCACCCATCTCACATCGACATGTAAATTTCCATAATTACTCTTACCCTTAGATTAATACATGTCAAAACCAACAACGCGTGTGAATCAACATGTATTAGATCGGAATATGAATTCAACATCTAGATAACACTCATGGCCTTTCGAGTGCATCTAAACATCTCCTTCGGTTCCCCACGAATTAAGAAAATAAACCTAATTGAAATCAAGAAACATGCTAAAGCTACTGCCCATAATACAAATTTAATCACATCACATATATAATTCGGCAATCACATATAAAATATCCAAACAATTATAACAAAGATCCGAAGATCCCATATATGATTATCAATACCGAAATTAAAACCAAAAACCAAAACATACTTAATAGACAAAGTTATGTTTAAATACAAAGTAACAAAAACCAAAATAAAACAATCCATATTACAACCTTGGTTAAGATTCGGCAAGGATTGATGAGATGGTGATCGAATTGATGTGAGGAATGGTGGATTCGGCTTTGCTCTTTGTATAAAATTTCTGAAAATAATTTGGCAGGGATTCGGCAAGGATTTTGTGGAGAGAGAGATGATAATTTTCTGTACAAAAGCCTTGGTATTTATAGAGGAAGTAACCTAGAGAAGCTAGCCACAAACAAAAACCGAATTGGTTTAGGTTTCCTTGATTTTCTGAATTCGGCAGAATGACCTCCGTGCATTGATTACGACATAACTCTCTCTAGAAAATAGCTATTGAGGTGATTCCAGTTGGGTTGGAAACTAGACTCCCGTAGCTTTCTATCCATATAAGGCTCGAATTCTGATTCATTGTCAGCTGTCCGGGAGAGTCCGTGGAAGTTGAGAGACGTGCACAGGAATTTTCCCGAAATTAATCAGGATTTGTTGCGATTTTCTTCCTCTATTTTCTGCCGAAAATTCCCAAGATAATGGCTGAATAATTGAGCAATATCTCTTTAGGTTTTCCATGAATTAATTCAGCCAAAAATCTTGCACAAAGGATGGAATTCAGTCCACATTCGTAAGCCAAATCCATGTAGAACTCGGCTTGCTTCTTCTTTTCCATTCCGAAATTAATCTTTTCTTTTCTTTTTTAATTCAGCCAAATTCTTCATGGATCAATGCTTGATGGACTGAATAATGGACTAGGCTCATAACTCATTTGGACAATTTATCCAAGAGCTAGCCGTAGCTTTCCCTAGTTGAGCCAGGAAAGCATCCTTTGTATCTTCTTTTCCTGCTTGCATCAGGGAAACTTCTTTTCTTTTGTTCTTCGACTTCTTCCTTGAAAGGATGACTCTCTAATGCTCCAATATGTTCAGTAGCTCATCACTTACAACCTTGGACACGAAATTGTTGTAGAAAAATAGAAATCCTTCAAAACGGGCAGCAGGTTCTTCCTCTCGGCAGATCTGACCTTCTTGCATTCAAACCGGCATAACTCTCTACTTAGGAGAGCTTTTTCTGCGATTCCAGTTGCATATGAAACTAGACACACAGGGCTTTCATCCATAAAAATTTCACCTTCAAATTCCTTGTCAATCGTCGGGAATAAATTCAGAAAGTTGGATGTCGGACACTGAAATCTTCTGGAATTCTTGGATTTACATCCGATAAGAACTTGAAGTTCTTGGCATTTTGTTCCAGTCCGATTTTAATGATTCTTTCCTTTGTTCAATCCTTAGTATGTCGACTGCAAATGAGAAGAGAAAAATCTATCAAAAGCAAAGTTTATGTTTTACAGATTCAATAAAACATCTCAGAGACTTTGTGAATAGGCTTTTGACAATTTCTGCATTTTTATTCTATTTTCCACATGTTTTCACTTTAATTCCACCAAAACTCTTGACTCTATAACATGACTCTGTATTACAACAATAAGGGTTAAGCATTGCATAAATGAGGGTAAAAACATATTAAGAACGTCGCATTTTATGCTCCTATCAACTACCCCACACTTAGCCTTTGCTAGTCCCTTAGCAAAACAAATAAAAAAGACTCAACACTACAGCCCCTAAATAATTGTCTCAGGATCTTTACACACATAGCTTTCAAGTTAAGCATTCAATGTAAGCACAATAATCCCAAGCGTCATAGACATGTATCATAGCATGAACAAGTAAGAAACGAAAATCACAAGCAATGACATGTTATGTTGATTCCATCCTCCTCACTAGGCATACTCTCTTCTTTTCACTCATGATATGGCAATATTCACTCAAAGTATATGCAAGAAAATAGATTAAGAGTTACAAAGAGTAACTTGCATATTTCATCAAATAAAAGCACTTTGTGAATAGATCTTTCAGGAAAAATTTCATATAACAATTATGTGCACCAATGAACCAAAGCCATATGCTCACTTTTGACAAAAATCTCCACATACAAAGTTCACCTATTATTCGAATCATGAGAGATCTTACATGGGAAAATAGTGGGGCTAGGCATAAGGAATTCGCATTTAGAATAGTGGTGAGAAAATGTCACCAAGACTTAGTAAAGCTCAATACTCCTTATGACTACACTTCAAAAGGGCCAAGTTTAAACTTGTTGGGCCCAAACTTCATTCTTTTCTTCCCCATAACATAGTGAATATGAACAAAGGTCAAGTATGATAATAATAGACCTTCAATTGTAAAACAAACTCCAAATTCACCACAAGATCCCAATCCAAGCATTTCATTTTTCTTTTGATTTCTTTTGCCGAAACTTTTCAATTTTCTTGGTTTAATCGGCACAATTTTTTTTTTTTTTTTTTTTATTTTCTGTCCGAAATATTCTCTTTATTTTCGGCACTCATGGCTTTTCATGCTTTTGGATTGGATCACCCCACACTTACTTCTCATCATCACATCAATTCACACACCATTAAATTTTACCAAGTCTTGATAACAATGGCAAGGATAAAATATTCTAAGCTCAAGGAAAGTGTATCAAGGTGATGAAATAAATGGCTCAATGTTGGCTCAAGGGGTTAAAACTAAGGAGTCCCACGACGGGCACAAATTAGGCATGAGCTTTATTTGGCATTGGTGGTAATCCTAACAAGATCATCTCAGTCATATTCAAAATCAAGGCATGTTATGAATAATAGTCTCAAAAATCGTCAAAAGTGAGTTCTAGCATTCTAGAGTTCATTAAAATCTATGATACATAGTCATTGAATGTTCAAAGAATGATGAAGTTTTGAAAAATTCTGCCCATTTTTATCACTCATGAAGGAAAGTATATGGCAATCAAAGCTCACAAAGGTTATTATGGAACAAAATCAACCCAACATACATGCTTCTTACACAATTAAGTTCAAGTCTCAAATGTTCATACCAATCACAAAGTCCATGAAACTCACAATTATTTTCAAGATTATGCGAAACCATCATCTATGTATTAAAGATATAATCATCATAGACTATTTAGGGGCACCTAAGACTCAAAAACAAAAACAAAAGCAACGAAAATTTTTAATTTTTCTGATTTTCTGATTTTTTATTTTCTTTTCTTTTTATGACTCAAAACAAAAACAAACATGTGAAACATGTATCCCTACCCCACACTTAGAAAATTACATTGTCCTCAATGTACACAAAAATTATGTAGTAATTTCCAAGCATTTGATAATTCACAAGTTCCACATTTATACAATTCAACCAAAAAGAGTTTAGGGATTTAGAAAATTCAAACTCTCGTAGACGGCTCCTTCACAATTTTGGTTGAAATGGGTTGCCTCCCATACAACGCTTAATGTTTATAGTCTACTCAGCCTAGACTCTTCACTTCTTAATCAAGTTGTGGGCGACGCCTTTTGGAGTGTACACCTCCAAATTCGTGCCTCCTTACAATGGTTATCAAAATTTGATGTATG
This sequence comes from Potentilla sterilis, assembly GCA_963682095.1. NCBI lineage: Eukaryota > Viridiplantae > Streptophyta > Magnoliopsida > Rosales > Rosaceae > Potentilla > Potentilla sterilis. Next base: position 18,309,057 of record OY821764.1, read on the forward strand.
ATTACTCCACTCTTCAACTGCATCACATCAAGATAAAGAAAATTAGAAGAGTGGAGATGAGAGTTCAAAGAATAAGTTAGTAGTGAGTTAGTGAATTAGCTAAAGTTAGAAGTTAGTGTATAAATATACAATAATTAGCTAAGTAGATTTTAATTGTAAATCCTGAACAAAGGTTGAGAGTGGTGGAACTCGTTTCTTGCAACACTTGTCGTCCTTCCCAAGTCAATGAGAGCTTCAATCAACTGTTTACAATGTAATTCTTCACCTCTTCCTTATGATCTGCAACTAACAATTAAACTCTACAAGAATCATGAGAATCAATATGTATAGGTTAGAAAGAATGAGTTAGAATAAGTTAGAGTATAGGTTAGAAATAAGTTAGAAGTAATGTAAAATTTTCAAACTATAAATGTATCATACGAATTCTCTATAAGTATATATTCCACACGATTTATGCAAGTATAAGTTTCATGAAAATTTACAAGTATCACAAAATGGATCAGTCCTAGTCTTTTCAAAGTATTCGAATCATGTGATATGTGAGACTGCCGAACCCTAGAGTTTAATTTCTTTTATTCACACAACTTTAAAATTCGAGGTACGTGGAGCAGAGGAGATAACAGTGCAATGGGCTGAAACAGTCCAAGGTAGTATCATGCTTATTCCGATATACCTCAAAAATTAAAGACGAATTTTATCTTTTGAAGAAAAATAGATTCACATATGCTCAAGTTATCTTCTAGCGTCTAAAGTGAGGTGATGCTTCGGCACAAGCGGTTGTCTAGGTCGAAGATACTTTACTTTTCTAAGGCGGTGTCGTTAAAATTCACGGAGAGTAAACTCTCTTTAGGAACAAGGCAGGTCTCAAAGTTTTTAACCACGGAGGACAAGTCCCCTATCAACTCACTCACAGAGAATGAACATCAGTCTGTGGGTCTTGAAAACCAGTTTTACAAACCTCGAACCCATCAATGAAAATAACTTGCCCTATACTTGGTAAAATAAACTCGGGTCCTAGCGGTCTACAAGTGTTGATTAAAACCGCCCTCAACCTCATAAAAATAATACCAAGTTAGCGTCTTTATGCGTGGGGGGCCAACGATGGACTAATTCCAACATTGCAGGGCCCGTTTCCCAATCTACACAAAAACATACCTAACATGGCATCACTCGTATGAAGGGTTTTGGTTATGATCAACAAAAGATGCTTCACCTACATGTTACACTTTAGAAACTACAATAAACTACAAGCATACACAAAAACTACCATCTTCCTAGAAATTATCTAAGTGTACAACAATCACAATAAAACATACAAATCGGCAATTAAGGACAAAAACCAAAAACCAAAAACAAAAATAAAAATCGGAAAAGGAAAACCCTATTTACTATTACACTTCCAAAAATCCTATTAATACATATCCCAAAACTATTGCAAAAATTAAATAATTTACAAATATACAAAGTTACAAACAACACTTTATGAATCAAAATATTATAATTTCCCCGGCAACGGCGCCAAAAACTGATGGAGGTGTTATCCAAGCATAAAATACCTGCAAAACAACTACATACAAATAATACCCTTCTTGTGTCGAGTGTAGTATTGACAAGTAGGGATCGTTCTATCCGGGGAAATCAAGGGCTTTCAATCACACAAAGTATTGCATAAAAGGGGGGTTGTCGAAATTTTTAATTATTATTTACTTACTAGTTTACGAAAATTAAATCCTAGATTACTATATACAATTGATCATCACCTTTCACACAATCACCAAACACAAATCTCATTATACATGCAATAAAATTAAAACAAGTAATAGGGGCAGCAAACATAAAACGATTTCAAGATTAATTAAGTTCCAATTTAATTAGGGCCAACGCAGCTTATCCTAATTATTCAAGACATCATAAGTATTTAGAATCCGAAACGCGCGCAATCCTAAACATGGTACTAATTGGTTTAACAACACAACGCATGTAAATTAAACACAAATAGCACATAAGCACATATTGTCGAATTGGAACATGTTAGCAAGTATGGCGTCACCCATCTCACATCGACATGTAAATTTCCATAATTACTCTTACCCTTAGATTAATACATGTCAAAACCAACAACGCGTGTGAATCAACATGTATTAGATCGGAATATGAATTCAACATCTAGATAACACTCATGGCCTTTCGAGTGCATCTAAACATCTCCTTCGGTTCCCCACGAATTAAGAAAATAAACCTAATTGAAATCAAGAAACATGCTAAAGCTACTGCCCATAATACAAATTTAATCACATCACATATATAATTCGGCAATCACATATAAAATATCCAAACAATTATAACAAAGATCCGAAGATCCCATATATGATTATCAATACCGAAATTAAAACCAAAAACCAAAACATACTTAATAGACAAAGTTATGTTTAAATACAAAGTAACAAAAACCAAAATAAAACAATCCATATTACAACCTTGGTTAAGATTCGGCAAGGATTGATGAGATGGTGATCGAATTGATGTGAGGAATGGTGGATTCGGCTTTGCTCTTTGTATAAAATTTCTGAAAATAATTTGGCAGGGATTCGGCAAGGATTTTGTGGAGAGAGAGATGATAATTTTCTGTACAAAAGCCTTGGTATTTATAGAGGAAGTAACCTAGAGAAGCTAGCCACAAACAAAAACCGAATTGGTTTAGGTTTCCTTGATTTTCTGAATTCGGCAGAATGACCTCCGTGCATTGATTACGACATAACTCTCTCTAGAAAATAGCTATTGAGGTGATTCCAGTTGGGTTGGAAACTAGACTCCCGTAGCTTTCTATCCATATAAGGCTCGAATTCTGATTCATTGTCAGCTGTCCGGGAGAGTCCGTGGAAGTTGAGAGACGTGCACAGGAATTTTCCCGAAATTAATCAGGATTTGTTGCGATTTTCTTCCTCTATTTTCTGCCGAAAATTCCCAAGATAATGGCTGAATAATTGAGCAATATCTCTTTAGGTTTTCCATGAATTAATTCAGCCAAAAATCTTGCACAAAGGATGGAATTCAGTCCACATTCGTAAGCCAAATCCATGTAGAACTCGGCTTGCTTCTTCTTTTCCATTCCGAAATTAATCTTTTCTTTTCTTTTTTAATTCAGCCAAATTCTTCATGGATCAATGCTTGATGGACTGAATAATGGACTAGGCTCATAACTCATTTGGACAATTTATCCAAGAGCTAGCCGTAGCTTTCCCTAGTTGAGCCAGGAAAGCATCCTTTGTATCTTCTTTTCCTGCTTGCATCAGGGAAACTTCTTTTCTTTTGTTCTTCGACTTCTTCCTTGAAAGGATGACTCTCTAATGCTCCAATATGTTCAGTAGCTCATCACTTACAACCTTGGACACGAAATTGTTGTAGAAAAATAGAAATCCTTCAAAACGGGCAGCAGGTTCTTCCTCTCGGCAGATCTGACCTTCTTGCATTCAAACCGGCATAACTCTCTACTTAGGAGAGCTTTTTCTGCGATTCCAGTTGCATATGAAACTAGACACACAGGGCTTTCATCCATAAAAATTTCACCTTCAAATTCCTTGTCAATCGTCGGGAATAAATTCAGAAAGTTGGATGTCGGACACTGAAATCTTCTGGAATTCTTGGATTTACATCCGATAAGAACTTGAAGTTCTTGGCATTTTGTTCCTGTCCGATTTTAATGATTCTTTCCTTTGTTCAATCCTTAGTATGTCGACTGCAAATGAGAAGAGAAAAATCTATCAAAAGCAAAGTTTATGTTTTACAGATTCAATAAAACATCTCAGAGACTTTGTGAATAGGCTTTTGACAATTTCTGCATTTTTATTCTATTTTCCACATGTTTTCACTTTAATTCCACCAAAACTCTTGACTCTATAACATGACTCTATATTACAACAATAAGGGTTAAGCATTGCATAAATGAGGGTAAAAACATATTAAGAACGTCGCATTTTATGCTCCTATCAAAAAACACAAAAAATGGGACCTTTTCCTTTAGAAATTTGAAGCAGTTGCACTAATCTATCTTATGCAGATATTTAGTTTATCCTCTTCATGTCCTTCCTACTAAGGACCTATACGTTTGCATACTCGACATAAAAAAGATATCCTCAAAAAAAGGAATAGGGGCTACCTACATTTCCAATAGTAACCAGATTAGAAATCACTAGGTTGAACATTATGAAACACGAATTCATAAAGCTCATATGGCATGAAGTGTTGAGGTAATAGCAACTCGCAATGATGCATCATGTAAAGCTATCTAGGGTGAATCAGTATAACAACAAAATACAAATCCTACAGTTGCAAAAACCTTTATTGGAAAGCAAGCTAAGAACTCCAAAACAATTGGAAACGTACCTGAAAACTCAAAAGCTGTTGGGCCTCCTCATCTGCAATCTGCCGTTCATATTCCTTCTTTGACTGAAAACATTATATAGTACATAAATAACAAATGTTAACACAAATGCACTATATTTTCTGTTCACCAAACTCGACAGTCTAACTGCACTGCCTCAACAAGCAATGTTTTAAAACAAAAGAAAGACATGGAAGTAAGAAAAACATAAGATTATGTGTCTTACAGTCTCCCATTGATCAAGAAATTCCGTCTCGTCATCATCCAGAGCTTTCGGGGGTCCTGCAAACAGAAAATCAATTTGCAAAAGGTCAACATGTCACGTTCGAATATCAAATGTCGGAAGTAAACAAATGATAAGAGAGACCCACTGTGCTTGAAACGTTCGTTGAACTCGGCATCCTTCTTGTCCTTATTCTCTTTCAGAATCTGCATTCAACAATCATGGGGTTTGAATCAAAATCAGATATCAGAGAATGAATGAGGAGAAGAGAGTGATAACCTCGAAAAGGGGTCTGTCCCTGTACGCAGTGCCATCCTCGACACGTTCGCCCCGGGTTTCCTTGGCTTCATCCAACTGCCTAGAAACTAGTTATTGATTGATTGAATTTGAATGGTATGGAATTTTAAGGTTTTCTGAAAGAGATGAGAACAGTGCAAGTACCTGTTGTTCAGAAACGAAATTCATAAGGCGGGGGCGAGTGAAATCTTCAGCCATTTCTCTACCAACCACTGATAACAATAGTAGCAGCTCTTTGCTTTTATATTAGGGCAAATGACAAAAAAATATGACCATTAGCAATCTTGGTCTTTAAATCCAATTTTTATATCTTGCAAATTTTTCAACATGGATAACTTCTTGATTGCGTTAAAAGCAATGATTATGAAATTCCTAAGATATCCTTGTAAAGGCTATCACGCCTTCTACCTAATTAATTAGACTTTCGGTCTTAAAGTTTCTATTTATAAATTGGACAAGACTGAATGTAATCGTTGGCATGTTAATGTTTTTTTTTTTGAATTTTCTCTCAATGAATTGAGATTATTCAAATTTTATTTATAATAATATACATAATTCAATTTTATGCATCTAACTTTACAAAGTATTGCATAAAATAAAACAACATAATATGGGCATCACATAAAGAAATATGTGTAAAAAAATGCACCATATAATCCCTAGAATAATGATAATGAAGGACAACTGTACTAATATATCACAAAATAATATAATAGTACTGAAGAACAGTAGTACTATATCAATAGATATAATAAAAGTAATAAAGATCGGTATATCTGTTCCTATGAGATTCATAATACACTTGCCTTCCTGAAGTTACCATACCTTTTATTGCAATCCTCATCGAGTTACTTTAAAGAACTTGGGTTACGTTTCGATATATATATATATATTGAGCATATGTCAAATTGACAATTTATGCTACAAGAGAAAATTGAATTTTTTTTTCCCACATTTTAAAGAAATTTATGCCACGATGTTCATATATAAAGACACAAGTGAGAATTCATTTGAGTTCTTTTGCATTTCCTCTAACGACTGCGGATGTAAACGAGTATTAAGGAAGTTTATATGTCAACTTAGTGGGTTATATGTAACTGCTGAATCCAACGTCATAAGAAAATGATAATTTTTTTTTTTTTGAAATTCTGACATAGATTGGCTTTAAAGCAACTACTCATAATCTGGTGATTCGTACATTAAAGAAATTACCATAGACACTCATAAAAAGCAAATACCAGAAGAATATGATTCACACACGAAACTGAGGACAACCAAAGAACATTTTATTCTCATTGTTTCGACACAATCCATGTAGGGTTGAAGACGTGTGTTCAATCCCTACATTCCACCGCTCCACTAAGATGACATTATGATATATTTAATGCACAAGTATATGAACTAATACCATATAGTGCTTCTTACATTCATTGTGATTTTATGGATAACAACACATCATTCAAAGCCTATTCGTTAAAGAAATTATGATTGAAACCATCATATGCAAATGACACGTGTTCTCATTATGTTCTTATTTGAGTCTAAAGAGGATTCAGTGGACTGATTCAACCAACTTGCGGACACCTTAGATATTTTATGGTGTTGATTGTAGTGTCACACGTTGGTCACGTGTCATGAGACTATCTACTATTAATCATTATGTTGCTTATGCTACAAAGTCAAAACATCTAGGCCGGGTTAATTTCCGTAGGTGCGATGATTTTATAGCTTATTATATGGGATCCGTAATGGGCATCATAACCCCGTATAAAAACTCAAATGGTCTCACGGAAAACGACTACAGTAATAGTCTTAATATTGGTAATGTACATCAATACTTCTGTTTAGGGTGCAATTCTGCATGCAACATTACCAATATGTACTTTGAGCCAATACTTTGCCTAGTGAATCAGGAAATGCAATGAATTCGGCTAATATTCAACAAAACAACTGAGATAATGGTTGAGAGAACTTATTACCACCTCAGTGCGGTCTTTGACCTCTGAGTGATAGCTGGACTCCTACATAACTGAGTGTAAAGAAGTGTGTCCAGAAGTGACTCAAAGAAATTGGGTCTTGGTTACAATTCTCTTGGGAAGACCATGCAAACAAAACACCTCTTTCATGAATAGAGTAGCTATTTGTACGGTCGTGAACAGGTGTGAGATCTAAATAAAATGGTTGAACTTAGAAAATCGATCATAGAGACATGAGTTGGAATGAGATATTGGGTGGAAAGAGCAATGAGGGATAATCTTAGACTGGAAGAAATTTAGAGAAGATTGACAAGAAATTAAAATAAATACTAGATAAAAGGAGGGTGTAGATCCTCCATACCTAGACATAGCCACAAGAGGGTGTATATCTGGACAAAGCCAATATAATCATCATAAGAGGGTGTAGATCTGGACAAAAGCCAGTATAATCACCACAAAGAGTGTAGACCTTGACAAAGCCAGTAAAATCACTACAAAGGGTGTTAAAGGTTATGGATGGGTATGGAGGCAAACGGGTAGGAGAGGAGATGGTGGTGAGTGAGATGGGGACTATTTGAACGCTTGACTCTCAATGGAAAAGGAAGATTGAAAACTCTAGAGAGAAGAGGGAGCCTCTCTCTCTCTAGAATTTTATGTTTTTCTCTTTCTCTATTTGTTAAATTGAGAAAGTATATATCAAGATGGGAGCAAAATAAAATCAATGCTCTCTCCAAACCCTAACCTCCCTCCTCTTGGGGTTTTCCAACGGCGGTCGATCATGACCTGCTCTTTAAGGAGAGTCTTTCTCTCCCAGTTTCATTGCTTCTTAACCCTTCAATGCCACCTCTTTTTTGTGACCTCCCAACCTCATCAGTCTCTCGGACAAGTTAGATCGATCAACCATGATCTCTAAATTTTTCACAAAGATTCTCAAATAAAACCTGGACTCAAGTGTTGGGTCAATATGGCTTTCCAACAATTGATTGTTGGAAAAGAGATTTCAGGTCGGGCCCGACCACGACGAGGGCAGCTCAAGACATTTTGGTTGTTCACTTTCAGAGGCTCACGAGTGGCGGCGGTTTGGTTTGATAAACCACATTGATTTTGGTCAAGCCAGATATACTACTTTGATCTTTCTAATCCGGTTTGGTAGTGAAGGAAGGCGGCGACCTTGATAGATTTGGAGGGGAGGGGTCGGGACAAGAGCGGACACACATATGGGCCAGCGGAGGCACTCATTTTTTGACATTTGGTAATTTTTTATTTTTTTTTAATCCTTGATTGTTTAATATATAATATAGTTGAATAGAGAATAAGAGAAAGAGAGGGGAAGAGGTTTAGATGTAGTCACTACTAGAGTTATCGCCCAATGAAATTTACATAAAAATCTATTGACATATGCATAAATATTCGACTAACTGATAATATCTGTAAAATTATACAAGTTTTTGCTCAGTAGTCTCCTTGAGTTATCGTCTTTATATTAATCTCATACTCCAATCGGCTAATCCTACTACCACTCTTGCTATGAGTCCTCCAATCAAACTCCCACTTTCCGTCTTTCTAAGAACCTCAAGAACTTGGCATCACATTCATTTACACTACTTTCGATAACAAATCTCAAAACGTACACAAATTTAAGAAAAGTAGAGATTATATTGAAATCTAAAATATATATATATATATATATATATATATATATATATATATATATATATATATACTGCGCTTCGCGCAAATAAAACTCTTTTTTTTTTTTTGCCCCCACTCACATAATTTTCTGCGTCCGCCACTGGGTCGAGACCCCTTCAAGCCTGGTCGTAGCTCCGCCTCTAGCGAATCTTCTGGAATAATACTGAAGGGGGATTCAAGCTATTATGTAGAAGAATATAGAGTGTTCAATGAATAAACCTATTCTTATGTACCAATGTGGGTACTACACTACTACCACAACTTCTTATTCTATCTACATATGAGATATGTTGATATGATTGTATTCAACTTTTTTGGTTAAGTCATATTTTAGTTATAACTTACTCGACCCATATATATATATTATATTATTTTCTTATATGCATTGTATACTCAGTATATATAAATAATTTAGTCCGACACATATAATAGACATGTTATGTGGGTTTATTCCGTGTTAGCACGTTAACTTGATTATTAAATCAGTCATGACTGTTGTTTTGGCCTGCTTTTTAATCATGTTGATTTAACCTATTTTATTTTGTGTGAGTTTTGAGTTGTGTTGGAATTGAGAGTGCTAGTCGATTTTATGATTCAAACTATACTTGAAAAAGGCAACATGCATCGTAGAGCGAGAAGTAGAGGGGAGTTTTTTTTATAGGTTTCTTAGTTTTCCGTATTTTAATTATTTTGAGAGTTTAATATTGGGCAAATGACAAAAAAATACCATTTACAGTCACTAATGATAATTACATCACTCCTTTTTTTGAAATGTTAAAAAAGTCAGTTATTTTTATATCAAATGATAAAATTGTCTAATTATTTTATATTAAATGATAAAATGGTCAGAATTTAGTTTTTTGTATGACTTTTTTACCCCTGATTATAATAGCTCCACTCTTTTCTCTTCTAACAGAACCCCGATCTCACGCTATTTCCTTTCTTGGCTCCCACGCTATTTTCTTTCTTTCCCATTTTGAATTCTGAATTAGTGTCCGTCACTTTCGCCGATCTCAATTATCTCCGCTGCCTCTTCCTGCTCTATCTCCATCATCGCCGATCTCAATTATCTCCATCACTTTCGTCGACAAATCCTCCTCATCTGCGCTGTCCTCGCCTACGATCGCCGATCTCGATTTTGATTTCATTTTGATTTCATCGATTTTGATTTCATCTGCCGAGAAGCCTCCATGCCGAGAAGCCTTCATCGATTTTGATTTCATTTGTCACCTTTTCCTCTAGCTATTTCCCCTGACGATCGCCGGTTCTTCGACGCCTTCATCGACTAGGTCAGTTTCATCATTTTTCTTCTCTCTCTCTCTCTCTCTCTCTCTCTCTCTCTCTCTCTCTCGTGTCTTGCATGCCTAATGAAACCGCTGCAAACTTCGATGAAGATTCGCAGCACCACTGAATAGAATTGGTATATACATTATATGATCTTTTTCAGTGATACAGAATTCGTATAAATATAACAAAATAGACCTACGTTTTTCAGTATGATGTTTATAGTCAGCTTCAGTATGATGTTTATAGTCAGCAACAGGTACATCAGTAGTTACAGAATTACTTTTTATAGGTACATTACTAGTTACATAATTCTTTCTTATTTGCTTGTAGTTACACCATTAGTTACATAAGCAATTACATTTTATAGGTACATTAATAGTTACATGAAATTAGGCGTTTATAGTTACTTTTTATAGGTACATTACTAGTTACATTATTATTCATTGTTAAATTAGGTGCAACAGTTACCCTGACAGTTACATTTCTAGTTACGCTGATAGTTACATTATAGCTATTTGGTTTCTGACTTGGATTATATTCGACATTAGGAAAGTGAAAGAATCTTTGACTTGTTCTTTCATTCGTTACTGTATCTCAATAGTTACATCAGCATTTTTTTTCATTTCCAGTTACATTTCCTTAAGAAATTTTCTTCTACATATATTCATTGTGCAGCGGAACGCTGCCATTGCGGTGCAGCGGCACGCTGCAAAGTTTAAAGGAAATATATGAAATATATAAACTCTAGAAATCTTATAATGTTCATGTGGTGAATGGATTTCTCAAGGATAGTTACTGTTAGTTACATTTATAGTTACATTTATAGTTACTCTATACCCAATATAGTTACATGTACTGTTACAACACTAGTTACATTGCTAGTTACATTTATAGTTACATTTATAGTTACTTTATACCCAATATAGTTACGTGCACAGTTACCACTCCAGTTACACTGCTAGTTACATTTATAGTTACATTTATTGTTACTTTATACCTAGGATAGTTACGTGCACAGTTACCACTCCAGTTACACTGCTAGTTACATTTATAGTTACATTTATTGTTACTTTATACACATGATAGTTTCATGCACAGTTGCCACTCCAGTTACACTGCTAGTTACATTTTTAGTTACATTTTATAGTTACTTGATACCCAAGATAGTTACATGTACTGTTACGACACTAGTTACATTTATAGTTACTTAATATAATTTCATTGTGCAGCGGCACGCTGCCCTTGCTGTGCAGCGGCACGCTGCAAAGTTTAAAGGAAATATATGAAATATATAAACTCTAGAAATCTTGTAATGTTCATTTGGTGAATGGATTTCTCAAGGATAGTTACTGCTAGTTACATTTATAGTTACCTTTACAAAAGCAATTACAAAAGCAATATAACATGCACAATTACTTTTTATAGGTACACTACTATTTATATTATTATTCCTGGTTGCTTGTAGTTACAGAAGCAGTTACATTTTATAGATACATTACTAGTTACACTTTATAGTTATATTTTTATGTTTTGTTTTTGCAGGCGCAATGGACTGTAACTACACAGCAAAGCTTGTATGTTGTGGTAAAGGAGCAGCAGTTTCATTCTCGGATAATTGCTCATTTTTAGATTTTTGCAAGCGTGTAAGAGATCGCTATCCAGATTTGAATAGAATAGTCTTCAATCTTCGATTTACCATCCATCCTGATGTTACAGTATATCAATTGGAAAATGACATTGATATGAAAATACTTTGTAGACTTATGTCACGTTACAACTCAGACCTTGTTGATGTCGATGTTTTATATGAGGATTCCAGTGTTTCTGGTTTAGAGAGTGTGGTTAGTAACAATTATATTGATGAGAGCAGTGTTTTGCTTGAGGAGAATCAGTATTTGGGTTGCTATAAGCGAGAGGAGCCGAAGGTATATCGCACTCATGGCTGGGAGTCTTTTATTCATTCAGTGGGTCAGATTTTTGAGGGTGGGGTGGAAGATTTTAGATTGAAGCTGCGTATGTATGCTGTGAAGGTTGGATTTGATCTTCAGTTTTTGCGGAATAATAAAGAAACTGTTGTAGCTTGTTGTTCCAAGAAAGTTTCTAACGGCTGTGGCTGGTTTGTGAAGGCATCCTTGTGCAGGTACATAAAGTTCAGTTACTAAAGTTATAGTTACAATCATAGTTACATTAAGTTTAGCTTTAGTTTTGCTCTGTTACTTTTTGTAGCTACAATACTTGTTAAACTTATAGTGACAATATCGGTTGCATGAAGTTTAGCTTTAGTTTTGATATGTTTACTTTGCATGGTTGCACAAGTTGTTACACTTATAGTTACATTTTGAACTGCATGATTTTCAGCTTTAGGTCTTATGTGTTACTTTTGTTGTTATACATATAGTCACATTTTGTGGTGAAATCAATTTATTGGATTCGATTTTATTGTTACATATATAGTTACATTGGTAGTTACATGAACACTTTGTTTATATTTGTGCAGGTTCAACGGTTTTTTTCAGATTATGAAATTGGTGAATGAGCATAGCTGTTGTAGTGTTATTCGCCTTCAGAGTAGTAGGATGATGGGTTCCAATATTATAAAGTATGTGATGCTTGACAAGCTTCGAGAGAATCCAAACAAGACGGCTGCAGATGTATGTCGAGACTTAAAAACTGATTTTGGAATAGATGTTCCTTATCGTACAGCATGGTATGGTAAAGAGCGTGCAAGGGAACCTGTGATTGGTGATGAAGGAGATTCGTATTCTGAGTTAGTGTGGTTTTGTGAGCGAACGGTTGAATCCAACCCTTGTTCTAGAATCGAACTGAATATTTGCTCTGAAACAAAAAGTTTTCAACGGATGTTTGTTTGTTATTCTTCTTGGATGAAAGGTTTTCTATCATGCCGACCCCTTTTGTTCATAGACGCCACATTCATCACCAATAAGTATCAAGGTCAGCTTATTGCTGCAACAGCAAAGGATGGTAATCAAGGTACTTGTGTGACTTTGTCCACTTCCTTCTTTGTTCAATTTCTTGTGTGACTTTGTTCAGCTTTCAGCTACATTATTTATTTCCATTTACCACTTCAGTTACTTTAATAGTTACAGTTTTCTGCTGAAAGTTACATTATTTTATTTCCAGTTACTTGTATAGTTACAAATTGCTTTTAACAGTTATCCTCACAGTTACACCAGTAGTTACAGAATCAGTTACATGCACAGTTACTTTTGATAGCTACGACAATGCACATTATCAATTGCATGACATGACCAGTTACTTGTGTAGTTACATAGTCACTTACATGACCAGTTAGTTGGGGTTACAAAAATCAGTTACATGGGTAGTTACATCACCAGTTAATTGTGTAGTTACAAAGTCAGTTACATGACCAGTTAGTAACTTGTGTGACTTTGTTCACTTTCTGCTACACTAATAGTTACACTAATAGTTACGGTGTAATTATTGGTGTAACAAGTGTTGCATCTAACAAAACTGACATCATTTTTTTTTCCTTTCCAGGTATGTATCCAGTAGCTTATGCTATTGTGGATTCTGAATCTGAAATCAATTGGACATTTTTCCTCCAATGCTTATCTGAAGAGTTGGCTAGGTATTCTACAAGGCGGGTCACTTTTGTTTCCGATCGTAATAGTGGCCTTCTTAGTGCATATCCAAAAGTGTTTCCTAATAACCCTTTAGGATTTTGTTTTAGGCACCTTCTTAAGAATCTGACTCAATTGTATCCTAAGGATTGCTACCTAAAGCAGCGGATCCCGCAGTTGTTTATGTCTTGTGCTTATTCTCGCACACCGGATATGTATGAGAGCAATATGGCATTGTTGAGGGCAGAAGGTGGCAAACCAGTTGAAGATTTTTTGAAGGATCTTCCGAAGGAGAGCTGGTGTGTGGCTTTTTTCAATGGGGACAGGTTTGGTGAAATGACATCGAATCTGGCAGAGTGTTTTAACAATTGGGTGTTGCCTTTGAAATGTCTTCCTATTGTTGAGATGAATGAAGGTATTCGTGTGAAGAACATGGAGATGATTTCTTCTCGAAAAGAAGAAGCAAAAGAATGGTTTTCTTTTTTGTGTCCGAAGATGGAAAAGAAGCTTAAGGAAAACTTGGCCGAAGAAAGACATTGGAAAGTTAGTAGATCAGATACTAATCTCTATGAAGTTCATTGTCAGAAATATAGAGTTATAGTGAATTTGGCAACCTCATATTGTTCGTGTGGTGAATGGAGTTGTCATGGTTTTCCTTGTTCGCATGGTCTTGTTGTTATGCAAAATGCTGGTGCCTCACTGTATTCATATGTCACTCCGTTTTACCAGGTGTTTTTTTCATCCTTGTTCATCTTGTTAGTTTATTCCTTTTTTTTTGTATAGTTACACTAGTAGTTACATATTCAGTCACATGAAAAGTACTGTATAGGTACATTACTAGTTACATGAAATTAGGTGTTTATAGTCAGCAACAGGTACACTACTAGTTACACAGTTACTTTTCATAGATACATTACTAGTTACATTATTATTCATGTTTGCTTGTAGTTGCAGCAGTAGTTACATAAACAGTTACATTTTATAGGTACATTACTAGTTAAATGAAATTTGAAGTTTATAGCCATCAACATGTACGTTACTAGTTACACAGTTGCTTTTTGTAGGTACATTACTAGTTACATTTTTATTCTTGTTTTGTTGTAGTTAATTTTGAGCTAATCATTCTCTTCTTTTTTGCTTCAAGGTGGAGAAATACCGTCAAACCTATTCTTACACAATCAATCATGTTTCTTCTATTGCCAAGCCGTTGGAGCTTCCAAAGTCTAGTATTTTTGTACAACCTCCATTCACAAGGAGACCACCCGGAAGACCAAAAAAACAAAGGTTTAGAAGTAAGGATGAATTACTGAGAAAACAGATAAAGTGCGGCAGATGTGGAAAATATGGCAAGCACAACAGAACGAGTTGTAAAGATCCGATATAGCGACAGTTACGCGGACAGTTACATTTCTAGTTACGCTTATAGTTACATTATAGCTATTTGGTTTCTGACTTGGATTATATTCGACATTAGAAAGTGAAATAATCTTTGACTTGTTCTTTCATTCGTTACTTTATCTCAATAGTTACATCAGCATTTTTTTTCATTTCCTTAAGAAATTTTCTTCTGCATATATTCATTGTGCAGCGGAACGCTGCCATTGCGGTGCAGCGGCACGCTGCAAAGTTTAAAGGAAATATATGACATATATTAACTGTAGAAATCTTGTAATGTTCATGTGGTGAATGGATTTCTCAAGTATAGTTACTGCTAGTTACATTTATAGTTACATTGCTAGTTACATTTATAGTTACTTTATACCCAGGATAGTTACGTGCACAGTTACTGCTCCAGTTACACTGCTAGTTACATTTATAGTTACATTTTTATAGTTACTTGATACCCAAAATAGTTACATGTACTATTACGACACTAGTTACATTGCTAGTTACATTTATAGTTACTTAATATAATTTCATTGTGCAGCGGAACGCTGCTATTGCGGTGCAGCGGCACGCTGCAAAGTTTAAAGGAAATATATGACATATATTTCATGTTTGCATGTAGTTACAGCAGTAGTTACACCATGTACGTTACTAGTTACACTGTTACTTTTCATAGGTACATTACTAGTTACATTTATTATTCATGTTTGTTTGTAGTTACAGAAGCAATTTACATATATTCATGTTTGGTTGTAGTTACACCAGTAGTTACAGATACAGTTACATGCACAGTTACTTTTGTTAGCTACATTACTAGTTACATGAAACATCTCTTTTTGTCACTTTAATCAGTTATAAGATGAAACGAAAATGCACATAATCAGTTGCATAACCATTTAGTCTAGTTACATGACCAGTTACTTGAATTGTTACAAGTCAACAATTTTAAATAACTATGAGTATATATAACATAGTTCCCTAAAAGCTTATGAAAATCAATGAACAGTCTACTTAAACGACACTTTTCTTCTCCTATCTTGTATCGATATCCAACTTTTCTGATGATTCAGCAACTTCTTGATCACTTCGGATCGAAACTTCGTAATATCTGGCTTGTCTTCAAAATCTCTCTCATCGGCAAGCCTGTTCATGTAGTACATTACAAATGCGCCGCAATCTAATCTGTTTGCCAAAGAAAAAATCTAGTCAGTTAAATATGTAGTTACATATATAGTTACACAGTTACCCTGTCAGTTATATTATTAATTTCTAGTTACATCTTCAGTTACATTTTTTATGTATAACTTCTGTGCATAGACCTCAACTTATAAGTTGAAAAAAACCTTTACTTACGAGGAGGGTTGTTGTTGAGGTGGGCTTTCTCCTTTTATTGTTTTGAACTTATGGATACTGATCTGGCTCTCTTCAAAATTTGCTTGGATGTATCTGATCGTCTTCACATCTTTTGCAGTGAGCTTCTTTTTCTTCAATATCAATTCTTCATGGGTGCTTGAATCGTGATACTTCATCCTAGAACCCTCGTTAAGCATTTCCTCTGCTTGATCTTTTACTGCCATAATCCAAATTTCAATCATTTTTGCCTGCAATTTAAGTGTCATAAAACAACCATGAGAAAACTAAAGAAAATACTTTCTCGTTGCATGCAGTACATATTAGACTTGGTCAAAATCTGCTTACCATTTTTTTTGCATCTTTCCAAGTGTTGTCACAATTTATTCTTCTTGGCTGCAATGAGTCGAGGTGGAAAAATTGGGGCGGATCCGTTTGAAACATTAATAATGTGTGGTGAAATTGATTCTGATGTGTCATCGGGAAAAACAACATTGTTGATTCCCCTAAATGTTCAAACAGCTTCTCGCACATGTAATAGTGAAGGTTCCTTGTATGAAGATTCTCCACCGAATGCTAATTCAAGCAAAACAGTTACACAAAAGTATAGTCAGCAACATGTACATTACTAGTTACAAAAACACTTACTTTTTATAGGTACATTACTAGTTACATTATTTATTACTTGTAGTTACACCAGTAGTTACAACAGCAGTTACATTTTTTAGGTACATTACTAGTTACATGTAGTTAGGTGTTTAAAGTCGGTAACAGGTACACCACTAATTACACAGTTTGTTTTATATTGGTACTGTTGACAGTAGCCGCAAAGAGGCTACAGCAGGCTCACAGACCCGCAGCAAGCGTACCAGGACCCGGCCCAAGGGTCAGGACCGGATCACCAGCACCCGGCCTCGGGGCCCGGCACTCTATCCGGCCTCCAGGGGCCGGGGGCGCCAGCCTGCCTAAGAGGGCGCCAGAAAGTATAAACAGAAGGGAACCAGTCCCACATCGAAGAGTAAGGCCAGTCCTTACCCCCAACCACCTATATATGGGCCCCAACTACCTTCTTTATGAGGTAACTTGTCTCTCTCCCCGCTTACATACGTGCCTTGGTTATATACATTCCAACTATACTAACTTAGGCATCGGAGAGGTGAAGGCCGGCCCGCCCGGTATTCCCCTTAGTAAGCAGGATTGTAGGAGATCGAGTTGGATTCATCAAGTATCTACTAGACCCCCGGGTTTAGGCAGAAACAATTGGCGCCGTCTGTGGGAAGCAGTTCAAAAAGTTGTGTTGCTCTGCCAGCGAGCAGAGATCGGTTAGTTGTGTTTATTCCATCGGGAAAAAAAAAAAAAAGACAGATCGGAGATGAGTCAAGAGAAAGGTACCACCGAGGAGGGACGCCCTGCAATGGTGCAGACGCTCACCTTCACCCCAGCCGTCACGCGGGAGCCGCGCGGCGACCGGAGCAACGGTCAGGATGGAGAGAGTTATGGGGGACCATCCGGCGTGCCGGATCCCCATCGCGACAGCTCGCGAGGTAAAGGCCCGGCAGAGGAGGAAGACAGTCCAGAGCGACGGGGCTTCGCCTTGACGTTCTCAGATGATTCAAGCGATCGATCTGAGAGCCCGGACCGGGACCTCACGTACAGCCCCGGCCATAGCGGTATGGCGGGAGAACTACGGGTGATGGCCGCAGAGGTCAGTCGCCTAAGAGAAGAGAGCGACAGGGACAGAGCTAAGTCCAACGCTCGGCACGAAGAAATGGAGGCGGTGAATGCTGCCCTGGTGGCCGCCCTGGAAAGGGGACAGCAGTGCAATGACACCATGACCGGGGCACAGGCGGCAATCCCACCGGTCCCACCTCAACACACCGATGGAGGGCAATCTTCGGGCGGTCGGTCCGGTGACCCCGTGCGGCAGAAGTTGCCATTAGGCGCAGGCCCGCCAAAGAGCGCGACGACCTCCCGCCAGCCCGACGCTTCGTCAGTGGATGGAGTTGAGACACCAACCGCGCGAGCGCTACAGGTGCTGGCCGACACTGTGTCGAGCTTGAAGGCACAGATGGAGGCCAACGAGAGAAGAGCCGCGCGGCCGATGGAGGGCGCCCAGTTTAATGAGCGCATGGGTCCCTTTTCGCACCGGGTCATGGAGTCGGGAAGATCTGGCAACCAGAAATCCCTCAAGCTCACCTACTCAGGGTCCGGCTGCCCGTACCAGCATCTGGACAGCTTCCGGTCACAAACCTGCGCCAAGGGATACTCCGATGCAGTCTGCTGCAACATCTTCCAGGAGACTTTGTCCGGAGAAGCACTCAGCTGGTTCTACGAGCTTCCGGCAAACTCGATCGAGGCATTCGAGCAGTTAGCCGACCGGTTCGTAGGTCGCTTCTCCGAGTCGAGGGAGCCCGGACGTCGACCATCCTCTTCAATTGCAGACAAGCCCCCGGAGAGGAGCTGAGAACCTTTGTCAACCGCTGGCAGACGGCTACGGCCGCAGTTCGGAACCTGGATAAGGGCATCGCCGAGATGGCGTTTAAACAAGGGCTCCGAGCGGGCAAGTTTTCCTACGCCGTCCGGGTAGAACTCCCGCAGGGGTACGACGAGTTGATGGCTATGGCCATCCGGCATGCTCAGGCCGATCATGAGACCTATGGGCACCACCTGCAGAAGAGGAAGCGGGATGAGCAGCAAGAAGACCATCCCCGGGAAGAGAACCCCCCACCCGCCCAGGAAGCCAAGCCCAATCAGCGGACCGATAACCGCACCGCTCGGCCCAGCCGGAACGCCAACAACAGAAACTGGCCACAGCGGCAGCAGAGGTCCTATTCTGATAAGCCTCAAAACGAGCACAAGCCGGCGCCGTTCCGCCAAGAGCGCCCCTTAGCAATCATGCCAGCACCACCACCGGCCGGTCAAGAAGTCTTCACCGCTCTCACCACTTCCTACGAGGATATCCTACTTGAGAACGGGAGTGTCATTCTCCCACCGCCCCCGAGAAGGTTCCCGAAGGGGAAACTTACAACGGCGCAGACGGGCAAGTACTGCTCATACCATGATGAGGCTACTCATCGAACGAACAAGTGCTACGCCCTCAAGGCAGCGGTCCAGGTTTTGATTGATAACGGCCAGCTCCAGCGGTAGGTGGGGAAAAGAGGAACAGACCCCGACCGGGAACGTGACCAGTCCTGGTAAAACCCGCTAGTCCGAGCAGTTAGTTTGGCATAGTTCACTGTTCAACCGTTGTAAAAAACAAAGATATATGCAAACTACTTTTGAGAAAATTTCACCGGCTCTGCCAGTTCCAGTATATTCATATTCAAGCAAGTGTACAAGCAGTAACCGATCCGAAAACATTACAAGGAAAAGGGCAAGAAAATCCTAAGGAGCTACGACTCCGCCTTCGGCAGGCAATCCGCCAGCCTCTCCTGCGGTACCCTCGTCGTCGATGATAGTTCCGGTGTTGACTCCAGCTTGGGCAAACTCGGCACCGTTGGTAAAAGAATCCAAGTCCGAGCGAATCGCTTCACCCGGCTGCTCCTCCACCGCCTCCTGATGGATGTCCGATTGCTTATGGATACCTCCTTCAGCAGCAGTCGACATCAGGGAAGTGTCTAACCATCCCTTCCCCGCCCATTCCGTGTACGCATCCGAGATGCCCTCTTCCCTGGCCTTCACCAAAAACTCCAGGAACTGATCGCTCTCGCGGTATTTGAGAACGACCCGCTCGAAGAGTTCCGGGTCATCTTCCCCGGCCGGAGCAGCAGAGGCGGGGCGCAGAGCAGCACCTCCCACTTGGAGCTCGTCCACCTTGGACTCCAGTTCGGCCCTCTCCTTCTCCAGGAGCCGGTTCTGCTCCGCCAGTTCGGTCCTCTTCTTCTCCAGGATCCGGTTCTGCTCCTCCAGCTTCTTGGCCCTCTCCTCCGATCTGGCCTTCTCCCATTCCGAGCGAGACTTCTCCACCTCCAAGCGCTGTCGGATCTCGGATAAAGTAGTTATCTGTCTCTGCAGCTCCGACAGCCCTTCGCTCGCGTCCGGTTCGTACAGACTGTACAACAACTGCGCAACACCAAAGAGTTAGTCAAGCAGCAAAACAAAATGAGCTACAGGCAGTACAGTGGTACCGTGCGGTATTTACCCGGAGGACGGATTCCTTGCATTTTGGACGATTCCCGCCCGCCAGGACTCCAGCAACCCCGGGTCTATCCAGACCAAGGCCAGCCAAGTCCGCCGCTACTTGCCGCGCGAGCGCACTATCCGGGTTTCCCCTCGGTGCCTCCGCAGGCGCCGGACTACTCTGCCGAGCAGCAGCACCAGCATTCTCCCCAGCAGCGTTGGTCTGCGCACCGCTGGTAATCCTGAACCGTTTGGCCAGGTTCTCCCGTGCCGACCCACCGGTCAGCATCACCAGCGCGGAGGAAGGAACGTCCCCGACCTTTCGTTTCTCTCCCCGGCCCTCCGGAGAAGAAGATCGTGCGCTTACCGGGGCAGCGCGAGCCACGCGCGGCACAGACACCGGACGGTTGGGGATCCTATTCACTCCACCGGGAATCTTTAAGGCCCCCCCGGTACTCTTGCCCTTTCCGGGCGCCAGAAGGCCTGCGGCATGATGGGTATTCACCCGCTTCAGGACATAGGCGTCCTCATCGACGTCCATGGCCCTCGGCTCCGCATGGGTCGTAAGCCGGCGGGACACGTCGTCCACCGACGTCCACGAGACGATCTCGGCTTTCTCCTTCAGCTGGTTGAGGAGATCTTCCCCGTCCATGGAGAGAGTGGTTTCGGGCTTGATAGTCGCCCGGGAAGATGCACCTGCAAGGAAAGCAAACGGTTAGTATTTTGCAAAAGCCTAGCATAAAGTATCACCGCTCAAGGGCTCCCTACGCACCGGGACCCCGCCCAAGCTGGCAGTATTCCAGCACTTCTCGTCGGATGAAGTTGTAAGAACTCCGTTCCAGATCGTCCCAACACCCGGTTATGGTCGAGATCCTCTCACGCTCCAGGTCGGATAGTTCATACGACTGGTCGCCAATGGGTTGGAAGGTGCCCGGAACACAGTACATTCTATTCCTCGCCTGCCACTTCCCGCCCACCATCACCACCTTCTTCCTCCAGCTGTTGTCTACCCATGAAGGCATATTGGTGACGATCAGTGGAGGCTTCCGGGTGTTGAAGGACAGGCAACCATGGGACCCCTGCTTCCGGGAGTACGACAGCCTGTACAAGGCCCGAAACTCGTTCACCGTGGGGATATTCATCCCGGAGAACTCGTACAAGCAGCCGAGGCTCAGTAGTCGTCTCCACTGGAGCCCAGGAAGTTGCGCGGGCGACACTTGCAGCGCGCTGAGCATGTACTGCACGTAGTGTGGTAGCGGGAACGAGAGTCCATGCCGGAACTGATCCTGATGCGCGGCAACCCAACCTTCTTCCAGGTTGCAGGCTGACTCTCCAGGATTCAAGGGCCGTAGCAGAACGTTCTCCGAGATATCCCACGCTTCCCGCAACGCTTCAATCTCTTCAGGGGTCATGCTCTCCTCCGGTTCATCACACACCACAGCGTGCTTCCCACTGCCAATGGTGTAGCTCGCAACCGGAGCATCTGCAAGGCGCACCCCGTGCGGTATTTCGGTCTCCGAGGATTCAGCCCCGGATGACGAAGCCGAGGACAGAGTCGAAACCCTGCTCCCGGAGCAGTCAGCAACTTCGGCCTCCGGAGATTCCGAACTCAGCCAGTCGTCCAGCCTCTGCGCATCATCCACGAGGGGACCTCTGGCAGCCGATTCGGAAGCCCAGGAAGAACCTGAAGACGACATCTTAACCTAGGGGAAGAACACAAAACCCTAGCGCTCGTCAGCAACAGGCTACAACAACGCCTTCTACGACCTCTCCGCCGCAAAGCAGTTCCGTCAGCGGCAGAGATCCCTCCCCCCCCGCTGCAAAACAACAAAGCCAAAAACAAGAATAACGCCGGGGCAAAGAAATCAAACAAACTTACTGATTAGTATGCTCAACCGAGGACAATCGGCCCTGGGAAAGCAGCGCGCAATGGTAGGGAGCGTTCAAAGAAAACAGATCTCGTGAGGCAAGAAGGGCTCAGAGTGGTCGCCGGATTCCTCTCTTTCTCTTAGTTTCTCTAAAGCAAGAAGCAACAACAGAAAGAAGAGCAGAAGAGGTCCTTTTATAGAGGGGACCAGTGCCCTAGGCAATCGAAATCCCTCCAAAACAAGTAATCAGAGCAACTTAAAAGCCTGCGAATCCAGGCCCTTCATCTCAAGACCGCCCCGCGCTGGCACGTGTCCTAGCATTGGTAACCTCCCCACGCCATCATAACTGACGGGACTGATAGACTTCCTCCTTAAATGCATGTCAGCCACTTGTCCCACACGCTGGCGGCAGGAAGGTAGGAACGGGAATCAAGGAGTCAGGCCCTCCCACCTCCCCAGATTCCACGCTTGCACGACAATCTTCGCTGCATTTCTCGAAGACCTCTCTCGCGGTTATGATCATCCAACCGCTTGGAGAGCACCCATCCGGGTATGAAGCCTCGTCTCGATATGGCTGGACGCCCGGTCGAGGTCCGCCCGGCACCATGGCAGTTCGCGGTTATGATCATTCAACCGGCTGCATGGCTTCTTCATCGCATATTACTGGAGACCTCGTCCGGATATGGCATGGCGACCGGACACCGGTCGAGGTCCGTCCAGTCGCATCTCTCTTGGGGGACTCGTCTCGATTTGGCAGGACGCCTGGTCGAGTTCCGCCCACCATTTCGACGCATCCAACGGCTCCAGAGCGTATTCCGGGAATAGGATCCACCTGGCCCCATGGCATTCCACCGGGGGAACTCGTCTCGAGATGGCATTATGTCCGGGCACCGGTCGAGTTCCGCCCAGTACCCTGGCTGACCCCGGTCATGAGAACATCCGATCGGCTTGGGCTTTATACACCCGGGTGAGTTTACATCTAACCCATGTACGCTTGTCCAGCAGGATAAAAACCCTGCATCGCACTAGCTGCGGCAAAAGGGGGCTGCACGGCGAGCTTTGTCACCTCAACGCCACCCCCCTACCAGGAACGTAATGCACCTGGCCCCATGGCATTCCACCGGGGGAACTCGTCTCGAGATGGCATTATGCCCGGGCACCGGTCGAGTTCCGCCCAGTACCATGGCTGACACCGGTCGATAATATTCGACCGGCGGGCATTATACACCCGGGCGAGTTTGCATCTAACCCATGCACGCTTGTCCAGCAGGATAAAAACCATGCATCGCATTGAAAGACGATCAAACATGGGGCTGCATGGCGAGCTTTGTCACCTCAATGCCACCCCCTTACCTCAACGCTTACTCAACACAAGCTGAGAAGAACTAGCAAGTGTTCGCCGGTGCTTCAAAAAGCCCGCAACACCAGGGTAATCTCCCTGCAGCCTAGCAATGGGAAACTCGTCCCATTTCGGCAGATCGCCCGGTAGAGGCTCAGTGAATCCCGTTTCGGCAGATCGCCCGGTAGAGGCTCAGTGAATCCCGTTTCGGCATATCGCCCGGTAGAGGCTCAGTGAACTCCGCTCCGCTTCGATTCGGCAGATCGCCCAGTTGAAGCCCAGTGAAGCTCCGCTTCGTACCGATAGGGCAGAGTGCCCGGCCGAAATTCCGTGCACATTTCTTGCATGGCGGATTTCAACGCCTCATTATCATCCCATGCGCAAAATCTCCTGCATGGCGGATTTCAACGCCTCATTATCATTCCATGCACACATCTATTGCATGGCACCATAACATCATGGCATCATCTCATACACTCACCGGGTTCCACCCGGCTCCATGATCATAACACCACAACACTTGAGCATGTTACTGCTTATATTACAAGTGTGCTTATAAACTATTATTTCCCATCGGTAACAGGTACTCACCTCGGTCACGCCCAATCTTTAACGCGGACTTGGGGGACTGGGCACTGGTAGGTTGATAGCCTTGCGGGTCTGCGGGGCAAGAGCAAGACAGATTTAAGTCCCCATTCAAGATTGCACTTGACCGGGAACTTGGGGGACTTGTTGACAGTAGCCGCAGAGAGGCTACAGCAGGCCCACAGACCCGCAGCAAGCGTACCAGGACCCGGCCCAAGGGTCAGGACCGGATCACCAGCACCCGGCCTCGGGGCCCGGCACTTTATCCGGCCTCCAGGGACCCAGGGGCCGGGGGCGCCAGCCTGCCTAAGAGGGCGCCAGAAAGTATAAACAGAAGGGAACCAGTCCCACATCGAAGAGTAAGGCCAGTCCTTACCCCCAACCACCTATATATGGGCCCCAACTACCTTCTTTATGAGGTAACTTGTCTCTCTCCCCGCTTACATACGTGCCTTGGTTATATACATTCCAACTATACTAACTTAGGCATCGGAGAGGTGAAGGCCGGCCCGCCCGGTATTCCCCTTAGTAAGCAGGATTGTAGGAGATCGAGTTGGATTCATCAAGTATCTACTAGACCCCCGGGTTTAGGCAGAAACAGGTACATTACTAGTTACAATATTATTCTTTTTTGCTTGTAGTTACATTTTTCAGTTACATTACTAGTTACACCAGTAGTTACAAAAGCAGTTACATGTAGTTAGGTGTTTCCAGGGCCTTACCCATGACAAGCTTGGCATACACCTTGGTGTAGGGTGACCTGAAGAATCATGTACATAATATTCGTCATTTAAAACAGCTCCATAGCCGTCTATCACGTTCATTCCAATTGCTCCATTCTCTATCAACAACTCTTTCAGATCATGTTTTGAAATTTCCAACCCAGGCATCTTCCCTTTCCAAACGAATTCCCTACAGAGAGTCAGAGACGAATTATAGTAAATATTAGAAAGGAAAGTTTCATTGCGAGTAAAAAAAAAAGTTTAAACCGAGACTTCAATTTTTTACCCATCTGGAATAGTGTTCCATAATCTTGTCCATTTCCTCTTTGTGCTATCATCCATGAGATTAAAAACTGTATAGCTCGTCCAGTCCTCAATTTCTATGTGTCTAGGCTTAGGGATTTCAACCTCACTGTCGCTGATAACTTCTATTATATCTCCTTTTTCATTGATTTCATACTTCTTTTCATTAATATCCTTGCCTCCTTTTCCCTTCACTTCTCCCTCTTGTTTCTCTATTTGCTGTTTCATCTTCTTTTGGAGTTATTCTCTGTTCTTTGCTTTCTTCTCTCTGTCTTTCTTCACCTCTCCCCACCAATAAATTTTTTTTGTATCCCTTGTCTTCACCCTTTTTCTGCTCTTAATCCGTGCTATATATGAGTATGAGTACAACCTCATCGACTCTGCAGTCTTGCCAGATACTTCATCTCTTATCTTCAAACGGATCTCTTCTTTCTTCTTCGGTACCACTTCCTCAGGATACATATAGCTGATAGGAGATGGTGTTGCAACTATTTGGTAATTTTGCGGCTGAGCTTCGATTTTGCTGATTTCAGGTGCTGGTGGGGTTTTCCATTGCGGCTGAGCATCCATGTTGCTGATTTCAGGTGCTGGTGGGGTTTTCCAAGATGTCCAAGGAGAGATGATGCCTGGCATGAGATCAAATGTCGGCATTTCGGTCACTGGTGTTTTCGGTGACCATCTAGCTTCTTTGGGAATTGATTCAGTTGGAGATCGTACTTGTGATTTCATATTTTCCCCTGTGCAAAGTAGGGAACACTGTCAGTTACAACAACAGTTACATGAAACTAGAGTTATTAAATTAACAGTCCAGTTACACCAACAATTACACTAACAGTACAAGTCAGTTACAACAAAGTCACAGAGATAAAACAAGTTAATTAACTCATAATAGAGTACTATATTAAAAATATTAAGAACAAGCAATCACCTTTTTCCTGTGCCTCTTGTTCAATACTTTTGACAACCTCAGAAATCAGCGTATCTATTTTTTCTGTTGTCGTGTAATCTGCAGAGTAAGGAACACCGACAGTTACTAATATAGTTACATATTAAACAGACATAATATGACCAATTACACTGTGAGTTACATAAATAGTGATAGACCAACACCTACAGTTCCATGCCTTCTTCACACAGATGCAAATCACAATTTTTTTTTTTCATAGATAATTACATAATTTAGCATGGTAGATTTGATGAATTACATACCATTCTCAGTTTCTCGCTGTGTTGCCTTTTCCATATGATCCCGCTCGATTTCTTCCATAAACTCCAACACCTCTCTTTCTAGATCTTCATCCATCGAGTAACCTGCAAATTAAGGAATATTGACAGTTACTGATAGAGTTACAACTCTAGTTACACTGACAGTTACAACTCTAGTTACACTTGACAGTTACAACTCTAGTTACAACTCTAGTTACAAAATTAGAAAGATAATCCCAACAATAACAAAAAAGTTTTGAGATTACCCTCCTCCTCTGCCTTTTTCTCTCCATCTTGTTCAACATTTTCCTCTAGACCTTCATCCTTCGAGTAACCTGCAAATCAAGGAATATTGACAGTTACTTATAGAGTTACAACTCTAGTTACACTGACAGTTACAAATCTAGTTACAACTCTAGTTACAAAATTAGAAAGATAATCTCAACAATAACAAAAAAGTTTTGAGATTACCCTCTTCCTCTGCCTTTTTCTGTCCATCTTGTTCAACATTTTCCTCTAGATCTTCATCCATCGAGTAACCTGCAAATTAAGTAATATTTACAGTTATTGATAGAGTTACAGCTCTAGTTACACTGACAGTTACAAATATAGTTACAACTCTAGTTACAGAATTAGAAAGATAATCCCAACAATAACAAAAAAGTTTTGAGATTACCCTCCTCCTCTGCCTTTTTCTGCCCATCTTGTTCAACCTTTTCCTCAGTTTCTTTTCGAATACAATCACCTGGACAATTGCCAATTACATATCAAATATACACTCACTTAACATAAATAGTTACATATGCGTCAAAGTACAGTTACATATAATACTTGATTTAAAGTAGATTTCAATACTTTATACTTGATTAAAAAGTTAATTAAAATACCAATCCAGAAATTTGTCTAAATACAACTCTAAATAAAAATAGAAAAAGAACACATAATCTAAACAATCTATTCAATTTGTTTCCGTTTTCTCCTTTGGTACGTCTTAGATGAGAAATTACCTTTTTTCTTAGCTTCCTCATCATTTTGCTCTTCAATTTCTTCACCTTGTTGTGAGTTTTGAGAGTTTGACAGTGCATCAATAATTTTGTGTAACTTTTTTATTTCTTCATTCTTCTTTTCAATTTCTCTCAACATATCTTCCTTTGTTCTGCTCATCTCTTCTTTGTCCTCTTCCAGCTTCTTGATCTCTTCCTTCTGCTTCATCATTTGTTCTTGAACTTCTTTGTTGTACATCCCCAATTTAATCTCATTCAAACTCCTATTTTTCAACCGCAACTTCTCATTTTGCGCAACCAACTCTTCAATCTTTCTCTTATTTTCTATCCAATCTTTCTCCAAGTGTTGGTTGGCGAGAAGTATTTCTTGAATAATCTTATCCTTTTTTTGCAGCTCTCCATCCTTAACGGTCAAATCCTCAATCACCTTTGATCCGGGATTTTCCTCTTCATTTTCATCATCGCTGTCTTTAGGATCTGATATCGCATTGGTAAACAATCTCTGAAATAAATTGCAGCAAGCAGTTAGTATGCAGGAATTGTAGTTATCAGGGTAGTTACAATGCTAGTTACATTTATAGTTACTTAATACCCAATATAGTTACATGCACGGTTACCACACTAGTTACAATGCTAGTTACATTTATAGGTATTTCATACATAGGATAGTTACATACACAGTTACATACATAGTTACAATGCTAGTTACATTTATAGGTATTTGATACATAGGATAGTTACATACACAGTTACATTGCTAGTTACAATGCATTAGTTACCACATTAGTTACAATCGTAGGTACATTTATATTTACTTGATAGAGAGTAAAAGAACACATACTGTGTATGCTTTGAGATCATAGTTCATTAACTTTTTTGCCAATGCTTTGAGGTCCCATTTCCTCATCAAGTGTGTTTCCTGTTCTCTTCCCTCAATTGGCGCCACAACTTTTGTCTTCTCGCATAGCCAATACTAGAAAGTAAATTTAAAACATTTGTTAGTAGTCAATATGTGGCAGTTACATTTATAGTTACAAACATAAAGAAGTTTATAGAATTGAAAAAAATTACCAGAATCAAGAAGACACATCCTCCAGAGTTGATGCTTTTGGTTATCACCCGCTTGTTTTTCTGTCGTAAGATGGTCTTTCTTAAAAAAGCTCCAACTTCAACAGCCCATGCAAAGTTTTCATAGTCACCCCAAATAGCTCTCACGAATTTCCATGAAAGAAATCCAGAAACATTAGGGAAAAGAAATTCAATGCATATCTCCAAAACAACAAGTCTGGCCAGATTCTTAATCTTTCTCTTTCACTACCAGAAAAGGGGTTATAGCCGACGATATGGGAAAAAACGGCCGACGAAATAGTACCTCGTCGGCTATAACCCCTTATAGCCGACGAACTACTATTTCGTCGGCCACATCGTCGGCTATAATATTATAGCCGACGACTGCCGACAACTCGTCGGCTATAACTATAGCCGACGAAACGTTTTTAGTTATAGCCGACGAGGATGGTATTCGTCGGCTATAAGAGTTATAGCCGACGAAAAGTTTTTGTTATAGCCGACGAGGGGGGTATTCGTCGGCTATAACTCTTATATCAGATCGACCTTCTGCATCAGGGAGCTCATTCGTCGATGAAATCGTCCAAAACGCTCTGAAATCGTCCAAAACCTCGGCCATAAGCTTGAAAGGTACGTATATTGCTGTGTGTGTTGATTTAGTTGGTTATATGCAGAGGTGTATTAATTTAGAGTTTAATTAGAATAAATGTGTGATTAATTTGATATATATATATATATGTGTTGAGATGAGATTATTAATGGGTTGATATATATGTTGTATTGGTTAGATAGAATTGAAGTTTTGTTGAAGATTAGTGATTGATTAATGTTGATTTATAGGTGATTTTAGATGAATTTGATGAAAAAATGTATATATATTAATTAATTTAATTGTAATTAAAAATATATTGTTGGTATATATAAAAAATACATTGTGTTTAATTAATTAGGGAGATTGACGATGTTTTAATTAATTTAGGGATGCATGTGTATATATATATATATATATATATATATGTGTGTGTGTAATGATGAATTTTTTAATTAATTAGTACGTACGTAGTACGTGCATATATACATATCTATATATAGCTATATTTATTTCTTGAATTTACAGGATGGACAAGAGTTGGATTACCCTTGGAAGATGGGATCAGGCGTATCATGATGGAGTTAGGAGTTTCCTGGATTTTGTGATGGCTAACTGTGGAGACACTACACTTCATTATTGTCCGTGTAAAAAGTGCAAGTGTGCCACCCCACGACACCGGTTTTCCATAGAGACAGTGGAGCAACACCTGGCTAGATATGGATTTTGGGTCCTATACACTAATTGGATTTATCACGGTGAACCAGAGTTTGCGGGTCGTCATGATCATGGACAATTTGCCGAGAGAGGGAGTTCCTCCAATGATCCGACAACGAACTGGATCAACGATATGTTTCCTCGTGAGAGCGGTGTCTTTGAGGAAGCACCAGATGTGCAACTCCCACCTCCGGAGATGGAGTGTTTCCCTGATATTGAGCCACTCGAGCCATTACCCCGATCTCCGGTCAACACAAGTGGTATGGAAAAGTACAACAACCTGATCGCATTGCAACAGACTCCGTTGTACCCCGGATGCAGTAAGACTGTCCTTGAATCTGTCATGGGAGTGATGAAGATCAAAACGGAGAACAAAGGCACTGTCAAATCGGTTGATGATTGGCTTCGGCTATGGGGTGGGGCGATGCGCCCCGGACATCGGCTTCCTACCAGTCATCATAAGGTGCGACATATCCTTAAAGATCTCGGCCTTTCCTACATCAAGATTCATGCATGCAGATACGATTGCGTTCTGTTTTACGGGGAAGGACTTGCAGATCTTGAATACTGCCCATTATGCAATACAGAGCGGTATAAGTTCACTCCTAAAGGGAACAAGAAAGCTGTGAAGATACTTCGGTACTTCCCGCTGATTGATAGGCTTGAGCGGTTGTTCATGTGTGTTTTCACGGCCGAAGCTATGAGATGGTGGGCTGAGAGGAATGTGCCTGACGATGACACCCTTAGACATCCCGCCGACGGAGAGGCTTGGAAGAAGAACGTGTTGGAGTTTCCCGAATTTGCATCAGAGGTTCGAAATGTTTGGCTAGGGCTATCATCCGACGGTTTCAACCCTTTTGGCAAGAAAGAGCTTCAGTACAGTGTGTGGCCAGTTATTTTGATTCCGTACAACTTTCCACCGTGGATGTGCATGAAGAAGGAATATAACATGCTCACATTGTTGATTCCAGGCCCAGGTTATCCGGGAAAGTGTCTCGATGTGTATTTGAGACCCGTAATTGAGGAGCTTCGGTACTTGAGTCTGAACGGCCACCTGGTCTACGACCGGTTCAAAAATGAGATGTTCCGGATGCATGCCATGCTTGTTGGCACGATCAGTGACTTTCCTGGGAGGGGTATGTTGTCGGGCAGCGTCACCAGGGGTTACAGGGCTTGTTCAGAGTGCATGACTGTTGATTGCTCCAGTCCTCATTGCAGCAAGATTGTCCAGATGCGTCACCGTCGTTGGCTTCCGCATGACCATCCATTTAGGGACGATGCACAGGCTTTTGATGGGACTGAAGAAAGGGGCTGGGCACCGGAGCAATGGACAGGGGAGGAAATATTGGCAGTGTTGAATGAGTATGACTTTGGTCCGCTTAGCAATCATCCCGATGTGTTGCGCACGATTCCAGAGAGGCCGGATCGGTATAGGTTCTGGTCACACAAGAGCATCTTATGGGAACTTCCTTATTGGGCCAGGTTGGCTACCAGATACTACCTGGATGTCATGCATATAGAGAAGAACGTGGGTGAAGCCGTGGTTGGCACAGTTTTGAATTGGGAGAAGAAAACAAAAGACACCCCCAAGGCACGCGTTGATTTGAGAAATATGGGACTGCGGGACCATTTGTGGTTGAGAGAGGGCAGGAGCAAAATGCCCCAAGCTCCTTACACCGTCACCAGGGACCAGAAACATGAAATCTTTGGATGGCTGAGTAATGTCAGGTAACTTTTTATTAATTAGGCATGTATTCCCTAAAGAATCCATCTGTTGTTGGACGACTATATATGCATGAAATCTAACTGTTGTTAATGGCTATGCAGGTATCCTTATGGCTATGCGGGTAACATAAGCAAGTGTGTTAACTACCGAGACAACAAGATGTACGGATTGAAGAGTCACGACTGCCATGTACTGCTTCAACGCCTCTTCCCTATTTTCATTCGAGCGTACTTGGAGGATGAAGTGGTTGAGCCGTTGGTGGCGTTGTCAAGATTCTTCCAGAAGTTATGCGCTAGAGAAGTTAGAAAATCAGACCTCATGAGAATGCATGAGGAAATCGTTTTTATCTTGTGCAAGTTCGAGAGGATATTTCCCCCAAACTTCTTTGACATCATGCCTCACCTGATGATCCATCTTCCCCAACAATTGTTGCTTACCGGTCCCGTACACTACACTTGGATGTATCCCATCGAAAGGTACATGTTATTCATAAATTTGATTTATACATGTTTTTAAATAAAAGTTGCATGCTCTTAACACGCACTTGTTAACCTTGCAGACAACTTGGAGACTACAAGAAATATGTGCACAATAAATCTGCGCCTGAGGGGTGTATTGCTGAAGCTTACATTGCGCATGAGTGTGTAACGTACGCCAAGTTGTACTTGGGAGCGATGGAGGACCCCCCACAACATCCAAGTCGAGATGACCCCGAGTTCAACCTATCTATCGTCGCCAACTCTGTTGTACCATACGGAAGCTTCAAGAAAAAGGGTGTGGACAAGTTGCCTGACCATGAGGTAGGGATTGCCCACTGGTGGGTTCTAATAAACTGTCCGGAGGTACAATATTGGAAACGTCACCATCTTCACAGCAAGGAAGTTCGCGGTGATGTCGAGTACCACAACACGACGTTTGCAGACTATTTTCCACAATGGGTAAGTGTATAAATATATATATTAGATGGCTTTCTTTTACAGTTCCCTATTCTTTAATCATAAACACACCGAGTGATTTGAGTTATATTTTTCAGCTGATGCAAGTGGCTGCGAGGGGTGGTCATACAAATTACTCAGAGGAATTGAGGCTGTTGTCGATGAAGCCGATATCTTCCACAGTCCGCCCAATGTGTGATGTCAACGGCGTTAAGTATATATGTGAAGCTAGAGACGGGGAACGCAAAACACAGAATTGTGGGGTGATGGTCGATGGTGCAGAGGGGGGCGTGGATTTTTACGGTGTCCTACAGTCAGTTGTTGAACTCATTTATGGGAACCGCATGAAAGTCCACTTGTTCAAGTGTCGATGGTTTGATACTAGGCCGCACCGCATACGGATCGATCAGTACGGCATACTTTCGGTGAATACCGCCACTAGTGTGTATGAAGACGACCCCTTTGTTTTCGCCACAGCGGCCAAAAAGGTCTTTTATCTTGACGATCCTTTGAACAAAGGCACGTGGAAGGTAGTTAACCATGTGTCTCAGCGAGACATATACAGTGCTACCACACTTGGTGTGAGCACAGAGTGTCAAGAAGCGACCGCATACCAAGAGCCGGACGCCGGCGACATTCCGGAATCCTCCACCATCCGCGATAATAATGTGACGCCGGGCAGAGTGGTCCGACTTCCTAGGGGTCAGGTGCCCATGTATGATGTTAATCCGAATCGTCTATATCAGCCCGACGATGACTCAGACGACGAGTACGAGCACCGGTTGCCAGATATTAACTACTATACTACGTCTGACTCAAGTGATGAGGATGATTCTGATTATCATCCTTAGTATACTATTTATGGATGTATTTGTGTACGATGGTGCATGCATGAATACATTTTTGTCCTTAATTACCGTTTTCCGAGTTTATGGGAAATTGTATTGAATTGTTTGTGTTATGTTTAGGAATTTATCAGGTGAAATAGGCAATTTTCAGGCCCTAAATGGCAAATTTTCAGAAAGATCAGAATTATAGCCGACGAAATGGACCATAATTCGTCGGCTATAATGCCCATACTTTAGCCGACGACTTGCAATTCGTCGGCTATAATGCCCATACTGTAGCCGACGACTTGCAAGTCGTCGGCTAAAGTATATTGACCGAAACCATACGTAGACCGTTCAAATGCAAAAGTGTCGTGAAATAAGATACGACCGAAATATGGAAATACGACTACGGTTGAAAAATGGGAAGATTCCGACAAAATCTGTGTGCCGAATGTTGCGATTAGGTGTTTTTTACTTCCGTTTTCCTATGGGTAGCCTGACGGTCGGTAAATTTTTGGAGGAAAATTTTTATACGGTTAGTTGCGTCGCATCGATTTGAAACTATTCTCTGTTGAAGGTCAGGCCAAAAAACGTCATTTAGAGGGGCCAATTGCCGTTTTAAAGCGTTTCGAGGTTTGACCATGCAGTTTGACCGTCCCGATCGAGCCTTTAACGTTGTCAGATGTAGTTGGATTTTTTTTCCTACATGTATTTAAGCTTAACGGTGATATCTGACGGTTGGAATAGATTTTCCAAACTTTTAGATTCGAAATCGGAACATATGCACTAATATTCCTTAACTTATTTACTAAGTGTTTAAGTGAATGTATAGTTTCAAATAGTTGCTATACGTAGACCGTTCAAATGCAAAAGTGTCGTGAAATAAGATACGACCGAAATATTGAAATACGACTACGGTTGAAAAATGGGAAGATTCCGACAAAATCTGTGTGCCGAATGTTGCGATTAGGTGTTTTTTACTTCCGTTTTCCTATGGGTAGCCTGACGGTCGGTAAATTTTTGGAGGAAAATTTTTATACGGTTAGTTGCGTCGCATCGATTTGAAACTATTCTCTGTTGAAGGTCAGGCCAAAAAACGTCATTTAGAGGGGCCAATTGCCGTTTTAAAGCGTTTCGAGGTTTGACCATGCAGTTTGACCGTCCCGATCGAGCCTTTAACGTTGTCAGATGTAGTTGGATTTTTTTTCCTACATGTATTTAAGCTTAACGGTGATATCTGACGGTTGGAATAGATTTTCCAAACTTTTAGATTCGAAATCGGAACATATGCACTAATATTCCTTAACTTATTTACTAAGTGTTTAAGTGAATGTATAGTTTCAAATAGTTGCTATACGTAGACCGTTCAAATGCAAAAGTGTCGTGAAATAAGATACGACCGAAATATTGAAATACGACTACGGTTGAAAAATGGGAAGATTCCGACAAAATTTGTGTGCCGAATGTTGCGATTAGGTGTTTTTTACTTCCGTTTTCCTATGGGTAGCCTGACGGTCGGTAAATTTTTGGAGGAAAATTTTTATACGGTTAGTTGCGTCGCATCGATTTGAAACTATTCTCTGTTGAAGGTCAGGCCAAAAAACGTCATTTAGACGGGCCAATTGCCGTTTTAAAGCGTTTCGAGGTTTGACCAAAAGTTGACCAGGGAATAGCCGACGAAATACTTAACTTCGTCGGCTAAACTCTTGCGATCCGCGCCGTTTCATTGTCCGCCGTTGGATGGGCGAGATCTGACGGCTGGTGAGAGCTTATAGTATAGCCGACGAGATTCATATTATAGCCGACGAGATTCATAGTATAGCCGACGACATTCATATTATAGCCGACGAGATACTTAACTTCGTCGGCTATAATCGGCCCGCAAAGCCCAACTCCGGCCCGGCCCGGATTTTGGCCCGGCCCGTAAGAGTATAGCCGACGAATTTCGTCGGCTATGACTATAGCCGACGAATTAAAATTAGATCGTCGGCTATAGTCCTTCGATTTAAACCGAAACAGAGCGCGCCTCCCTCATTTTCTGCTAACCCTAAATCCCTAAATCCCCACCTGCTGCAGCCGCCCGCCCCTCCCCGACGCCGACCGACCACGACGGAGCCTCCCCGACGCCGATCGACCCTCCCCGGCCCCACCCGATACCTCCCCGCCCCGGCCCCCTCCTTCCCGAGCCCTCCCCGACCCGAAAGCCGCTGCCGGAGCTGCCCCGAGCAGCCCTACCCGCCCCTGCCGCAGCCGCCCCTACCCGCCCCTGCCGCAGCCGCCCCTGCCCGCCCCTGCCGCCCCTGCTGCAGCCGCCCGTAGCCGCAGCTGCCCCTGCCGCAGCCGCCCCTGCCGCCGTCGCCGTCGCCGCCGCACCGCACCACCGGTCCTCGTCCAGACTGCACCACCATGTCAGGTAGTCCCGATCGAGCCTCATTTACGGTTTTTATTAATTTTGTCGAATTTTGTGAATTTTA
This sequence comes from Potentilla sterilis, assembly GCA_963682095.1. Taxonomy (NCBI): domain Eukaryota; kingdom Viridiplantae; phylum Streptophyta; class Magnoliopsida; order Rosales; family Rosaceae; genus Potentilla; species Potentilla sterilis. The sequence continues at coordinate 18,344,736 of OY821764.1, forward strand.
GGGTTTTTGTGAATTTTTTGTGGAATTTAGGGTTTTTGTGAAATTTATGGAATTGTGTGGATTTTTTGTTAAATTTGTTAATTTTGTGGAATTTATATACTAATTTTGTGGATTTTTTGTTAAATTTACGGTTTTTATATACTAATTGTGGAATTTTGTTGAATTTATATACTAGTATGCCCATTATATACTAATTTATATATAATTAGGTATAAATTTTTTTTTTCATTTTTATGACGATATATATATATATATATTTTTCGGAATATATATATATATATATATATAATTAGGTATAAATATAGTTATGTATATATATAATTAGGTGTATATATATTTAAAAAAGTTTTTTATTTTTTTGTGAAATTTAAGGAATTTTGTGTTATATTTCGGAATATATATATATATAATTAGGTATAAATATATTTAGGTACGTATATATATAATTAGGTATATATACATTGAATGATGTTTTTAATTTTGTTTTGTGGAATTTTTGTGCAATTTATGGAATTTATATACTAATTGTGCAGGAAACCGGCGCTTTGTAGACCGATGGCTTGGCAGACGGACCGAGAGCGACCCCGACGCTCAGGCAGGATCCAGCCGTGGGGGGAGCGGATCCAGCGGTCGTCGGGGCCTAGGCCGGCCTTTGAGTCGACGAGAGGAGACGTTGATGGGATTGACGCCGAGCGATCCACGTGGGGGCTCCTCGTATGAGTCGACGGGAGCGGGCCCTGACTCGAGTGTCGGAGGAGGACGCAGAGCCACCAGACCCCAGTGCACTTCAGCACTGTTCCAGGATCGGCAGCCGACCCCACCGCGCGCCGATCTGGACCCTCCAGAGATGCTCCCTGTCCCCCCACAGCGACAGCGTCCACAGCTACGGGGCCCACCGTCAGGGGGAGCAGGCCCCTCAGGGTCCACGCCCCGTATGTCTCCGCCATCGGGGATGTACATGGTCCAGTTCCTCCCTGCCATCCCTGAGTACGACGCCAGGGGGAGGCAGATTTGGAGGCACGACCGGCCTCACGAGATTCCCTGGGAGGAGGCCTACTTCTACAGTCCTTTCGACTCAGAGGACTGCCGCGGCCTGTGGGCCGTTCGTGAGAAGGACAAGCAGTACAACGACGCAGGTAATTGGTTAGTTTAATTAATTATTTAGATTGTTTAATTAATTATTTAATTAGTTAGTTTAAATAATTATTTAACTATGTGTTCATTTTAACAGGCGTCCTCGTCAATAAACCCGCGGGGACGAGACGGACCAGAGGGCCAGCGAACATGTCGACCCTGGAGAGGGAGCTGGCCGGTGGGATCAGAGAGATCCTGCCCGGTCCCGGTGAGGATGGACGCCCGATTGAGCGGAGAGACACCACCACCAAGTACATCAACGCGACGGGCATGCTCGTGCGGGACAGGGTCCCACTGTTGTGGCCCGACTGGGGCTCTGTGCCCGATGAGATCAAGGCGCGAGTGTACAATGCACTGTCGGTGAGTTAAATATGATTTTTATTATAGAAAATAAACAATTATGAATTCAGTCCTTATAACTATATAAAAATATTTTCTAATTAATTTATAATGTTGCAGCAATGGTTTAGAGTCCATCCTACCTTGGACTGGTGGAGAGACGAGCAGCTGAAGAACAGGTTATGTGTTTTGCTTTTTTTTGTATAAATATATTTATTGGCAGTGTACGAATATATCTAACAGTTGTGTTCTGTTAATATAGGTACTCCGAGTGGAAGAACGAGCTGTCCACGCACTACAGGACGTACCATGTGGAGCAGCGCTTGGGGCGAGCTGCAACCCCCCACGAGTTCCGGTACAGGGAGTACGAGTGGCTATGGCTGGTAGCCTACTTCGGGAGCGACAGGGTCTCGGTAAGAAAGTTTAGCCTGGTAGTATATAACTTTTTAATGTTATTTAATAATTAAATTATGTAGTTACTTAATTCAATTAATTAGTTAGTTAGTTAGTTATTAGTTATTAAATTAAGTCAGTTGGTTAGTTACATAGTTAGTTAGTTCGTTACTAAATTAAATCAAATTAAATTAAATAAAATTAGGTAGTTAGTAAGTTAGTTAGTTACTAAATTAAATTAGTTAGTTAAGTAGTTACTAATTAAATTAGTTAGTTAAGTAGTTACTAATTAAATTAAATTAGTTAGTAACTAAATTAGTTATTAATTTTATTTTGGTTAGTTCCTAATATTTTAATTTAGTTACTAATTTATATTTGCGTTTATATGTTTGTTGTTATAATACAGAAAATCTCGCGGACGAACAGCGACAACCGCAGGAGGAACGAGCACCCCCACCACGGCGGCGCCCGCTCCTGGAGGCAGTGGGCAGAGATGGCGAGGAGGGACCGACCGCTGAGGCCGTTGTCGTGGATTCATGCGCAGATGTATCCGGGGCGTCCCGACCAAGTGGTAAGTATTCGTCCATCTTCAATAAAAGTGTTTCATGAAATTAATTTATATATATATTTTTTAATTCGTTTATTATATTTTCTTGTCAATTAGGCGGAAATAGATGCGGAGACCGACGCGATCACCTTCGGGATCGCGCGAGACACTCTGGGAGACGGGGCGTCCGACGAGGCGATCGCGGAGTTTGCCTCCACGATCGACACCCTTGAGCCGCGCTTGGCCTCTCAGATCATGCACGCGGCGGTAGGGACGGGGAACAACTACTTCTACTAGAGAGGCCTAGGCGCGGCGGGAGATGGGGTTCTCAAGTTCACGCCGGCCAATCCCAGCACGCAGCGTGCGGCTTCGACGAGAGGAGACTTGCAGACGCAGCTGCAGAGGACTCAGGCGGAGTTGGCGAGGGCGGTGGAGGCGCTCCAGCAGGCGGAGTTGGCGAGGGCTGCGGAGGCTTCGGCGCAGCAGGCCAGAGACGCATCTGTGGCGGAGATGTACCGATGGATGCAGCAGTCTTGGGAGGCCCAGCAGGCTGGACTCCAGCCCCCGCCTCCGCCACAGATGCCCCAGTTCGTCGTCCCCACTCCCCCCCCGCATCGGAGTACGCCAGCCGATCAGGACAGCCATAGCCACCGGAACTCGAACGATCCGGTCGACGACGCTACGCGTTTAGGGGGTGATGATGAGTAGATATAGTGGGTTAATTTGTACAGTATGTAGGATATTAGGGATGGATTGATGTGGATATTTGTTGGATATTTGGATGTTTGTTTGTGCATTTTCTGCAGCCCCCGAAGACGAAGAGAAATTGGGCCCGAGTAAAATTTTTTAATTTTTTTAAATATTTAGGGGTTATAGCCGACGATATTGGCATTATTTCGTCGGCTATAACAGTTATAGCCGACGATTTTTACCAAATTTCGTCGGCTATAAGGGCTATAGCCGACGATGTTTACCATATGTCGTCGGCTATACCCTCCCGGCTTCAGGCAAAAAAAGCCGTTCCTGGTACCGGCGATTGTTATGGCCGACGATAGTGTCGTCGGCTAAAACGGACGTATAGCCGACGATAGTGTCGTCGGCTATACTTCGGGTTAGGGGCAGTTACGTAATTTTTAGAGCCGACGATCTTCTCGTCGGCAATGTTCGAAGTATAGCCGACGACGCTTTTTTCGTCGGCTATACCTGGTGTTTCATAAGCCGACGACTTACCCCGTGTGTCGTCGGCTATACTATAGCCGACGGAGCAATCCCGACGAGATAATAGCCGACGATACTTCGTCGGCTATGACTATAGCCGACGAATTAATGGAAACGGCCGACGAGATGGCGTCGTCGGCTATGACGCCTTTTCTGGTAGTGTTTCTACCTTCTTCACTTTCCGGCTTATGATCATGTAGTTTCTGAATAGCAGATTGAACCATGTCTCTTTGAACCCTGTCTTCTTTTTTCTTCCTCTCACCGAATAACTGAACCAACATATCTTCAGCCTCTTGGTCCAATTCAGCAGTTTCTACCCGATCTCCATTCTTTGGCAATCCAAGAATTTCAGATGTAATGGTATCGGTAATTATGTACTTCTTTCCACCAAACACAAACACCTCTTCTTTGGGGTCAAATGCTTCCAAAATCAGCCACACTTGCCTGTCGACTTTACCAATCACCTTGCTGCTTACCTTTTGTTCATAAAAGGCTTCAAACAACTTATAAAAATGCCCTTTCCTTAATTCTTCAACCACCTCTTCATTGATTCCTTTTTTGAATGCTGCAAAGTTTGGTAGACGACATCGGTATTGTATGCTTTCTATTTTCCCCACTCTTTTGTCTTCCATTTCAACTTCTTCCTCATCCTCACTCTTTTCATTTCTTTCTTCCTCAGATCCTTTATTCTTCTTCTTCTTCTTCTTCTTCTTCTTCTTCTTCTTCTTCTTCTTCTTCTTCTTCTTCTTCTTCTTCTTCTTCTTCTTCTTCTTCTATTGATTCTGAACATCTTCTCCATCACTACTAGATTCCGTAACTTTTCTTTTAGCTCTTGTTTGTTTTTTCTGCACATTGTTGTTAAAGAAGGAAAAATATTAGCATTTGCAAATGCATATACTTGTAAGAACAGTAGCCCAAGTAACTGCCTATGTAACTGTACTATCATAGTTACATGGACAGTTACATGTCATCTACATTTCTAGTTACAATAACAGTTACATTACCTGCTGCTCGGTATCAGCAACTGATTTTTTCTTTAATTGCGTAATTCTCGGTGATTTTCTTGTTCTGGAATCATTCTTCTTTTTTGTTCTGTTTTCATAGTCCGTGTCATCATCGGATTCAATGTTTTTACCTTTTGGTTCTGTCATTGCGTTCCTGAATAGTACAAAAAGCAAATAATAGTTACAACTATAGGTACACTAAGAATTATATGTCCAGCAAAAGAGAATAATCAAAAAGCACAACAGTTGTTAATCACAAACAAACTTAACAACAAGATCAAATAGAGATTACATCTAGTTATACCAGTAGTTACATCAGTAGTTACAAAAACAGTTATTTGACATGTAGTTACACCAGTAGTTACACCAGTAGTTACAAAAACAGTTTTTTGACATGTAGTTACACTAGTAGTTACACCAGTAGTTACACCAGTAGTTACAAAAACAGTTACTTGACATGTAGTTACACTAGTAGTTACACTAGTAGTTACAAAAACAGTTTCTTGACATGTAGTTACACTAGTAGTTACATCAGTAGTTACACTGGTAGTTACAAAAACAGTTACTTGACATGTAGTTACACTAGTAGTTACACCAGTAGTTACACTAGTAGTTACAAAAACAGTTTCTTGACATGTAGTTACACTAGTAGTTACACCAGTAGTTACACTGGTAGTTACAAAAACAGTTACTTGACATGTAGTTACACTAGTAGTTACACTGGTAGTTACAAAAACAGTTTCTTGACATGTAGTTACACTAGTAGTTACATCAGTAGTTACACTGGTAGTTACAAAAACAGTTACTTGACATGTAGTTACACTAGTAGTTACACCAGTAGTTACACTAGTAGTTACAAAAACAGTTTCTTGACATGTAGTTACACTAGTAGTTACACCAGTAGTTACACTGGTAGTTACAAAAACAGTTACTTGACATGTAGTTACACTAGTAGTTACACCAGTAGTTACACTGGTAGTTACAAAAACAGTTCCTCAACAAAAATGGCACAACTTCACACTGAATAAAAAACTATCATGCATAAAATGACATTTGAGTTCCACAACTGCATAAATTCGTAAACAAACCTTCCACATTGTATGAGCCATGCCAAAATCTGAATGTTTCATAAACAAATTGAAGCGGAAATTCAATTTGAAAACAAACGAAATTCACATGTACCAAATCTCACCAAATCAGATAGAAAACAAACCGAAATTCACATTCAAAATTAAATTCGAACCTAATGTAACCGAAATTCACCAAATCAAAACCTAAAGTGAATCCCTAAATTGAATTCAAACCTTAGAAATCCCTAAAGAATGCAATCAAACTCACTTACTAGAGTTGAGGACGTCGGTGTTGGAGTCGGGCTTGGTTTTGACGCGGCCGAGAAGGATGATGAGTTTGGCGGCGTTGGATTCCGGCTTGGCTTGGACACGGTCTGCGAAGGACAGTGAGTTTGTCCCGTCGCAGGAGTAGAGATCGGAGATTGGAGACCTTGACGTCGGGTTTGGCGACGATGATGCTACACCTCGAAGACGACGCCGACGCTGGAACGATAATTATGGAATGGCAGTTACTGAAATCAAAACTGAGTTCATTAATTAAAAGGGAGGTTGTATGAAATTGGGATTCGGAACAACAAAACCGAGCAGTTATACACAGTGGCACGAGTTGTAAATAATTACAACTTTGAGGGCAACGTTTTAAGAGTTTTAATTAAGTGACCTAATTATCATTATGAAACAGTTACCAACATTTTTATCACTAGGTATAGTAAATATGACTTTTTTATCATCAGTCCAAATAAATTAGAATATTTCTGAATATTTTTTTTTTTTTTTACTATTTTGTCATTTATATATTAAAATGTATATTAACATAACCTATAGTTGAAGAGTTTAGTCGTATTTTCACATGTCTTTTGACTAACAAAGCATATTTGCTTAATAATAGTATAGATAACACTTTGGTTGTCCGAATTATTGTCATTGGTCCGTATGACATGCTTATTTATGATTGGTTCTCTTGAATTTAATTAATCCACATATAATAATGTTATGCCACCGCTTGCTCCTTCGCCGCCTACTTTTGATTAGAAAAAACGGTTTCATGAACTCCCTATTTCTCTAATCGTCTTATGTGGCTCCATTGGTTTTCAAAGTAAAATTCTTATGACCAAAGTGGTAACCGTTATGCAATCTCAACAAGTGAGAGAATAGCGACACACTCTTAGAGGCCGACAATAAGAACCGTTACATATAACACATTATAAAATTTTGAATTACCCCATGGAATTTGAGCTCAGTCTCCTACACTTGGAGGAAATGTAAACTGCATTCAAACCCTAATCCTGCTCCTAGTATCCATCAACCGTAGTCCTAGGGCAGTCGTTGAGTCATGTGAGTGTAAAGCATAAAAATCCAGACAACAGAAAAACACCATCATTGTGTGAAGAATAATGCACAATGTACACAAAAAAGCTATCATCTAAACAAGTCAACGAGAAAACAACGGAGTATAGCACTAAATTTTTGTTGTCTAACTTGATCTAGAGACAGCACCACAAAAACTGCCTTTGAAAAACGGGGAGAATCAAATTCACACTACAATGTATAGCTTAGAGCCTTTTCAAAAAAAAAAAAAAATGTATAGCTTAGAGCTATCTTACACGGTTGTTAGTTTTGTTGAATTGGAATCGTGTTCTTTGATTTTGTTATTGATATGTTAGTTTTAGGTTTGCTTTGAGACCGTGAACGATCTCCAAGTCCAGCGTATGGGGACAACTGAAGTAGACTAAATTGCTTGCAAGGCAAAGTGCCTTTTCTTTTAGAATAGATTTCTCGTTGCTCATCTCATTTACATGGTGTGCCTGGAGTTGATGTTATGCAATGTTCCAAAACATGAACAATCAACCAGAGGTACACAAATGGGAAAAATTCACCCATGGTACCCAAACTTACATCGCTATACAAGAAAGGTACCCGAACTTGAAAAACGATCGCCATGGTACCCAAAGTTTTAAATCCTATTATAGAGGTACCTAGCGTAAAATGATCGGCTGGCTTCCCGGTTTTTGATGACGTGGCAGTTCGTATTTTAATTCCGAGGGGCAAATCTGTAATCTCCGCCTAAACTCTCACAACGGATATCAACGAGGTACCTAAACTCTCACAACCATATTATAGAGGTACCTGCACTATGGTGTACACAACTGAGGCTGGATTTGCCTTTAACTGAGTCTGGATGTTCAGTACTTTCCAGACTCAATCTCCAACTCGTAAAAACCTGTACCAGAATCATACCATTCCACAAAATGGACACAATGAACGTTCATACAAAGATCCACATTTACGTACATAGATATCCTTCACAATCCACAACATAGAACTCCAATCACAAAAAAGGAATATTCTTAAGCAGGGGGAATATTCCTTTCTTTTTATTTTTCTTTTTCTTTCTTTCTTTTTGGGGGGGATTATTTTCTCTCTCCTCCCTCTCTCTCTCCCCGATGGCCGGACCCGAGCTCTCCCCTCCTACCCCTACCTCAGCCGTCCGGCCGAACTGGACAGCTGCACCGGTCACGTTCGGACCGGCTCGGCCTCCTCGTCACGCCGTGGCCGTGGAATGGCGGGGCTCGCCCCCGTTTGGCCGTGCGGCGTCTTTGTAGATCGGCCACCGATTGCACCAATTTCCCTCCTCCGGCCACCAATCGGCCCGATTTCAAGAGGGGAAAGTGAGACCTCGGCCTGCACGTCATTCCCATGGAAGGAATTGGCTTGAATCAGAACCGGTGAGTAGAAATTCAAAGTTGAATTTCTAGGGTTTTTGAATTTGAATTTTGGGGGTTGTGTAGTTGATGTTTTTGGTGGATTTGGAAGTTGTACTCATGTTTAGGATGTTGTAAGGAGTGGTTTGGGTGTTGTTTGATGTTCGATTGGGTGAATTTTGGTGAGTTTTGAATTTGGGGGTTTCCGGCCGCCGTGTCGGCCGTCGTACGCGGCGGTTGCGGGTGTTTATGGCGGCGGAGAGGTCGGGGATGAGTTCCCGAGGTTGTGACGATGCTATGGTGAAAATTTGGCTTTGATTGGAGATGTTTTGGACCTCCGGTGGCGGAGCTATTGGCGGTGGCGCGGCGGCGCCACTGTTGCCGGCGGCTGAGGAAGAAGATGAACAGTAACAGAAAAAAATTAAAAAGTAAAAAGTAAAAGGTAAATGGTAAACAGTGAATTAATAATTTGTAAACAGTAAAAAGGTAAATAGTAACAGTAAAAGGTTAAACAGTAAAGTGAATAGGCGGAGATTACAGATTTGCCCCTCGAAATCAAAATGCGAACTGCCACGTCATCAAAAACCAGGAAGCCAGCCGGTCATTTTACGCTAGGTACCTCTATAATAGGATTTAAAACTTTGGGTACCATGGCGATCGTTTTTCAAGTTCGGGTACATTTCTTGTATAGCGATGTAAGTTTGGGTACCATGGGTGAATTTTTTCCTACACAAATTCTCCCGAAAAAACAAAAAGAAACCCAGAAGTACACAAACTGAGCGGGATTTAAGATACCGAGGGAGCATTTGGAATTTCTTTACTTCAAATTGGTTGTCTTTGCATTTTCCCTGTTTCAGGGTCACTACTGAAGCGGTATGTTGAAAAATAATTTAGTGATCATCTCATATACCCATTAATTAATAGAACAAGACAAATCATATCATACAATAAATTACAACACACAAGGCATTCCTACTGAACATAGCTCACAAGGCACGCGCCTAAACGCCCAAATATGTAATGCACTCCCCTTAACAATGACAGCAAAATGCAAGGGCAGGAGATCGTTGTCCTATTCATTAAAAAATAAGTCCTCTCTTTTTCCTTTTCTTTCTCTCACCAGCCTGCATGAACCAAATAAGGGTGAAATCTGATAACAAGGAAGACGATGAAACCAAATATTATCGACTTAATGGAATTACAAACTTTGGTGAGGATATGATTAAATTATGGAATAAAACAGCATACCCACTTCCCTTCATTTTCCCAACTGAATATAAGGTCAAGTTATAAACTTCAATTATATTCTCTTACCAAAGTGAAAACCGAAACACAGTTACAATCAAAACCAAAACCACAAGATCACAAACCCCTGTAGGGTGTTAATTAGAGAAAAACCAACATATTTACAAAGCATCTAACATAAAATCTTCCCACGTTCTTTTACTTCATATTCTTGTTCTGTTTCTAAGAACAAATTGCTTAGCATTGGATCTTTGTATGCCTCAAATTCAAACTTGCTTTCAATACACCCAATTTTTTTCATTCTTCCAATCATCTTTTCTTCCAAATCAATATATTTTCATAAAGTTTTTCCCCCGTTACCTTTTACCCACTTTTTCACAACTATGACAATGTTTCTTCATCCCACAAGGAAAATGTTGGGGAAAAGCTATGTTTACTTTATATCCTCTCTGTATTACACTTTTGTAGCCTCACACTGGATTCCTCAACTACACATATATCAATACATGGCCATGCTTCATTCTAAAACTTCTAAATTAAAGGCCAAAAAATTCTACAAAAACAGAGAGTTCCATGTCATTTAAACAAAGAGAGAAGGTTGAGGATTGAAATTACGTACCCTTAGGATAAAAATTCTCAATGTGAGCACAACTGTATCTCTAGAACTGCAAAAAGGAAAGGAGCAAATACAGCATTTTATATCAGGAGGGATAAAAGAACAATAACGCAGCAAACATTTGATCAATAGAATTACAAAAAACATACAAATTACTACGACCAACTCACTTAAAATCCCAAGAAATCAATATTTTGTTAACAGGCAACATTCATTCAAAGAAAAATAATATATTAAAACCATGCATTTACAACTGTGAATTCAGATGCATAGCAAATGTAACAATTGTAAAACTCTATTCAAGTACCAGATAAACAACAATGCATTAAAAGAAATCAGGATGGCAATTTCTAGTGTATCCAGGTTTACCACCAAAAGCGGGTGGAAAAGTTTAGAAGTTTCATTTCAGGGATATAAGCTAAGATAGATTTCTTTTTTATTTTAATTAACTTTCCATCGACAAATATAAATAAAATTCCATCGGCAGTAACTTTCTTCCAATTGAGTAAATTAAATCTTTTTTTAACTAAAGGTAGGTTGTAGAATACAGGAAAATGTAAACACACAGGACTAAGGAGCTAGTGAAACACTGGAATAACCCAAGACGTAAGTTGGTTTCATGACTCGAGACTAATCAAAGTCCATGATTGGTCTACCTAGTTCTGGGTGGATCCAAGGGAATACAATTTTATTTTTACAGAAAAACAAACAGTGGCTGCTTCGTTTTCCCTTCCCTTCCGCATGGAAACCTTAGTTGCTTACCAGCTATAATCTGGCGGGTCATTGTCGGTTTTTAAGAGATGATGGCCACCAGCAGAATCAGTTAGCACGAACTCTGTAGGGCTTCCATAAGGAATTCCAACCTAAGAGACAAGATATATATAAACTAATAACCACATGCAACAAAATCATGAAAATACTAATCCTCAATAGATCAGAAACATATTATAGTCCTAAAATCAGTAAATGGTCAACTGTAATGAGTGTGCCCAGCCCCCACAATTACTGCATCTTAGACCTAAAGTTCTAAAATCAGTAAATGGTTCACTGTAGTAAGTATGCCCAACCCCACAATTACTGCAACTTAGAGCTAGCCAAGCTTCCATAATTCATGTAGAACATCAGAAAGATTAACAATTAAAACATCATACAGTAGTTGTCGGCGAAAACTTTTCAGTGATCACAGTACCACTGGGTCCGGTACACTTGATACTGTAACTGTCCTTCTTAATGGCCAATATAGCTGGTTCCCATATATCAAGATATCCCGTCTGTAAAAACATAACACATTTTAAAAAAAGAAATACAAATCATCTAAAAACTAACTAAACAAATCAAAATACTGAGTAAAAGTTAAAGATTCTAGTATAAACATACCGACTGGTATATTTTAAATGAAGAATGACCTTGATTAAGAATCTTCTGTATCTCAGCTTGCATTTCAGGATCTGTGAGGGAAAACAGAGAGTATAACAACCACAACATTTGCATAACACGATATTAATCTATAATTTAAAACAAGAAAAAAGATGAGATTGTGAGTAATGTTTGGCTCTAGGTGCTGTTAGTGAATTAGGGGTATGTTTGAAATCAGCCAAATTCCTGCAGTGATTAATGGAATACCAACGGTAACTTTGGGGCCTCAAGAAGGTTGGAGGCAAGGGATCAGTTGTAAATCTTTTTTTTTTTCACACTTGCAGTAGACAAGTTGAGCAGACCAATGGAAAAAGCCATAAGAAACCAGTTGGTAAAGTTCGAGACAGTAGGATCCACCTTTGGTGCCCAGAATTGGTTTTAGGTAAACGCTAATTATAACATGGTACTAGAGTCAGGTTTATTATAGACATATTACAGCAAAAGCATCCTCCCATAACCAATTGGCCAGGTCCCATGGGTGTGGGCCCCAAGTTGTCACATTATACTACAAGGCTTATACTCATCCAAGTGGGAATTTACATTCCAACAAAAGCCCTCTTTATGTGAGACCACACATGCACCAAATATGGATCACTAATTCCCACTTCAGGAGTCAATCAAGCCCACCACGTGATTGGAATGAATTGGCTGGCTGCTCTTCCACCGTGTTAGAATCCTTTAGAGTGATTATTATTCTGCATCTTGCAGGTAGGAACCAAACTATACTACAAAACACCCTTTAAAAGTCCTATAAAATTTAATTGGCTGTTCAATAAGCAACCTCATCTCAAAATAACAAATATCTTCATCAAACTCCTGCAACACGTAGAAGCGCCGCAAACAGGGAGACATATGGCAGAACTTCCCATTTTGCGATCCGCATATGATAAACTCGTCTGTACTAAAAGGGATGAGGGAATGCGGGGCACAACGATACAAGGTTGATCTTTTCATTTTATTTTAGCGCAGATGATAAATTCGTCTGTACTACAAGGAATTAGGGAATGTGGGGCACAATAATACAAGGTTGATCTTTTCGATTTCTTTTAGCTCAGTATCAGGCTACAAAATTCACTGAAGCCTTGCAGGAAATCAATAAGGATATTGAGCTACTAGCTGAAGTTTTGTTGTGGAGTGGGATGGTGATTAATATCTTCGTCAATACCTTCCAACAGGTAGAAGAGCTAAAGAGAGTGTTCACATTACCAATTTTCAGTAAGTACAATCTCTTTGCTTCAGCAGATGAGAAAAAATGGGGCACAATATGAGGCTTCAGAATCACTAGAGCCTTGTAGGGACCTAATATAGAAAAAGTGGAAAAAGCAAAACTGACTGACTAGCTAAATTTTTTTTGTTGGCTGGGATTTTTGCCCTTGAAAGATAGAGTTAAAGGGTACTCCAAGAGCTAAATCCTTTTGTGTTTCTCATTTTCAAAATGTTCATGTGTTGAGAAGTATTAAAACAGGAAGCTAAGTCCTCATTGCCTCTGATAATCCAAGCTTCACATTAATCACGTGATGTTCAATCTTGCCTACATGTATATAATATAAAATCTAAAATATATTATATATAATATGTGTGTTGTAGGTGTGTGTGTGTGTAGGTCCATGAAACTTCCAGGCAAATCCGGCAGGTATGTGTATCAAACCTAATCTCCAACTGATATAAAATAGAATACCCACAAAAAAGATATTGTATATGAAGATGAAACAACGATAAGCTGGTATGTATATTTATATAACAATGTATCTTAATCAAAATACTTACCCAAGGGAATCTTTCTGTTCTCATTTGCAAAAACCTTGACAAGCTCTCCCTACAAACAGAAGGAAGTTACCATGAACAACAAATGTCTCAATGGAGACACTTCGACTCAATATGTGTATTTAATGAAATAATTGAAGCATTTACAGCACAACCCAGAGGATTGTACATGTTGTGAAAGAACCAAAATCTCATGATACAGAAATTTCAGAAATTTTAGCCAAAAATGGAAATCTTGGCAATGAAGATTTAAATATTGATGATAAAATGGGGAAAGCTGCTGTTAATTTGTCCCTTCTGGAAAGTATATTATTGATAAAATAGCACCAAAGATACTGCAGTTTTTAGACCTCAAGAGTTATAAATGGAACACTTGGTGCCACATGATTTTAAAGGGAATAAAAACAAACACTATTGTTTGTGAATATAAGGTGACTAACTGCCAATTGTACAAAATTATTACAAGATAGATACATCATAATTTCTTGTGCACAATGATTGAACATCAACCTAATTAGACATTTCATGAATTTCTATCATTTCAAGCCCCACTCTGGGCATTCTAAAACCTTCTCCCCCACCCCAACTGAAGATAGATAAGCCAGAAGGGAGAACGGAGAGAGACAGAAAGACAGACACCTTGTGGGGTGGAGAACCCACATTCACCAGACATGAGCCTGACATCAATATACATAATCCATCTCTAGTAACTATAGGTGAGATAGTACCTTGCGCTTCCTGTTATCGAGAGGCTGGACTTCAATAGCAAGATATGTATCAACATCGTCAGCAGTAATTAGATAGTTTGGTTGCTTTGCTCCTATCATCAAAATCTCGGGAAAACTTAGAATTGACATGATATTGGGAAAAACAAAAGTAACCAATATCCAAAATCTAATGTAAGAGGAAAAGATCAGCTAATCAGTACCTTCGATATAATTGACTGATCCATCTTCCATATGGCGTACCCACTAAAAGAAAATATATAAGAAAACATTTTAGTATTGTCCCACAATAATTTAGCCAAAGTGTTTGCAGGTTCGGAAGTGGATGATGCTGAGGGTACTGAAAGTATATTCAAAACCACACCTCAAAATTGCAACTGGTTGTCCCATTGATAGAGTACCCACATGCTTGAAGTTCTCTCCCTGGAAAAGCTTCTCCAGAAATTTGGAGGTTCTCGATAGCCGGTAGCGGATCATCATCTGCAGCTGCATATTGCAACATGTTAGGTTAAATAGCAACCAGTTCACTGCTAAAACGAATAAACAAATGTTGAAGGTAGAATGGATCATGACCCTCAGAAAATGAAGAAGACGGTTCTTCAAGAACTGGCGGTAAAAAATGATACGAAGAGCCAGGGTCATCAGGTGTTGTTGTGTAAGGAGTATTTCCTGGACTCCAGTTGGTTGACATTTCTCTCTCAATTTGGTTTCCCTCAGGATCTTGATCATCAAGCTCTGTGTTCCTGACAGGATCACGAAATGTGACCTGTTTACTGGTGGTTTCTTCACCATAACGAGTTATTGGTGCATTGCCTCGAGTAACATCAAGCTGAGTAGGTGTATCTTGCGCTGCAGAATTCCTAGTAAACAATTGAAACACTTGAGCAAGAGAACGCTTTATAAATTCAAAGCAATTCACACATTATATGGCTTTAATTCTAGGTAATAAATAACAATCTGTAATAAAGAGAAAAATTCACTCATATTTCAATATTTTTTGAATAGGTGAAAACGAAGAATGATTTCTTTTTTTACTCGATATTTGAAACGTTTAAGCTTTTGAGAAATAAGCTATTGGGAACTGATATGATACAAAATTTGTTGGCTTGATGCTGCTTGGCCCTGTAAAGATCATAAATCGGCTGTCAAACTTGAAGGGTTTCATGGCCTTTCTATGCATGACACCCTAAATTTCCAAAGGTCTATCAAGAAATCATAACCTGGTTCTTGACACAAGAGTGCTCAATAACTTAGTGATCTTTGCTGATTCACCAACTTAAAATATTGTGTTTGGCCTCAGGACTCTCGGAGCCCCCATTGCACCAATATTGTACATAACTCCTAGGTCTAATACATTGTTAGGAGTTAGGCTGCGCTGGTTGAATTTATATGTTTTGGACCTACGGTTTATCTCTTTTCACAGGCTAGTCTTGTTGTGGTCTTCTGTGCAAGTTTAGTTTCCTGCACTAGTGGTGAAATTGTCCATGGCTTTCTAGCTTGTCTCTAATTCGATAATGACTTTTAATATAACAGCACATAATGTTAGCCTACAGGACCAAACAAAAAAAGATCAGGAAAAAAGTCAAAAATTTTCCTGATTGAAGGAGTTCCAAGACAAAGAGGAGCTTTGACTGTAGGAGGTCCTAGGTTAAACTCTTCAATACCCTTTCTCACTTATATGATGATTTCGTAATACAGAGGGTGGAGAATTATGAATTGTTCAAAATGTTTGCCTGCAGGACAAAAACAAGGACAAACATTTGCTGATTGTAGAAGATCCTGAGACAAAGAGGGGCTTTGATTGTGAGAGGTCCTGGGTTTAAAGTCTCTGATCCCCATTCCCACTTATATGTTGATTTCATGGTACAGGGTGGGGATCTACTAATATGTTTATTTGTCTGCATTTACCAACCTCTACCTCTCCATGACGACGGACAACACATGAATCCCATCCTATGTGAGATCTAGGGGTTGTCAAACAAAAGAAAAAGAGTAGACTAGCTTTACTCTCTCCTATCACTATTTAAAGAATTGTTAATTCTTCTAAGATGAGAAAAGGGGATAAAAATCCTCCTTTACATCCCTGCAAGCTATTTGCTAACCAAATTGCAAGTTGCTTCAAAGTTTGGAAAGATTAATTCTATGAAGGACATTCCAGAAGAATGAGCAGAAGACTAGAAGCAGAAATAACAACTTTGCACTAAAGTCAAAGTAAAAAATGAAGTTTATAGCAGAGCCTTTCCTAGTTAGATCTAATAAGGACCTAAATGATAGACAAACTCTAAGGCCACCTACAAACATTTGCATGTGATGGATGAATTGAATTTGAAAAACTGAGTTTTCATTGGGTTACAGTAAGATATTAAGATGCATGTTGGACCGCAATGTATCCATACAAGACCAATGAACGACAAAAACCAATGAAATCAGAACCCACCAACAAATGCAGATGGTTGTAATGTGTATTCAGTTCACAGAAGCAGAGTCTCCATTTGACCAGGCTCACCTGCTAGCAAAAGGTGAATACCTCCCCAGGTCATTGGGTTCGACATTCCTATTGACAACACCCTCCAACGCACTCTGATCACGACCCAATAGATCCCAGTCCCTGGTGGTCTGAACATCAGAAGCAGAAACAGGTACTTGTCTGTGGGAATATGTTTGCTGAGGAACCAGTTCAAGCCCCTTTTTGTTCTGATTGAATGCATAAGAACATGAGAATGCTTTTATGACATGCTAAGAGAAAGAACAAGAAGACATAAACATACAGAAGTTGTCAATGCTGCACCAAAAGAGTGAGACGGTGACTGCATGGCAATGTTAGAGTTATTCAACTCTGAGTTCCAAGGTCGTAAATGATACTGTGACTCCTTTAGTTTTGTCTGTGACAAAGGAATATGCATAACCACATACTTAATTTTTGTGGAAAAATAAATGTGATTCATAATTTAGCCTGTCAAATTTCCAATACATACCTCAGTAAGAAGGAGCTTTTCTTGCAGATGTTTAAAAAGAACCTGTAAAATAGCAGAAAGTGCAAATACTAAACTTCATGTGCACAATTTAAATGTAATAAATCTGACTTGTTCAAGAACTGAACTCAATTTCATTTGTTTCTTTATAAATATTTCTTTACTGGCTAGCATAATAGGACTCATATTGACATTTTTTTTACATTCAACAATCTAAAAGATTAATGGATCCCACTAATTTTCCTGTTATTCATCCTGAGACATTAATAATCTTTAACAAATTAGATAATTGTTCCTGGACTTACCTTAACATTGCTGACAATTGATTGGGCATCAAGAACTGGTGGCTGCAAAGAGTACTCTGCAAGAAGTGGCAGCAAGGATGAAACAAATGTCGATCTCTCTTGCTGTGCATCCTGACATAACAGAACCAACGCAAAAAAGTATTCAATAAAGCTCAACTACAAAACAAGACAACTAACAAGTTTGTAGGTTTCATAACAAGAGTGCACCAGAAACAATGGAGCATTAGCAAAGCACCTGTAATGCATATGTGAGGCGAATATTTTCCTCTATTATGTCTTGTCGGTAAGATAGAGCTTTTGATGCAGCATCGACAAGATCCTGTTGCTGTTGATCAAAGGCCTAGTAGCAACAAAACACAATACTAAGGAAATTATATTATAAATGACACCCATGTAAAAGAAACAAAAAATGTGGAGGGGTGAGAGGAAGGGTGCAGTGTAAAATGGTAATAAGAAATATTAGCAAATTTCTGCCTACCAGACGCATATAAGCAATGCGCTTCTCCAGGACATATTTTTCATTGTGTATTTGTGCTTCCTATTAAAGATTCAAAGTACTAAATATTAGTCACTTTAATCAACACATGACATATAAGTCTAAGAAATTATCATAGATTCCAATGCCAAGTCAATGTCGGAATGTCATTTATGCATTATACCTTTATGGAATAATCAGAGAGATGTCTCCGTAATTGCATGATCTCTTCTTCATGTTCATGAGTCTTGACAATAAGATCCTAAAAAAGTAAATTTGTTCCATAAGAAAGTATACCTTAAAATAGAAGACGAGAAAGTTAACATCTAGCATAAATATAGGCCATACCTGCTTCCAGAGGCTTCTAGGATTTAATTCAGTTATAGGCATCACCCCTTGTCCAGAAAGATTGAACCTTGGATCATATTCTCCTTGTGTGTTAAACCTAAGGCAAACATAAAAGCTCATCTAAATTTGTTCAGATAAGCATTCAGATACTTTAACACGAATACTTCATTATCGGTAACTGAGGTAAAATACCTTCCGGGAGAGACGGATGTTGTGGAAGGTGAAGATAAGTGAGAGAAGCCGGCATTATCTCCAGACTGCTGCGGAAGTTCCTTCATGGTTCCATTGATTTTGTGGCTCGAGGAGTGGGTTTCTGCATTATTTTGTACAGGAGCATCAGCATTTGGCTTCAAACTCTCTTGGTGCAGAACTAGTGTACCAGACGGATCAAGTCGAGAAGAATTGGCCGTGCTCCTAATCCTATCTTCTTGACTACCGACAGGGGGAACTGGTTGATGAGCTTCATAAGATCCTTGCACCTGCTCAGACCAAGGATCACCGGAACGCGTCCTTTGCGCCCCCGATTCCTCTACTTTCTGCCAAAATTAAATAAAAAAGACAAATGCATGAGGACAGCATACTATTACCTGTCGAAGAGGTGCCAACACTGTTGGACTACAGTACCGCAATGATAATCATTCAACTGGAAATCCAATACAATAACTACCTTATAACTACAGTTTGACTAGCAATCCATTAGTATAGCTTAACAAACTAAATCATTACTCTCAATTCCGCCATATACTCCTTCAATCTATCATTCCATTGCTCTACCGGACTACACTACCGCAATGATAATCAATCAACCGGAAATCAGATAGAATAACTACCTTATAAGCTACAGTTTGACCAGCAATCCTTTAGTACTGAGACTACATCATCATTCCGAATTCCGCCATATACTACTTGAATCTATCCTTAATTACTAATTTTATACAATCATCACTACGATAAATTTAAAAAAAAAAAAAAGTAAAATAAAGAGGGAAAATCTTTAAGGACTTACATATCTATCGAGCTCAAGAATCTTGTTCTGAAGCTCAGACCTCAATCGGATGTTCTCCTCCACCTGTTGCTTAATCGTAGCCTCCGCAGCTTCCACTGCCTTCATAACCTGAAACAAGCTGCTATCATTGTTGTTGTTGTTTGCTCCACGATCGCCGGCGCCGGAAATCGCCAGCCCCGAGAACTTCTCTGCGAATTTCCGATCGTAACCGTTCTCCATCGCCTTCCTATCTCTCTGTGCTTCGGGCTAGGGCTTATTGCTCTCTCTATATTTCACCTCATTTTTTATTCGATTTCGTCGTCTAGTGCAACTCTCTGCTGCTAACTGGGGGTGGCGGCGGCGGCTTCAGTAGCAATCTCGGTGAAGTCAATCAGAGAAGAAGAGCGGTGGTGATAATGGAGAGCCAAAATCCAATACAGTGTTGAAGCAAGTTGGTATTAGAAATGAAATGAAATTATGAAGCAGTAGCAGAAAAATACTCCGACCGTTTTTCTCTGTAAAGTTACTGCCCCTATTTTTTAAATGTCCTTCTTTTTCGAGTAGGTAATTTGTTTTAAATTTTGTAATATATAATTTAAAATTTTAAGAAGTTCTATTTTGAAGTTGAGTAAATTTTAAAAAATGGCCATCTCTATTTGAAAATGATAAAAAAAAAAAAAAAAAAAAAAAAAAACTCCTCCTTGTTTTGCAGTCAATAAAAGACGAGTTTCAAATACACTTCATCAATTACTTAATACCTAAGAAGCACAGACACGTTGGTTTGGTCGCGTGTCCCGTGTCGGACACGAATTCGGACTCGGACACGCCCAAAGACGCAAGAATACGCTTATTATAATATTCGATACGCGAGTGTCCATTTAGGACACGTAATAAAGTTGGATATTAAGGTTATTTCTGTCTTTTAAATAAAAAAAATAAAAAAAAGAAGCAAAAATACGTGCCTTTGTTCGCGCGAAGTCTGAGGTCGACCTCTCCGCAATTGAACCTCTCTCTCTCTCGCAAGACTTGGCTTCCAACTTCTCTTCACTTCTTCTATGTTGGTTGGGTGACAATCCAAAAATTTGTGAACTTGAACAATGAATTGGGAAACCATGGATGCCTTTTAAAATTGAAATGATAGTTAGTTTGAATCATCTTCAATCCGGTGTTATAATCTAAAATCATTCCTTATAGTTTAATTTTTTATTAGTTATATATATAATTTAATATATAATTAACTTGTCCAACACATGTCCGTGTCTAATTTTTTTTTACATTTGATGTGGAGTGTTGCTATTGGGACCTCCCAATTTGCTCATCTTACCTCTCATGCTCTCTACACCTCCTTTTAGCTTTCTAATTCACACATTTGCTTACTAGACCTCTTCTTAAATACCCAAAATAGCCATGAATATATTATGTTACTTAAATTACAATAATTTGTTTATTTTACCTTTTATTCACTCATTAACCCTCTATTTCTTGAATTTTTTTTTCACTTTTTTTCTTTTTGCAAGAAAACTTTCATCATCAGTTCTTTTGGTTCTCTGAATGTATACCTCATGATTTTTATTTAGTAGTTATTTTCTTTATTTTAAAATTAAAGAAAATATATTACATCACCTTGTTTAATTAATTTATATATGAGTTCAACCTATATAGTATATATTATAAAATATGTTTTATGTCACAAGCTAGTTCTTTGAATATATAGAATTAAGCTGCAGGAAAATATATACAAATAAATAAGGAAATAAATATGAATGTAGTAAATCATAATTAAATGTGTATGTAGTAAAATTAGAAAATAAAAATAGATAAGGAAAATAACAATACTGCAATTTATTATTTTATAGAATTGGAAAGTTTGGAGAAATAAATATAAATATAATATGTCTGATAATTATTGTCCTTAATAGTCTTTGTATAAGAGGACATATATGTAATCTAATAATTAAAAATATAAGGAGGTCAAGTGAGCAAATGTGGAGGTTCTAATAGCAACACTCTTTGATGTGTCCACGTATTGTATTATGTCCAATACGGACACTCGTGTCCGTGTCTGTGCTTCATAGCTTAATACACATTCCTAATATTTTATAATCAAAAGGAAAAAATTACCATTTACACAAAAATGGGGGAAAACCTGCTCATTCCAATGTTACCTACCCACTCCAATGAATCTTGACAAAAATACTTAACTACCCTATACTAAACCCTAATATCCTCATTCTCCTCCTCATTTCTAACCAACAGACCTCACCCCACTTCTCTCTCTCTCTCTCTCTCTCTCTCTCTCTCTCTCTCTCTCTCTCTCTCTCTCTCTCTCTCTCTCTCTCTCTCTCTGATTTGCCAACAAAGAAGACGGCGACAAAGGACCTCAACGACAACGTCGACGGAAGACCCAGACGAAGCCTCTCTCTGATTTGCCAACAAAGAAGACGACGACAAAGAACCTCAACGACAACGTCGACGGAAGACCCAAACGAAGCCTTGATGACGACGCCGATGTTGGCTCCTCAACGACAATGCACTGATCTCCTCCCTCAAATCGATGTCACTCCATATCTTTCTCACATGAAGCTTTCTTGAGGTCGGAGCCGATCTACTAGAGCAAAGCACAAGTCGAACTTGAAGTTTGCAGTGAGGGCTCTCGCATAGTGAGCGAGAGAGATGGGATATGAAACACACTTTTTGTAATTTGTTTTGGCAAAAATCAAAGAGATTTGATGAAGAAGGAAGATATGATTGATGATTACATCAAGGGACACCATACGTGTATAATCATGATATGACCCGAACTTAGAATTACCGTTTAACTGTTTTACTTTTATTATTTCTCCTCGGGAATTGTTTTTACGATTTGAAAGTTCTAAACGTTGACTTTTAAATAAGTTGACCCGGCCAAAGATTTTATTTCTTGACGAGGTAGAGCACGTTGAAACGAGTTCGTGGACACGTGGCACGTGTAATTTGGAGTTCGCATGAAAAAATTATGATGTAAAATCGGAAATTGTCCGATTTTGGACGAGTATAAATAGGGGGAGGAAAATTTCTCGAAAGGGAAAATCCCCCATTTTTCTCTTTTTCCTTTTCTTTTCTTTTTCTTTCTTTTTTTTTCTTCTCTCTCTTTTCTCTCTCCTCTCCCCCGACCCAGCGCCGACCTCCACCTAGCTCCGCCGTCCGGCCGAACTGGGCCTGCGCCCCGGTCACGTTCGGACCGGCTTGGCTTGCGCCGCGGTTCGGCGGTGCGACGCCCGAACGGGTTCGACTGTGTCGAACCGGAATCGGCCTCCTTCGGTCACCGTTCGTCTCGATTCGGGTCGGGAATCGAAGACCTTGATCCGTGCAATCATTCCATGGAGGGAATTGGATCGAATTGCACAAGGTCGAGAGGTTATTCGACGGGACGAGAGATCAGATTAGCGGCGCGCTTGGCAGTACTGTGAGTGGATTTTTATTTTAAATAAATGCATGCATAATTGTTTTAATGAAATGAAGTTTATTTCAAATAAATAATTTGAGAAGGATGATAATTTAAATAATTAAATGATATGATATTTAAAGAAATATGTTTTGGGGTTATATTTTTACTACGATTTTAGTAGTACGTGATTTTATCCGGAAACGAGGTTTCCGGAAATAATATGTTTTTAATTGTTCATAATTGATCGTACTGAAAAGTTTTAATGGTATTTAAATGAAATGACCGGAAATGAGATTTCCGGAAATAATAGGATTCGATAAATCATACTTAATCGTTTTATTGTATTTTATATTTGTACGACCGGAAATGAGATTTCCGGGGAGTTTAACATTTCATTATTTGTGATTTTCGACATGTGAGATGTCGAAGTTATATATTATTTTCGATATTTATTTTATGACATGTGGGACATGTCGGATGTATATATATATATATTCTTTTGAGGCTACGAATTTATGTGATTATATATATATGAGCCTCAGGGGTACGGTCGGGGACCATACGGATTTATGATATATAAGGGGATACGTAATTTTCAGTTTTGTTTTCAGATTTTCACCATATCAGGGTCCAAATATATATTGATGCTAGCTAGCTTATTAACCTCATCCCACGCGAGGTGACGACTTGACCATATAGGTCAGATTCACGCTCGGTGGTCGACGGAGTGTGGTGTAGAGGTTTAGCGTGGGACGCTATAGAGAGTCTTGGAGGCTCTGACCCTTAGTCTTGGAGGCTACTATTAAATGGTGGTAATGACGTTCCCCTATTTTATTATATGATATGACCAATGGGATTGGTCAGGATATTATATCATTTGGGTTTCGGGAATATTTCTCTATGAGACTTTCTGTTATTTAATAAATTCCCGAACCAGCGGGGCTGGGGTTTTTATGCGACCAATGGGATTGGTCGAGAAACATCACAAATGGTTTTCAAAAGTATATTGTTTTTGAATACATATAAAAAGAATAATTATTTATTTATTTGATTTTATATCAGCGGGGCTGATGATTTTTAAATATGATTTTTTTATAAAACGTGGGACGTTTTATTTATAATGCATGCACTGTGGTTTTATTTCTAAAACTCTGGGAAAGTAATATAATACTTTCATTTAAAGTACTATATTAAATCATATTATTTTTATCCACTCACTTTAACGTTTTTAAATTACTTTCCCCTGGGCCCTTCGATTTAAATCGCCCAGTGTGCAGAGTAATAGTCAGAGGTCAAGAGTACTCGGAGTCGAGGCATAGCTGTCATCCTTGTTGCTTCCGCTAGGTGGGATCCGTGATCCCTTATATTTATAAGTTCTTGTTCTATTTCTATTTGTAATTCCAGTTCATTGTTTTAGATTGCTCTGATTACTTGTGAGTAAATTGAGTTTGATTTTGAGTTTATTGCGGCGGTTGTTGTGATTTGGGGAGCAGGTGGCTCCAGGTGTTTCGTTTGGAACTGGAATTTAGAAGTGTTTTATTTGTTGCAGGTTTTAGGGTTGTCTATCTTAAGATTAGCTTAGCGATTTATCGATAGAGTTAATCTTAAGGTAGTCCCCGCAGGATCTTATCCGGGTTTCAGGGTGAAATCTGGTTCGGGTCCTGTCAAATCATGTGCGTTTCTTTGACCGGTGAGATTTGGTAATTTTTTCCAACTTTTTTCCATTTATGTTTTCCCTTGAACGGTGGGATTTCGCATATGGGGGTTAGTAATCTGATTACTGAGGGTCAGTAACTTAATTACTGGGGGTCAATAACCTGATTACTGGGGGTCAGTAACTTGATTACTGGGGGTCAGTAACTTGATTACTCGAAATCTGGAATCTGTAAATTGCTTACTGGGGGTCAGTAACCTGAGTCCGGTGACTGAAATCCGACGAAAAAAAATATTTGATTAAAATCAGAGTCGGTAATTTAATATTGAAAAGAAAAATTTTAAAAAAAATTCGGCGAAAAAAATTTGGTGACCGGAATCCGGCGACCGGACTCCGGCGACTGGCCATGGGACGCCAGGCGGAGTTGGGTGACCTTTCGGCAAACTTTCTCTAACTTCCACTTTCTCAGCAAGTTATAATTCAAAAATTTATTAAATAAGTCAAAAGGACAAAAAAGGAAGAAAAAAATTAAAACTGTACTAGGGTTGAAAAAATTTGTTCAAATGGGCAATAAGAGTTGTTACCTTATGTTTAATAGGGGAATAAAATAAGATAGTCATTGGAATGGGTAATGAGATGGCCAAATTAATACTAAATAGACATTTTCTATAATCAAAATAAGATTTTGTAGTTATATAAAATGACCAAAACATCCATATATATAATAAATTAAGAAAATATAAAATAAAAATTAAGATACATAAATCGAAATCAATTTTGGAAAACTAATTAATATAGTAAAAGAAAAAAAACTGCAAGGTGTTATAGGAGAAAAAAATGATAAGCAAAACATAATCTTATTGATTGATCATAAGAAGGTCTTTATATAGGAATTAAATCAAGTATTCCGAATAATCAGGGATTCCATATCAACTGAATCTACTAGAAATCTAGTCTAATTAGGACAAAACACATTACGGAAGTTACGGAATTAACCTTCCTTAAACACTCCCCCTTGTGTTGCATGTCTAATGGTGCATAGACTGTTGCCTCGTTAAAACCTTGCCAGCAAAACAAAAAACCTCTTGGGCAAAAATAAAAACATGGTCTAAGGAAAAAGAGTAAAACGCAGCAACTACAAGTGCGTAAGACATGCATAAGTAGACTCCTTCTGATGTCTACACGAAAACTCCTCCTGATGGATAAAGCAGTCTTTGAGTTCGGATAAGCGACACATTCCAATGCGCTTTACATGCTTCACAAATGTAGCTTTGGGTAGAGACTTGGTGAAGAGATCAACAATATTATCTTCTAAGCTGACTTGCTTCACTTGGATATTCAAAGTCTCTTACTGCTGCTGATAGTAGAAGAACTTAGGCGAAAGGTGCTTAGTATTGTCACCCTTGATGTATCCCAACTTTATCTGCAGTTCAATGCATGCTGCATTATCTTCATATATGCTAGTTGGTCCCATCGTAGTAGATTCAAGTCCACTAGACTCTCGAATGTGAGATATAACTGAGCAAAGCCAAACACACTCTTTGACCGATTCATGTAGTGCAATGATCTTAGCATTGTTCGAGGAGGTAGCAACAAAGGTTTGCTTAGTTGATCTCCAAGATATCACCGTATTTCCCATGGTAAAAACATAACTGGTTTGGAAACGTCCTTTGTGTGGATCAGACAAGTATCTAGCATCAACGAATCCTACCATCATGTCATTCGGTGTATCTGGGTAGGAGGGGGTAGTGCCGAAGCCTTACAGAGACCACGCTTTGGCATCCTCGGTGTCGGGTACGGTGGCGGCAGCAGCTGTGTCACGGCGCTAGGCCAAGCCGGCGGAGGAGGCGGTGGCGGTGCGGCGGATAGCCGAACCAAGGCCGTGTGTGATGGTTGTTCAGTGGTGATCCGAGCCACGGTTTTCGTCACGGGATGCAAGGGATCAGCTAGGAGCCGGATTTCGATGAGTATTGGCTTATCAATAGTACAAGCCCATGTCACTGGTTCCTTTCAGGTATCAGAAAATGTTCTTGATTCCAACCCAATGACGTTGTGTTAATGCCGAGCTAAATCTAGCTAACAAGTTCACCAAGAATGCAATGTCTAGTCTAGTGCACTAAGGTAGGTATAACAAAGCTCCAATAGCACTGAGATACAAATATTCAGCTCCCAAGACCTGTTCGTCATCTTCTTTTTCGGACGAAACAGATCTTTGTTGATATCCAGACTTCTAACGACTATGGGAGTGCCTGTAGGATGCATAACTTTGTCCATGTTAAATCGCCTGAGCATCTTTCAGGCATATGTAGATTGGTGTACAAAGATTCCACCACTTCGGTGCTCCAGCTCTAGGCTTAGGCAAAACCGAGTCATTCCCAAATCTTTCATCTAGAATTCGGATTTCAAGTAGCTCGCTTTCTCATTGATCTCATTTGGAGTTCCAATGATGTTCATATCATCAACGTAGACGGCGACTATGGCAAATCCTGAACTTGTTCTCTTTATGAACACACAAGGGCACAACTCATCATTCTTGTATCATTTCTCAATCAAGTAATCACTCAACCGTGTGTACCACATTCTACCAGATTGTCGGAGTCCATATAGAGATCGTCTTAACCTGATAGCAAATGAGCTTCATTGTTTTTGCTCACTTGACTTGGGTAACGAAAGTCCCTCAGGTACTTTCATTAGTTTCATATACATTTCGGTATCTAGATTCCCATAAAGATATGCTGTAACAACATCCATAAGCTGCATCAATGTAGAGAATCTCTCTCATGAGATTGTCTCTGACTATAGTTATGTCCATGAATCAATACTGGAGGACGCTCCGATGTTTGAAATGATTCCAGAGAACAAAGAAATCTCAATGGATTATGAGGATGCATATGAGTTGATGGATAGATCTTCCATGTACATTGATGATATATTTGCATACACTGTTGCTCAAGAAATCATAGAGCACGATGATATCGAATCACACTCTGTTGCAGAATGTCAACAAAGAGCAGATTGGCCTTAATGGAAAGAAGCAATCCAGGCAGAACTAGATTCTCTAACAAAGAGACAGGTATTTGGTTCGGTAGTGCTAACCCCACTAAGTGTAAAGCCTGTAGGGCATAAATGAATTTTTGTTAGAAAGCGTAATGAGAAGAATGGAGTCCTAAAGTACAAGGCTCGCCTTGTGGCGCAATGTTTCTCACAACGCCCTAGAGTTGACTATGAGGAGACATACTCTCCCGTAATAGACGTTATAATGTTCCGCTACTTAGTTAGCTTGGTAGTTTTCAAAGGACTGGAAATATAACTCATGGATGTGGTTACATCATATCTCTATGGGGATCTTGATTCAGAGATATATATGAAAGTGCTTGATGGCCTTCCATTGCCCAAGTCAAGTGACTCTAAACCATGGAGTGCGTTTGCAATCAGATTGAAACGCTCACTTTACAGATTGAAACAATCCGGACGAATATGGCATACCCGTCTAAGTGACTACTTGATTGGAAAGGGATATACGAATGATGAACTATGCCCATGCGTATGCATAAAGAAAACAAGTTCCGGATTTGCAATTGTAGTTGTATATGTCGATGATATGAACATAATAGGTACTCTTAATGAAATAAGAGAAACCGCGAGCTACTTGAAATCCGAGTTTGAGATGAAAGATCTTGGAAAAACTCGGTTTTGTCTAGGTCTTGAGCTAGAACACCGAGCTTGTGGAATACTTATCCACCAGTCTGCGTATGTCCAAAAGATGATCAGGCGATTTAACATGGACAAAGCGCATCATGTTAGCACTCCCATGATCGGTCGCAGTTTGGATATAAGGAAAGATCCATTTCGTCCAAAGGAAGATGACGAAGAGCTATTGGGAGCTGAAATTCCCTACTTAAGTGCAATAGGCTCACTATTGTATCTAGCTCAATGTACTCGACCATATATTGCATTCTCAGTGAACTCGTTAGCTAGATTTACCTCAGCGCCAACGCAGAGTCATTGGAATGGTATTAAGAATGTATTTCGATACCTAAAAGAAACCATTGACTTGGGTCTATTCTTTCCCTACACAAAGACAAGAGGGACCACAAATGGAAATGTAACCCCTAAAGGAAATGTCGATAGAGAATGTATCACCCCCTACACTGAAACCCAAAATAATGTATTAATTGAGTTTGCTGATACTGGGTACCTCTCTGACCCACATAAAGGTCGTTCTGAAACTGATTATGTATTTACCATTGGGAACACGGCGATATCTTGGAGATCAACCAAGCAAAGTCTTGTGGCTACCTCCTCGAACTACTCTGAGATTATTTCTCTACATGAGGCGGTTCGTGAGTGTATATGGTTAATAATTATTAAGTACTACCACTGAAGAGCCTACTTGCATTTATGAAGACAATGCAGATTGCATCGAACAGATGAAGCTAGGTTATATCAAGGGTGATAACACAAAACACATATCGCCAAAGTTTTTCTATAATCAACAACAACAAGCTCTTCTCAAGATTCAAGTGAATCAAGTAAGGTCTAAGGAGACTGTGGCAGATTTGTTTACCAAATCATTACCAAAAGCAATATTTGAGGAACATGTGAAAAACATAGGAATGCGAAAGCTTTCAAAGCTTCCTTGATTGATGTAAGGATCAGGGGGAGATGTAGACTTCAGGAGGAGTCTAACACACACATGTCATCCTTAAAGGGTAAAGGTGCGTTGTGCTCTTTTTCCCTTCGACCAAGTTTTATTTTGTCCCACTGGGTTTTGTTACTTGGCAAGGTTTTTAATGAGACAACAATCTATGCACCATTTCGTATTTGACTCGACACAAGGGGGAGTGTTAAAGGAAAATAACATTTGTGTGCCTTCGTCAAAGTAATGACGATAGTAAATTAGGTATGATCATAAATATAATTATGTAATTGTTTTTACCGTTGTAATTATCACCCTATATAAAGGGGTTATCTAAAGAAATGAGAAGACATATTACATTTCTCTATAACATTTTGCTCCACATTTTCATATATATATATATATATATATATATATATTTTTATCAATTACATTTTCATATATAGTAAAATCTTATTTTGTCAAAAGTAATCACAGAATCGAAATCTTCATGAAAAATGCTTCAATTTAAATCACTTAAAAAGGTTTAGAAACGAAGAAGTTATGGCTAATCAAAGTTTTGAACTAATTAACTCACTGAAAATTTCTTACAACTATCACAACTTTAAAAATCCAAATCTCACTCATTTCTTAACCATTTTCTACAAAATTTATATCAAATTAAATCTTAAGACCTCTACTTTTAATATGGATAGTTTGAGAAGCAATGGTAAAATACATAACACGTAAATATTTAGACATCAAAGGTCAATATGAAAAAATTGATTTCCTGCGTTGTTTTCGTCTTTCACTATTTCTGGACTACTCTATCACTTCCAACTAGACTATATGACTTAATCCATTGCATTCCTTATGAAAAATCCTTTGACATGGACTCATCACTTGCCTAATTTGAACATAAATTGATTGAGTTATAAAATGGGAAACTTGACGATTCTTGGTACTACACAAATGGACATTTTTGGACTAATGATTCCCACACTATGAGAAAAAGGACTACTAATATTCTCTGACTTCTTTTAATTTACAAGACATTTATCTTAGGGTTAAATACTTGTTACACCCTGAATTATTGACCTAAAAACAGTTATATCCCTGTGCTTTCAAATTAAACTCGTAGATCCTTAATCTCCCATATTTCAGCAATTTAGTCCATTCCGTCAGTCTACCATTAAAAATTATGTTAACTTGCTGAGGTGACAATCTCCACCATTTCAACTCAGTTGGAAATCTGTTACATCAGTGAAAATGTCTGAAATACCCTTTCCCCACCAATTCCTTTTCAACTCTAGATTAACCAAAATAACTTTGCTAGCCAAAAAAAAAAATTAAACAGAAATAAAAACCACAAACTGAGCCTCCAAATCGAGGCTACCCAGCACCCACCACACCTGGCAAGAGTAATAGCACCTGGATTTTGACCTCATTTTTGACTCTATCCCCAGGCAAAATCCTAATGAAACTCTTTCGGATTTTCCCAGAAATGTATCCTATGATGTTGTCCGCGTTGTCTAGTCGAATTCGAAACATACCATTCTGGAGCGACTCAGTGACAAGACCCTCGGCGCTGAACTTCTGCTCCTCCACTTTGGGGGACTTGCTCATGACGACGATGTTGGGACAACATTTGGAGTTGAGGAAGGTGGAGTTGGGGTTTTGGGTTTGGTTGGAATTTGAGGGAGGTTGGTGGGGTGAGGGTGGTTGGGGTTTTGGAGTGGAGGGGAGTGTGGAGGATGCTGGGTGTGATGGGTGTTGGGTGATCCGATCTTGATCGAAAAAGGGTCGTCGGCGAGGGAGGTCCGATCGGAGGTCGTTGGCTCCGGGCTGCTGGGTCGAGGCGTTGGCCTCGGGTCAAGGGATCCGGACTGGGTTGATGGGACCAAATTACGTGCACAATTTATACCTGCAAAATAATCTCATACATATATATTACCTTTCTTGTGTCGAGTGTAGTATTGACAAGTAGGGATCGTTCTATCCGGGGAAATCAAGGGCATTTAATCACATGAAGCATTACATAATAAAATGGGGGTTGAAGATTGAATTATTACCTACTGAATTTACGAAAGTAAAACAGAAAATGAAACCTAAATTAAATATATATATACACACACACACACACACACATGATCATCTTCCAAACACAAAACATAACACAAAATACTCAAGAACAAGTAGCAATCGTATGCAATAAACAAAACAGCAATTTTCGAAACTCTCAAAGTTCATTTAATTCCAATTCTAATTAGAGTCCTTGGCGGCTCATCTAATCGTTAAGACTTCTCAATTATTTAGAATTATCTTTGCGCCTAATTCTAAATATATGCAATCTAGTTTAAAGACACTTGGCGTAGAAATTAAACATGAAGAACACATAAGTACAATAAGCCGAATTAGAGACATGCAACAAGTATGGCGTCACCTCACCTTATTAAACATGTTAATTTTCAAAATTATGGTAACCCTACGTAAACAATCTAGACCACAACAACTTGGAGTATGGTGCAATCTAAATCATTCTGGTATATGAAATCGGCACCTAAGGAGAAGCCACAAAGTCAGCCCTTAAGCACTCAATTTGTTGAGCTTGAATTCATGAAAATTAATCAAATAAACAATGGAAACATGCGAAAATATTCTGCCTATTTACAACATACAAATCACAACAAGTTATTGTTCATAGAATCAAAACAAAGAAACCATGATTAATCCGAATTCCATGCTTGAAATATAAAACCAAAAACCAAACATCCATAGTATAATACATCATGAAATCGTTAAATATATAAAAAATTATACAAGAAATTATACAAGCCATAGAGATGATGAATCACACTTTGAAGAAGAACCTTGAAGAACTTTCGGCAAAGGTGGTGAGATCAAATGGAAGCTAGAGTAAGGATCAGAATTTTGGAGGTAGTGGAAGCTGTTTATGCCTAGTATTTTTCTGTATAGACTTGGAGATATTTCGGCAGAATTTAGGTTAGCTTTATGCGTGAGAAGAGATGATTTTTCTGTGCAAAAGAGATCTATATATATAGGAGAACAAAGGAGGAAGAGGTTTGGCAGCTTTAAGTCTTGAAATTCGAGTTGAACTATTTTCGGCAGAATGACCTTTGTGTGATAAAGACAGAATATCTCTCTCTAGAAAATAGCTATTGAGGTGATTCTAATTGGGTTGGAAACTAGACTCCTGTAGCTTTTCATCCATCTAAGGTTCACTATCTGGTTCAAAGTGAGCTGTCCATAAGAGTCCGTGTAAGTTGGATAACGTGCACAGGATTTGTTGCCATTTTGCTTCCTCTATTTTCTGCCGAAAATCATCAAGATAATGGCTGAAGAATTGAACAATATATCCTTAGGTTTTCCATGAATTAATTCAGCCAATTATCTTGCACAAAGAATGGAATTCAGTCCACATTCGTAAGCCAAATTCATGTAGAACTCGGTTTAGGTTTTCTTCTTTCTTCTTTTCCATTCCGATCTCTTATTTCTTTTCTTCATTAATTCTGCCGATTTCTCCATGGATTAATGCATCATAGACTTGTTAACGGACTGGACTCAATCTTTGTTGAACAAAATATCCAAGAGGCAGCCGAAAGCTTCCTTAGATAGACCGGGAAAGCACAAACCTTCTTTAGCCGATTCCATTCTTCTCCTAATTGACTTGGGAGAACTTCTTTTCCTTTGTTCTTCGACTTGGCCCTTGCTAGGATGACTTCTTAATGCATCATTATATACAGTAGCTCCTCAATGATAGTCTTGGACAAGCTTTTGATGTAGAAAAACAGAAAACACTAAAAACGGGCAGAGGTTTTCTCTCTCGGCAGACTTGACCTTCGTCCATTCAAACCGGCATAGCTCCCTCCTCAGTGCGCTGATTGATGTAATTCTAAGTCCTAGAGAAACTAGATTCATAGGGTTTTCTCCATATAAAAGGGCTTTCTCAAATTCATAGTGAAACGTCCGGAATAAATTATGGAAGTCAAGACACAGTCCCAGAAAAATCCTGTTAGTCCCTGGTGACTTTTGTTCAAACTGCCAAGTTGTAGCCATCTTTTGGGTGACTTTCCTAGCTCCAATTGATCTGAATTTTTGACATAATACGTTCCAGCTTTCCAATTATATGCCTGCCAAATTTCATTAAATTTAGAAAAGAATAAGTCAGTCAAACACAGGCCCCCAAATCACGAAAACAACATATTTTGCACTTTTTCCTCAGATTTCTTTACTTAATCGTTTTTCTAACTTTTAAGCACATTTTCTTGTAACTCTACCAAATATTCATTATTCTCTAATATGACTCGATCTTAGATAAATAAGGGCTAAGCAAAGCATAAAGATAGACATAAACACATTAATATCGTAGCACTTTGTGCTCCTATCATGGGTTCGAAGTAAAGGTACGACATAGGAGGGCCGGCACAGGAGGATCAAGGCGAGCCGGAGTCGTCGGACGCTGATCTGGGTTCGATCTGAGATCTGGGTAGAGCACATGCCTTGATAGAGCAGTGGTGGCGAGGCAGCGTCGTCCGATCTAGAGGTTGGCGTCGTCGGCCAAGGCTGCTGGGTCGACGGGGTAGCCTCGATGGTTGCGGGAGAAGAAATGAAAAAAAAAATTCAGACATCACCTTTCTTCTCCCTTGTTCGTATTGACTATGCACCATGGGGTATCAATGCTCCACACACTCGTCCTAGAGCTACTGAGAGAGATCTTGACAGTGGTTGAAGGGAGCCTCCAAGTGGGTTTTATCACCTCTAACCCTGAAAACCGTCTCATCTCCAAGGTACTTTAGAAGGATGTTGTGTTTATGTTCCCAATAGGACTACCACATTTCCAGCACAATGTTGGAACTGGTAATGCAGTTGCAATTGCAACTCTCAGCAGCCAAAATCCAGGTGTTATTACCCTTGCCAGGTGTGGTGGGTGCTGGGTAGCCTCGATCTTGAGGCTCAATTTGTGGTCTTTTTTTTTCTGTTTGATTTTTTTTTTGCTAGCGTTATTTTGGTTAATCTAGAGTTGAAAAGGTTGTTAATATGGAGTTGAAAATGAATTGGTGGAGAAAGGGTATTTCAGACATTTTCACTTATGTGACAGACATCCAGCTGAGTTGGAGTGGTGGAGATTGCCACATCTGCAAGTTAACAGAATTTTTAACGGTAGACTGATGGAATGGACTAAATTGTTGAAATATGGGAGATTAAAGATTTACGAGTTTAATTTGAAAGCAGAGGGATATAACTGTTTTTAGGTCAATAGTTCAGGGTGTAACAAGTATTTAACCCTTTATCTTATTGCCAATTTACTTACAAGTTTATTAACTTACTTATCTTGTGCATACTTTGAGGTATTGATAGTGTTTAAGTATATTGATATGAACTTGAATACTTGTATTATTTATTAAACTTTGTTGTATTCTATTGATGTAATTATATTTAGAGGTGTGAAGTCGGGTGATTAGTACTACCCCGTGCTTAAGTGAATTACTGGTAAAAAAAATTTGTGATTTATGGAGTTAGTCTGGGCCCTAATCCCTACAGATAGTGCACTAGTATACTTATAGGAAGAGTGTGGACCTTGAGTATACATACTTTGATATTGTTCTCGGTATGCTGCGGCTTATCCTTGTTTTAGGTAAATCTTGTATTGTGAAAGGGTTAATGTTAGATTATGCTAGAAAACTATATCTTCTCTTCAACTATTAAAGGCTAGGCAGCTGTTATAACATAATTTTATGATTTATGCAACGGTTTTTGTGTTTCATGGAATTTTCTTTTGTTGATGTTAGATTATATCAGAGACCATTTAAAACAATAATAAATTACCACTAACTACACTTTTGAGCTCATAATTACCAATACTAAGTTTGTTTTTAAAATTACCACCAACAGATTTCCATCCATTTAATTAACAGAATCCGTTAAATAGTCATCACGAAATTATCCTTTTATTTTTTTACGACATTGTTGAGGATCAGTATTATGTGATTTTGAGGGCCAATAGCATTATGTGATTTTTGATGGTCAGTAGCATTACACTGAATGTAGATATATAATTACAAAATGGCGCTCAGTAGTATACTGACCCTCGGTATGATATATGTGGATGGCAGGTTTTGTAATTTCATAAAAATTTAGGGATATTTGTGTCATTAAGTTTTGAATGAGCTAACACACTAACGGCTTTATTTGACTGCATGGTATAAGAAAGTTAAGTTTTGCTATTGGTAAATATTAATATAAAATTGTAGTTATTGGTAAAAAAAAAAAACCCTTAAAACAACTAGAACTGCATGTCAGACTTTTTGTTAGATATGTTGTATGTTTGTTTGTGTATGTAAACTCTAATACTTATTTAATGGATTAATAAACAGATCCCAAATTCCAGAGAAGTCTCTGATTCCCCTATGATGGTATACCAAAAAAGAAGGATGGCCTAGTTAATTGGTCACAAGTGAGTTTGATGGAGCTTCAAATTCATTTTTACAAGCTATAAAAAGGAAAGTGCCCACTCCCCAAATGAAAGAGTATTAATATTATCACTCTTCCCATGTTCATTTTGCCATATAAAAGGATCAGTGAATCGTTTATAGCAAACATTTTGTTCTCTACCAGAAATTTTGGTCTTTACATTTGAGAGAATCGTCATAGTTATTCCTGTGTCACACCTAAATGTTGTGTGGTGATCTTATCACTACTAGTTATTAGGGCTTTAGGGACGGACTCATTGGGGAGGACTTACTTTTCTGTCCCCATTTATGCTTAATAGGGACGGTTAAGATATTTTTGTCCCAAATAAAGGCAATGCGACGACAACCGTCCCTAAGTGTACTGCCAATCAATATTAACATGGGAAGCTAAGAGTTTTGCAACGGAAATTTTTAGCCTCCGTCCCTATAATGTGGTCTTACACAAGTTAACCCTCCCAAAGTAGTGCAACACATTCTTAGCGGGTCCCACTATAATCCAGCTTATTGGTTCCTCTCTTTGATATTTATTTTTATATAAATAAAAATCAGTCTGTCCCCAATCAATACTAGGTAAAATAAGTAAATAAGTAAATAATGGGTACTTCCGTCCCTAATTGAAACCCATTGATAAAAAAAAATACGTAAAAAACAAAATTAAATTTGAAACGCACAAAGTTAAAGATAAGATCAACAATACTCTGCCACAAAACCCAAATGCATCTCTCTATCTCTACCCACCGCCATTATGTTGGGGTTAATCTTGATGCTTAGGCCCAATTACCTCTCAGGCCCACTCCATCTCCATCCAGCCAAAAACCTACAACTCAAGAACAAGAGCACTTCCACTCAGAACACCACTACCACCACTCCCAAACTGTTGTCTTCTTTCTCACTGAATGTTTCTTTGTCTCTTTCCAGTTAGGGCGGTCCCTGCTCCATTCTCTTTGTAAGAGCAGCAACCATATATATGTATTGAAAAGCCTCAAGGAGGCAAGCAAGCAATGAAAGTCTTTTAAATTACCTAGTTTTCATTCTATCCTAATTATCTTCCTATCATCTGGTATCAAGAGCCAGGCTCCGATGCGTGGCACTCAAAACACCCAACCCTCCCACCCTCAACCGGACAGCCATGTACCCACCCTTCCCGGCACCACCTCCACCACCTCCACACCACACACAACTCAGCACAACTCCTACACCATCTCCACTGACCATCTCACCACTTTCCAGGCAGCCATCGATAGCCTCCAACAACAAAACGAGGATATTCAGCACACCATGGCAGCCATCGCTCGAACTCAAACCTTCCAGACCCACCAATTCGCAGCTTTCCAGAACCATGTACTGAATCATTGGGGCACTCAACCATCCCCGCAACCCCGGCCACAACAGCAGCAGCAGCAACACCAACCTCAGCGGCCTACAACACATTGGGATTTCCTCTCCACACCCAACACACATCGGTAGCTGAAACAGTGTCACCTACCAGAACAACCACCACACAACTCACATTTGGGTCATATACCCCAACCCCAAACACTCCCCACCTTACTTTTCCCCATCCCTAGGCCACCATGTTCACACCTCCACCACACCAGCCCTCTGCCTCTCACCAACATCCCAATACAAGTCGAAACCCAGTCCACTCTTCATCCCAACCCCATTTCCAACTCACCCCACCACCTATCCAACGAACCCAGCCCTCCATGCCCTCTACGCCCCACAGACAACAACTTTTCCCCAACGGACCACCGCCACCACCCTCCACACCCCCAAATCACAATGATTTCCTTGCGTTCGAAGGACAACCACCCAGACCACATCACAACGAGCCTCCCTACAGGCCTCCGAAGGTCGACTTACCTCGTTTCAACGGTGACGACGTCTACGGCTGGCTCGCCATGGCGGAGAGGTACTTATGAGTCAACCATGTGCCCGAGTACGACCGAATTCAAATGGCCGCTCTCCATTTCGGTCTTGACATTGCGTTCTGGATTAAATCCTTCGAGCTCTGCCACCCCCACGCCACCTGGGAAGACTTTGTGGCAGCTCTCACATCCCGTTTCGGGGCAGGGTCACTTTCAGATATCAAGGGGGTGCTGTCTCACCTACAACAAACCAATTGTCACATCTATAAAATTCGGAAAGTAAAAATCTAAATTCGACAATGTCAAAATTCACAAATAAACTCAAATACTTAAAATTTATTATACAAATAACTAAGTATAACAACAGAGTTCAAGTGCGTGGCTCGAAACACTCAAAATATTACATCAATAAGACATAGATGTAAAATAAAGTCTCACGCTAACACTTGCTAACCCAAAAAAAAAAATACAAGCTACACCATGGATCAACTACTAGCCCCGCAACTCAGATGCTGCCTCCTGGCTGCTGATCCCCACCTGCAGGTCTAACCCCCTACACCATCAATTGGTGCACCGGGTTGTAAACAACGAACCCGGTAAACTTTCAAAGCTCGTGTGAGTAAAACAACAAGTTCAAGATAATATAATTAAAACAACGATTGAAAATCACATTTCCAACACATTCACAACTCAAGAACTATAAACACGTTCTGTACAATCAACCAATAAAGAAGTAATTCATCAAATTACGCTTTCATACAATGCAAGCATGAGACCCAGATAACCCCAACTTGGTTACCCCTCATGATGTGTAACGGCAGACAAACTAGAGCTCTAACTGATCGTAACCAACACCCGGCCAAAGGTTTGGTTCCCAATATATTGCCTCGTCACATAGTGACCGTCCGAAGACAAAAGTACGCCACAACTGTGGCCGTCCGAAGACAACAGTAAACACATATCACAATATATATTTCACGTATATATATATATATATATATATATACACACACACGTAGGCATTCTCTCAGGAAGTGTCCACTAATACCAACTATAGTTCATTGATCAAAATACTTTAAAATTCATTTTTATATTAAATTCATTTTACTTACCAATGAACCGTAGTAGATCAAGTTCATTCAATTTAAAACAAATATCATTTCCACAAAATCATTTTGCATATAACGATACATATACTATAATTAAACTAGTATTTAACTTGCATTTAATACGAATACAGTGAGGTTTACTCACCTTTAATACTCCCGCCGCGTCTTCGATCTCACCAAGGTGAGATGCTCACGCTCCGTCAAACCCCTAATCGAACATAAATCGAAACTTAGTGATTAACACAAGTTCTAGAAATTACATGCTCACACGCTCGTAAAGTCGAGTGTATGATTGTAGAGCACACAACAGTCGGGTGTGTCGCCTCGGACCACCACAAGCTGCTGCCCCCACGCACCAATGCCCCCACGCACATTACTGAATACCTCCCTCAGTAATCACATTAGACATATATAAACATACATCTCCCATGATCATTAGTCTCATCATTCATCCCCACCAGCCCCTGCCGATCCAACCTCAAGCAGATAACATAGTCATCACGCTAATGAGGACCATCACCACCACCTGCCTTAGCTAGTCAAGCCCCAGACGTGGCAGCTCGTGCACAAGAACCTAGCCATCATGCCAAGGAGGACCGGCATGCACGGTTTGATCATCACCCCTCCCCTGTTTCAGCCAACTCTCCACACCAAAAGCAACCAACACAAGACCAGAGTTAGGTGAGTCGATGCATACCTGAAACAAAGTCCGAACGTGACCGGAAAGCGACTAGAAGCTGTTGCAGCTCCACCTTCAACTTAGCTACTGCAACCCCGGTTTGCAGCTCCCAACACTCTTCAAGCTCGACACGAACGTGCTCAGAGGGAGGAGGAGAGTCGAAAGATGGCTCCTTCGAGCCCTAGATGTCGCCTGGAGCTGCTGCTGCTCCGCCGCCTACTGTGGTCGTAGCTTGCGGGCTCCACCATGTCACCCAAGCCTCCCCCCGGTGCAACTCTCGGCTGGAAAGGAAGAGGAGGTCGAGACGAGCAATTTGGTGGGTGGCGCGTGAGCAGAGGTGGCCGGACGGTGGAGAACGGTAGCTGGGAATGTTCAGCGTCGGGGAAGAAGACGATGAACAGTAAACTGGACAATTTTCTGAATTTCCGATATTTTGGGAAAGTTCTGACTTTTCCAAGATATTTCTACTATTTATAGTACTTTCTGATTTTAGAAATAACTTCAATAGGTCGTAACGTTTCCATACGACGTCTGTTTCACGCATGCTATTTGTCTACGAACTCGTATCGTCGAGCTCTACGACTTTCGTGAAGGAAACTTTTTGAAATTCATGACGGATCAAAAAGTCAACTTTTGACCCATCGAAACTCAATATTTTTCGGATTTTAACTCTCGGAATCACTTCTGAAATCGAGCAACAACTAAATAAAAACGTTCGAAAAAACAAATCTTCACAAATCAACCTCCCATTAAATACGAGAAAATTACAAGCAAAAATAGTAATAAAATCAGGTTATTACATTCTACCCTCCTTGAAGGAATTTCGCCCCGAAATTCAAGCATACTACCCTACAAACAATTGTGGGTAGTTAGCCTTCATATCAGACTCTAATTCCCAAGATGCATCACCCTCATCATGGTGACTCCACAACACCTTGACCAACTCTACCTCCTTTCTTCGTAGCTTCTTTGTTGACCTATCCAAGATACGAACAGGTTCAACAACAAAGGTCGCGTTCTCATTCACTTTGATAGTGCCATGATCAATCACATGCGACTCATCCAGTACATACTTCCTCAACATCGAAACATGAAAGACATTATGCACACCGGAATGCTAGGAGGTAAAGCAAGTCAATAGACTAAATCTCCAACCTTCTCGAGAATATCAAAAGGCCCAACATACCTTGGCGCCAGCTTTCCCTTCTTGTCAAATCTCACCACACCTTTCATAGTTGAGACCTTCAAGAATACATGATCACCAATCTCAAACTCCAACTGCCTTCTCTTCAAGTTGGCATAGCTCTTCTGCCTACTCTGAGCAGTTCGGATCCTATCTCGAATAATCGAGATCTTCTTTGTGGTCTCCTGAACAATCTCAGGACCCAAGAGCGCACTCTCACCAACCTCAGCCCAACACACAGGAATCTACACGGAGAATACTAGAGTATGGAGCCATGCCATAAAGAGCCTCATATGTAGCCATGCCAATACTAGAGTGATAACTGTTGTTGTAGGCCAATTCAATCAACTGCAGGTGGTCTTCCCAACTTCCCTTAAAGTCCAAGACACAAGCTCTCAACATATCCTCCATCACCTGATTCACCCGCTCATTCTGCCCATCAATCTGAGGGTGGAATGCTGTGCTCATATCCAAGGTGGTCCCCATGGCCTTCTGAAAACCAGCCTAGAACTTGGAAGTGAAGCGAGCATCCTGATCCGATACAATGGATACCGGCACCCCATGAAGTCTCACTATCTCCTTCACATACAATTTGCACAAAGCCTCCACCGAGTGCGTCATCGACACTGGGAGAAAGTGCGCCGACTTCGTCAATCTATCAACAATCACCCACACGGCATCATGCCTCAACTTAGACTTAGGCAACCCAGTCACAAAGTCCATAGAGATGCGCTCCCGCTTCCATTCCGGAATAGATAGCGGCTTCAACATGCCCGCTGGTCTCTGATGCTCTACCTTCACTTGCTGACAGGTAAGACACTTGGACACATACTCTGCCACATCTCTCTTCATCCCATTCCACCAGAATTGCCTA
This sequence comes from Potentilla sterilis, assembly GCA_963682095.1. Lineage (NCBI taxonomy): Eukaryota > Viridiplantae > Streptophyta > Magnoliopsida > Rosales > Rosaceae > Potentilla > Potentilla sterilis. The sequence continues at coordinate 18,385,897 of OY821764.1, forward strand.
CAAAGATCTTTATACATCTTCGTGCTCCCAGGGTGTATTGTATATCGTGATCGATGTGCTACCCGGAGAATCTCCTCCTTGAGATCAGCACAATCCGGCACGCACAATCTGCCCCTGAATCTCGACCCACCATCAGATCTGACAGACCACTCAGACGGACACTCATCCATCAAATCAGCTACTAACTCAGCCAACCTTGCTCGAGAGAACTCATCATGTGCTTGACCCTGAATAATCTTGGAAACCAAGGTAGGCTGCACAGAAACACTACCAAGGAAGGTCTCCTGCTTTCCACCGGATGGCACAAGGTCAAACTCAGATGTAGTCTCAAGCATGAGCCACTCCTGGACCATGAGAGAAGCAACCGCGCCTCTCGGTCTTCTACTCAAGGCATCCGCCACAACATTGACCTTTCCCAGATGATACTCCAAGGTGAAGTCATAGTCCTTAAGAAGCTCCATCCATCTCCTTTGCCTCATGTTCAGCTCCTTCTGAGAGATGAAATACTTCAAACTCTTATGATCCGAGAAGAGTTGAAACTTCTCGCCATACAAGTAATGCCTACAAATCTTCAAGGCAAAGACTACTGCAGCTAGCTCTAGGTCATGAGTAGGATAATTCCTCTCGTGAATCTTCAATTGCCTGGAGCCATAGGCAACAACACCATCCTGCTGCATCAACACACAACCCAAGCCCTGATAAGATGCATCACTATATACGACATACCTACCCCCACTTGTGGGAATGATCAACACTGGGGTCGTGGTCAGTCTAGTCTTCAACTCATTGAATGCCTTCTCGCACTCATCTGTCCATACAAACTGGACATCTTTCTTAGTTAACTTGGTCAGTGGATAAGAGATACTAGAGAACCCCTAAATGAACCTATGGTAGTACCCAGCCAAACCGAGGAAACTACGAACTTCCGTAGCAGTCTTGGGGCGACCCCAACTCATCACAGCCTCAACCTTGGAAGGGTCTACCGAAACTCCATCCTTCGAAATTACATGACCAAGGAACTTGACTTCCTCCTTCCAAAACTCACACTTCTCGAACTTGGCGTACAATCTAGCCTCTCTAAGAATCTGCAGCACAATTCGCAAGTGCTCCTCGTGCTCTTCCCAGGACTTAGAATAAATCAGGATATCATCCATAAACACCACCACAAACTTATCCAAGAACTGACTGAAAATGCGGTTCATCAAGTCCATGAAAGCTGCAGGTGCGTTAGTTAGACCAAAGGACATGACAACAAACTCATAGTGCCTATAACGAGTCATGAAAGCGGTCTTGGAAATGACCTACTCTTTCACCCTCAACTGATGATAACCGGACCTCAAATCAATCTTAGAGAACACCACTGCTCCTCTAAGTTGATCAAACAAGTCGTCAATCCTAGGCAAAGGATACTTGTTCTTGATGGTTACCTTATTCAGCTCCCGATAATCCACACAGAGCCTGGATGAACCATCCTTCTTTCTTACAAATAACACTGAAGCACCCACCCCATGGAGAAGTGCTGGGCTTAATGAACCCTTGCTTGAGTAACCCTTCAATCTAAACCTTCAACTCCTGGAGTTCATTCGGTCTCATACGATACGACATCTTCGACACTGGTGCGGTACCGGGTACCACATCAATGGCAAAATGAACTACCCTCCTCGGAGGTAACCCCGATATCTCCTGGAACACATCAGCAAACTCTGAAACAACTGCAATATCTGCAATAGCTTCCTCACTGCTCACAGACTCGATATGTGCCATAATACCCTTCCGCATGGCATTATCAGACTTCAGGTAACGATAATGAAACTCCGGTTGCCCGGGAATACGAAATGACACTATCAAGCTAAAGCAGTCAATCAAAGTATGATGCGGCCCCAACCAATCAACTCCCAAAATCACATCATAAGTGTGGTCTGGAAGCACAATCAAGGATGCAGAGAACTCTCTGCCTCCAATCACCACAGGGCAAGCTTCACACACCAACCCAAGCTCAAGAGAAATACCCAGAGGTGATATGACACACAACAATCCAGCAAGAGGCGTAGGAACCAGTCCTAGTACCTCTACCACAGAACTAGATATGAATAAATGCGATGCTCCCGTATCAAACAATACTCTAGCAAGGTAATTTAAAACAGATAAAGTACCTTCCACTCCTGTGTCTCGCTGGCCAATGGCATAGACTTTGGCCTGCCCTGCGAGCAACTGCCCCTGCCGGCTCCCCTGACCGCCAGGCTAAGGATGAGTACAATCCCTTACAATGTGCCCTGCCTTCCCACATCTGAAACAACCATGCCTCCTAGGCTTCGTGCACACATTAGTCCTATGGCCCACCTCTCCGCATGTGAAGCATCTCACGGGTGTTGCCTGCATAACAGGTACGGCTCTGATGGGCGCACCCGCAACCCTAGCTGGAGCCTGCTGAGCGGTCCGCTGTTTCTTCCAAGGTCCCCCCCTGTGACCTGAACCACCACTCACTGCAACCGCATTCCCCTTCCCATGGGGATCTCTCGAGGTCGCCATCTCATCCTGATACATCTGAGCATCCAACTCAACAGTCATGGCCTTCCTCGCGACCTGCTATGCGGTAGGTAACTCCCAAGAAGCCACCATTCTTCTCAAGGAAGCCTTCACCCCCACCCCCCCGCTCAAACTTCCTGGCCAGACTCAACTCATCCCAAGGTCTCACAAAGTGATACAGTCTGAAGAACTCGGCTTCATACTCTCTGACCCCCATAGTCCCTTGGACTATGTCAAGGAACTCCCTCTCCAACCGCTCAAGCACTGCGGACGGAAAGTATTTGTCCCAGAAGCATCTCTCAAACTCCGTCCAAGTCATGGTGGTCACATCTACGGCCCGCTCGACGCTCTCCCACCATACATGGGCCTTACCCCTAAGAAGGAAGGAACCTATCCTCCTCTTCTCGAAATCGGTACAAATAACCATCCCAAAACAACTTCTCAAACTCCTGATCCACTGATCGGCGGCCATATGGTCTGTACCTCCCAGAAAGGGCTCTGCCTTCAGTTTCAGAACCTCCTTCAACAATACGGATGCGCGAATTGCATCCGCCACATCCACAACAACTGGAACAGGCTGCCCAACCAATGGCACCTCCTGCTCCTCCTCTTCATAGAACTCCTCGATAGGGCGGGCTCTGCCTCTACCCCATCTGGCACTACCTCAACCCCTAGCTCTACCTCCACATTGATCCATTCTGCGAAGCAAGGCAAGACTTGATTAATACTTGCATAAACTTAAACCGAAGTGTAAGTTAGACACAACATATATTAATCAAGGCCATAACGCTAACAGAATGCACACGGATCAATTAATCTTATCACAGAGACAACGCTCTATACTATGACGCATCTCCCTACCCCCTACATACTCAATGAAATATCAATAAGAACAAGCATGATCGTGAACCGCTGTAGTCGGACCATCTCTCGAAGGTACCAATTACCACCAAATATGTAACCCTACGCTCTGATACCAACTGTCACATCTACAAATTTCGGATAGTGAAAATTCAAATTCGACAATGTCAAAATTCACAAATAAACTCAAATACGTAAAAGTTATTATACAAATAACTAAGTACAACAACAGAGTTCAAGTGTGTGGCTCGAAACACTCAAAATATTACATCAATAAAACATAGATGTAAAATAGAGTCTCACGCTAACACTTGCTAACCCAAAAAAAAAAAAAACAAACTAGACCATGGATCACCTACTAGCCCCGTGACTCAGATGCCGCCTCCAGGCTGCTGATCCCCACTTGCAGGTCTAACCCCCTACACCATCAATTGGTGCACCGGGTTGTAAACAACGAACCCGGTAAGCTTTCAAAGCTCGTGTGATTAAAACAACAAGTTTAGGATAATATATTAAAACAACGATTGAAAATCACATTTCCAACACATTCACAACTCGAGAACTATAAACACGTTCTACACAATCAACCAATAAAGAAGTAATTCATCGAATTACTCTTTCATACAATGCAAGCATGAGACCCAGATAACCCCAACTTGGTTACCCACAACTCGAGAACTATAAACACGTTCTACACAATCAACCAATAAAGAAGTAATTCATCGAATTACTCTTTCATACAATGCAAGCATGAGACCCAGATAACCCCAACTTGGTTACCCCTCATGACGTGTAACGGAAGACAAACTAGAGCTCTAACTGATCGTAACCAACACCCGGCCAAAGGTTTGGTTCCCGATATATTGCCTCGTCACATAGTGACCGTCCGAAGACAACAGTAAACACATATCACAATATATATTTCATATATATATATATATACACGTAGGCATTCTCTCAGGAAGTGCCCACTAATACCAACTATAGTTCATTGATCAAAATACTTTAAAATTCATTTTTATATTAAATTCATTTTACTTACCAATGAACCGTAGTAGATCAAGTTCATTCAATTTAAAACAAATATGATTTCCACAAAATCATTTTGCATATAACGATACATATACTATAATTAAACTAGTATTTAACTCGCATTTAATACGAATACAGTGAGGTTTACTCACCTTTAATACTCCCTCCGCGTCTTCGATCTCACCAAGGTGAGATGCTCACGCTCCGTCAAACCCTTAATCGAACATAAATCGAAACTTAGGGATTAACACAAGTCCTAGAAATTACATGCTCACACGCTCGTAAAGTCGAGTGTATGATTGTAGAGCACACAAGTGCTCCAAAAACAGTCGAGTGCGTCGCCTCGGACTACCCCAAGCTGCTGCCCCCACGCACCAATGCATAGAGGTATTACTGAATACCTCCCTCATTAATCACATTAGACATATATAAACATACATCTCCCATGATCATTAGTCTCATCATTCATCCCTACCAGCCCCTGCCGATCCAACCTCAAGCAGATAACATAGTCATCACGCTAAGGAGGACCAACACTACCACCTGCCTCATCCAGTCAAGCCCCAGACGTGGCAGCCCGTGCACAAGCACCTAGCCATCATGCCAAGGAGGATCGGAATGCACGGTTTGATCATCACCCCTCCCCTGTTTCAGCCAACTCTCCACACCAAAAGCAACCAACACAAGACCAGAGTTAGGTGAGTTGATGCATACCTGAAACAAAGTCCGAACGTGACCAGAAAGCGACCAGAAACCGTTGCAGCTCCACGTTCAACTCAGCTGCTGCAACCCCGGTTTGCACCTCCCAACACTCTCCAAGCTCGACACGAATGTGCTCAGAGGGAGGAGGAGAGTCGAAAGATGGCTCCTTCGAGCCCTAGACGTCGCCCAGAGCTGCTGCTGCTCCGCCACCTACTGTGGCCGTAGCTTGCGGGCTCCACCACGTCACGTACAGGCCTCCCCCGGGTGCAACTCTCGGTTGGAAAGAAAGAGGAGGTCGAGACGAGCAATTTGGTGGGTGGCGCGTGAGCAGAGGTGGCCAGACGGTGGAGAACGGTGGCTGGGAATGTTCAGCGTCAGGGAAGAAGACAATGAACAATAAACTGGACAATTTTCTGAATTTCTGATATTTTGGGAAAGTTCTTACTTTTCCCAGATATTTCTACTATTTATAGTACTTTCTGATTTTTGAAATAACTTCAACAGGTCGTAACTTTTTCATACGACGTTCGTTTCACGCGTGCCGCATGTCTACGAACTCGTATCGTCGAGCTCTATGACTTTCGTAAAGGAAACTTTTCGAAATTCATGACGAATCGAAACTCATCGAAAGTCAACTTTTGACACATCGAAACTCAATATTTTTCGGATTTTAACTCTCGGAATCACTTCTGACATCGAGCAACAACTAAATAAAAACGTTCGAAAAAAAAAATCTTCACAAATTAACCTCCCATTAAATAAGAGAAAATTACAAGCAAAAATAGTAATAAAATCAGGTTATTACACCAATGGGGTCGACAAATTCATCACAGCGTTCACCAAACTTTCGTGTCGTGCATCAAATTGGCGGGACCAGGAGCTGCTGCACATGTTCATTGCAGGACTAAGGGCTGAATTAAGACACGACATCCGGACTCACAACCCCCGCACTCTTGAGGAGGCTCAACGTCTCGCACGTTTATATGAGACCTGAAACATGGAGCTCAGACAAAACCTCCCAAACCGTCGTCCATCCCAACCTTACTCTTACCAGAGAAGCCAATACAACCCTCACTCCTCCACCAGCAACCCCAATTTCAAAGCCTCAGCTCCCAACACATCCTTAGGTCGAACCACCTCTCCAAACACCAACCCACCCCAACTCACCAACTCCAAACCCCCTCACTTCCTCCACCTCAGTCTTGCTGAGCAGAGAGAACGCTGAGCCAAAGGGCTTTATTTCAACTGTGACGACCACTGGTCCGACAACCATGTGTGTCGCAAGCCATTTATGGCCATACTAGATTATTCTCAATCCCAGGAAGACTCGCAGGAGGATGAACACCCTCAGTCCCCATCTCAAGAGATATAGAGTGAAGAGACCCCCCTGTACCCCCTCCATGCCATCACCACAACCAAAATCAGTGACATGATGCGCTTGCAAGGCTCCATCCGGGGTCTGCCCATAGAGATTTTCGTCGATTGTGGAGCAGCAATGAACTTCCTCAATCCCGCAGTGGTACAGCAATTGGGGCTACCCATTCACCCACTGGAAGGCTTGAAATTCACAGCGGCTTCAGGCCACGCTCTCACTCCTTGTGGCATTGCTCATGATATTACAGTTTGTGCTCAAGGTTATGAGTTCACAGACTCCTTTCTACTACTTCCAGTAGCAGGGTGTGATCTAGTCCTTAGAGCCCAGTGGTTCGACACCTTAGGGTTCATCGGGTGGCACTTCCTAGACAAGCTCATGGTATTCATGGCGAATGGGCAACACCACGTGCTGAGGGGCAGACATTCCAACCCCAATCGCACTATTGATCCCGCAGATATCCTCGACCTCATACCTTCCGAGCACCTGAACCCGTCACCCACCCTTTGCTCCATCACACCTGAGCCTACAAATTGTGACCAACACCCCCAAATCTCCAGCCTATTAACCAAATTCAATTCGGTGTTCCTGCCACCACAGGGTCTTCCACCTCCCCGCCCATTTGACCATAAGATACCCTTAAAAGCAAGCACAGGCCCAATCAACGTGCGTCCCTACAGATACGCACACTCCCAGAAAACGGAGATTGAGAACCAAGTCGTAGTCATGCTGTCCCAGGGCATTATCCGACCCAGCAACAGTCCATTCTCCTCCCCGGTCCTGTTGGTGCGCAAGAAAGAGGGCACTTGGCGGTTTTGTGTAGACTACCGGGAATTGAACGCGGCCACCATCAAGGACTGCTTCCTGATTCCGATAGTGGAGGAATTGTTTGACGAGCTTCATGGCTCAACCATTTACACCAAGCTAGACCTCCGCTCCGGGTATCACCAACTTCGCATGTTTGAGGATGATATCTTCAAAACCGCTTTCCGTACTCATGAAGGTTACTATGAGCTCGTGGTAATGCCTTTCAGACTTTCAAACGCACCCTCATCTTTTCAGGCACTTATGAATATCCTTTTACGTGCTTTGCTTCGCAAATGTGTCCTCGTGTTCTTCGATGACATTCTCATCTTCAGTAAGGACTTTGAATCCCACTTACAACATTTGGAACAAGTCTTACTAATCCTACAGGCCAACAAGCTGCACGTGAAGCTATCCAAATGCCAATTTGCCCAGGACAGCATTCCATATTTGGGGCATATCATCTCCGCCCAGGGTGTCTCCATGGATCCTAAAAAGGTTCGATCCATTTTGCAGTGGCCCAAACCCTCCTCAATCAAAACACTTCGGGGATACCTCGGCTTGACAGGATATTATGGACGGTTTGTCAAGGACTACTCCATCAAATCGCAGCCACTACACAATATGCTCAAGAAGGACAATTTCATTTGGACACCCGAGGCTGAGGCAGCTTTCACAGCCCTCAAGGCTGCTATCACCACAGCTCCTGTGATGGCCATGCCAAACTTCAATGAGAATTCTATATCGAAACAGATGCTAGTGGTCAGGGTATTGGAGCAGTACTTACACAGAACAAACACCCGGTGGAGTTTCTGAGCAGACCTTTATCCCCAAGAAACCAGGCTTTATCAACTTATGAGAAGGAACTGATCGTTATACTGCAAGCAGTGACCAAGTGGCGTCATTACCTGATTGGGCACCATTTCACCATTATCACAGATCACCAACCCCTCCTTCACATGCTCACCCAGCGCATCAACACCCCAGCACAACACAAGTGGATTTCCAAGCTTTTGGGCTACGACTATACGGTGAAGTACCGTGCAGGGCACCTCAACACAGTCCCGAATACACTCTCTAGGAGCCACGAGTTTTGCAGCATCCAGAGCTTCTCCACACCCACATTTGATTGTGTCGCTGCCATCGACAAGTGTTGCAGCGCGGACCCTGAAACCAACGCCATCATCGCCGCCTTGGAAGCAGGCCAAGAAACCAAGAAACGTTTCTACACAATGGCCGCCTACTCTACAAGGACCGTATCTATGTCCCTCCCACTTTGGATTGGCGCGACAAGCTGCTGTTTGAGTACCACTCCACCCTCGCCGCAGGGCACTCAGGTTTTCTTCGTACTCTCAAACGCATCACGCGCAATTTCGCATGGCCGGGCATCTGCCGAGATGTAAAACGCTATGTTGCTTCTTGTGATCAATGCCAACGTGTCAATTACGAAGCTTCACACCCTCCAGGACTTCTCCAACCCCTCCCCATACCCGAAAACGTTTGGCTGGACATCGCCATGGATTTTATTGATGGATTGCTAAGCTCAGAGGGCAAGACATCAATCCTGGTAGTTGTGGACAGACTGTCCAAATATGGCCACTTCATTGCAGTGTCTCATCCCTACACTGCTACCCAGATTGCTGAGATATTCACCAGGGAAGTGTTCCGGCTGCACGGCATGCCCAAATCAATAGTCAGTGACCGCGACCGCATTTTCATCTCCAACTTCTGGGAGCATTTCTTCAAACTTCAAGGCACTCGACTCTGCCGCAGCTCGGCTTACCACCCTCAGACCGATGGTCAATCGGAGGTGCTCAACCGGACCCTGGAACACTATCTACGCTGCTTCATCACGGACAAACCTCACTCGTGGGCTAACCTGCTTCACTGGGCTGAATGGTGGTACAATTCCACCTACCACTCTGCTATTGACATGAGCCCTTTCCAGGCAGTGTATGGCTACCCACCACCAGCACTCTCTACATACCTTCCGGGATCCATCTCCAATGATCACTACCAGATACGGAAGAATAGCCGACGAAAAAATTTTCGTCGGCCATTCCATTTTTTCGTCGGCTATACCCTCTGCCGACGAAAATTTCGTCGGCCATAAGTCGTCGGTAATACGCCGTCGGTAATACCAATGGCCGACGAAAAAAAAATTTCGTCGGCTATAGTTAAGTATGGCCGACGAGTCAAAAAATTCGTCGGGCAAACGTGGGTGAAATAGCCGACGACTTTCGTCGGGTATTTTTGAGTATGGCCGACGAAATCCATTAAGTATGGCCGACGATTTAATAAAATTTCGTCGGCTATGATGTTTTAACTATAGCCGACGATTTACCAAAATTTCGTCGGCTATGGTGTTTTAACTATAGCCGACGATTTACTAAAATTTCGTCGGCTATGGTGTTTTAACTATAGCCGACGATTTAATAAAATTTCGTCGGCTATGTTGTTTTAACTATAGCCGACGATTTAATAAAATTTCGTCGGCTATGTTATTTTAACTATAGCCGACGATTTAATAAAATTTCGTCGGCTATTTCCTCGAAATATATTACTATTTTTATAGGTATTAATTAGTTATAGCCGACGAAATAAGGCACTTTTCGTCGGCTATACAAGTTATAGCCGACGAAAATTGGTAAAATTCGTCGGCTATACTTGTTATAGCCGACGAAATAATGCAAAAATCGTCGGCTATTCTTGCATTTGGAAAAAAAAAATTAAATTATTTTCTAAATTACCATTCCAAGCAAGCTGCAAATCACAAAAACAATTCATGCATTTGCACCAACAAGAAACACGTCTAAATACCATTTTTATTAAATTCGTTCCAATATACATAAAATATAACCCTAATTATCCCCTAAACTACTAAAGTCTAGGATGTCATCTACAGCATCAGGCGCATCATCCTGCTGACCGAACTCGGGAGGTTGAGGCATCGGAGGCTCCACTAACTGCTAAAACGGGAGCGGGGGTGGACGGCCTTCTTGTTGTGCCGCGAACATCTCATAAACCCACTGTTGCTGGCCGTCGTAGTTGTATTGCCGAATTCTGGCGCACTCAGCATTCCAACGGACCATATCCAACTGATACTGCTGGTACTGATGTTGTCTGCGGCGCAGCTCCTCTACTGTCTGGGACGAGGTCGCCAATTCTGCGGCCAATCGCTGCACTTCCCCCCTCATATGTTGGGTCTGGCCGCCTCCCTTCTTTTGACCTCCCTTAGTGGTCTTCAGGAGCCCTTGTCCAGAACCTCCTAAACCCCGGCAGTAGTACTCGTTGGACTGGTGTGGGAAGGCTGCGTTGAACATCCTCGCCGCCGTTTGGATATTGGTGCGGTCGACCTGGCGCACGGCTTCTTCCAAATCTGCCTCTGAGATGTCCGGTTGTGTCTCCCGAACTATTTGCTGGAGCACCTCTTGTTCGGCCTGGGTCACCCGCTCCTAATTGGACGGGGAAAAAAAATTAATATTCTAACAAATGGATAGTTAAGTAAAATTAATAATTTAAATTTTAAAATCATAATGAACGACTTACGAGATCGTCTGTCGCTTGTGGATAAGCGATCTTGAACGTCTCCACGTAGGGGTTGCAATCAGGATGATCTCTGAGCGCCTCCTCCTGATATTGTGCAAACGGCCTTGAACCGCCGTGATGGAGGATTGTGTTACGGCGGCGGTTCTCCGAGTTTATCCGAGACCGTTCCTTCAAACAAATAATAAAATATTAGAAAAATGCATCAAAAAATATAACTGAAATAATTATAAAATATTTAAACTAATAATTAAAATTTTAATAAAATAAACATTTATAGTGAAGTTTAGTATTTACCATCATAGCCGGGTTGTCGAAGACTACGGTCCTCAACCAACGCCACTCGTACTCCCTGAACATGAACTCTCTGGGAGTACCCATACGACCACGGTTGCCGTACTCGTTATAGTGGGAACGGAGCTCGTTCTTCCACTCTTTGAACCTACGAAAAAAACAAAAGTGCATTAAAAATATGATTAATATCATAAAATATTTCTAATTATCAAATAAGACATTCCCAACGTACCTCGAGCTCTGTTGGGAGTCCGCCCAACCCCGCTTGTGTTCCGGAACCACAAAGTATGTCTGAAAGATAATATTTTATTAGTTTTATAATTATAAAAATACCGAAATTTTTTAAATATTACGATAACTAAATTAAATTTCTTTATTTACTCACCGACGCGGCGTTGTTCAACTCCATCTTGATTTCTTCGGGCACATCAGCCCACCGAGCCCACAACATAGGGACTCTGTCCCTAATGAGTGCACCCACGCAACCCGAGTAGTCGCGTTTCTTTTTCGCCCCAACCTCCTGATTAGGAGCTTCGTCAATCTGGATCCTCCCGCTCCGTTCAACCGTTCTCCTGAGCGTCTCAAAACTGATGACACCTCTGGTATTCCTCTGGGTTGAACTGCTAGCGCCTGTCCTTATCACATAAACGACGATTGGTTAATAAAATTAAATATTAGTGCGTTAATTTTAATAAAATATTTAATTAATAAAATCGAATGTTACCTGAACCCGATGATTCGGTTGCCGTCGACTTTCCTTTTCTCCTCGCCGAAATCAGGAGGTCAGGGCTCTCCCATGGCTGCTGCTTGTATGCCTCCGCAGCACTCACGAACTGAGGCATATCAGGCCACTGGGGCCGACCCTGATAGTCGACCTCGGGTATCGCAGGAATGTTGTAGGGGAGGAAGAGCTGGTTTGGGAGAGTAGGCCCCTCAGTCGAGTCACCAGCAGACTGAGTCGGACTCGGCATCGACATCGGCTCCCGATGAACCTCAGGCATACGAACCTGAGGAACGTCGGCAGCTATCTCCTCGTGAAACAGCTGCCGACTAAACCTCGGCGCCACAGAGGGACCGACATTCGGAAGTGAAGTGCTCGACGGCCGCCCCGCCTGGAGAAGGGTCTGGTGCTGAGCACTCACACTCCGCCGCGGCTGGGCTGCATCCACACTCCTCCGCGGCTGGCTGGTGGTCCTCTCAGGCTGGCTAGCCGTCCTCTCGGAGTCTGGGGAACCGGCGGCATTTCCAGAACCTCTAGATCTAGAACGACGACCTCCGAACAACTGCCTAAATGCATCGGCCATCTAAAGCCAGACGCATTAATACATTAATTAATATTAAATTATATTATATTAAATAACAAATTCTAATTAATATAATACCCAATAATACTAACATATTTTAATATTTACCGAATTATATAATAACCAATTTATACATATAAATTATACAATTACACCTAAATTATATACAATTAAAATAAATTTTACAAAAATTACCTAAATTAACATAAAAACCTAAAAATTACATACATTAACATAAAAACCTAAATTATAACTAAATTAACATAAATACATAAATTATACCTAAATTAACATAAATACATAAATTCTACCTAAATTAACATAAATACATAAATTATAACTAAATTAACATAAATACATAAATTATATCTAAATTAATATAAATACATAAATTATACCTAAATTAACATAAATACATAAATTAACATAAATACATAAATTATACACAAATTAACATATAAATACATAAATTATACCTAAATTAACAATTATATCTAAATTAACAATTATATCTAAATTAACAATTATATATAATTTATTAACCATAATTTAATTTATTAACAATTAAATAACAAAAAAAAAAAAAAAAAAGGAGGCCGGCCGGTACCGAATCGGGGAGGAGGAGGAGGGGGAGGCGGCCGGAACAGGGAGGAGGAGGAGGAGGGTCGGCCGGGGCTGCCGGAACAGGGAGGAGGAGGAGGAGGAGGGGCGGCGGATCGAACCAAGGAGGAGGAGGAGGAGTCGCCGGGCTGCCGAACCAAGGAGGAGGAGGAGGAGGCGCCGGGCTGCCGGAATAGGGAGGAGGATCGACGGATGAAGGAGGGCCGGATTCGAGGAGGAAGATTGTTTAGGGAAAATCGGGCAAATGGAGGCTAGGGTTCGGCTGCATTTTACTTATACCCGATAGTATAGCCGACGAAATCGCTTTATTTCGTCGGCCATGATATAGTATAGCCGACGAAATAAAGCGATTTCGTCGGCCATACTATGTCATAGCCGACGAAATCATTTTTCGTCGGCCATGCTATGGCATAGCCGACGAAATTACATAATTCGTCGGCTATAGTCTTCGTCCCTCAGAATCCGTCCGATCTCCCCCATCCAACGGTGGATAATGGGAAGGCGCGGATCACCAGACTTTAGCCGACGAAATATAACTTCGTCGGCTATACTTTTGGTCAAACTACAAAGTCAAACCTCTAAACGCTGTAAAACGGAAATTGGGCCGTCTAAATGACGTTTTTTGGCCTGACCTTCAACAGAGAATAGTTTCAGATCGATGCGACGCATCTAATCGTATAAAAATTTCCCCCAAAATATTTACCGCCCGTCAGGCTACCCATAGGAAAACGGGAGTAAAAAACAGCAAACCGCAACATTCGGCACACAGATTTTGTGGGAATCTTCCCATTTTTCAACCGTAGCCGTATTTCAATATTTCGGTCATATCTTATTTCACGACACATTTACATTTGAAGGGTCTACGTATAGTAGGTATTTGAAACTATACATTCACTTAAACACTTAGTAAACAAGTTAAGGAACATTAGTGCATATATTACGATTTTGAATCTAAAAGTTTGGAAAATCTATTTCAACCGTCAGATATCACCGTTAAGATGAAATACATGTATGAAAAAAAATCCAAGGTTATCGGACAACGTTAAAGGCTCGATCGGGACGGTCAAACTGCAAAGTCAAACCTCAAAACGCTGTAAAACGGAAATTGGGCCGTCTAAATGACGTTTTTTGGCCTGACCTTCAACAGAGAATAGTTTCAGATGCGTCATGCGACGCATCTCATCGTATAAAAATTTCCCCCAAAATATTTACCGCCCGTCAGGCTACCCATAGGAAAACGGGAGTAAAAAACAGCAAACCGCAACATTCGGCACACAGATTTTGTCGGAATCTTCCCATTTTTCAACCGTAGCCGTATTTCAATATTTCGGTCATATCTTATTTCTCGACACATTTGCATTTGAAGGGTCTACGTATAGTAGGTATTTGAAACTATACATTCACTTAAACACTTAGTAAACAAGTTAAGGAACATTAGTGCATATATTACGATTTTGAATCTAAAAGTTTGGAAAATCTATTTCAACCGTCAGATATCACCGTTAAGATGAAATACATGTATGAAAAAAAATCCAAGGTTATCGGACAACGTTAAAGGCTCGATCGGGACGGTCAAACTGCAAAGTCAAACCTCAAAACGCTGTAAAACGGAAATTGGGCCGTCTAAATGACGTTTTTTGGCCTGACCTTCAACAGAGAATAGTTTCAGATCGATGCGACGCATCTCATCGTATAAAAATTTCCCCCAAAATATTTACCGCCCGTCAGGCTACCCATAGGAAAACGGGAGTAAAAAACAACAAACCGCAACATTCGGCACACAGATTTTGTCGGAATCTTCCCATTTTTCAACCGTAGCCGTATTTCAATATTTCGGTCATATCTTATTTCACGACACATTTGCATTTGAAGGGTCTACGTATAGTAGGTATTTGAAACTATACATTCACTTAAACACTTACTAAACAAGTTAAGGAACATTAGTGCATATATTACGATTTTGAATCTAAAAGTTTGGAAAATCTATTTCAACCGTCAGATATCACCGTTAAGATGAAATACATGTATGAAAAAAAATCCAAGGTTATCGGACAACGTTAAAGGCTCGATCGGGACGGTCAAACTGCAAAGTCAAACCTCTAAACGCTGTAAAACGGAAATTGGGCCGTCTAAATGACGTTTTTTGGCCTGACCTTCAACAGAGAATAGTTTCAGATCGATGCGACGCATCTAATCATATAAAAATTTCCCCCAAAATATTTACCGCCCGTCAGGCTACCCATAGGAAAACGGGAGTAAAAAACAGCAAACCGCAACATTCGGCACACAGATTTTGTCGGAATCTTCCCATTTTTCAACCGTAGCCGTATTTCAATATTTTGGTCATGTCTTATTTCACGACACATTTGCATTTGAAGGATGAAGCAATGGTTTGTCGATAGTGATAGAAAATGGAAACAGCTCTTTTTTTGTTTTTTTTTTTAATCATAGCCGACGAAATCAAACCTAGTATTCGTCGGCTATTGTTTTGTCGTTTTCTGTTAAAAACTTATGGCCGACGAAATATATAATGTTCGTCGGCCATTGTTCGTAATATTATTATTTTTTTAAAAACTTATGGCCGACGAAATAGTTATTTTTCGTCGGCCATTGTTCGTAAATAATTATTTTTAAAAACTTATGGCCGACGAAATAGTTATTTTTCGTCGGCCATTGTTCGTAAATAATTATTTTTAAAAACTTATGGCCGACGAAATAGTTATTTTTCGTCGGTCATTGTTCGTAAATAATTATTTTTAAATAACTTATGGCCGACGAAATAGTTAGTTTTCGTCGGCCATTGTTCGTAAAAGTTTTTTTTTTTAATAAATTATGGCCGACGAAATAATTAGTTTTCGTCGGCCATTGTTCGTAAAATATTTTTTTTTTAATAAATTATGGCCGACGAAATAATGCATTTTTCGTCGGCCATTCTCCGTTTAGCCGACGAAATAATGCATTTTTCGTCGGCCATTCTCTGAAAAAAAAAACCAAAAAAATCAGTGGTTTTACACCTCTCCTATTCCGATGTCCTGTTCACATATAACCAAAATTGAACATAAAAAATCAGAAACCCAACAGTCAACATATTTCAAATTTTTGTTTAAGGGGTTTGGAACCCAGCCTAGCTGGGAGGCTCATCCCCACGCCCGTTCATTAGAAATGAGTTGATTACAAATGAAAGGATTACATCATTTAAATTACTTAATCCGTCGGATTGTAATCGGAATCATCGGATGAGTCTTCTTCGGTTTCTGAATTGCTCGATAGGGGTAATCTATGTCTTTCCTCACCACTAGAGTCCTCGTTAGTTTCTTCAATTGGATCAACATCAACAAGCAGTGGCTCTTCACGTCGAATTCGCACCGGCGTGTCTAGACGAATAAAAGAGGAGTCAGGAATACCGTTTGAGTTGGGCTCTTGATACGCGGTGCCCCCTTCCTCGTTCTCTTCGGCCACTCCAAGTGTAGACGCCCGGTAAATGTTGCGATGGTGGATAGTGTTGACTACTTTCCACGGGTCACCCTTGGCGAGATCATCAAGATAAAACACTTGTTTCACCCATGTGGCTAAAACGAACGGGTCGTCCTCATACCATGATGTACTAGTGTTCACAGAACTTACGCCGTATTGATCGGTTTTCATGCTCTGCGGCCGTGTGTCAAACCATCTACACTTGAAAAGGTGCACTTTCATGCCTTCCCCGTAATGCAGTTCCACAACTGAATGGAGAACACCGTAATAGTAAACTCCACCATCCCCACCATGTGCCATAACCCCTGAATTTTGTGTTTTCAGTCTGAGGTCTCTGTCTTCACATCGAAATAACACACCATTCACCTTGCACGTCGCATAAACTTTTGAATAGACCGGCCTCCTCGCTAAAAGTCTGAGTTCGTGCGACCAATTTGGGTGATTATCATTTGCAATAAGGTCCATCTGCAACCATCAGAATCAACTATAAATATGAATAAATATACACAATAATATATGAACACGTATAAAATAGTGTTAAAGGTACGTACCCAGCGGCCGAAATACTCTGCGAATGTCTGGTTGTGGTAATCGCGATCATTTGCTACTCCTTCACAGCGTAGATGTATGTCCTTCCAAAACTGAACTTCTGGACAGTTGATTAGTACCCACCAATGTGCAATGGCTACCTCATAATCTTTCAACTTATAGGAAACGGGCATGTTTCCACCGAGTACAACATCGTCGGAGAGTATGGAAAGATTGAACTGTGAAGGTACATCTTCCGGTATGCTTTCCTGTAACGCTCCGAAATACAGCTTCATGTAGGTAACGCACTCGTGCGCAATATATGCTTCAGCTATACATCCTTCAGGTGAGGATCTGTTTTGGACAAAACCACCGTATTGTCCAAGTTGCCTATAAATCAAGTTTTTAAAGTGTTATGATAATACATTAACACTATATCACATATATTGATGAGGAAATTAACATAAGGTGTAAAATACGTACCTTTCCATCGGATACATCCAAGTGAAGTGCACAGGACCGGTAAGCAACAACTGCCGAGGAAGATGGATCATGAGGTGAGGCATGATGTCGAAAAAATTTGGAGGAAATATCATCTCAAATTTACACATGATATGAACGATGTCTTGTTGCATTTCCCGGAGGTCAGATTTTCTCACTTCCCGTGTGCATACCTTCTGGAAAAATCTTGCCAACGCTACTAACGGCTCCACAACGTGACGGGGAAGGAACGGTCGAATGAAAACAGGGAAGAGACGTTGTAGCAGGATATGATTGTCATGACTTTTCAACCCGTACAGATTGTTGCATTGTCTGTTGACACACTTGGCTATATTTCCAGCAAAGCCTGAAGGATACTTGGCCCGACTTATCCAATGCAAAATTTCTGATTTATGCTCAGGCTTGACGGTGTAAGGAGCTTGAGGCATTTTTCTCTTCCCTTGTTTCAACCATAGTGGTTTTCTGATATTCATGTTTTGCATATCAGTGCGAGCCTTAGGACCGTCTTTCGTCTTCCCCTCCAAGTTCAGCGTTGTGCCCACCACACTTTCAGAAACATTTTTTTCTATGTGCATAACGTCTAGGAAGTGTCGGATCAGCAACTCACACCAGTACGGGAGTTCCCACAATATGCTCCTATGTGTCCAGAATTTGTACTCCTCAGGCCTTTCAGGTATTTCCGCTACAATATCGGGATGATTGCTGAGGGGCCCAAAATCGTACTCATTAAGTCTTGCTAAAATTTCTCTTCCTGTCCATCTTCTGGGAGCACGGCCGTGTTCTTCGGTTCCATCAAATGCGGCGGACTCGTAACGCCAGTGGTGATCCGCCGGAAGGAACACACGATGACCCATTCGGCATATCTTGTTGCAATGAGGGGTGCTCCCATAATCGGTGAGGCACTCTGGACAAGCCTTGTATCCCCTGACAACGCTGCCCGACAACATCCCATAAGCAGGAAAATCACTGATGGTACCAATAACCATGGCATGCATCTGGAACGTCTCCTGCTTGTACTTGTCAAAAGTGGGATGACCAACGTCCCACAATACCGTAAGCTCTTCAATCAATGGTCTCATATACACATCGAGACATTTCCCTGGGTAACCAGGCCCCGGAATCAACAACGTCAACATATTATATTCCTTCTTCATGCACATCCACGGAGGAAGGTTGTAAGGTACCAAAACCACCGGCCATATACTGTATGAAAGACTCATGGTGCCGAAAGGGTTGAACCCGTCAGTTGAGAGCCCGAGCCTGACGTTTCTGACATCTGACGCAAAATAAGGAAACTCATTGTTTATATGCTTCCAAGCCGCTCCATCAGAGATGTGTGTCATGATATCTGTGTCTCCCGCGTCCCGCTCACTGTGCCACCTCATAGCTTTTGCGGTGGTTTCTGACATGTACAACCGCTCAAGCCTATCTCTCAACGGAAAATACCGAAGCACTTTCACAGGTTTCCTATTGCCTGCTCTCGTCAACTTATATCGGTCAGACTGACATATCGGACATGCGTCAAGGCTAGCAAGGTCATTCCCTTCTGCATCTTTACCCCAGAAGAGAACGCAGTCAAATGCGCATGTATGGATCTTAATGTAGGAAAGCCCTAGATCTTTGAGGATACTTCGGACCTGACGGTGATTGGTAGGATTACGATGACCCTCCTCCAACAACGAAGAAGTGTACTGTAGATATTCATCTACTTGACTGATAGTCGATTTTGTCTCGACTTTAATCCTCATTACCTCCATCACACTTTCAAGAACTGTCTTCTCAGAACTTGAACACACAGGGGTCTGTTGCAATGCAATCAGTTTGTTGTACTTGTCAAAGGCAGCAGTGTTGACAACTTGTGGGAACGGCTGCACCGGGTCCTGCATATATTGTTCCCCATGTACACCGCTTTCAAAAGGAAACACGTCGTTGACGAATGTCATTGTTGGATCGTTGGATGTACTACTACTGCCCGCCTCAAAATACTGCCCATGATCATGCGATCCATCTAATGATGGCTCACCGTGATATATCCAACGTGTGTACTTCGGCCAAAACCCATTGCTCTTTAGGTGCTCCCATACTGTCCTAATCGGAAATCGACACATATCACTGCGACACTTACATTTCTTGCACGGGCAATAATGGTACGGTCCTTTTGCATTTTCCTCGACGAACTGCATAAAATCCACAACTCCTGTAGTGTATCGTCGGTCATGCCTTGGAAGCGAAATCCAACTCTTATCTCGATCCATATATAGCCTGATAATAATATATATGTATAACTTTAATTAATAATAAATTAATTAACACATATATATTACAATATATATTATTATCAACATCAACTCATATATATATATACCATTAATTAACAACCATTATTTAAGTTCATTACACTATCAACAACCATTAATTAACATATTTATATATATTTTAACACTAATTAAAATAACATTATTAAATTAAAACACATAATTATACTCTAACTGAAAATCAACTCAACTACAACTCAAAATCAACATATATACATACATTCTAACACTAAAACAACAACAAAACAAAAAATCACTTACTATATCAAAATCACTAAAACTCAAAATCAACACATATATATACACATATATATATATATATATACATACCTATATATAGCTCCACAATGTAAGAGAGGACGGATTTCAATAATACCCACATATTTTTCACTCTTTCTCCCATTTTTTTTTTAAATGAGCAGCTTCTGTCCAGATCTGAAAATATAAAGACTTATAGCCGACGAAATTGCCAACTTCGTCGGCCATTCTTCCCAAAGTTATATAGCCGACGAAAACTTTAAATCGTCGGCCATTATAGGATTATAGCCGACGAAAAACTTTAAATCGTCGGCCATTCTATGTGTATGGCCGACGAAATAATGAATCGTCGGCCATTCTATGTGTATGGCCGACGAAATTTTTTTTTTGCCGACGATTTTTAATTTTTACCGACGAAATAATTAATTTTCGTCGGCCATAAATGTAATATTTATTTTAAAAAAACTTATGGCCGACGAAATAATTAATTTTCGTCGGCCATTATTATTATAGCCGACGAAATGATGCATTGTTCGTCGGCTATTCTATGAAAAAAATAAAAAAATAATGATGATGTTAGTGACACTTCGGGTAGCATAAGTCCTCTTTCTCGTGCTTCGATGAAAGGAAAACAGAATGCCAAGCTCTCTGGAGTTTTTATCAAAACAGAACGATGATCAGAAGGTGATCCAGGCTACTAAAATGTTCAAACCGAAAGATCCTTTTTTCGCAGTTATCTTGTAACCATTCGACTTCATTAACTACTTAATCCTCACCAGATAGCAGTTAATGAAGTTGAATGGTTGCAAGATAACTGCGAAAAAAGGATCTTTCGGTTTGACCAATTTAGTAGCCTGGATGACCTTCTGATCATCATTCTGTTTTGATAAAAGCTCCAGAAACCGTCAGATATTCTGTTTTCCTTTTATCGAAGCACGAGAAAGAGGACTTATGCTACCCGAAGTGTCACTAACATCATCATTATTTTTTTAACACTAATTAAAATAACATCAAAACCGATTACTCTTTAGGATTAAAATAACATCAAAACATATATTAAAACTCAAAATCAACTCATGCAACTAAAACCCAAAATCAACATATATACACATGTACGTACCTATATATAGCTTCACAATGTAAGAGAGGACGGATTTCAACAATATCCACTGATTTTTCACTCTTTCTCCCGTTTTTTGCAAATGAGCAGCTGCTGTCCAGATCTGAAAATATAAAGACTTATAGCCGACGAAATTGTAAAATTCGTCGGCCATACTCCAAAAGTTTTATAGCCGACGAAAATATTAATTCGTCGGCCATTCTTGGAGTATAGCCGACGAAAATAAAAATCGTCGGCCATTCTTGTAGAATAGCCGACGATTTTTACTTTTTACCGACGAAATAAAAATATGGAATGGCCGACGATTTTTTTTTTTTAGCGACGAAAAAAAATTTTCGTCGGCCATTCCTGGGAATAGCCGACGAAAAATCATTTCGTCGGCCGTTGTTTTTTTTTTTCGTCGGCAAAACTCATTTTTCTGGTAGTGGATGTTGTTGATGCCAGGCTCAAGACTCGTGACGAATTGCTCCGGGACTTGAAATCCCACCTCTTCATAGCCCAAAATAGAATGAAGCAACACCAAGACAAACACAGAACTGAGCGCTCCTTTGAAGTGGATGAGTGGGTGTTTCTCAAACTCCATCCCTACAGATAGAAATCCCTCATTCACCGCCCAAGCCAGAAGCTAGCGCCTCGTTTCTATGGACTGTTCCAAATCAAAGCCAAAATCAGCAAGGTCGCATATCGGCTCCGTCTGCCGGAATCCTGCAAACTCCACTCGATTTTTCATGTCTCGCTGCTGAAGCGTCGGATCGGTGACCGGGCTCCCATCACGGCTACTCTACCTCACTTTGACAAGAATGACGTCATTGAGCCACGACCTGAGCGCGTTCTGGATATGCAGGTGGTGACCAAACGCCGCAGACCCATCACCAAATGGCCCATCGCCTGGGCGGGACTACCTCGGGAAGACGCGGCATGGGAAGAGACTCAATACATCGCCTCTACCTTTCCGGGCTTCCAAGCTTGAGGGCAAGCTTGTTCTCATGGGGGGAGGACTTGTTGGGGTTAATCCTGATGCCTAGGCCCAATTGCCTCTCAGGCCCACTCCATCTTCATCCAGCCAAAAACCTGCAACTCAAGAACAAGAGCACTTCCGCTCAAAACACCACTACCACCACTCCCTAACTGTTGTCTTCTTTCTCAATGAATGTTTCTTTGTCTCTTTCTAGTTAGAGCGGTCCCTGCTCCATTCTCTTTGTAAGAACAGCAACCATATATATGTATTGAAAAGTCTCAAGGAGTCAAACAAGCAATGAAAGTCTTTTAAATTACCTAGTTTTCATTCTATCCTAATTATCTTCCTATCACATTACTACTTCTCACCCAAATCGACATTAGTCGATGTACATATCATCCTCAGCCCATCATTTTGAAATTAAGGCTTATCAAATTGCCAAACTCCCTAATTTTTATACCATTAATCATGCACTTCTGTGCATCTCTAATTTCTCCGAAATGGCAGATCTGAATCTAGATCACTATGCTTATCAGACAAGTGGGATGATCGATATGCGGCCTTGCATTCAGGGGTATTCTCTATGATCAAGCGCATGTCGTTCATCAGAAGAGTTAGTGCACTCTAGCCTCTGCCGCGGATCAAGCACATATCTGAAAGTGTGAGTTCTTTAGAGGCTATGTTGTTTCAATTTTTTGTTTTGAATTCTTTATTTTGCTGGTATCAGATCTGGAAGTGTTTTTTTGATAGGTGTTCTTTGCTGCAGCTTGCATATATTCTCTGAAATTGTTGGATCTTGGTTGTGTTGTTAATCATCTAAAGAAACCGAAGAATCTACTGGCAATGTTTTCTTCGAATTGTTAAAATTTGTTTTTCGTATTTAGGAGTTGTGGTGGGAGTTTTCAAATATATATATATGGAAGTGTAAAGTCTGCAAAAATTCTATAATAGATTTTGATATATACATATATATTATAATGAATCTGGGTTCTACTTCAGTTTTGATGTGTTGAATTTCTTTTTGGTTGCATTGAGAGACAGTAACCCAATTTTGAGCAAAGTTGACTACACAAAGTCCTTGTTTCTGGAGGTAAGGAACATCAAATGTTGTGTTTTATGATTAATAACTCAGATGGGTTTGTTTGGATTTTGTTGTGATTGGGTTTGGTTTTGGGGTTCTTTTTATTGTTTTATTGATTCTGTTTGGTCTATTTTGTTTTTGGGTTTGGGGGAGAGAAGGGGCTTTTGGATGGGCAGTTTTTGCAGCTTCAACAGCTTCAAGATGAGAGCAACCCAGATTTTGTTGTGGAAGTGGTGTCTTTTTTTTTTAATGATTCTGAGAAGCTTCTCAATGATATTACCAGAGCTCTGTAAGGACCCCAAGATCTTCCTTTTCAATCTGTCTTTTTCTCGTTTAAATTGGGTTGCTTACTTTTGTGCTCATCTTTTGCTTTTGGATGCTTCGATTTTGTTGTTCATGGTGTGTTTGAACTTTTTTGTTCTCATTGCACAGAGAGCAGCCAAGTGTAGACTCAAGAAAATTGGTGCCCATGTTCACTAGTTCAAGGGTAGCAGCTCCAGGTACACATAGTAAATTACAGAAAGTACCGTCTCTTAAATTGGGTTATCAGCTCAATGACCCGTTTACAAATCTCAACTTTTTGGTCACTGCAACATTTTTTTTACTGTCTCTCAACATTTCTTTAAGCAAAGTTGGTTATAAACTCTGCTATATAAGCAGAGTGTTGAGTCAATAAATGTACATCAAATTTCCAGATTTTCTCTTCTTGTTTGCTGTTTATCATCAAAGTCATTTTTAATCAATGTTATGGGATTACAGAGACATTTTGTAGACGGTGGTTCTGAGGAAGAAGATTTAGGTTTGGGTTTGAGGTCTTAATAAAAATTTCATCTTCATTATTAGTTTCACATTCTGATGTTAAGGTTGTAGAGTAGATACAAGCCGCCAGTTATATATCTAAGTTGTTGTGTTGTTTGTTTTTGTAGGATGTTATTGATGCAAGAACAGATATCGCGAAAGATAGCAAGGAATTGGATTTCATTAAAGATGGAGTATATTGTTTTCTTGTATCTTATAGCCTTAGTTTTGAATGAATATTATTATACTGATCAATCAAATACCAGAGTGGCATTTTCCAATACCAGAATACTAAACCAAGCCATAAGCCGAGCCAATGTATTGAGCTAATGTAATTAATTTTTTTTTTTTTTGTCAAAAAATCAAAGTTTGGGGACGGACAAGTTTAAGTAGTGACAAAAGTCAGATAATCATTTAATCTAGAAAGTAGACAACTATACTGTTCATGTCAGAGAGTAAAACTAGGAAGTTTTTACAAGTTGGTGTCAAAATGGGCACAGACAGCTTTAGCTGTCCCTAGGAAGCCAAAACCCCAAATGGAGATGGTACATCCTACGACAGACAACAATTTCCTCCCCAAGCATCAATAGGGACAGCTTCCGTCCCTTATAATATCAGTAGGGAGGAATTCTCCTCTGTCCCTACTAATAGCTAGTAGTGTATGTCCAATCATAACGGGTCATAATGACTTTTTTTTCCTAGGATATATTTGCGTTCTTTCAGTTGCTCCAATTTCTAAAATGGATTTAATGAAATTTAGAACTGGTTTGACCCCCTTCCAGCCTTCAGTGGAGCAAGGATGCTACAGACTAACCCTTCAACACCAATAATATAGAGTAAACGAGGTAGTGTGCTCGCGCTTTGCCGCGGGTTTTTCACTTTACAGTTAATCAAGTTAAGTGCAGTAGTTAAAAGATAGTTTTGTTTCTGATAAAAAGAAAAACACATTGTTGATATAAGTTAAATCTCCACATGAACTTCAGTAAGATCCTATATAAGCAAACTTTCAAGTAAAACATAATTTTTAGCAATTTTAACATTCATACATTTAGGTGCTCAAGTTTGAAATAATTTAGAATTGTAATAGGAGGTTGCTCAGGGCTAGTTTGGTATTGCTGCGACTTAAAAAAAAACGATGCTACTGTGCTGTGAATTGAACCAATTTTGAATTAAAATAGTTTCGTGTTTTCATATTTGGTAAATATTCACTTTTAAAAATTGTTGTCATACCATAAGATATTATTTTTTTATGTGTTTTCTATGACAACAATTTCTAAAAGCAACCATAAGGTTGCTTCTAAAAGTTGCTGCGAGTGACCTGTAGTTTTGAAAAAAAAAATTTGTTTTTATTTGATTTACCAAACACCGTAAAATTTTAAAAGTTGACATACTGTAGAAGCTGATTTTTTTTAAGGGTAAATTCCTCCTATGGTACCTGACGTATGACCAATTAGACACTTTGGTACCCAACGTTTGAAAGATGACAGTTTGGTACCTGAAGTTAGGTTTATGTGAAACTATGGTACGTACTTTTGTTGATTTTTTTTAAATGTAAGAAGTAAAATTGACATTTAGATATTATTTATAAAAATAAAATAAAAACATGCATTTTCATAATATTTTGGGTTTAAAACATGTATTTTCCTAATTTTTTGGGTTATGTTGAAAATATAACTTAAGAAATTCAATCGTGGGGATGTAAACACTCACAAGACAGTCCACAGAGCTATATCTAATCAACCAAATGTATTATCGTGGGTGTTCAAATCACAAATACTAGATTTCTTAAACAAAATTTCAATTATTTTATCTTCAACAAAACCCAACAATTTAATTCATGTTTTTTTCTTTTGACAAAAAATTAGTTTATGATTATTTTCTCCCAAAAGATATTAAAAAAAGGATTAAATATTTGTTACGCCCTAAACTTTTTACTCAAAAACAGTTTTATACCCGACATTTCAAATTAAACTGGTACATCCTCAATCTTTCATTCTTCAACAGTTTAGTCCATTCCGTCACTCCACCCGTTATGTTGCTGACGTAGCTAAAGATTTTGACACGTATGAAGAGGTTGGACAAGAAAATGACCAATATACCCTCATGCATATAATATCTCCCTCGCACTCACTCCGCCCACTCCGCCATTCTCATTCAGAAAAAAAAAACCCTAAGGAGTATTCGATGTACTGCGAGAGCTGCGCGAAAATCAAGAACACCGACTCTTGAAGATTGGGGGAATCAGAGGAGACGCATTGGAACATGAAGGGAGGAGCTCCGGCCAGGCGTTGTTCGGCAAGATGCCAGAGGCGAGCTCGGAGATGGTGTCGCAGAGCTTCTTGGAGATGGATTTGACGTCCTCGCGTTGAATACAAGCCAAGAGAATCGATTTGAGAGAGGACTGGGTGGCTTGGGAGAGACGCGGCCAGAGATAAGAGTCGTCGCGGGTGAGCTGCTTGTTGAGGAGGATGGCGAACATGGGGTGGGCCTCCTACGCTGGCGAGAACTGGAGTAGGTGAGCGAGTTTTAGTGAGAGCGAATCCGGATCGGTCTGCTTGCAAAGATGGAAGAGGAGTTCCGCATGGGATCGCTGCTCGTTCGCGAAGGCCATCAGGTAGGAGATTAGGGATTCGAATGGGGCCGGGTCAGGGCCCAGAATCGTCGCCAGTTGGGCCTGCTGGTGCTGAGTTGACTCGGCCATTGAAACCCGGGGCGGGCGAGTTTTAGTTGCAGTGGTGGTGGTGGTGGCTGTGGCAGTGCCTTTAGCTCTCGCTTTCTCTCTCTGTGTGAGACTTTCGGCTTTTGGGTTTTTGGGACTGCGTGAAGAGGATGGGGTGTGTGGGCGGCGTATTTTAGATATTTTTATTGATGTGGCAGACATCCAGCTGAGTTAGAATGGTGGAAATTGCCACCTCAGCAAGTTAACAGAATCTTTTAACAGTAGACTGACGAAATAGACTAAACTGTTGAAGAATGAAAGATTGAGGATGTACCAATTTAATTTGAAAGGTCGGGTATAAAACTGTTTTTGAGTAAAGAGTTTAGAGGGTAACAAGTATTTAATCCTAAGAAAAATGATGAATATCAAGGTGATAACCATAGTTTTGGATACATAACACTTATGTTTTTAATTTTATTTTTATAAATAATACATAAACATCAACTTTACCCCTTACATTTAACAAACAAATGAACATAAGTACTGTTGACACTAGATATAGTGCACCGCCAAACATGTTCAACGACCTCGTGGACCGTCTAACCAGCGCCATAGGTCCTACTTCCGGCATCCATCGGATAGACCGACACCTCGGCTATATCTCCATTGTGGAAGATCACCGGTGCCGCATCCGGAAGCCATGCCTTCGGGCTCCGCAAGTAGCTTCATGAGCAGGAATACTGTGCCTCCATCCCACATTGGAAACATGGTGTAGGAGGGAGCCTTCCTTAGTTATAAAAGGAAGACTTCCCCCCTTAGAATATGTTAAGCTGGATACTTACTATTCCACCCTTGTAACACCACCAGACTTATTGGCCGATACTAGTGTGTTCTAAGTGGACGTAGTCGTGCCCTCCGGCGGCACGGCGAACCACTATACATGCTTGTGTTATTAGTCTTTATTGTGCTTCTGTTAGGCCTACGGGTTATAACAGAAAAGATCATTCTTCTCCTTGATCGTCACTTTCTTCATTGTAATCGTTTTCATTATTGGCATTTTGTTGAACATTTGGTTGGGCATCTTCCTACATATGACTGGCAATATTCATTAGCACTATCTCTCTGCTGTTCTTGGGTTTGAAAATCATCCCATTCAAAATTATTTTCTTGATCGGCTCTGGGTTCCTCTTCTAGATCTGGAGGAAATTCATTGGAATGACATTCCTGTCGAAGAAAATTGTGCAATCCTACACAAGCCAAAACTAGCTCTGCTTGTGTCTTGTATGAAAATGGTGGTGCTTATTTGAAAATAGTGAAACGTGACTTGAATACTCCAAATATCCTCTCAATTACGTTCCTCAAGGAAGCATTTCGAAGATTAAATAACTCAATTGCATTAACAAGATGATTTCCTTCACCAGCAAAGTCTTTGAGATGATATCGGGTACCTCAAAATGGAGCTAAAAATCGACGTCGGTTGGGAAATCCACAGTCACCTAACAATGAAAGAAAACGTATAGTAATTAGTGAGTTATATATTAGTTACATAATTATTTTATGTAATTATTGACTTTTTATTGTCTTATATCCTATTATAGACCGACTACAAATATGTAGTTTGATTTATATTCATTTGATCAATCTTATTCATTAATTAACGAGAATTGGAAAAAATAAAATTGAAAACTCCATAACTGACTGGTGCAAATGATAATATTTGTGTTTTATGATTTCATAAATAAATGAGAAATAAATTAAAAATATTTGAAAAACAAATTCAACAACAATGAACATGTTAGTATAAAATATTATAGAAAAAATGAAAGGAAAGAAAAATTAACATGAAAGACAGATGATATGTTAAAAAATAAAGAGATGACGAAGGATTAACCTCTTCATAGGCAGAAAAAGTCTGTCGTGAACTTTCCAAAATCTCTGGTATGGAGACTGGAAAAATATTGGAGTTTTGTGTGCATAATTTACACTACAAATTCCATGATTATCCATGAGTTACTAATTCTATAAGTATGAATGATATTTTGAATACCCTAAAAATTCTATTCATTTTTAAAAGTTCATAATGAATACCCCTAGACTTTGGTAGACTCCATATTGATTTTTTTAAATCCTGATTGAATACACCCAGATTTTTATGGACTTTTAAATTTCTATATCGAATACACATGGACTTTCAGATTCCATTGATTTCTATTAAACTCCCACTAATTCCATACACAATACACCCTCCTCAGTATAAAAATGATAGTTTTCAGGAATAAAAATGATTTGAAGTTGCAACGTTATGGATATCCAATTTTCACGAATCTCAAGAAAACTATTGTTTCCGTTCAAACCCCTAGGCCTGATAGAAACTGGTGGATCTTGGTGTGATTCCCTCCTGCAAACCCTGCTAACTAAGGGGAATACTGGGCGGGCCGGTCTTCTCCTCTCCGATGCCTAAGTTAGTACCGTTGGGACAAATTGATAACTTAAGCGGGAACAATAAGTAGTTGGAGAGTTGAGTTACCTATTAATGAGGGTAGTTGAGGCCCTTATATAGGCGGTCGTGACAGGACCCGAACCAGATTTCACCCTGAAACCCGGATAAGGCCCTGCGGGGACTACCTTAAGATTAACTCTATCAATAAATCGATAAGCCAACCTTAAGATAGACAACCCTAAAACCTGTAAAATTTAAAAACACTTCTAATTCCAGTTCCAACCTCAACACCTGGAGCCATCTGCTCCCCAAACACAACCACCGCCATAGATAAACACAAAATCAAATTAATTTAATATTCAAAGGCTCACAGGTAATCAGAGCAATCTAATACATTGAACTGTAATTTCAACCACCAAATAAACCCAAATTCACCCAACATCAGCGCCGCCACCAAGGCTAAAAACACCACCAAATCAACCCAAATTCACCCAACATCATCGCCACCACCTCAGGGACTTATTCCCGTCGTCCCCGCCGCTAAAAACAGGCCCAGCCGCAGCGAACGTCGGCCCGAAACTCCACCATATTCAATTTTCATCAATTTCGATCAATTAAACATCAAATCACTCCCAATCTACTCTAAACAACATCCTAAGCTTGAATTCAACCTCCAAATCGACCAAAACACCAAAATCACAACCTCCACCGATTTGACCAAAAACTTTAGAAATTTCAAATTTCAATTTCTTCTCACCTTGTTCAAACTGGATTAATTCCTTCCATGGAAAGCTTGCACCAGCCGAGCCCTTTAATTGCTCTCCAATTTCGGGTCGAACCGTGGCCGGAGGAGGGAGAACGAGGTTCGACACAGTCGAACCTTGCTCGGCTTCGCATGACCAATCAGCGGTTTTCCACGCTGCGCCGCTGCCACAAACTTGACGAGGAGGAGGAGACGAAGCGGATGAGACCAACGGCGGGCCGAGCGGTGGCCGGACGGCGGAGATGGGTGGAGGTCGGTGGGGCTCGGGGTCGCGCGCGGGGAGAGAGGAGAAGAAAAGGGAAAGAAAAAGAAAAAGAAAAAGAAAAGAAATTTTCCGTTTTGGGAAATTTCCTTCCCGACTATTTATACTCATAAAAAAAAGGGCAAGTTTCGGGTTTTTACGTCATAACTTTTTCACACGAATTTCAAATTGAACGTGCCTCATGTCCACGAGCTCGTTTCAACGTCTTCTATCTCGACGAGAAATAAAATTCTCGATCGGGTCAACTTAATAAAAAGTTAACTTTTAGAATTTTCGAATCGTAAAAACAAGTACCGGAACGTAAAAATAAAACATAAAACAGTCAAAAAGTAACTCGAGATTCGGGTCGTATCAGGTCGAGCGTGAGGTCTGGTCTTACTCCTCGATGTGGGATTGATTCCCTTATGTTCGTACACATTAGGGCAGCATTGGTGATCTGTTCGGCAGGCTGGCGTCACTACCAGATCGGACAGAATAGCCGACGAAAAAAATTTCGTCTACTATTCAAAATTTCGTCGGCTATTATTCGTCGATAAAACGGCGTCGGTAAAAATATACCCGACAACAATAACGAAATCGTCGGACATACCAAAGTTATCACCGACGAAAATGCATTTCGTCGACCAAACCTTGGCATAATGCCCGACGAAATTCGTCGGATATTTTCACATATGGCCGACGATATCGTAAAATATAGCCGACGATCTCTTCTGTTTCGTCAGTTATTTGTTCTGAAATATATAATATTAATTAGTTATAGCTGACGAAACCGTCACTATTTAACATATACCACCGACGAAATAATGTCATTTTCGTCGGCTGTTCTTACATTTTGGAGAAAATAAATTAAATTAATTTCTAAATTACCATTCCAAGCAACCTCTAATTCACAATGACAATCCAACAAGAAACACGTTTTTCATTAATTATTTAATTTGTTCTATCCTGGCCACCATCCTGCTGTCCATCATGCTCGTCATCCTGCTGAATGAACTCGGGAGCTCTCGGCATTCGAGGTTCATCTAACGGCTCAAACAGGGGCGGGGGTTCAATGCCTAGTTGTTGTGCCGCGAACATAGCATACCACCAGTTTTGTTGGCCGGCGTAGTTCTGTCGCCGAACTCTCTCGCATTCAGCATGCCAACGCTCCATTTCCATATGATACTGCTGTGTTCTGCATTGTTGCTCCTGTGATCTCTAGAACTGGGCCGCCAATCTTGCATTTTCTTCTGCCAATCTCTGCATTTCCCCCTTCATCTGTTGGGTGTCCCCGCCTCCCCTCTTTTGAGCTCCCTTAGTGGTCTTCAGGACCCCTATTCCAGAACTTCCCAAACCCCGGCAGTAGTAGTCGTTTGACCGTTTTGGGAAGGCTGCGTCGAATATCCTCGCTGCAGTTTGGACATTCAATCGGTCGACCTGGCTCAGGGCTTCTTGCAGATCTTCCTCTGAAATGTTCGGTTGTGTCTCCCGAACTACTGCCTACAACACTTCTTCTTCGGCCCGGTTCACCCTCTCCTAATTGAACGGGAAAATAATAATAATTAATATTCTAACAAATATATAATTAAGTAAAATTAATAATTAAAATTTTTAAATCGTAATCAACGACTTACAAGCTCTTCTGTCGCTAATGGATAAGTCTTCTTGAACGTCTCTACGTACGGGTTGCTTGAAGGATGATCTCTAAGCGCCTCCTCCTGATATTGTGAAAATGGCCTAGAACCACCATGATGGGGGGTTGTGTTACGGCGGCGGTTCGCAGAGTTCTGCCGAGACCGTTCCTTCAAACAAATAATAAAATATTAGAAAAATGTATAAAAACATATTAGTGTAATAATTATAAAATAATTAAACTAATAATTAAAATATTAAAAAAATAAACATTTATAGTTAAGTTTAGTATTTACCTGCATAACTGGGTTGTGGAAGTCTACTGTCTTCAATCAACGCCACTCGTACTCCCTGAACATGAACTCTCTTGGAGTACCTATACGACCATATTTGTCGTTTTCGGTAAAGTGGGTACGGAGCTCGTTCTTCCACTCTTTGAACCTACTGAAAAAACAAAAGTGCATTAGAGATATTATTAATATCATAAAATATTTCAAATTATAAGATGAGGAATTCCCAACGTACCTCGAGTTCTGCATCGCGTACGCCCAAACCTGCTTGTGTTATGCAATCTCGAAGTATGCCTGAAAGATAATATTTTATTAGTTTTAAAATTATAACAATACTGAAAATTATTAAATATTACGATAAAGAAATTAAGTTTTTTAAATTACTCACCGACGCCGCGTTGTTGACCTCCCTCTTGATCTCTTCCAGCACATCAGCCCACCGTGTCCACAACATAGGGACTCTATCCCTAATTAGTGCTCTCACGCAACCCGCGTAATCGCGGCGTTTTTTCCCCTTAACATCCTGATTAGGGGGTTCGTTGATCTGGATCCTCCCGCTGGTCTCAATACTTTTCCTGAGCATATCAAAACATATGACACCTCTCGTATTCCTGCTTGAACTACTGTGGCGGTCCCTATCACATAAACGACGATTGATTAATAAAATTAAATATTAGTGCGTTAATTTTAATAAAACATTTAATTAATAAAATTGTTGGAGGTATATATGGTACACCGCCAAGCATGTTCGACGACCTCGTGGACCGTGCAACCGGCGTCATAGGTCTTACTTCCGGCATCCAGCGGGTAGACCGCCACCCCGGCTACATTCCCAATGTCAGAGATCACCGGTGCCGCACCCGAAGGACGTGCCACCGGGCACCTGAAGTAGCTTCGTGAGTAGGGAAATATGTAATAGTGTAATAAGCATCCAACATTAGAAACGTAGTAAAGGTGGGAAGCCTCCTTCCTTATAAATAGAAGGCTTCCCCCTTAGAGTTAGAGATGTTGGATACTTGCTACTCTTGGCATGTAACCACCACCCGATGGTTTATCGGCCAATCATACTATATTCTAAGTGGACGTAGCCGTGCCCTCCGATGGCACGGTGAACCACTATACTTGCCTGTGTCTATTTACAGCTTTATTATTGTGCTTCTGTCAGGCCAACGAGTTTGTGCGGAAACAATTGGCGCCATCTGTGGGAACCAGTTCAAAAATTTGTGTTGCTCTACTAGCGGGTAGAGATGGATCAGTCCATTTTTTTGTAATTAATCCATCAGCAAGTTGTTGGCCGAGTCATTCACGCACCCTACTGCTAATCCAACTTAGGCAACCCAGTCTCTCCAATCAAAGTAGTCAGCAGGCAGCCCAGTCCAGCTAGTCAGCGGTTAGCAGGCAGGGTCAACGGGTCAACAAAACTTTCCAGATCGCCAGGCACCCTCCCCCTGCTAGCTCTCCTCTCCGGCAGATGGGCCTACATCTCTGGACGGTTTTCGGACGCCGTCTCCGGGCGGTCGAACGGACGCCATCTCCGGGCAGACGAGCAGCCTCGCTCTCCAGTGCATGTTGTCCTTGCTCTTCGGGTGCGAGACCGGTGGCTTTCATCACCGGGTGCGGGCGCCGGTGGCTCCATCTCCGGTTGTCCTCTCTTCCGCATGCCAATCGTCCTCCCCTCCGGGTACTGGCAACTCTTCTCTCTGGTCGTTCGTCTCTCTCTGGTTGCCTTCCTCTCCAGGTCATCTCCTCAGGTACGATCGTCTCCCTCTCCGGTCGTCCTCCTCTCCGGGCAGAGCGAGAGCCAGACAGCTTGCGGAAGAAGAAGAGAGGAAGAGAGAAAATTCAAGCGAGCCAGCGGAGCAGGCAACCCCAACTCGGTAAAGCCTCCGGTGATCGGCAACCTCCAGCGGCCCGAAGTCACCTCCTGATGACCGACGACCCAAGATCGCCTTTTGAGAGCTGCAAGCATCGGGCTTTCTCCGGTGACCGTTGGCTCCTCTCTCTAGCGCGGGCAATCCCCCATCTCCGGTTCAGAGGACTCCCCCATCTCTGGTTCGGGTCGCCTTCATAACCGGTCCGGGCGCCGACACCGCTATTCAGCTCTCCAGGAATCTCTGGCCTCCTCTCTGGTCATCCCCACTCCGAGTAGGACAGCGAGACAGAGAGCAGAGGAGATGAAAGACCAGAGCGGGAAAAGAAGAAACGGAACCAGAAGAGAAAGCAAGCAAGAAAAAAAAACAGAAGGAAAAGAGCGGGAAAGGAGGAAGAAAGAGAAAAAGAAAAAAAAAATTGTGGTCAACCCGGTCAGCCAGGTCAACGGGCCCGCCCGGTCGTTGGGCCTGCCCAGGTCAGCAAGTTGGGCTTAGACTGGGTACGGGTCAGCAGGGCTGGACATGAAACAATGTCCTTTGGCCACCCACCAGTCTTCTATGGACACCCCGGCTGTACTCTACACCAGTAGACATTCACCGGGCAACCTGGAAATCATTCCCGCATGCTATTCCAACACCCGACAGCTTTCTCCAAAGCTAAGTATTCCAACTTATTATTACTCAATGCATGCTTCACCTGTGCATAATCTGTTTGGGAATATTGATAATTAGACATGTGATAAAAGCACGACCATGGTCCAAGATGCATCGCATATCATTATGCGTTTACCAATGCATCGCATCGCATCTCAGTGCGCATATCAGTATGCATCGCATTACAATACATCGCATTACAATGCATCGCATCTCAGTGCGCATATCAGTATGCATCGCATTACAGTGCACGCATTTCAGTGCATGGCATTACAATGCATCGCATCGCATCTCAGTGCGCATATCAGTATGCATCGCATTACAGTGCATGACATTACAATGCATCGCATCTCAGTGCGCATATCAGTATGCATCGCATTACAGTGCATGGCATTACAATGCATCGCATCTCAGTGTGCGCATCAGTATGCATCGCATTCGCATCTCAGTGCGCGCATCAGTATGCATCGCATTACGGTAACACCATTCCATCGGTTATGGAACACTCCACCGGCTCCATGGCATTCCACCGGTTAGGTTCTATTCAACCGGCTCCATGGCATTCCACCGGTTAGGTTCCATTCAACCGGCTCCATGGCGTCTCACTGGTTATGTAGTATCCAACCGGCTCCATGGCATCTCACTGGTTAGGTAGCATTCAACCGGCTCCATGGCATCTCACCGGTTAGGTAGCATTCAACCGGCTCCATGGTATCTCACTGGTTATGTAGTATCCAACCGGCTCCAAGGCAGTCCACCGGTTAGGTACCATTCAACCGGCTCTATGGCATTCCACCGGTTAGGTTCCATTCAACCGGCTCCATGGCATTCCGCCGGTTAGGTTCCATTCAACCGGCTCCATGACATTCCACCGGTTAGGTTCCATTCAACCGGCTCCATGGCATTCCACCGGTTTCGCCACTTTCCTTCGCCCCTGCGGGCAAGGACAAGCCAGCAACAACTCAAGGCTTCAAACACATGGACTTTATAAACCCGGGAGAATTTACATCTAACACATGCAAACTCTTCCAGCAGGCTAAAAACCCTGCATCACAGTGAACTGTGATAAATATGGGGATACATGGCGAGACTTGTTATCTCAACGCCACCCCACCGGGCAGATTGTTTCTCTAACACAGAACAAGTCTCCCCGCAGGCTAGAAACCCTGCACATTACCCCACCCTACTCCCCGGCCTGCCTCACCGTTGGCAGCAATTTTACTGGGGGACTCGTTCCGACATGGTAGTCCACCGGTCGAGTCCTCATATCATCATCTCATGCACTCATCCGGGTTTCACCCCGCTCCACATTTATTGCATGGGCACCCCGGTTCCACACCGCTGCGCCAGAGCCTCGACCCCTGCACCACAGCTCATGCTAGCACCTCACCTTCGGCCTCGTGAGCTCGGCCGCTCAGTCTATCAGCTCACCCTCCTGCCCGGTCCTGTCCAGCAATCACCTCAGCCAGCGGGTCACCCCAGATTCAGCAGGCCCGGTCCTCCAGCAATCACCTCGGCCAGCGGGTCACCCCAGATTCAACAGGCCCGGTCCTGTCCAGCAATCACCTCGGCCAGCGGGTCACCCCAGATTCAACAGGCCCGGCTCTGTTCAGCAGCGGCTCTGCCCGATCAAGCTTCAACGAGTCAGGACCGGTCAAACCCGGACCCTCCCTGGGCACCCACCGCCGCTCCAGAACCCGGCACAGACGGTGAGGATCAGAACCTGGCACCTCAGTACACCGGTTATGTAGCATGGAAACATCACTCCCGGCCAAATCAAATCTCCAGCACGGACTTGGGGGACTACTACTGGGAGCACATCAGTAACACTCGAGCGGAGGGGTGGGACTCGGCATTCGAACGCCCGGTAAGAGTCCAATCTCACTTAGGGACTTGGGGGACTGGTGGTAATAGGGGTGGTGACTCGGTCACCACCTACGCTTGGCGGCACATGATGATTAACTCCCCAAGTAAGATTGCACTCTTACTCGGGAACTTGGGGGACTTGTTGGAGGTATATATGGTACACCGCCAAACATGTTCGGCGACCTCGTGGACCGTGCAACCGGCGTCATAGGTCTTACTTCCGGCATCCAGCGGGTAGACCGCTACATTCCCAATGTCAGAGATCACCGGTACCGCACCCGGAGGACGTGCCACCGGGCACCTGAAGTAGCTTCGTGAGTAGGGAAATATGTAATAGTGTAATAAGCATCCCACATTGGAAACGTAGTAAAGGTGGGAAGCCTCCTTCCTTATAAATAGAAGGCTTCCCCCTTAGAGTTAGAGATCTTGGATACTTGCTACTCTTGGCATGTAACCACCACCCGATAGTTTATCGGCCGATCATACTATATTCCAAGTGGACGTAGCCGTGCCCTCCGATGGCACGGTGAACCACTATACTTGCCTGTGTCTATTAACAGCTTTATTATTGTGTTTTTGTCAGGCCAACGGGTTTGTGCGGAAACAAAAATCAAATGTTACCTGAACTCGATGACCCTTCTGTCGACTTTCTTTTTAATCTCGCCGAAATCAGGAGCTCAGGTCTCTCAAATGGCTCATAATGGTATGCCTCCGCAACACTCACGTACTGAGGCCTAGCAGGCCATATGGGCACACCACGCTCGTCGACCTCGGGTATGGCAGGAATGTTGTATGGCAGGTATAGCTGATTAGAGAGAGTAGGCCCCTCAGTAGAGTCAGCAGCAGACGGCGCAGGACTCGTCATCGGCTCCCGATGAACCTCAGGCATACGGACCTGATGAACGTCTGGAGCTATGTCGTCTTGAAATAGCTGCGTACTACATCTCGGAGGATCTGGCCGGAGAGGGGGACATGAACTGCTCGACGGCCGCCCCGCCGATAAAAGGGTCTGGTGCCGGTTGCTCACACTCCTCCGCGGCTGGGATGAATCGATCCTCTGAGGCTGGCTGGTGGTCCTCTCAGGCTGGCTAGGGGTCCTCTCGGAGTCTCCGGATCCGCCAGAACTTCCAGAACCCCTAGATCTGGAATGACGGCCTCCGAATAGCTGTCTAAATGCATCGGCCATCTGGAAACAAATAAATTAATACATTAATTAATATTACATTATATTACATTAAATAACAAATTCTAATTAATATAATAACCAATAATACTAACATATTTTAAAACATACTAACAAATTAATATTTATAATTTAACTAATTTTAAATAATACTAACCATTAACATAAATATAACCATTTATATACAAATATAACTCTATTTCATCATTAACATATATATACATAAAAATAACCATTTATATATTAACATAAATATAATCATTTATATAATTAGGCTACCAATTTATATATGTAATTAATTTAACAATTTATATATAACAATTAAAATATACGTTAACATATATATATATATATATACAAATATGTGTATATATTAACAAATATATAACAATTTATATAATTAATCTACAAATTTATATATATAATTAATCTAACAATTTATATATATAACCAATATATATAACAATTTAACACACACTTAAATATCTAAATTATATACCTAAATTATACAATTAAAATAAATTGCAAAAAAAAAAAAAAATTACCTAGCGGAGGAGGAGAAGGAGGAGGAGGAGGCTGGAGGAGGAGGGGAAGGAGGAGGAGGAGGCCGGAGGAGGAGAAGGAGGAGAAGGAGGAGAGAAAAAGTCGGGCTGAAAGCGACTTTCAGTTTTTATAGCAGAGAGAATAGCCGACGATTTAAAAGATTTCGTCGGCTATTCTTTGAATGTCGTCGGCTATACTTTGGAAGATCAACAGCCGTCGGATCTGAGCCATCCAACGGCGGACAATAAAAAGGTGCGGATCGCAAGAGTTTAGCCGACGATTTAAAAGATTTCGTTGGCTATTCTTTGAATGTCGTCGGCTATACTTTGGAAGATCAACAGCCGTCAGATCTGAGCCATCCAACGGCGGACAATAAAAAGGCGCGGATCGCAAGAGTTTAGCCGACGAAATATAATTTTCGTCGGCTAAACTATAGGTCAAACCACTAAGTCAAACTTCTAAACGCTTTAAAACGGAAATTATTCTAGTTAAACGACGGTTTCTGGCCTCACCTTCAACAGATAATAGTTTCAAATCAATGAGACGCAACTAATCATATAAAAATTTTACAAAATTGATTTAACGAACGTTAGGCTACCCATAGGAAAACGAAAGTAAAAAACAGTTAACCGCAACATTCGGCACACAGATATTATCAGAACCTTGTCATTTTTCAACCGTAGACGTATTTCATTATTTCGGTCATATCTTATTTCACAACATTTTTGCATTTGAAGAGTCTACGTATAGTAACTATTTGAAACTATACATTCCCTTAAACACTTAGTAAACAAGTTAAGGAACATTAGTGCATATGTTCTGATTTTGAATCTAAAAGTTTAGAAAATCTATTCCAACCGTCAGATATCACCGTTAAGATTAAATACATGTATGAAAAAAAATCCAACTTCAGCTGACAACGTCGGAACGGTCAACCGGGTAAGTCAAACCTCTAAACGCTTAGAAATGGTAATTGGACTGTCTAAATGATGTTTTTTGGCCTGACCTTCAACAGATAATAGTTTCAAATCGATGAGATGCAACTAATCGTATACAAATTTTCTTCAAAATATTTACCGAAGGTAACGCTACCATTAGGGAAACGAAGGAATAAAACCTTTGACCGCATCTTTCGACACTCAGATTTTATCGGAATCTTGTCATTTTTCAACCGTAAACGTATTTTATCATTTTGGTCATATCATATTTCACGACTTTTTTCTGTTTGAAGGATGAAGCAATGGTTTATCGTTAGTGATAGAAAATGGAATCTGGTCATTTTTTGTTTTTTTTTTTGTTTTAAATCATAGCCGACGAGAGACATACTCGTCGGCTATTCTTTTGTCGTTTTCTGTCTAAAATAAAATATGTATTTTTCAATATAGTTATGGCCGACGAGAAAATGTCAATTTCGTCGGCCAAAATTTCAAAAGTTTTTGTCGGCTAATGTTTCAGAGAAAGGCCGACGAAAATCCAATTCGTCGACTTAAATATGAATATAGCTGACGTTTTTTGTTTATACCAACGAAAAAATAGTATCGTCGGCTATGGTTAAACTATGGCCGACGATTTTGTTTTTCCACCGACGAAAAATAAAATCGTCGGCTATTCGTTGGAAGTACCGACGAAAATTTTAATTCGTCGGCCCTTTTTTTTAATTTTGTCGGGAAAAACCTTTTTTCTGGTAGTGCGTCCCTGGTTCCGTGGCCCCTGGCCATAAGGTAGATTGCTGGGCCTCGGGTCCGGGTGCTAGCGATCCTGCTCCGTGCCCAAGTCCGGGCCCGGGCGTACTGGCTGCGGGTCTGGATAGCCCCTCTGTGGCTACTGTCAACAATTCCCCCAAGTTCCCGGTCAAGTGCAATCTTGAATGGGGACTTAATATGTCTTGCTCTGCCGGCCCGCAGACCCGCAGGGTTACCGACCCAACGGTGCCCAGTCCCCTAAGTCTGTGTTGAAGATTGGGCTTGGCCGGGCGTTCGAGCAGAAATGCTGTTATGATGGTGCGTGGTGATGTGAGTACATGTTGATGATGACGTGCGACAGTTATGAATATGTGTTGTAATGATGGTGGTGTTGTGCTTAAGTTTCGCCATGCCATGCATATGGAACGGTGTGAAACCGGACGAGTGCATGAGATGATAATGTGGCGTTGAAATCCGCCATGCCATGCGTATGGAACGAGGTGAACTCGGACGAGTGCATGGGATGATAATGTGGAGTTGAAATCCGCCATGCCATGCGTATGGAACGGGGTGAACCCAGACGAGTGCATGGGATGATAATGTGGCATTGAAATCCGCCATGCCCTTCTCTGCAAGGACTCGACCGGTGGACTGCCATGTCGGAACGAGTCCCCTAGTGAAAATTGCTACCAACGGTGGCACAGGCCGGGGAATACCCCGGTGGGGTGTTTAGGCCATGTTATAGCACAAATCCACACCCGTTGATTCGTCCCAGCTTGTGTTGGAATAAGCATGGGGTATTGTGCAGGGTTGCAAGCCTGCGGGGAGACCTGTTAGGTGCGAGCCAACAGGGCCACCGGTGGGATGTTGCGGCCGTGTTTAAGCACCGGTCAACATCCGCTAGTTCTTTCTCAGCCGGAATGTTTATAGGCGTGAGACTATGTGCAGGGTTTCTAGCCTGCGGGGAGATTTGTTCTGTGTTAGAGAAACAATTTGCCCGGTGGGGTGGCCCGGCCATTTGTGCCCCATATTTTTCACAATTGTGTGATGCAGGGTTTCTAGCCTGCGGGGAGATTTGGCCTGTGTTAGAGGAACAATCCTCCCGGTGGGGTGGCGTAGAGGTAACAAGTCTCCCATGGATCCCCAATTTTTTTCACAGCTTGGTGTGATGCAGGGTTTCTAGCCTGCTGGAAGAATTTGCCTGTGTTAGAGGTAAAATCTTCCGGGTTTATAAAGCCCATGTGTTTGAAGCCTTGAGTTGTTGCTGGCTTGTCCGTGCCCGTAGGCGCGAAGGAAAGTAACTAAACCGATGGAATGCCTTTGAGCCGGTGGGATGCTACATTACCTATGGAATGCCTGTGAACCGGTGGAATGCTTGTGAACCGGTAATGTCCCATAACCGATGGGATGCCTGTGAACCGGTGGAATGCCACATAATCGATGGAATGCCTGTGAACCGGAGATGTCCCGATGGGATGGCTTTCTTTGAATTGAGGTTGGCGCTTGGGGAAGTGGTGGGGTGCTGGACGCCTCGGTTCTCACCCCTATCTCCTTTAACTGCCGCTTGTAGGCGGGGCAAGTGGCTGACATGCATTGAAGGAGAAAGCCTATCAGTCCCATTAGTTATGATGGCGTGGGGATTTTACCGATACTGGGACACGTGTCAGTAGGGAGCGGTCTGAGATGGAAGGAATCTGCGGCTGGGGTTGCCTCTCCCTTTTGAGTGCCCTAATTATCAACAAAGTGTAGTTCTGCCGCCTATAAAATGCTTCGCCCCTCCCTCCTCTCTTCCTGTCGTACTTTGTTGAAGCTTGGCTCCTCGTTTCTGTCAGTGTTGTTAGCTTGCTAGGTGTTTTGTCTGTTCCCGTCAACAGCTAACTGTGCGTAGGATCAATTTTGTTTTTAGGTTTATGGAGTCTGAGAGGTCAGCCAGTCCTGTCGGTGCCGGCCGTGCGTCAGCGGGAGGGCCCGTGAGGCACCAGCTGTTGGATGGCGAGAGGGTGATTTATTGTGATGAGCCGACCAAGAGCATGATTGCTGGTGAGATAAGGGATTTTCGGGCGAAGTGGGGCATTGACTCGTCCGTTAAGCTTCGGGGTCTGCATCCCGGAGAACTGGCTTGCAATCCGGAGGAAGGTTGGGTTGCCGTTTTTGAGGATCAATTTCGGCATGGGCTATCTCTGCTGCTGCCTATGTTTGTCCAGTATGTGCTGAGCCTGATAAACATCTCCCCCGCCCAGCTTCCTAGCAACCAATGGAGGCAGTTGTTCGGTCTTGGGTGCTTGTTCAGTCTTAGCAACATGGACTGGCCCACAGTGAATGAGTTTCGGGCGCTGTATAAGATTCTCTACTGCAAGAAGGCCCAGGCCACCGGCTGTGTGAATTTTGCCACGCGGGACTTCGATCCTCCCATCACTCATCTACCGTCGTCGGTTTCAAATGTGTGGAGGAGACAGGTTGTGATGGCCGGAGGTAGGTGGCAGCGTAGCTCGAGGAGCTTCCGGGTGCCTGGGGCTTATCAAGCTGTCGGGGATCAATCATACCGGTTGGTCGATTTGGAGAGACAACGGATAGCCCGGCTTTTTGGTTGTTGGGATAATCTGGGCCGGAGCTCTTACAATTTCATCCGGTGGAATGTGTTGCAGATATGCGAGATGGAGAGAAAACCTGGTAAGGTGCCTTGCACTGTTGTTTTGTGCGGTCGTATTTTTATATTGACCGTTCGGGTTATTGATTTGTAGCTAATGGCCCCTGGCTTGCTGTTCGGAGAGAGGAGACCATCGAGGCAGATGATGAACTTGTGGCCCAGAGGTTGATGGAGATGGGGGAAACGGCCTCGAAAACCGTTGTAGACCCTGACACCCTAGAGAGGACAGTGCATAGGGATCCTGTGCCGCTCATGTTTCCGGATTCCCACTACGGTCGGCGGCCGGGCGGTGAGGAGAGTACCCTGCTTATTATTCGATATGTAGGACCGGTGGGCACACCAGGTCCGGAACCTCTACTGCGGCCTGTGGGGGCACGAGCCCCATGGGAGAGAGAGGCAGCGGATATGATACGGTACCGCAGAAGCGATCTTGGGGAGGCTCTGGTAAAAAGAGCGAGGATGTTTGATACCGAGGCGTCCAGCTCGACCGGGGGAAGATCAGCATTGGCCCTGGAGGAGGAAACCGGTGGCAGAAGGAGTCAGGAAACCGGTGAGCCGGGAGCTGATCGCTGCTCTGGTGATGGTGGGTTTGGTAGATTCGTGGTTGCTACCATCGAGGCCTTGGGACTTGACCGGGGAGCCCCCAGGGATGCGCGGCCGGGTGAGAGCCGGAAGAAGGCTGTGGAATTGGGTCTACGGGTAAGTCTCATAGCGTACCTTTGTGTGAAACTGAGGTTCTTCTACGCTCCCTCTCTCTTTTTTTTTTACGAGCTGATGTACTTCTTTCATGTACTTGTACCAGTTGGTTCACAGGCTTTATGCCGCTGAACCTAGTGAGGAGGCTTCGGTCTTGGAGAAGCAGGTGGAGGACCTGACGATGCAGCTGTGATTGCTGGAGGTTAAGCTTGCGCAGGAGAGGGAGGAGGCGGGTAGACTGGCGGCCGCTCGGGAAGAGAGGATTATGGAACTGGAGTCGAACCTGACCGAAGCTGGGGAGCGGGCAACCGTGCTGGAAGCCAAGTTTGTCGAGGCTTCTGGGAGGGTAACAGACCTGGAAGCAAAGAATTTGGAGCTACGGGCCCAAGTAACAGCGGTCCTGAAGGGGGGGAGAAGTTTGTAGAATCCCGGCTTGCAAAGGCCGCTGATAAAGCTATTAATGATTTCCGAGACTCGGTGGAACTTGCGGAGATGCTGGAGACCGCCCGTGCGAAGGGTATAAACGATGCCTATTTGGAGTGGAGAGAGAAAGGGTGGCTCGATGCCGAGAGGATGGAGGCTAAAGTAGCCTTGGCCGAGAAGTTGGAGCAAGAGCGGTCTCTCAAGGCTTGTGGGTCAGGGATTAGGGGTGTCGGTGGCGCTGATTAACGGTTTCTTTCTTAGGGTAGTAACAGCAGATACTTGGTATATGTATTTATGTTGTAACTAGCTGTGTTGAAAAAAAAAACTAGTAACTAGCTATGTTGTAACGTTGGTATTGAATACAACACTGTCCACTTTAAGGCAATGACCTCACTTAGGG
The DNA here is from genome assembly GCA_963682095.1 of Potentilla sterilis. Classification (NCBI taxonomy): domain Eukaryota; kingdom Viridiplantae; phylum Streptophyta; class Magnoliopsida; order Rosales; family Rosaceae; genus Potentilla; species Potentilla sterilis. The sequence continues at coordinate 18,429,982 of OY821764.1, forward strand.
TAGAACCGGAGATGCTGAATATGCCATGGGCGGGTGGAATAGAAGCCATCAGTATCTATGATGTGGAATGTCACCGGGCCTACGGCTGCGGTGATTTGGTAGGGTCTTTCCCACGTTGGCTCCAAGGCCAGCGGCTTTTTCTGAACTTTATTCATCACCCAATCCCCTACTTGAACCTTCCTTTCCCGGACCTTTCTGTCATAGTATCGAGCGACCGGTTGCTTGTACGTTTGGTTTCGCATATGCGCTTAGTCGCGCCGCTCTTCAATGAGATCCAGGTTGAGCCGTATCCCTTCGGCGTTTATTTCAGCTTCATAATTCTCAACCCTGCCGCTGGGCATGTCGGTCTCTACGGGGAGTACCGCTTCGCTCTTGAATGCCATACAGAACGGGGTCTCCCCTGTTGCTTCGGTTGCTGTCGTGCGGATTGCCCACAAGACCGCCGGGAGTTCCTCAGCCCATAACCCTTTTTTGTCGTCTAACTTCTTCTTTAGGAGATTCTTGATGATTTTGTTGACCGCTTCAACCTGGCCGTTGGTTTGCGGGTGTACTACTGAGGCGAACAACATCCGGGTCCCCATAGAGGCCGTGTACTGGATGAGATCGGTATTGTTGAATTGTGTCCCGTTATCCGTAACTATGGTCTGCGGTACCCCGAACTGGCAGTAGATGTTCTTCCACAGGAACTTTTTTACCCGTTCCTCAGTAATCTTGATTAGGGGCTCCGCCTCGACCCACTTAGTCTGATAGTCAACGGCTACAATGACGTACTTGTACTGTCCTACAGCTGTTGAGAAAGGGCCAATAATATCTAGCCCCCACTGTGCAAACGGCCACGGCGCCAACAGAATTGATAATGCAATTGCCGGGGCGTGGGGTGTAGTAGCATACATGTGGCACTTGTGGCAGCCGCCCGAAATTTTTCTCGACGCTGCTGCCATGTCTGACCAAAAGTACCCGGCCCGTAGCGACTTATGAGACAGGGATCGGGCACCAGAATGGTTACCGCACACTCCTTCATGGATTTCTCACATGATGGCCTCTCCCACCTCTTTTGTTACGCATTTCAGATTGGGGAAGCTGTGTCCTCTTCGGTATAACTTGCCGTCGAGGAGGCTGTACCTGGCGCACTAGAGGTGTAACCTCCTGGCCTCTATTTTATCCTGAGGGCTGGTTTTGTCAACCAAGTACTTTATGATCGGATCCATCCAACTCGGAGGAGCCTCTTCTACCGCAAATATCTCGGAGATGGTCTTGCTTATGCTCGGCTTCTCAAAGGTTTCGACCTTAGCTATGCGGTACTCCGGTGGGTAGTTCCCGGTCGCCAACATTGCCAGGGCATCCGCATGCCTATTTGCCTCCCGGGGTACATGCCGAATGGTTGCGCCCTCGAACGGCTCAATCAGGATTTTGGCCAACGCCTGGTAGGACGCCAACTGGGGCTCCTTGACTTCGAACAGCCCGTTCATTTGGTTTACCACTAGGCTCGAGTCACTGTATACTTCCATGGATGTGATTCCCATTTCTTTGGCGAGTCGCAGGCCGGCTATGAGGGCCTCATACTCAGCGGCGTTGTTGGAAGTATTGAAAAGGAATCGTAGGGCATACTCATATGACTGGCCATCGGGTGCGGTTAGCATGATGCCGGCTCCACTCCGCTTACTTGTAACAGAACCGTCCACATAAAGCTTTCAACCGCTGGGAAGGCCCGGTTCGACTTTTATGGTTTTAGCTGGTCCGATGCTCTAGGGCCGATCGGAATGCGCTCCCACCGCCATCGGGGTGAGTTCACATATGAAATCTGCAGCAGCCTGGCCCTTGATGGCCGTTCGCGGGGCATAAGTTATATCGAATTCTCCCAACTCGACAGCCCAACGTACCAGCCTGCCGCTAGTCTCCGGCTTTTGCAGGATCTGCCGCAGAGGGTGATTGGTATACAGGGTGATCGAGTGAGCGTGGAAATAGTGTCGGAGCTTCCTGGCGCTGACGATCAGGGCCAGAGCCAGTTTTTCAATGTCAGGGTATCGGCTTTCGGCTCCGGTAAGTCTCTTTCCTGCGTATTATACCGGGAGCTCGAGCGTGTCTTCCTTCCTAACGAGGGCGGCAGTGACGGCTGTTTCTGATGCGGCTATGTAGAGGTACAGCATCTCGCCCGGTACCGGTTTGGATAGGAGAGGTACTGCAGACAGGTATGTCTTGATGGACTAGAATGCCGCCTCGTGCTCCGCTGCCCAGTGAATTTTCTTGAACTGCTGCGCCTTGAGCAGTTTAAAGAATGAGGTACACTTATCTGTCAGGCGGGAAATAAACCTGGACATGGCGGCTAGTCGACCGGTCAGCGTTTGTACTTGGTTTCTTTCCTCTGGTGTCTCCATGTCTAGGATCGCTTGAACCTTCAGTGGGTTAGCTTCTATTCCTCGCTGGCTAATGATGTGGCCTAGGAACAGGCCCTCTGAAATCCCGAAAAGGCACTTCTTTGGGTTCAGGCGCATCCCGAACTTGAGCATCTTGCAGATGACTACTGCCAAGTCTCGGACGTGGGCTCCTGCGGTCAAGCTTTTGACCAGCATGTCATCTATGTAAACTTCCACCGTTTTACCCATCTCTTGTTCTAGCATGCGGTTTACCACCCGTTGGTACGTGGCCCCGGCGTTCTTTAGGCCGTACGGCATCCTCTTGTAGCAGTAGGTCCCTTGGTCAGTTGTGAACGAGGTGTGCTCTTCATCGTCCGGGCTCATCCTTATTTGGTTGTATCCGGCATAGGCATCCATGAAGCTTAGTAGTTTAAAACCGGATGTTGAGTCTATAAGCTGGTCTATTCGGGGGAGTGGGAAGCTGTCCTTTGGGCACGCCTGGTTTAGGTTTGTGAAATCATCACACATGCGCCACTGGTCGGTTCCCTTCTTTGGGAAAATAAACACGTTGGCGAGCCAGCGGGGATACTAAACTTCTCGGATGAAATCCATGCCTCTCAGTTTTTGCACTTCCTCTCTGATCGCCTCATACTTCGCCGGGCTGAAAGACCTCCTTTTCTGCCTTACCAGGGGAACGCCGGGCTGAGTATTTAGCCGGTGGGCGGCTATTTCTTGGGATATGCCCGGCATGTCCTCGTAGGACAATGTGAACACTGAACTGTTCCCCCGGAGAAAGGTGATGAGATCTTTCCTGACATCCAGGGCGAGCTTCGTTCCTATCACCACTTTTCACTCCGGGTGATCCTCCGAGATGGAGATCGCTTCGGTTTCTTCCACAGCCGACGGGTGTTTCAGCTTCTCCTCGTCGGAGTCGGTGTCATCACGGGGGTCAATACCCGGATTTGGTAACAGCGCTCGTTGAGTCGCCGTGAAGACCTCGGCCCACTTTCTACCGTAGGCCAAGGCCTCCGCATAATATTTGCAGGAGATCTTCTGATCCCCACGTATGGTGATGACGCCGGTGGGGGAAGGCATTTTTAACATTAGCATGTGACCAGCTATGAATGTTTTCAGCCTCCACAGTCTCGGCCGACCGATTATGCCGTTGTATGAGGACAGCCAATCCACTATAATGAACTCCAGGTGTTCCTTTCTCGTTCTGTCTCCCTCGCCGAAGATCAGCGGCAGGTAATCCGACCCCAAAGGCTGGACCACCTCGCTGAAGAAGCTTATCAACGGCTCGTTATCCTGGGATAATTTGCCCCTCCTCCGGTTCAGCCCCTTGTACGCTTCTCGAAACATCACATTGACAGAAGCCCCGGTGTCGATTAACATCTGGCTGGTTATCCAGTGGTCTATCTGGATCGTAAAGAGGAAGGGATCGTTGTGTGGTTGAATCAGATCCTCCGGCTCCTCCTCCTCATAGAATGTGACCGACTTCCATCTGGTTTTAGCGGCCTGGCCGCTTCCTCCCCCAAAGGCGTACACTTCCTTTCCCCGGATCGACCTTAGGCACCACTTCTTTGAGTTCCCGGTGCGTCGATCGATGTGGGCCCCCCCATGTATCATATTTATACTTCCATGCACCTCGATCCCCCCGGGGACTCGAGTGCGTATGTTTCCCACGTTTCGGGCACCCTGCCTGTGCCTTTGCAGATTACCTGCCCGGATTCGGCCGTCCACTGCCGTTCTCAGGGCTCGGTGGTCGTTAGTCCGGTGGGTTGGGTCCTCGGGCTTTCCCGCTGGCATAATGGCCAGGGTCCTCTCTTGTCGCCGCACAGGCATTATAGCCAGGGACCGCTGTTGCCGCTCCGTTGGAGCTACTGCTATGGGCTGTGCCGGGCGCATAAGCGGTGGTCTTCCACCCTCCCATGAGATCCCGTTGCCACTCCGGTGGGGTCGCCGATCGCCCCATACTTCGGCTTTCTTGCCGATCGTAGGCTCACGATCACGATCCTACCGCCAGGTCTTGTTTTCATAGGAGGGCGTCTGTAACAGGTCGTCCGACCTTCACTTGGGCAGCCGATTCCCATATGTCTCATGCTCAGCTTAGGCGTGCCTGACGGCCACAGCCATTAGCTCGTCGTACCCCGGCGGCTCTTTTACTCGTATGGCGTATGAGAGTTCTCCGGGCCTTAACCCTTGCTTGAACGCCATCTCGGCGATCCTTTTATCTAGGTTTCTGACCCCAGCCGTGGCGATTTGCCATCGGTTAACGAACGCGCGTAGTGGTTCATGGTTCATGCAATCAAAGAGGACCGTTGATGTTTGGGCCGCTTCGGCTCTGAGGACGAATCGGCCGACAAACTTATCCGCCAGCTGTTCAAACGTTTCCACTGAGCTTATTGGCAGCTCATAGAACCAGCCCAACGCCTCCCCCGAGAGCATTTCTTGGAACATATTGCAGCACGTGGCGTCAGAGTAGCCATTTGTGTCCGTTTGTGACTTAAAGCTGTCCAGGTGTCGGTATGGGCAGCCGGCTCCTGAGTACGTCAGTTTCAGGGACTTTTGGTTACCGGATCTCCCGGATTCCAAAACCCGGTGCGAAAAGGGTCCAGTGCGTTCGCTGAATCGCTCACCTTCTAGCGGTCGCGCCGCCCTTCTCTCGTTGGCCTCCATCCGGCCCTTCATGTCCGACACCGAGGTGGAGAGCGTCTGAAGCGCCCTCGCCGTGGAGCTGTCCTGCTCGCCCGGTGCTAAGTTTGTTCGATACAGGGGCTCGGCCGGCCCGGAATTCCTCAGAGCTTCCGGAAAGAGTGACGTGGGCAAATGCGCAATCTTTCTCCTCCCCGTAGGCTGTCCCACCTCTAGGTGCGGGAACTCGTCACCTTTACTTAGTACAGGCCGTGCTGCTGCCCGAGAGGTGTTCTGCCGGTGCCCTTTCTCCAAGGCCACCAATAGGGCGATGTTCACCGCTTCCAACTCTTGGTACCGGGCATCCGCCCTTAGTCGGTCTCGATCGCCCTCTTCTCGCAATCGCGCTACTTCTACCTTCATCTTTTTTATCTCTTCCCCCTCATTGTGTTGGTCAGGGCCATCTGAGCCCCGGCGATCGAGGGTTCCGTCCCGGTCGAGAGCCGGGACAAAGCTCGCGTCGACCTCAGCCTTAGGGTTTTAGGCCCGAACTTCCTCTTCCGGCCCTCTCATGCTAGCTTTCACCTTCCTTCTCTGCATGGTGTCCGGAACGTGGATTTAATTTCAAATCGTTTTCCGAAGGATCGATCGGGCTCTACCCTCCGGTAGAGCAACACAACTTTTCGTGCTGGATTCCCACAGACGGCGCCAATTGTTTCCGTTCAAACCCGTACGCCTGATAGAAACTGGTGGATCTTAGTGTGATTCCCTCCTGCAAACCCTGCTAACTAAGGAGAATACCGGGCGGGCCGGTCTTCTCCTCTCCGATGCCTAAGTTAGTACCGTTAGGACCACTGTTCTAAAAATCCCCGCCTAGCTCCGCCCAGGCTCCGCCTAGGCGCTAGGCCCAACCAAGCCGCCCAGGCACCGCCTAGGCGCTAGGCGGAGCCAAGCCGCCCCGATTTCACACAAACTGCTTATCAATATGGTTTAGCAATTCTGCAATTGTAATGTGGTGAATATTTTACAGGTTGGTTTGTTTATTTTTAGAGAAAAGTCGAGCTAAATTTTTTCAAATTACCCATATAGTTATATTAAACTATTTTTAAATTAATATTTATTAATTAAATGTGAAAAATGTAAATCGCCTAGTCCCCGCCTAGTCCGTCCAGGCGCTAGACTATGGGTCACCGCCCGACTAGCGCCTAGCGCCTTTTAGAACATTGGTTAGGACAAATGGATAACTTAAGCGGGAACAATAAGTAGTTGGAGAGTTGGGTTACCTATTAATGAGGGTAGTTGAGGCCCTTATATAGGCGGTCGAGCGTGAGGTCTGGTCTTACTCCTCGATGTGGGACTGATTCCCTTCTGTTCGTACACATTAGGCAGCTTTGGTGGTTTGTTCGGCAGGCTGGCGTCCCTGGTTCCCGGGCCCCTGGCTATAAGGTAGACTGCTGGGCCTCGGGTCCGGGTGATTGGTAGGATTACGATGACCCTCCTCCAACAACGAAGAAGTGTACTGTAGATATTCATCCACTTGCCTGATGCTCCCTTGTGTCTCGACTTTAATCCTCATTACCTCCATCACACTTTGAAGAACTGTCTTCTCAGAACTTGAAGACACAGGGGTCTGTTGCAATGCAATCAGTTTGTTGTACTTGTCAAAGGCAGCAGTGTTGACAACTTGTGGGAACGGCTGCACCGAGTCCTGCATATATTGTTCCCCACGTACACCGCTTTCAAAAGGAAACACGTCGTTGACGAATGCCATTGTTGGATCGTTGGATGTACTACTACTGCCCGCCTCAAAATACTGCCCATGATCATGCGATCCATCTAATGATGGCTCACCGTGATATATCCAACGTGTGTACTTAGGCCAAAACCCATTACTCTTTAGGTGCTCCCATACTGTCCTAATCGGAAATCGACACATATCACTGCGACACTTACATTTCTTGCACGGGCAATAATGGTACGGTCCTTTTGCATTTTCCTCGACGAACTACATAAAATCCACAACTCCTGTAGTGTATCGTCGGTCATGCCTTGGAAGCGAAATCCAACTCTTATCTCGATCCATATATAGCCTGGTAATAATATATATGTATAACTTTAATTAATAATAAATTAATTAACACATATATATTACAATATATATTATTATCAACATCAACTCATATATATATATATATACCATTAATTAACAACCATTATTTAAGTTCATTACACTATCAACAACCATTAATTAACATATTAATTTATATATATTTTAACACTAATTAAAATAACATTATTAAATTAAAACACATAATTATACTCTAACTGAAAATCAACTCAACTACAACTCAAAATCAACATATATACATACATTCTAACACTAAAACAACAACAAAACAAAAAATCACTTACTATATCAAAATCACTAAAACTCAAAATCAACTCAACTAAAACTCAAAATCAACATATATATATACACATATACGTACCTATATATAGCTCCACAATGTAAGAGAGGACGGATTTCAACAATACCCACAGATTTTTCACTCTTTCTCCCGTTTTTTTTTCAAATGAGCAGCTTCTGTCCAGATCTGAAAATATAAAGACTTATAGCCGACGAAATTGCCAACTTCGTCGGCCATTCTTCCAAAATTTGTATAGCCGACGAAAACTTTAATTCGTCGGCCATTATAGGAGTATAGCCGACGAAACATTTTTTTTAGGGACGACGGAAAAAATCGTCAGCCATTCTTGTAGAATAGCCGACGATTTTTCATTTGTACCGACGAAGTAAAAAATCGTCGGCCATTCTATGAGAATGGCCGACGAAATTTTTTTTTTTGCGACGACAAAAATTTTCGTCGGCCATTCTTGGAAATAGCCGACGAAAAAAGTGTTTCGTCGGCCGTTTTTTTTTTTCGTCGGCAAAGCCATATTTTCTTGTAGTGGTATTAGACTGCTCTGATTACCTGTGAGCCAATTGAGTATTAGTTAAGATTGATTTTGTATTTATTTGTGGCGGTTGTTGTGATTTGGGGAGCAGATGGCTCCAGGTGTTGAGGTTGGAACTTGATTTAGAAGTGTTTTTGTTCGCTGCAGGTTTTAGGGTTGCCCATCCTAAGATTGACTTATCGATTTATCGATAGAGTTATTCTTAAGGTGGTCCCCGTAGGGCCTTATCCGGGTTTCAGGGTGAAATCTGGGCGGGTCCTATCAGATAAGGCTTGCGATCGTGATAGGATCCTTTCTGGCGGTCCATGGCACTACCGAAACACCATGCTTGTCGTCAACTCATGTGATGGTGTTCGACCGGTGGAAGAAGTTTCACTTTTCGATCTGGTTACTTGGGTTGCAGTGCGTGGTCTGCCGGTGAACCTAAGGGATGAAGAAGCCTTGACTTGTATCGGTGATTCACTGGGACAAATCGTTCATTTTAACAAACCGGTGTTAATCCGTAGGGAGGAAGAGCAATGCATCAAGCTTTGGTTTGATGTCCAAGATCGGGATGCAGTTGGATGTATTCCCCTCTATCAAACCAGAATTATCCATTATCTTGGAAAAGGTAAAAGGGTATTACCGTGCTTGTGGACTATTTATTCATGATGCTTCTGGTTGTGATGAATACCTCAGTTTATGACTGTTTCTGCACAAACCCTGGGGCCTGGTAGAGACAGGTGAATCTTCGTGCTATCTCCTGCAAACCTGCTTATTAAGGGGAATACTGGGCGGGCCGGTCTTCTCCTCTCTGATGCCTAAGTTAGTATAGTTGGAATAGATATAACTTAAGCACGTATATAAGCGGTAGGAATGATCAGTTACCTATTAATGAGGGTAGTTGGGACTGGTTCCCTTCTGTTTGCACACCAAAGGGCAGCTTTGGTGACCTCTTAGGCAGGCAGGCGCCCCCGGACCCCGGGCCCCTGGTAGCAGGATGGACTGCTGGACCCCGAGGCCGGGTTCTGGCGATCCGGTCCCGGGCCCTGGGCCGGCTCCTAGTGCACTAGTTGCAGGTCTGCGGGCCTGCTGTAGCCCCTCTGTGGCTACTGTCAACAATGACGAAATGGGATAGCTCAGGTCGTAAGAGCACCATTACTTAAGAAGTAGGTTATTAGATCCGAGGTTCGAGTCGCGACAGGAGGTAGGTGTGAAACCTTTACATCCTCTTTTCTTTACATCCTCTTTTCTTTAAAATCCAAAGAAAAAAAAAAGATGAATATCTCAGTTTAGAAAAGGAAGAACTATTACATGATGCTTCTATTCGGGATTTGGAGGGTGACTATTGGAGGTACTACCTCAGAACCATCTTCTAGAGATGGTGAACGGGAAGAGGTGCATATATCTTCTGATATCCTTGAGCATACCACGTCCATGGTAATGGACTTAATGTTGCCTGTTCAACCAATGGAATCGGTTCCATTACATGTGATTGAGCTATCTGAGAAGCCTGCCACAGAAGATATGGACCCTATGATGGGTGTGACTCAAGAGCCTATCACTGCTGGGAAGGCGGTACCCCCATTGACCGCATCTGCTTCAGTTTCGATGAGTGATGAGTGATGTCCATTGACAGCAGGTTGGTTCTATGACTAAGAGTCGCTTTATTTCAAGTGCTCCTCCTCTAGTGAATCATATGAAGAGGTTAGCAGTGTCTGAACTACCCCATCCTTGGAAAAAGTACATTACTTCTAAGGCTGTTTATGTGGAGGATAATATGTCTATTGTGGTTCAACACAAAAATGGAAAATTATGGGCATCCCCACAAAAAAAGAAGGGGCCTGGTCGACCTAAAGGAAGCAAGAACCGCCCGAAAGCTGCAAGAGAACTTGATCTCTACAAGGCTTCTTCGGCAAAAAAAGAAAAAGTCTCACAAACCAAAGGTGAAACCACCTGCGGCTCCAAAGAAGTCCAAATTGACATCATCCGGTGAGGTAGATTTTCCTAACCCGACCACCAAAGTAGTTTATGATATGCTGGTAGGGGTTGCTCAAGTGCAGGAGTTTTTGATTACTGCAGGAAAAACGGTAGGAGTGGATGATTCCCTTTATGTTGGTATTCAATAATTTGAATCTGGTCATAGTAACGATCTGGTGTGGTTGGACCCCTTCACTATAGCTTCTACATCACTTCGTTTTCTGTTATGTTATGTGCTATAAAACGCAGTGAAAAGGTAAAGGTATGTTCGGTAACGATTTTTAAAACCTATTTTTGTAATACTGGATTGCAAAACAGAAACAGGAAATTCAACTACAAGTTTTCAAAATCTAAAATGTGTTCGGTAGAAGTATTTCAAAACTTGAAATATTGAAAACATGTACCACTCAGTTTATATACAATTTGAAACTCTAAGAGAAGAATTCATTTGTTATTCGTCCTCAGTAATCATGAATTATTGATTATGAAACCTCTGTCGGCTGCTCTTATGTGAAGAAGATGTACAATACTCTGAAGAAGATTCATTAATAAGAGCCAAATCCATCAATTTTGTAAATATATCGAATCTGGCATTGTTAGAGCAAGTCCAATGGATATGTCATTTTTGCCATCTCAGCAAAAACGGTAACAAAAGATCAAAAAATCATTTCCAACCGATTAGTTAAAGCTGATGTGGATTTGACATAGAGTCCCTTCATGTCAAATTTGACATGAACCAAGGCTAATGTCACTTATTATTTTATCATTATTTTCTCTATACTTTATGTCACTTATTATTTTATCATTATTTTCCCTATTCTCTCTTTTAGCTCTTCCTCCTAATTTATATTATAATAATGTTTAAATTTTGACACATCCATTGGAGCAAAAAAAATGTCAAACAATAACAATTCAAATTTGCTAAGTCACATGTCAAATTCAAATTTGACACTTTTTAAATGACATATCAATTGGACTTGCTCTTAGGGAGCTCATGAGCTAAGCCAGAATAGTAGTTTGTCAAAAGCTTCCGCCTTCTCACGAAACTAGTGGAGTAACTACACGACCGCCGCTGCAAGGCTGATCGGAAAGCGGCTGATCGGAATTGATGAACAGAACGAGGAATTGTTCTCCTCTTTAATCCAGAACTCCAATGCACATCCCCAATAAGCTCAATCCAACTACAAGACACAGAGAGCTCAATTGCAAAACTCTTGAATCTTTATTCCAAGATAATTCAATCATGTCTCCCAACTTTTAGTTGTTATTTTCTCAAGCCCATAATTAAGTTCAATTGTATGGAAGCAAAACATATCGAAGCAGATATGAACAAAGGTGGGACATGCAAGAGAGATTTTACCCCAAATTATCCCAGTAGTCATCCATAGAAATTAGATCTGACCTACGTAGCACGGAATCGGGTACGGGTACGCGGAAGCGAAGTGTTAGGAAACGCGTAAGTGTTTTTTTTGAAAAAAAATTAGAAACGGGTGCGTTTTAGAAGCGTCGGAATAAAATAATATATATATATATATATATATATATATATATATTATATAATTATATATCAAAAATAAATGAAGCAAGATTAAGTTCATGAACTATATAAGCATGGAATTTATGAGCAAGAAGTTATTCAACAACTATATAAGCATGGCTACAGTTTGTAAGCATATTCAGCAGGAGCTGTCTGTAATTCATTGAATCCACACAGTAAATGAAGAAGCAAGATTAAGTTCATGAACTCATTGAATTCATTGGTTGCAGTCTGTAAGCAAGATTAATTCATTGAATTCATTGAATTCATTGGCTGCATTTTGTAAGCAAGATTAAGTCTGTAATCCACACAGTAAATGAAGAAGCAAGATTAAGTTCATGAACTCATTGAATCTATTGAATTCATTGGCCGCGGAGTCGTTCAGTAGTGTTGGTGTTTGATGATTAAGATAGGTGACCAACAATGACAAGAGCTAGCTGTCATAGAACTAATTCATCAATTCGTTCAAAACTTGACGGAAATCAAAAACTAATTATACCATTAGTTAGATCATGACGAGAGTTGAGTTTCATACCTCATGCATCTAAAACTATTGCCGGAATCTGCCAGAAAATGAGGTCCTTGTAGAGTAGTTGCTCGGTCGCCATTCCTCTCTCCTAATGCAGAATTGCAGAGTAGCCCGGTCGCCCCTCCCCTCCCCTGATGCAGAATTGCAGAGAAGTCGTTGAGTCGTTCCTCCACTACACGACCGGATCGAACTACTTTTCTTCTCCCCTCCCCTCCCCGATCCTTCCTCCACTACACAGGCTGACCGAACTACTTTAGGTTTTGCCGCCGCACCAAACACAGCAGAAAAGGGAAAGAAGACTAGGGAAGTGGAGAGGACGAGCAACAATTAGGTATTGCCTTAATTGTTTGCAAATTTTCCAATTTTTCCCACGACCCACGTTTCCTACGCGCTCCCAAAAATTACTTTTTCATGAATTGCGTTTCCGACCGCTTCAGCTTCCGAAGCGCGAAACGCAAGGCTGACGACGCTTCCGTGCTACGCAGGATCTGACACATGTAAGAGAGATTTTTTATTTTTTTTAATCTTTCATTCTACTCTACTTCATGATTCTGCAAAGGAAAATGCTAAAGACACCAAAAAGTTATACAAAAAAACATATACCAAATGATGTGGCGTATGACACATCATCATCTTAAACATAATATTTTCCAACACCTATTCTTATATATTAAACTGTTTTGATCTAAAATGGAAATAAAAAATAAAATCACAAAATTTTGAAATATAATTTATTAAGAAATTAAATGTGACGAACAATATTAGGATTTAGGCATTAATACTTCCTTGACGATGAAGGCCATGTTTGAATTACAAAGATGCATGTACAAATTGGATATAAAAAGTTTTTTTCTAGAAACTCCATATCTTTTTTGGCTAGTTTCATATAGAGTGTTGCTATTGGAATCTCCACATTTGCTCACTTGACCTCCCTCTATTTTCAATTATTAAATTACATTTGTATCATTTTGCATAAAGGCTATTGAGGACAATAAGTGTATAAAAAGAGTATTATATTTATTGTCTATAGACTTTCCAATTCAATAATAATGTTATTTATTATTTTTTCCTTATCAAATTTATTTTCTAATTTCAGTAAGTGTTGAAACTAAGTAAATATATAAATTATAAGATTGTTAATTAATGTAACATAAAGTTACTATAATTATACATGTTTAAGCGCATATACAAAATGTAAGGTCAAGAGTAAGTGTTGAAAATAAAACGCATATATTTTAATAAGTTTGCAACATGAAAAAAAAAAGTCAATTATTTTGATATATATATATATATATACATATATATTGAATATTTTTATATATCTTATTAGACCTTAAATATATTTGCAACACACTAGTAACTATTGAAATAGTACAAGGACATATGCTAGTGTGTTTTAAAATATTTGTATATCCTATGTTTTGATTTATCTCATTAGATCTTATACATGAAAGAAAAAAAAATTAAGAAATAGAGGCCTAGTGAGTGAATAGAAGGTTGAATGAGTAAGTTATTGAAATATATGTGAATAACATATTTAAGGTTATTTCGGTAATTTGAATGGAGGTCTAGTGAGTAAATGCTTATATTCAAAAGTATAATGGAGGTGTAGATAGTATTAGAGGTCTAATTAGCAAATGTGGAGGTCCAAATAGCAACACTCTTTCATATATTATATAAGATTTGAGCAATGAATAAGAGAAATAAAGAAGGTCCTATGAGAAAAGCAATTAGCATTTAGCAGCAACTAGCAACAAACATTCTCAATGACTAGATGATTAACCTAGCTTGATAAGAAAAATAGTTATTCTACAATTTAGAATATGTTTGGTTTTGGATTTATAACAATTCTTCTGATTATGCAAGATTAATCTCATCAAGTGTTTTACTCATTTAAGAAAACTACTTATTGTTATAATAATTATATTTAAGGTAATAAAATTAACAAGATTTTAGAGAAAAGGACCATCTAGCTTTGTAAATTATAAAAAAAGCCCCCTGTTTTTCACTTCATAAAAAAGGGCAGGTTTTTAATACTTTTATCACAAGAGGCTATTTTCATTTTTAGTAAATTATAAAAAAGGGCTGTTTTTGATTTTCTAACGGACGATTTTACCCTTAAGCATTGAATTTATCCCCGTTCTGTTACGTTTTCTCTTTCAGCTCTGTTTTCTTTTTCTTCTTCTCATTGCCGCCTCTCTCTCTCTCTCTTTCTCTCTTTCTCTCTGCCTCTGATCTTCAATTCCTCATTGCCTCTGATCTTCAATTCCTCATTGCCTCGGATCTGCAATTCCTTTTTTGCCGCCGATTTTGTAATTCGTTTTCTTCTGGCGATCTGCAATTCAACTGTTTAATTGCTCAATTTGCGATTCAGATTTGTCTCTGAATATTTGCGTTGCGATTGCTATTTGTCTCTGAATGAGGTATGTTAATGTTTTGCAGCTGTTTAGATTTGCTCATTCTGGCATTTTCGTTTTGCCTTTGAAACTTTGCGTCTGTTATTTGTCATACTATTACTGCTCCGAAAACTTCCTCATACTGCTCCGAAAACTTCCTCATCATCTTTTTTCCGTTCTGCATTTTTTTCATAGTTAGTTAGATAGTTACTGTTAGTGAGATATTTACCAAGATGATAGTTAGTACGATAGTTACCAATTTCATAGTTATTATTTCAGCTTCTACGATAGTTAGTAAGCTAGTTACTAGGCTGATAGTTGCTGCATTTTTTATTTTTCATAGTTAGTAAGATAGTTCCAACCATTTAATAGTTAGTAAGATAGTTACCAATTTCATAGTTATTATTTCAGCTTCTACGATAGTTAGTAAGATAGTTACTAGGCTGATAGTTGTTGCATTTTTTATTTTTCATAGTTAGTAAGATAGTTACTAAGTAATAGTTAGTAAGATAATTACTAAAATGATAGTTAGTAAAATAGTTAGTAAGATAGTTACTGCGATGATAGATACTAGAATGGTTAGTAAGATAGTAATAGATATAATTATGATGCCCTCTGATAGTATTATAATTATTGATGTTGTTATGATTTTTCCTGTAGGTGCAATGGACAATTTTTATACTGCTAAGCTCGTGTATTCTGGTGAAGGAGCAGCACTTTCGTTTGTTCATAATTGTAGTTTTGTTGATTTTTGTCATAAGATACGTGATCGTTTTCCTGACTTAGAAAGATTGGTTTTCAAACTTAAGTACAATGTTTATCCAGATCCTACTGTTTACTTTCTGGAAAATGAGGTTGATATGCACATGATGTTTAGAGTTTTGGGACGATATCAATCTGATTTTGTTGATGTGGATGTTCATTGTGTGGATCTCATTGCTTCTGTTTCCGAAAGTGCAGTTAGTAATACTATTAGTGAGGAGAGTAGTGTTTTGGTGGAAGAGAATGAATTTTTGGGATGTTATAGGCGTGAGGACCCAAAAATGTATCTTTCTAAAGGATGGAAAGATCTTATTCACTCTAAGGGTCAGACGTTTGAGGGTGGGGTAAAAGAGTTTAGGCTCAAGTTGCGGATGTATGCTGTGGAGATTGGTTTTGAGTATTTTTTTGATAGAAATAAGCTTGAACGCATTGTTGCTTTCTGCAAGAAAAAACATTCTGAAGGTTGTAATTGGTGTGTGAAGGCATCTTTATGCAGGTACATTTTCACTAGTCGTTGCACGTATTTTGTATTTGTTAAATTTAATTTTGTATAGTTGATATCAGCAGTGTTGTGCTGCCATATTTGCGGTGCAGCGGCACGCTGCATTGTGTGCTTCATTTTTATAGTTACTTGTATAGTTACTTAGATAGTTATTTATATATTTCTTAGTTTTGAACTCAGACAAACTTTTATTTTGATAGTTACTTTGATAGTTACCTGTTTTTTTCTTCAGTAGTTAGTAGTTACTTAGATAGTTACTTTCTATATTTCTCAGTGTTAACGTTACAGGAATTGTTAACTGGATAGTTATTAGTTACTTGGATAGTTACTATGAAAAAGTATATATGTTGATTGAGTTTTGCACCTTTTATTCAGGTATAATGGTTTCTTTGTGATCAATGAATTGGTGAACGAACATAGATGTCGTTGTGTCATCCGGCTTCAAAATAGTACGATGATGTGCAGCAAGATTATTAGGGAGGTGATGCTTAACAAGGTTCGTGAGAATCCCAGTAAGAAAGCTACTGATATACTGCAAGACATAAAGCTAAACTACGGCTTAGATGTCCCCTATCATACTGCTTGGTATGGTAAAGAACTTGCAAGGGATGCTGTGGTTGGTGTTGACTCTGAGTCTTACCAGAATTTATCATGGTTTTGCCAGCACACATATGAATGCAACCCATATTCTAGGCTAGCTGTAGAGTACGAATCTGAAACACAAAGGTTCCTGCGTATGTTTGTTACGTATTCTGCTTGGTTGAATGATTTTCAGTCTTGCAGACCAATTCTCTGTATTGATGCTACATTCATCACAAATAAATACAAAGGCATGCTTCTTGCTGCTTCGACAAAGGATGCGAATTGTGGTACATCACTTTCTTCATTGTTTTGTTCTTTCTTTTCTTCATTGCTGTTGGTTTTCATTTCCATTACTTTCAGACCGACAGTTATTTTGATAGATACTATGGTAGTTTCTTCTACAGTTACAGAAAGCTCAAGACCAAATAGTTACTTTTGATAGATAGTATGGTAGTTACTGGTATAGTTAAATGAATTTTTCAGATTATACATTTACTTTGATACATACTACTGGAAATTCTTTTATAGTTACAGGAACTTTCAGCATAAATAGTTACTTTGATAGATACTAGTGCAGTTACTTTTACTTTGATAGTTATTTATATGAATCTGACATTATTTTTTTTCTTTCTTTTGTTTAGGATTATATCCAGTTGCTTATGCTATTGTCAATTCTGAAAATGAGAGCAACTGGACCTTCTTTCTTAAGATGTTGTCTGAAGAGTTGTCGAGACATTCTACAAGGCAAAGTACTTTCATATCTGATCGTAATATTGGTCTTCTAAATGCAGTTCGTGCAGTCTTTCCCAATAGTCCTCATGGATTTTGTTATAGGCATCTTCAGGCTAATCTGAGCAACAAGTTTGCATGTGGTTCTTATCTGAGCAAAAGAATTCCATTGTTGTTTATGAAGTGTGCTTATTCTCGCACTCGTGAATATTTTGAGATTAATTTCGAGAAGTTGAAGCATGAAGGTGGTGAGGTTGTTGATCAGTTTTTGAAGGATCTCCCTCTGGAAACATGGGCTTCTAGTTTTTTTAATGGTGAAAGGTTTGGTGAAATGACAAATAATTTGGCTGAGTGTTTCAACAATTGGGTGAAGGAGTTGAAGAGCCTTCCCATTATTGAATTTAACGAAGGCATTCGTCTTAAGTGTATGACTTTAATTGCTTCTCGGAAGGAAGAATCTGCTGGATGAGTTACTGAGCTGTGTCCAAATTTCGAAAAGAAGCTGGTTGACAACTTGGAGTTGGGTAGACACTGGTTAGTGAGTAGATCTGATACATACGTTTATGAAGTTCAGTGCTAAAAGTATTCTGTGATGGTAAACTTGGAAGCATTATACTGTTCATGTGGAGAATGGAAAGTTCACGGATTTCCTTGCTCACATGCCCTTGTCGTGATTCAGAAACACGGTTCTAATGTGTACTCATATGTCAATCCAATTTTCAAGGTGCACCACTTTTCCTAAATTTAACATTATTTAAACAGTTACCGAGGTAGTTAGTAAGATAGTTACTTCAAATAAAATAGTTACACTGACAGATACTAGTGAAGTTACTAGTACAGTTACATGAACTTGACATTATATCCTTTTTTTTTTCCTTTTTTTTTTTGTTTTTTAGGTGGATAAATATCGTGAAACTTATTCTTTCGCAATCAATCTGGTTCCTACTATTTCAAAGCCGGTGGATCTAGCTCAGCCTGCATTGTTGGTGCAACCACCATTAACAAAGAGACCACCTGGAAGGCCTAAATTATAGAGGTACAGAAGTAAAAATGAAGTGAAAAGGACAGTCAAGTGCAGCAGGTGTAACAAATATGCTGGTCACAACAGAACAAGCTGTACATAAATTATATAGTTCCCTAGATAGCTATTCATGCAGTTCTATTCTTTTTTTTTTTTTATGATTGTTACATTGAAATGTACATTGATTGTTTACTTATTTTACAATAATTGAAAGGTTACTTTTATTATTTTATTCATGTTTAGTTCGGCAGCGGAACGGTGCAGCGGCACGCTGCATTCTGTCCTGCATTTTTCATACTTGGATAAGTTGCTCTTCTGTGCAGCAATTGTGTTTTTCAAAGTTACTTATATAGTTACTAACACAGAGTCTGATTGGTACTTAGATGATTGCTAGTAAGATAATAGTTACTTTGATAGTTAGTAAGTTAAATGATAGTTAGTAAGATAGTTATTAATATGACAGTTAGATAATTAGAAAGATAATTAGAAAGATGATAGTTAGTAAGATAGTTACTAAAATGATAGTTAGTTTGAGAGTTAATTTGATAGTTACTTGTACAGTTAATTTGATAGTTAGTTTCCTGCATTTGATAGTTAATTTGATAGTTACTTGTACAGTTAGTAACGAAAATGATAGTTAGTTTGATAGTTACTGATATGATAGTTAGTTTGAAAGTTATAATGATAGCTAGAAAGATAGTTTGTAATTAAATAACTTCTGAACAGATCTGTACTATGCATAGAATCATTTGTCTAGTTGATCACCTTTCAAACTAGACAGAAAAACAGGGGTTTACAAACTAAACAGAAACATAATCAGATTGCAAATAATGTATATGAAATAGATATAAACTAAGATGATAGTTAGTTTGATAGTATATGAAAAAAATGATAGTTAGTCTGATAGTTACTGAAAATGATCCCTAAACTTGTCAGCCTGAATAGATACAAAATTTGTTCCCAAAACTTGTCAGCCTGAATAGATACAAAATTTGTTCCCTAAACTTGTCAGCCTGAATAGATACAAAATTTGTTCCCTAAACAAATTATCATCAATAATTTGTTTAACTGTTCAAAACAAAGCATGAAAAATCTGTTTAATCCATCTAAGAGGGCCTCCAACTATGCCGATTGTCCGCAAACTTTTTTAGAATGTGAGCCCTGAACTTGTTAGCCTCTTTCTTCCCAAACTTCTTTGTGAAATCACCTTGTGAAAAAATAAGGCTCATGAAGTACATCACATATATTCCACAGTCGACGCTGTTTTGTCAAAATAAAAAGATTACTTAAAGTCAGACAGTTATAAAGATGACAGTTACAGATATGATAGTTACTGAGATAGTTACTACTATAAAAACACAGAGAATTTACAAAGATGATATTACTCAAATATTTACTAAACATAGTTCTACAGACAGTTACAAGTTGATAGTTATTAAGATATGCTGGGTTTAGAAATTTACGAATCAGATATTTGTTGAGGCAATTTTCCCTTGAACAGACTTATAGTCAGGTTGGACTTGTAGTTATTCTTAATCCACCTTATTGTTTTAAGGAAAAATTTCACACACAGTACCTGAACTTAGGTGGTCAGGTCAGTTTGATACCTCAACTTTTTTTCGTACGATAAACATACTCCAACTTATTTATCCGTACCAAATGTGTACCCACGTCACTGTTTTGATGACGTGGCCTTAGGTGGTCAGGTCAGTTTGATACCTGAACTTAGGTGGTCAGGTCAGTTTGATACCTAAACTTAGGTGGTCAGGTCAGTTTGATACAAAAACAGAGGTGCCACGTCATCAAAACAGTGACGTGGGTACACATTTGGTACGGATAAATAAGTTGGAGTATGTTTATCGTACGAAAAAAAGTTGAGGTATCAAACTGACCTGACCACCTAAGTTCAGGTACTGTGTGTGAATTTTTTCCTTGTTTTAATTTCATCTTCATTAAGAGCCTCATCTACCATCTTCAGTTCTATGCTGGAGCTTTTGCCGGTGTCTATTTTGTACCGGCATCCTTGCTCCAGCATATCATCTGCTTGATCAAGGACAGCTCTCATCCATATATCAATCATTATCACCTGTTAATAACATAGTTAGTCAGATAGTTCATATAAGATAGTTACTCAGATAGTTACAGACATAGTTAGTTAGATAGTTACTGAGATAGTTGGTAAGATGATAGTTACTCAGATAGTTCCTAACATAGTTACATATATAGTTACAAAGACGATAGTTACATAGATAGTTACTGAAATAGTTGATAGTTACTAAAACAGATAGTTACTAGAATCATAGTTACTATGATAGTTACACAGATAGTTAGTAAGATAGATACTCAGATTATAGTTACAAAGGTAGTTACTATGATAGTTACCAAAATAGTTGATAGTTACTAAAACAGATAGTTACTAAAATGATAGTTACACAGATAGTTAGTAAGATAGATACGCAGATTATAGTTACAAAGGTAATTACAAAGATAGTTACTGAAATAGTTGATAGTTACTAAAACAGATAGTTACTAGAATGACAGTTACTAAGATAGTTACAAAGATGATATTTACTCAATAAATAGTTACTCAATAAGATTTCCACATACGATAATTACTAAGATAGTTACTAACATACCATTTTTTTAGCATCGTTAAAACTTTGCCCGGTTCCTGGTCTTCTGGATTTGATGGAGTCTAAGTGTGCAAATCTGCATGCTTCCGTGTCAAAAACCAGTAGAGTATGGTGAAAATTCCTCTTGTGAGTAAGTGGGATCAGAATCATTTCTGCTTTACCCAGCTTCTCGTATAGTGGTTCACATAGGAACTGGTGCATTGTTTTTGCTTCTAGCTCTTCTGTGGACATCTGTTTTCAAACAAACAAAACATATGATTAATTATCTCATAATTTTTTACAAAGTATAATTGTCCTGTTAAAATTTATCTTACCCAAGAGTGAGTCTGCATAATTTCTATTTTATACTCATCTGGATCGCCCCTGTCTATCATTTCAGAATGCAATAGAGCAGCATATGCATCAATCATGTTGTTTGCAACTTCAGTTCCGGTCACCACTTGATTTATTTCATACTTGGAAATTTCTGTTCCCACCTCTTTTCCTTCCCAGAAGAACACTCCGCACACATGATATTAAATAAGTTGATAGTTACACGTTACTTTGATAGTTACTATGATAGTTACTATCATAGTTTCTAGTTACTATGATAGTTAGTAGATACGTATACATTGATAGTTACTAGTTATTTTTTGATAGTTAGTAAGATAGTTACTAGTTATTTTTTCATACTTGCTTTGATAGTTACTAGTTATTTTTTCCTAGTTACTTTGATAGTTACTATCATATTTAGTAGTTACTAATACAGATATTCAATAAGTTGATAGTTACAAGTTACTTTGATAGTTACTATCATAGTTACTAAAGAAGATGATAGTTACTTAGACATTTACTTGCAGATAGTAAAAAAGATAGATGCTCAGTTGATAGTTACTAACATAGTTATTAAAGAAGTTGTCCAGACATATACCTGGAAATAGTTAGTAAGACAGATAGAAGGATAGATTACCCGCTTGGCGCCTTGTTCCAGTATTCTTGAAACCTTTTCTTCGTGTTTTCTTCCATATGATCTTTGTAGACTGTTTGGTCATCCCAGTCCATCACCTCTTGTTGGCTTGGAAGATAAGGTTCCTCTGAATCACCAACAAGGTATATTGGTTCACCTTCCTCTGTCACCCCAGCCACATCTTCAAATGACGTCTGAACAGCAGTTACTGATTCAACCTGTTCTGGTTGCACCAGATTTCTCAAACTTTCCTCCTCTTTCTTTTTCCGCCTCTCTTCTTCAAACTTTTTTCTGTTCTCTTCCTGACTCTTTCTTTTGGTTTCTGTTGACAGTAGCCGCAGAGGGGCTACAACAGGCCCACAGACCCGTAGCAAGCGCACCAGGGCCCGGCCCAAGGCCCGAGACCGAATCACCAGCACCCGGCCTCGGGGTCCAGCACTCTATCCTGCCTCCAGGGACCCTGGGACCGGGGGCGCCTGCCTACCAAAGAGAGCACTAGAATGTACAAACAGAAGGGAACCAGTCCTACATCGAAGGGTAAGGCCAGCCCTCAGCCCCAACCACCTATATAAGGGCCCCAACTACCCTCTTTAATAGGTAACTTATCTCTCTCACCGCTTACATACGTGCTCAAGTTATATATACTCCAACTATACTAACTTAGGCATCAGAGAGGAGAAGGCCGGCCCGCCCGGTATTCCCCTTAGTGAGCTGGTTTGCAGGAGATCAAGTTGGATTCATCTGTATCTACCAAGCCCCCGGGTATAGGCAGAAACAATTGGCGCCGTCTGTGGGAAGTCGTTCAAAAAGTGGGTGTTGCTCTACCGGAGAGTAGAACTCTATTGATCATTTGGGTGGTAGCTACATCCGCAGTCCGGAAGCTATGGAAGGAAGGAAGATAAAAGCCAGCACGGAAGGACCGAAAGGGCGAATTCAGTTCCCCGACCGGGCCCAAGGTACAGGGGCTGCGGACGGTGCGAGGTTCGTCCTTTCCCCCGACCGAGACGGAAAGTCGAAAGCGCGAATTTAGTTCCCCGACCCGGGCCGTAACATAAAGGCTGAGGTCGGTGCGAGGTTCG
The DNA here is from genome assembly GCA_963682095.1 of Potentilla sterilis. Classification (NCBI taxonomy): domain Eukaryota; kingdom Viridiplantae; phylum Streptophyta; class Magnoliopsida; order Rosales; family Rosaceae; genus Potentilla; species Potentilla sterilis. The sequence continues at coordinate 18,452,600 of OY821764.1, forward strand.
CCCTTTCTCCCATCCAAGACAGGGCTCATGATCGCCAGGAGTCAGAGAACCCCGACCGGTATGGTACGGGAGAAATAAAAAAGATGAAGGCAGAGGTCGAGCGCTTGCGAGAAGAGGGCGATCAAGATCGATTAAGAGCGGAGGCCCGATGCCAGGAATTGAAGGCGGTGAACATTGCCCTATTGGCGGCCCTGGAGCGAGAGGGCCAGCAGGGCACTCCTCGAGCAGCACCGCGGCCAGCAAGCAAGGCTAGCGAATTCCCGCATCTTGAGGTAGGGCAGGCTACGGGAAGAAGAAAGACCGTGCATGTGTCCACGCCACTCTTTTCGGAAGCTCTGAAAAACTTCGGCCCGGCCGAGCCCCTGTACCGCATGGGCCAGGCGTCAAGCGAGCAGGAAAGCTCTACCGCACGGACACTCGAGGCGCTCTCTGCCTCGGTGTCGGACATGAAGGACCGCATGGAGACCAGCGAGAGGATGGCAGGGCGACCGCGGGGCGGTGCGCAGTTCAACGAGCGTATTGGACCTTTCCCGCGCCGGATTAGGGAATCGGGAAGATCTGGAAACCAAAGGCCTCTGAAGTTGACATATACAGGAACGAGCTGCCCATACCAGCACCTGGACAACTTTAAGTCACAAGCGGGGATAAGGGGCTACTCGGATGCCATGTGCTGCAACATATTCCAAGAGACGCTCTCGGGGGAGGTGTTGAATTGGTTCTACGAGCTACCAGTGAACTCAGTCGAAACCTTCGAGCGGTTGGCTGATAAGTTTGTCGGCCGGCTCATCCTCAGAGCCAGGGCAGCCCAAACATCAACGATCCTTTTTTACTGCATGCAGACTGACAACGAGCCGCTACGCGCCTTCGTTAACCGGTGACAAATCGCCACGGCCGGGGTCAGGAACCTGGACAAGCAGATCGCAGGGATAGCCTTCAAGCAGGGTTTAAGACCTGGGGAACTTTCGTACAACTTACTAGTACAGGAGCCGATGGGGTACGACGAGCTGATGACCGTGGCCGTCAGGCACACTCAGGCAAAGCACGAGACATATGGGGATAAGGCGCCCAAGCGAATATCGGACGACCTACCGCCATCCCGTGGAAGCAAGACCGGGCGGCTAGATCGCAACCGTGCGCCTGCAGCCACCAGGAAAGCAGAGGTACGGGAGGAGTGGCAACCCCAGCGAGGCGGTGACAACGGTTCCCGACCCGGGAGAAGACTGCCATTCGTGCGCCCGGCACAGCCCCTGGCAGCTACGCCAGCAGGGCGACCACCGCGGGCCTTAGCTATTGCGCCAGCAGGAAAACCCCAAGATCTAGCCCTTCGGACTGGTGACCAGAAACCCCAGAAAGCGGTCGTGAACGACCAGGCTCGCCTGAATGACCCCAACAAAGACCGACCGCGAGCTCGGCAGGTAGGAACTATAAGCACCCGCACTCCCGGGGGGATCGAGGTACACGGGAGCATTAACATGATACACGGCGGGGACCATATAGATCGGCTCACCCGGAGCTCAAAGAAGCGGTGCTTAAGATCGATCCGGGGGAAGGAGGTGTACGCCTTCGGAGAAAGAAGCGGCCAAGCCGCTAAAACCGGATGGAACTCGGTCACTTTCTACGAGGAGGAAAAGCCGGAGGATTTGATCCAACCGCACAACGACCCCTTCCTCATTACGGTCCAAATAGACCACTGGATAACCAGTCGTATGCTGATCGATACCGGAGCCTCTGTCAACGTAATGTTCCGAGACGCATACAAAGGGTTGCAGAGAGGAAGGAACAAGTTATCCCAGGATAACGAGCCGCTTATAAGCTTCTCCGGTGAGGTTGTCCAGCCTCTGGGATCGGATTACCTACCGCTCATCTTCAGCGAGGGAGACAGAACGAAAAAGGAGCATTTGGAGTTCATCATTGTCGACTGCCTGTCATCGTACAATGGCATAATCGGTCGGCCAGGGTTATGGAGGCTCAAGACGTTTATAGCCGGCCATATGATGATGCTGAAGATGCCTTCACCAACCGGAGTTATTACTATACGTGGGGACCAGAGGATCGCCCGTAAGTATTATGCGGAGGCCCTGACCCACGGGAGGAAGCGAGCCGAGGTCTTCACGGCCACTCAGCGAGCGCCAGTACCGGATCTAAGTATTGACCCCCGCGATGACTCCGATTCAGTCAAGAAAAAGCTAGAGCCACCTTCGGCCGTGGAAGAAACCGAAGCGATCTGCATTTCGGCAGACCACCCGGAGCGAAATGTGGTGATAGGAACACAGCTCGATCCAGTTGTCAGGCAAGAGCTCATCGCCTTCCTCCGGGACAACAGTTCGGTCTTCGCATGGTCCTACGAGGACATGCCAGGCATATCCCCGGAGATAGCCGTCCACCAGTTAAACTCATTGCCCAACGTTCTCCCGATGAGGCAAAAGAGGAGGTCCTTCAGCCCGGCAAAATATGAGGCGATCAGAGAAGAGGTGCAGAAACTAAAGGGCATAGGTTTCATCCGGGAAGTCCAGTACCCTCGCTGGCTCGCTAACGTGGTCATGGTGCCGAAAAAGGGAACCGGCCAGTGGCGTATGTGCGTGGATTTCACTAATCTAAACCGGGCGTGCCCAAAGGACAGCTTCCCGCTCCCCCGGATTGATCAGCTCATAGATTCCACGTCCGGTTTTAAGCTGCTCAGCTTCATGGACGCCTACGCCGGGTACAATCAGATTAGGATGCACCCGGATGATGAAGAGTACACGTCGTTCACAACCGACCGAGGCACCTACTGTTATAAGATGATGCCGTACGGTCTGAAGAATGCCAGAGCCACCTACCAGCGGATGGTGAACCGAATGCTGGAGCAAGAAATGGGTAAAACCGTAGAGGTTTACGTAAATGACATGCTGGTCAAAAGCTTGACTACAGGGGCCCACGTCCGGGATTTGGCCGTGGTCATCGGTAAGATGCTCAAATTCGGAATGCGCTTAAACCCAAAGAAGTGTATTTTCGGGATTTCAGAGGGCCTGTTCCTAGGCCACATCATCAGCCAGCGAGGGATAGAAGCCAACCCGCTGAAGGTCCAGGCAATTTTAGATATGGAAACGCCAGGGAAGAGAAACCAGGTCCAGATGCTGACCGGCCGATTAGCCGCCCTGGCCAGATTCATCTCCCGCCTAACCGACAAGTGCGCCCCGTTCTTCAAGCTGCTCAAGGCACAACAGACCAGGAAAATCCACTAGGCAGCGGAGCATGAAGCGGCATTCCAGTCTATCAAGGCATATCTATCTGGAGTGCCTCTCCTATCCAAACCAGTGCCGGGCGAAATGTTATACCTTTACATAGCTGCATCCGCAACGGCCGTCTCCGCGGCTCTCATCAGGAAGGAAGACACGCTCGAACTTCCGGTATACTATGTGGGAAAGGGACTTACTGGAGCCAAGGGCCGGTACCCCGACATAGAGAGACTAGCCCTGGCCTTAATTGTTAGTGCCAGGAAGCTCCGGCACTATTTCCAGGCTCATTCCATCACCTTGTATACCAATCACCCTCTGCGGCATATCCTGCAAAAACCAGACACCAGCGGTAGGCTCGTGCGGTGGGTAGTTGAATTGGGAGAGTTCGACATCACTTATGCCCCGCGAACGGCCATCAAGGGATAGACAGCTGCGGACTTCATATGTGAGCTCACCCCAATGGCGGTAGAAGCGCACCCCGCCTTGTACGAGGACACCGAGGCAGTACGAACCATAAAGACCGAACCAGGCCTCCCCACCGGCTGGAAACTTTACGTGGACGGCTCCGTAACGACCAAGCGGAGCGGAGCCGGTGTCATGATAACCTCGCCTGATGGCCAATCATACGAGTATGCCTTACGGTTCCTTTTTAGCACCTCCAATAACGCTGCCGAGTATGAGGCCCTCATAGCCGGTTTGCAACTGGCCAAGGAACTGAGAATCTCGTCCATGGAGATATACAGCGACTCTAGCTTAGTGGTGAACCAGATAAACGGGGTGTTTGAGGTCAAGGATCCCCAGCTATCCTCCTACCAGGCTTTGGCCAAAACCTTGATTGAGCCGTTCCAGGGCGCCACGATCCAGCACATTCCCCGAGAGGCAAATAGGCATGCAGACGCCCTCGCAAGGCTGGAAACCGGAAACTACCCTCCAGAGTACCAGAGAGCAAAAATTGAAACTCTCCAGAAGCCAAGTATAAACAAAACCATCTCCGAGATATTTGCAGTGGAAGAAGCGCCACCAAGCTGGATGGATCCAATAGTCAATTATTTGACTGACAAAACCAGCCCCCAGGATGCGGTACAGGCCAGGAGGCTACACCTCCGGTGCGCCCGGTACGGTCTCCTCAATGGCCAGTTGTACAGAAGAGGGCACAGCTTCCCCCAGCTGAGGTGTGTGACAAAAGAAGCAGGAGAGGCTATCATGCGAGAGATCCACGAAGGAGTATGCGGCAATCACTCTGGCGCAAGGTCATTATCCCACAAGTCGCTCCGAGCGGGGTATTTCTGGCCAGACATGGCGGCAGTATCAAGAAAAAATATCAGGCGGCTGCCACAAGTGCCACATGTACGCCTCTGTACCTCATGCCCCGGCAATCGCATTATCAATCCTGTTGGCACCATGGCCGTTCGCACAATGGGGATTAGACATCATTGGCCCTTTCCCAACAGCTGTGGGACAATACAAGTACGCCATCGTGGCAGTGGACTATCAGACTAAGTGGGTCGAGGCAGAACCTATGATAAAGATCACTGAGGAGCGGGTTAAAAAGTTCCTATGGAAGAACATCTACTGCAGGTTCGGGGTACCGCATACTATTGTCACAGATAATGGGACACAATTCAATAATGCCGATCTTATCCAGTACACAGCCTCGATGGGGACCCGGATGTTGTTCGCCTCAGTGGCACACCCACAGACCAACGGCCAGGTAGAAGCGGTCAACAAGATTATCAAAACCCTTCTAAAAAAGAAGCTGGATGCCAAGAAGGGATGTTGGGCCGAGGAACTCCCCGCGGTGCTATGGGCCATCCGGACAACAGCAGCAGAGGCAACAGGAGAGACCCCGTTCTGCATGGCATTCGGGAGCGAGACGGTACTCCCTGTAGAGACTGGTGTACCCAGCGGCAGGGTCGAGAATTACGACGCCGAAGCAAACGCCGAGGGACTACTGCTCAACCTGGACCTCATTGAGGAGCGCCGCGACCAGGCGCATATGCGCAACCAAACTTACAAGCAGCGGGTCGCCCGATACTATGACAGAAGGGTCCGGGAGAGAAAGCTACAAGTCGGGGACTGGGTCATGAAGAAGGTCCAGAAAAAACCGTTGGCCCTAGAGCCAACGTGGGAAGGGCCCTACCAGATCACCGCGGCCGTGGGACCGGCAACATTCCACATTATAGACACCGAGGGCATCTATTCCACCCGGCCGTGGAACATCCAGAACCTACGGTTCTACCCTAAGTAAAAGCGATCACAGAGGGACAACAGTGTATTTAGCATCAATAATGCAATACGCAGTTACGGCATTGAAGAATAAACTACAGCAGTTACAAGATGTACATGTACAAGGTAAACAGCTAGTTAGCGCCCCCGGAGCACCCAATCCCTGGCCCGCCACTTTTTAGAGCTTGCTCTTGCTCCACCATCTCGGTTAGGGCTATGTCAACCTCCATCCGCTCGGCATCAAGCCATCCTTTCTCCCTCCACTCCAGATAGGCATCACTTATGCCCTTCGCCCGGGCCTCATCCAGCATCTCATCAAGCTCCACCGACTCCCGGAAGTCGTCGACAGCCTTATCGGCCACTTCAGCAAGCTGGGATTCTGTGAGCTTCTCCCTTCCTTGGGCGACTACTATAACCTGGCTCTGGAGCTCCAAAACCTTCGCCTCCATCTCCGCAATTCTCCCTTCCCGGGCAACAGCCTGGGTCTGTAGCTCCAAAACCCTCGCCTCCAGCTCCGCAATTCTCCCTTCCCGGGCAGCAGCCTGCTGATCGGCCTCTTCCTTCTCCTGCAAGAGTTCATGGTGCAACCGACCGGTTAGTTCTTTCTCCCGCACGAGCTCGGTGCTCAACCAACCAACCTCCTCTCTTTCCTCCGCAAGCTTGGCTTCCGCCACGTCCACCCGCACGCTCAGCTCCTCCACCCGCCTCTCCAAAACCGCAGCAGCCTCCCCCCTGGGCTCCGCGGCATAAAGGCTATGAACCAGCTGCCAAAGGTAAACAAAGGAACATTAGCTCGTGTCACTCCAGAGAAAAGGAAGCACAAAAACACTTACCCGAACAGCTAGTTCCACGGGCTTCGTCCTGCTCTCGCCCGATTGTCCAGTCCCAGGGTCCTCCCGGTCAAGTCCCAAGGTTTCGATGGTAGCGACCAAGAACCTACCAAAACCACCACCGGAACTGCGACCTGCTTCCGGCACCTGAATCCCTCGACCACCCACCTCCACGGCCGGAGCAACCGCCCGCTCGATCGGCCCAGCCGAACTTGACGCCCCTGCGTCAGGCGCCCTTGCCCTCTTTGCCGGAGCTTCACCATGGCTGCTTCGACGGTGCCCGAACATTTCTGCCGTTTCCCTCTCCCGCGAGGTCCGTACCGCCATCGGTCGCGCCACAGGTTCTGGACCCGATAGTCCCACAGACCGCCCTTCCCGAATAAAGAGTGGGGAGTTATTCTCACCGCCCGGTCGCCTTCCATAGTGAGCGTCCGGAAACACGAGCAGCACCGGCCTGTCATGCTCCCTGCGTTTCTGGGTAGCCGTATCAATAACGGTCTTCGCGGCCGCCTCCCCCGTCTCCATCAATCTCGAGGCTACAAGCTCTTCATCCGGTTCGATAGTCTCCTCAATTTTAAGCGCGAGCCGGGGGGCATTAGCTGCAAATCGATAGGTCGAGCGGACAAAAAAAAAACAACCATGCAAAAGCAAAGTGCAAGACACCTTACCAGGTTTTCTCCCCATCCCGCATATCTCCAGCACGTTCCATCGGATGAAATTATAGGAGCTCCAGCTCAGATGGTCCCAGCAAGCAAACAACCGGTATAACCGTTGCTTCTCCAAGTCCTCCAGCCGGAACGACTGGTCCCCGATCGATTGATAAGCCCCGGGCACCTGATAGGCCCTCCAAGTACGCTACCACTTCCCACCGGCCAGCACCACCGACCTCCTCCAGACATCTTAAACCGACGACGGCAGATGCGTGATGGAAGGACCGTATTTCCGCGCGGCAAAATTCACACAACCGCTGCACTGGGCCTTTCTGCAATAGGAGATCTTGTACAGCGCCCGAAATTCATTAACCGTGGGCTAGTCCATATAGCTCAGACTGAACAAGCACCCAAGCCCAAGAAACTGCCTCCACTGGTTGCTCGGAAGCTGGGCTGGGGAAAGTTTTAGTGAGCTCAGCATGTACTGAACAAATCCCGGCAGCGGCAGCGATAGTCCGTGTCGGAACTGATCGTCGAAAACGGCAACCCAGCCCGGTTCCGGGTTACAGGCCAGTTCCCCGGGACGCAGGCCTCGAAGCTTAACAGAAGAGTCGATGTCCCACTTCGCCCGAAACTCCCTAATCTCTCTTTCATCCATGCTTCTGATTGCTTCATCACAGAAAATCACCCTATCACCATCCAGCAGCTCATGCCTTCTGGGCCCGCAGCTTGCACTGCCATAATACGCAGATCTCCCAGACGCCATAACCCTAACACAAAATAATTCAGCTCTGCAGCAAGGTGGAGGAGGAGAGCAGAGGGCAAAGGGTAGGCAAAGTGCGGCAGGAGGAGAGTAGAGGGGACAATAAATAGGAGCGAACAACGAGGCGTCCACTCCCCTCGCTTCCCCAGAAAGTCAACTCTGAATCAATCCGGCACCATGGCAGTCCGCGGTTATGATCATTCAACCGGCTACGTGGCATCTTCACTGCATCTCACTGGGGGACTCGTCTCGATATGGCAGAACGCCCGGTCGAGATCCGCCCAGCACTATGGCATTCCACCGACAGTGTGACATTTAACCCACTCCAAAGCATTCTACCGGTTGTCACCTTCCTTCGCCTACGGACAGGAACGAGCCAACAACAACTCAAGGCTTCTAAACGCATGGGCTTTATAAACCCGGACGAGCTTACATCTAACCCATGTACTCTTGTCCAGCAGGATAAAAACCCTGCATCACACTGAACTGTGATACATTTGGGGATACATGGCGAGACTCGTTATCTCAACGCCACTCCACCGGGCAGATTGTTTCTCTAACACAGAACAAGTCTCCCCGCAGGCTAACAAACCTGCACATTACCTCAACGCTTAACCAACAAAAGCTGAGAAGAACTAGCAAGTGTTAACTGATGCCTCAGTACGGCCGTAACACTCTCCGGGGTACCTGTTGGCTTAGTCCACGCACCAACAGGCCCTCCCGCAGGCTAGCATCTCCGGGACTCGTCTCGATATGGCAGGACGCCCGGTCGAGCTCCCGTGAACTGAACGAGTGCCAATAGCACGCGTTAATTTAAAACCCTACAAAAGACGTTAGTAGTATTGGTAAATAGGGATCGTTCTTTCCGGGGATTAAGGGTACCTTGAATAAAAGAATGTTAGACAAATATTCAATAAAAGAATGTTACATGCATATATACATAAATACTTCATGTCACAAATATATACATATATATACACGTTTATGGGGGGTTTGAAAATCAATTATAGTTCCTATGAAAATAAAGACAAAACAAGAAAATAATTCATAATCTAATATTTACAAGTGATCATCATCTTTCACACAACACATAGCACAAAAATACACAAGAACACACAAGAATATCATGCAAGACTTGGTAGCAACTTGTTTCAAGTTTCCTAGACTCTATTCAATTCCGATTTCAATTAGGGCATCAACGGTTATCTAATCGTTACTAGACTTCACAAGTATTTAGAAAACACGCAACGTCGAATCCTAAAATTATACTAATCATATTTGAAAACAAGCAAAGTCGAAATCAAACATGAAAAGTAATTGTGCACGAAAGTCTTAAATCAGAAACATGCTTTTAAGTATGGCGTCAACATCTTATTAACATGCAAGTTTCTATGAATTATGTTAACCACTGACTAAGCATCCTACAATCAAGTTTACTCAACGCCTAACTTGATCCTAGATTTTTTTATGGTGAATGAAATCGCAACCTACACAAAAACCATGGCCGTGGCTTCATGTAAACATTGATTTTTATGCACGAATTCATGAAACTAATCGCATAACAACCTTAAAATACATGAACATGCTACTACCCTATGTCTAACACACAAATTAAAACATGTTACAAGTTGCAAAATTGTTTCATAAAAACCAAAATAGAATTCGGAAATCCAATACAAAGTTACAAAACCAAGAATCAAAGTTTCTAGCTACATATAACATAGACATTATACATAAGAAAATACAAGCCATGAGATGGTAGAATCACACTTTAAGGACACCTTGAAGAATGAAGCTCGGATGGTGTGGCGAAATGAACGGTTGAAGGTAGGATCGGATACGATTTGTGGTGGTGGAATGGATGGTGTTTTGGCTATGTAAATTTCTATTCTAGAACTTGAGAGAATTTTTGGCTAGAGTTTTGACTAATGAAAGTGAGAGAGATGAGATGATCTATTCTGAATTTGTGCCAAGCTATATATAGAGGAAGCAAATGTGAGATTTTGGCAATATAGGTGGAGATTTATGGTGGAAGTTTGTTGGTGGTGGTTTATTGGTGGAGGAAACATGTGTTTATTTTCGGCAGCTTTGACCTTTGTGTCTTGATTTGGACATAACTCTCTCTAGAAAATAGATATTGAGGTGATTCCAGTGGCATTGGAAACTAGACATCCATATCTTTCTATCCATATATGGCTCGAATTCTGGTTCAATTTGAACTGTCCGGGGGAGTCCGTGGAAGTTGGATGATGTGCCCTGGAAATGACTGAAATTTATTGCAAGCTTCCCTTAGTCCACAATTGCAGCTCCAAGCTTTCCTTAGTCCACAATTGCAACTGCATGCTTCCCTTAGTCCAGAATTGCAGCTCCAAGCTTCACTTAATGCATTTGGATGACTTTTTTGTGCAGAAAGATAGAAAATCATAAAAAGGGGGCAGTAGCTTTGTCTTTCGGCAGGGTAGGAACCTTACTGTCTTGAAACTGGCATAACTCTCTCCTTAAAACAGCTTTTGATGAAATTCCAAATTCTTTAGAAAATAGACTCATAGGGCTTTCTCTGTATAAAATGGTTTCCTCAAATTCATTGTGAAACGTCCGGAATAAATTCTGGAAGTTGAGTAATGTGCACAGGAAATTCTGGAACTTTGCTGGATTGCATCCGATTTTGCTTTGTAATTCTTGGCAACTTATTTTGCTCCGATTTCTCTACTCCTTTCATTGCTCAATCATTGACATGTATACTGCATATGGGAGAAGAAAAATTCATCAAATATAAAGTCGAGGCTTTACATATCCAACGAAACATCTCTAAATATCTCTAAATCGGCTATTGACATTTTTTATACATTTTTATCTATACTTGGCGCGATTTCAATGTAACTCTACCAAAGACTCATGACTCGATTATATGACTCGGTTCTACAAAACTAAGGATTAAAGCAAAGTATAAATGAGGGTAAAACATATTAAAAACGTCGCATTTTATGCTCCTATCAACTACCCCACACTTATCTTTTGCTAGTCCCTTAGCAAAACTAAATAAAACTAAGACTCTAAACATACTATTGCCCCTAACAGTTTGTCTCAGGTTCTTTTAAACGCATAGCTGTCAAGTTGATGCATGAGAATGCTAAGTACGAAAATTCCAAGTTTCATGAACATGTAACATCGATATAAGCATGAAAACATGTATGGCTAGTTAGATCCTCCTCACTAGGCATACTCTCTTCTTTTCACTCGAGACATGGTATTCAAACATAAGTATATGCAAGGGAAAGATAAGACAGGAAAACAACTTGCATATGTCAAAGAAATCGAAAGCTCTTTGTGAAATGTTTATAGAAAAACCTCATGTAACGACTATGTGCACCAATGAACCAAAACTATATGCTTACTCTTGAGAAGGACTCCACAAATCAATTTTAACCTATCTTAAGAATCATGAAAAGATCTTTAAAAGGGTTGTAATGGGGCTAGGCTAAAAGGTATTCGAAATTTGGATAATGAGGTATCAAATCATCACCGTGGCCTTTAGCAAAACTCGATTCTCCTTATGTCTTCTCGCCAAGGGCCGGATATCGTCTTGTTGGACTCATTTTTCATTCTTTTCTCCCCAAAAATAGTGTGAAAACGAACAAAGGTCAAAGTTTAAACAATACCAGACCTTCACATATATACATACTCCAAATTCACAACACTTTTCTAGACTTAAACCATGCTTTTCTTTTCAAAACCGTGCCCTTGTTTTTCTTTTCATACTCTCGGATTCTTTCTTTTCTTTTTCTTTTGATCCAAAATTTTCTTTTGTTTTGTAAGGCACACGGTTGCATATATGTTTTCATGGCAAAGTCCTACCCCATACTTGTTCTTCTTCATCACTTCACGCGAAAACTCCTTCAAAAATCAAGCTTTGCCGTATCTATGAGACAAGGTAAAGGTATGACTATACTAAACTCAAGGAAAGTGTTTAAGGGTGATGAAAGAAAAGGCTAGACATCGGCTCAAAGGGTTTAACTAAGGTGTCCCACGACGGGCTCAAACATGGCACATGCTTATTTGGCTATGGTGCGGTAAACCTAGAAGATCTTTTCAATCCTTTTCAAAATCAAGGTTTTATTTATGATAAAAAAAAAACGCTTTGAAAATCAACAAGAGTAAGTTCTAGCATTCTAGAGTTCATTTAAAAAGCTATGGCACATAATCGTTGAATATGCAAGGAATAATGAGGTTTATATACTAACATGCTCGAAATTTTCAGGAATTTAACACTCATGAAGAAAGCAATTTGGCTCTAAAGCTCCCAAGGTTATTATGGAAACAAACTAGCTAAAGCATGCATGCTTTATTAATCAACAAGTCTTACATGCTCCTACCAATGCACATTATTCATGAAACTCACAAGTTTTAAAGTATGCACAACTATCATCTATGTGTTCAAAGAGGAGAAAAACATCATTAACAATTTAGGGGCATCCTAAGACTCGAAACAACAATTTAAACACTCTATTTTTGTGGAACAATTTTCTGAATTTTCTGTTTTTGTATTTCCTTTTTCAATATATGACTCAAAGCAAATAAAACTACGCTAAATCGTGGGTTGCACGTTTATCTATCTAGAAAACATAAACGAAACATGTAATCCCACACCACACTTTAGAAAATGACATTGTCCTCAATGTAAGCATAGAAATAAAGCAAGTAACTTCCTAAGCATGCAATAGTCTAACACATTTCAACATAGCATCACAACCTAAGTAAAAAGAGAAGGGCTAGAAATTTCAAACTCTCGTCGATGGCTCCTTCGTTTTTCTTAGGTGAATTGGGTTGCCTCCCAAGTAGCGCTTAAGTGTTTATAGTCCTTTAGCTTAGACTCTTCTCCATGTGTTGATCATTGTCCAAAATAGCTTAGTTCGGCAGCTAGGACGTCAAAGAGGTGTTGCCGGCAGTATGCGCTCTTGGAGCCTCATCGAGGAATGTTCCTTCTTCCATTGCTTGGAAAGGTGTGTAGTAAGGCTTGAGTCGATGACCATTGACTTTGAAGGTCTTGCGAGTAATTAAATCTTGAATTGCCACGGCTCCATGAGGAAATACTTGCTTAACAATGAAGGGTCCGACCCAACGAGAGCGTAACTTACCGGGAAAAAGTTTAAGTCGAGAATGAAATAAGAGAACATGTTGTCCAACTTCAAACTTTTTCCCTCGAATCATCTGATGGAAGTGTTATCCAAGCATAAAATACATGCAAAACAACTACATACACATAATACCCTTCTTGTGTCGAGTGTAGTATTGACAAGTAGGGATCGTTCTATCCGGGGAAATCAAGGGCTTTCAATCACATAAAGTATTGCACAAAGAGGGGGGTGTCGAATTTTTATCTAAATACCTACTGAATTTTTATGAAATTATTAATTCATGAGCTATTATTTACATATGATCAACATCTTCCACACAATCACCAAACACAAATCTCATTATACATGCAACAAAATTAAAACAAGTAATAGGGGCAGCAGCAAATACCGAATTCAAGATCAATTAAGTTCCAATTTAATTAGAGCCAATGCGGTTATTCTAATTATTCAAAACATCACAAGTATTTAGAATCCAACATGCGTGTAATCCTAAACATGGTACTAGTCGGTTTAATAACACAATGCGTAGAAATTAAACACAAATAGCACATAAGCACAATATGTCGAATTGGAACATGTTAGCAAGTATGGCGTCACTCATCTCACATCGACATGTAAATTTCCATAATTACTGTAGCCCTTTAGATAAATATATATCAAAACATAACATGCGTATGATCCAACATATATTAAATCGGCATATGAATTCAACACCTAGATAACAACCATGGCCTACGATTGCATCTAGACATCTCCTTCGGTTGCACACGAATTATGGAAATAAACCTAATTAAATCAAGAACACATTCAAAATCCTACTGCCCATAAAACATATTTAATCACATCACATGCATAAATCGGCAATTATATACAAAAATCCCAAACATTTATAACAAAGATCCAAAGATCCCATATATAATTATCAATACCAAAAATAAATCCAGAAATTAAAACATATTTCATAGACAAAAGTATGTTTAAATACAAAGAAACAAAAGCCAAAAGAATACAATCCATGTTACAACCTTATGAAGATTCGGCAAGGATTGGTGGAGGTTGGATTTATGTGAAAGGTGGAGGTGGAATTCGGCAAAGCTCTTGGTACAATTTCTGAAATTAAATGGGCAGAGGTTCGGCAAGGTAATTGAGGGGAAGAGAAGATGATTTTTATGAATACAAAGTGTTGTATTTATAGGGGAGAGGCAATGCTAGGGTTCGGCAAGAGTAGAGCACAAGCAAACCGAAACCAAGTTGGATATGGTTTCGGCAAGGGTTTTATTTTTCCACCCGAAAATCTTCTTTTCTTTTCTTTAGTTGCTGCCGAAAATCCCCTTCAATTATCTTCAATTAAATCCTCTTTATTTTGGCACCAAGTAAATGCACATGTCTTCAATGAGGTCCACATTCATCCCAAGATTTTCTCCTTTCTTCTTTTCCGAAAATTCTATGTAGAAATAGAATTAAATCCTCTCCTTCTTGTCTCTTATCTTGGCCGGCCTTCAAGAGTCCAAATCCATCTCTTTTTTTTCTTTTCTTTAGCCGTGTATTATCCAAGAAAAACTCTAGGCAAAAATCGGAAATTAATTGCTAGGTATTTGTATGGCACAAAGAAACCAAATCCAATTTGGATTCCTCTTCTTTCTCTTCCACGGCAAGGAACATCTTCTTGCCGAAAATTCTCTTGATTTCTTCCATTAATCTTCCAAATATCTTCTCTTTAATTCCTGAAAAATAAGAATAAGAATTAAATTAAAAAGAAGATAAAAAGATGTAGCACAATTATCATGAGTAAGAGTCCTAGATAGATAAGGAATCCTAGTCCAACAAGGAGTTGTATTTTCAATGAAATTCTTTCGACAATTCAAAAACGTCGAGCGTTTGTAGACTCCTTGTTCGACTAAGACTCTTCAATTCGTAGACTTCAATTAGGACTCAAACTCGTAGAATCCTTATTTAACTGGGATTCCTACTTTAGTAAGGATTCCTTTTCCAAATAGAGTTGTACTTGAAAAAGGAGTCCTAGTCACATTAAAACTCTTATTAGGAATCCTAGTTCAATAAGGACTCCACCATAATTATGCATTTTCACAATTTATAGCACAAACCGATTCCACACAAATATTAGAAACGACGAAAGATAAAGAAAACAATTCCGACAAGTTTCCTAGTCAAAACAGGTTTCCTAGTCCAAACAGGATTCCTAGTACAACAAGGAGTCCTATTCAAACTAAAACTCTTCACAAATCGACATTTCTGCATTTTTAGCTCAATTTATTCACCAACACTTGCCAACGACTCCAACATGACTCAATGACTCTATATTACAACAATAAGGGATAAGAAATGCATAAATGGGGGGTAAAACATATTAAGAACGTTGCATTCTATGCTCCTATCAACTACCCCACACTTAGCCTTTGCTAGTCCCTTAGCAAAACAAATAAAAAGACTCAACACTACAGCCCCTAAATGATTGTCTCAGGATCTTTAAACACATAGCTTTCAAGTTAAGCATTCAATGTAAGCACAATAATCCCAAGCGTCATAAACATGTATCATGGCATGAACAAGTAAGAAACGAAAATCACAAGCAATGACATGTTATGTTGATTTCATCCTCCTCACTAGGCATACTCTCTTCTTTTCACTCATGATATGGCAATATTCACTCAAAGTATATGCAAGAAAATAGATTAAGAATTACAAAGAGCTCGCATATTTCATCAAATAAAAGCACTTTGTGAATCAATTTTCTGGAAAAACTTCATGTAACAACTATGTGGACAAATGAACCAAAGCCATAAGCTCACTCTTGACAAAAATCTCCACAAATCAAAGTTCACCCACTTTAAGAATCATGAAAAGATCAACATAAAGGTGATAATGGGGATTGGCATAAGGCATTCACATTTAGGATAGTGGTGATAAAATGTCACCAAGACTTAGCAAAATTCAATACTCCTTATGACATCACTCCAAAGGGCCAAATTTCATCATGTTGGGCCCAACTTCACTCTTTTTCTTCCCCATTACATAGTGAATATGAACAAAGGTCAAGTATAGTAATATTATACCTTCAAATAATAATACAACTCCAAATTCACCACAAGAACTCATCCAATTATTTTAGTTGCCGAAATCTCCAATTTTTTTCTTATTCTCGGACCGGATTTTCTTTCAAATTTTTCTGCCCGATTTTCTTTTCTTTTCTTTATTTCGGCAACACAATTCTTTTCATGCAATTCTTTTCAATCAATTGGATAAGTTTTACCCCACACTTACTTCACAACATCACTTCAAATAACAAATTCCAATTAAACTTTACCAAGTCTTGACAACAATGGAAAGGATAAACTGTTCTAAGCTCAAGGAAAGTGTATCATGGTGATGAAATAAAATGGCACAATGTCGGCTCAAAGGGGTTAAAACTAAGGAGTCCCACGACGGGCACAAATTAGGCATATGCTTTATTT
Source organism: Potentilla sterilis (assembly GCA_963682095.1). NCBI lineage: Eukaryota > Viridiplantae > Streptophyta > Magnoliopsida > Rosales > Rosaceae > Potentilla > Potentilla sterilis. The sequence continues at coordinate 18,468,895 of OY821764.1, forward strand.
GACATTGGTGGTAATCCTAAAATGATCTTTTCAATCCTTTTCAAAATCAAGGCATTTCATGAATAATAGTCTTAAAAATTGTCAAGAGCAAGTTCTAGCATTCTAGAGTTCATTAAAAGCTATGGCACATAGTCATTGAATAATCAAAAAAAAAAATGAAGTTTTGAAAAATTCTGCCCATTTTTATCACTCAAGAAGAAAAGTATATGGCATCAAAGCTCACACAGGTTATTATGGAATAAAATCAACACAAACATGCATGCTTATTACACAAATAAATCCAAGTCTCAAATGTTCATACCAATCACAATGTCCATGAAACTCACAATAAATTTTTCAAGATTATGCAAAACCATCATCTATGCATTCAAAGATATATTCATCATAGACTATTTAGGGGCACCTAAGACTCAAAAATAAAAACAAAAGCAACGAAATTTTTTAATTTTTCTGATTTTTCTGATTTTTTATTTTCTTTTCTTTTATGACTCTAAACAAAAAAACTTAAAACAAAAACAAACATGTGAAGCATGTATCCCTACCCCACACTTAGAAAATTACATTGTCCTCAATGTAAAACAGAAATTATGTAGTAATTTCCAAGAGTTTGATAATTCACAAGTTCCACATTTATACAATTCAACCAAAAAGAGTTTAGGGATTTAGAAATTCAAACTCTCGTAGACGGCTCCTTCACAATTTTGGTTGAAATGGGTTGCCTCCCATGCAGCGCTTAGTGTTTATAGTCTACTCAGCCTAGACTCTTCTTCATATCATCAGGATCTTGGTGCGTCTCTAAATTGTATCTCCTCAATGGTGTGCTCCTCAAAAGGTTCATAGTAAGGCTTAAGTCGATGACCATTCACCTTGAACGCTTTTCCTGTTTCAATACTCTGAATTTCTATAGCACCATGAGAAAACACATTAGCAACAATATATGGTCCAACCCAACGAGAACGCAATTTTCCAGGAAATAATCTAAGACGAGAATGAAATAACAAGACTTTTTGACCAATATGAAACGTTTTGCCTCTTATCATCTTGTCATGATACAATTTCGTCTTCTCCTTGTAAATCCACGCAGCATCATATGCTTCATTTCTGATTTCCTCAAGCTCGCTCAACTGCAATTTCCTGTGAAGTCCAGCCTTGTCAAGCTCCATGTTGAATTGCTTGACTGCCCACCATGCCCTATGCTCCAACTCTACTGGAAGATGGCACGCCTTGCCATAAGTAAGCCGAAATGGAGACATCCCAATGGGTGTCTTATATGCCGTTCTGTAAGCCCAAAGTGCATCATCAAGTCTGTCACTCCAATCTTTCCTTGATGGGCCCACAGTTTTCTCCAATATGCTCTTAATCTCTCTGTTGGACACTTCCGCCATTCCGCTCGTCTGAGGATGATAAGGTGTGGATACCTTATGGGTGACTCCATATCTCTTGAGCAAAGCCTCTATTGTTCTGTTGCAGAAATGAGAACCTCCATCGCTTATAAGCATACGAGGTACTCCAAATCTGGAAAATATGTTAGTTCTCAAAAAACCTGCAACAACTTTAGAATCATTAGTCCTTGTGGCTTTCGCCTCCACCCATTTAGACACATAATCAACAGCCAACAAGATATAGAGAAAGCCCTTAGATGAAGGAAAAGGTCCCATAAAATCTATACCCCATACATCAAAAATTTTGACAATGACTATAGGAGTTAGGGGCATTTGGTCTCTCTTACCAATGTTACATGTCCTTTGGCACCTATCACATGTCATACAAAATGTGTATGCATCCTTGAAAATCGTGGGCCAATAAAATCCGCTTTCTAATACCTTGAGGGCTGTCCTCTTAGCTCCAAAATGTCCTCCACACGCCTCATTGTGGCAAAATGCAAGGATCGGCCTATGCTCTTCTTGTGGCACACAACGTCTTATAACTTGATCACTACAAGTCCTCCACATATATGGATCGTCCCATATGTAGTGTCTTGCATTCTTTTTAATTCTTGTCTTGGCTGCCTGCAAACATGTACTTGGAAAAGTTTTAGTAACTAAATAATTGACAATGTCTGCATACCAAGGTTCTTTTGTGTCCACTCGAAAAAGCTGCTCATCTGGGAAAGTTTCCTGTAGTGGCAACGTTTCCTCCTCTCTCACAATTCTGCTCAAGTGATCCGCCACAACATTTTCGCTCCCCTTCTTGTCCTTGATCTCGATGTCAAACTCTTGGAGTAAGAGAATCCATCGAATCAAGCGTGGCTTAGCATCTTTCTTCTTCATTAGATATCTAAGGGCTGCATGATCAGAATACACAATCACTTTAGAATTCAATAGATATGAACGAAATTTTTCTAAAGCAAATATAACAGCCAACAGTTCTTTTTCAGTAGTAGAGTAATTTAATTGAGCATCATTAAGTGTTCTAGAAGCATAATAAATGGCGTTTGGCTTCTTCTCTTTTCTCTGTCCAAGCACTGCTCCAACTGCACAGTCAGAAGCATCACACATGATCTCAAATGGCAATGTCCAATCTGGTGGCGCCATTATTGGTGCTGAAGTCAAAAGCAACTTCAACTTCACAAATGCATCTTCACACCCTTTATCCCATACAAATGGAACATCCTTCTGCAACAAGGCACAAATGGGCTTGGCCACCAACGAAAAATCCTTGATGAACCTTCTGTAAAAACCTGCATGGCCAAGAAACGAACGTACTTCCCTTACAGTTGTAGGGGAGGGTAAGTGAAGCATAATATCAATCTTGGCCCTATCTACCTCAATACCCTTTGCAGAAATTATGTGTCCTAAAACTATCCCTTGTTTTACCATGAAATGACATTTTTCCCAATTAAGCACAAGGTTAGTTTCTACACATCTCTTCAGGATTAATTCCAAATTCTCTAAGCATGCATCAAAGTCTTTTCCATAAACACTAAAATCATCCATAAAGACTTCAATGATATTTTCAATATAATCAGAGAATAATGAGTACATACAACGTTGAAATGTACCTGGTGCGTTGCATAAACCAAAAGGCATGCGTCGATAGGCAAACGTACCAAAGGGACATGTGAACGTCGTCTTTTCCTGATCATCTGGGTGAATGCATATCTGATTGTAACCGCTGTACCCATCCAAGAAGCAATAGAATTCGTGCCCAGCTAGTCTCTCCAACATCTGGTCCATAAAAGGTAAAGGCATGTGATCCTTTCGAGTAGTAGCATTCAGCTTTCTGTAGTCGATACACATCCTATGACCAGTCACTAATCGTTGGGGCACGAGCTCATCCTTGTCATTCTTCACAACTGTGACTCCACTCTTCTTGGGTACAACTTGGACAGGTGCAATCCACTGGCTATCTGAAATGGGATAAATGACTCCACAATCCAGCAATTTGATCACCTCGTCCTTCACAATCTTCATCATAGGGGGGTGTAAACGTCTCTGACCCTCCCTAGTAGGCTTGGCTCCTTCCTCAAGCAAGATCCTATGGACACAAGTTGTAGGGCTGATTCCCTTGATATCCGCCAACGTCCATCCAATGGCGGTCTTGTTCCTTTTCAGCATGCTAGTCAAACGTGCTTCCTGCTGCTCACTCAGCTGTGATGACACAATAACTGGTAGTGTGTCATCGTCTCCCAAGTATACGTACTTCAAATGGTTGGGAAGCACCTTCAGTTCTAAAATAGGGCCCTGTTCCACAGATGGTAGAATTTTGTTAGTGGAAATGGGAATTGACATAAAATGACATGACCTTTTCACGTGGGGCGTTGCCTCTAGCTCGGCAACAACACTCATAATGCTCGGCTCAAGTTCAAGCCGTGCTTCCTTGGATAATTCCTCCCCTAATGCGTCAATTCCAGCCCCTTGCTCAATAGCTAGTTGTTATTGATCCAAAGTTTCTGACAAAACCTGCGCAAAAGAATCAACTACATCAATAGCATAGCAAGGTTTTAAGTCAGAAATTGGATACCTCATAGCCTCATAAACGTTGAAGCTTATCACTTCACCATCGAACTCCATGGTGAGGTTGCCTTCAGCAACATCTATTTTCGTTCTTGCTGTCCTCATAAATGGTCGCCCCAACAATAGTTGAGTGGAATTTAGGGGCGACTCTTCCATATGTAGCACATAGAAGTCTGCAGGAAATATCAGATTATTCACCTGCACAAGAACATCTTCAACATATCCCTCAGGATATTTGTTAGACCTATCAGCCAACTGAATTATCACATTGTCTCTCTTCAATTCTCCTAGACCTAGAGACTTGTAAACATTATAGGGCATCACATTAATTGACGCTCCTAGGTCTAGCAAAACATTAGAAAAACAACATTGTCCAATAATGCAAGGAATAGTAAAGCTGTCTGGGTCTTTCATTTTTGGTGGGAGCTTCCTCTGGAGAACGGCTGAAACCGTCTCACTCATCTTTACCACCTGCTCCTCCCTAGTATGCCTCCTTGTTGTGCACAGCTCCTTAAGAAATTTGGCATACTTGGGAATTTGCTTGATGCACTCAAGCAATGGAATATTTACCTCTACACGCCTGAAGATATCAAGTACCTCCTCATCTGATTTCTCCTTCTTCGATTTAGCAAATCTGGAAGGAAAAGGCAAACTCGAAGATTGGTTAGTATTAATTAAACCACTTGAGTCAGATTTTACCTTAAGTGTCTTTGAGGTTGCGGGATCTTTTTCCATATCCCTCTTTTTCATCACATCAAGCTCAGCCTTGCTTGGTTCACCAGTCCTGCCAGCCTCATTGCCGTGTGTCACCTTGTCACCATTGCCGAGTATCACATTATTGTGCTCGGCATTATCACTCTCGGCATCATCACCATCGTGATCACCATCTAAAATCTCGTCACCTCTCTTCATGCTCGGCCCCTCCACAATCTTACCACTCCTTGTGGTAATTGCATTTGCTTGCTCGTTCTTGGGGTTCTTAATCACTCCTCCAGGTAACCTTCCTTGTTCTTGGATTTGCCCCATGAAATCCACAACCTTCCCCATCTGATTCTTCAGCTCAGAAATATCCTTAGTGTTGGAAGTAGTGGATTGCAACAACGTGTGAGTTGCATCATTCAATGATTTCAGCATTGCATCATAGTTAGGGTTTGATGAGGCTTGAGCATTGTTGTTGTAGAATTGTTGCTGCTGAGGTCTTGCAAATCCTTGGAATTGCCCTTGAGGTCTTGGTTGAAACACCATTCCTCCTTGGTTTGCTTGTGGTGGCGCCACTTGTTGAGGGTTTTGAACATTGCTATTGTTGGCCCAACGAAAATTAGGGTGATCATTGTACCTTGGATTGAAATTCTGGAAAGTAGAACGTTGCTGCCCTTGGAATCCAACTGAATTGGCTTCCTCAAAATTTTCACTTCCTCCCAATTGAGGACATACATCAGCTGTATGGCCCTCTAAACTACACACACCACATACTTGGGCATGCTTCTGTTTCATCATCTGGGACATCATCTGAGTTAGTTTCCCCATGTCTTCCCTAAGTTCTTTGACAGCACCAGACTCCTCAAAACCACTGGCCTCATTTACACGCCTTGAGGAAGTAGACCCGAACTGTTGTTGGTTAGTGAAATGCATCTCCAACAAGTTCTTAACTTCCTCCTTGCTCTTTTCCATTAATGATCCACCAGCTGCTGAATCAAGAAATCTTCGCTCCAAGGGACGCAACCCTTCATAAAAATATTGCAGCAAAAGACCTTCACGTATCCCATGATTAGGACACGTCGCCACCAAAGATTTGTACCTATCATAGTACACATCGAAGCTCTCATCTGGCTCTTATCTGATCGAAGTGATCTCCTTTCTGATCTGTATGTGTCACCCGCGATGAAGGAAAGTATTTGGTGAGAAATTCCTTCACCATAGTATTTCAAGACACCATCTTCCCTGGTGGAATAGCAAAGAACCATTCGGCTGCCCTATCATCAAGTGAGAAAGGAAATGCCTTCATCCTCACATGTTGTAAATCTGCCCCAGTTGGGCACATTGACTCACATCTGAACTCAAATTTCTGAATATGGCGATTCGGATCCTCTCCACTGAGTCCAAAGAACTTGGGTAATTGGTGAATAAATCCACCCTTCATCTCAAACTCTGCTGATTTGCCAGGTGCAACAGCAGGATACGTTACATTGCTCGGTCTCACTACTCCTCCTTGTGGTGCATCTACCTGCCCATTTTCCTCTCTCAATGAAGTCATATTAAATGTAGGGTCAGGTAAATCAAAATTTAAGTACTGAATTGGTATGAGACTTTGGAGTAGCTCAAACTCTGGTTCTTCGTGAAACAAAGGGTTAAGTTCACACGAAGCTTCTGAAGGAAATGGTGATGGTGGTGCAATGAAAGCTCTGTTAAAAAGTGATGAGGATGGAGATACAAACTGGTGTTCTGGTGAAGGTGTGCTCGGCAAAACTTGCTCTATTTCCTCTTGGTTGCAAATTCTTTTCAATCTCTCCTCAATTTCTTGTGTCCAACCAAGATTCATGTACCTGAAATTTTGATAAGATCAAGTATATCAATCAATGAATTAAAAACAAAAATAAACGTGTATTTGTATAGTTAGAATGTATAAGTTAGTGTTAGGGTAAAAATATCACACAAAAGAATGTTAGTATGTATAATGTCACCGAGAATTTCAATAAATGAATGTGTAAAAATATGTATAAGCGTAAGTATCACATAAAATTTCCAACGTGTAAATGTATAGGCATCATTCCAAAATTCATACAAGTATATAACAAAAAAAATATGTCACACGAAAATTTACAAGTATGGTACACACACAATTTCACAAGTATCAAGAAATACATATCTTACAAATATAAGAGTATTAACGTCACATTAAACTAAAAATATGTATAAGCACTACCAGATACGGAAGCATAGCCGACGAAAATTTTTTCGTCGGCCATTCCATTTTTTCGTCGGCTATACCCTCTGCCGACGAAAATTTCGTCGGCCATAAGTCGTCGGTAATACGCCGTCGGTAATACCAATGGCCGACGAAAAAAAAAATTTCGTCGGCTATAGTTAAGTATGGCCGACGAGTCAAAAAATTCGTCGGGCAAACGTGGGTAAAATAGCCGACGAACTTCGTCGGGTATTTTTGAGTATAGCCGACGAAATCCAGTAAGTATGGCCGACGATTTAATGAAATTTCGTCGGCTATGGTGTTTTAACTATAGCCGACGATTTAATAAAATTTCGTCGGCTATGGTGTTTTAACTATAGCCGACGATTTAATAAAATTTCGTCGGCTATGTTGTTTTAACTATAGCCGACGATTTAATAAAATTTCGTCGGCTATGTTATTTTAACTATAGCCGACGATTTAATAAAATTTCGTCGGCTATTTCCTCGAAATATATTACTATTTTTATAGGTATTAATTAGTTATAGCCGACGAAATATGGCAATTTTCGTCGGCTATACAAGTTATAGCCGACGAAAATTGGTAAAATTCGTCGGCTATACTTGTTATAGCCGACGAAATAATGCAAAAATCGTCGGCTATTCTTGCATTTGGAAAAAAAAAATTAAATTATTTTCTAAATTACCATTCCAAGCAAGCTGCAAGTCACAAAAACAATTCATGCATTTGCACCAACAAGAAACACGTCTAAATACCATTTTTATTAAATTCGTTCCAATATACATAAAATATAACCCTAATTATCCCCTAAACTACTAAAGTCTAGGATGTCATCTACAGCATCAGGCGCATCATCCTGCTGACCGAACTCGGGAGGTTGAGGCATTGGAGGCTCCACTAACTGCTGAAACGGGAGCGGGGGTGGACGGCCTTCTTGTTGTGCCGCGAACATCTCATAAACCCACTGTTGCTGGCCGTCGTAGTTGTATTGCCGAATTCTGGCGCACTCAGCATTCCAACGGACCATATCCAACTGATACTGCTGGTACTGATATTGTCTGCGGCGCAGCTCCTCTACTGTCTGGGACGAGGTCGCCAATTCTGCGGCCAATCGCTGCACTTCCCCCCTCATATGTTGGGTCTGGCCGCCTCCCTTCTTTTGACCTCCCTTAGTGGTCTTCAGGAGCCCTTGTCCAGAACCTCCTAAACCCCGGCAGTAGTACTCGTTGGACTGGTGTGGGAAGGCTGCGTTGAACATCCTCGCCGCCGTTTGGATATTGGTGCGGTCGACCTGGCGCACGGCTTCTTCCAAATCTGCCTCTGAGATGTCCGGTTGTGTCTCCCGAACTATTTGCTGGAGCACCTCTTGTTCGGCCTGGGTCACCCGCTCCTAATTGGACGGGGAAAAAAAATTAATATTCTAACAAATGGATAGTTAAGTAAAATTAATAATTTAAATTTTAAAATCATAATGAACGACTTACGAGATCGTCTGTCGCTTGTGGATAAGCGATCTTGAACGTCTCCACGTAGGGGTTGCAATCAGGATGATCTCTGAGCGCCTCCTCCTGATATTGTGCAAACGGCCTTGAACCGCCGTGATGGAGGATTGTGTTACGGCGGCGGTTCTCCGAGTTTATCCGAGACCGTTCCTTCAAACAAATAATAAAATATTAGAAAAATGCATCAAAAAATATAACTGAAATAATTATAAAATATTTAAACTAATAATTAAAATTTTAATAAAATAAACATTTATAGTGAAGTTTAGTATTTACCATCATAGCCGGGTTGTCGAAGACTACGGTCCTCAACCAACGCCACTCGTACTCCCTGAACATGAACTCTCTGGGAGTACCCATACGACCACGGTTGCCGTACTCGTTATAGTGGGAACGGAGCTCGTTCTTCCACTCTTTGAACCTACGAAAAAAACAAAAGTGCATTAGAAATATGATTAATATCATAAAATATTTCTAATTATCAAATAAGACATTCCCAACGTACCTCGAGCTCTGTTGGGAGTCCGCCCAACCCCGCTTGTGTTCCGCAACCACAAAGTATGTCTGAAAGATAATATTTTATTAGTTTTATAATTATAAAAATACCGAAATTTTTTAAATATTACGATAACTAAATTAAATTTTTTTATTTACTCACCGACGCGGCGTTGTTCAACTCCATCTTGATTTCTTCGGGCACATCAGCCCACCGAGCCCACAACATAGGGACTCTGTCCCTAATGAGTGCACCCACGCAACCCGAGTAGTCGCGTTTCTTTTTCGCCCCAACCTCCTGATTAGGAGCTTCGTCAATCTGGATCCTCCCGCTCCGTTCAACCGTTCTCCTGAGCGTCTCAAAACTGATGACACCTCTGGTATTCCTCTGGGTTGAACTGCTAGCGCCTGTCCCTATCACATAAACGACGATTGGTTAATAAAATTAAATATTAGTGCGTTAATTTTAATAAAATATTTAATTAATAAAATCAAATGTTACCTGAACCCGATGATTCGGTTGCAGTCGACTTTCCTTTTCTCCTCGCCGAAATCAGGAGGTCAGGGCTCTCCCATGGCTGCTGCTGGTATGCCTCCGCAGCACTCACGAACTGAGGCATATCAGGCCACTGGGGCCGACCCTGATAGTCGACCTCGGGTATCGCAGGAATGTTGTAGGGGAGGAAGAGCTGGTTTGGGAGAGTAGGCCCCTCAGTCGAGTCACCAGCAGACTGAGTCGGACTCGGCATCGGCATCGGCTCCCGATGAACCTCAGGCATACGAACCTGAGGAACGTCGGCAGCTATCTCCTCGTGAAACAGCTGCCGACTAAACCTCTGCGCCACAGAGGGACCGACATTCGGAAGTGAAGTGCTCGACGGCCGCCCCGCCTGGAGAAGGGTCTGGTGCCGAGCACTCACACTCCGCCGCGGCTGGGCTGCATCCACACTCCTCCGCGGCTGGCTGGTGGTCCTCTCAGGCTGGCTAGCCGTCCTCTCGGAGTCTGGGGAACCCGCGGCATTTCCAGAACCTCTAGATCTAGAACGACGACCTCCGAACAACTGCCTAAATGCATCGGCCATCTAAAGCCAGACGCATTAATACATTAATTAATATTAAATTATATTATATTAAATAACAAATTCTAATTAATATAATACCCAATAATACTAACATATTTTAATATTTACCGATTTATATAATAACCAATTTATACATATAAATTATACAATTACACCTAAATTATATACAATTAAAATAAATTTTACAAAAATTACCTAAATTAACATAAAAACCTAAAAATTACATACATTAACATAAAAACCTAAATTATAACTAAATTAACATAAATACATAAATTATACCTAAATTAACATAAATACATAAATTCTACCTAAATTAACATAAATACATAAATTATAACTAAATTAACATAAATACATAAATTATATCTAAATTAATATAAATACATAAATTATACCTAAATTAACATAAATACATAAATTAACATAAATACATAAATTATACACAAATTAACATATAAATACATAAATTATACCTAAATTAACAATTATACCTAAATTAACAATTATATCTAAATTAACAATTATATCTAAATTAACAATTATATATAATTTATTAACCATAATTTAATTTATTAACAATTAAATAACAAAAAAAAAAAAAAAAAGGAGGCCTGCCGGTACCGAATCGGGGAGGAGGAGGAGGGGGAGGCGGCCGGAACAGGGAGGAGGAGGAGGAGGGTCGGCCGGGGCTGCCGGAACAGGGAGGAGGAGGAGGAGGAGGGGCGGCGGATCGAACCAAGGAGGAGGATCGGAGTCGCCGGGCTGCCGAACCAAGGAGGAGGAGGAGGAGGCGCCGGGCTGCCGGAATAGGGAGGAGGATCGACGGATGAAGGAGGGCCGGATTCGAGGAGGAAGATTGTTTAGGGAAAATCGGGCAAATGGAGGCTAGAGTTCGGCTGCATTTTACTTATACCCGATAGTATAGCCGACGAAATCGCTTTATTTCGTCGGCCATGATATAGTATAGCCGACGAAATAAAGCTATTTCGTCGGCCATGATATAGTATAGCCGACGAATACAGCGATTTCGTCGGCCATACTATGTCATAGCCGACGAAATCATTTTTCGTCGGCCATGCTATGGCATAGCCGACGAAATTACATAATTCGTCGGCTATAGTCTTCGTCCCTCAGCAGCCGTCCGATCTCCCCCATCCAACGGAGGATAATGAAAAGGCGCGGATCACTAGAGTTTAGCCGACGAAATAGAATTTTCGTCGGCTATACTTTTGGTCAAACTACAAAGTCAAACCTCTAAACGCTGTAAAACGGAAATTGGGCCGTCTAAATGAAGGTTTTTGGCCTGACCTTCAACAGAGAATAGTTTCAGATCGATGCGACGCATCTAATCGTATAAAAATTTCCCCCAAAATATTTACCGCCCGGCAGGCTACCCATAGGAAAACGGGAGTAAAAAACAGCAAACCGCAACATTCGGCACACAGATTTTGTCGGAATCTTCCCATTTTTTAACCGTAGCCGTATTTCAATATTTCGGTCATATCTTATTTCACGACACATTTGCATTTGAAGGGTCTACGTATAGTAGGTATTTGAAACTATACATTCACTTAAACACTTAGTAAACAAGTTAAGGAACATTAGTGCATATATTACGATTTTGAATCTAAAAGTTTGGAAAATCTATTTCAACCGTCAGATATCACCGTTAAGATGAAATACATGTATGAAAAAAAAATCCAAGGTTATCGGACAACGTTAAAGGCTCGATCGGGACGGTCAAACTGCAAAGTCAAACCTCTAAACGCTGTAAAACGGAAATTGGGCCGTCTAAATGACGTTTTTTGGCCTGACCTTCAACAGAGAATAGTTTCAGATCGATGCGACGCATCTAATCGTATAAAAATTTCCCCCAAAATATTTACCGCCCGGCAGGCTACCCATAGGAAAACGGGAGTAAAAAACAGCAAACCGCAACATTCGGCATACAGATTTTGTCGGAATCTTCCCATTTTTTAACCGTAGCCGTATTTCAATATTTCGGTCATGTCTTATTTCACGACACATTTGCATTTGAAGGGTCTACGTATAGTAGGTATTTGAAACTATACATTCACTTAAACACTTAGTAAACAAGTTAAAGAACATTAGTGCATATATTACGATTTTGAATCTAAAAGTTTGGAAAATCTATTTCAACCGTCAGATATCACCGTTAAGATGAAATACATGTATGAAAAAAAATCCAAGGTTATCGGACAACGTTAAAGGCTCGATCGGGACGGTCAAACTGCAAAGTCAAACCTCTAAACGCTGTAAAACGGAAATTGGGCCGTCTAAATGACGTTTTTTGGCCTGACCTTCAACAGAGAATAGTTTCAGATCGATGCGACGCATCTAATCGTATAAAAATTTCCTCCAAAATATTTACCGCCCGGCAGGCTACCCATAGGAAAACGGGAGTAAAAAACAGCAAACCGCAACATTCGGCACACAGATTTTGTCGGAATCTTCCCATTTTTTAACCGTAGCCGTATTTCAATATTTTGGTCATGTCTTATTTCACGACACATTTGCATTTGAAGGGTCTACGTATAGGTTTGTCGATAGTGATAGAAAATGGAAACAGCTCTTTTTTTGTTTTTTTTTTTAATCATAGCCGACGAAATCAAACCTATTATTCGTCGGCTATTGTTTTGTCGTTTTCTGTTAAAACTTATGGCCGACGAAATATATAATGTTCGTCGGCCATTGTTCGTAATATTATTATTTTTTTAAAAACTTATGGCCGACGAAATAGTTCTTTTTCGTCGGTCATTGTTCGTAAATAATTATTTTAAATAACTTATGGCCGACGAAATAGTTAGTTTTCGTCGGCCATTGTTCGTAAAATATTTTTTTTTAATAAATTATGGCCGACGAAATAATTAGTTTTCGTCGGTCATTGTTCGTAAAATATTTCTTTTTTAATAAATTATGGCCGACGAAATAATGCATTTTTCGTCGGCCATTCTCCGTTTAACCGACGAAATAATGCATTTTTCGTCGGCCATTCTCTGAAAAAAAAAACCGAACAAATCAGTGGTTTTACACCTCTCCTATTCCGATGTCCTGTTCACATATAACCAAAATTGAACATAAAAAATCAGAAACCCAACAGTCAACATATTTCAAATTTTTGTTTAAGGGGTTTGGAACCCAGCCTAGCTGGGAGGCTCATCCCCACGCCCGTTCATTAGAAATGAGTTGATTACAAATGAAAGGATTACATCATTTAAATTACTTAATCCGTCGGATTGTAATCGGAATCATCGGATGAGTCTTCTTCGGTTTCTGAATTGCTCGATAGGGGTAATCTATGTCTTTCCTCACCACTAGAGTCCTCGTTAGTTTCTTCAATTGGATCAACATCAACAAGCAGTGGCTCTTCACGTCGAATTCGCACCGGCGTGTCTAGACGAATAAAAGAGGAGTCAGGAATACCGTTTGAGTTGGGCTCTTGATACGCGGTGCCCCCTTCCTCGTTCTCTTCGGCCACTCCAAGTGTAGACGCCCGGTAAATGTTGCGATGGTGGATAGTGTTGACTACTTTCCACGGGTCACCCTTGGCGAGATCATCAAGATAAAACACTTGTTTCACCCATGTGGCTAAAACGAACGGGTCGTCCTCATACCATGATGTACTAGTGTTCACAGAACTTACGCCGTATTGATCGGTTTTCATGCTCTGCGGCCGTGTGTCAAACCATCTACACTTGAAAAGGTGCACTTTCATGCCTTCCCCGTAATGCAGTTCCACAACTGAATGAAGAACACCGTAATAGTCAACTCCACCATCCCCACCATGTGCCATAACCCCTGAATTTTGTGTTTTCAGTCTGAGGTCTCTGTCTTCACATCGAAATAACACACCATTCACCTTGTACGTCGCATAAACTTTTGAATAGACCGGCCTCCTCGCTAAAAGTCTGAGTTCGTGCGACCAATTTGGGTGATTATCATTTGCAATAAGGTCCATCTGCAACCATCAGAATCAACTATAAATATGAATAAATATACACAATAATATATGAACACGTATAAAATAGTGTTAAAGGTACGTACCCAGCGGCCGAAATACTCTGCGAATGTCTGGTTGTGGTAATCGCGATCACTTGCTACTCCTTCACAGCGTAGATGTATGTCCTTCCAAAACTGAACTTCTGGACAGTTGATTAGTACCCACCAATGTGCAATGGCTACCTCATAATCTTTCAACTTATAGGAAACTGGCATGTTTCCACCGAGTACAACATCGTCGGAGAGTATGGAAAGATTGAACTGTGAAGGTACATCTTCCGGTATGCTTTCCTGTAACGCTCCGAAATACAGCTTCATGTAGGTAACGCACTCGTGCGCAATATATGCTTCAGCTATACATCCTTCAGGTGCGGATCTGTTTTGGACAAAACCACCGTATTGTCCAAGTTGCCTATAAATCAAGTTTTTAAAGTGTTATGATAATACATTAACACTATATCACATATATTGATGAGGAAATTAACATAAGGTGTAAAATACGTACCTTTCCATCGGATACATCCAAGTGAAGTGCACAGGACCGGTAAGCAACAACTGCCGAGGAAGATGGATCATGAGGTGAGGCATGATGTCGAAAAAATTTGGAGGAAATATCATCTCAAATTTACACATGATATGAACGATGTCTTGTTGCATTTCCCGGAGGTCAAATTTTCTCACTTCCCGTGTGCATACCTTCTGGAAAAATCTTGCCAACGCTACTAACGGCTCCACAACGTGACGGGGAAGGAACGGTCGAATGAAAACAGGGAAGAGACGTTGTAGCAGGATATGATTGTCATGACTTTTCAACCCGTACAGATTGTTGCATTGTCTGTTGACACACTTGGCTATATTTCCAGCAAAGCCTGAAGGATACTTGGCCCGACTTATCCAATGCAAAATTTCTGATTTATGCTCAGGCTTGACGGTGTAAGGAGCTTGAGGCATTTTTCTCTTCCCTTGTTTCAACCATAGTGGTTTTCTGATATTCATGTTTTGCATATCAGTGCGAGCCTTAGGACCGTCTTTCGTCTTCCCCTCCAAGTTCAGCGTTGTGCCCACCACACTTTCAGAAACATTTTTTTCTATGTGCATAACGTCTAGGAAGTGTCGGATCAGCAACTCACACCAGTACGGGAGTTCCCACAATATGCTCCTATGTGTCCAGAATTTGTACTCCTCAGGCCTTTCAGGTATTTCCGCTACAATATCGGGATGATTGCTGAGGGGCCCAAAATCGTACTCATTAAGTCTTGCTAAAATTTCTCTTCCTGTCCATCTTCTGGGAGCACGGCCGTGTTCTTCGGTTCCATCAAATGCGGCGGACTCGTAACGCCAGTGGTGATCCGCCGGAAGGAACACACGATGACCCATTCGGCATATCTTGTTGCAATGAGGGGTGCTCCCATAATCGGTGAGGCACTCTGGACAAGCCTTGTATCCCCTGACAACGCTGCCCGACAACATCCCATAAGCAGGAAAATCACTGATGGTACCAATAACCATGGCATGCATCTGGAACGTCTCCTGCTTGTACTTGTCAAAAGTGGGATGACCAACGTCCCACAATACCTTAAGCTCTTCAATCAATGGTCTCATATACACATCGAGACATTTCCCTGGGTAACCAGGCCCCGGAATCAATAACGTCAACATATTATATTCCTTCTTCATGCACATCCACGGAGGAAGGTTGTAAGGTACCAAAACCACCGGCCATATACTGTATGAAAGACTCATGGTGCCGAAAGGGTTGAACCCGTCAGTTGAGAGCCCGAGCCTGACGTTTCTGACATCTGACGCAAAATAAGGAAACTCATTGTTTATATGCTTCCAAGCCGCTCCGTCAGAGATGTGTGTCATGATATCTGTGTCTCCCGCGTCCCGCTCACCGTGCCACCTCATAGCTTTTGCGGTGGTTTCTGACATGTACAACCGCTCAAGCCTATCTCTCAACGGAAAATACCGAAGCACTTTCACAGGTTTCCTATTGCCTGCTCCCGTCAACTTATATCGGTCAGACTGACATATCGGACATGCGTCAAGGCTAGCAAGGTCATTCCCTTCTGCATCTTTACCCCAGAAGAGAACGCAGTCAAATGCGCATGTATGGATCTTAATGTAGGAAAGCCCTAGATCTTTGAGGATACTTCGGACCTGACGGTGATTGGTAGGATTACGATGACCCTCCTCCAACAACGAAGAAGTGTACTGTAGATATTCATCTACTTGCCTGATAGTCGATTTTGTCTCGACTTTAATCCTCATTACCTCCATCACACTTTCAAGAACTGTCTTCTCAGAACTTGAACACACAGGGGTCTGTTGCAATGCAATCAGTTTGTTGTACTTGTCAAAGGCAGCAGTGTTGACAACTTGTGGGAACGGCTGCACCGGGTCCTGCATATATTGTTCCCCACGTACTCCGCTTTCAAAAGGAAACACGTCGTTGACGAATGCCATTGTTGGATCGTTGGATGTACTACTACTGCCCGCCTCAAAATACTGCCCATGATCATGCGATCCATCTAATGATGGCTCACCGTGATATATCCAACGTGTGTACTTCGGCCAAAACTCATTACTCTTTAGGTGCTCCCATACTGTCCTAATCGGAAATCGACACATATCACTGCGACACTTACATTTCTTGCACGGGCAATAATGGTACGGTCCTTTTGCATTTTCTTCGACGAACTGCATAAAATCCACAACTCCTGTAGTGTATCGTCGGTCATGCCTTGGAAGCGAAATCCAACTCTTATCTCGATCCATATATAGCCTGATAATAATATATATGTATAACTTTAATTAATAATAAATTAATTAACACATATATATTACAATATATATTATTATCAACATCAACTCATATATATATATACCATTAATTAACAACCATTATTTAAGTTCATTACACTATCAACAACCATTAATTAACATATTTATATATATTTTAACACTAATTAAAATAACATTATTAAATTAAAACACATAATTATACTCTAACTGAAAATCAACTCAACTACAACTCAAAATCAACATATATACATACATTCTAACACTAAAACAACAACAAAACAAAAAATCACTTACTATATCAAAATCACTAAAACTCAAAATCAACATATATATATACACATATATATATATATACATACCTATATATAGCTCCACAATGTAAGAGAGGACGGATTTCAATAATACCCACAGATTTTTCACTCTTTCTCCCGTTTTTTTTTTAAATGAGCAGCTTCTGTCGAGATCTGAAAATATAAAGACTTATAGCCGACGAAATTGCCAACTTCATCGGCCATTCTTCCCAAAGTTATATAGCCGACGAAAACTTTAAATCGTCGACCATTATAGGATTATAGCCGACGAAAAACTTTAAATCGTCGGCCATTCTATGTGTATGGCCGACGAAATAATGAATCGTCGGCCATTCTATGTGTATGGCCGACGAAATTTTTTTTTTGCCGACGATTTTTAATTTTTACCGACGAAATAATTAATTTTCGTCGGCCATAAATGTAATATTTATTTTAAAAAAACTTATGGCCGACGAAATAATTAATTTTCGTCGGCCATTATTATTATAGCCGACGAAATGATGCATTGTTCGTCGGCTATTCTATGAAAAAAATAAAAAAATAATGATGATGTTAGTGACACTTCGGGTAGCATAAGTCCTCTTTCTCGTGCTTCGATGAAAGGAAAACAGAATGCCAAGCTCTCTGGAGTTTTTATCAAAACAGAATGCTGATCAGAAGGTGATCCAGGCTACTAAAATGTTCAAACCGAAAGATCCTTTTTTCGCAGTTATCTTGTAACCATTCGACTTCATTAACTACTTAATCCTCACCAGATAGCAGTTAATGAAGTTGAATGGTTGCAAGATAACTGCGAAAAAAGGATCTTTCGGTTTGACCAATTTAGTAGCCTGGATGACCTTCTGATCATCATTCTGTTTTGATAAAAGCTCCAGAAACCGTCAGATATTCTGTTTTCCTTTTATCGAAGCACGAGAAAGAGGACTTATGCTACCCGAAGTGTCACTAACATCATCATTATTTTTTTAACACTAATTAAAATAACATCAAAACCGATTACACTTTAGGATTAAAATAACATCAAAACATATATTAAAACTCAAAATCAACTCATGCAACTAAAACCCAAAATCAACATATATACACATTTACGTACCTATATATAGCTTCACAATGTAAGAGAGGACGGATTTCAACAATATCCACTGATTTTTCACTCTTTCTCCCGTTTTTTGCAAATGAGCAGCTGCTGTCCAGATCTGAAAATATAAAGACTTATAGCCGACGAAATTGTAAAATTCGTCTGCCATACTCCAAAAGTTTTATAGCCGACGAAAATATTAACTCGTCGGCCATTCTTGGAGTATAGCCGACGAAAATAAAAATCGTCGGCCATTCTTGTAGAATAGCCGACGATTTTTACTTTTTACCGACGAAATAAAAATCGTCGGCCATTCTATAGGAATGGCCGACGATTTTTTTTTTTTAGCGACGAAAAATCATTTCGTCGGCCGTTGTTTTTTTTTTTCGTCGGCAAAACTCATTTTTCTGGTAGTGAAGTATCACACGAAAATTTCAAGAGTATATATGTAAAAGAATGTGTTTTATGTATCCCTAGTTAAATTGCTATATGATTTGTTCGAATTTTCAAGGTACGTGGAGCAGAGGAGATAACAGTGCAATGGGCTGAAACAGTCCAAGGTAGTATCATGCTTATTCCGATATACCTCGAAAATTCAAACCAAGAAATGTTTTCTTTTGAGATCAAAAATTTACTAATATCAAACTCATTTCAGGTTTTGAAGCTCGGTGGACGTGCGGCCTAGGTCTATCGACTAGACACAAGGTTCCGTGGTTTCAGAAGACTAGAACGGAAGTACTAATAATGGAGTGAGGCAAGACTCGTTGTTGGTTACCACGGAGAGCGAACTCCCTATCGACTCACTCACAGAGAATGAACATCAGTCTGTGGGCCTTGAGATCTAGTTAAACAAACCTCAATACCAAAATTAGAACAAACGAACTATGAATGCCCCTTACTCTGTTGAGAACCTTATGTTGTCAGTACCACTAAAGTGCATAAAAGCCGCCCTCAACCTCATAAAAACGCAAGCGCTAGTATGAAGGGTTAAGGCTAATATCAACATTAGTGACCTTACCTATTCCTCTTCCCCTCAAAATCAAAAACAAACTCAACATAAATAGACTTTTAAAACTCCTTAACCATTTAACTAATTTTACACATCACACGAAATTTTTTTTTATACAAGTATCTATATTGGTTCGGTTTTTAGTGTTCATCGATTGTGTAAGTATTGTAATTGCCGAAACTTAGGGTTTCTAGATGTCTTTCACACAACTTTAAAATTTGAGGTACGTGGAGCAGAGGAGATAACGGTGCAATGGGCTGAAACGAACTATGATTGCCCCTTACTCTGTTTAGAACCTTATGTTGTCAGTTCCACTAAAGTGCATAAAAGCCGCCCTCAACCTCATAAAAACGCAAGCGCTAGTATGAAGGGTTAAGGCTAATAGCAACATTAGTGACCTTACCTATTCCTCTTCCCCTCAAAACCAAAAACAAACTCAACATGAATAGACTTTTAAAACTCCTTAACCATTTAACTATCTTTACAAATCACATGAATTTTTTTTTTTTTATACAAGTATCTATATTGGTTCGGTTTTTAGTGTTCATCGATTGTGAAAGTATTGTAATTTCCGAAACTAGGGTTTCTAGATGTCTTTCACACAACTTTAAAATTCGAGGTACGTGGAGCAGAAGAGATAACAGTGCAATGGGCTGAAACAGTCCAAGGTAGTATCATGCTTATTCCGATATACCTCAAAAATTAAAGACGAATTTTATCTTTTGAAGAAACACAGATTCACATATGCTCAAGTTATTTTCTAGCGTCTAAAGTGAGGTGATGCTTCGGCACAAGCGGTTGTCTAGGTCGAAGATACTTTACTTTTCTAAGGCGGTGTCGTTAAAATTCACGGAGAGTAAACTCTCTTTAGGAACAAGGCAGGTCTCAAAGTTTTTTAACCACGGAGGACAAGTCCCCGATCGACTCACTCACAGAGAATGAACATCAGTCTATGGATCTTGAAAACCAGTTTTACAAACCTTGAACCCATCAATGAAAATAACTTGCCCTATACTTGGTAAAATAAACTCGGGTCCTAGCGGTCTACAAGTGTTGATTAAAACCGCCCTCAACCTCATCGAAGTAATACTATTGCTGAAAAATCGCTTTTATGCGTGGGGGGGAAGTATCCCGCGTTTCCCAATCTACATAAAAACGGATCCAACAAAACACCATTCAAATGAAGGGTTTTGGTTATGATCAACAAAAGAGGCTTCACCTACATGTTACACTTTAGAAACTATAATAAACTACAAGCATACACAAAAACTATCAACTTCCTAGAAATTATCTAAGTGTATCAACATCACAATATACAACATACAATCGGCAATCAAGCAAAATAAAAACCAAAAACACAAACCAAAAATCGGAAAATACTTCCGTATTTACTATTACATATCCGAAAATCCTATTAATACATATCCCAAAATCTATTGAAAAACTAGAATAACCTGCAATATACATAATTACAAACAACACTTTATGAATCAAAATATTATAATTTCCCCGGCAACGGCGCCAAAAATTGATGGAAGTGTTATCCAAGCATAAAATACCTGCAAAACAACTACATACACATAATACCCTTCTTGTGTCGAGTGTAGTATTGACAAGTAGGGATCGTTCTATCCGGGGAAATCAAGGGCTTTCAATCACATAAAGTATTGCACAAAGAGGGGGGTGTCGAATTTTTATCTAAATACCTACTGAATTTTTACGAAAATTATTAATTCCTGAGCTATTATTTACATATGATCAACATCTTCCACACAATCACCAAACACAAATCTCATTATACATGCAACAAAATTAAAACAAGTAATAGGGGCAACAGCAAATATCGAATTCAAGATCAATTAAGTTCCAATTTAATTAGAGTCAATGCGGTTATTCTAATTATTCAAAACATCACAAGTATTTAGAATCCAACATGCGTGTAATCCTAAACATGGTACTAGTCGGTTTAATAACACAATGCGTAGAAATTAAACACAAATAGCACATAAGCACAATATGTCGAATTGGAACATGTTAGCAAGTATGGCGTCACTCATCTCACATCGACATGTAAATTTCCATAATTACTCTAGCCCTTTAGATAAATATATATCAAAACATAACATGTGTATGATCCAACATATATTAAATCGGCATATGAATTCAACACCTAGATAACAACCATGGCCTACGATTGCATTTAGACATCTCCTTCGGTTGCACACGAATTATGGAAATAAACCTAATTAAATCAAGAACACATTCAAAATCCTACTGCCCATAAAACATATTTAATCACATCACATGCATAAATCGGCAATTATATACAAAAATCTCAAACATTTATAACAAAGATCCAAAGATCCCATATATAATTATCAATACCAAAAATAAATCCAGAAATTAAAACATATTTCATAGACAAAAGTATGTTTAAATACAAAGAAACAAAAGCCAAAAGAATACAATCCATGTTACAACCTTATGAAGATTCGGCAAGGATTGGTGGAGGCTGGATTTATGTGAAAGGTGGAGGTGGAATTCGGCAAAGCTCTTGGTACAATTTCTGAAATTAAATGGGCAGAGGTTCGGCAAGGTAATTGAGGGGAAGAGAAGATGATTTTTATGAATACAAAGTGTTGTATTTATAGGGGAGATGCAATGCTAGGGTTCGGCATGAGTAGAGCACAAGCAAACCGAAACCAAGTTGGATATGGTTTCGGCAAGGGTTTTATTTTTCCACCCGAAAATCTTCTTTTCTTTTCTTAGTTGCTGCCGAAAATCCCCTTCAATTATCTTCAATTAAATCCTCTTTATTTTGGCACCAAGTAAATGCACATGTCTTCAATGAGGTCCACATTCATCCCAAGATTTTCTCCTTTCTTCTTTTCCGAAAATTCTATGTAGAAATAGAATTAAATCCTCTCCTTCTTGTCTCTTATCTTGGCCGGCCTTCAAGAGTCCAAATCCATCTCTTTTTTTTCTTTTCTTTAGCCGTGTATTATCCAAGAAAAACTCTAGGCAAAAAATTGGACATTAATTGCTAGGTATTTGTATGGCACAAAGAAACCAAATCCAATTTGGATTCCTCTTCTTTCTCTTCCACGGCAAGGAACATCTTCTTGCCGAAAATTCTCTTGATTTCTTCCATTAATCTTCCAAATATCTTCTCTTTAATTCCTGAAAAATAAGAATAATAATTAAATTAAAAAGAAGATAAAAAGATGTAGCACAATTATCATGAGTAAGAGTCCTAGATAGATAAGGAATCCTAGTCCAACAAGGAGTTGTATTTTCAATGAAATTCTTTCGACAATTCAAAAACGTCGAGCGTTTGTAGACTCCTTGTTCGACTAAGACTCTTCAATTCGTAGACTTCAATTAGGACTCAAACTCGTAGAATCCTTATTCAACTGGGATTCCTACTTTAGTAAGGATTCATTTTCCAAATAGAGTTGTACTTGAAAAAGGAGTCCTAGTCACATTAAAACTCTTATTAGGAATCCTAGTTCAATAAGGACTCCACCATAATTATGCATTTTCACAATTTATAGCACAAACCGATTCCACACAAATATTAGAAACGACGAAAGATAAAGAAATCAATTCCGACAAGTTTCCTAGTCAAAACAGGTTTCCTAGTCCAAACAGGATTCCTAGTATAACAAGGAGTCCTATTCAAACTAAAACTCTTCACAAATCGACATTTCTGCATTTTTAGCTCAATTTATTCACCAACACTTGCCAACGACTCCAACATGACTCAATGACTCTATATTACAACAATAAGGGATAAGAAATGCATAAATGGGGGGTAAAACATATTAAGAACGTCGCATTCTATGCTCCTATCATCATCTTGTCATGGTAGGCTCGCATCTTTTCCTTGTATATCCATGCAGCATCATAAGCTTCATTACGTATTTCTTCAAGTTCGTTGAGTTGAAGCTTCCTATGAAGGCCGGCCGAATCTATCTCCATATTGAATGCTTTCACGGCCCACCATGCTTTGTGCTCGAGCTCCACGGGTAAGTGACATGCTTTTCCATAAGTTAACCGAAAAGGAGACATACTTATTGGCATCTTATACGCGGTTTGATAGGCCCACAAAGCATCTTCAAGTCGATCACTCCAATCCTTTCTTGTTGGCCCAACGGTTTTCTCAAGAATTTGCTTGATCTCTCGATTGCTCACTTCGGCCATGCCACTTGTTTGGGGATGATAAGGTGTAGATACCTTGTGTGTGACCCCATACTTTTTCAATAAAGTTTCAATGGTGCGGTTGCAAAAGTGGGAACCTCCATCACTTATCAAGACTCTTGGAACTCCGAAACGTGAGAAGATGTTGGTCTTGAGGAATTCGGCAACCATCTTTGAATCATTGGTGCGTGTAGCCCTTGCTTCTATCCATTTGGACACATAATCAACCGCTAGCAAGATGTAGAGGAAGCCTTTGCTTGATGGAAATGGTCCCATGAAGTCAATTCCCCAAAGATCGAAGATTTCGACCTCAATAATTGGCGTGAGTGGCATTTGATCTCTTGGCCCTATGTTGCCGGTCCTTTGGCACCGATCACATGTCATGCATGTTGTCTGTGCATCCTTGAAGAGTGTTGGCCAATAGAATCCACAATTTAGAATTTTCAATGCGGTCTTCTTTGGTCCAAAGTGTCCTCCACAAGCTTCGTTATGACAAAAAGCAAGAATGGACCGATGCTCTTCTTCCGGAACACACCTTCTTATTACTTGGTCGCTACATTGCTTCCACAAGTATGGCTCATCCCATAGATAGTGCCGAGCTTGCTTCTTGATCCTATTCTTGTGGTGGCTCGGCAGGTCCCTTGGAAATTTTCGAGTTGCTAAGTAATTGGCAATGTCGGCATACCAAGGCTCGTTTGTTGCATCGATCCGAAAGAGTTGCTCATCTGGGAAATTCTCAAGTAGGGGCAGCCGATCCTCATCTTTCACAATACGGCTCAAGTGATCGGCTACAACATTCTCACTTCCTTTCTTGTCTTTGATCTCTATGTCGAATTCTTGAAGCAAGAGAATCCATCGAATAAGTCTTGGCTTAGCATCCTTCTTTGTCATAAGATATCTCAAAGCGGCATGATCACTGTACACCACTACTTTGGAATTCAAAAGATATGATCGAAACTTTTCCAAAGCAAAAATTACCGCCAAGAGTTCTTTCTCGGTTGTGGTGTAGTTGAGTTGAGCATTGTTGAGAGTTCTCGAAGCGTAGTAGATTGCACATGACTTCTTCTCCTTCCTTTGGCCAAGCACAGCCCCTAATGCATAGTCACTTGCGTCACACATAAGCTCGAAGGGCAGTTCCCAATTCGGTGATGCGAGGATTGGTGCCATGCATAGCTTTTCCTTGAGCCGAGCAAAGGCCTGCTCGCACTCCTTTGTCCACACAAACGGCATATCTTTTTGTAGTAGCTCACACATCGCCTTTGCATCTTTGGAGAAGTCCTTGATAAATCTTCGATAAAATCCGGCATGTCCAAGGAATGATCGTACCTCTCTCACGGTTTTAGGCGAAGGCAAGTGTTGAATGAGCTCCACTTTGGCTTTGTCGACTTCCATGCCTTTTGCCGAAATAATATGTCCAAGAACAATGCCTTGCGTCACCATGAAGTGACACTTCTCCCAATTGAGCACAAGGTTGGTTTCTACACAACGCTCCAATATCTTCTCTAAGTTTTTCAAACAAGTGTCGAAGTCGCTTCCATAAACACTAAAGTCGTCCATGAAGACCTCGATTATACCTTCAATAAAATCCGAGAAGATGGCATACATACATCGCTGAAACGTGTCGGGTGCATTGCATAGGCCGAATGGCATCCTCCTATAGGCAAAGGTGCCGAATGGACATGTGAAAGTAGTCTTCTCTTGATCGTCCGGGTGTATCATGATTTGGTTATAGCCGCTATATCCATCAAGAAAGCAATAAAACTCATGACCGGCTAACCTTTCGAGCATTTGATCCATAAACGGCAAAGGCATGTGATCCTTCCTCGTTGTTGCATTGAGCTTCCTATAGTCGATGCACATGCGATGGCCGGTTACAAGTCTTTGTGGCACAAGCTCATTCTTCTCATTCTTAACCACCGTCACACCACTTTTCTTGGGAACTACTTGTACGGGAGAGATCCACTTACTATCCGAAATGGGGTAGATTACGCCACAATCAAGCAACTTGATGATTTCTTCCTTTACAACTTTCATCATTGGCGGGTGGAGTCTCCTTTGTCCTTCTCTTGTTGGTTTTGCACCTTCTTCAAGTAAGATCCGATGAACACATGTTGTAGGGCTTATTCCCTTGATGTCCGCCAAGGTCCAACCTATGGAGGTCTTGTGCTTCTTAAGTACACGAACCAATTCCTCTTCTTGCTTCTCATTAAGCTATGAAGACACAATAACCGGTAAAGTGTCTTCTTCTCCAAGATACACATACTTCAAATGGCTAGGGAGCTCTTTTAATTCTAACTTTGGGGCCTCTTCCACACTTGGACGAATTTTGTTTGTGGCATTTGGAATTGACAAGAACGGACTATGCTTCTCAAACCGTGGGGCAGCCTCTAACTCGACAACCACTTCCCTTAGGCTCGGCTCAAGCTTCTCTCTTTCTTCTTCACTAATTCGTGCTCCCTCCTTGTCAAATCCGACCCCGAGCTCTATGGCTCGTTGCTATGCATCAAGAGAGGTCAACATAGCTTGCTCGACCTCTTCCATAACTTCTATAGCTTGACACTCCTTCAAATCGGCCATGGGATACTTCATGGCATCAAAAATGTTGAACTTGATCATATCACCATCAAATTCCATTGTCAAATTGCCCTCGGCCACATCGATCTTGGTGCGTGCCGTCCTCATGAATGGCCGGCCAAGCAATAGTTGTGTGCTATTGACCGGCGAATCCTCCATCTCTACAACATAGAAGTCGGCCGGAAAGATTAAGTGATTGACTTGCACAAGCATGTCTTCAACATAGCCCTCTGGATACTTGCTTGATCGATCCGCGAGTTGTATGATGACATTGTCCTTCTTGAGATGCCCTATGCTCAATGTTTGATACACATTGAGAGGCATGACATTGATTGATGCTCCCAAGTCTAGCATGACGTCCTCAAACCGAGTATTGCCGATCACACATGGCACGTTGAAGCTTCCCGGATCTTTCATCTTTGGTGGCAACTTCCTTTGAATAACAGCTGATACCGTTTCACTCATAGTCACCACACGAGTCTCCCTTGTGTGCCTTCTTGCCGTGCAAAGCTCTTTGAGGAATTTAGCATACCTCGGCACTTGCTTTATACACTCCAACAAAGGAATATTGACTTGCACTTTTCGGAATATCTCCAACACCTCCTCGTCGGACTTATCCTTCTTCGAAGTTGCAAACCTTGAAGGGAACGGCACATTTAGTGCTTGGTTCGGCTTCACTATTGTCTCCTTCTTCGAAGTGGCCGGATCCTTCTCCATGTCGTTCTTCCTTGCTTGCTCGGTAGCCCTCTTCTTTCTCTCCTCCTCGGTCTCACTGCTGCCGTCAATGGCAGGTCTGGCAGTAGGCTGCTTGGCAATAGGCTGCTCGGCAGCTTCTTCTTCTTCAATGATGGTTCCGAGAGAGTTACCTCCCTTCTTCTTTGGACTTTTTGGTGGCAACAACTCCCTACCACTTCGAGTTTTGATAACCTTAGCTTGCTCATTTCTCGGATTGGGAATAGTATTGCTTGGCAACTTCCCTTGTTCGGTAAATTTCCCCATGAAGTCCACGATTTGCTCCATTTGTGTCTTCAACTCGGCAATGTCTTTCGTGCGATTTTGTTGCCCCGCAAGCAACGCTTGAGTAGCACTTGAAAGAGAAGTGATCAAGGCATCGTAGTTTAGATTACTCGGCATAGGTTGGGCTTGGCTCGGCTGCCCTCCTTGGTTCGGCACAAATGGTGCCCTCGGCACATACCCTCCTTGTGCCCTTGGTTGGTAATTTGGCTGCATAGGTGCCCTAAGCACGTTCACATTGTTTGACCACCTAAAGTTCGGATGATCAGTGAACCTCGGATTGAAGTTGCCGAACCTTTGTCCTTGAAAACCAATGGCATTGCATTCCTCTTGCCCCTCATTCGATCCAACTTGAGGGCATTGATCGGTCTCATGATTGTCGGCACAAACTCCACATAGCATTGCACGTTTCCCCTTGACAAGGCCGGCCACAATGTCAGCAAGCTTGTCCACTTTGTCCTCCAACTTCGAGCTTGAAGTCGTTTCATGCACCCTCTCACTCTTCACGACATTGTCTCGCGACATGCCGAATTGTTGATTGTTCAAGGCTCGAAGTTCTAGCAAATTGCGTGCCGGTACCGGATCTAACTCCAAGAAGCTCCCATTGGCCGCCGAATCCAAGAACTCTCTCTCCATGACACGCAACCCTTCATAGAAATATTGCAATAAGAGTCCCTCGCTAATGCCATGCGAAGGATACAAACCGATAAGGGATTTGAACCTCTTATAGTAGTTGAAGAAATTCTCATCTCCGGCTTGCCTTACGCTAGTAATTTGCTTCCTTAGGTCGGTGATACGAGAAGCGGGAAAGTACTTGAGCAAAAATTCATCTACCATTGTGTTCCATGAAGTGATTCGGCCATTAGGTATCTCGAACAACCACTCCTTGGCTTGATCTTCTAATGAAAACGGAAATGCCTTCATCTTGAAGTGTTGCATATCGGTCCCTCGTGGACACATTGACTCGGTGGTGAAGTTAAACCATTGCAAGTGTTTATTTGGATCTTCACTTGGCATGCCATAAAATGACTTGAGCTTGTGGAGAAATCCGCTTTTCAACTCGATTTCCCCGGTCTTGTCAGTCTCCAAAGGTGGATAAGTTATATTGGACGGTGCAGCCCCTCCTCCTCCAGCCACATGACCATTTCGTGCTCGGATAGAAGTCATTTTCGGTTGCGGATCGGCTAGATGAAAATCAAAGAACTCTTGAGGAAATGGCTCGGTAAGTAACTCAAATTCCGATTCCTCGAAGATAAGCTCACATGAAGACTCTCGAAAGCTTGGTGAAGTAACGAGTGATGGAGAGCTCGGTGATGATGGTGTTGATGATGCCGAACTGCTTGTTTCGGATGGTGGTAGCGGTGTGTTGCTTGCAATGTTGAGATCCTCGTTGATTCGTTGAAGACGTCCGCGGTTATCTCTTGTCCAAAGATTAGCGGACATACATATTCTGAGGATTCAACAAGAAGCAAGTTAGCTCCTTCATAACAAAATAAAAAGCAAGGATATTAATACATGGCCGGCAATAATACAAGAGTGATATACAAAGGTTCAAGCTATACACAAGCAATATACAATCGGTAAGAAGAAGAAAATGCATGGCACAAAATAGAGAAAATTACGGCAATTTAAAGGTGATCATGTAATGGCTAAGTCTAATTGCTTTTAAATTTGTTCGAACTCTCAAAGTACGTGGAGCAGAGGAGATAACGGTGCAATGGACTGATACAGCCCCCGATAGTATCATGCTTTATCCGATATACCTCGAGAGTTCGAAACCACATAACGTTTTACTTTTGAAGCCTTCAAGACTTACTCATGTCAAACCTATTTCAAGTTTCGAAGCTCGGTGGACGTGCGGCCTAGGTGCAATCGTCTAGACACATTGTTCCGTGGTTTCAGAAGGCTAGCGTGTATCATCCGAAAATAGCTCAAGGCAAGACTCATTTGTTGGACACCATGGAGGACAAGTCCCCTATCGCCCCCTTCACCGAGAAGAGATAGCAGTCAATGGGCCTCTGAGATCTAGTTCGACAAACCTTGAGACTAAGTCGGGACAACACACACTAATAGGCGAGCCTTTATGCCCCTTACTCTGTTGAGAACAACATGTTGACAGTACCATAAGTGTCGCTAAAAGCCGCCCTCAACCTCATGAGACCTCGAGAAGTAACATGAAGGGTTAAGGCTAATATTGACACGAATGACCTTACCTATTCCTCTTCTCCTCGAAACTCAAAACAAATCAAACACAAATAAACCTCTAACCTTCCTAGCAATTTTAACTAAGTTATTACAATCATATATGGAACGAAAATTGCATGAAAATAAACTCTACATGCCGAAGCATATTTCTACTTTACAAATCCCAAATAATCCGAAAATTAAAAGAAAAATTACAACCCAACAAAAATTTACAGCAATATATATAATCAACATTCATATAAAACAAGGTTTTATAATCCCCGGCAACGGCGCCAAAAATTGAACGAGTGCCAATAGCACGCGTTAATTTAAAACCCTACAAAAGACGTTAGTAGCATTGGTAAATAGGGATCGTTCTTTCCGGGGATTAAGGGTACCTTGAATAAAAGAATGTTAGACAAATAGTCAATAAAAGAATGTTACATGCATATATACATAAATACTTCATGTCACAAATATATACATATATATACACGTTTATGGGGGGTTTGAAAATCAATTATAGTTCCTATGAAAATAAAGACAAAACAAGAAAATAATTCCTAATCTAATATTTACAAGTGATCATCATCTTTCACACAACACATAGCACAAAAATACACAAGAACACACAAGAATATCATGCAAGACTTGGTAGCAACTTGTTTCAAGTTTCCTAGACTCTATTCAATTCCTAGACTCTATTCAAGTGATCATCTCATCTCTCTCACTTTCATTAGTCAAAACTCTAGCCAAAAATTCTCTCAAGTTCTAGTATAGAAACTTACATAGCCAAAACACCATCCATTCCACCACCACAAATCGTATCCGATCCTACCTTCAACCGTTCACTTCGCCACACCATCCGAGCTTCATTCTTCAAGGTGTCCTTAAAGTGTGATTCTACCATCTCATGACTTGTATTTTCTTATGTATAATGTCTATATTATATGTAGCTAGAAACTTTGATTCTTGGTTTTGTAACTTTGTATTGGACTAGACTTCACAAGTATTTAGAAAACACGCAACGTCGAATCCTAAAATTATACTAATCATATTTGAAAACAAGCAAAGTCGAAATCAAACATGAAAAGTAATTGTGCACGAAAGTCTTAAATCGGAAACATGCTTTTAAGTATGGCGTCAACATCTTATTAACATGCAAGTTTCTATGAATAATGTTAACCACTGACTAAGCATCCTACAATCAAGTTTACTCAACGCCTAACTTGATCCTAGATTTGCTTATGGTGAATGAAATCGCAACCTACACAAAAACCATGGCCGTGGCTTCATGTAAACATTGATTTTTATGCACGAATTCATGAAACTAATCGCATAACAACCTAAAAATACATGAACATGCTACTACCCTATGTCTAACACACGAATTAAAACATGTTACAAGTTGCAAAATTGTTTCATAAAAACCAAAATAGAATTCGGAAATCCAATACAAAGTTACAAAACCAAGAATCAAAGTTTCTAGCTACATATAACATAGACATTATACATAAGAAAATACAAGCCATGAGATGGTAGAATCACACTTTAAGGACACCTTGAAGAATGAAGCTCGGATGGTGTGGCGAAGTGAACGGTTGAAGGTAGGATCGGATACGATTTGTGGTGGTGGAATGGATGGTGTTTTGGCTATGTAAATTTCTATTCTAGAACTTGAGAGAATTTTTGGCTAGAGTTTTGACTAATGAAAGTGAGAGAGATGAGATGATCTATTCTGAATTTGTGCCAAGCTATATATAGAGGAAGCAAATGTGAGATTTTGGCAATATAGGTGGAGATTTATGGTGGAAGTTTGTTGGTGGTGGTTTATTGGTGGAGGAAACATGTGTTTATTTTCGGCAGCTTTGACCTTTGTGTCTTGATTTGGACATAACTCTCTCTAGAAAATAGATATTGAGGTGATTCTAGTGGCATTGGAAACTAGACATCCATATCTTTCTATCCATATATGGCTCGAATTCTAGTTCAATTTGAACTGTCCGGGGGAGTCCGTGGAAGTTGGATGATGTGCCCAGGAAATGACTGAAATTTATTGCAAGCTTCCCTTAGTCCACAATTGCAGCTCCAAGCTTTCCTTAGTCCACAATTGCAACTACATGCTTCCCTTAGTCCAGAATTGCAGCTCCAAGCTTCACTTAATGCATTTGGATGACTTTTTTGTGCAGAAAGATAGAAAATCATAAAAAGGGGGCAGTAGCTTTGTCTTTCGGCAGGGTAGGAACCTTACTGTCTTGAAACTGGCATAACTCTCTCCTTAAAACAGCTTTTGATGAAATTCCAAATTCTTTAGAAAATAGACTCATAGGGCTTTCTCTGTATAAAAGGGTTTCCTCAAATTCATTGTGAAACGTCCGGAATAAATTCTGGAAGTTGAGTAATGTGCACAGGAAATTCTGGAACTTTGCTGGATTGCATCCGATTTTGCTTTGTAATTCTTGGCAACTTATTTTGCTCCGATTTCTCTACTCCTTTCATTGCTCAATCATTGACATGTATACTGCATATGGGAGAAGAAAAATTCATCAAATATAAAGTCGAGGCCTTACATATCCAACGAAACATCTCTAAATATCTCTAAATCGGCTATTGACATTTTTTATACATTTTTATCTATACTTGGCGCGATTTCAATGTAACTCTACCAAAGACTCATGACTCGATTATATGACTCGGTTCTACAAAACTAAGGATTAAAGCAAAGTATAAATGAGGGTAAAACATATTAAGAACGTCGCATTTTATGCTCCTATCATGAACTCCGCCTCGCACCGATATGGCAGAACGCCCGGTCGAGGTCCAGTCTGCAAGTTCATCCGGGACTCGTCTCGATATGGCAGGACGCCCGGTCGAGGTCCCGTGAACTCCGCCTCGCACCGATATGGCAGAACGCCCGGTCGAGGTCCAGTCTGCAAGTTCATCCGGGACTCGTCTCGATATGGCAGGACGCCCGGTCGAGGTCCCGTGAACTCCGCCTCGCACCGATATGGCAGAACGCCCGGTTGAGGTACAGTCTGCAAGTTCATCCGGGACTCGTCTCGATATGGCAGGACGCCCGGTCGAGGTCCCGTGAACTCCGCCTCGCACCGATATGGCAGAACGCCCGGTCGAGGTCCAGTCTGCAAGTTCATCCGGGACTCGTCTCGATATGGCAGGACGCCCGATCGAGGTCCCGCGAACTCCGCCTCGCACCGATATGGCAGAACGCCCGGTCGAGGTCCAGTCTGCAAGTTCATCCGGGACTCGTCTCGATATGGCAGGACGCCCGGTCGAGGTCCCGTGAACTCCGCCTCGCACCGATATGGCAGAACGCCCGGTCGAGGTACAGTCTGCAAGTTCATCCGGGACTCGTCTCGATATGGCAGGACGCCCGGTCGAGGTCCCGTGAACTCCGCCTCGCACCGATATGGCAGAACGCCCGGTCGAGGTCCAGTCTGCAAGTTCATCCGAGACTCGTCTCGATATGGCAGGACGCCCGATCGAGGTCCCGTGAACTCCGCCTCGCACCGATATGGCAGAACGCCCGGTCGAGGTCCAGTCTGCAAGTTCATCCGGGACTCGTCTCGATATGGCAGGACGCCCGGTCGAGGTCCCGTGAACTCCGCCTCGCACCGATATGGCAGAACGCCCGGTCGAGGTCCAGTCTGCAAGTTCATCGGGACTCGTCTCGATATGGCAGGACGCCCGGTCGAGGTCCCGTGAACCCCACTCCATGCTCATAACACCACAACACTTAAGCACAGTACTACTTATAATTACAAACGTACTTATAAACTATTACTTACCATCGGTAACAGGTACGTACTCACCTCGGTCACGCCCAATCTTCAACGCGGACTTGGGGGACTGGGCACCGTTAGATTGGTAACCCTGCGGGTCTGCGGGACAAGAGCAAAACAGATTTAAGTCCCCATTCAAGATTTCACTTGACCGGGAACTTAGGGGACTTGTTGACAGTAGCCGCAGAGGGGCTACAGCAGGCCCACAGACCCGCAGCAAGTGCACCAGGGCCCGGCCCAAGGCCCCGGACCGGATCACCAGCACCCGGCCTCGGGGTCCAGCACTCTATCCTGCCTCCAGGGACCCTGGGACCGGGGGCGCCTGCCTGCCAAAGAGGTCACTAGAATGTACAAACAGAAGGGAACCAGTCCCACATCGAAGGGTGAGGCCAGCCCTCACCCCCAACCACCTATATAAGGGCCCCAACTACCCTCTTTAATAGGTAACTTATCTCTCTCACCGCTTACATACGTGCTCAAGTTATATATACTCCAACTATACTAACTTAGGCATCGGAGAGGAGAAGGCCGGCCCGCCCGATATTCCCCTTAGTGAGCAGGTTTGCAGGAGATCAAGTTGGATTCATCTGTATCTACTAAGCCCCCGGGTTTAGGCAGAAACAGTTTCCCTTTCAGCTTTGACTTCACCCCACCAGTATATGTCGTCATTTCTTGACGCCCTCTTTCTGTTTTTTATGCGCACAACATATGAATATATTCCCAGCGACTCTGCTGAACACCCAGAGTGCATTTCGTCAATCTTAAATTCCGTTATACTATTGTTTGATTTGAAATGCACTTTTCTCTTCTTTCTGGCCTCAGCTTGGTTGAAAATAGGCATGGGAACCGGTGACTCTATGATCTGGAACTTGTGAGGTTCAGCTAACATGTCATTCAGAGAGGGTGATCCAGTTGCAAGAGGAATGGGAACTGATGGAGTCTTGAGAATTTCTGCTGGAATATCAATTTGCTGCTGCGGTGATGCAGTTGGAGTGCTGTGACCTCCCCAAGGAGATACAATCCCCGGCAAGATGCTGAAAGAAGGCATTTCCGTCACTGGTGTCTTTGGTGACCATCTTGCTTCCTTTGCGATTTTTCTACTATATGTTCTTGTTTCAGCCTCATCACCTACGAGATAGGAAATCAGATGATAGTTATATTTACAGTTATAGTTACTAATACAGATACTCAGATGATAGTTACTTAGTTCTTTTGATAGTTACTCAGTTCTTTTGATAGTTACTAAGATAGTTACTAAGATAGTTAAACAGATAGTTTTCTCAGATCATAGTTACTAAGGAGTTGCACAAAATAGGTACAAAGATGATAGTTATTAAGATAGTTACTAACATATTTACACAGAATAGTTTTCAAAATCAGACAGTTACTAAAATAGTTACTAACATAGATACACGGATAGTTTTCAAAATTGATAGTTACAAATATTATAGCTACTAAGATAGTTATTCAAAATTCATTGTTACTAACATTGTTTCACAGATATTTTTCAAAATTGATAGGTAATAATAAATTTTTATTACCTTTGCTTTTTTCTTCCTTTCTTCTTTTTTCAGCCTCTTCTTTTTTCTTCCTTTCTAATTCTTCCTCAACTTTTTTCAAAGCGTCTAGCTGATCTGCTACAAGCTGTTCTTCTTCTTCTTCTTCTTCTTCTTCTTCTTCTTCTTCTTCTTCTTCTTCTTCTGCATTTTTCTTACTGCTTTCCTTCACTTCAGTTGCCTGCCCTTTTTTTCGGCTTCAGTCGCCAGTTTTTCCAGGCCATCTGATTGAGATTGTGGTGGTGTCATCTCCATTGGGGCAGAGAATTGAGTCAGTGCGGCCACAATTTTCTTTTGCTTCTCCAACTCAGCCTTTAATTTTAAATTTTCCAGCTCTTGTGCCGTTGCACTCTCTTTCATCACCACAATTTCCAGTCTGGCGTCTTCCAAATCTTGTGACATCTGTGCTAGATTTTTCTCCTTTTCTTGCAATTTTTTTTCCAAATGCTCAATCTGCATTTGCTTTTGCCTGAGCTGTTCTGAATTTTCTTTGTTGATTATTCCAGGTTGCATTTGTTCTATTTCAGTTTGCTCAACTGCTTCAGGTTCATCCTCATCCTCACTTGTCCCTTCCAGGTCTTCTCTGCTTTTTGCGAAATGTTTCTGAAAAAAATAAAATAATAATTACTCACACAGTTACTGACATAGTTACCAAAATGATAGTTACCAAAATAGTTACTAAAATAGTTAGTCAGACATAGTTACAAAGATGATAGATAGTCACTTTTGATAGTTAGTACGATAGTTACTAGTTACTAACATAGTTAGTCAGACATAGTTACAAAGATAATAGTTACTAACACAGTTACTAACATACTAACACAGGTTGTTTACAAAATTTATAGTTACTGAGATAGTTACTAAGATAGTTACTAAGATAACTACACAAATAGTTTTCAAAATTGATAGTTACTAAGGTAGTTACTAACACAGTTACAGAGATAGCTATTCAAAAATGATAGTTACTAAGATAGTTACTAAGATGATACTTACAGACAAGTCTTTTAGTTGATATTTCCACATCTTTTTCTTCAACTTTTCCAGGTCCCATTTCCTGATCTGGTGTTATTCATTGTCCCTCCCTGGAATTGGCTCCACTAAGTTTGTCTTCATGCATAGCCAATATTGGTTGCAGAAGGAATGTTAATTTTTTATAAGAAGCAAAATGTTGTAATATAAAAAAAAATAAAGGAATATAAAACTCCCGCACTTACCAGAATGACATGAACACATCCTCTTGTATTCTTGGATGCATGTTTTGATTTCTTGTACATTGTGAGACATTTTTTCAAGAATATTTTTAATTCTTTTGCCCAGGCATATGAGGATGTCTCTTCTAAATCCTCCACAGCTCTGACCATGTCTATATGGAGGCTTCCCTTAGCATTTGGGAAGAGAAGCTTGACCAGAATGTCGATGATTATCAGCCTTGCTATATCTCTATTTCTGCTGACTCTTTCCTCATCAGATTGAGGATTCTTCTGCAATTCTGTTGTAATGGCTGAATTCACCATCTTTTTGTTGACTTCCTTTGCTTGTCCAAAAAATCTGATCACAAAATCAGAAATTGGAGTCTCTTTTCTTTGAATGTACGTTCCTGTACGGTTGAGCCCCAGAATTTGTGAAATGTGTGAAGATTTTATTTTGAACTTCTTCTCAGCAAAATGAAAGACATCTGTTACGTGATCGTAAGCTTCTAGCACCATCCCCAATTGGTTGTTTGACTTTGAACCATAAATTAGATTTTGGTGGAGTGCTTCAAACAGCTGGGCAAATGGAGTTCTCTGGACCAGCTCGACTACTTCTTGTGGTATTTCGCACCCGTACTCTTTGAAATTTGGTATGGTGCTTCTGAACTGTAGGGTTGGGCCTTTTTGCTTCTGCTTCTGTTTCTGCTAATTTTAAAACATAATTAACACAATTAAAACAAAATTAGTATGACAGTTGATAATTACTAGTTACTTTAATAGTTACAATAATAGTTACCAGTTACTTTCATAGATACTATGATAGTTACTACGATAGTTACTAGTTACTGTGATAGTTACAATGATAGTTAGTAGATACTGTAATAGTTACTATGATAGTTACTAGTTACTTTCATAGTTACCTTGATAGTTACCTTGATAGTTACTAGTTACTTTCATAGTTACTTTCATAGTTACTTTCATAGTTACTATGATAGTTACTAGTTACTGTGATAGTTACTTTGATAGTTAGTAGATACTGTGATAGTTACTATGATAGTTAGTATATACTGTGATAGTTACTTACAGGATTTTGCAGTTGATGTTCTTGTTTTTCTATCAGTATGATCTTTGTTGACAGTACATATAGTACACCGCCAAGCACATCCGGCGACCTCGTGGACCGTGCAACCGGCATCGGGGGTCCTACTTCCGGCATCTAGCGAGTAGTCCAGCACCCCGGCTACATCTCCATTGTTCCACATCACCGGTGCTGCACTCGGAAGCAGTGCCACCGGGCGCCTGAAGTAGCTTCGTGAGTAGGGAAATATGTAATAGTGTAGTGAGCATCCCACATTGGAAATATGGTAAAGGAGGGAGCCTTCCTTCCCTATAAATAGGAGGCTTCCCCCTTAGTATTAAGGATCTTGGATCCAAGGCACTCCATCCTTGTAACCCAATGGCTTATTGGCCATGCCTACTGGATTCCAAGTGGACGTAGCCGTGCCCTCCGATGGCACGGTGAACCACTATACTCGCTGTGTTTGGTATAGCTTTATTATTGTGGTTCTGCCAGGCCCCCGGGTTTGAGCAGAAACAATTGGCGCCATCTGTGGGAATACTTACAAAAGTTGTGTTGCTCTGCCGGCAAGCTACTGTCCGGACAACAGGTCCCTAATAATCAGCAAGCTGCCCAGCTAGCCTGCCCAGCACCAGCAGCCTAGGCCAGTTGGTCTGCAAGGAGCAACCGTCCAGTGGCCCAGTAGCGGCCCAGTCAGGCCCGGTCAACGTCATGGGTCAACGAGGGTCAGCGCTTCCGATGCGGTCAAACTCGACCGAGCACCCACCCGTCACCGCCATCTCCACCGGCCCCAGTGCCTCCGGTGGCTTCCTCTCCGGGCTCCGATGCGCAGTCTCCTCCGGTTCGGCCAGTGGCGGCAACGGACTCCTCCTCCGGTTCAGCTCCTCGCTGCTGGGTCACCCTCCCCGGCCGATGGGTCTCCTCACCGACGCCAGCATCTCCGGGCAGTGCAGTTTCGCCCTCTCCAGATGACCGGCCCCCCCCCTTCCGGTGCGTCGTCTCCGGTGTGGTGCGGTTTCGTCAACCCCGGCCGTTCGACCACCTCCGGTGCGGCAGGCTCCAAGTCCAGCCCAGCTTCGACTCCCGGTGCGGCAGACCCCTCCCGTCTAGTGCAACTTCGTCCTCCCGGTGCGGCAGGCTCCTCCGGTCCGGTGCGGCTCACCTCCGGCTGTCGAGCGGTCGTCTCCTCGGAGCAGTCCCGATCGGCCGGTGTAGGCGCGTCAGCACGAGCATGGTCGCGTACACGAGTCAACCCCGCCCGGGTCAGTGGGTCAGCAGGTGGTAGTAGGGGTGACCCAGCAGGTGGAGAGGTCCGGTCATCGCCAGGCGCCCGCACAGCCGTGCTCCTCCCTCTCCGGTCCGGTGTGGCTCGTCCCCCGATGCAGCACCTTCCAGCGGGGTCCGGTCCGGTACCGTTGCAGCTCGTCTCCGAGATGAAGAGCACCGGCCGAGAGTAGTGCCAGCCGAGAGAGAGCCCCGAGCGGGAGAGAGGTCCGGAGCGCCTCGTCTCCGGTGCAGCAGGTCCGGCCAAGCTCGTCTCCGGTGCAGCTTGTCTGCTCCTCCGGTGCAGCTCGTTTCCGGGGCGCCCGGACTACAGTCCCCGGCCGAGAGTGAGCCACCGGCCGAGAAAGAAGCCAGAAAGAAAGCAGAGAGTAGAGAAGTGAGAAATTGGCGGGAAATGGGAAAGTCAAAGCTGCATGGTCCGGTCAACGTCATCCCATGCAAAACGGGCCGGGCAGCATGGCAGCAGTTTGGGCTGCAGCGGTGGTCCAGCATCTTGGGCCGGCATCAGGGGTCAGCTTCCAGCAGTTTGAGCTGCAGCAATCTTCTCTTGGCACCCAGCAACCTTCTCTGGACGCCCACTGCTCCAAGCAGCAAAATCAAGCTGCCCTCTACACCCGTAGACATTCACCGGGCAACTCGGGAATCATTCTCGCATGCTATTTCAACACCCGGCGGCTTTCTCCAAAGCTAAGTATTCTAACTTATCTATTATTAGTCAACACGTGCTTCACCTATGCATAATCTGTTGGGAAATATTGATAATTAGACATGTGATATCAGTGCTGCTCATATCATTATGCATCGATTGATCATCTCAGCATTGCAATGCATCGCATATCAGTATGCATCATTGCACGCATGTCATTATGCGCTTATCAGTGCTGCTCATATCATTATGCATCGATTGATCATCTCAGCATTGAAATGCATCGCATATCAGTATGCATCATTGCACGCATGTCGTTATGCGCTTATCAGTGCTGCTCATACAATTATGCATCGGTTGATCATATCAGCATTGCAATGCATCGCATCAATGCATCGCCGCCATTATGCATCACATTACAATGCATCGCACTACGGTGCACGCATTCCAATGCATCGCATCAATGCATCGATTTACGGTAGATCCGTCCGATGGCAGAACGCCCGGACGGAAACGCCATGCTCTTGGCTACATTTCACTGGGGACCTCGTCTCGATATGGCGGGACGCCCGGTTGAGGTCCACCCAGCTACATCTCACTTGGGGGACTCGTCTCGATATGGCAGAACGCCCGGTCGAGATCCGCCCACTGGTTACGTCGCATCCAACCGGCCCCATGGCATTTCACTGGGGGACTCGTCTCGATATGGCAGGACGCCCGGTCGAGTCCCGCCGGCTCCATGGCAAACGCATGGGCTTTATAAACCCGGGCGAGTTTACATCTAACACATGTACTCTTGTCCAGCAGGATAAAAACTCTGCATCGCACTGAACTGCGATACATTTGGGGATACTTGGCGAGACTCGTTATCCCAACGCCACCCCACCGGGCAGATTGTTTCTCTAACACAGAACAAGTCTCCCCGCAGGCTAACAAACCTGCACATTTACCTCAACGCTTATCCAACAAAAGCTGAGAAGAACTAGCAAGTGTTAAACCGGCGCTTCAACATAGCCGCAACACTCTCCGGGGTACCTGTTGGCTTATTCCACGCACCAACAGGCCTCCCCGCAGGCTAGTACCGGGCTACTCCTGGCCTGCCGTTGGCAGCAACTGTACTGGGGGACTCGTTCCGACATAGCAATCCACCGGTCGAGTCCTCACATCATCATCCCATGCATCGCCATCATTATGCATCGCATTACAATGCATCGCACTACGGTGCACGAATTCCAATGCATCGCATCAATGCATCGATTTACGGTAGATCCGCCCGGACGGCATCGCCGTGCTCACCGATCCGTCCGATGGCAGAACGCCCGGACGGAATCGCCAGCTCTCTGATCCGTCCGCTGGCGGAACGCCCGGACGGAATCGCCGAGCACACCGATCCGTCCGACGGCGGAACGCCCGGACGGACGCCAGCTCACCGATCCGTTCGATGGCAGGACGCCCGGACGGCATCGCCGTGCTCTTCGATCCGTCCGATGGCGGAACGCCCGGACGGAATCGCAACCTCTCCGATCCGTCCGATGGCGGAACGCCCGGACGGCATCGCCAGCTCTCCGATCCGTCCGATGGCGGAACGCCCGGACAGAATCGCCGAGCACACTGATCCGTCCGACGGCGGAACGCCCGGACGGGATCGCCAGCTCACCGATCCGTCCGATGGCAGGACGCCCGAACGGCATCGCCATGCTCACCGATCCGTCCGATGGCGGGACGCCCGGACGGAATCGCCAGCTCTCCGATCCGTCCGATGGCGGAACGCCCGGACGGAATCGCCAGCTTTCCGATCCGTCCGACGGCAGGACGCCCGGACGGGATTGCCAGCTCCTTGATCCGTCCGATGGCGGAACGCCCGGACGGAATCGCCGAGCACACCGATCCGTCCGACGGCGGAACGCCCGGACGGGATCGCCAGCTCACCGATCCGTCCGATGGCAGGACGCCTGGACGGCATCGCCGTGCTCTCCGATCCGTCCGATGGCGGAACGCCCGGACGGAATCGCCAGCTCTCCGATCCGTCCGATGGTGGAACGCCCGGACCGGATCGCCAGCTCACCGATCCGTCCGACGGCGGAACGCCCGGACGGGATCGCCAGCTCACCGATCAGTCCGATGGCAGGACGCCCGAACGGCATCGCCGTGCTCACCGATCCGTCCGATGGCGGCACGCCCGGACGGCATCGCCAGCTCTCCGATCCGTCCGACGGCGGAACGCCCGGACGGGATCGCCAGCTCACCGATCCGTCCGATGGCAGGACGCCTGGACGGCATCGCCGTGCTCTCCGATCCGTCCGATGGCGGAACGCCCGGACGGAATCGCCAGCTTTCCGATCCGTCCGACGGCAGGACGCCCGGACGGGATTGCCAGCTCCTTGATCCGTCCGATGGCGGAACGCCTGGACGGAATCGCCGAGCACACCGATCCGTCCGACGGCGGAACGCCCGGACGGGATCGCCAGCTCACCGATCCGTCCGATGGCAGGACGCCTGGACGGCATCGCCGTGCTCTCCGATCCGTCCGATGGCGGAACGCCCGGACGGAATCGCCAGCTCACCGATCCGTCCGACGGCGGAACGCCCGGACGGGATCGCCAGCTCACCGATCAGTCTGATGGCAGGACGCCCGGACGGCATCGCCGTGCTCACCGATCCGTCCGATGGCGGGACGCCCGGACGGCATCGCCAGCTCTCCGATCCGTCCGACGGCGGAACGCCCGGACGGGATCGCCAGCTCACCGATCCGTCCGATGGCAGGACTCCTGGACGGCATCGCCGTGCTCTCCGATCAGTCCGATGGCGGAACGCCCGGACGGAATCGCCAGCTCTCCGATCCGTCCGATGGTGGAACGCCCGGAAGGGATCGCCAGCTCACCGATCCGTCCGACGGCAGGACGCCCGGACGGCATCGCCGTGCTCACCGATCCGTCCGATGGCGGGACGCCCGGACGGCATCGCCAGCTCTCCGATCCGTCCGACGGCGGAACGCCCGGACGGGATCGCCAGCTCACCGATCCGTCCGATGGCAGAACGCCCGGACGGAATCGCCGTGCTCTCCGACCGGTCCTATCCAGCGGATCACCCCCTCCGGCGGGTCACCCCGGATTCAGCTGTACCGATCCTATCCGGCGAGTCACCCCCTCCGGCGGGTCACCCCGGATTCAGCCGGCCCAGTCCTGTTCAGCAGCGGCTCCGCCAGCACTGCCCGATCAGGCTTCAGCGCGTCAGGACCGGTCAAACCCGGATCCTCCCTGGCCACCCACCACCTCATCACTCCCGGCACCCCAACACTCCCGGCCAAGTCACATTTCCAGCACGAACTTGGGGGGCTCGACATTCGAACACCTCGAGAAGAGCCCAATCTCACTTAGGGACTGGGGGACTGGTGGTAGTAAGGGTGACTCGGTCACCACCTACGCTTGGCGGCACATGATGATTAACTCCCCAAGTAAGATTGCACTCTTACTCGGGAACTTGGGGGACTTGTTGACAGTACGTACATATAGTACACCGCCAAGCACATCCGGCGACCTCGTGGACCGTGCAACCGGCATCGGGGGTCCTACTTCCAGCATCTAGCGAGTAGTCCAGCACCCCGGCTACATCTCCATTGTTCCACATCACCGGTGCCGCACTCGGAAGCAGTGCCACCGGGCGCCTGAAGTAGCTTCGTGAGTAAGGAAATATGTAATAGTGTAGTGAGTATCCCACATTGGAAACATGGTAAAGGAGGGAGCCTTCCTTCCCTATAAATAGGAGGCTTCCCCCTTAGTATTAAGGATCTTGGATCCAAGGCACTCCATCCTTGTAACCCAATGGCTTATTGGCCATGCCTACTGGATTCTAAGTGGACGTAGCCGTGCCCTCCAATGGCACGGTGAACCACTATACTCGCTGTGTTCGGTATAGCTTTATTATTGTGGTTCTGCCAGGCCCCCGGCTTTAAGCAGAAACAATCTT
Source organism: Potentilla sterilis (assembly GCA_963682095.1). Lineage (NCBI taxonomy): Eukaryota > Viridiplantae > Streptophyta > Magnoliopsida > Rosales > Rosaceae > Potentilla > Potentilla sterilis. Next base: position 18,511,577 of record OY821764.1, read on the forward strand.
CTTTGCACCTTTATCATCATCTTCATCAGTTTGATAATCAGATCCACTACCACTACTAGATGGATCATATTCAGTTTCATCACTATCATTCCATGCACACATCTATTGCATGGCATCATCACATTTAATAAACACATATACTGAGACACTCATTCAGTTGTAAGATAGTTACTGAGGTAGTTACTTATAAGAAATACAGTTAGTAGTTTTTTTACATACTGATTGTGGTGATTTCCTTTCCCGTTTCTTCTTTTTGTCTTCCCCTTCTGGTTGTTCTTCTTTTTTCTTCTGCGGTTCAATCAATTCATAGTTAGATGATTTATACATTAACATTTTGCATTTACCAACTTCTTAATAGTTACATTAATAGTTTCCATATTTTCATAGTTACTATGATAGTTACTATCTAGTTTTGATAGGTACTATGATAGTTACTAGCACCTTTTGATAGTTAGTAGATACTATGATAGTTACTATCTAGTTTTGATAGTTACTATGATAGTTACTAGCACCTTTTAGTAGTTACTAGTTTTTTTTTTTATAGTTACTATTTTATTTTCATAGTTACTATGATAGTTACTGTCATATTTCTCAGTTTCTATAAAAAATAAAAGTTTCAGTTACAAAGATAGATAGTTACCTTTTGCTGAATTTGCTTTGCAGTTGTTTTTTGGACGTTTTGATCATTCTTTTTCTTTGATCTGAACTCGTATTCCATTTCATCATCACTGCTAGTGACCTGTTTTTCTTGAGTACTTGTTTGTTTTGGTGCCATTTTTGCATATATATATATGTATCAGCAAATTCCACAGTTACTAACACAGTTATTGAATACTTATACAAGATAGTTTCATTCACATAAATTGAAAACAGTTTGATAGTTACTAGAATAGTTACTGATATATTTTTAACATAGTTTCATTCTTCCACACATACACACACAGTCAGAATATTTAGCGCTCAAGCAAAATTCAAAATGAAATAGTTACTTTGATAGTTCCAACCATTTATTCTTTCACAAAATGTTCTATAAACACTGCTAAACACTGTATATATGTAATAAACCTAAAATCATCTTCGATTTTGTTACCTGAGCAGCTTAGATCTGTGGAGATAGAGGAGAGCAGAGCGGTCGAGATACGATTTCGGAGAAGGATAATTAGTTAGTTTGATAGTTCCAACCATTTTATTCTTTCACAAAATGTTGTATAAAAACTGGTAAACACTGTATATATGTAATCAAGCTAAAATCATCTTCCAATTTGTCAGTCAATCCCCGAAATCTAAAATCATTATCCATCCTCTACCTTCTTCCTCTTCAACCCAGTCTAATCATCTTAGATTTTAGAAGCGGTGGAGAAGAGGTGGTTACCTGTAACTATCCGGTACAGTGGAGAAGCAGTGGTTAGCCGGTGATGGATGTGATGTGGTTTTTAGTCGGTGATAATCGAGAAGCAACGTGAGCGGTGACGGTGGAGAAAGCCGGTGAGAGTTGATAAGGAGCGTGAGCCGATTCCGCGTCCGAGATTCAGAGAAAGAGAGAGTAAAGGAGGATGTTTCTGCACAAACCCGTAGGCCTGGTAGAGACAGGTAAATCTTCGTACTAACTCCTACAAACCTGCTTACTAAGGGAAATACCGGGCGGGCCGGTCTTCTCCTCTCCGATGCCTAAGTTAGTATAGTTGGAATAGATATAACTTAAGCACGTATATAAGCGGTAGGAAGGATTAGTTACCTATTAATGAGGGTAGTTGGGGCCCTTATATAGGTGGCCAGGAGTGAGGTCTGGCCTTACCCTTCGATGTGGGACTGGTTCCCTTCTGTTTGCACACCAAAGGGCAGCTTTGGTGACCTCTTGGGCAGGCAGGAGCCCCCGGGCCCCTGGTAGCAGGATGGACTGTTGGATCCCGAGGCCGGGTTATGCTGATCCTGTCCCGGGCCCTGGGCCGGTCCCTGGTGCACTAGCTGCGGGTCTGAGGGCCTGCTGTAGCCCCTCTGTGGCTACTGTCAACAAGTCCCCCAAGTTCCCGGTTAAGTGCAATCTTGAATGGGGACTTAATCTGTCTTGCCCTTGCCCTGCAGACCCGCAGGGTTACCAACCCAACGGTGCCCAGTCCCCCAAGTCCGCGTTGAAGATTGGGCGTGACCGGGGTGAGTACCTGTTACCGATGGTGAGCAACAATTTATGAGTACGTTTGCAATATTAGTACTGTGCTCAAATGTTGTGGTGTTATGAGCATGGAGTGGGGTGAAACCCGGAAAGTATATAAGATGATGCCATGCAATAGATGTGTGCATGGAATGATAATGGAGCGTTGAAATCCGCCATGCAATAGATGGTGCATGGAATGATAATGGGGCGTTGAAACCGCCATGCAATAGATGTGTGCATGGAATTTCGACCGGGCGTTCTGCCGAATCCGTACGAAGCGGAGTTCACTGGGCCTCTACCGGGCGTTCTGCCAAATCGGTAGGAAGCGGAGTTCACTGGGCCTCTACCGGGCGTTCTGCCAAATCGGTACGAAGCAGAGTTCACTGGGCCTCTACCGGGCGTTCTGCCAAATCGGTACGAAGCAGAGTTCACTGGGCCTCTACCGGGCGTTCTGCCAAATCGGTACGAAGCGGAGTTCACTGGGCCTCTACCGGGCGTTCTGCCAAATCGGTACGAGTCCATATTGCTAGGCTGCGACCTCAACCGGGCGTTCTGCCAAATCGGTACGAGTCGGAGTATAGAACCTCGACCGGGCGTTCTGCCATATCGAGACGAGTCCATATTGCTAGGCTGCGAGGCGGTGGCCCTGGTGTTGCGGTCTGTTGTGGCACCGGTCAACACTTGCTAGTTCTTCTCAGCTTGTGTTGGAATAAGCGTTGAGGCAATGGGGTGGAGTTGAGGTGACAAGTCTCGCCGTAGAGCCCCAGATTGATCGCAGTTCAGTGCGATGCAGGGTTTTTATCCTGCTGGACAAGAGTACATGTGTTAGATGTAAACTCACTCGGGTGTATAAAGCCCATGCCGGTCGAATGTTCTCATGACCGGGGTCGCGCCATGGAGCCGGGTGGACCTCGTCCGGGCGTTCTGCCAAATTGAGACGAGTCTCCCAGTGAGATGCCATGGGGCCGGGTGGATCTCGTTCCCGGAAAAAAAAACTCTCGAGCCGGTTGGATGATCATAATCGGTGAGATGGTCTCGCGTCGGTTGAATGTTACGTAACCGGTGAGATGCCATGCAACCGGTTGAATGATACCTAACCGTGAACTGCCATGGTACCGGATGGATAGCTCATACCCGGAACAAAGCTCTCGAAGTGGTTAAAAAACTCGGTGGTGAGAGGTGCCATGCAGCCGGTTGAATGATACCTAACCGTGAACTGCCATGGTACCGGATGGATGGCTCATACCCGGAACAAAGCTCTCGAAGCGGTTGAAAAACTCGGTGGTGAGAGGTGCCATGTAGCCGGTTGAATGATACCTAACCGTGAACTGCCATGGTACCGGATGGATGGCTCATGCCTGGAACAAAGCTCTCGAAGCGGTTGATTAACTCGGTGGTGAGAGGTGCCATGCAGCCGGTTGAATGATACCTAACCGTGAACTGTCATGGTACCGGATGGATGGCTCATACCCGGAACAAAGCTCTCGAAGCGGTTAAAAAACTCGGTGGTGAGAGGTGCCATGCAGCCGGTTGAATGATACCTAACCGTGAACTGCCATGGTACCGGATGGATGGCTCATACCCGGAACAAAGCTCTCGAAGCGGTTGAAAAACTCGGTGGTGAGAGGTCTTCAAGCCGGTTGAAAGATCATAACCGGTGATTTGCAGTGAAGATGCCATGCAGCCGTGGAGCCTGGGGAAAGTGGGGGGGGCCTGACGCCTCGGTTCCCGCTCCTAACTCCCTTACCTGTCGCCAGAAGGCGGGACAAGTGGCTGACATGCATTTAAGGAGGAAGTCCATCAGTCCCATCAGTTATGATGGCGTGAGCAGTTTACTGATACTGGGACACGTGCTGATAGGGAGCGGTCTGAGATGGAAGGCCTGGATTCGCCAGAGTTTGAGTTGCTCTGATTGCGTGTTTGGGGGGATTACAAGCGCCTAGGGCACCGAACCTCTCTATAAAAAGGGCCTGCTCTGCCTTCTTCATTCTGTTTTGCTTCTTGCTCAGAGAGACTAAGAGAGAGAGAAATCCGGCGAAAGCTCTGTGGAGGTGCCCCGCGACATCCGTTGTTGCCTCAAGTGTTCTTTTACTCTTCTCCTACCATTGCTCGCTGCTTTCGCAGGGCGGACTTTCCTCGGTTGAGCATACTAATCGGTAAGTTCTTGCTTTCTTTGCCTGGTGTTGTTCTTGTTTTTCTTTTCGGTGTTTTTGCGGCGGGGGGAAGGGATCTCTGTCGCCGACTGATTTGTTTTAAGCGGAGCGTCTGCTGTAGACTTGGGGAGGGGCCGCAGAGGGCGCTGTTCTAGCCTGTTGCTGACCAGCGCTAGGGTTTTGTTTTCTTCCCCTTAGGTTAAAAATGTCTTCTGCAAGTTCTGATGGGGCTTCTGAATCGACCGACAGGCGTCCCATTGTGGATGATGAGGAGAGACTGGAGGACTGGCTCAGTTCGGAATCCCCGGTGTCCGAAGCCGCTGACCGCTCCCGGACCGGGGCTTCGACTTACGGGTCCTCAGGGTCTGAGGAAATACGGCACGGGGTGCGCCTTGCTGGTGCTCCGCCCGTGAGCTACACTATCGGTAGAGGGAAGGGTGTCGTGGTGTGCGATGAGCCGGAGGGTAGCATCAGTCCCGGAGAGATTGCTGCGTTTCGGGAGACGTGGAGTATCCCAGATGAGGTGGCGCTACGGCCACTGAATCCCGGAGAGTCAGCCTGTAACCCTGAGGCAGGTTGGGTTGCCGTGCATCTAGACCAGTTTCGGCACGGGTTCTCGCTCCCGCTGCCAAACTTCGTGCAGTACATGCTCAGTGCACTGCAAGTATCTCCGGCGCAACTTCCAGGGCTCCAGTGGAGGCGACTGCTGAGCCTCGGCTGCCTGTACGAGTTTTCCTGGATGAGTATGCCAACGGTAAACGAATTCCGGGCACTGTACAGGTTGGGTCCCGGGGTTTTCTGTCCTTCAGCGCCCGGCGCTTTCAACCTATCATCACCAATATGCCTACTTGGGTGGATAACAACTGGAGGAAGAAGGTGGTGATGGCGGGCGGTAAGTGGCAGAAGAGGAGTAAGATGTACCGGGTTCCTGGTGCCTTCCAGCCCATTGGGGATCAGTCGTTCGAGCTGTCCGAGTTGGAGCATGAGAGGATCACGACCATACTCGGGTGTTGGGATGATCTCGAACGGAGCACTTACAACTTCATCCGGCGAGAAGTGCTGGAGCATTGCTGTCTTGGGCGAGATCCCAGTGCGTAGCAAGTGCTAGCGGTGATACTTTTGCTAACTTTAAATACTAACCTTTGCTCGTCCTGCAGGTGCATCTTCCCGGGCGGTCATCAAACCCGAAACCACTCTATCCATGGACGGTGAGGAGCTTCTCACTATGCTGAAGGAGAAAGGCGAGGCCGTTTCACGGACCTCCGTGGATGAGGAGTCCGGTCAGCTAACGGTTCATCCTGAACCGCGGGCCATGGATGTGGAGGACGAGGGCTACGTCCTGGCGCGTGTGAAGAGCCATCCTACTGCGCCCAAGGCGGGACCCGGTAAGGGCAAGACTACCGGGGGGCCACTGAAGATTCCCGGTGGAGTGAGCCGGATTCCATACCGGCCGGGGTCAGTCCCGCTCGTCACCCGGGTGACCCGATCAAGCGCGCAATCTTCTTCACCTGACGGCCAGGGTGAGAAGAGGCGGAGGATCATGGACGTTCCTCCCTCTACGCTGGTGACGCTAACCGGTGGGTCGTCCGGTGAGAATCTGGCCAAGCAGCTCAAGGTAACCAGCGGTGCCTCGAGTTCCACTGGGCAGAAGGCTGCCGCTGCCCGGCAGAGTAGCCCCGCACCTGCGGAGGCTCAGAAGGCAAGCCCGGAGAGTACACTCCCCCGGTAGCTGGCGGCAGACTTGGTCGGCCTTGGTCTGGACAGGGCTGAGCCTTGGCGGGCGGGAAGCGCCAAAAGTTCAAGGAATCGGTCCTGCAGGTAAGAATTGCCCGGTGCCATTGTACCGCTCGAAACTCATTTCCTCTGTTGCTTGCTTAACTGGCTCTGTTGTTATGCAGCGGCTGTACAATCTGTACCAGCCCGATCCGAGCGAGGAGCTGAAGAGGCAGGTAGCCGAGCTGACAGAAGCCCGAGAGCGGCTGAAAGCAGAGAGGTCTCGGCTGGAGCGGGAGAAGGCCAGATTGGAGGAGAGGACCAAGAAGCAGGTGGCCAAGCTGGAGGAGCAGGTCCGGAGCCTGGAGAGGGAGAAGGAGCTGGCTGAGGAGGAGAAGGCCGAACTGGAGGCCAAGGTGGATGAGCTCCAGGTGGGAGCTGCCGCTGTGCGCGCCGCCTCTGCCGCGGCGGCTGGGGAAGAGGACCCGGAACTGTACGAGTGGGTTGTTCTCAGATATCATGAGAGCGATCAGTTCCTTCAGATCCTGGAGAAGGCCAGGGAATCGGGCATCGCGGATGCGTACACGGAATGGGAGCAGAAGGGGTACCTGGATACTTCCCGGATGTCGAAGGCCGCTGATGAAGATATTCATGAGCAGTCGGATATCCATGAGCAGTCGGCGGAAGAGCAACCGGAAGGGGATGGTGGACCTCAGATTGCTGAAGGCGCGGCTGCTTCATCCGGAGAGGCTGGTGGATTGCCTGCTGAAGGTAGAGGCGTAGCTCCTTAGGATTTTGCTTTTGCTTTTTTTGTAAACTTGCCGGAACGACCTCTGCTTGTATTATCCCTTGACTATGAATATACTTGAATTGGTGGGACCGGTGGAATTTTTCTTGAAAGTAGTTTGTATATACATCTTGATGTTACAACGGTCGAACCGGTGATATGCCAAACTAACCGCCTGGAGGCTCGGCGAGTCTACCAGCCTCGGTCTTGCTCCCGGTCGGGATCTGCTCTCCTTTCCCCTATATACCGTTGGAGCTGGCCGTTACTAATCAAACCCTCCACCGCTGTTTTGAGAGCACAGCAGTGGCTCGTTCGATGAGTAGCCTCATCATGATAGGAGCAGTACTTGCCTGTTTGCGCCGTGGTAAGTTTCCCCTTTGGGTACTTTCTCCTGGGCGGTGGTGGAATGATGTTCCCGTTCTCAAGCAAAATGTCCTCATACGAAGAGGTGAGAGCGGTGAAAACCTCTTGACCGGCAGGTTGTGCTGGCATGATTGCCAGGGGGCGTTCTTGCCGGTACTGCGCCGGCTTGTGCTCGTTCTGGGGTCGGTCATGATAGAGTCTTTGCTGCCGTTTCCCCCAATTTCTACTGGGTCGGCCCGGTCGGGCGGATCGGTTCTCGGTCCGCTGGCTGGTCTTGTCTTCTTGGCGGGGTGGGGGGTGCTCTTCCAGGGGGTGGTCTTCTTGCTGCTGCTCTTCCCGCTTCCTCTTCAGCAGGTGCTGCCCGTATGTCTCGTGATCGGCCTGGGCGTGCCGGGTGGCCATTGCCATCAACTCGTCATACCCCTGCGGGAGTTCCACCCGCACGGCGTAGGAAAATTTTCCCGGTCGGAGCCCTTGCTTGAACGCCATCTCGGCGATACCTTTGTCAAAGTTCCAAACCCCGGCTGTTGCCGTCTGCCAACGGTTGACGAAAGTCCTCAATTCCTCGCCGGGCGCTTGCATGCAGTTGAAGAGGATGGTCGATGTGCGGGCTCCCTCGACCCGGAGGATGAAGCGGCCTACAAACTGGTCGGCCAACTGCTCGAAGGCCTCGATTGAATTCGCCGGGAGTTCATAAAACCAGCTGAGCGCCTCCCCAGACAGAGTTTCCTGGAAAATGTTGCAGCATACTACATCAGAGTAGCCTTTGGCGCATGTCTGAGACCGGAAACTATCCAGGTGCTGGTCCTGAATAGGTGAGCTTGAGGGACTTCTGGTTACCAGACCTCTCCGATTCCATAACCCTGTGCGAAAAGGGGCCCATGCGCTTGTTGAACCGTGCGCCTTCCATCGGCCGTGCCGCTCTTCTCTCGCTGACCTCCATTTGGGCCTTCAAATCCGACACAGCCGTGCAGTCGAGGTCACGGTTTCATCCTCGGACGAAGTGTGGGGCTGGCGAGGCGGTGGCGTGTTCTTTAGCGGGGCCCTGCCGGTCGGTGAATCTACGCGCCCGGGACCACTGGGCCTACCGCCCGATGACTGCCCCGCTTCAAACTGCTGAGATCGAACTGGCGGGGGTGCCTGTGCCTTGACCAAAGCGTCGTTGTGTTGTTGTCCTCTCTCTAGGGCGGCTACCAGGACAGCGTTCACCGCCTCCATTTCTTCATACCGGGCGTTGGACTTGGCTCTATCTCGGTTGCCCTCCTCACGCAGGCGACTGACCTCTGCGGCCATTGCCCGTATCTCTCCCGCCATACTGCTTTGGTCGAAGCTGTACGTGGTGTCTCGGTCACTGTTGCAACGCGGGCTCTCCTCTCGGTCACTCGGATCATCCGAGAACGTCAGAGAAAAGCCCCGGTGCACAGGCCTGTCTTCAGTTGCGGGGCCTTTGCCCCGCGAGCTGTCTTGGTTTGGCCCCGGCGTGCTGGTCGGCCTCCCACAGCTCCTGCCTTCCTGATCGCCCTGGTCGCCGTGCTACTCTCGCATAACGACTGGGGTGGAGACAAGCGTTTGCACTGGTGCAATATGCTGCTCCTCGGTGGTATTTCTTTCCTGTCTTGCTTCCAAACTCTCTGCCATCGGTAGTGCTTACGTGGTTTCTTGTCCAAACTTCCCACAAACGGCGCCAATTGTTTCTGCACAAACCCGTAGGCCTGGTAGAGACAGGTAAATCTTCGTACTAACTCCTGCAAACCTGCTTACTAAGGGGAATACCGGGCGGGCCGGTCTTCTCCTCTCTGATGCCTAAGTTAGTATAGTTGGAATAGATATAACTTAAGCACGTATATAAGCGGTAGGAAGGATCAGTTACCTATTACTGAGGGTAGTTGGGGCCCTTATATAGGTGGCCAGGAGTGAGGTCTGGCCTTACCCTTCGATATGGGACTGGTTCCCTTCTGTTTGCACACCAAAGGGCAGCTTTAGTGACCTCTTGGGCAGGCAGGAGCCCCCGGACCCCGGGCCCCTGGTAGCAGGATGGACTGCTGGATCCCGAGGCCGGGTTATGGTGATCCTGTCCCGGGCCATGGGCCGGTCCCTGGTGCACTAACTGCGGGTCTGCGGGCCTGCTGTAGCCCCTCTGTGGCTACTGTCAACAGAGGAGAAGTTTTAACCTAGAGAGAACAGTATTTGATTTTCAGAGGAAGAGAGAGTGAATAGTAGACTTAGTGTGAGAGTGTGCGAGTGAATAGGGTTTGATCGTGTGTAGCCATGTAACCAATCAACGGTAGTGACCTTTTGCCCGTTTTCGTTCCGTTTTTCCAGTGGCATGATATGTAATTATATCAGTTTTTTTGAGTATTTGTTAACTGGTGCCCTTTTTTATAAGGCCTTTAAAATTTAGGTTTTTTTTTTCTAATTATGGACTTTCAATAGCCCTTTTTTATAATTGCCCCTAAAATTAATAAATTATAAATTAAAATTAATAAATTAAAGGTGATGACGTGTAAAAGTCATGTAAGACGCCACATAATTTAGTAATTGTTTTTTGTATAAATTTTTGGTGCACGTAGCACTATTCTTCTGCAAATTTGTAGAAGAAGAAAGTTATCGACATGAACAAGGGTATTGTTGTAAATTTTTCTATGACCCAACAGATAAAGTAGATGGTGGGAGAGAGGAAGAAAGACCGAAAGAGAGATATGAGAAGACTATAATTATGGGGTGAAACTGTTTTTACAAAACAAAGAAAACGACAAATAGTCGTTTCCCACATTTATTCATACTTTCAAAGTTGTTTTCTAGAATATGTTTTTCTTGTTTTACAAATTCAATGCACCGAAAAATTACGTGAGTTTTTAAATTTATATAACGAAAAATAGTTTTGTAAAATAGTACCGAACGGGTCCCAAGTGATTCTTGACTTTGTGAACTTGATGTAGTTAGTGTTGTTGGCTTGTTGTATTTTATTTTTAGAGTTATAAGAGATATCTCTTATTGTCAAGACTCTTGTTTCTGCTTATTGAATAAAATCTGATTAACTGTTTGATTAAAAAAAATATATATTAAGGAAGAAAAAACTTTGAAACTAATACAAAAAAAAAAGAATTTATGATATTTGGGTCCTATCACTCTCTCTTGTAGTTATCACAACAGAAGCAAATACAATAGAAGCCAGTAGAGTCGGACTCCGACTGAGAGACCAAGAAAAGAAGAAGAACAAGAGCCCAACGCACCCTTGATCACAGTTTCCACTACTCTCTCTTAGGTAACAACACACTCCACATTCTTCAATCTCCACATTCTCAGTGATCTGATCACTCTCAATTTCTGATCCTCCCCACTCAGTTTTGAATTCAGCCCAGGTAACATGAAATATTGATAATCTTAATACAATTTGGTGTTTTACCTAAATTGATAGTATCAGCATTGGAATGAGATATTTGTTTTTATTTTTTTTTAATTAATGGGGGATTTGATTTAATGGCCAGATAAAATGCAAGCGTCAACTTACGGTTCGATTAGAGAGAACTTAGTTTTTGGGGTCAAAGTCCAACAGCAGAGAAGGGTATTGGGTTTTGGAGAAGTGAGAAGAAATCTGTGTATGACTGATAAGACCACTGATTTTGGTGGACTGAAGCTCGCTTCTGTTACAATGGGAGCCAACCTTGGACGTCCTGGAATGGTGCTTGATGGGATTTCCATGAACTCGTTGAAACCCAGATCAGTCAGGGCTCAGGCTTCTGGTATGCTCTGTTCATTATTCTGCTTATTATCTTTGTATATAAGTTATTTTCGGCTACGTAAACTATACTTCTCTGGCTGGAGTTGAGCCTTATTTTGTTCAATTGTGTAAGATTAACAGTTTTCTCGATTCAGATTTCTACAATGACATGAAATTGGCTTTTCGACATTTTGTCATTTGTTTATGCTTGCTTTATGAAATAGTCATTTTCATGATTGTATAACCAACTCTGTTGCTCTCTTTTTAAATCGGCAGAACAAAGAAAAGTCAACTCTATAGGGTTTGTTTGTTAGGATTCTTCTTGGATGATGTCGAGTTTCCTTGCACTTCAGTTTGGTAAACAAATCCTGTCGTGTGATGCTACTAGGAGCTGTTTAGTATTGTTTCTGGAATGCATCAATTTACTGATTCAGTAACTGAATGTTATGCTTTGGTTTTGATTTGTTTCTGTTCTTACGTGTACTTTGAAATGTTTAGCTGCAGATGGGGACATTGAGAATCTTGTTCCTCCCAAGCCTGATGTCAAATCTTCTGGAACAGTATTGCCATTTGTTGGTGTTGCCTGTCTAGGAGCCATATTATTTGGTTATCATCTCGGGTATGATTTAAGTTGACAAAGAATATATTTCCTCTTGTATCATAAATTATTCAGCCGTTATTACTTACTGGTTCATTTACATTATGCATTCAAATTGGTTTGTTCAGACGATATGTATGCATTGTGCATTCTAATCGGTGTGGTCAGATGATGTGTATACTGTGATGACTGTAAAGTTTTCTCTTTCCTGTTCTTTTTATACCATGGATTTAGAGCTGAGCGTATAACTTAAGACCAAGCCTTCTCTTTCTATATTAGCTCAGTTGTATAAATTGGTCGTCTGTGAGTCTTATGGTGAATTTGCCTGTATTCTCCTGCAGGGTGGTAAATGGTGCTCTCGAGTACCTGTCGAAGGATCTTGGTATCGCTGAAAACGTTGCATTAAAAGGCATGCTCAATCTTTCTATTTAATTAAATCTGAGAAAGTAGCTTAAACATTATTATTATTATTATTATTATTTTGTTTTTTTTTTTCCATCTTAAGTTCTTATAAATTTATGATTCATGTAGTGTCATGCAGCACATGTTCTTCATTTCCCTAATCTTTGGAATACATCGCCAAATCATAAAAAGTCTGCGTTAGTGGTTTTTATTTTTTATTTTTTTTTATATTTCATAGCCTTTCTATGTCTACCAATTTGGGACATATATAATGTGGCTCCTTAACGAAGATTCTTTTGATCGTGATGTTTTCTCTCAAGAATGTATAGTTCATTGTTTCCACCTTATGCTTTCTGCAGGGTGGGTGGTTAGCACACTTCTAGCTGGTGCCACAGTTGGATCTTTCACCGGTGGAACATTGGCTGACAAGTTCGGGAGAACTAGGACTTTTCAACTTGATGCAATTCCACTAACGATTGGAGCATTTTTATGGTCTCTATTTTGTCTTGGATTATGAGGTATGATCTCCGATAAAAACACTAGAAGCTGACTAATAATTTTTTTTGTATTATTATTATTTCAGTGCCACAGCGCAGAGTGTGGAGCAAATGATAATCGGGCGCTTACTTGCTGGCATTGGAATCGGCATCTCTTCAGCTATTGTCCCACTTTACATTTCTGAGGTAATGTTAATGTTTACATAATGATATCTGGTTCTTGTCTGTATACTGGCTGACCAACACTGTGTTCTCTTGTTCAGATCTCCCCGACTGAAATTCGGGGCGCACTTGGATCTGTAAACCAGCTTTTCATATGTCTCGGAATCCTTGGAGCACTGGTGGCTGGATTGCCTTTATCAGCAAATCCGTTATGGTATCATACTTGCATTTTTTCTGTTCCTGGTAAAAAATTTGTGCATGTGCATGTGATTGAGGATCATATGTTTTTTTTGGGTACATTAGGCTAAAACAAAACAATTAAAGTGAATGGAAGAAGTTTTAGCATAAAATCTGTTCAAAAATATTGCTCACGTAGAACAGAAGACACATTAATAGGATCCTTGCTATTCAACCTACCTCTCCAGTGAGTTGGTTTATTGGTTATAGAAGAAGCTAAAAATATAAAGAGGTAGGAGAGCTGGCCTCTTTGTTGGTGGCATTAGAAATAGTTCATTGGTTTGATTCTAAATGGATATAAGGAGATGAAAGCTTGAGTCAACTGGTTAAGTCCATGAACTGTTTGAGCTTCTATGATTTGATATTCAAAATTACCTTTTGGAGTTTTAAATATTGCAACTACCACATGGGCAATATCTGGGATTCTCATTGTAAATGAATGGGGTCTAAGGATGCCATATCACATCAATTGATGGAAAATTTGGATAGGAAATGCTGAATTGATGGAGTTCGGTGGCTCCAAAATTTATGGCTCCAACACAGGAAATTGCCAAAGTTGGGGTAATTTGGAGATAATGCCACAAATGAATGATACCTATTGCATTCTAAAAAAGAAGAAGAATGATACCTATTGCATTTATGTGAGATTGGTGGCACATATGGTAGAGCGTAGGCACTATTGAGTCTTTAATATTGCCATTATAAAATGGTGCATATGTGGCATCCTGAAGTCTCCATGTGATTTAAAGATGTCGTACCACTAATGGATGAAAAATTGGATGGGAAATGCTGATTGATAGAGGTCGAATGATACTTAGATTACAGGGAAGATGACAGTTTCTGCCAAAGTTGGGGGGTAATTTGGCAATAATGCCTGAAATGAATTATAAGTACATATCTGAGTTTGATATAGCATTTGTGTGAGACTGTTGGCAGAACTCTAAACACAATAGAAAATATATTATTCTTATTTAGAAGCTCAAATGAAAATAGACTCTTTGCAATCGTAAGATTGGTTGATAAGTTATAGTTTGTAACTGGAGCCACATTAAACTTTTTTGATTGAGTTATGGATGTGTATTTAAAAGATAACAGTCATATTTATTTAACATATATTTTTTATGATATTGTCATTGAATGAATGAATGAATGAATGAATTATTCACTATTTTCAGTATTCATGAGAATTGAGTGTATCATACCCTGTCTATGAACCTTAGTAGTACAGTTCTGTATGTGTTTTTCCTGTGTTTAGTCTATCTATGTCTCGCAATTCACCCTATTTATTCTTTATTAGGTGGAGGACAATGTTTGGTATTGCTATAGTTCCCTCTATTCTATTGGCTTTAGGAATGGCTGTTTCACCTGAAAGTCCTAGATGGCTCTTACAGGTTTTCATTCTTTCTTCAATATCTGCAAAGTTGTCTTATCTAAATATATATTATGTGTTCAGCTGTAAATTATCATTTCAGTGGAAGTGCTTAGCAGTGCTTTCTTTTGCAGCAAGGAAAAACTTCTCAAGCTGAGAAGGCTATAAAAACATTATACGGGAAAGAGAGAGTAACTGAGGTGATGCATGACTTAACATCAACAAGTCATGGATCTGCTGAACCCGAAGCAGGCTGGTTTGATCTGTTTAGTAGCCGCTATTGGAAAGGTTGGTCTAGTTCTTAGTATTTATGTTTTTTTCCTACATACCTTTTTGCTTCCTGACATCTATGTGTTTGTACAGTTGTGAGTGTTGGTGCGGCACTATTCTTGTTCCAACAGTTAGCTGGGATAAATGCGGTGGTTTATTATTCCACTTCTGTATTCCGCAGTGCTGGCATAACATCAGATGTTGCAGCAAGTGCTCTTGTTGGAGCGGCAAATGTCTTTGGTTAGTTTCAAAGTGTGGAAAATTTATTATGTTGTCATAGTGTTTTCTGACTTTTCTCAAACTCTGGATTTTCTCTCAACAGGCACAGCTGTTGCATCGTCACTGATGGACAGACAAGGAAGGAAAAGTCTTCTCCTTATAAGTTTTGGAGGAATGGTAATATTATTTTCATCACAGCTTTGTTTCATTGTTTGAAGTAAGAAGCTCGCTTTTCACTTGATATATATATATATATATATATGCAGACATTTCCAATATTGTCCAATGACTTTGAGCTGTCACTTTTCTGGAACCCATACAAGATCACCCTTTAGACTCTATGGTTCAACAATTCTTCTAACTGTGATCTAATGGGTATAAGAATACTGTGTCTTTTATAAACATTTTGGTATTCATAATAATTGAATGGCTATAATCGGGTTGATGAAAGATGATCCTGGTTGGGAAAATAAGTTAATATAGGTCCCTTGGTCAAAGATTTGGTGATAAAAAAATTTCATTGTCCAATTCAATTAAACTTACTTTGGCTGTGTCAATTAATTGAATTGGAATGGGATAATCTGCTTTCTCATGTGTACTGATTGACCCCTATTTATTTTTAAATTTTTTTGGTTGTTGTTTGCTTGTTTAGGCTGCCTCAATGTTGCTGCTTGCTTTGTCATTTACTTGGAGCGTTTTAGCTCCATATTCTGGCACCCTTGCTGTTGCTGGGACTGTTCTGTAAGTTAGAGGCTTTATTAAAAAGCACAACACATCCATTTTAGATGTTCATGTTTGTATCTAAACACCTTTCTTATTTTAATCAACAGCTATGTATTGTCCTTTTCACTTGGTGCTGGCCCTGTGCCTGCTCTTCTTCTGCCAGAGATATTTGCTTCAAGAATCCGAGCAAAAGCAGTTTCTTTGTCACTGGGCATGCACTGGGTAAGTGGCAATAGACTTGAAGTGAGATGGTACCTAACTAATCAATATCTTATAAGGATAGTTTTCTGTCAATGGCGTACTTTTTTATATATTATTAGAATAGGCAATGGTGTACTTGGTAGATACTCTAATGATTGGAAAAATTAATGATTCTGTACCCAAAAAACATTTAATGACTGGAACAAATAGAACTCGATTGCATAGGCTGCATATATACATGTAAGTGTACTATACATATACTATACATTTACATACACAAATAATATATTAAACATACAGATCTTGCGTGCTTGTTTAAATAAACAGCTAATTACTTTCTGATTACTTTGTGATGCGAACTGATTGAAATGTGCTTTAGTTCTCCCTCAACAGACATATGTTATCTCATTTAATAAGTGAATTTTCATTTTGTATTATCAGATATCAAATTTCGTCATAGGCCTGTATTTCTTGAGCTTTGTAACCAAGTTTGGGATCAGCTCAGTGTATCTGGGATTCTCTGCCGTTTGTCTGCTCGCTGTCTTGTACATAGCTGGTAATGTAGTTGAAACTAAAGGGCGATCGTTGGAAGACATAGAGCGTGCCCTTAGCATTCCAACCTGATTTTGGTACGGTTTTTGAGTTTGAGCAAGTAGCAATCTCTTGTTAATAAATTCCATTGTTAATAAAAGAATACTTTTAACTAATATTCTATTGTGTTGTGATGTTTTGTTATCTCAAGGCTAAACTCTATTTGTTCCTTCGTACTATTATCCTTCAATAACACTCCATTTCTTTTCCTTCCTATTTCTACAACTTCCTAATATGCTATATCATCTATATTCTGAAAATTGTTAATCCGAGCCGTCCAGGTTTTCTATTTATTTTCTTTTGCTCAACATATCAAGCCATTAACTGCCTTATACTGGTTTTAAGTTTTTAACCATAGATTCACCGAGCTAGAAATTGAACTGGCATCACAGACTAAAGGGTAAAGTTCTAAATATGGTAAAAAGAGAGCAGACAGTGAGAGGGTTTTAAGAAAGGGTGAAAAGACAGAGGTTTGTGCTTGTTTTGGTGGGTGCAAGGAGTAGAGAAAGGCCGAGACATAGATGGAGGAGGAGCAGACCAGAGTAGTTCGTCGTGGAAAGGAGGAGGAAGCCTTGAGATGAAGAAGAGAAAACCAAGTATACCTAATTTGATTGCAACCTGTGTGGTTTATGCAGATTCCGCTTATTTAACACTTCTACGTTCAAAGAAAGAGATGTAACAAGCTCTAGAAATTAGGTACAAAAATGTTTTCGGGTGCAATACGTAATTTTCTTTTTTACCAGGTACCAAAAGGAAAGAGGGTAAACTGTAATTCTCATTAGTTTATAATATTTTACATTAATTCCTAGACAAGAAAAAAGAAATCCACGTGGTGTATATGACTCGGCACAGAAAAAAATAAATAAATTCCTCCTTTTCTTTTTTCTTCATCCCTTAAACTTTGATTCCTCCTACAATTTTTCCTCCGATCTCATCACCGTTATTTTACGCGATCCTCTCTTTTAAATTCAAATCCTTTTCAAAAATAAATAAAAAATAATTTACAGAGATGAAAAAAGTGAATTTGATTTCTTCAAGAGAAGAAAACCCCTAACATTCTCCCAATCACAGAAGCAAATCCCTAGCTCGGTCCAGACCCTTCTAGTACAATCACCGATCCCGGCGTCACGCGCCGCCGTGATGGTAGTGAACGAGCGGCCTCAGAAGCGGATGAAGAGGCGGATTACGGCGGATCTCAACGACTTCTTCACCTTCCCTTCTTCGTCGACTCCGGCGGCGGAGGCCACCGGGCCTTTCAGGACCGCCGTCAGGGACTTCCTCTCTAACCATGCCCTGGTTCCTCCGCCGTCGTCGCTCTTCCCTCACCTGATGACGTGGCAGGTCCTCTTCCGGGTCGGCGATGCTGCGGATCAGCTCCCAACGACCGCAGCGACGACGGACGGTCAGGATTCGTTGCCTCCGCCCGTTGTGTGTCTCGATATCGTCGAGGAAGACGTTGCCAGATCTCGAAGCGTCTATTGTGATCAGTGCCGAGTTGTAGGTGAGTTGACTCACCCGAGTTCTATGCCTTGGAGTTGTTCTGATTATTAACTTTATTTTTAATATGATTCATATTAGCGTTATTAAAATGTATGATGTAATAATCTGTTTCTAGCTAAATGTTAAGCATAGAGTTAGAACACTGTAAATTCCTGGTTAAAAGAAAAAGGATTAGGTAAATTAGCTGTTAATAGGGTATTGTGGTCCCGGTGATGTTGAGGATTAGTTGTCCTCTTGTGATGGCGATTTTACTTGTGGACTGATGGAATAAGCACCAATTTGGGTGTTTGGTGCTTACACAGGTCATGACAATGAGTCCATGACAACAGCTGATAGCTGGTGTGGCTGGACAGCTGTTCCATCAGTGCACTGTTGAGTTTGAAACTTCTACTTTAAGTTAATGTTTGAGGCTAAATTAAGTTGAGCTACGACGACTGTTCTTCATAATTTGATTTGTTACTTATCAAATATGAGGTAATGTGATTGGGGACTTGAATGTAAGTCGGTGTCACCTTAGGGGTGGGTAAAATTATAAATTTGCGAGATGTTTTTTAACTAAATTGACTGATGAACTGAGGACAGAGCACTGAAATTTGTTTTTCATGGTTTACTGTTGCACTGGTCATGTATGCATTTCAAGAGGTCATTATTACCTATTACATTCTCAACAGTTCATGCTCCTGACACTTTTGAATACCTTATTGTCCATACTGTTTAATAGACCAAAGTAGGGAATTGATTCAGGTAAGTAGGTTTATGGTTAGGCATTATGGACACTTTAGGTTGTAGTCATCTCATGTGTTTGTAAGAATATAACTACTTGTATGAGTGTTTTGATTAAACTGTACATTCCACCAATAGTCAGTCAGGTGAGCTCTGACATGTGATTTCTTCTCAAACGTGTAGGATGGAGTGGTCATCCAGTTTGCGGGAAACGTTATCATTTTATTATTAAAGCTGATGGTAATTCCATTGGTGGGTATCACAAGCCTTGTATGTGTTGTGGAGATGTTGTGCATATCTACGAATCCAAGTGAGGACTTAAATTTTTTTCTCTTCATAAATTCATTTGTTTCTGGTAATCTAATTTAGTTATTCTAAGCATGCTTTATTTGTTTGATTTAAGCCAGCATAGTCACATATATACTGATACCATTGCCAAGCATATGACATACATATAAGACACGTAGTAATGATTTATGCATGTCCTTAATTCACCAATATCATTTGGCTGGTTATTGTTTGTGATCGATATGCATTTATATATAGATCCCTATTTCTGTTGGCTTCTAATAGAATATATAGATCCATATGCACCTTGTATATCTGGTACCTCCAAGCTTTGGTCTACGAATCAACTTGTTTCTGTATATTGCTAATTGGCATTAAGTTTGGTATATATATGTGCTCAAGCAAGCCAATTCTATGTAGAAGTTTTCAAAAATAATGGAGAACTCATAAAAATATGAAGTTTTATAATAAACCCAATGCACTGAGTATTTTTTGACAGAAACACAAACAGAATTAATACTTTTAAACTAAGAGGTTTTTTGTTGTCCAGCTAGGTGCATCCATTTACTAAATGTTTCACATTAATAGATAATTGTCTATTCTTCTACTGCTGTTAATTTTGGGTGAGTGATATTTGATTTCTTATATTGTGGAAATGTGTCTTGGTTTCAGGTGCAAATCTTGCAACCTTGATGCAAGTACAGATGACGTTGAAGCTTGGGTGTACAACCAATTAGAGAACACAACCCATCTTCTGCATGGAGTGGTCCATTCAAATGGTTTTGGGCACCTTCTTAGGGTAAATGGAAGGGAAGGTGGCTCGAGGATGCTTTCTGGATGTCATATCATGGACTTTTGGGACCGGCTCTGTAAAGTGCTTGGAGTGAGGTTTGGTTTCTTTCCTCTACTTAGTTTTTAATTTTCATTTAAAGTTTTCATCAGTAGTCTTCTGCTGTGTGGGTGGTGGTGTGTGTGTGTGTGTGTGTTTGGGGGGGGGGGGGGGGGGGGGGAGGGTTATGCTGATGTACTGTATTAGGAGTTGAACATGAAGCCTCCATCATAATCGTGAGATGATAAATACCACACCACATGGGCGAGTTCAGTAGAGCATCCTTACTCTTTTTTGTTGAACATAAAAAGATATTCTGGGATATGCCTTTATTTTATTTGCTTTGCTTTTCGTTCATCAGCGCCCTATTTTGTTCTATTATTGCCAATCTTTTATCACACTAAACTCCAATTTGTCATTTTCCACACATGAACAGAATGGTCAGTGTGATGGATGTGTCAAAGAAGTATGGGCTGGAATATCGGCTACTTCACGCAATTATCAAAGGACATCCCTGGTATGGTGACTGGGGTTATGAATTTGCTACTGGTAGTTTTGCTCTCACTCTTGATGCCTATAATTTGGCTGTTGAAAAACTCGCTACTCTACCCCTGTCCACTTTCCTTGCTCAACGTCGATTTCCATCTTGCATCCGTGACATCATCTTACAATACCAGTCCCTATCAGATGGGGAGCTTTTAAATGTAAGAGATCTCTTTGGTTTCTTAATTAAATTGGTCCATAATGCTCCCAAGCGTTCTTCAAGGGTTGATGATGCCATGAGCAAGAAGCGGCGAGCTTCTGGAGTTCTGTATTCTTGGACAAAGGTTGACGTTGAATGCGTAGAAGAGGCCATGGTCAAGGTGCTACGTGCAGTTACTGGATCAAATTGGGTAAATCAACGTAATCTTAGGAAAGCCATATACAAGGGGCAACCACCTGATCTTCTGGATTATTGCCTCAACGAACTTGGAGGGAAAATGGTAGCAGATGGGATCTTCGTTAGTTCGAGACGCAATTCTGATGATGATTTTGAGTACAGGTTAGTAGTATCTCCAGCCTCAATATTTGTTCCCTTTTCCATTTGATCTTTAGTTTTGTTTTCTTTCACTTGAAATTAAACTCATATTGCCAGTTTCTTGGGAGGAATTTGGGTTCTATAGTTATCTGGTTTTCTTGCATTAAGAGATCCTCACCCGTTTATTACCCTAACCATTTTCATAGCTCCCCACCAGCAGAACTGTTTTATTTTTGACCAAATTCACTGTATAAGTGCTTTACCATCTCCCTCACCCTTTCTCCTATTCTGAGTAAAAACCACCTCCCTATCCTTTCTCCATTATATATTTATATACAATAGTATAAACTAAGATATTAATCATCCAGGGAAATTATCTGTATTGGCTAGAATACATCTGAAGAAGTTCCAACAAAAAAGTTTGATGTAAAATGATATACTAGGGGTCTAGCTGAATTGAGTTATAAAATCAAATTCGATCTATTGGCTTGCTTTTATTTACAATTAGCATGATAGAACATGAGGTTATACACCCTCTGAGACTGTGACAATCAGAGATTCATGCAATGGATTTTCAATTTTTTTGGTCGTTAGTGACTCAGCAGAATACAAACTAATACAAACTATGTTGATGCTCATGCAACTTATAATTTTCCGGTACGTTTGTGAGAGGAAAGAGAGGGAAGAGAAGATACAGTTACCAGATAAAGAAAGTTGATGCCGAGATGTTTGTTAAAAGGGTGACGTTCTAAAAAAAATGCGGAGATAAATTTCGAAGGCACTTTGGTAGGAAGGTTCAATTAGAATCTCTTTCTTTACACTGTCCACTTAATCCTGCTAAGTTTAGGGGTGAGCCTTCTTTATCTAAGAATGGTAAACTTGATGCATTTATTTAGGAAATAGGTATTAATTATGACCTGTTGGGTGACCTATCAGCTAAGCCAATCGATGCAACTACAATCTTTAGTCCATTCGATTGGAAGTTGCATGGAATTATGTCATGACAAGGATTTTATTTTCTTATCAATCCATTAGAGAATCATTATACAGATTCAAATGAAGTGGTGATCATCTTGAGCCTTCTAGCCTTGAATTGTGATTGTCAAGTTTTCTGTATTTGCTTTGTCACTACTCATAAATTTTTAGTTTTGCTATTATTATTTTTATGTATAGTGGAAGTCCTTTCTTGTCCTATATGAAGTACACATACGTCTAGCACTCAATGTAAACAATTTTCTCTTAAGTGATACTCATCTAGGTACTTGTTAGATATCCTAGATTTTTCTTCTATGTTTAGATGTTTAAGGTTTATACTTGGGAAGCACAAGCATGCAATGCAGTACAGGGTAGGTAAGTTACCTCACATGTTTAAGCAATCTCTCTTTTCAGTTGGGAGAGAACACTTATAGCTTTACCAATGAGGGGTTAGTAGGATTGGTTAGCCCATCGGGTCTGAATTCATCTGATCTACATGATTGTACCTACCTATTTGTTAGAGTTTCTGTCTTCTAAAGATTGTTGGGTTCAGAAGGAGGCCCCTTATTTGAGCCAGGTTGTGGGAAGCAGATTTAGGGAATTTCTAGTATAAAAGGGAAAAAGGACTTGGAAATCCCAAGATTATAAGATAGTTAAATGTCTTTAAACACCAAATCTGATTAGGGACAGGGAGGTTAATATAATTTTACAAGTATGGATCTGTAGCGGCTAATTTTTTTCTTTAATCCAGATTTTCTCCAGTTGAGTTCACTTAAGAATCCAGAATTTTGCTTGTTTCGAAACTTGTAGAGGATCATTTTTTGGTTCTCTTACTAACTTCAGATGCCTGGAGTAGAGAAATTCCAAAAAACAAGTAATTGTCAGTAACAGTACCCTGTTTAAAATATTTTTTTTTTTATGTCGTCAAATACATATTATATCAAAGAAATTGTAAATTTTGAAATTGCTGCGTTCTTTAGTAGAACGACGGATCTGTCTAATAGCTTAGGCCTCCATTATTTCTCTTATATTGTCTCTATGGATATTTACTGTCTTAACAGCTTGAGCAAGATTGTCTAAGTAGTTCGTTTTATTCTAATTGTCATGCCATTCTGGTTAGTAAGTTTGTAACGTGCTGAACAAAATTTTGCAGACTTGAGTCCGGAAGTAGCGCATCAAACGACTCTTCCACCTCTAAATGCCTATCAGAAGAAAATCTTGTTCTGGACATTCGCTTCTTATATGAGTCAATGCTCCACCCCCAAACTATGATGAAAGACGTGCCTCAAGAAACAAGAGATCTTGCAGTCAGCTGTGCTCAAAAGCTACTTGACTGCAAGCAGTTTTTGAAAAACTACAAGCCCGAAAGGATGTCATTAAATGACCCATCTGTTACATGTCTTTTATGTAAAGTTGAATTTACAGACGAGTCGGAAGAATATGCCTCCCTGGACCCCCCTCCGGAACTGATTGTTCTATCGAATGCTACTATATCGGATCTCAAGCTTGCAGCATCAAAAGCTTTTCAAGATGTATATTTGGTGTTGAAAAGGTTTCAAGCCGAAGAATTAGTTGACTATGGCGGTGTTGATGAATCCACCCAGGTCAAGAAGTTGTTAGGGTCAGCAGAATATGTTGGAGTGAGAGGGCGGTGTAATGCGAAGAGTGGATGGAGTAAGTTTTGCATGGAGAGAGGGATGGAGGGGTGGACAGTGGAGTGCAGCTGTGGTGCTAAGGATGATGATGGAGAGAGAATGATGGCTTGTGATCTTTGTGGTGTGTGGCGGCACACTCGATGTTCTGGAATCCCAGACTCCGATTCGGTTCCTGCAAATTTTGTTTGTCAAGGATGCAAAAGCTCAGTTTCAGTTAATAAAGGTGCCGGCCCTTGCAAGGACGAGTTGGTTGCTCGAGAAGGCTGCTCCTTTGATAATAGTTTGACTTCTCCTCCTGACGTTCGCTGAGATTTTTTTATTTTCAATGTCAATAAGTAATTGGTTTGATTTCATCATTTCTTCTTCAGTAAGAGAGGTTGGTTTTCCTCGATTACCAAAGGACCATGTACATAAAATCCGTAGGCCTTTTAGAATTTTTTTTTTGGGCAGTTGTACGGGCTCCCATTTGCTTTCTAATCTCCTACTTTTCTTCCTCTATATATTCTTTAAACTATCGCCAACAGAAGAAGTTGAAAAGTTAGAAAATAGCCAAACACAAAAAGAAAAAAATCAGTAATATTTTCTGTTCATGTTAATTCCTCGCCATAAATTTCATGTTCTTATTGTCTTTCCAATAATAGTAAAAATGATACTCCATGATTGCCAGAATAGTAGAATCACTTAATATACGAGGCTTGCAAAGTTAGATTTTTCACTTTTATGTCTAATTTAATTTAATTTATGTTAAAGGAAAATACCTTTTGTGTGCTTTCGTCAAAGTAATGACGATAGTAAATTAGGAAATCAGTTATCAATAAGTTGTAACGTTTTAATCAGTGTTTATGATCATCAATGTAATTGTTATTACCATTGTAATCGTCACCCTATATAAAGGGATTCTCTAATGAAATGAGTAGACACATTGCGATTTACTTTTACACGTTATCAGCACTTTGCCTAACCGTGAGTTTTTAGAGAAAAAAAAGAGAGAGAAAAAAAAACAACACACAAAAAAAAAAAAAAAAAAAAAACCCTATTTTTTTTCTGTTTTTTCTGCCTCCGCCGCTGCCCCTCCCGAAGTCCACCGGATCCACCAAAGTCAACCGGATCCACCGATCCACCGATCGGCGTTCCCCTATCCAAACCGGACCCACCGGCCTCCGCTCGAACTCGATCCGGAGCCCCCCCCCTCGACGCCACTCCGATCCGGAGCCCCCCCCCTCGACGCCACTCCGATCGGCCCCCCTTCGACGCCACTCCGATCCGGTCCCCCCCTTCGATCCGTCGACGCCGGTCCATCACCATCGCCGATCCGGTCCCCCCCTTGGAACCCGCGACGCCACCCGAGCCACGCCGCAGCAGCAGCCAGCCGGAGACCCGATCCCCTTTTTACCGACGATAACTCGTCGGGAAAGGATTGCTCCAGAAGTTCTGCCGACAACAAATTCGTCGGCAGAGATTGTGCGACCGGGCGGATGTGGTATACCCGTCTAAGTGACTACTTGATTGGGAAGGGATATAAGAATGATGAACTATGCCCCTGCGTATTCATAAAGAAAACAAGTTCCGGATTTGCAATTGTAGCTGTGTATGTCGATGATATGAACATAATAGGTACTCTTAATGAAATAAGAGAAACCGCGAGCTATTTGAAATCCGAGTTTGAGATGAAAGATCTTGGGAAAACTCGGTTTTGTCTAGGTCTTGAACTAGAACACCGAGCTTGTGGAATACTTATCCACCAGTCTACGTATGTCCAAAAGATACTCAGGCAATTTAACATGGACAAAGCGCATCATGTTAGCACTCCCATGATTGGTCGGAGTTTGGATGTAAAGAAAGATCCATTTCGTCCAAAGGAAGATGACGAAGAGCTATTGGGAGCCGAAATTCCCTACTTGAGTGCAATAGGCGCATTATTGTACCTAGCTCAATGTACTCGACCTGATATTGCATTCTCAGTGAATTTGTTAGCTAGATTTAGCTCAGCGCCAACGCAGCGTCATTGGAATGGTATTAAGAACATATTTCGATACCTAAAAGGAACCATTGACTTGGGCCTATTCTATCCCTACACAAAGGCAAAAGGGAACACAAATGAAAATGTAATCCCTAAAGGAAATGCCGATAGAGAAGGTACCACCCCCCACACTGAAACCCCAAATAATGTATTAATTGGGTTTGCTGATGCTGGGTACCTCTCTGACCCACATAAAGGTCGTTCTCAAACTGGTTATGTATTCACCATTGGGAATACGGCGATATCTTGGAGATCAACCAAGCAAACCCTTGTGGCTACCTCCTCGAACCACTTAGAGATCATAGCTCTACATGAGGCGGTTCGTGAGTGTATATGGCTGAGATCCATCATTACACATATTCGAGGGACTAGTGGTTTAAGTACAACCACTGAAGAGCCTACCTGCATTTATGAAGACAATGCAGCTTGCATCGAACAGATGAAGCTAGGTTATATCAAGGGTGATAATACAAAACACATATCGCCAAAGTTTTTCTATAATCAGCAACAACAAGCTCTCCTCAAGATTCAAGTGAATCAAGTAAGGTCTGAGGAGAATGTAGCAGATTTGTTTACCAAATCATTGCCCAAAGCAATATTCGAGGAACATGTGAAAAACATAGGAATGCGAAAGCTTTCAAAGCTTCCTTGATTAATGTAAGGATCAGGGGGAGATGTAGACTTCAGGAGGAGTCTAATACACACATGTCATCCTCAAAGGTTAAAGGTGCGTTGTGCTCTTTTTCCCTTCGCCCAAGTTTTATTTTGTCCCACTGGGTTTTGTTACTTGGCAAGGTTTTTAACGAGGCAACGATCTATGCACCATTCCGTCTTTGACTCGGCACAAGGGGGAGTGTTAAAGGAAAATACATTTTGTGTGCCTTCGTCAAAGTAATGACGATAGTAAATTAGGAAATCAGTTATCAATAAGTTGTAACGTTTCAATCAGTGTTTATGATCATCAATGCAATTGTTATTACCATTGTAATCGTCACCCTATATAAAGGGATTCTCTAATGAAATGAGTAGATACATTGCGATTTACTTTTACAATTTAATGATTATAATCATACTAGCGGAGTGATGTTGTACGTTGGCTTTATCTTGTGGTATTAAAGCTTAACACAGGGACCAGATGGTCATTTCCGGCGGCCTCAAACAAGCTCTCTTAAAACCCTTTCCAGAGCCACACATCTAGAATTTGAGAGCAGAAAGAAAACCCTAGGCGGCTTTCACGATGCAGATCTTCGTGAAAACCCTAACGGGGAAGACGATCACCTTGGAGGTGGAGAGTTGGGATACAATTGACAATGTGAAGGCTAAGATTCAAGACAAGGAGGGAATCCCGCCGGACCAGCAGCGGCTAATCTTCGCCGGAAAGCAGCTGGAAGACGGCCGGACACTCGCCGACTACAACATCCAGAAGGAGTCAACTCTCCACCTGGTGCTCCGTCTCCGTGGTGGGGCCAAGAAGAGGAAGAAGAAGACTTACACCAAGCCTAAGAAGATCAAGCACAAGCACAAGAAGGTCAAGCTCGCCGTCCTCCAGTTCTACAAGGTCGACGATTCCGGCAAGGTCCAGAAGCTCAGGAAGGAGTGCCCTAATGCCGAGTGCGGCGCCGGTACTTTCATGGCTAATCATTTTGACAGGCATTACTGCGGTAAATGTGGTCTCACCTATGAAGGTCCTAGAGGGGGGGTGAATAGGACAACTTGCAACTTTTTCGTTTCAAATTGGTTTCAAGGATAGTAATAGAGTTTACTATCCTGAATCACAATCATACGATTATCAAATGTAAAGTTGCATGAAATATAAATAACACAATGATGTTTTTTTATTCGCAGAAACCTTGATAACAAGGAGAAAAACTGCGTGCTCCCAACTCTTGGAGAGCAAAACTTTGCACTATGAATCACACAATACTTATTACAAGCTTGTAGCATCTACTGGATACGAAACCACGTTTCTATCCCGTCTCAGACTATCCTAGTCTCTCGACAGACCTACCTAGCTTATCTCAAGAGTATTTGTTCACAAGCAAACTAAACAGAAGTTCCACACAATATCTTAGCAACACTTTGCTGAATCTATTCAGGACACTTCATGGACTGTTGCATCACCAAGCTTCCACAACTGGTATGCAAATGCAATATGAGTTTCAAAGAGTTTTTTGATCAAACTCACAAGGTTATAACACATGTATAACTTGGAGCTTAACAAGAAACAATATCAAAGATATAAACCTTAACAAACAAACAAACAGACTGAACTTATCATAAACACTTCTCACAATAAATGATATGAGACACCCACCATACAAGGAAGGGTTTGCCTCCTTTATATAGGCATGAGTGAGGCTTCATGGGAACATAAAAGCAGCCAATAGAAAGGCCTCAAAAGAGCACAGTGGTTATGATAATCCTAGCACAGACCACTTGTCTAGGAGCATGTTAGACCGTAATGATCAAGAGTAAAGAAAGCAAAATGAGACACTTCTTCTCTCATTAATGAAGCATGGTTAAGAGGGAACATAAACACTATTTCATTTAATGAGGCACTTAATGAATCATTAAATGAAGCTAGATATTTTTGTTTCAAAGTTCCAAAGATTTTTCCAAAAGTAAAAGATATTTTCTTAACCAAGAAAATATCTTCTGTTTAATGATTTTAAAATCAGTACAGAAGTTTTAGGATAGCAGACAAAGTCATATCCTAAAACAGACACTCATGAAATGTATATGCATGTTTTATACCTGAGTGTTTAAATGGGCCTTCAACATGGGCTTTTCTTGATTAGGGCTTTATCTCTTTAATCATCATGAGCCTTTTTGTTCAAGACAAAGATTGCCAATATTTTCATACTAACAACCTATGTTTACCAGAAGCCTGGCGGCGATTGAAACGCTGTCCTTCGTTTTTACTTGTAATTTCACAACTTTTATTACTCTCTTGAATTTACTCATCTCGATAATTTTATTAGCCTATTGGATGATGGGTTGAATTGGTGAGTGCTATACAAGAGGAAGGCAAGACCCGGCCAGGTAATAAACATGAAGGGGGGAAGCTAAGGTTTACATACCGGTGTCAAATGTATATATAGATGTTGGATTCAATCTGCATTGTCATATATAATCGACTAGTTTCAAGAAGGTAGATTAAGTCTATCGAAATTCTCATCCAGCCTCAGTTCACACAGAAGGAGATATTAGGGATCTGATGAATTTAGGACGATATATTGGTGTAGTTCATGAAGACACTCGGTTTCTTTTCTAGCAAATAGTCTCTCATACTCTCCTATACCAAGTGCAGTCATAATAGAAAGATCGAGTGTAACTGGGCTAGGAAAAGATTGGTTTCAAGTAGCTCATGATCAAAGAAACAAAAGGAAGACTCGTGATCAAATCATATTTAAAGCTCTCGGGTCAAGAAGTTTTGATAATGCTGTTCGATCTCACAAAATATGGACTAAGACCGAAGATGCTAAACCTGTCTCCTCAGTGAAATTGACCCTGATCTAGCTATCTCATTTAACAAGAACTTTGAACACCTTGATTAGAAATTGGAGTCGGAATGTTTCTCATTATTCAGCCTTTTTTTTTTTTTTTTTCAAATGAACATTGAATATATTGTAAGTTCATGTTAGGATATGAAACCATTTCAATATTTTTGTCAATTCTTTTGCCCAACCTTTAACAGATTCGAACATGCATTTGACGACATTTTTTGTAATACCTTAGTCATTTCTGCTGATTAATAACAACCATTTGTTTGATGGGTGCAAGATGAGTTCCATCATTGAATATATTGTAAGCTCATGTTTCTTCATGTTGCCATACACAATACACTCCCACTCAGCTGTATAATAATTCAGAAGTAAGCTGACAATCCTATTGTGTGCTCCTAGTTTTCCCAGAGCACTTCTCAGATTGGTCATTGATATTATGTCTGGCAACTTTTTTTCTGGGCATCATGTTCTTGAAGAACAAAATCTAATAGAAATGAGATTAAAAATGGGGTAATAGTGTATTAACTAGTTTTCGTTGCCAAATAAACAGTCTAGCACAAAATGTCTTCCTCCTAAATGGGATGACAATTACGTCAGTACAGAAAACCTGAGTTTCTTGAACAACAAGAAAAGAAGATAAACCCTATGTTGACGTATATAGATTAGCTTTTGTTGCGCCATAAATGTAAATGAGGCAAGTTAGCCTTTACAAAGTCCCCCACCATTGCATACTCTGCTATAGCCTTTGTATCAACACCATTCCTAAGCAACTGAGGAAAGAACAGCCAGTTGCCGGTCACAACCAAGAACAACAAAGTCAACGGCATCGAAAGCACAGGGTGCAACCTCCACCTGCCGGCGACCGCCTTCTTCACCTCCACCTCAACCAGCACGCCAGCCCCATGTAACACAAAAAACCACGTCACCTCCCACGTGGGCTGCACGCGCGTTAGATAATAGTAAGTAGCGTCGTGCATTAAGCCGGAGACGGCAAAGGTGGCCATCAAAGCCGAGACCCTGGCCCACCGTTCCCCAACTACACGCGCACACACGCGCCGAGTAGGATCGTATACGGTCGGGCGCAGGATATTTGTGACCATTAGATTCCATCGGCGGCCCCAAAAGTCTTGAAGCGAAGTGGAGAGGTAAGGCTCGTTAGACTGCGGCACGAGCTCGAAACCGAGAGCTCGAACCGGAGTGGCGATTAGGGGAAAGAATATTTCTAGACCCAAGTACATGTGGCAACAGTACAAGGCTAGGATCACATACGGGTGCAAATGTGGTCTGTACTTATTGTAGGCATGAATGATCAAACCCAAAAGCAATGCCTTCACAGCTAACACAATTGACTTGCTTGGCAGAGCCTTTGTGACACTTTGACCAATTGGGGATGTTTTTCGAGGTGGGTGTCGTTGGATTTTGATGGGGAGGCAAGCTAGGGAGATGAAATGGAAGAGTGAAGGTGGAGGTGGTGATAGAGGGCCAAGGTTAAAGGAGAAGAGGAGGAGCCTGGAGATACCTAGCCAGACTAGGAGAACGATTGTAGGTCCACAGAGATGGAAGGAATGGAGAGCTAGGGGGGCGGTGATGAAGATATAGAAGACAGGGAGGATGGAGATGAGCCTGGGCAGTCCCTTTGGGATTAATCTGGACACTATGTGGTGGCAATAAGATAGACATAAGATGGTTGTGATCCCTACCTTGACCAAGTTCTTGAGCTCATCCTCCATTTCACAATCTCCGATCACCTATTTCTCCCTTGTTCCCACGTTTGTGAAGTCTTCAGGCTATTGAAGAATTCAAATGGTTGTTGTTTAAACCAAAAAGATTAGATCATCACAGAATACAAATAAAATATGATCTCAATTTGGAGTCTAGTATACTCATCAACTACGTGGAAGATTGGTGTTGTACGTAGGATAATCTCCACCTCTTGCCCATTGGAAGCTTGTTGGAGGTTGTCGATTTGTTTGTTCTTTAATCGCCCCACCATAACGTAAAGAAAAGAAGATGGTGAGGGTTGGCTCTCTTATTTTTCGTCGACAGAACAATCCTGATAAGGATTGATTAATATTAAAACTAAACAGATCCTCAAATCTAGCTGATCGTTAAGCCTTTTGAAGGAGAGGAGGCTTAGTGGGACAGGGATGCAGTGGGTTCAGACGTCAGAGAGACCCATCTTCTAAGAGCACTTTCCTTGGGAAGTCTCAAATGAGATTGCATGCAATGTATATTGAGATTTTTACCTAAAATTATAATTTTGTGTTAATATTTATCGATAGTAAGATTATTTTTTTAAATTATAATTAGCAAGTTTTCATCCAAAACTAACAGAATCTGTTAAACTATAAATTACAAAATTACCCTCAGAAATCAATACCATTGAGTCTCAAAAATCAATACCACTGAACCTCAGAAACTCCGCCGTCCTCCACCGCGCTTCCAATACCAATTAGCCTCAGAAATCAACATCTGCCGTCCTCCGCCACACAAAACAAAATCAAGCTTAACAGTCAAGAGCAGCACATAAACCAAATCCGAATCAAACTCATTTGCCTCCTCTCTCTCACCAAATCCCTCACTCCTCCACAAACCTTCCTCCTCCACCGATCCAATCCCAACCACCATGGCCCTCTCCCGCCTCCAAATCCCACCTCCTGAAGCCCCTAACCTCTGCCGCTCATTTTCATCTGATTCCACATCGCCGATCACCATTGAGACCTCCCTCCCCTTCACCTCCCACGTCTGCTATGTCCCCTCCCGCACCGTCGAGACCTCATGTCCCTCGCTCATTTGCCCTCTCCAAAACACAGAGGCATCCCCCACCCAAAACCCTATCTCAGAGAAGATGAAGAGGAACCCAGCCCCGCGTCTCGAGCTTGCGCCGCAAGAGCCTCAAGGCCGACTTCATGGCGCCGTCGTCGTGCCGCCGCCCAAAACCTTAGTCCACCTCACGCCTCTCTCTACCGTCGCGCCTCGGTCCCCCCTCGCGCCTCGCTCTGCCGTGGTCCCCCCCTCCCGCCTCACTCCGCCCTCGCGCCTCACTCCACCGTGCGCCTCGATTTGCTCGGCGCTCTAGATTAGGGTTACAAAATGAAATAGAAAATGATAGTATATATAGAATAACATTATTGTGATTTTTGACATTTTTGGGAGTAGTTATGTTTCAGGTTTGGATAGGTTGACTGTCTGTTATTGTTATTTTTTTTGTGCATGGTATAAAAAAATTAGGTTTTGCTATTGGTAAATATTAACACAAAGTTGTAGTTATTGGTAATTTTCTAGTATAATTTGTGAGCTCAAACATTTCAGGAAACATAGAGTTCTTGTTCTCTGTACGTAAGATGTAACGTAGTTGATCAACACGATGAGAAAGCACCAAAGGAGTTACCACAGGAGTCTATTCTAACATTTGATCAACTTATCCTAAGCAAAGTGCGCAAATGCACACACAAAGCAGTCTGCAGGGAAAACAAACAGCAATGTCTGTTGGTGATATCAAGCAGGAGATCTCTTCAAGGGTCTCGGGCATAAAAGCAATCTAAAGGCACAAAAATAGACAACCTGCTGAAGAAGAGGGTGCGACTGACATGGAATAAAATATGGAAACAAAACTCCTTCAGATACATGTGAAATAAAAACTCCTTCAAATAGATGTGAAAAGAAAAGTCCTCCAAATATATCCGAAAACAAAACTCCTGTAACAACTGCAACTGGTAATGGATATTTTCAACCTTGACAAACAGAAGAGTAATGGATAAAAAGCTGTATCATGAAACAAAATGAATATGCTAGCTACAAGCATAAAGTTTAAGACTATAAATTACTGGTAAACAGAGGAAGTCACACACTATCACTTACACACAGACCTAACATAAAAAACTGCCAAAAAAAAATGGCCAGAGGGTTAAAACATAGTTGTAGGATTCAATCTGAATGATCATATCCAGAATGAATATAATCTAGTGGCACATTAGTGCCGAAAGTGTTGAATACATCACCACAACACCACAGAAGGGAAGAACCATTAGCTTCTGTCTCAATTGTAACAAAACCAATCAGCCAGATGTATTCAATTTGCAACCAGATTGGTAGCTAGTGCACAAATTGCAACCCAAGTGACCAATATATGGCAACCATTTCAAAAAGCTTAATGCAGAGCCTACCACACAGTACATATCAACCACCAATTTCCAAGTACTTGTAGAAACAAATCCAGCCAACAATTGTCTCAAAAGAAACACAATCTATATAGCACTCACCAATTCAACCCATCATCCAATAGGCTAATAAAATTATCGGATGAGTAAATTCAAGAGAGGAGTAAAAGTTGTGAAATTAAGACCAAAAAAGTGTACAAGTAAAAACGAAGGACAGCGTTTCAATCGCCGCCAGGCTTCTGGTAAACATAGGTGAGACCACATTTACCGCAGTAATGCCTGTCAAAATGATTAGCCATGAAAGTACCGGCGCCGCACTCGGCATTAGGGCACTCCTTCCTGAGCTTCTGGACCTTGCCGGAATCGTCGACCTTGTAGAACTGGAGGACGGCGAGCTTGACCTTCTTGTGCTTGTGCTTGATCTTCTTAGGCTTGGTGTAAGTCTTCTTCTTCCTCTTCTTGGCCCCACCACGGAGACGGAGCACCAGGTGGAGAGTTGACTCCTTCTGGATGTTGTAGTCGGCGAGTGTCCGGCCGTCTTCCAGCTGCTTTCCGGCGAAGATTAGCCGCTGCTGGTCCGGCGGGATTCCCTCCTTGTCTTGAATCTTAGCCTTCACATTGTCAATTGTATCCCAACTCTCCACCTCCAAGGTGATCGTCTTCCCCGTTAGGGTTTTCACGAAGAACTGCATCGTGAAAGCGGCGAGGGAACTCAGCTTCTCTCAATTTGTGTGGTGTGAGAGATGAGGGGAAGGCCAATAGGGTTTTTACTGCTCTAGGGATCTGCGGCCAAATGACGACTTTGTCCCTGGGTATATGCCCATTTGACTAGTCTGCGCAAACTAGGGCAATGGTAATTTTTATTTTTTAGTAGCTCATGTAATTGACGCTAGTCAGTTGTTTTTTTTTTAAAGAGTATTTAAGAATTTTACACATATCCTCTCTTAACGCTAGTCAGCTAACTATCAAGTATCTTACTCGAACGAGACTCGTCATATTGTGTCTTTTCACTCATGGATAGTATAAGCTATATTCAGGTTGCGTAGCATATCTGTATATGTAATGAAGATTCTTACTGTAGATAAGTCGAAAATATTTACTGCACATTTTTATGAAGCTCGCTAGTCAAACACTTGAATGATTCAATAAAAGTATATTAACGCTGGTTATTAGTTGCTATATATCATGCACGCATTTCTCTTCCCACTTTCTCCTGTTCAACCTTTAACGTCTATGACTAGTAGTTTTTTTTTTCCTGAAATAAAGCATGCAATTTCTATCACACTAATATAAAATATCGATTTGAAAGAAAAAAGTACAATAAATTTCTTTTTAAAAAAAGTACAATTAATTTTCCTTGCCCAATTAGAGAAACAAGCTAACTGCTAGTCAAAAGCATATTCTCAATAAAGCTAGTCAAAAGCCTATATGTAATTCTTCGCAATTTCCCTGACAATCACGTGAAATTAGTGAATAGAGACATCTAGTTCAAACTTTAACGTCTATATTAATGAGTAACGCTTGTATTTTCTGAAACACTCACCTGAAAATGGTTGAGCCTGGTCTGTTATAAGGACCGCTCAAACCTTCTTCCTCAATACTACTTCAAACTTCATATTTAGAAGAGTCATGGTTACCACTATTGAATTGAAGATTACAATTATTTAGTCGCTCTCTTAAGTGAAAACAAAGCTCCAAGCACATATATTTCATCAAGGAGATCTCTAGTTATAAGCCAGAGATAATTTTCCATGAATGAAAAAGGGTGGCGTAGGAAGATCATGAAGTGTTGCATTTTAGCATTCTTCTAATGCTTTCTTTATTTCTTTCTTTTTTCTCAAGGTATGCTTGTTTAATCTATGATCTTTTATATATGGTCTTTCAATTTTTATAGACATGTTTTTGGAGAGTTTTTTTTCATACATGTTTCTTAATCAATAGTCTTGATGGACATTTAAGAAAATAGCAAAACTACTAAGTAGATTTTATTGATTTCTAGTCAATTTTTTAAGAGCAATTAGTTGGAAGAACTTCCTGCTTGCATTAGAAAGAATGTGTTATTTTGAAAGACTAAGGCTTAGTTTGGTATTACGTTTTGGGGTAAATAATCACTTATAATTATCATTATATATGAGTTAATTATGTGTTTGGTAAGTGTTTTATAAGGTGCTTATTTATAATATTTAGTTAAAAAAACCACGATTTTAAAAAGCAGGTGAGGTGTTGCTTATTTAAAACTCAATTTTTTCATATTTGAGTTTTTTCACCTCAATACCAAACTAATCCTAAGCATCAAAGAGAGACTTTCGCCAACAAATCGAAGTGGCTGGATGAACATGCACCCTGTGTTGTTTTTAATCATAAAACTTTTGTTTTGGTCATGTTTCATTGATAACTTAATTGTTTGACTTCCCTATATGATTCTATCATATATGATATCTTTTCGTTTCCCACGCACCAATCTCTCTTATAAAATAAGCATATGCAAGTTTCACATGCATCACAATTGTAAGCATATGCAATCTTTTGCCAAGTCCCATCTTAATACTTGTTTGTTATTGCAAGACCAACACGCAAAGATAGAGCTAATTTTGACGCAAAAAGAATGAAGATAATGAAGAAAAGCATCAATTATTGTTGGAAATGTGACGAGAGCTAAGGTCACGATGTTTACTACAGATTGCCTTCTCCTTCTCCTTTCTTATATTGTTTGACAGCCTTGCGAGTTAATACCTTAATCGAGGAAGAAAAAGTCGCGATTGTAATACAATGTGAAATCAATGTATAGAATGAAATCGATTGTAAATCAATACATTTTGGACAATTATCATACTTGATAATCTCTTTGCAGTCTTACTTATTCGTTAAGTCGATACTTTCGGACAAGTTAGACTGCAAAGAAATTATTGAGTATTCCAGCCTACGTCCTTAGTTCTATCGCCTAATATTTCTATAAATTTGCCTAAACAATTCTGCTTAGAGATATGGTTTAAGTCATTGTTTTCAAACAGGTCAAATTGTAGCCATTACTTATTATCTTGCATCAATCTTTCCATTTGAATCACACACTCCATTACGAATGAATCGGCCTCCGGCACAAATGAGATTTCAGAGATTGCTTCATTTAAAACCTCTCAAGATTTCTACTAAAAGAGAAGTGAGTGGAATGGGAAAATTAGAGACTACATTTACTCATATAAATGGGAGCATGTTGAGGATGAGCAACAACGGTGGCACGACACCTTTTGTGCAATGGCATATTTTCTTACCAAATTTTATTTTTCTATCTATTAACGTCAGCCAAATTTAGATGCTAACATTGTCAGGTAGATCCGTAGATGATAAATTAGTAATATATTCGAAAACCAAAATAAAAGAAGAAAAGGAAAAAGGAATAATCCGATTATGCTTACTGGACAAGAAGTTTGAAACAGACGCATATACAGATATACCCAATCCGAGAAGAGAAAACAAGACACACACGCCTTTCACGTTTTCGGTGTCAGCAGCAACACAACACAACATCAACTTCAACTTCAAACAACTTCAAACATCATCAAATTCTTATCTTGCTGTGTTTCTCCTTTCTGGGTTTTTCTTCCCCAATTCGATTTCCAATTTGTCCCAACCTCAACTCCAATCAAAGCTCAAGTCTTGTGTGTTGGGTATTGATAGTTTCATGTAAAGCTGCTTGCTTTGTAGGCCCAGCTGGTGAATGAGTCATGTCTATTCCCAAGGAGCCAGAGCAGGTCATGAAGCAGAGGGGAGGGTCTGTGCTTGGAAAGAAGACCATTCTCAAAAGTGACCATTTTCCTGGCTGCCAGAATAAACGCCTCTCTCCCCACATTGATGGTGCTCCCAATTACCGCCAGGTACTTTTTACTTTTTACCCAATTGCCATTAGCTCTTACCTATACCTTGCTGCTGATTGCTGCATGGTCATTGGTTTATGATTTTACTTCATTTGATTGAGTATACTTGGTTGTTTCTTAGACTGACTTGATTAGTTCTTCATGTGAATTTTACATTCTACTGCATTCTTAGAATAATAAATCTGTCCATATTTCTACTAGTGCATTCTGGATGCAGATAAGTTGGATGTAATTGCATTACTTTTCGTTCTTTGATCCATTTTCCTGATGCTTTATTGTGTGGTTAATAGGCCGACAAGTTGCGAGTTCATGGTGTTGCAATTCCCACAATTGATGGAATCCAGAATGTACTTAAGCATATTGGAGCTCAGCAAGTTGATGGGAAGCGAGCCCAAGTTCTTTGGATTAACCTTCGCGAGGAACCGGTATGGATTTGTACCTTTTTTTCACTAACTGTTTACTTTCTCTCTTCCCTTGTATATCTAAAATCACTTCAGTTATCTAGGACCAAAATAAATTAAGAAACTGTGTTGGTGTGTAAGTTCTTTTTTGTTTTCATTGTTCCTAAACATGGAGTTTTGTTGAGAGTATACATCTCAAATTGGGAATGTCAACCCTGTTTCCCAAGGCCAATTTGTTTTGGATGGGATGTTTTAACTTCTACATGCTACCAGAGATATTTGTGTTTGGTCTGATGAATTGATCGCACGTGGTTCCACGTCACACCCTATGAGAGTTATCCACGTATTTGGTCAGGTCATGCAACAAGTGAGGGTATGAGAGTACACAATGGGAGTGTATGCGTTGCTTCATAATGTTCTTCGCCTCTTCACCATTTTCCAATTGGTTTTCGGTTGAGTGCTCTATCTTTTACAATTTTTGTTGGAAATGAAGTGAATGTAGTTTTGGAAACTTAATAATTGGAAATTATCATAAGAATAAAAAACATGAAATATGAAAGTTACTGCAGAGCTGTTGACAGTCAAAACCCTCAAGTCTCTTGTGTATGTTTTAATTTATGATGCTTGTTTTAAATTTTTGGACTATTAGTATCTCCAAGCTCTCCCCACATTGGACTAGTCCAAAGTAATTTAGTCCCACCTTTAATCTTACAGGCTTGTGATATGCTATGTTGGTTTTTTACTTCATACTTGACATACAACAGCTAATATTAAAAAAAATAATTCATTGATAATATCGTCATGTCTTTAAACAGCTTGTTTACATTAATGGGCGTCCTTTTGTGTTGCGTGATGTGGAAAGACCCTTCTCCAACCTTGAATATACGGTATGGTTTCTGATGTTATTTTCCTTCAAATAACAAATTTTGCACATGTTTGATTTTGTTACAGAATGAACGATGGCATTTTAGCACTAGATAGTATTCATATAAGTCTAATTCGTCTTATATTCCTTTTTTTTTTTTTGTTTCTGTTGTTCAGTAAGCTGCTCATAAATATAATATCGTGTTTATTTGAGAGGATACGAAGGTTCTCTTGGTTTGTGTTTATTTATTTTTTTGTTTTTGTTTTAGTTGCAAATGAGAGGCTGTCTTAATACATACATAATGATATTGCAATGTATTATGCATAAATTTATGCAAGTATACGTATCAATGCGGTTATCTGGTGAAAATATGGCGATGTATAATACATCTTCACACAGTTCGGCAGTATAAGTAGAAATAGCCACATATTTGTATGCTCTTAAATTGATTTTGACCTTTATAAACACAATCAGGGAATTAACAGGGTAAGGGTTGAACAAATGGAAGCCCGATTGAAAGAAGACATCTTAGTTGAAGCTGGAAGGTATGTCCTCTTGTTGTCCCCTGTTATTCCTCTCGAGTGTTACAAATTATGCACATATATCCTTCCATACCATCTTGACACTTCTGCTTTCTATCAAATTATACTTGATTTGCACATAACAGATATGGAAATAAAATCCTTGTCACGGATGAATTGCCAGATGGCCAGATGGTTGATCAATGGGAACCAGTGTCACGTGATTCTGTGAAGACACCACTAGAGGTACCCTCATCTGGAAGAAATATCATAGTAGGCAAATGAGTGAACAAATTTATTGACCAGTATATCAATATTGCTTTAAATTTTTGTATTCTGTAGGTTTACGAGGAATTGCAAGTCAGAGGATACCTGGTTGATTATGAGCGTGTTCCTGTAACTGATGAAAAATCACCCAAAGAGCTGGATTTTGATATTCTGGTGAGTTTCATCTCTTATTTGTTGAACATTACATGTAGCACAATTTTAATCAGGTCAGGTAAACTGGGACCAGACCTGAATCAATTGGGATGGAATATAATTACCTTCCACAATTATGCTGGCTAATGTGTGTGCTTTATTTATTCTTTATTCTTTGTATTCAGGTTCATAAAATTTCTCAAGCTGACATAAATGCAGAAATAATCTTTAATTGTCAAATGGGACGGGGGCGAACTACTACGGGGATGGTCATTGCTACCCTGATATACCTCAACCGTATAGGAGCTTCGGGTAGGCATCTTACTCTTTTCATATGGAGTGTCCTATTGCTGATTATTGTTCCTCTTTGATATCCTTCTTCTCTTCTATAAAAGTCTGATACAATTTTAAGATAAGGAAAAAAAAAAATCAAACCTCTTCAGTAAAGATAAACATCAGCTTATTTTAGGTCATTGGAACGAATTTTGTTGTCAAAAACATGTCAACTTGTTCAATCTCGGTGTCTAATACTGAGTACGTTACTTGTGGTATACTGATAAAAGTAGGACCTCATATTGATATTCTACTTCCTCTACCCTCCACCCTTTGCAACTTGGAGTGCATGATTGACTTTATTTTTTTAAACAATCAATTCAAAATTAAAATTGAAAGATACTGGAGAGGTAAACCCTTCAAGTTACTAAAATAATAAGGAAAATGGAAAACCTGATTAGCTATGGAGTAATGGAGCATGGGGATAGGACTAGTTGCTGCTTTTGGGAGTGCTATACATGCCCCGTTTGCTTTGAAATTTGGGGCTCATAGGCATCATCCATAGGAGAAAAGGAAATTGTAGCCACAAGGTGTAATTTAGTAACAAACTCTATCAGTGTAACCTTCAAAAGTGGTGGAACAAAATTTGTTTCCTTAAAATTTCGTATATTCCGTGAAGTCTGGTGTAAACACGTTAAAGAACAACCTGTTTTGCTTATTTCTGCTCTAATATTTTAAGAGTTGAACACATGGTACTTTTTTATTTATTTATTTATTAATTTTTTTATATAAATTTTAAAATTTTAAAATTTATTTTTATTTTGTTTTATTTATTCATTTATTTATTTAGGGAAGTTCAAGTCCAAGTCCTTCATTGTTTTGCATGTGCAGTTGGTTATCTCTTCAGAGGATTTCACAACATTTAATTTTAACATGAATAGGTATTCCAAGGACGAACTCAATCGGGAAAGTTTCTGACTCCAGTGTGATTGTCACCGACAATTTTCCAAACTCAGAAGATGCGATCCGAAGAGGAGAATATGCAGTCATAAGAAGCTTGATTCGGGTACTAGAGGTACTTGATATACTCTTTTGTTGTTTGTGGTAATAGAACTGTACAAGATGGCAAAATATTGTTGAGTATTTGTTAATAAAAAGATGCCTTTAGGGTGGTGTTGAAGGGAAGAGACAAGTGGACAAAGTCATCGACAGGTGTTCCTCTATGCAGGTATAAAAGTTCTACTATTTATCAACCTTATGGAATATCATCAAGTATAAATTCATTTTTTCTCTTTGTTTTCTCTTTTAAATTTGACATATCAATAATATTTCATTGGAACTTTTTTCTATATCTTATGTACAGAACCTACGGGAAGCAATTGCCACTTATCGCAATAGTATCCTGCGTCAACCAGATGAGATGAAAAGGGAGGCGTCACTGTCTTTTTTCGTGGAGTACTTGGAACGATATTACTTTCTTATATGCTTTGCTGTGTACATTCATTCCCTCCGGTCTAGTTCCTCTGATTATAGCAGCTTTGCTGACTGGATGAAAGCTCGACCAGAGCTGTACAGCATTATTCGCAGGTAAAGTTCATGGGTATTTACGTCATTTATTTAACATATTTACGTCTCCGCTGTACCTTAAGCCTGAATTAAGGCACAAGTGGGATTTGTCGACATGGTTTTAGTACTACGAAAACTTATACTTTGTACATGCTAATAATAGTTCAAACCGACTTGAGTAGTAGTAGTAACAGTTATAAAGTACAGAAGTCAAAGATGAATAACATGGCTCTTTTAGGGTTAAATACTGATTTATTCTCACTGGGTGCTTCCAGGTTCATATATTAATTTTTTTTTTTTCAGGAAATAAGATTTGTAAAAATAGATAAAATACCACCAGTTTCAGAGGTCAAGATGTCCAATGCTTACAAAAGATACAAAATTAAAGAGAAGACATCTGGCTATTCTTTTGCTTCAATTGATCCAGGTTGCTGGTTGCAGGTTGCTGAGAAGAGATCCAATGGGTGCACTTGGATATGCAACGTTGAAACCATCACTGATGAAGATTGATGAATCTGCTGATAATCGTCCTTCTGAGATGGGTGTAGTTGCTGCCTTGAGAAAGGGTGAGGTCCTTGGTAGCCAAACTGTTCTGAAAAGTGACCACTGTCCCGGTTGTCAGAATACAAATTTACCCGAGCGCGTGGATGGTGCTCCTAATTTCCGGGAGGTCCCTGGATTTCCAGTTTATGGAGTTGCAAACCCAACAATAGATGGCATTCGGTCAGTCATCCAAAGGATTGGTAGTTCCAAAGGTGGCTGCCCAATTTTTTGGCACAATATGAGAGAAGAACCTGTTATCTATATCAATGGAAAACCATTTGTACTCCGCGAGGTTGAAAGACCATACAAAAATATGCTTGAGTACACGGTAAGATTTAATTTTATCCAATTATTTGTTTTTTAGACCCTCACAATACATTTATTTCTATTAATACACTAAGGTAGGCTTCCTTCCAGATTTGTATAATTCATCTGGTCTGTGTTCACATACTTCTAGGTTAAACATAGAGACAACTTAGACAAGCGGTCAGTCTATTGTCCAGTGTGCATTGCACAGTTGCACCCATGTGTGTCGATGTACAAATTTTAAGAAACATGATGAAATTTATGGGTGACAATGATCTGGTTTTGCACCGGAACCTAACAGATTAGAGTATTCAACTCGAGTACTCAAAGGACTTTGTATCTTTGTGATAACCCAAATACAATATGGGCAATTATTGAAGCACACTTGTAAAGATTCAATTACAACTGCCATTGAACATAGGATCGGCTCTTTGTAGTTTTGTCCTTTTGTTTTGTTCTACTCAGTTCCCTAATGGGATAATATTGTTATTACTATACCATAACTGTTGTCACTGTTTGCAGGGTATTGATCGTGAGAGAGTGGAGAGGATGGAAGCTCGACTAAAAGAAGATATCCTGCGTGAAGCTGAACATTATAGGGGTGCTATAATGGTTATTCATGAAACAGATGACGGACAAATTTTTGATGCTTGGGAACATGTAGATTCTGGGGCTATTCAGACCCCACTTGAAGTTTTCAAAAGCTTGGTAAGAGATGGTTTTCCCATAAAGTATGCTCGTGTACCCATCACTGATGGCAAAGCGCCCAAAAGTTCTGACTTTGACAAGTTGGCTATGAATATTGCTTCTTCATCAAAGGACACTGCTTTTGTTTTCAATTGCCAGGTTCATATTTGATTTTCTACTACCAATATACACTGCTTTTGCTTTCTCCCCATTTCCTCTTACTTCTGCCTCCCCTTTAATATTGACAGATGGGTCGAGGAAGGACGACCACAGGTACTGTAATTGCTTGCCTTTTGAAACTTCGAATTGACTATGGGAGGCCTATCAAAATCCTTGTCGACAATATCACCAGTGAAGAGGTAGACGGTGGTAGCTCAAGTGGTGAAGAAACAGGAGGTACGAGTTCCACATCATCCTCCAGTGTTACAAATATAAGAACTGACAAGGAGCAAGGCCGTGCGTTTGGCATGAATGACATCCTCCTGTTGTGGAAAATAACAAGATTGTTTGATAATGGGGTTGAATGCCGGGAAGCCTTGGATGCCATTATTGATAGATGTTCTGCTCTACAGAACATACGCCAAGCCGTCTTGCAATATAGAAGGGTATTCAATCAACAGCATGTTGAGCAAAGGGTAAGGAGGGTGGCATTAAATCGTGGTGCTGAGTACTTGGAGCGCTACTTCCGTTTAATTGCTTTTGCAGCATACTTAGGAAGTGAAGCATTTGATGGATTTTGTGGGCAAGGAGAATCTAGGATGACATTTAAGAGTTGGTTACATCAGAGACCAGAGGTTCAAGCAATGAAATGGAGCATAAAGTTACGACCTGGGAGATTTTTAACTGTCCCTGTAAGTCCCTTCTACTTGTCACTTAATTTCTCTACTTTCCAGGGAAACGTAGAACTTGGCATGGACCTATAACTGCTTGCACATTTTGGTTTTGGAACTCAGGAGGAATTGAGAGCACCTCATGAGGCCCAACATGGAGATGCTGTTATGGAGGCTATTATCAAGACCCGTAGTGGCTCTGTACTGGGGAAAGGTTCCATACTTAAAATGTATTTCTTTCCTGGTCAGAGGACTTCTAGCCACATACAAATTCATGGAGCACCACATGTTTACAAGGTATGCATGCATTTCTATGTATTAAATTAATTCACAGTGCTGTTGGATAAGGGTACAATTCTGATGGGAACTGAAATCTTGTTGACAAATTGTGAGCATTATTTGATCTGGTTTTCAGAGTTGTTTGAAAGACAGCCAGTTTGCCTAGTTGCTTGTTTGTTATGCAGTCAAGAAATACACTGCTCAGGAAACTAGAGCTGTGGAAACCGGGAATATACATAGTCAACAGAAAACATAAGTCCACATTTTCAAGAAACTTAAAACAGCTATATTCCAATTTCAAAATATTGCAAAATCCCTGAGGAGAGGAGATCCATCGGTGTTCTCCATAGGATGT
Source organism: Potentilla sterilis (assembly GCA_963682095.1). Classification (NCBI taxonomy): domain Eukaryota; kingdom Viridiplantae; phylum Streptophyta; class Magnoliopsida; order Rosales; family Rosaceae; genus Potentilla; species Potentilla sterilis. The sequence continues at coordinate 18,555,327 of OY821764.1, forward strand.
TATAGACATGGAATTTGCCAACACAAATATGGACCCAGTATACCCCAGATTGGAGAGTTGAAAAGGATGACACCATGAACTTTCTCTAGAGTATACTCTAGAAACAGAATGAGTGAACCTGCGTTGAACTACAATATGTTATCGTTTCATTGTTGCTTTAGACTCAATGCACTGTTCTTCAAGACGGTGTATTTCTGTTATATATAGGAAGCAGATCATGCCTGTCTCTGCGGGCAACTGTTAGTTTTTGACCGCATAGACTAAATCTGAGAGAGAAAGGGCATTTCAGTGTTATCTCCTTGTTGGTCCATCTTAATAATTCGTGGTTAATTGGGTAGATATGGACCACATCTTTTGCACCATGATCTAACTAATCAGAGGTGAATGCATTTGGGATGCTGGGGCTGTGCTCTATGATATGTTTTTGGATGGGCCAACAAGAAAGTAATCACCCTTTTGAGATATGCTCTTTTGGGTTTAGGAGGGGAGGTGGAGGTATTCTTTAGCTCGTGGCCTTTTTCATAACATTTGATACTTGCCCAATAGTCTAATTCTTTTTTCATGGACTGCTTGTGCACTGATGTTTGCATTTTGGTTTCTCTTATATATTACTTGGATGAGTTGTATCTAGTCTCCTAATGAATACCAAAAAGATAAAAAGAACTGTGACGTCCTACAGTTTTCTTTTTGCATTTAAGAGAGTTCTGCTGTAGCTGTGAACTTTTAGCCCATGACTTTTACTAGTTTCTGCCTCCTTCCTTAAATTAAATTTCATATTTTTATTAAAAATAAAAGAAAATTCTGATTTCCCACTGTTAGATTTTAGTGTTAACAATGCTCATCATTTAAAGAGCTTTTCATTAAGGGATGAACTCCTTGCCAACATGGTACATGAATTAGGATTGCATGAAACAAGCTATTGTACTTTTATTTATTCCATTCCACTTATTGATATCTTAAGAGACATGCATAAGTTTCTGTATAAATCTTATCAAGGTGGTTATGAATTCATAATAAGGCAGACATAAAGTGGTCCAAGTAGGAAAGGTAAACATGTGAATGTAGAGAGGCTTAGCTATTCATCTTACCTTAGAACTTATATTTGGATCAGGTGGATGGATATCCTGTTTATAGCATGGCTACGCCATCAATTCCTGGTGCCAAAGAGATGTTAGCATATTTAGGTGCTAAGCCCGAAGCTCAAGGATCTGCTCCTGCAGAAGTGGTTTTAACTGATCTGAGAGAAGAAGCAGTTGTTTACATTAATGGCACCCCATTTGTATTGCGGGAGCTAAATAAGCCTGTTGATACACTGAAGCATGTGGGGATCACTGGCCCAGTGGTATGTCATCACCCAAGTGTTGAAGTACAAGTCATTAACTTTAATTTGTTCTCCAATTTCATTTTCTTGCAACTTTATCCAGGTAGAACACATGGAAGCACGACTGAAAGAAGATATCCTATCTGAGGTCAGACGATCTGGTGGCCGTATGCTTTTACACCGCGAGGAGTATAACCCTTCGCTTAACCAATCCAGTGTCATAGGATACTTAGAGAACATCTATGCAGATGATGTGAAGACCCCAGCTGAAGTATATGCTTCTTTAAAAGATGAAGGTTACAATATTTCATATAGGAGAATCCCATTAACTAGAGAGAGAATGGCTTTAGCTTCGGATGTGGATGCAATCCAATGCATCAATGAGTAAGTATTCATTCCTGGCATGCACTCTATCAGTAAATTTCTGTACCAAGTTATGAAATATTTGTCAAAGATATTATGTTACCAAGTGTGTAGATGTAATCTACAATATGCAGCTTCCAAGTATTATGTTCTTTACAATCTTCCAGTGTGCCTCAGGATTACCGTGTCCAAGAATGTACCACCATTTTACTCCACAATATGCAGCTTCCAAGTATAATCTCCTTGACCCCACAGAGTTGCCTAGTTAAGGACCTGTTTTTTAGATAGAATGTTGGGATGAGGGTGGCTTTTCTAATGATTTTTATTTAAAAGTTGTCATTCAAACCAGGAGTCAAAGATCTATTAGTGATGGCCCATTTCTGTCATGAAGTTGCATAATTCATTTTTGTTTTTGTTTTTGGTGTATGACTTTGGCATCTCAGAGGGAAATTACTATGTGATTGTCATTCATTAGGTTTGTAGTGTTGATATTTGATTTTTGAGTCTGGTTCTTATTTTATTAGATATTAAAAATTTGATACAAATAATTTGTTTACTGTAGCTCTGCAGGATCCTACCTTTTTGTATCACATACGGGGTTCGGAGGAGTTGCATATGCAATGTCTATCACTTGTGTCAGAATTGGTGCAGAAACAAATTTTATATCAAAGGATCAACAGCCTTTGGTTAGAACGAATCCATCGTGTCCAGTTGAAGAGGACTTGCCTTCTCGAGCTCCTGAGGAAGAAGTTCTGAGAATGGGTGACTACCGCGACATACTAAGCCTTACAAGGGTTCTTGTTTATGGTCCCAAGAGCAAAGCAGACGTTGACAGTGTTATTGAAAGGTATGTTATCTATTGGATATTCCATGGCGGAGTTTTTCTCTGAATGTTAGTACTATCTACTTGTCTAAGAATCTATAAAATTTTAAACTATAAAAAAGGGTGATACTGTAGAAAACTGAGTTTTTTTTTTCCGTCTCTGCTGTGACTTAAGAGAAGGAATCCATGATTGTTGGGCCTCAAGTATTCTCTTGGTCTACTACTTTCAGAGTTGCTTCTCTTTAAATGATTTTTGAGCTGCTAGTAGGTAGCTTATTGTATGTAATGGTTCTGACTCTGTTCCTTCAATTAAAAGGTGTGCAGGTGCAGGGCATTTACGGGATGATATTCTTTATTATAGTAAGGAACTTGAGAAGTTCCCTGATGCTGATGATGAGCAACGAGCGAACCTCTTGGACATGGGTGTTAAAGCTCTAAGGTAAATCTTATGTGCCTTGGTATTTATTTCTCCTTCCTAGGTTGCTTGTTGTGTGGCTCTGTTTTCATTGTTTAGTGGTACTTAAAAGACCACTAGTAATCATGACTGATGCATCAGTTCAACTAGTTAAGTTTATGAGTCACTGATTTCTCGTCACGACATTGACCAGTGTTAGTGAGTTCTGCAACTCTCTAACTATTGCATCATTCTTGTCCATGCCACATAAGATGCCCAGGAACATATTTATGCTCTGAACTAGGCCTGTCTTTGTTATTTTGCTCTAGTTTTAGTTATGATAGCTAGATAGAAGTGTTATCCTTTGGCTTGTATTTTATGGATTAGTTTTTGTTTTCACTCTTCTACATTAAGCTCAAAAGGGTTTAGCCAACCATTTATACTTCTATGTATTGCATAAATAGTCGATGGCTATACTCAAGCTCTCTTAGCTTGAAACAAATCTTTAGAAGTCGAATGTGGCCATGCTGTCATCTCTCAACATCATGTTACTGTACAGCAGCCAATTCAAATGTATATATAACTATTGAACCATATTGTTTTTCCATAATGCAGGAGATACTTCTTCCTCATCACATTTAGGTCCTACCTCTACTGCACTAAACCAGCTGAGATAAAATTTAAATCATGGATGAATGCGCGGCCTGAACTAGGACACTTATGTAACAATCTTAGGATCGATAAGTAAATCCCCCAGAAATGCTTGTAATGTTTGTATTTATGTACAGTTGGCAATGCTTTGCCTGTTATTTTATTAGAATTAATTTCAGTTTACCTACTTGAATTTTGGCCCAATCATCATTTCAGTCCTTGTTCTTTTGATTTCATCAGTTATACCTCTGTGCTTCCTAAATTAATCAACAATTTTGTAAATTCCGTCCAAACGATCTGTCAATTGATTATGTAACAGTAGCATAGACGGTCCTAAAAACTGATAATGCCCTTTCCGACTTTTTCCCTCCACTTTTTGTTTTTAGAAAGTCCATTTTCCCTCTACTTGGTGTGCATCCCTAGAAAGTCCCCCCCACACAAAACTAATTGTCCATCCCTAAAAACCCTAATTTCCTATCTATTACGCTCCCATTACCACTAAATCAGTCTATAAACACTACTACTGCAATAACCAAACCTAGAGTTTAAAACGCTAAAATAGCACAACCATAACACAACATACACTTCATTAATAATCAATATAATAGTCTTAAAGATTAGCACAACCAGTAAGATGTAATTAACTGTTTTACATCTAACAACCAAAAAAATTTCAAAAGCACTACTTTGTCCAGAAATCTAATAATCAAAACAAAAAATTAGAGGTAGCAACTTTGTGGCACAGCAGAAGGTTGCACAAAATAATGCAATACTTCATCAATCAATCTAAAATAACCTGACTTACTAATCCCAACCTAGTCTTCTATTTTCCAGCCTTTATTCCAACTCTAATCCTTTGTGATGATCTTGTTGGTGCGAAGCAGTGGTAGAAGCAGTGCTTGACTTGGTTTTTGCCGTTGATTTTGTAGCAGCTATTGCAGCTGCCTTCTGTGCATCCCTCTTTTTCTACAGTGACAAAATAAACCATATATTAAGATACATATTAACATATTGTAACTTCAATAAATACATAAACCACAATTCCCAAGAACAAATAATAATTTCAATACACAAACCCAACAAATTACCTTGAGTTGTTATGCTCTTTGTTTAACTTTGGCCCTAAGCTCACCTCTTGGACAAGTTAAATCGCCGAATTAGCAATTGGAAAGGAAAGCTGCTGTCATATGCCGGAAGAATGGAGCTCATCTCCTCAGTGCTTGCAAGCCTTCACATCTATTGGTCGTCCGCTTTCAGGCTTCCGGAGAAAGATCTTGAAATCCATTTCATTGAACATTCGGGATTTCTTTTGGTCAGGCCCAGAGCCCCGACCTCCATGATGCCCAGAGTATCCTATGATTGAACCACGGTAAAGTCAACTTTTCCATTTCTCTGACAACGGCTATAACTCCTGAAACCGGTTTAGATTACAACTTTGTCAGAGAAGGCTTTTTGGTACCCTTTGCCTACATCCAATGCACCGTTACCATATTACGATTATAAATAAGACTAAACAAATCATATAATCAAGTTGAACAATAGAAAACAAACAAAAACAATAGCTTGCTATACCTTGGATTGAGATGAGGTGCCCTCTCCATTGTTTAGCTTCCTCTTTTTGCTAAACTTCTCCTTAGGTGGCAAGTGTCTATGACATGTCTTCACATTGTGCCCCAACCTTCCACAATTGCTGCAATTCAATGATTTTTGCACCCTTCCAAGCTTAGGTCCCTCAGTCTCTTTCTCCGAAGCATCCTTAATTCACTTGGTTTTGGGCCTACCAGGCTGTCTGTTGTACTGAGGAGGAAGAATTTCAACATCATCAGTCCTTTCCCAAAGATCCATTCCATTTACAGGGCTGATAGTGTTGGAGTAAATAGCCAAGTAAGTCGTTGTCCAATAGCATGAATCAACATAATCCTCAGGTTTACCCCTCACGAAGTTGATGGCAGCCACTTCATGTTTGCAAGGGATCCCATTCAAATCCCATCTCCTACAAGCACAAGTCATTCTCTCAAGGTCAACAATAAAGCTAGTTCCTCCAATGCTTTCCACTTCGATTTTTGGGCTTCCTGAACCATGTGGAAAGCAATCCGTAGCAGCTTTCAATTTGTTCTTCTCTAGAATTTCCCTTGGTTTGGGGCAAATGGAATCCTCAACCTTCATCTTGTCCCTTCTAGTGTGGATCCTCTTCATCAACTTCATCCTCATTCTCTCAAACATGGTTATAACAGGTTTGACTCTATCCGGCAGTATGAAGGCATTATGGCTTTCATATAGATTGTTCAGTAGAATATCACATTTAAGCACTGTGTTGAAATGTGACCTAGACCAGTGCTTCGCAGATCTTTCTGGTTCTATAAGACATAAAATATAAGAAGTTAATGCAAGCATATGTAGAATGAGGTGAAAGTAAAGAACATAAAGTTACTGACCATGGCAACATTACTAACCTGTGAGATATTCATAAGCCCTTGGGTTCAATTGGTTCATTATGAGCATCTCTTTTGTAAAGTAAACCATTGTTGTTGCCTTTGCAATTGCCCATAATTTGTCTTTCAATGCTTTACCCTTGAACTTCTTGCTAAAATTAGTCCATAAATGTCTAACACAAAATTAGTGTTCTGAATTTGGCAAAACCACCTCAAATGCTGGTAAAAGTCCCTTTTCCTTATCAGATATAAATGTCCACCCAGCTCCATTACTTCGAATGTCCAAGTTGTTAGCCAACAACTCCAAAAACCATATCCAACTATCCTTACATTCCTGCTCCACCATGCATAAGCCACTACCCAAGTACCATTGTTAGCATCTAATCCAACTGCTGATAGAAGCTGACCTCCGTAAGGACTCTTCAGATGACAACCATCAACTCCCAACAATCTCCTACAACCTACTTTAAACCCCTTCTTTAGTGCACCAAGACACACATACATCCTAAAGAAAACAGGCTTCTGGCCAAGGTTGTTGAAGTCACACTTTATGTCTACAGTTGTGGCTGAATCAACCCTCTTCAACTCTGCTGCATAGTCTTTAACCCTTGAATACTGCTCTGCATATGATCTCTCAATCATATCCAAAGCAGCCCTCTTTGTTCTATATGTTTGTTGAGTCGATACTTTTGCTTGTACCTTCGAGGACATCATGCGGGCTAGAGCTGTTGTTCCACAAAAAAGGTAAGACATTAGAATACGAACTGGTAAGTAAAACGAATTGATATAAAATAATTCTAAAATAAAAGAGTCTTGTGCAAAACCAGTAGAAATATCAAGGTTAAGCTTGATCTGTTCAATAAACTTCTCAATCAGATAAGGGACCCTAACCATGCTATTTTCATTCACCCTATAACATTTGTGTTCACCAAAAAAGTTTTTGATCATTAAAGTGTCTTCATGCTGCATCTTAGAGGCAAAGAGCTCAAAAGGGAAATTTTCTTCTTTGCAAAGTGCCCTCACTCTCAAACTATCACTCTTATAAAAGAGTGCTTCCCAACCATCTTGTATTGCTTTCTCCCTTATTGCAGCTCTCAATACCTTAGCAGTTGCAAACCTCAGTCCCTTATAAAAATGAGGGCTGGCCATGTCTGTGTTGGGGTTGAACTCTAGATACTTTCGAATATAATACTCTTCATCATCTGAGTTTGCTTCATCTCCAATCTCTTCTTCATCAGAATCAAGTGCCCCATACATATCTTCATTATCTTTTAACCTCCATGTTCTCATCTACATCAATGGAAGGTTTGACATAAAATTTGTTCCACCTAATAGATAGGACATTAGGGTTTTTGGGGATGGACAATTAGTTTTGGGGGGGGGGGGGGGGGCGTGTGGTGGAGGGAAAATGGACTTTCTAAAAAAAAAAAAAGTCGAGGGAAAATGTCGGAAAAGGCATTATCAGTTTTAGGACTGTCTCTGCTGCTACCACGTCATCAATTGACAGATCATTTAGGCCGAATTTACTAAATTGGTAACGGTTGATTAATTTAGAAAGCACATGGGTGTAACTGATGAAATCAAAAGAACAGGGACTGAAATGATGATTGGACCAAAGTTCAAGTAGGTAAACTGAAATTAATTCTTCTGTTAATCCCATATCGGTTATGAGTGCCTTAGGAGTTAGGATCCCTTCATATGTTATTGAATTATGATTTTATAGTAAATAGAGGAATCCAGTGCCTTTCAAAATAGTAACTGGATTGCTAATTTGGTTGGAACTTGGCAATATATCCAAACAAATAAGTTAGTTTGTACAACCTCACACAGAATAATCGTAAAGTATAATGCTATTACCTGTTTTTTTTTTTCCTACAACAGAACATTACACTAATACTAGGAATACGATGTATACAGAACTCAAACCATGTTTACTAAACCGTAATGGGATTGACAAGGAATATGAGAGAGAAAGAATGGGAGAGAGGAGGAATGAGAGAGAGGAGGAGTCATTCCTATGTCTATGTTTACTTGCAATCTGGAATCAGATTCAATTCTATGATTCATTCCTGTTCATGTGTTTACTAACATGAAAGAATCAGAATTTGGAATGAGAATCATGTGTATTTATAGGGGTATTTCTGAATGGAAAAAACTTGACTGACCCATGTTGGTCAGCTCTAACAGACACAAGCCAATCAGAGATTGACACGTGTCATTTACAGGGGCATAAAGGACATTTACAAGAGCTGGGTGGGTGTTTGCAAATGTTCTTTATGCCCTTGAAATGTCACATGTCATGCTTTGATTGACTTGTGTCTGTTAGAGCTGACCCATGTTGGTCAACTAAGTTTTTTCCTTTCTAAATTATCAATAAATAATGAGGATAGTTTTGGAATAAAAAGTTGATTCCCCCATACTCAGGAATCAATACTAGCTCCCTCAAGGAAATAAAAATGGGGAGTCAATCCTGAAAAATGTTGTGGGGCCCACACGAAATCCATTCCCCACTTGGTTAGTAAACATTCATTTTAAGGGGGGAATGTGAGTCACTCCCTATGAAGTCATTCCTTTTCCGTTTAGTAAACATGCCCTCAGCTTGCCCAGTTTTCTCAAGAATCCTCATTCCCTTATTGCACAACTCAATTAGGTATGGAAAATCAGCTTTATTGGTGTGCTAGAACACTCTTGTAATGGCAAATGTCTTTGCTTCCACTTCCCATGGGGATCCCTACAAGCTTTCTGGAAAGCGAAAGTCTCAGGTGGTGAAGTCCTACATTGTGCGTGGAGGGCATATGCATCTGCAGAACTGACGTCCGAAAGGTATCAAGGTGAACTTAAGTCAGTTAAGTGCATCTCCTGCTCTTATGCTGTGATGTTGCATTGCCCCATTGCCAAAGAAATTGTATCAGGTGCCCCTTTTAATCTACATTGATTTCGTCTCTCCAGCTTTCAACTTCAAAGAATGGATGCTTGAGCAGGCCATTAATCTAAAGTCTGATGTGTTCCAAAAACTGCTCATGGTTATATGAGGTATTCCAAATTTTATCGGATGTCCCCGAAGGGACGGTTATATAAGGTATTCAGAGGAATGCAAATGCAACTCTGATCCAACCAACCACAAACTGCCCAGAATATTATGTGTAGTACAATGGCGTGGTATTTCGATTACCAGCATGCTATGGGCTCCTCTGTTAAGCATGCTGCTCGGCAACAAAGAAAGAGCTGGACACCAGCTCCCGGACAATAAAAGCTCAAATGTTGATGGAGCTTTTCTGCCTGATTGTACTAAGGGAGGTGTAGGTGGAGTTCTTAAGAGAGTCCACCAAGTCCATTTTGTCACTTCAGCAAAGCAAGCTGAGCTGTTAGCTTCGAAGTCTGGGATTTCAACTACTGCATACCAAACTATGTGCAGACTGTATTATAGAAAGACTGCTTGGTCGCAGTTTCTGAAATTCAAATGCACCACTTGGAGCATGGAAACATCATTGATATCAGATTCTGGCTACATAGTAGAGAACATGTCTATTAATCATGTACCGAGAACAGCAGAAAAATATGGAGTGGTATAGCACTGCTTCACATATCCTTAGCGACGATCTTAACCATATTGACTAACGCCTAAGATCAATGAAATCTTTCTCATTCAATACAAAAAATTAAAAAAAGAAGGAACTAGACCAAGACGGAACGCGAAGAAAAATGAGTTCAGTAGTGATCTTCATTATAGGTTTCCATCATTGCAAGTCAGCAGAGGCAAACAAATATCTTGTTCAGTATACTTACTTAAAAGATCACTTTAAGAACAATGAAAACTAGAATGGTAACGAATCAGTCATCTTCCTGGAGCATGGTAGTTACACTTCCTTACAGGGTTTAGGATGCCATATAATCAGAAAATCAAGGTCAACACTTGGCAACAATTGTTGATGAGAACATAACCACAATTTCTCTGTTCTCGACACTCAACATTAACAGAAGATTTCGGAAAGCGCAAGCATGCATTCCAGGAAAGGGCCATCCAGGTTCAACGCTATCATGAAAGAAGCCTGGAGTTTGAAATTATATCAAAGACTTAATTAGATGTTATGGTCTTGAGCAACATGAGTTATTGTGGCATAAAATGCATCCTTTACATACCAAAAGAATGATAAGTTCAGAACCAATTCTCGACACTTTTGCTTTAAAGTTCCATTCATATGTCACTTTTGGTATTGCAGTACGTGCAACTTATCTCCGCATTCCACGGTGACGCTCTCTTTTGCGGAAGCGCTCAAGCATGAACTCATCTGTTGCAGCTTGCCTTTGTCCTGCTGCATCTGTGCCAGTATCATTTTGTTTGGGAGCACCACCATTCTCCTGTGAACTTTTCTCCTTGTAGAGCTCAGGATGTTCTGTACGTTTTGTATTTGTTGTTAGTAAATGGCAACAAGCTTATTTGAGGCAAAAGAGAACCAGAAGACATCGAACAATATATAATGAAGATAATTGGGTGAAAATATAGAATAACAAAACAAACTATGACTAGCGTAGCCCTAGAATTTCCCGCTTGGTTGGACACATCAATTTATGGTAACCTACCCATTATTTTGTGAAATGAAGAAGAAAAGTTAACCAACCTCTTCGAAGTTTTTCTGCATAATCTCTGCCGCGCTGGAAATAATCTGCACTGTAACTTGAGGGCATGCTAATTTCTGATTTTGTCTGCCCTACAAGCCGCTTCTCGTGCAAAAATTTCTTTGCAGCCTCAGTTTCCTCAATATTTCTCAACTTATATCTGCAAGCAGTAGAAACAAAAAAAACATGTAAGTAATGGTCAGTAACAATTATAGTCTCTGATGGTGCACAGGAAACAAAAGGGCCACGGTACCCTTCCACTGTGTCTCCATACAATTAAGTGCAGGTATACTTCTCTAGTAGCATGAACACAGATTAAATAACTACAGCATAAACTTGTGAACCAGCAACAATCCTTCTCATGAATGAAGGATATTCTCAGCTATACATATCTCAAACAAAAAACCAACACGTCTATCAAATCAAACTAAGATTAATAAAGGGACTTACTCAATAGGGAGCTGAACCTCGGCAATCCCAGTAGTCCACTGAGTTGAGCTTTCTTCCGAGTTTCGCTTTTTCACCTGCAAAAGAAACAACACTCCGAGTCAAAAAGCAAGCAAAAGGAGTATGAAGAGTGCCTGCCCCGCCGAGGAGGTGACTCACTTTAAGATGGTCAGGTATCTTGTACAACTCATCCTCAGCACGCTGCAACTCATTCTCGACCTCATCCGGTGGAGCCTCGACTTTCTTCCCCTTCTTCTTTGCCATCTCTCGGTCAATATAACTCAGCCTGTCAAAAAACAATCACCACACTCACTCAATACTCCACATTCCAAAACCTAAAGAGAGAGAGAGAGAGATTACATGTTAGGATCGTCATCGGCAACTTCAGTTTCCTCAGCAAAGGTCTGAGTAAGAGCCCAGTCATCATTCTCTCCGTCGCCGTTAGGAGAGTGGGCGCCACTCGCTCTCTTGTCCTTATCCTTAGAGCCAGGAACAAGAATCTGCGAGTCGAAACCACTACTCAGGGCAGGGATCCCAGACTTCCTCTGCCTCTGCTTCTGAACAAACTTTACCTCCTCCAGCACCAATCTACAATTTTCACCGTTTCAAATTTTACTCTCAATTACTTAATTTACAGTTTCCATTCTTACCTCCGTTCTTGTTCGTCGTCGCTGAGCTTTTGAGGATCGTCGGCGGGAGCGCTTCTCTTTCTGAAATTCTTCCCCATCTTCTTCTCTCGCTCTTCTGCAACTTCAGTTTTAGCCCTAAGCCCTCCAAATCAATTCAATTCAATTCAATTTTGCTACAAACAAAGACTATATATTTATCGAGGAAAAAAACAAATACAATACGGCGACGTTTTGTTTTTCTGTTATCCGGTTCAAAATATTAATTAAAAAATCACAACACAAGCCTTTAAAGTTTAAAGAAGAAGGGACGGCAAAACCCAGAAAGAAAGAAAAGGCATCAATCTCATCTGAAGAAACTTGATTCTTTGGATCTTTTTCTTACTGGTAATTTCCTTATTTCTTGTTTATTGGTTTCTGATTTGGTGTTCAATGTTTACCGTAAATCTGGGTTGAGGTGAATTTACTGTTGTTTTCATTAGCCTTTGTTAGAATTGAAGTAGACACCAGTATTAGTTAACAGATATTTTGTAAGAGGGTAAGGATTTTGACTACTAATACTTGTTAATCTGAATTTCTTAGTTTCTTGGTTTGGAGTGGACTGATCAGATTTCTTTTTTCCTTTGGATTAGTTTTGGATGAGCCATTATTGAAATTTGATCAGGGCTTCTTCTTAAGAGCTACTGTAGCAAAAACAGGAGAAATATAAGTCTTAAGGTAAGCTGCTGTAGTCGGTGAAGGAAATGGAGGACAAGGGCAAAGGAAGTGAGAGATTTGGGGGAGCCATAGCAAATCTGACCGACATGGCTCTCAATTTGGAGTCGCTCCAGAAGCTTCTTCTCAAGAAAGCTGTTTTTGTCGATGAAGAGACCTTTACCAAAGCCTCACTTTGTTCTGAACAGGCTTGTACCATTAAGGTATTTTCCGAGATTCATGTATGCAATTAGGTGACTTTCTGTATGCGGCACATTTACCTTCTTCTATATGGTCCTATTATATATGCTCTATTCTTTTGGGTCACACTATAGGTTGGATAACTGACTATTTATATAATAATGCGTGATGCATATCAAGTATTAAAAAAATGGTAGTTGCTAGCAACAATATATGTTGTAAAAGGTTGATGTCCTGAATTTAGGATCTGGGATTTAACCCTCATTACTGGTCTTATATATGCCTTTGCAGAACTGATAATACGCTTGTCATATGATAGTAATCTTCTTATGTACATGGAAGTTAAACTTCTGTTACAAACAGAGGGGCATGGAAGAAACCAAAGTTAACATAGATACCTTAGTTTGGAAATATAATTTTGCCTGAGCACATTTCTTAAGTATCTAAGCCATTTTAGATTAATCTGAGTGTGGATATAAACATTATGGAGGGTATCTAGCTGATTGCTGACTGTGAATATACTATCCAATTCCTGCTATGTATGATTTCCATCTTTGGCAATGACTTGTTTCTAATCATAATCATAAAAGATTAACAGAGTGAAATTAGCTTTTGTACACACTAAAAATCCATTGAAGCGTATAGGTCACCCTGCTTGTGAGAGAGTTATTAACCAATTTAAAGCTTAAAAGTCAATCTGGCCTGAAGGGAAGTGGTCCTATAAGTTTTCTGCATCTATGTTGTTCTATGGTCTGGGTTTGAAACCCCTCACCTGACCCGAAAGAAGTCTTTACTTTATAGCCTGATGCTCTTGTAAACGGTATTATACGTTTTAATGCAATCTGTTCATGCTCTTTTCAGAAGTAACACCTATTTGTTCACCAAAAAGTATTACTAATACTACTTTTCTGTTGGAATTGGCATCTCTTCTGTAATTAAATTTATTGTTCCTGTCTAGGTTCTTGAACAAAGGGTTGAAACTTTGGAACGAGAACTCGATGCTGCCATTACAGCTGCTGCACGTGCTCGTTCAGAAAAACGCCAGGCTGAGGCAGCCGAGAAGGCTGCTGAGCTACGTGCACAGGAAGTTACAAAAGAGCTCGAGAACACCTCAAGTATGCCTATTTTTCTCATTTTACATGTCTATTTTAGCTGCAAATACATCTTTAGGCTTACATAAACTCCTTGACTATAGCAGTACAACATTAATTACCTTATTTTTGTCTGAATCGAAAAGTAAATTAATGCTGCTTATTTTGCTATCACCAACCTAAAGCATTAATGACCTATAAAGTAACTTTGAGAGACTGGAGATCTCCATTTTGTAATGGTTACACCTCATCATTAACTTATCAATGTCAAATTTCTTTTTGTGTTACATATAACAATGTCTGGGATGGAAGTCTTTGGTATTCCACCGATATCTTTCTCAACAATTTGGGTGGTGACTTGACAATGTTGCACCTGGCTTTATGAAGTGTATTTCATTGGATAATTGTGGTCTGTCCTGAAAGTCTTCTTATGTCTTTAATTAATGGCTGCAGAGGTATTTGAGCTGCACATGGAAGAGTTGCGTGCAAAGCAAGAAGAAATCTCCAAGCGTGATAAGGATATCAACCTTTTGGAAGCTATAATTCAGACACTTGGTGGAAAAGAAGCGCATAAAAGAACTGGGTAGAAAAGTCTCTTTTAAATTTTGTATCGAATTAGTTTTTATGCTTTTCCTAAACTAAAGAAGAAACAGTATGTATATATTTAGGCACAGTTGATCTCCCAAAGGATGGGATAAATCCACTCTCAAAACAAATCCATCTTTGCTTCACAATAGGTGAATTCTGTGGGTGTGCTATGTGTTTTATAAAATGAACAACCCATATCACATTTAATTTCCTCTGTGTCATCTTTTTCTTGCTCATAGTACCTTTATTTGAGTTGGCTGCATTTCCAAATGCTTATATCCACCTGCATTTGACTTTTGGAAAGTATACGAGACATAAACTGCATAAAGATGAAACACACCACTTTATTTGGCAATCTCAATCAAGATGAGGAAACACACACTTTATCCAGTTTGTAGTTGTTTGTTAAATTTGGGTTGTACATAGAGTTCTAGCTATAAACTTATCGACCTGGTTCTCTTCAGTGTTCTAATATTTTCATAGCAAATAGTGATTTTTCATTCACATTTGGATGAGATTTAAACCATATTCCTATTCATCCAAGAAGTTGTTCTACTCTGTCAGTCTGTTGTATGTTTCAGAATCTTAAGATATTAAAAAAAAAAAAAAAAAAAAACACAACTTTCAGACTCGCTAGTCCGTCACAAAACTGTCATCAAAGCCTATTCTAAGCTGCTGATCGAACTGGAATGATCACTCTGAAGCTAGAGGATCACTCGAGTAGCCAGTTTCAAACTTCAACAAAGAATTTGTTTTGACTGATACATGCATGGTTGATAGTGATGGATCAGAGAGTGATGATGACGATCAACTGACTAAGGCAAGCAAGATCCTGAGATAGTCACCAGAGGTATCACCTTTGATGTCATCAACCAAAGAAACGTTGTTCTTCCGTTGGTACTGTTCCATTATATGTTTCATGCAGGGGCGGAATCAGGATTAAATTATACTTTGGGCTAGATTTAAGAAGAAGAAAAATTGATTTTTTTTTTTTTTTGAGGTATGGAACCCAATGGGAGGCTCATCCTCACGCCTTTGATATTACCATTCAAAACATAATACAAGGGGGACATAAAACCAAAACCCTGTAAATTACATAAATAACATAACTAGCTAAACTTTACTCTACGAGATCTGCTCATTTCGAACTCAATAATTACATCATTATTATCAATATTATCCGCATATGTCCTTTCAATATAAAGAACCATTAAATCATCAAGAAAATCATCATTCATCTTATTTCTAAGTTGACTTTTGATGATGTTCATAGATGAGAATGCCCTCTCTGTTGTTGCTGTAGAAACTGGAAGAGTCAAAATAAGACAAATCAATCGATAAATCATGGGGTAAAGTGATGACTTACCTAATTCAACCAACCATCGACACAAATCAGATACAGAAGTTGTCTTTGCAAATCTTGAATCCTTCTGAACATCTGCTATAAAGAACTCACACTCCAAATCTAGAGCAAGCATATTATATGATGAAAAGTCTGAAGGATAAAACTTCAAAGCAAGTTTACACACATCTTCAGGGTTGAATGCTCGAAAATTATAACGTGGATCAAATGAAGCACTAAGAAGAAGAATCTCCAAGGAACTTTCTGTAAATCTACTTTCAAGCTCTCCCAATTGAAAGTCTATCACAACATAAAGTAGATTGACACGATAATAGTGCTCATTTGAAATATTGTTTTCACAATCCCTCAACCCTTTCTTGTAAGGAGCTGTCATATCTGGCATAGAAATAGCATGCTCAGCACAAAATGCTCTAACCTTCATAATCAAATCATCCCAACCATTTTCTCTCATATCTTGAAGCTTTTCTTTTGTTATTGAAAGAAAATGCAAAGCATTCAATATGTCCATGTCTTTTCTTTGCAAAGCTTGACACAAAAAGTCGGTAATCCTCATAATATCATGCATCATCAGCAAACAATACACAAAATCAAACTTTTTCAAGGCCTTACCGATTGCTTTTGCTTCTCCTTGCACTTTGTCCACTCCATTCTTATACAAATCGTCAATAGTTGCTCGGGTAGCTCCAAACAACTTAATCAGAATTGAAATAGAATGAAGATGTGAACCCCAGTGAGTAGCCCCTGCTCTTTGCAAAGTGCAAGCTTGATTCATACCTGAACCTCTCTCAAGTGTACCAGCAGCCACTAAATCTGGGATTTCTACTTCTCTGAAATATTTTAACATAGAATGTCTTTTTGCACTAGAATCAACAAAATTCACAATCATAGTCAGAGTAGAAAAGAATTGCCACAAATCATGCACTCCTTTAGCTGCAGCATTCAAAGTCAATTGTAAGCGATGAGCAAAACAATGAACATAATATGCGTATGGACACTCTTTCAAAAACAAAGCTTGCAAGCCATTAAATTGACCAGGCATGTTGCTTGCACCATCATACTCTTGGCCACGTATATTTTCTACTTGAAGATCATATTGAGTAAGGACCTTAGATATCTCATCCTTCAAATTTTGAGAACAAGTGTCAACAACACTAATCACCTTAAAGAATCGTTCTCTAATAAACCATTCACAATCAACAAACCAAAGAATTATGGCCATTTGCTCCTCATTTGACACATCAAGAGCTTCATCAACGAGGATACAAAACTTAGAATCTCCCACTTCATCACGAATCTTGGCTCTTACTTTGTTGCCAAGAATATTTGCAATTTGTTTTTGAATCTTTGGAGATGTATACTTGGCATTCCCCGGAGCATTGTCTACTACTTTGTTGAATTTAATATGCATTCTTTTAAAAGACTCCAAAACCGCATCAAAGTTACCACCATTGAGAGAATCAACCGATTCATCATGACCTCTAAAAGAGCATCCTTGCCGTGCCAACAACCTCACGGCCTCTATAGTGGCAACAAGCCTCAGCCTATTATTTGCTGCTTCTTGGGAGGATAATGTGTGAATCACCCTTTTTATATGCCTTGAAGGGTTTCTCAAATTTTTCCACTTTTGCATTCAAGCATTATGTATGGACATTACGCCTCCCACATGATGTACTATGCCCGACTGCTTAGACATTATATTCTTCCAACCATTAAACCCAACTTCAGTGAAGGATGGATGTCGAGATGGATAATCATCAAACAAGAAACAAGGAAAGCAATATGCTTTATCCTTCTCAAGAGAATACTCAAGCCAAGACCATTGTTTAAACCATTTGTAACAAAATCTTCGTCCTTGACCTCCATACCAAGTACAGGAAAAATTGCTTAAATGAGGTTGACACGGTCCATGTACCACATAAACTCTTCGAAAAATGTCTTGTTCATTCAAATGATATGTACCTATAGGACGACGTTTTCCTGGGTCTCGCTCAAGTGATGTAATATCATAATCTTGATCACCTTCAATCCCAATTCCTTCATTTTGATCATCAATTGATGGAATCGATGGAGAAGGGCTTAAAATATTATTCATGGAATCCCCAATGGAATCAGTAATCTCCACTCCATTTCCACTTTCAATCTCATGATAATCATTCTCACTAACACTCGAAGAAGTGCCACTCTTAAACCATGAAAACAAATTCTTATAACGCTTGGGATTCCGGTTATCCGTCATGATATTCAATACACCTATAATGAATTATAGACGAAAGCACATGTTTAGATAAGCTAAACTAATACTGGTTTCAACTTCACTCTCTTCTTCTAAACAGAAAGAACAACCAAACAACTAATTTGCCACTCTCAATATATATAGAACAACCAAACCAAACTAATATATATAGAACAACCAAATATGTATAATTTACCATTCTCAATATATATATAGTGCTATTCTCACTATCAATTAATTTAAAGGGTCTAGACCATAGAAAACTAAATTCTCACAAATTCTAACAATTACTAAATATGCTTTTTGATTACTAAATATGAATCTCTAAAAACCCTAACTTTTGGGGGTTTAATTGATCAAATAATTTAAAGGGTCTAGACCATAGAAAACTAAATTCTCACAAATTCTAACAATTACTAAATATGCTTTTTGATTATTTATCAAATAAGAAAGGAAGGAAGGAACTCAAGAAAGGGGAAGAATTATTGGGTGCAGGGGCGCCGGGATCGGGAGCCGCCGACGTTGGGAGCTGAGGGGCGGGGGGGGTTGGGGGCTGAGAAGAGAAGAAGTTTTCGGGGGGAGTAGAAAGGGGTTTTTTTTGGGGGGGGGTTTCTGGGTTGGGGCCTGGGGGCGAACTCAGAAGAGGTTTTGTTGGGGTGGGTTGCCTGGGTTGGGAATTTCAGAAGTAGGTCTTGTGGGGGGGCGAATTCAGAAGAGGTTTTGTCGGGGTGGGTTGCCTGGGTTGGGAATTTCAGAAGTAGGTCTTGGGGGGGGGGGGGGGGGACTGAGAAAGGGGAGATTGAGAATTGAGACAGAGAGGGGCAGGTGCGGGTTGTGACTTCTTCTAAATAATTTTTTATTTTTTTTTCCCTCTCCCAAAAACTACTTGGGCTGGGTCCGCCCCTGATCATGGTACAGATAGAAAGAAATAGGCTGAGAAGGCCTATTAACATCTTTTGCGGTAAAGACTTGAGGAAATCCTCTTCTGCATAGCGTGGTGTAAGAATTTCCAAGAACATCAATGATGAAGTTGTGGATGAAAAGAGTGAAATAGCATCTGAGACTATAAAAAGGCTAAATATCTTGTCATCGATGAATATGGGAATTCCTGTATTTTGATTATTGCCTCCTGGAACCGTGAACGCTACAGCAAACATAATGGTTACAATGAGAGCACCAACGACAGAACAAGACCTTGCGGTATCTTTCATCCACTTTTCTCCCTCCTCCATTAACTTCTTGTGGTGGAAGGTAAATAACTCGCGTGGTCTCTTACAATCAGTTTGATTCATTTTTTCCTGTAATTTTGGGGGGGGGGGGGGGGGGGGTTCTGGGTTGGGGCCTGGGGGCGAATTCAAAAGAGGTTTTGTGTGGGGGGGGGCGAATTCAGAAGTCGGTTTTGTTTTTTTTGGGGGAGGGGGGGGGGCGAACTAGAAGCCGAAACATGACGTCGGAAAGTTCCCATGCACACTCCTTCTGCACCACGAAAAATACCTCCCAACCCTGTGGCCCCCGTAAGAGACGTGAAAACAGCATCCACATTCAGCTTAATATACCCCTGAGAGGGTTTCTTCCACCCGGCCGGATACCTAGGGATCTTGCCTCTGCCCTTCGGGTGGGCTAACCGATACTCCTCCCACCATCCCAATGTAATCGATACAATCTCATCCGCCATCTTGACATCATTACGCCATACCTTTGCGTTCCTGTTCCTCCAAATTGCCCAAACAAACATCAGTAAGGCTTCAAAGGAGTTGGGGTGTTGAGCATGAACCTAAAGCAGCCAATCAACCACACTTGGTGCAGAACTGGATATTGGTAACCGGGCTAAGAGCAGTATAGAGGCAGCATTGGTGCAATCACGTAAAGCGTAAATAGGGGACTCCACTTCTTCCTCACTATCTCTGCATTGTGTGTCAATATGAATTCCAATTTGACCCAGTCTGCTTCTTGTGGGAAGAACATTAGAAGCCGCTTTCCAAACACATACTTTAACCTTAGCTGGAACAGATGCACTCCAAATTTTCTACCATAATTGGGAGCTAGGATTGGGACCCAAACCGTCTTCATGGAGCACCCTTCGTCGGGCAAGATGATAAGCCGACCTGACAGAGAAACGACCTTTCTTGTCCTCACTCCATCTCCATCTGTCAACATGCCCACGATAACTCACTGGAAGGGCTCCGATTTGCTGAACAATATGAGCCGGAAACAGTTCCTATAACAGAGCAAAGTTCCAGACACCTGAACTATCAAATAAGTCTGAAACCCAATGAACACGAGGATCAAAATAATCCTGAAGATTGACTCCCTCCAACCAAGGATCATCCCAAATGCTCGTACGAGTCCCATCTCTAATCTATCGCCGAACTCCAGTCCGGAGAATATCCCTCCTATCAAGAATACTCCTCCAGGCATATGATGGTGATTTCCCCAACTGACCCTCCCAAAATTTACAATTCAGGAAGTAGATAGCTTTTAACAGTTTATCTGGTAATGAGTCTGGGTTCTGAATCAATCTCCAACCCTGTTTAGCCAACATAGCCAAATTAAAAGCAAACATGTGACGAAAGCCCATACCCGGCCCCCTTCTGATTTGGGGCGGCACAAATCATCCTAAGCCCTCCAATGCATACCACGTTTCTCATCAGTCCCACCCCACCAAAATCGAGCACAGAGTTGGTGAAGCTCCTGAATAAGGTTATGAGGTAACAAATAATTAGTCATAGTATAGATGGGCATAGCTTGAGCAACCACTTTGATAAGAATTTCTCACCCTGCAGCACTAAGTAACTTTGACCTCCACCCTGTAAGCTTTTTGCTGAGATGGTTCTTGAGGAAAGCGAAAGTATCCTGTCTGGATTTCCCCACGAGAGTAGGGATACCCAGATATTTTTTGTGTTTTTCCGCCATCTGAACCCCCAAACAGCTAGACAGAGATTGTCTGATATGGGGTAGGACATTGCCACTGAACACTACATTACTTTTTTCTAAACTGGCCTGTTGACCAGAAGCTTGTTCATAGACCTTCAGGATTTCTTTCACCAGCAAACAATCTGTAATCGAAGCTTTAGCATACAACATGCAATCATCAGCGAATAATAAATGGCTAAGAATGGGAGCCCCCTGGAAAACCTGTAAACCCTTCCAAAGACCCTTGTTTACAGAATCAGAGATAAGCGTTGATAAGCCCTTGGCACATAGTAGAAATAAATATGGTGAAATAGGATCCCCTTGATGGAGACCACAATGAGGACTAATAGAACCATATAGACTACCATTCACCAAAAAAGAATACCGTACTGTGGAAAGGCAACACATAATCAAATCGACCCAAGAAGTTAAACCCCATCCGTAGCATTACCTGTTGCAAGAAGTCCCATTCCAATCTGTCATATGCTTTACTAATATCCAACTTAAGGGCCATAAACCCTTCATTACCCCGTCAGAGCTGATGCATATAATGTGCCAGTCCTGTGGCCACCAGAGTATTATCCGAAATAAGTCTATCGGGAACAAAAGCACTCTATTTCTGTGAAATAATATCCGGGAGAAAAGTCTTTAGCCGATTAGCCAGAACCTTAGAAGCAATCTTATAAACAACATTACACAGTGCTATAGGTCGGAGCTGAGACATATTCAGCACCTCTTTCACCTTAGGAATCAGTACTACATGAGTATAATTTAGATCATGAGGCTTTTCCTTTGTTGTGAGAAAAGAAATTACTGCTTTACTCACATCCTCACCAACAATATCCCAATATTTTTGGTAGAAAAATGGAGACATACCATCAAGGCCTGGAGCTTTGGAAGGGTGCATCTGAAACAAAGCAACACGGACCTCTTCTGGTGTGTAAGGAGCTAGTAACACTTGATTCATCTCACTGGATACCCAAGGCTGGATCGCATTGAGAACTGTTGCCTGAGCTGACGAGTTGGGATTGGAATTACAAAACAATCCTCAAAATACTCACTCACTACTCTCTCAATGCCTGCCTTATCATCCTGTCATATACCTCGGCTATCAAATAAGCCTTTAATTTTGTTCCGTTGCCGACAATTAGAAGCTCGTTTATGAAAAAAAGTAGAATTACGATCCCCTTCCTTGAGCCATATCGCTTTGGAACGTTGTCTCCAATACGCTTCATCTATCGACAAGAGCTCATTCAGGCGTTTTGAGAGCCTAACCTTCGCTTCCAAATCCGTTTGGTCAGCCGGACATTGAAGTAGAGAGTTAAGTTCTGATCTCACCGCTTCCAACTCTAATTTTCTACTCTGGAATTTTGAACGATCCCACTGCAAGAGAGATTCTGTCACAACCCGACCTTGGGTTATGACTAATGTGGTGGATTAAATTTTGTTTAAAATTGAAAATTCGTGGTGATTGTTCTCCTCCTGCATCTGTGAGCTAATGAAGAGGGAAGTCTAGACTTGTGGTCGGGTTAGGGATAAGCAAGACTGAGCTTTAGGAACAGAACTGGAGCGTCCAGAAAAGAAAAAGAAAAAGAAAGAAAGGCAAGGAAACTAAAAAGTGAAAAACACGTGTTAACAATTTTATAAATTAAATCAATAACTATAAACACATAAAATGAAATAAACAATATAGTTGGCAGCCAAAATATAATCAGACCAAAACTTAATTAAAGAAATAAATAAATCAAGCAACCTATTAAGGAAATCTAGATCGTCACAGATTCACCAGTATCTCTAATCCGCCGACACAGTTGAACCATAGGAGTACCATTCTGTCCCGACATCCATGCATTCTTCACTACCCCCTCCAATTCTTCATGCTGGCTCCACATCTCCTCAAATCGAAACCTCCGACGAGATTGAGTGGCCGGTTGAACCTCCTTACGGACCTCCAGCAACAAAGGTACATGATCCGAGAGACTGGGGGGGGGGGGGGGAGGTTGATGATCCGAGAGAAACCGAAAGTACGCTGACATGCCTCCGTACACACTTCCCTATCCAACCGTTCTTTAGTGTGAGAATCGCTCCAGGTAAATAAGCCTCCTGCCGCTCCCATATCCTGCAAAGAACAGTGCATTAAAGCTTGCCGAAAAGCTTGCATCTGATTCGAGGAACGGAGACGACCACCCGACTTCTCCCCCGATTCCAGAATCTCGTTGAAGTCCCCTGCAACCAACCATTTCTCTGAGGAACTCCGACGAAGAGACCAAAGCAGAGTCCACGACTCGTCTCGCTGACCCGTATCCGGATTGCCATAGAAACCAGTGAACCTCTATAGTTCGATATCAGGACCGGAGACGTCCACATCAATAAAATAAAATTGAACTTCGCGTACAGTGATTGACAACGAATCGTTCCATAACAAAGCTACTCCACCGGCCAAACCCTCTCTATCAAACGACACTATATTCGACAATCCTACTGCCACTACCAGATCGGACAGAATAGCCGACGAAAAAAATTTCGTCGACTATGCCGAATTTTCATCGGATATTCCTTCTGCCGACGAAATTTTCGTCGGCTATACGTCGTCGGAAAAACGGCGTCGGTAATACCAATGGCCGACGAAAATAACGAAATCGTCGGCTATTCTCGGGTATGGCCGACGATAGTGCCGACGAAAATTAATTTTGTCGACCAAACCTGGGCAAAATATCCGACGAAATTCGTCGGCTATGCTCGAGCATGGCCGACGATATCGTAAACTATAGCCGACGAAATTCGTCGGCTATTTTTTTTGAAATATAGCCGACGATTTCATCTATTTCGTCGGAATATATTAATATTTTAATAGGCATTAATTAGTTATAGCCGACGAAATAATGTCATTTTCGTCGGCTATAGAAGTTATAGCCGACGAAAATTGGTAAAAATCGTCGGCTATAGTGCTTATAGCCGACAAAATAATGCTAATATCGTCGGCTATTCTTACATTTGGGGGAAAAAAAATTAAATTAATTTCTAACTTACCATTCCAAGCAACCTGCAAATCACAAAGACAATCCATGCATTTGCACCAACAAGAAACACATCTAAATGATTTATTATTTAATTTGTTCCAATATACATAAAATATAACCCTAATCATCACCTAAAGCACTAAAGTCCACCACGTCATCCCCAGCATCCTGCTCTCCATCATGCTCGTCATCATCGGGAGGTTGAGGTATTGGAGGTTCAACTAACGGCTGAAACGGGGGCGGGGGTTCAAGGGCTTGTTGTTGTGCCCCGAACATATCACACCACCAGTTTTGTTGGGCGGCGTAGTTGTGTTGCCGAACTCTGTCGCATTTCAGCATGCCAACTGGCCAGATCCAAATGATACTGCTGTGTTCTGCGGCGTAGCTCCTGTGATCTCTGGGACTCGGCCGCCAATCTTGCGGCCAATATCTGCACTTCCCCCCTCATCTGTTGGCTGTCCCCGCCTCCCTTCTTTTGACCCCCCTTAGTGGTCTTCAGGAGCCCTATTCCAGAACTTCCCAAACCCCGGCAGTAGTATTGGTTTGACCGGTCTGGGAAGGCTGCGTCGAACATCCTCGCTGCCGTTTGGACATTCGATCGGTCGACCTGGCGCAGGGCTTCTTCCAGATCTGCCTCTGAAATGTTCGGTTGTGTCTCCCGAACTACTTGCTGGAACACCTCTTCTTCGGCCCGGTTCACCCTCTCCTAATTGAACGGGAAAAAAAAAAATTAATATTCTAACAAATATATAATTAAGTAAAATTAATAATTAAAATTTTAAAATCGTAATCAACGACTTACGAGCGGTTCTGTCGCTTGTGGATAAGTGATCTTGAACGTCTCCACGTACGGGTTGCTATCAGGATGATCTCTAAGCGCCTCCTCTTGATATTGTGCAAACGGCCTAGAACCACCATGATGGGGGGTTGTGTTACGGCGGCGGTTCGCAGAGTTTACCCGAGACCGTTCCTTCAAACAAATAATAAAATATTAGAAAAATGCATTAAAAAATATTAGTGTAATAATTATAAAATAATTAAACTAATAATTAAAATTTTAACAAAATAAACATTTAGAGTTAAGTTTAGTATTTACCTGCATAAGTGGGTTGTTGAAGTCTACTGTCTTCAACCAACGCCACTCGTACTCCTTGAACATGAACTCTCTGGGAGTACCCATACGACCACGGTTGTCGTATTGGTTAAAGTGGGAACGGAGCTCGTTCTTCCACTCTTTGAACCTACGGAAAAAACAAAAGTGCATTAGAAATATTATTAATATCATAAAATATTTCAAATTATAAGATAAGGAATTCCCAACGTACCTCAACGACTGCATCGCGTCCGCCCAATGCTGCTTATGTTCTGCAATCTCGAAGTATGTCTGAAAGATAATATTTTATTAGTTTTACAATTATAACAATACCAAAAATTATTAAATATTACGTAAAATAAATTAAATTTTTTAAATTACTCACCGACGCGGCGTTGTTCACCTCCCTCTTGATCTCTTCGGGCACATCAGCCCACCGCGTCCACAACATAGGGACTCTGTCCCTAATCAGTGCCCCCACGCAACCCGTGTAGTCGCGGCGTTTTTTCCCCTGAACCTCTTGATTAGGAGGTTCGTTGATCCGGATCCTCCCGCTGCTCTCAACAGTTTTCCTGAGCGTGTCAAAACATATGACACCTCTCGTATTCCTCGTTGAACTGCTAGCAGCTGTCCCTATCACATAAACGACGATTGGTTAATAAAATTAAATATTAGTGTGTTAATTTTAATAAAACATTTAATTAATAAAATCAAATGTTACATGAACTGGATGACTCGTCTGTCGACTTTCCTTTTCTCCTCGCCGAAATCAGGAGGTCAGGGTTCTCAAATGGCTGCTGCTGGTATGCCTCCGCAGCACTCACGTACTGAGGCATAGCAGGCCATATGGGCACACCTCGAAAGTCGACCTCGGGTATCGCAGGAATGTTGTACGGGACGTAGAGCTGATTTGGGAGAGTATGCCCCTCAGTCGAGTCAGCAGCAGACGTCGTCGGACTCGTCATCGGCTCCCGATGAACCTCAGGCATACGGACCCGAGGAACGTCTGCAGCTATATATCTCGTCTTGAAATAGCTGCCTACTGAACCTCGGAGCATCTGGCCCGACAGGGGGACGTGAACTGCTCGATGGCTGCCCCGCCTGGAGAAGGGTTTGGTGCCGAGAACTCACACTCCTCCGCGGCTGGGATGAATCCACAGGCCTCCGCGGCTGGGATGAATCCACACTCCTCCGCGGCTGGGTGGTGGTCCTCTCAGGCTGGCTAAGGGTCCTGTCGGACTCTGCGGAACCGGCGAAACTTCCAGAACCCCTGGATCTGGAACGACGGCCTCCGAAGAACTGTCTGAATGCATCGGCCATCTGCAGCTTGAGGCATTAATACATTAATTAATATTAAATTATATTACATTAAATAACAAATTCTAATTAATATAATAACCAATAATACTAACATATTTCAAAACATACTAACAAATTAATATTTAAATTTGTACTAATTTTAAATAATACTAACCATTAACCTAAATATAACTATTTATATACAAATATAACTATATTTCATTATTAACATATATATAAATACAAATAACCAATTATATATTAACAAAAATATATAACAATTTATATAATTAAAATTAAATATATAACAAATATATAACAATTTATTATATAAAAATTTATATAATTACAATTAAATATATAACAATTTCTATACCTAAATTATAACAAATATATAACAATTGATATAATTAAAATTAAATATATAACAAATATATAACAATTTATATAATTACAATTAAATATATAACAATTTCTATACCTAAATTATAACAAATATATTAACAAAAATATATAACAATTTATATAATTAAAATTAAATATATAACAATTTATTATATAACAATTTATATAATTACAATTAAATATATAACAATTTCTATACCTAAATTATAACAAATATATAACAAATTATATAATTAAAATTAAATATATAACAAATATATAACAATTTGTTAAAATTAAATTTATTAACAAATATATAACAATTTATATAATTAAAATTAAATATATAACAATTTATAAAATTAAACTAAATTGAAAAAAAAAATTTTAACCGGATCGGAGGAGGAGGCCGGAGGAGGAGGGGAAGGAGGTCGGACGAGGAGGGGAAGGCGGAGGGGAAGGAGGAGGAGGAGGAGGCCGGCCGGAATAGCTTGAGGAAGGAGGAGAATCGGAGGAGGATCAAAGGATGAGGCCGGAAATGGAGGAGAGTTTAGGCGCCGATTTGAGGAGGAGGAGGAGCAGCGCGGCGGAAACGAAATCTTTGCGGCAGATTGGAGTAGCAGCAGGAGGAGGAGGAGGAAGAGAGGAAAAAGTCGGCTAGGGTTCGACAGTTTCTGATTTATACCCGAAAGAATAGCCGACGATTAAAAAAGATTTTGTCTGCTATTCTTAACTATAGCCGACGAAAACTTTAACATCGTCGGCTATACTTTGAATGTCGTCGGCTATTCTTTGAATGTCGTCGGCTATACTTTAGGAGATCAGCAGCTGTCGGATCTGAGCCAACCAACGGCGGACAATGAAAAAGCGCGGATCGCAAGAGTTTAGCCGACGAATTCAAATATTTCGTCGGCTATACTTTGGAAAATTAGCAGTCGTTGGATCTGAGCCATCCAACGGCGGACAATAAGCGGATCGCAAGAGTTTAGCCGACGACATATAATTTTCGTCGGCTAAACTGTTGGTCAAACCACTAAGTCAAACCTCTAAACGCTTTAAAACGGAAATTAGTTTAGTTAGATGACGGTTTTTGGCCTGACCTTCAACAGATAATAGTTTCAAATTAATGAGACGCAACTAATCGTTTAAAAATTTTCCTCAAAATATTTACCAAACGTCAGGCTACCCATAGGAAAACGGAAATCACTACCAGAAAAAAGAGTTTTCCCGACGAAAAAAAAAAACGGCCGACGAATTAAAATTTTCGTCGGTAATTCTAAGGAATAGCCGACGATTTTATTTTCGTCGGTAAAAAAAAACAAAATCGTCAGCCATAGTTTAACCATAGCCGACGAAACCTTTTTTCGTTGGTATTTTCAAAAAATCGTCGGCTATATTCATATTTCAGCCGACGATTTGTATTATCGTCGGCCTTTCTTCGAAACATTAGCCGACGAAAATTTTTGGAAGTATATATGGCCGACGAAGTTGACATTTTCGTTGGCTATAAGTCTATATATTTTCAGATCTGGGCAGCAGCTGCTCATTTAAAAAAAAAGGGGAAAAACGGGAGAAAGAGTGAAAAATCTGTGGGTATTGTTAAAATCCGTCCTCTCTTACATTGTGGAGCTATATATAGGTACGTACATGGGTATATTTGTTGATTTTGAGTTTTAGTGATTTTGATTTAGTAAGTGATTTTTTGTTTTGTTGTTGTTTTAGTGTTAGAATGTATGTATATATGTTGATTTTGAGTTTTAGTTGAGTTGATTTTGAGTTTTAGTTTAATTATGTGTTTTAATTTGATGTTATTTTAATTAGTGTTAAAATATATATATATATATATATATATATATATATGTTAATTAATAGTTGTTGATATATAGTGTAATTAATTAACTTAAATAATTGTTGATAGGAAAAATTTCACACACAGTACCTGAACTTAGGTGGTCAGGTCAGTTTGATACCTCAACTTTTTTTCGTACGATAAACATACTCCAACTTATTTATCCGTACCGAATGTGTACCCACGTCACTGTTTTGATGACGTGGCCTTAGGTGGTCAGGTCAGTTTGATACCTGAACTTAGGTGGTCAGGCCAGTTTGATACCTGAACTTAGGTGGTCAGGTCAGTTTGATACAAAAACAGAGGTGCCACGTCATCAAAACAATGACGTGGGTACACATTTGGTACGGATAAATAAGTTGGAGTATGTTTATCGTACGAAAAAAAATTGAGGTATCAAACTGACCTGACCACCTAAGTTCAGGTACTGTGTGTGAATTTTTTCCTTGTTGATATATAGTGTAACTTAAATAATGGTTGTTAATTAATGGTATATATATATGAGTTGATGTTGATAATAATATATATTGTAATGTAATTAATTATTAAGGATTTATATATATATATATATATATGTATGTGTTAATTAATTTCTTATTAATTAAAGTTATACATATATATTATTATCAGGCTATATATGGATCTGGATAAGAGTTGGATTTCGCTTCCAAGGCATGACCGACGATACACTACAGGAGTGGTGAATTTTTTGCAGTTCGTCGAGGAAAATGTAAACGGGAATGATTACCATTATTGCCCGTGCAAGAAATGTAAGTGTCGCAGTGATATGTGTCGATTTCCGATTAGGACAGTATGTGAGCACCTAAAGAGTAATGGGTTTTGGCCGAAGTACAAACGTTGGATATATCACGGTGAGCCATCATTAGATGGATCGCATGATCATGGGCAGTTTTTTGAGGCGGGCAGTAGTAGTACATCCAACGATCCAACAATGGCATTCGTCAACGACGTGTTTCCTTTTGAAAGCGGTGTACGTGGGGAACAATATATGCATGACCCGGTGCTGCCCTTCCCACAAGTTGTCAACACTGCTGCCTTTGACAAGTACAACAAACTGATTGCATTGCAACAGACCCCTGTGTCTTCAAGTTCTGAGAAGACAGTTCTTCAAAGTGTGATGGAGGTAATAAGGATTAAAGTCGAGACAAAATCGACTATCAGGCAAGTGGATGAATATCTACAGTACACTTCTTCGTTGTTGGAGGAGGGTCATCGTAATCCTACCAATCACCGTAAGGTCCGAAGTATCCTCAAAGATCTAGGGCTTTCCTACATTAAGATCCATGCATGCGCATTTGACTGCGTTCTCTTCTGGGGTAAAGATGCAGAAGGGAATGACCTTGCTAGCCTTGACGCATGTCCGATATGTCAGTCTGACCGATATAAGTTGATGGGAGCAGGCAATAGGAAACCTGTGAAAGTGCTTCGGTATTTTCCGTTGAGAGATAGGCTTGAGCGGTTGTACATGTCAGAAACCACCGCAAAAGCTATGAAATGGCACGGTGAGCGGGACGCGGGAGACGCAGATATCATGACACACATCTCTGACAGAGCGGCTTGGAAGCATATAAACAACGAGTTTCCTCATTTTGCGTCAGATGTCAGAAACGTCAGGCTCGGGCTCTCAACCGACGGGTTCAACCCTTTCAGCACCATGAGTCTTTCATACAGTATATGGCCGGTGGTTTTGGTACCTTACAACCTTCCTCTGTGGATGTGCATGAAGAAGGAATATAATATGTTGACGTTGTTGATTCCGGGGCCAGGTTACCCAGGAAAATATCTCGATGTGTATATGAGACCATTGATTGAAGAGCTTAAGGTATTGTGGGACGTTGGTCATCCCACTTTTGACAAGTACAAGGAGGAGACGTTCCAGATGTATGCCATGGTTATTGGTACCATCAGTGATTTTCCTGCTTATGGGATGTTGTCGGACAGCATTGTTAGGGGATACAAGGCTTGTCCAGAGTGCCTCAGCGATTATGGGAGCACCCCTCATTGCAAGAAGATATGCATAATGGGTCATCGTGTGTTCCTTCCGGCGGATCACCACTGGCGTTACGAGTCCGCCGCATTTGATGGAACCGAAGAACACGGTGGTCCCCCCAGAAGATGGACGGGAAGAGAAATTTTAGCAGTGCTTAATGAGTACGATTTTGGGCCTCTCAACAATCATCCCGACATTGTAGCAGAAATACCTGAAAGGCCTGAGGAGTACAAATTCTGTACACATAAGAGCATATTGTGGGAACTCCCGTACTGGTGTGAGTTGCTGATCCGTCACTTCCTAGACGTTATGCACATAGAAAAAAATGTTTCTGAAAGTGTGGTGGGCACAACGCTGAACTTGGAGGGGAAGACGAAAGACGATCCTAAGGCTCGCACTGATCTGCAAAACATGAATATCAGAAAACAACTATGGTTGAAACAAGGGAAGAGAAAAATACCTCAAGCTCCTTACACCGTCAAGCCTGAGCATAAATCAGAAATTTTCCATTGGATAAGTCGGGCCAAGTATCCTTCAGGCTTTGCTGGAAATATAGCCAAGTGTGTGAACAGACAATTCAACAATCTTTACGGGTTGAAAAGTCATGACATTCATATCCTGCTACAACGTCTCTTCCCTGTTTTCATTCGACCGTTCCTTCCCCGTCACGTTGTGGAGCCGTTAGTAGCATTGGCAAGATTTTTCCAGAAGGTATGCACACAGGAAGTGAGAAAATCTGACCTCCGGGAAATGCAACAAGACATCGTTCATATCATGTGTAAATTTGAGATGATATTTCCTCCAAATTTTTTCGACATCATGTCTCACCTCATGATCCATCTTCCTCGGCAGTTGTTGCTTACCGGTCCTGTGCACTTCACTTGGATGTATCCGATGGAAAGGTACGTATTTTACACCTTATGTTAATTTCCTCATCAATAGATGTGATTTAGTATTAACTTATTATCATAACACTTTAAAAACTTGATTTATAGGCAACTTGGACAATAAGGTGATTTTGTCCAAAACAGATCCGCACCTGAAGGATGTATAGCTGAAGCATATATTGCGCACGAGTGCGTCACCTACATGAAGCTGTATTTAGGAGCGTTACAGGAAAGCATACCGGAAGATGTACCTTCACAGTTCAATCTTTCCATACTCTCCGACGATGTTGTACTCGGTGTAAACATGCCAGTTTCCTACAAGTTGAAAGATTATGAGGTAGCCATTGCACATTGGTGGGTACTAATTAACTGTCCAGAAGTTCAATTTTGGAACAACATGCATCTAAACTGTGACCAAGTAGGAGGTGATCTCGATTACCACAACCGGACATTCGCAGAGTATTTCGGCCGCTGGGTACGTAACTTTAACACTATTCTATACGTATTTATATATTATTGTCTATAATTATTCATATTTATAGTTGATTATGATGGTTGCAGATGGACCTTATTAAAAATGATAATCACCCAAATTGGTCGCACGAACTCAGACTTCTGGCGATGAAGCCGGTCTATTCAAAAGTTTATGCGACGTGCAAGGTGAATGGTGTGTTATTTCGATGTGAAGAGAGAGACCTCAGACTGAAAACACAAAATTCAGGGGTTATGGCACATGGTGGGGATGATGGAGTTGACTATTACGGTGTTCTCCATTCAGTTGTGGAACTGCATTATGGAGAAGGCATGAAAGTGCACCTTTTCAAGTGTAGATGGTTTGACACACGGCCGCAGAGTATGAAAACCGATCAATACGGCATAACTTCTGTGAACACTAGTACATCATGGTATGAGGACGACCCGTTCGTTTTAGCCACATGGGTGAAACAAGTGTTTTATCTTGATGATCTCGCCAAGGGTGACCCGTGGAAAGTAGTCAAAACTCCACCATAGCAACATTTACCGAGCGTCTACACTTGGAGTGGCTGAAGAGAACGAGAAAGGGGGCACCGCGTATCAAGAGCCCAACTCAAACGGTATTCCTGACTCATCTTTTATTCGCCTAGACACGCCGGTGCGAATTCGACGTGAAGAGCCACTGCTTGTTGATGTTGATCCAAATGAAGAAACTAAAGAGGACTCTAGTGGTGAGGAAAGACATAGATTACCCCAATCGAGCAATTCAGAAACCGAAGAAGACTCATCCGATGATTCCGATTACAATTCGACGGATTAAGTAATTTAGATGATGTAATCCTTTCATTTGTAATCCACTCTTTTCTAATGAACGGGCGTGGGCATGAGCCTCCCAGCATAGGCTAGGTTCCAAACCCCTTAAAAAAAAATTTGAAATATGTTGATTGTTGGGTTTCTGTTTTTTTTTTTAGGATAAACTACTGGTCACTCCTCCAACTTTCACTGACTCGACAGTTTAGTCCTTAAGGTTTCAATTTCAACAGATCACTCCTCCAACTTTCACTGACTCGACAGTTTAGTCCTTAAGGTTTCAATTTCAACAGATCACTCCTCCAACTTTCACTAACTCGACAGTTTAGTCCTTAAGGTTTTAATTTCAAAATATGTAGTTGGAGGAGTGATCTGTTGAAATTGAAGTTGTAGGAGGAGTGATATGTTGAAATTGAAACCTTAAGGACTAAATTGTCGAGTCAGTGAAAGTTGGAGGAGTGATCTGTTGAAATTGAAACCTTAAGGTACTAAACTGTCGAGTCAGTGAAAGTTGGAGGAGTGACCAGTATTTTGTTCTTTTTTTTATGTTCAATTTTAGTTATATATGAACAGGAAATAGGAATACGAGAGGTGTAACACCACTGATTTTTTTATTTTTTTCAAAGAATAGCCGACGAAAAATGCATTCTTTCGTCGGCTATACTAATTATAGCAGACGAAAAATGCGTGATTTCGTCGGCCAAAACTATATTGAAAAATATATATTTTATTTTAGACAGAAAACGACAAAAGAATAGCCGACGAGTACTATGTTTGATTTCGTCGGCTATGATTTAAAAAAAAAACAAAAAAAAACCACCTTCCATTTTCTATCACTATCGACAAACCATTGCTTCATCCTTCAAATGCAAATATGTCGTCAAATAAGATATGACCGAAATAATGAAATATGTCTACGGTTGAAAAATGACAAGATTCCGAAAAAATCTGTGTGCCGAATGTTGCGGTTAACTGTGTTTTACTTCCGTTTTCCTATGGGTAACCTGACGTTCGGTAAATATTTTGAGGAAAATTTTTATACGATTAGTTGCGTCTCATCGATTTGAAACTATTATCTGTTGAAGGTCAGGGCAAAAAACGTCATTTAGAAAGGCCAATTACCATTTCTAAGCATTTAAAGGGTTGACTCACCCGGTTGACCGTCCCGATCGAGCCTTTAACGTTGTCAGATATAGTTGGATTTTTTTTCATACATGTATTTAATCTTAACGGTGATATCTGACGGTTGGAATAGATTTTCCAAACTTTTACATTCAAAATCGGAACATATGCACTAATGTTGCTTAACTTGTTTACTAAGTGTTAGAAAACTGGCATGTTTCCACCGAGTACAACATTGTCAGAGAGTATGGAAAGATTGAACTGTGAAGGTACATCTTCCGGTATGCTTTCCTGTAATGCTCCTAAATACAGCTTAATGTAGGTGACGCACTCGTGCGCAATATATGCTTCAGCTATACATCCTTCAGGTGCGGATCTGTTTTGGACAAAATCACCGTATTGTCCAAGTTGCCTATAAATCAAGTTTTTAAAGTGTTATGATAATAAGTTAATACTAAATCACATCTATTGATGAGGAAATTAACATAAGGTGTAAAATACGTACCTTTCCATCAGATACATCCAAGTGAAGTGCACAGGACCGGTAAGCAACAACTGCCGAGGAAGATGGATCATGAGGTGAGGCATGATGTCGAAAAAATTTGGAGGAAATATCATCTCAAATTTACACATGATATGAACGATGTCTTGTTGCATTTTCCGGAGGTCAGATTTTCTCACTACCCGTGTGCATACCTTCTGGAAAAATCTTGCCAATGCTACTAACGGCTCCACAACGTGACGGGGAAGGAACGGTCGAATGAAAACAGGGAAGAGACGTTGTAGCAGGATATGATTGTCATGACTTTTCAACCCGTAAAGATTGTTGAATTGTCTGTTCACACACTTGGCTATATTTCCAGCAAAGCCTGAAGGATACTTGGCCCGACTTATCCAATGGAAAATTTCTGATTTATGCTCAAGCTTGACGGTGTAAGGAGCTTGAGGCATTTTTCTCTTCCCTTGTTTCAACCATAGTTGTTTTCTGATATTCATGTTTTGCAGATCAGTGCGAGCCTTAGGACCGTCTTTCGTCTTCCCCTCCAAGTTCAGCGTTGTGCCCACCACACTTTCAGAAACATTTTTTTCTATGTGCATAACGTCTAGGAAGTGACGGATCAGCAACTCACACCAGTACGGGAGTTCCCACAATATGCTCTTATCTGTCCAGAATTTGTACTCCTCAGGCCTTTCAGGTATTTCCGTTACAATGTCGGGATGATTGCTGAGGGGCCCAAAATCGTACTCATTAAGCACTGCTAAAATTTCTCTTCCCGTCCATCTTCTGGGGGGACCACCGTGTTCTTCGGTTCCATCAAATGCGGCGGACTCGTAACGCCAGTGGTGATCCGCCGGAAGGAACACACGATGACCCATTCTGCATATCTTGTTGCAATGAGGGGTGCTCCCATAATCCCTGAGGCACTCTGGACAAGCCTTGTATCCCCTAACAATGCTGCCCGACAACATCCCATAAGCAGGAAAATCAATGATGGTACCAATAACCATGGCATGCATCTGGAACGTCTCCTCCTTGTACTTGTCAAAACCACCGGCCATATACTGTATGAAAGACTCATGGTGCCGAAAGGGTTGAACCCGTCGATTGAGAGCCCGAGCCTGACGTTTCTGACATCTGACGCAAAATGAGGAAACTCGTTGTTTATATGCTTCCAAGCCGCTCCGTCAGAGATGTGTGTCATGATATCTGCGTCTCCCGCGTCCCGCTCACCGTGCCATCTCATAGCTTTTGCGGTGGTTTCTGACATGTACAACCGCTCAAGCCTATCTCTCAACGGAAAATACCGAAGCACTTTCACAGGTTTCCTATTGCCTGCTCCCGTCAACTTATATCGGTCAGACTGACATATCGGACATGCGTCAAGGCTAGCAAGGTCATTCCCTTATGCATCTTTACCCCAGAAGAGAACGCAGTCAAATGCGCATGCATGGATCTTAATGTAGGAAAGCCCTAGATCTTTGAGGATACTTCGGACCTTACGGTGATTGGTAGGATTACGATGACCCTCCTCCAATAATGAAGAAGTATACTGTAGATATTCATACACTTGCCTGATAGTCGATTTTGTCTCGACTTTAATCCTCATTACCTCCATCACACTTTGAAGAACTGTCTTCTCAGAACTTGAAGACACAGGGGTCTGTTGCAATGCAATCAGTTTGTTGTACTTGTCAAAGGCAGCAGTGTTGACAACTTGTGGGAAGGGCAGCACCGGGTCATGCATATATTGTTCCCCACGTACACCGCTTTCAAAATGAAACACGTCGTTGACGAATGCCATTGTTGGATCGTTGGATGTACTACTACTGCCCGCCTAAAAAAACTGCCCATGATCATGCGATCCATCTAATGATGGCTCACCGTGATATATCCAACGTTTGTACTTCGGCCAAAACCCATTACTCTTTAGGTGCTCCCATACTGTCCTAATCGGAAATCGACACATATCACTGCGACACTTACATTTCTTGTACGGGCAATAATGGTAATCATTCCCGTTTACATTTTCCTCGACGAACTGCAAAAGATTCACAACTCCTGTAGTATATCGTCGGTCATGCCTTGGAAGCGAAATCCAACTCTTATCCAGATCCATATATAGCCTGATAATAATATATATGTATAACTTTAATTAATAAGAAATTAATTAACACATATATATATATATAAATCCTTAATAATTAATTACATTACAATATATATTATTATCAACATCAACTCATATATATATACCATTAATTAACAACCATTATTTAAGTTACACTATATATCAACCATTATTTAAGTTAATTAATTACACTATATATCAACAACTATTAATTACACTATATATCAACAACTATTAATTAACATATATATATATATATTTTAACACTAATTAAAATAACATCAAATTAAAACACATATATAATTAAACTAAAACTCAAAATCAACTCAACTAAAACTCAAAATCAACATATATACATACATTTTAACACTAAAACAACAACAAATTAAACAAAAAATCCCTTAATAAATCAAAATCACTAAAACTCAAAAGCAACTCAACTAAAACGCAAAATTAACATATATACATACATTCTAACACTAAAACAACAACAAAACAATAAATCACTTACTAAATCAAAATCACTAAAACTCAAAATCAACTCAACAAAAACTCAAAATCAACATATATACACATGTACGTACCTATATATAGCTCCACAATGTAAGAGAGGACGGATTTCAACAATACCCACAGATTTTTCACTCTTTCTCCCGTTTTTCTCCTTTTTTTTGAAATGAGCAGCTGCTGCCCAGATATGAAAATATATAGACTCATAGCTGACGAAAATGTCAACTTCGTCGGCCATACTTCCAAAAATTTTCGTCGGCTAATGTTTCGGAGAAAGGCCGACGAAAATACAAATCGTCGGCTGAAATATGAATATAGCCGACGATTTTTTGAAAATACCAACGAAAAAAAGTTTCGTCGGTTATGGTTAAACTATGGCCGACGAATTTTTTTTTTTACCGACGAGAAATAAATTCGTCGGCTATTCCTTAGAATTACCGACGAAAATTTTAATTCGTCGGCCGTTTTTTTTTTTCGTCAGGAAAACCATTTTTTCTGGTAGTGCCCCGGAAAGTGAGCGATGATGATCCGAATTACCATGAGTTTCAGAGAGAAAAATCATGTTAACTCGATGCTTCTAAACGAGCAAACGGAGTGCATGTCTCGTTCTCTTGTTTACTATCCCCCTGGCAGTTCCAGATGAGCACGTTCATGACCACCGAAGGATCCAGTTGAATGCTGCCAGCGACCGAATCAGAAGAGCACCTATATCACACCAAACGCTTCTCAGACGCTCTAACACAGGGATAGCCTGCCAGCCACCGTGCTGCAACACTAAACTCCTAACGCAGAGACCGGATGAGAAGACAATGTCTTCAGTACAGTCGGAGATCCACCAGGGTCGCCGCCGTTCTACAACAAAACCTAGGGTTTTGGAATTCTCAACTCCGAGAAAGACGGAGGATTAAGATGCGATAGCTATTACTAGCTTTTTGAATTGTGTTATAATATTTTTCAACTTAACAAGCATGATTTAGGTTAAATGGGGCAGGCTTAAAGATTTTTTATTTTCATTTTTTGCCACATACGTGTGTGCTGTAAACCTTTCTTCTTAAACCCCACATTAGTGTGTTAAATAATGATTGATGAAGTCTAATTATCTACTTAAACATTGTGTTTGGCGATAAAAAACTCATATCCAAAATACCTTAATGCAAAATCACACGCTTTACAAAACTTGCATAACTAGCTAGATCTGCATCGGTGTATGGTATATAGTGTATACCAATGTTTAAAAAGCGCGGCTTGAGGCGCGCGCCTTGGGCAAGGCGAGCCAATTCCCCTTCAAAGCTCTATTTAAAAGGCTTTTCACACAAAAAGTGAGCCAAATGCGTTCCAAGACGCGCTATAGTGTGAAGGGCACGCCAAGGTGTGCTGTCGGTGACGAGACGTGCTGAGGTCTTGCCTTTCATGTTTTTTTTTTAATCATAGTCAAAACGACGTAGTTTTGATTTTTGACCAACTTATTTAAGGTAAAAAAAAAAATTAGAGTTTCTTATTTTCCCCTGAAGTGGTCCCGTTTCCTTGCTCCAAATTGATCTCAAGGTTGAGTTTCCTTGCTCCGAGTCTTTTCCTTGTCGTTTTAATGCCCCTCCAAAATAACAATTCTGGCCTCCTGAGCCTCTAGATCCTCTACAGCCAACGCACAAAGTGTATTCTCATCAGTGATGGTATAGAAGTTTAGAATGAGTGAAGAATTATTCTTATTAATCGAATCGGCTACAAGGGTGTATATATACACACATGCTAGGATTAGGGTTACAGTAAACTTCCTATACACACTAGGGTTAAGCAGCTTTCCTTAATGAATTAGGACTCCTATTCAGAAGATACAAGCGCCTCCTCCTTATCTCCTTCTTGCTGTCGGACTCCATCTTTAATACTCCCCCTCAAGTTGGAATGTATATTGATTACATTCAACTTGCCAAGTAACGAGTGGAATTGAATTGAGCTTACTGGTTTTGTGAATAAATCAGCTGGCTGTTCTTTCGTGCTTATGTGAGCAGTTTGAATGACTCCACGCTGCATCTTTTCTCTCACCACATGGCAGTCAATTTCTATGTGTTTCGTACGTTCATGGAAGACTGGATTAGAAGAGATGTATAGTGCCGCTTGGTTATCACAGAACAACGTCGTTGGCCGAAGCTGTCTTTCATTCAAGTCTTGTAAAAGGTTCCTTAACCATGTAACCTCACAAACTGTAGTGGCCATTGACCTGTACTCCGCTTCAGCACTAGACCGTGAAACAGTAGTCTGCTTCTTTGATCTCCATGAGATTGGCGCCTTACCAAGCATTACACAATAACCAGTTACTGATCTCCTTGTGTCCTTGCACCTAGCCCAGTCTGCGTCGCAAAAACCTGTTAACTCGAGCTTTCCTGTGGAAGGCAGTAAGATGCCTTGACCTGGCGTCCCTTTCAGGTATTTGAGAACAAGATGGGCTGCATCCAGATGTGGCTGCTGAGGCTTATCCATAAACTGGCTTAAAATGTGTACAGCATACGTCAAATCAGGTCTGGTAATCGTCAGATAGATCATGCGACCAATGAGCCTTCTATACTGAGAGGGATCTGCTATCAAACTCCCTTCTGACTGTGTTAAACTCAGATTATGGTCAACGGGAGAACGAGAAGATTTGGATGCCAGAAAACCTGTATCCTCGAGTATTTCAAGCGCATACTTTCTTTGGCACAAAGCTATCCCATGTTTTGATCTGGCAACTTCAATTCCTAGGAAATATTTGAGCTTTCCTAGGTCCTTCAACTTGAATTTACTTGAGAGAAATTTCTTTGTATCTGTAATGTCTTCTAAACTGTTTCCTGCGAGAATGATATCATCCACATATACTAGCAAAGCTGTAAACTTGCCATTTTGATTACGGACGAATAATGAGTAATCATTCCATGATTGATGAAAACCAGCAGATTTTAAAGCAAATGACAGCTTAATGAACCACTGCCGAGAGGCTTGCTTTAAACCATATAAGCTCTTGTGTAACTTACAGACAACGTTCTCCCCCTTTCGTCCGAATCCAGGTGGCAACTGCATGTAAACATCTTCTACAAGATCTCCATGAAGGAAGGCGTTGTTGACATCCAATTGATGGAGATGCCAACCACGGAGAGCTGCCAAGGCAAGAAGTAATCTGACAGTAGTGAGCTTGGCAACCGGAGCAAAAGTCTCTTTGTAATCCACTCCTTCAATTTGACTATAGCCTTTAGCCACAAGGCGCGCTTTGTATCTCTCTACTGTGCCATCTGAGTTGAGTTTAATCTTGTATACCCACTTACATCCAATCGGACGTTTGTTAGGGGGTAACGAAACCAAACTCCATCTTTAGCTAATCCTCCAGTCATTTATGATGACTCGACCAATAGTTCTCCACACTTTCCTAGGGTTTCAGATAGTCCTCCTGAGTCTAGGAATTCTGATCTTGCGGACACCACCACCTCCGATGCTACACCACCCTCTACTGACCAAGTCTCCATCACCAACAATCCTATTGCTTCCGCTGACCCTCCTCGTAGATCTTCTCGTCCAACTAACACTCCTGGATACTTGCATGACTTCCACGTTGAGGCTACTCTTCCTTCACGGTCTCTTCCATCAGACTCCTCAAGCACAGGTACCACTCATCCCCTATCCACTGTTTTGTCTTATAACAATTTATCTCCTACCTATCGAGCCTTCACTACACAGCTTTCCCTTCACAAAGAACCATCCAGTTTTCGAAACTAGGCTCTGATACCATATAGAAGTTTAGAATGAGTGAAGAATTATTCTTATTAATCGAATCGGCTACAAGGGTGTATATATACACACATGCTAGGATTAGGGTTACAGTAAACTTCCTATACACACTAGGGTTAAGCAGCTTTCCTTAATGAATTAGGACTCCTATTCAGAAGATACAAGCGCCTCCTCCTTATCTCCTTCTTGCTGTCGGACTCCATCTTTAATAGATGGCTCTATCAACCCTATTGATATGTGTTCGAACATACAAGCATTCTCAACTAGCGGTCGCATTCTCAACTGCACATCAACGTCGCCGAAGCTTAAGATTGCGTCGTCAATACTTTGTATTGCTGCTGCAACTTTTAAATTAAACAAAAAAAGAGCCAAAGAAAACCGGTACCCAATAGAGCCGAGCTGAACTGATTCCTAAAATGAGAGCTCAAGAGAACCCACGCATACCTGAACGTGGTATGAACAGCTTGAGCCTGAGCCATTTTAGAGAGCAGAAAAGTTTTGTCACTAAATACCTAAGAATGAACATTAGAAAACACAAAAACCGATTATTTTTACGCGCTGACCGAATGATGAGCGTATGGGCAAAGACATGAATGAGTAAGTAAACGAATCAGTCTTCTATTGTCAAGCTTGGATTTGATCAAATTGATCAATCTGAGATAATACGAGCCCAAGATTTAGCTCCTCTTCTAATAACTTCTCCTCACCCTCGTCATTTTCATTTGGGTCTAGGAGAGAAGCACACAATCTAAAGGTAAGAGGCTTTAGGGAGGGTTGAATGAGGGTGAGGATCAGAGGCTTTAAAGAGGACTTAGGAAAAAATCGGAGCGTATGGGCGAATGGATGATCATCTCATCTCTTTTCTCAAGTTGCACAGCTTTCTATGTCTCTCAACTAGAGTTTTGAGAGTATTTATTCCATGCATGGTAAAGAACACCACTACTTAGGAACTAGTTATTAGGTCTTGGGTTCGAGTGACGATAAACAGTAAGTGTGAAATCCTTAAATCCTCTTTTAAAATTAAAAAAAAATAAAAAAATAAAATAAAAAAAAAAAATTCCATGCATGGCTGCCAATGAGATGCATGACTATGCATTCTTCCATGAGCCTGGAAACTTAAAAGAATTACATGGAAAACAATAAGTAGACATTAGTTTTCTTGAAGTCTTGAAAAAGAAACGATTTAAATACTATTTGGAAACCCATTTTGGCGTAGTAAAGACTTAAGTACTATTAGCTGAAAACCTAATTGTTTTTCATGAAGTCTTGAAAATAAAGACTAATGCCGATCGAACAACTACCTAATCAGAACATGTTACTTGAGTTGATGTGCTATCTCTGCTTTCGATATCTTCCCCAGTAGCATTTAACTCCGGCGTGCTATAAGAGAATTTCACCTCTTCTTTCCTCCCCTGGTGTCTCAATAATTCGATCATCAAGTTTCTTATTCAAGCCTATAAGACTCGCTCTCGCCTCAATGTTAGTGTCTGTCCCCGCAGCTAGCTGCTTAGCTTTTACAAGATTCAAATGCTTCTCCATAGATTTATTGATTCGCTTCAATTTCTCAGATATTCAGTACTTCAAAAAAAAAAAAAAAATCTTTCTTCCACTCCAAGATTTAATTCACAAGTTTATGCCCTTCGTTTATATCATTTTCAAGTAACTTGATACATGGTGGAAGTGTAGACATCCAATATGTCAAACATATCCTGTACCATCGGTTGACATTTGGCGTGCCTCTCATAAATTTTATGAACAAGGCGACCAACATCACGGATTTGAAAATTGAAGTTCCATTGCATGAGAAATGCGCACAGAGATCTAGAAATTAAAATTCAATGCGAAAATAAAAAACGTAAAAATGGATGGTACCCTTCACGAGGAAATTGGCCAACCAACTGTTCTTTAAAAATTGCACTAAAAAAATTGACTAGATTTAATAAATTTTTCTCTGTAAAAGTAAAACGCAATCTGTCTGCTCATTTCATTAGAGAACCCCTTTATATAGGGTGACGATTACAATGGAAACATAATTACATTTATGGTAATAAACACTGATTGAAACGTTACATCA
Source organism: Potentilla sterilis (assembly GCA_963682095.1). Classification (NCBI taxonomy): domain Eukaryota; kingdom Viridiplantae; phylum Streptophyta; class Magnoliopsida; order Rosales; family Rosaceae; genus Potentilla; species Potentilla sterilis. The sequence continues at coordinate 18,597,996 of OY821764.1, forward strand.
GATTAATACTAATTTCCTAATTCGCTATCGTCAGTTACTTTGACGAAGGCACATTTATGGTATTTTCCTTCAACACTCCCCCTTGTGCCAAGTCAAAGACGAAATGGTGCATAGATCGTTGCCTCATTAAAAACCTTGCCAAGTAACAAAACCCAGTGGGACAAAATAAAACTTGGACGAAGGGAAAAAGAGCACAACGCACCTTTAACCTTTGAGGATGACATGTGTGGATTAGACTCCCCCTGAAGTCTACATCTCCCCCTGATCCTTACATTAATCAAGGAAGCTTTGAAAGCTTTCGCATTCCTATGTTTTTCACATGTTCCTCGAATATTGCTTTGGGTAATGATTTGGTAAACAAATCTGCTACATTCTCCTCAGACCTTACTTGATTCACTTGAATCTTGAGGAGAGCTTGTTGTTGCTGATTATAGAAAAACTTTGGCGATATGTGTTTTGTATTATCACCCTTGATATAACCTAGCTTCATCTGTTCGATGCAAGCTGCATTGTCTTCATAAATGCCGGTAGGCACTTCAGTGGTTGTACTTAAACCACTAGTCCCTCGAATATGTGTAATGATGGATCTCAGCCATATACACTCACGAACCGCCTCATGTAGAGCTATGATCTCTGAGTGGTTCGAGGAGGTAGCCACAAGGGTTTGCTTAGTTGATCTCCAAGATATCGCCGTATTCCCAATGGTGAATACATAACCAGTTTGAGAACGACCTTTATGTGGGTCAGAGAGGTACCCAGCATCAGCAAACCCAATTAATACATTATTTGGGGTTTCAGTGTGGGGGGTGGTACCTTCTCTATCGACATTTCCTTTAGGGATTACATTTTCATTTGTGTTCCCTTTTGCCTTTGTGTAGGGATAGAATAGGCCCAAGTCAATGGTTCCTTTTAGGTATCGAAATATGTTCTTAATACCATTCCAATGACGCTGCGTTGGCGCTGAGCTAAATCTAGCTAACAAATTCACTGAGAATGCAATATCAAGTCGGGTACATTGAGCTAGGTACAATAATGCGCCTATTGCACTCAAGTAGGGAATTTCGGCTCCCAATAGCTCTCCGTCATCTTCCTTTGGGCGAAATGGATCTTTCTTTATATCCAAACTCCGACCGATCATGGGAGTGCTAACAGGATGCGCTTTGTCCATGTTAAATTGCCTGAGTATCTTTTGGACATACGCAGACTGGTGGATAAGTATTCCACAAGCTCGGTGTTCTAGTTCAAGACCTAGACAAAACCGAGTTTTCCCAAGATCTTTCATCTCAAACTCGGATTTCAAATAGCTCGCGGTTTCTCTTATTTCATTAAGAGTACCTATTATGTTCATATCATCGACATACACAGCTACAATTGCAAATCCGGAACTTGTTTTCTTTATGAATACGCATGGGCATAGTTCATCATTCTTATATCCCTTCCCAATCAAGTAGTCACTTAGACGGGTATACCACATCCGCCCGGATTGTTTCAATCCGTAAAGTGAGCGTTTCAATCTGATTGCAAACGCACTCCGTGGTTTAGAGTCACTTGATTTGGGCAATGGAAGGCCATCAGGCACTTTCATATATATCTCTGAATCAAGATCCCCATAGAGATATGCTGTAACCACATCCATGAGCTGCATTTCCAATCCTTCGGAAACTACCAAACTAACTAAGTAGCGGAACGTTATAACGTCCATTACGGGAGAGTACGTCTCCTCATAGTCAATTCCAGGGCGTTGTGAGAAACCTTGCGCCACAAGGCGAGCCTTGTACCTTAGGACTTCATTCTTCTCATTACGCTTTCTGACAAAGACCCATTTATGTCCTACAGGCTTTACACTTGGTGGGGTTAGCACTACCGGACCAAATACCTGTCTCTTTGTCAGAGAATCTAGTTCTGCCTGGATTGCTACTTTCCATTGAGGCCAATCTGCTCTTTGTTGACATTCTGCAACAGAGCGTGGTTCGATATCATCGTGCTCTATGATTCCTTGAGCAACAGTGTATGTAAATACATCATCAATGTACATGGAAGATCTTTCCATCAAGTATGCCTCCTCATAATCCATTGAGATTTCTTTGTTCTCTGGAATCATTTCAAACATCGGAGCGTCCTCCAGTATTGATTCATGGACATAACTATAGTCAGAGACAATCTCATGTGAGGGATTCTCTACATTGATGATTAATGGATCGGGTTGTGCCTTACTCGCCCTCTTTTTCCTTGGGTGAGTGTCAGTCGAACCAAGTGGCCTTCCCCTCTTCCTTTGGGAAGCCACAGCCTCAACCACACCTCCACTAAGTGTGGTTCCAATGCCTCTATCTGCGGCATTGTGCCTCTGTTTGGGGACTTCTAACCTTGCAGGCACATTTGCAGCTGGTATATGTGATCTTGTCACTTTAGCAATCTCAGAAAACGCATCAGGCATCGAATCAGCTACGTTCTGAAGATTGATTATTCTTTTCACTTCACTTTCACATTGTGAAGTGCAGGGATCAAAATGAGACTGAGTGGGGACAGACCACGACAATTCCTGTCGTTCCCTTAGAAAATCCTTTTTCTTATCTCCCCCTAACGACAGGAAGACAGTCTCATCAAAGTGACAGTCCGCAAATCTAGCGGTAAAGAGATCGCCTGTCAAAGGTTCCAAATAGCGGATAATAGTTGGGGATTCATATCCAACATAAATACCTAATCGTCTCTGAGGACCCATTTTAGTGCGCTGTGGGGGCGCAATAGGCACATATACTGCGCAACCAAATATGCGTAAGTGTGAAATATCAGGCTCATATCCAGTAACCAACTGGTACGCAGAAACTGGTTGGCTAGCAGTGGGTCTGAAACGAATAAGTAAAGCTGCATGTAATATTGCATAACCCCAAGCAGATATAGGCATGTTGGTGCGCATAACCAGTGCCCTAGCCACCATCTGTAGCCTTTTGATGGTGGCCTCTGCGAGACCATTTTGTGTATGCACATGGGTTACAAGATGCTCTACATCGATCCCAATTGACATGCAATAATCATCAAATACTTTTGATGTGAACTCTCCAGCGTTATCAAGCCTTATAGACTTAATAGGGTGATCAGGGTGGTGAGCCCTTAAACGTATAATTTGTGCTAAGATTTTTGCAAATGCAGCATTTCTTGTGGACAATAATGCGACATGTGACCAGCGTGTCGAAACATCTACCAGAACCATAAAGTACTTGAATGGCCCGCATTCTGGATGGATAGGTCCACATATATCACCTTGTATCCTTTGTAAGAATGGAATGTTTTGTTTCATGTCTTTAGCATAGGAAGGTCTCGATCCTGTTTTTGCTAAAGAGCAGGCTTTGCAAAATGAGTGATGTGCCGTTGAAATAGTCAATGAGGCAGAGGGACACAGCGCTTCTGGTGCTTTAGAAGATAATGGGTGTGTTGAAGTAGTACTACGACCGGCACTTTGCATTGTGTCGGATCTATGTCCCATTTTATTTCTTCCTCGGAAGAATGGATGTCCGTGTGAGTTCTTTAAAACACGAACCATCATGTCCCGACCAGGGTGTCCTAGTCGGTCATGCCAAAGCCTGTATGCGTCAGTGTCCCAAATTTCTTTGTTGGTGACAGCATAAGATTCGATAATCCGGATGGTAGTTAAATATAATCCATTATCTTGACGCATTAGTTTCTCTAAAATGCGTTTCCTTCCGCATTCATAAGAAGTAATATTCAAATATTCAATTCCATTCTCACAGTAAGTTTGCAAATGATAATTGTTGGCACGAATATCTTTGAAACTTAATAAGGTTCGATTGCCTCTAGGTGCATATAGGGCGTTTGTGACTTTTATCATTGTGCCATTAGGCATAAAAAAGGAGGCCTTTCCTCGCCCCTGTATTACTTGGGATGATCCCTCTAACATTGTCACAGATGTGTTATAAGGAATTAATTCAACAAATAATTGTCGATTCCTTAAGATAGTGTGAGTAGTCCCACTATCAGCTAAGCACTCTATTTCTCCTCGATACATTCCTACAATTAAACGGGATGGGATTATTATATAAAGTCAAAAAGTATATCTCATATTCTTTAGAGTATGATATTCTTTTCATTCTCATAATATTTTCTTTTATTTGCTAGATGTATTGCTTCACATCATAATAGTGCTTTTTTCGAACCATGTATATATATAGGAAACAAAATCGAATAAAATTCAATACTTTAGAATAAAATCCGAAATTTATTAATAAGCCAACAATAATCAAATCAAAGTCTTGGACATCAAAAACCAATTCAACAGGCCATTATTCAAATAAACTTTAAGACCAAAAAAACCATAGTCTAATTAAAATTAAGCAGATCAATCAAAGTCTGGAACATCCATAGACTGAGCAGGGTTCATGTTGCCATTGAAGTTTGCAATTGTGAGGTTGACATCAGCGTCATCGCCTCCATCTTCCATATAGTGAGCCTCTTGTTCTCTAGACTCCCTATACCTCTTGTAATTGGCTGCTACTTTGTTGCTTGCCTGGCAGTTCTTGTACCAATGCTCAGTAGCTCCACACCTATAGCAAGGTTCATTTCCAACTCTATCCCTTTTGAGTGCAGGGTTCTTGGGTGCCTTTTGCACCTTTGCCCTAGGACCACCATGGCCACTAGGACCACCATGGCCACTAGGACCAACACCACCCTCTCTGCGCCATACGTTAGGAGGGCCTCCACGGCCCATCCTATGGCCCATACCACGGCCCATGGGTGCCTTGCCATGTGGTGTATTGTGCCCACGTGGGTAGGGCTCAACACGTCCAACCCCCTTTTCTCTGGGGTTCTTTCCACCTTTTATTTTGCCATAGTTGACCTCAGGAATTTTCTTTGTCCCAACAGGTCTGGCATTATTATTCAGAAGAACTTGATCATGTCGCTCTGCCACTTGCAACATATTGATCAGTTTGTTGAAAGTTGTGATATTTTTCTTGTCATACTCCAACCTATACTGGTTCGCTAGTATAAGAGCTGAAGTAGGAAAAGTGGAAAGAGTCTTCTGGATCATATCATCTTCTGTGAGTTCCTTGCCACAGAAATTAAGGCGTGCTTTAAGGCGCAACATTTCTTTGTTAAATTCATTAACCCTTTTGTAGTCAAGCAAACGGATTTCATTCCATTGAGCAGTCAGTTCTGGGAGTAAAGTGTCATGAATATTCCCAAAACGTCCCTTCAGGGCATCCCACAGTTCTTTGGGTGATTTTAACTGAAGGTACTCCCAGCGTAAGCTGGAGTCAATATGTCGCCTCAGAAACATTAAGGCATTTGCTTTGACTTTTGCAGACGGTTCTTCGTCTTTAGGGTCGGTGGAGGGGTGGATAGTGAAAGTATAGTCTTTTGCAATAAATGCAGTTTCCACATCCGAAACCCATCGGTGGTACTCAATTCCTTCTGAGTCCAGTATTTCAAATTCGGGTCGAGTTGGATCAGCCATCTACATAAACAAGAGTGAAGAATATATTAATTATGTAGTCGTAAGACATCCACAATAATTAATTGCCAATAATGTGAATTGGATTTTGAGACCAGAATTCATAGTGGTCACACATTTTCGATGCTTTGTGAAAATACTTTATCACATGGTAAATTTGTGCTTATTTTGTAACGCACATGAAATTTCTTTATCATGGCATTATACTAAACATAATATATGCGGAATAATTCAACATTTAACAAAATACATATAGCATGCGTGATAATTAATTAACAAAAAATAGCATACAATATTCGCATATAAAAACGATGTCATATTAATTTCGAGATAACATATAAATGAAAAATATTGCATAAAGTCTACCACTTATAAATTTTAATGCTTAATTTACCACACATATATATATAAACATTTATGTAGGCAGTAAAAATACCAAATATACAATCAAATTTCACATTTACAATTAATTGCATTAAACAGTAGTAGTAAACAGTAATTATTTATTTTATACTTCAGTAAGTTTTCAGAAAACTAACCTTAATTTACCAGAAATGGTAAATATTTGTTTTCTGTTCGCGGGTCGGGTCGGGTCGAGGGAAACAACCGGGTCGGGTCGCACAATCTCTGCCGACGAATTTGTTGTCGGCAGAATCTTCTAGAGCAGTCCTTTCCCGACGAGTTATCGTCGGTAGAAACGGGATCGGGACTCCGGCTGAGCTGCTGCTGCGGCGTGGCTCGGGTGGCGTCGCAGGTTCGAAGGGGACCGAATCGGCGATGGATCGAGGCTGGGCTAGCGTCGAGGAGACCGGATCGGCGACAGATCGAGGGCGCTGATCGAGGGGGGGGGGGGGGGGGGGGGGCCAGATCGGGGCGCCGATCGAAGGGGATCGGATCGGGGTCGAGCGGAGGGCCGGGACCGGAGTATCGAGCCGATCGGAGGCCGGTTCTGGGTCGGAAACGGAGCGTGAGGTGGTGGCGAGGCCGAGATCGGAGAGGTCCGATCGGGAGCGTCGTCGGGGATCCGGTTTGGAGTGGGAGACGCCGATCGAGGCAGTGGTTTCGGATCGGGATCGAGGCTTCGGGTCGAGGCAGTGGAAGGCCGGTGGATCCGGTTTGGAGTGGCCAACGCCGATCGGTGGATCCGGTTGACTTCGGGCGGGGCTGCGCTAGGAACACGAGGGGCAGCGGCGGCCTGCTGGAGGGCTAGGGCGGCGGAGGCAGAAAAACAGAAAAGAAAAAAAATTAGGGTTTTTTTTCGTGTTGTTTTTTTCTCTCTTTTTTTTTTCTCTAAAAACTCATGGTTAGGCAAAGTGCTGATAACGTGTAAAAGTAAAACGCAATCTGTCTGCTCATTTCATTAGAGAACCCCTTTATATAGGGTGACGATTACAATGGAAACATAATTACATTTATGGTAATAAACACTGATTGAAACGTTACATCAGATTAATACTAATTTCCTAATTCGCTATCGTCAGTTACTTTGACGAAGGCACATTTATGGTATTTTCCTTCAACATTCTCATAAATTTTGCTATTTTCATAGTGCTCATCAAGACTAATGATTTAGGAAAATGTATATAGAAGGGAAGCAGATCAGCTGTCCCCGATTGTTCTGTGCCAATTCTGTCCCATCAATCATATTATGCCACATTTCTATCTACTCATCACCATTAACTGACGTTTAACTCTCTCAATTCATTTATCTTCTTCCTTTGAATGCTCCCTACCTGTTGTCTTCTTTGAATCAAACTTCCCAACCAATTCAAAAGCCATAGCTGAGAATACTCAGCATCAAATAATTAGTTTGCAACTCCAAATGAAACCAAAACGAGGAGAATCAAATCCTACAACTGATTCAAATGATTTAATTGTAGGTCTATGATATATTTCAGAATATGAGTTCGAGGAGAAGATTTTCCCCGACTCCGACAGATACCAAGTAATTAAGCTCAGGCACGGAACCAGGATTCAAAAGTGAGAGGGGCTAAATTTACCTTAAGTATTACAAGAGCACTATATATCCTCAAACTATTTAAGTTGTGCTCTTCGGTTACCTAATGCATAAAACTCATCTATAACCGAATTTGAATCAATAGAATCGACAATTTCTCTCTCAATATGGACTGTCATTAAATCTGCAAGAAAATCATCACTCATCTTGCTTCGAAGTCGGTTCTTAATGAGCTTCATGGCTGAGAACGCTCTCTCTGTTGTAGCTGTAGAAACAGGAAGAGTCATCACAAGACGAACTAGTCTCTCAATCAACAAGAATGGTGTCCTTGTCTTAACAAACTCTTGACATAACTCAGAAAGAGTACATAAATCTTGAAATTCAGAAAGTTCAGAGAATTGGTACTCAAAGTGCTCCAACTGGCCTCTTAGATCATTCACATCAGGCACATCATGAGGATAAAACTTGTCAGCCAAACAACATATTTTATCAATGTCAAATGATTGAAAATCAAATCTAGGATCCAATGCAGAACTAAGAATCAAGAGCTCCCTTGTTTGCTCATTGAATCTACTGTTTAGTTCCATCAACTGAAAATCAATTACAGCATTGAATATTTCAACACGATAATAATGCTCAATAGTGACACAATTTTGTTGTTGACAGAGACGATTCGTACCATCCATATGACGAACACTAAAACCTGGAGTACCAATGGTATGTGTGTCACAAAACGATACAACACTAGCAAAGAAATGAGCCCAACCATCTTGTCTCAACTTTTGAAGACGACCCTTTGTACTAGCAACCAAATTCATAGCATTTAATATTTCTTGAGACTGTTCTTGCAAAGACTTACAAAGAGCATTTGTGATTCCCATAGTTTTATCCAACAACAATAGGCAAAACACAAAATCAAATGATCTTAGAGATGTATAGGCACCCAAAGCTTGTCCACGTATTTTTCCATTGAGTCCATTATCCCTCATATTTTTCAAAACTGAACTAGTTGAGTTATATAATTTCATCAAGTTCTTGATAGAATAATACCTTGAACTCCACCGAGTAGCTCCAGCTCTTTGCAAATTACATGTTTGATTAGCTCCCCTTCCTGTTTCAAGTTCCCCAGCAGCAATTTGTTCCACAACTTCAATTTCTTGAGCAGATTTCAACTCAGAAACACGCTTAGCAGATGAGTCTATAACATTAATAATGCAAGTAAGCATTTGAAAGAATAAAAAGACAACTGCCACATCTTTTGCTGCAGTATTTAAAGCTAGTTGTAGGCGATGTGCAAAACAGTGTACATAATATGCATATGGACACTTCTGCAAAAACAAAGCTTGCAATCCATTCCACTCACCACGCATGTTGCTAGCACCATCATATCCTTAGCCACGCAAATTTTCAACTTGAAGATTATATTCAGTAAGAACACTGTCAATCTTACTCTTAAGAGTTGCAGCACAAGTATCACTAACACATGGAAGAATCGTTCACGAACGAATCCATGAGAATCAACAAATCTTAAGATAATTGCCATTTGTTCCTTATTAGATTCATCAAGTGCTTCATCAACAAGCAGACAAAACTTAGACTCCCCAATCTCTTCACGAATTTTTCTTCTAACTCTATTGGCAAAAATACTCAGAATTTCTCTTTGAACTTTTGGTGAAGTATAAGTAGCAGTTCGAGGGGCATTTTCTAAGGTGACCTTTGCAACTTCCTCACTTATTCTCCCATAGGAATCCACTGTCTCAACAACATTTCCACGATTAGATGAATCAACAGATTCATCATCACCTCTAAAAGCAAGTGCTTGCTTTGCTAACAATCTTACAGCCTCTATGGTAGCCTTGAGCCGTAACCGATTTTGCTGTATCAATTCTGGTGGTTGTGGATTCATGACTTTATCAATATGACTACACACACGTTTCAAGCCTAACCAATATTCTTGCATAGACTTATAATGTGGAGAGCCTGTCTTCCCTACATGCCTTTTAAAGGAACATTTGTCTCCACCAATCTTTCTCCAATTGTTGAACCCCATAGAAGTGAACAATGACTGCCTGTTACTGCTATCAAAAAGAAAGCATGGCAAACAAAATGCTTTGTCATACGCATCAGAGTACTCAAGCCAAGGATATTTGTCAAACCATTTAGCATTAAATCTGCGATCTTGAACTCCACAACCATGCATTGGATACTCTTCTAAGTTCGGTTGATATGGACCAGAAAGTATATATTTTCTTCGAACCTCATCTCGGTCGTTAATTGGATATGACAAGATAGAAGGGCGCTTTCCCGGATCACGCTCAATGTGATTAACATCAAATTCACGAGACTGCACTCTCACAAAACTAGAAGGTTCAGGGACTTCAGGCTCAACTGAACATGGAATATCATCAATAACAACATCATTATTTTGAAAGTATGAATTTACTTTCCTCTGTATTTTGCGTGGCTTAGGATTTTGAGTTTGATCTGTCATTAAAAACAACACCTAAAAACAAAACAAAGAAGCATAAAAATTATCAATCTCACCACTAACCCACTATTAATATGTAATAAACTAAGCAATCTAATCCAAAATATAAAGAATTCATCTCTCAAACAAAAACACAATAAAGAAATTGTCACTGTCTTGGGCACTACAGGTTAATAATAAATATCAATAACATTCTCTAGTATCAATGAATTTGATTACCCCAAATAAAAAAAATCCCCAAATTTGATATAAATTCGTCAAAAAAATTTCATCTTAGAAGTAAAAATTAAGTGTAATACCTTGAATAAGCTAGTTGGGAAAACTAGGAGAAGATCTGAAGATGTTGAGGTCTTGAAGAGTGAGGAGTGAGGACCTGACTCTTGAGAAAAGAGAAGGGCAGATGAGCAAATCGGCAATAGTCACAGATGAGAGAAGAAAAGGTTGAGAGAGAATAAGGAATAAGACAATAGGGTTAATTAAATGGGTTCTTTTGTTCTGCACGACATGTCATTTTTTTTTTCAATGCAGGCAAACAAGTGAACAACACAATACACACTAGAATAAACTTATATATATATATATATACATGAAAATTTTTCCCCCAAAATTTGGGGAGGGCTGCAGCACTCCTCAGCCCCTCCCTGAATCCGTGCCTGAATTAAGCTTAACAATTTTCACATAAGTGTGTCAGCAATACAGGCGTTACCTATTTATTAGTCGAGACGTTAAAGATTGAACTAAAGACAAATCTCTGTTCGTGCTATTGAAAGAAATACTTTGAAGAGCATATCAAACAAAGATAACTCGAAGTTACATAGACATAGGCATTATGAGAAGATCGATGATGCAGATGGTTCAAGCTAATTGGGTTTAACTTTACTTTGGAATAGCAGTTGATACTCCAGTTATTGTGTTTAAAGGTTAACTGTTGGAGGAACCAATCAGTGTTTGATGATATATGTGAGTGTACGTGATTGGATTAATGATCTTAATTTTTCTACCTTACTGTCGATTCATTATTTTTTACATTGATAAGACGTGTTCCCTGAAACTCTTCAATTAGTTTTAGCATTTGTTCTTTGGTAATATGGAAATACTAGTTAATTAGCTATATTGTGATTAATAAATATAGTTTGATTGCAGATAGACCTGCTATTTGTTGTGTAAAAAGAGTATCGTTATACATAGCTCAATGTAAAGCCTTGGTTTGTTATACTTCAAATGCAATCACCATTTTAATCAATGGCTCATCAAAATAATGTCACTTTCTTATCAATTACTTCGGGTCCATGTAATCAGGATTAGCAGTGAGTTCGGACTAGCTAATAAGGGAGTTTATGAAAAGATGAGGTAATGATACAAACCTACATTCTCGACAGGTAGGTAGTTCTTTTCTTCTGCTATTCCATCCATAATTTACATTAGAACCTTAATTCATCTTCTTTCTATCAACGAGCTTCAGATGAAAGAAGAATCCAACACTAATCAAAGATCTAAGAACATATCCATTCACCTTCAAATTAAGATGTCGTGTACTAAGAGTGTGGAGATTAAGAAAGAAAGGAGACCAAAAGAGAATACTTTTTTATAGAACAATTTGGGGGGTTAAACATTTGATAGCATTGTATGATTCATATGGATCTAATCTATTATATCTACAATTCTCATGTATTAATGTTTTTTTATCACTCGTATCACATTTTTTTTTGTTTTTTTTTTATCACTATCACATTTAGAAGAAAAGAAAAACATGGGTTAAAAGTTATATGGATGAGTAGATTAAGCTGAGAAGAAGAAGAATCCGGTGGTCCACACTACCAGAATAAATACCTTAGGCGAGGAAACAAAAAAAAAATTCGTCCCCTAAGACAAAATCTTGTGACGGAAACCAATTCGTCCTCTAAGACACAATTTTAGTCGCCTAAGTATCATCTTAGGCGACGAAACCTAATTCTCGTCGTCTTAGAGAAGAACCTTACGACGAAAAACGTTGTCGTCCTCTGTGTTCCTTCTTAGGCGAAGAAACTTTATTTCGTCGCCTAAGTAACACAACTTAGACGACGAAATATGTGTTATTCGTCTCTTAAGTGAGTTACTAAGGCGACGAATATCTGTTTCGTCGCCTTAGTGGTTTCTTGAGAGACGAATGGCTCTTTCGTCAGATATTTGTCGCCTTAGTGGTTTCTTGAGAGACGAATGGCTCTTTCGTCACCAATATTCATCTTAGACGTCAAATATTTTACTTAGAGGACGAATTTTTTTGTCGCCTAAGTATTTCTTTTACTATATAAACTGGACTAGTTTTACAGATCGGGAAAAATAGGAAAAAGCTGAAAATTTTTCCTCCCACAAAATTGTTCCACCGATCTTCATTTTTGGATGTGAAATGCTTCAAATCGGGTCTTCCTAAGCCTTCTCCACTACTACCCATCGATTTTTAACTTGGTATGGTCTCTTTCTTCATATTTTTCACCAAATATAGCAATTTTTTCCATTGAAATTTTCCGGTGAAGAATTCCGGTCACATATTTGTTGTGTGCGTATATATATTGTGAGGTGATAGTATTCCTTTTGTTGATCCATACATACTTAATTAATTGTTGGTTTTTGTCAAATTGTTGAATTATATATTAATTATTTATTTTGAAAATGCTTTAATTAATTTAATTAATAATTGTTAATATTTTAAGAAAATTATTTATGAAATGATTTATAATTAGCGGTGAATGAAAGAATGATTAATTCTTTTATTCACTGATGTACATGCATTTATATCCTTAGAAACCCTGTTTGAGAATCAACATATGATTTTTAAATTGTCCCATTTTTGGACAGTTTGGGAGTAGAGGACTTTGTTTCACAGTTTGTATAGGTCTTGTGTATTCGTTTGCGGTCGTGGGTATATATTTCGACAGGGTCTCCCAGTACTGTTCTTTGAGTGCATACTAGGTATATAGATGTTCGTGCACTTGAGGAACTGTGGGGCGATGCTGCCGAAATTTTCCCACGACTGAAAACGAATACACAAGACCTACAAACTGTGAAACAAAGTCTTGTGCTCCTGAATGGGATTAGGACCCTAACCGAAGGCATAAAGTCGAGAAGAAACATGCATATAAATTGTTTGTTGCTTAATTTGTGATTGTTTGTTATTTCTCTTATATATGACAGGTGAAATAGTTTAGGTAGCAAAATCATGTGTCCCTGTCTATCATTGAATCTTTAAACTATTATGCATCATTTACAGCTTCAAAACTCAATCATTGCTCCTTAGTTGGAAGTTGTCTGGCATTTTGTATCCTACAAGAGATTTAATAAGAGTTTTCTTGGTTATATTTTGGTGACAGTATGAACAATTGTTATGTGACAAAGTCTGACCTCTCTTTTCTACCAAGAAAGAACAATATTTGTCTATTATATTGCATGTATGAGTATTGTGCTGTGTTTGTGATAGAAATTCGTGTTTCTTGACAGGAAAAATATGCCGCCGACTTATGGAAAAAATAAGCAGTGGCAGGAGGCATTTTACCTCCTTTACATGTTAAATGCTTCAGAAGAGAGTTCGTCGCAGCCAACAAAGGTTGCTCCTGCAAGTGGATCAGCACCGCCTATCCCTCCCCCGTTGCCGGTGGAAGATAGGTCAGCCCCTCCATCAACACAAATCGGTTCTCAAACTGAAGACAACGATGGTGAAGAGATTAGTTGTCGGCGCACACCTCGTCCTCGACCTGATGGAGGTAAAGATAACACTTTTAAGTTATTCAGTTATAAATGTGTTATTACAATATAACAAAAGTTTTATTATTTTGGCAGCATCTCCTCCCAAACGCAAACGGGGGTTGGTCAAAGGCTTAAAAGCCTATCAATATTGGATGCAACACAAAGAGAAGGTGAAAATTATCATGAATGTGGATTTCTTGCACGGACCACTCACCAGAGGACTGAACAGTTGGCTGACTCATGATATCGACCATATTGTTCGGGACATCATTCCCATGACTATATGCAGTTGGTGGGAACTAGCTGAGGAGGATAAGCAGAAGCTTGTAGATGAACTCAAAGTAAGGAGAAAATAATTCAATTTTTTAATATTTTATTTTTCTATACCTAAGTCAGTTTGCACATTAATTTTTTTTTTTTTGTAACAGCTTGTTTATGACATCCCTTGGGTGATAAGAAGATATGCAAGTGGGTTGACGACCATGCTGCCAAGACCTACAAAAGGTTTAAGAGCAAGCTGAGTAGGCTTAGGATTAAGCACCCTAAAAAAATCTCAAAAGAGTTCAAAAATAGGAAGGAGGAGTGGTCTTGGCTGCTTCCACACTTCCAGAGCCCTGAGTTCCAGGTATACAATTTCTAACATTGGTCTGCGCTTCCAAATGTAAACATTCTTGATTTTCGTTTTGTTTGAATGCTCATTTGTCCCTTTTATACTTCTATAGAGACGATTGGCCGCCAACACAATCAACCGGGATAAGAAGACATTGCACCATCGGTCCGGTTCAAGGCCTTTCATCTATGGGGCGCTCGAGTTGAAGGAAAAGGGTGAACCATTGGCATTGGTAAAGAATTATGAGATGGTGTACCCTCCTGATCACTCGGTAGCGGCAGATAATATAGTAAGTTTCTTATTATGTTTAAATTCATCATCTTGCTGGCTCTTATGTGAATTTGCTTGTTGATTTTTGATGTGGTATGAGTTAACTTTTGATAATTGTAGTTGAATTATGATTTTAATGCACTTCATTTTTAAATGCAGCGAAAGATCAGACTCGAGGTCGATCGATAAGGTGATAACCGATGTGAGGGAGAAACACTTAGACATGCCGGAAGATCAGATCATTCACTATCTTGATGAGCCGGTTCAGGCCCAAATGCTTGTAAAAGCACTAGGACCGCAAAACAGTGGTGAGATTTGGGGGCTAGGAGGAGCAACCTTTGGTGTCACCTCCCAATAATCTCAAGGGAAAAGTTCTACTGCACGTTCTCTTCGGTCTTCAAATGTGGAGCGTATCACACGGGCGGAGGAGGAGGTGTGAGAGGCTAGAGACCGTGTCGCACTCGCAGAGGAGGAGGCACGAAAGGCCAAAGAGGAGGCCCGAAAAGCCAATGAACGAATCGCACTACTTGAGCAGGAGAGCCGAGAAGGTAAAAACCGTCTTAGTCAGTTGGAGGAATAGTTCAACCTATTTGCAAGTCTTCAATCAACCCAAAAGTAGCTAGGCTCCTCCCCCTCCTATACGATAATGTTGGTCGCTTAATTTCTTTATCCCTAGCGTTTTTGTTTGTATGAACAAATTTATTAATATTAAGTATTTAGTTTGTATGAACAAATTTATTAATTTATTAATTATATTTTGTCTCAATTTTTCAATTTTTTTTTTAAAAAATTAATCAACTTAGACAACGAAAGAGAACAAAATCGTCTCCTTAGTGAACCACTAAGGCGACGAAAATAAAGATACTCGTCTCCTAAGTGGACAACTAAGGCGACGATTATGTATTTTTTTGTCGCCTAAGTTGTTTAATTTAAAAAAAAAAAAATTACTGAATAACTAAGGCGATGAAAGTTGTGAAACTCGTCTCCTAAGTGGACAACTAAGGCGACGAGTATGTATTTTTTCGTCGCCTAAGTTGTTTAATTTTTTTTTTAAAAAATACTGAATAACTAAGGCGACGAAGGTTGTGAAACTCGTCTCTTAAGTGGACAACTAAGGCGACGAAAAAATATTTCGTCCTTTAAGTCGTCATTGGCTTAAATTCAAGTCGACGAAAATTTCTCGTCCTCTTATAAGGTTGTTTCGTCTCCAAAATATTTTTGTGACGAAAATGTTTCGTCGCTTAAGTAGTTTCTAAGGCGACGAAAAGAATTATGTTTCGTCGTCTAAGTACTTAGGTCACCACTTTTAGACGACGACACCTAGATAATGACATTTTTGTCGCCTAAGTACTTAGAGGACGAAAAAACCTCTTAGGTGACAAAAATATTTCGTCTTCTAAGATATTCAGTCTAGTAATGCCAAATGATCAAGCAAGGAAATTCCCATTTTGTTCATGCAACTTCTCATATTAACAAATTCATTTCTTCTCTGCTTCCGATAATAATTGATACTGATAATAGCTCATTACTTCAATCTTCCAATTACTGATTAAGAAATCAAGGACGCTGTTTTTAGTATAGGAGATCTAAAAGCTTCGTTTACGGACATTGTTTTACCAACAGTACTGGATGGAAATCAATCATCTTATAGTTCCATTTATTTAAGATTTCTTTCAGCATTATACTAGTCTGACCACCATTAATAATAAGTCTTTTTACCAATAACTACATTCTAAAGCCTTTAATTACCACGCGCAAGTTCCTATTATTTTTTCCCCACGCGCAGGTTACAATATTAACAGAGTTATGGGGCTGCCGTCTCTCTCTCTCTCTCTCTCTCTCTCTCTCTCTCTCTCTCTCTCTCTCTCTCTCTCTCTCTCTCTCTCTCTCTCTCTCTCTCTCCCTCTCGACCTTGGCTTGAGGCTAACTCAGTCACAAGTAACGTCGACATCTTCCACGGCCTCAAATAGGAGAGATTGAAACCCCAGATCTCGTCCTCGATGAACCAAAGAGTGGCGCCGACCCCGAAGCTCTCAATCTCGAAAAATCGAATCAGCAGTCGAAGTCGAGGATCAGATCGGAGGGTTTGGGCGATGAAGCTAGATTGAATCATGGTATTGATGAGTTGAATTTTGGTTTTGAATGAATTGAGTGGGGTTGGAGAATTGAATTCTAACTCTACTTGTTTGGACAGCGAAGGTGAAGCCAAATTCGTTTTGTTGGTTTGGTTGGTTGGGGGTGGGGGAGGCCTTTGGAGATAAGAGAACTTTGTATACTGAATTTGTGGGTGAGGAATTCGGCATATGGAATCCAATTTTGGCTTGGGTCCTTTGTCTTGGTTAAAATGTGTTGCTGGTGGCTGAATTAAATGTTCTAAAAGGCGCTAGGCACTAGGCGGGCGGTGACCCATTGCCTAGCGCCTAGACGGACTAGGCGGGGACTAAGCGATTTATATTTTTCACATTTAATTAATAAATATAATATTTAAAAATAGTTTAATATGAGTAATTTGGAAAAATTTAACATGACCTCTCCATCTCTGGTATCGAGCATGAACTAGCAAGGCAGCAACTCAGGCACTCAGCAAGACAGTACAGTAAGTCAGTAACAGACACTAACAATTCCAGCATAAACCAGCAACACAGTAACATACTAACTTCCTGTATATTGATTATTGAGTATTGAACTATTGACTATATTCAGTTCTTCACATAATCATTAATCACATATTTACATTGCAACCTAGTGAGTCTACTAAGTACCAACTAGGTACTGGGCTAGTTTAGCCCCTCTTATATAATCACATATTTACATTGTAGGTACGATCTCCTCTCTTTTTCTCTCTTTCTCTTTCACTCAACTTCAAACCCTCTGCCGTTTTTTTTTCTTTTCGATTTGGAATCGAGTAAAGATCGATTTCATGGAAAATTGTTTATTGGTTTTATGTATTTGATTGTTGATTGATGATTCGGGGTCTGGGTAGCTTGATCTGCTATGAATCGATCACTTTCATGGCTGGATCTTCTTCTTGTCGAACTCAAACTCCACGACCATATATATATGGTCATATGGACTTGATTTAATGAACTCAAACTTTGAAGTGTTTGTTGTTGCATTTGGTAGAGATGAACTGAAAGAGATTTCTAAACCAATCCCACTCCCAGTGGTCCTCATTCGAGCTAGCCTTGAGTCTACATGATCAGGATAGTTTAGTTACCTGAGATCAATGTTCTTAAATAGCAAGTATTTCTATTATAAATACTTGATGTTGATGCTTGTAACTTGCTGGTCAATGTTGCTTTGAGTATTTGATAAAAAGTTGTAGGGGTTTAAGATATAAGATCAAAATGTTTGTTAAAATAGGGTTTTAGATATGCTTGAGTTGTTTGAAATCCTATAGCTTCTGTAAGACTATTTAGGAGATGATTATTAGTAGTTTGCTTGCACTTTTTAGTGTAAGCTAATGCATATATAAATATGTCTTCATTTTTTTTATGAGTAGTTGATTTCTATGTTTTGTGATTATTAGATATGGATCGAAGACAAATTTTGTTGCTCTTATTGGTGGAGTTGTGGCACCTAGAGACCATGTGTGCTTGTACTATGCTTATGCTACTATTGTTTAACTTGAGAAGAAGACGTGCTGAAACACATGCATTAAATAATCGCTCATTCATTAGACATCAAACTCATTTGAGTTATCTAGATAGTATCATAAGTAATAGTGACACCGAGTGTGTGAACGAACTTAGAATGGATAGAAGTTGTTTTGGCCTACTGTGTGAATTGTTGCTCACAGATGGTAAAATTAAGAATGAGTTTGGTGCCTATAGAGGAGCAAGTATGTATGTTTTTACATATACTTGCACATCATGTGAAAAATCCTACGATTAGAGGTAGGTGTTTTAGATCTGGAGAGACTGTTAGTAGGTACTTCAATTCTATACTACAAGGTGTTTTACGATTGCAAGGGAGTTTGTTAAGGGTACCTGATCCAGTACTTGTGACTGCATAGATCGTCGATGGAAGTGTTTTAAGGTTGGTTTAATGTAGGGGATTCATTTTTGTTATTACCTTGACCTATGATCTGTGAGTTTCCATTTAATAAACTTCATGAATTTAATGTTTTCATAGAATTGCTTGGGGGCACTAGATGGAACTTACATTAGAGTACGCGTACCTGCAATTGACAAGCCTAGATATCGAACAAGAAAGGGTGAAGTCGCTACAAATGTGTTGGCTGTGTGTTCTCGTGATATGTAATTCATATTTATTTTGCCGGGTTGGGAGGGATCAGCATCTGACTCTAGAGTTCTTCATGATGCAGTCAGTAGGCCTAATGGATTAAAAGTTCCTACCGGTACGGCCACAAGTGTTTACATTAAATTTAAATTGTTTCATTGCCTTTACACACACTGATAGAATTTTTATTTTGGCTATTAGGTTACTATTACCTTGTAGATGGTGGTTCCACAAATGGTGAGGGATTTCTTGCACCATGTAGAGGAACACAGTATCAGTTATCGGAATGGCAGGGAAATGTGCCTAGGGATCATATGAAATACTTTAACATGAAGCATTCTAAGGCAAGAAATGTCATAGAACGCTGTTTTGGATTGCTGAAACGAAGGTGGGGAATTCTAAGGAGTCTGTCATTTTATCTAATAAAGACACAATGTCGCATAATTACGGCTTGTTGTCTTTTACATAATTTGATTAGGAGAGAGATGTCTGTTGATCCGATGGAGCATGTAGTATTTCCTTTAGAAACACAAAACGAGGAAGACGTTAATGCGGTCAACACCGTTGAATCGTCTGATCAATGGACTGCTTGGAGGACTGACTTAGCTTTACAAATGTTTAATGAAGTGGAAGGGAAGAAGGGTTGCAAGGTAAGCAAGAGCAGCTGAAGTTGAAGAAATTACTGCAAGGGACAGAAGAGCTGCAAGGGATGCAATATCTGCTAGGGAAGCAAGGGAAACAAGATATTCAAGGCCTTAGATGGAAGTTGTGTACTTCTCTGTTGAAGTTGTGTTGTTGTTTACTTATAGTTTTATTTGTTGTAGTATTAATAGTTGCAGTGTACTTGCTCTAGTTTTACTTTCCTAACTCCAGCCTCTTTCAGTACTTTGTTTTCCCTTTCATTATGTTACTGGTTTCATCTTATTGTTTGATTCATTAGACATCAACTTGATTTTGTTCCCTTTCATGGTGGAGGAGCTGGGCGACAATGAAGATGACGCAGATGTTGAGGATGCACAAGCCCCATGTCAATCAACAAAGAAGGTAGCCAGTAATCTCAGGTTAGTCAAAAAAAGAGGAAAAGAAATGATGAAGATAGAATTGTGCTTGCATTGGATAGGATGTTTGAAGAATCTGGAAAAAGAATGCAAATGGTGGCTGATGCCATACTAAAAGGTAATGAAGATCAAACTGATATTGCTAAGGAACTTAAGAATATGGGATTTTCTGTTCTAGATCAAATTGAGGCAATGAAACTCATTTTGGAGAAGCCCCAAAATATCTCTGTGTTTATGTCCTTAGATGTTCATGTGAGGAAAGTGTATGTTGAAAATCTTCTTGCTGCCAGTGCTAGAGGATCTACCTAGCTTTTGTCTTGATATACTTTTTGGGGGGACTTGCAGTCACTACACATTGGAGAAGCCACAGTCACTACACATTGGAGAAGCCACCACAAAGCTAGATGAACTCATTTTGTAATTGCTAGATTAGCATTCACACTTTTATACTTCGTTGGGTTGTGAAATGCTAGTAAAGAGTTCAAATTTCATTGTTGTATTAATTGGTGAACTTGTTGATGTGTGTAAGCTATTGTGACTATTATTTTGGTTGTGTTGACATTATAATCTATGAACTTTATTATTGTCTTCCTAATGATACCAGAATTAGAATGTTGTGTAAAATTGTTCCTTTTATTATTTATCAAACATATCTAAAGACTCTCTCTTATTCCCTAACAAGTTTGTTAAAATAGACAAACAAAAATTATGGTATTCATATTTCATTTAGTCCAATACATGCAGCAACAAATATGGGATTAGACTATTTTGATTATTCTGCTCTTTAGTCCCTAGTTGTACCAAACATGGGTCAATGTTATCATAGCATAGACCAAGCATAGACAATCCGAGACTGTTTTAGAAATTAGTCCTGCCTTAAGCAATCCAGTGTAACAAACATGCGGTAACAGCTTACGGAGAGCAAGACAGCAACAACAGTTACAGACCAATCAACCCCAATTCCCAAATCAATTGAACAACCAATCAAAGTTGTCTAATGGAGTAATGCCATTATGCCGATCGTTTAAGTTTAACCCAGATCATATTATAAGTTTATAACTATAAACAATTAAACATTGATTATTAATCAATTGAAGTCTAAGTTGCTCATCCATAAACAATCAGTAGATCAATGAAAGAAAAAAAAATCATAATAAGACTATAAGAGTAACAACGTCTCAAAGGCATTTCATCAAACAAGTGATGAGCATCAATTACAGCTTGTCAAATGCCTTCATATAATGGGGAAGGAATGAGTCAGTGACCGTTCAAAGTCACAAAAGGAAAGCAGAATGGAAGAAAAACGAAAACCCAGAAACGCAAAAGCTCTCAAGTAGGTGGGGAAGAGTGGAAGAGTAATGAATCGTATGATTCGTATCATATTCATACCAGAGAATCAGAGATCGGTACGTCGGCACTTCACTGCAGAATGGATGAGTACGAGGCCAAGAGACTGGAGTTTGGGGATTACTGTAGTGTGGATCAATGGAGTCTGGGACTGTGGGTACGATCGAGAGAGAGACTGAGAGAGGAGGCAGAAGTTGCAGAAGAGAGTCAAGAGACTGAAGACCAATGTTCTAAGCCCTTTAGGTTTTCATGTCTTTTTTTGGGCTTTTTCACACCCAAGTAACCCGGCACGCCGCCTCGCCCCGCCTCACCCCGCCTAGGCGATAGGATCGCCTAATTGAAACGCCTCTCTTGAAACCGGGGCAGCTTGGCTCCCCCTAGCGCCTGGGCGGGGCTAGGCGGCGCCTTTTAGAACACTGGCTGAATTAGATGTAATTAGCTTTCTTAAGTTTTTCAAGACCAATGCTGGAAATTTATGTGTGAACAAAATTTTATAATATATAGCATGAATCAAAAGAATCTGTGAATAGGTATTACCTTACTGAGGGTCAGTAATTTATTGAGGGTCAATGGAAGCCCGCAAGTAGATATAAAACTACTGACCCAAGTTTTCAGAAGCAAGAGTAAATAAACGGTACAATAGTTGAGGTACCATTTTTAATAACGAAAATTCTTAAATACTAAAAAATATTTTTCGCAATAATTCAAGTATCTTTTAGATTTTTACTCTTCCCAAGTATATATAGCCTTCACTTGAAATGATCTCTCAGTGTTATGATCTATCAAGATACGTACAGTAGTAGAGCAAGACGGAAATGAAGTTAATTATTTTACTCCCTCACGAATGAAATGAAGCGGTGGTACCTTTCGGGGAGACCATTTTCCTCTAAAGATTTCAAGGTCATGTTATCATCGGGGTACTACCTCGACACAAATTCGAACCAAACACCATTAGTTAGCACTTAGCCGGCGTTATATGATAATGATATGTATGCAAAAATATGCAATTGAAACCTCACACGATCTGAGATAGCTTAAAGAAAAAAAATTATATTATCCCACAGGTTTCTTATAGGATAGTGATATGTGTGGAATTGAAACCTCTTATGCAAGTTCTGGTCATATATTGATGAAGTCCCAATATCAGCTGCTTAAACTTATTGTGTTGAAATACATCTCATCCACATGACCTAGCTTCATCAAAAATCACATGCTTTACCAAACTTGCAATCACTACCAGAAAAGGCATCATAGCCGACGACGCCATTTCGTCGGCCGTTTTCATTAAATCGTCGGCTATAGTCATAGCCGACGATGTATCGTCGGCTATTCTCTCGTCGGGAATGCTCCGTCGGCTATAGTATAGCCGACGACACCGAGGGTAAGTCGTCGACTTATAAACCACGAAGTATAGCCGACGAATAAAGCGTCGTCGGCTATACTTCGAACATTGCCGACGATAGAATCGTCGGCTTCAACTCTCCCCTAATGGGAAGTATAATTCAGGCATAGCCGACGAATTAATTGTCGGCCATAACATTCGCCGGCGAGGGTATAGCCGACGAAATATGGTCCATTTCGTCGGCTATAACTCCTAAATATTTTAAAAAAATTTAAAAATTTTGTTCGGGCCCAATTTCACTTCGTCTTCGGTTTGGCTGCAGAAAATTCACAAACAAACATCCAAATATCCAACAAATATCCACATCAATCCATCCGTAATATCCTATGTACTGTACAAATTAACCCCCTATAACTAGTCATCTACTCATCAACCCCTAAACGCGTAGCGTCGTCGACGGGATCGTTCGAGTTCCGGTGGCTGTGGCTATCTTGATCGCCTGGCGTACTCCGATGCGGGGGGGGGGGGGGGGGGGGGGGAGTGGGGACGACGAACTCGGGCATCTGTGGCGGAGGCGGGGGCTCCTGTCCAGCTCGCTGGGCCTCCCAAGATTGCTGCATCCATCGGTACATCTCCGCCACAGACGCGTCTCTGGCCTGCTGCACCGAAGCCTGCTGCTGGAGCGCCTCCACCGCCCTCGCCAACTCCGCCTGCGTCCTCTGCAGCTCTGTCTGCAAGTCTCTCCTCGTCGAAGCCGCACGCTGCGTGCTGGGATTGGCCGGCGTGTACTTCAGAACCCCATCTCCCGCCGCGCCTAGGACTCTCTGGTAGAAGTAGTTGTTGCCAGTCCCTACCGCCGCGTGCATGATCTGAGAGGCCAAACACGGCTTAAGGGTGTCGATCGTGGAGGCAAACTGCACGATCGCCTCGTCGGACGCCCCTTCCCCCAACGTCTCTCGCGCGATCCCCAAGGTGATCGCGTCGGTCTCCGCATCTATTCCCGCCTAATTGACAAGAAAATATAATAAACGAATTTATAAAAAAATATATATAAATTAATTTAATGAAACACTTTTATTGAAAATGGGCGAATACTTACCACTTGGTCGGGATGCCCCGGATACATCTGCGCATGAATCCACGACAACGGCCTCAGCGGTCGGTCCCTCCTTGCAATCTCTGCCCACTGCCTCCAGGAGCGGGAGCCGCCGTGGTGGGGGTGCTCGTTCCTCTTGCGGTTGTCGCTGTTCGTCTTCGAGATTTTCTTTATTATAAGAACGAACATATAAACGCAAATATAAATTAGTAACTAAATTAAAATATTAGGAACTAACCAAAACAAAATTATTAACTAATTTAGTTACTAACTAATTTAATTTAATTAGTAACTACCTAACTAACTAATTTAATTTAGTAACTAACTAACTTACTAACTACCTAATTTAATTTAATTTAATTTAGTAACGAACTAACTAACTATGTAACTAACTAACTAACTTAATTTAATAACTAATAACTAACTAACTAATTAATTTAATTAAGTAACTACATAATTTAATTATTAAATAACATTAAAAAGTTATATACTAGCAGGCTAAATTTTCTTACCGAGACCCTGTCGCTCCCGAAGTAGGCTACCAGCCATAGCCACTCATACTCCCTGTACCGGAACTCGTGGGGGGTTGCACCTCGCCCCAAGCCCTGCTCCACATGGTACGTCCTGTAGTGCGTCGACAGCTCGTTCTTCCACTCGGAGTACCTATATTAACAAAACACAACTGTTAGATATATTCGTACATCTTTAATCGTCTTCAATCTAACTCGAATATTAGTAAAATAACGCGAAACATATAACCTGTTCTTCAGCTGCTCGTCTCTCCACTAGTCCAAGGTAGGATGGACTCTAAACCATTGCTGCAATATTATAAATTAATTAGAAAATATTTTTATATAGTTATAAGGACTGAATTCATAAATGTTTATTTTCTATAATAAAAATACGATTTAACTCACCGACAGTGCATTGTACACTCGCGCCTTGATGTCATCGGGCACAGAGCCCCAGTCGGGCCACAACAGTGGGACCCTGTCCCGCACGATCATGCCCGTCGCGTTGATATACTTGGTCGTGGTGTCTCTCCTCTCCATCGGGCGTCCATCCTCACCGGGACCGGGCAGAATCTCCCTGATCCCACCGGCGAGCTCCCTCTCCAGGGTCGACATGTTCGCTGGCCCTCTGGTCCGTCTCGTCCCCGCGGGTTTATTTACGAGGACGCCTGTTTCATAATTAAAATGAATACATAGTTAAATAATTAATTAAACTAACTAATTAAATAATTAATTAAACAATCTAAATAATTAATTAAACTAACTAATTACCTGCGTTGTTGTACTGCTTGTCCTTCTCACGAACACACCACAGGCCGCGGCAGTCCTCTGAGTCGAATGACCTGTGGACGTAGGCCTCCTCCCAGGGAATCTCGTGCGGCCGGTCGTGCCTCCAAATCTGCCTCTCCCTAGCGTCGTACTCGGGGATGGCAGGGAGGAACTGAACCATGTACATCCCCGATGGCGGAGACATACGGGGCGTGGACCCTGAGGGGCCTGATCCCCCTGACGGTGGGCCCTGTAGCTGTGGACGCTGTCGCTGTGGGGGGACAGGGAGCATCTCTGGAGGGTCCAGATCGGCGCGCGGTGGGGTCGGCTGCCGATCCTGGAATAGTGCTGAAGTGCACTGGGGTCTAGAGGGTGCGGCTGTGCGTCCTCCTCTGACGCTCGGGCTTGGGCCCGCTCCCGTCGACTCATAGGATGAGCCCCCACGTGGATCGCTCGGGGTCAATCCCATCAACGTCTCCTCGCTCCTGTTCAGTGGCCGGCGTAGGCCCCGACGACCGCTGGATCCGCCCCCCCCCCACTGCTGTGTCCTGCCTGGGCTTCGGGGTCGCTCTCGGTCGGTCTGGCAAGCCATCGGTCTACAGCGCGGCGGCTTCCTGCACAATTAGTATATAAATTCCATAAATTTCACAAAAATTCCACAAAAAAATTAAAAACTTCATTAAATGTATATATACCTAATTATATATATACCTAAATATATTTATACCTAAATATATTTATACCTAATTATATATATATATATATTCCGAAATATATATATATATATATATATATATATATATATCCTCCTAAAAATTCTTGTTAATTCCACAAAATTAAAAAAAATTCCACAAAATAACATAAAATTCACAAAAAAATAAAAAACTTCACTAAATATATATATACCTAATTATATATATACATAAATATATTTATACCTAATTATATATATATATATTCTGAAATATATATATATATATATATATATCCTCCTAAAAATTCCACAAAATTTCACAAAATTAACAAAAATTCCACAACATTCCATAAATTGCACAACAACCCTAAATTCCACAAAATTTCACAAAAACCATAAATTCCACAAAATTTCCACAAAAAAATTAAAAACTTCATTAAATGTATATATACCTAATTATATATATACCTAAATATATTTATACCTAATTATATATATATATATATATATATCCTCCTAAAAATTCTTGTTAATTCCACAAAATTAAAAAAAATTCCACAAAATTCCATAAATTCCACAAAAAAATAAAAAACTTCATTAAATATATATATACCTAATTATATATATACCTAAATATATTTATACCTAATTATATATATATATATATATATATATATTCCGAAATATATATATATATATAAATATTTCGGTAACCTCCTAAAATTCCACAAAAAATCCACAAAAATCATAAATCAAAAATTCCACAAAAATCATAAATCACAAAAATTCCGGAAAAATCATAAATCAAAAATTGCAAGAGGGCAGGGGACTACCTGACATGGTGGTGCGACGGGGACGAGGACGGGTGGTGCGGTGCGGCGGCGACGGCGGCTAGGGGCGGCTGCGTTCGGATCGAGTTCGGGTCCGGGACGGGTCGGGCAGGAGGGGGAGGGGGCGGGGAGTGGTCGGGTAGGGCCGGAGAGGGTCGGTCGGCGTCGGGGAGGCTCCAGATCGGCGGTCGGTTGGCGTCGGGGAGGGGTGGGCGGCGAATCGGGATTTAGGGTTTATGCAGTTTATGAGGGAGAGGCGCCTCTGTTTCGGTTTAAATCGAAGGACTATAGCCGACGATTTAATTTTAATTCGTCGGCTATAGTATAGCCGACGAATTTCGTCGGCTATACTCTGACCCTAAATCCGGGCCGGGCCGAAATTGGGCTTTGGGGGCCTGTTATAGCCGACGAAGAATGAATTTCGTCGCCTATAGTGTGAAAATCGAAGCACTATAGCCGACGATTTAATTTAAATTCGTCGGCTATAGTATAGCCGACGAAATTCGTCGGCTATACTCTGACCCTAAATCCGGGCCGGGCCGAAGTTGGGCTTTGCGGGCCTGTTATAGCCGACGACGTATGAATTTCGTCGCCTATAGTATGAATATCGTCGGCTATGCTTCACGCGCTCAGCAGCCGTCAGATCTCCCCCATCCAACGGCGGACAATGAAACGGCGCGGATCGCAAGAGTTTAGCCCACGAATTTCAGTATTTCGTCGGCTATTCCTTGGTCAAACTGCAAAGTCAAACCTCTAAACGCTTTAAAACGGCAATTGGCCCGTCTAAATGACCTTTTTTGGCCTGACCTTCAACAGAGAATATGTTCAAATCGATGCGACGCGACTAATCGTAAAAAAAATTTCCTCAAAATATTTACCGACCGTCAGGCTACCCATAGGAAAACGGAAGTAAAAAACAGCTAACCGCAACATTCGGCACACAGATTTTTTCGGAATCTTCTCATTTTTCAACCGCAGACGTATTTCAATATTTCGGTCATATCTTATTTCACGACACATTTGCATTTGATGGGTCTACGTATAGTAGCTATTTGAAACTATACATTCACTTAAACACTTAGTAAACAAGTTAAGGAACATTAGTGCATATGTTCCGATTTTGAATCTAAAAGTTTGGAAAATCTATTTCAACCGTCAGATATCACCGTTAAGATGAAATACATGTATGAAAAAAATTCCAACTACATCTGACAACGTTAAAGGCTCGATCGTGACGGTCAAACTGCAAAGTCAAACCTCTAAACGCTTTAAAACGGCAATTGGCCCGTCTAAATGACGTTTTTTTGCCTGACCTTCAACAGAGAATAGTTTCAAATCGATGCGACGCGACTAATCGTAAAAAAAATTTCCTCAAAATATTTACCGACCGTCAGGCTACCCATAGGAAAACGGGAGTAAAAAACAGCTAACCGCAACATTCGGCACACAGATTTTTTCGGAATCTTCTCATTTTTCAACCGCAGACGTATTTCAATATTTCGGTCATATCTTATTTCACGACACATTTGCATTTGATGGGTCTACGTATAGTAGCTATTTGAAACTATACATTCACTTAAACACTTAGTAAACAAGTTAAGGAACATTAGTGCATATGTTCCGATTTTGAATCTAAAAGTTTGGAAAATCTATTCCAACCGTCAGATATCACCGTTAAGATGAAATACATGTATGAAAAAAATTCCAACTACATCTGACAACGTTAAAGGCTCGATCGGGACGGTCAAACTGCAAAGTCAAACCTCTAAACGCTTTAAAACGGCAATTGGCCCGTCTAAATGACGTTTTTTTGCCTGACCTTCAACAGAGAATAGTTTCAAATCGATGCGACGCGACTAATCGTAAAAAAAATTTCCTCAAAATATTTACCGACCGTCAGGCTACCCATAGGAAAACGGGAGTAAAAAACAGCTAACCGCAACATTCGGCACACAGATTTTTTCGGAATCTTCTCATTTTTCAACCGCAGACGTATTTCAATATTTCGGTCATATCTTATTTCACGACACATTTGCATTTGATGGGTCTACGTATAGTAGCTATTTGAAACTATACATTCACTTAAACACTTAGTAAACAAGTTAAGGAACATTAGTGCATATGTTCCGATTTTGAATCTAAAAGTTTGGAAAATCTATTCCAACCGTCAGATATCACCGTTAAGATGAAATACATGTATGAAAAAAATTCCAACTACATCTGACAACGTTAAAGGC
This sequence comes from Potentilla sterilis, assembly GCA_963682095.1. Classification (NCBI taxonomy): domain Eukaryota; kingdom Viridiplantae; phylum Streptophyta; class Magnoliopsida; order Rosales; family Rosaceae; genus Potentilla; species Potentilla sterilis. The sequence continues at coordinate 18,626,631 of OY821764.1, forward strand.
TCGATCGGGACGGTCAAACTGCAAAGTCAAACCTCTAAACGCTTTAAAACGGCAATTGGCCCGTCTAAATGACGTTTTTTTGCCTGACCTTCAACAGAGAATAGTTTCAAATCGATGCGACGCGACTAATCGTAAAAAAAATTTCCTCAAAATATTTACCGACCGTCAGGCTACCCATAGGAAAACGGGAGTAAAAAACAGCTAACCGCAACATTCGGCACACAGATTTTTTCGGAATCTTCTCATTTTTCAACCGCAGACGTATTTCAATATTTCGGTCATATCTTATTTCACGACACATTTGCATTTGATGGGTCTACGTATAGTAGCTATTTGAAACTATACATTCACTTAAACACTTAGTAAACAAGTTAAGGAACATTAGTGCATATGTTCCGATTTTGAATCTAAAAGTTTGGAAAATCTATTTCAACCGTCAGATATCACCGTTAAGATGAAATACATGTATGAAAAAAATTCCAACTACATCTGACAACGTTAAAGGCTCGATCGTGACGGTCAAACTGCAAAGTCAAACCTCTAAACGCTTTAAAACGGCAATTGGCCCGTCTAAATGACGTTTTTTTGCCTGACCTTCAACAGAGAATAGTTTCAAATCGATGCGACGCGACTAATCGTAAAAAAAATTCCTCAAAATATTTACCGACCGTCAGGCTACCCATAGGAAAACGGGAGTAAAAAACAGCTAACCGCAACATTCGGCACACAGATTTTTTCGGAATCTTCTCATTTTTCAACCGCAGACGTATTTCAATATTTCGGTCATATCTTATTTCACGACACATTTGCATTTGATGGGTCTACGTATAGTAGCTATTTGAAACTATACATTCACTTAAACACTTAGTAAACAAGTTAAGGAACATTAGTGCATATGTTCCGATTTTGAATCTAAAAGTTTGGAAAATCTATTCCAACCGTCAGATATCACCGTTAAGATGAAATACATGTATGAAAAAAATTCCAACTACATCTGACAACGTTAAAGGCTCGATCGGGACGGTCAAACTGCAAAGTCAAACCTCTAAACGCTTTAAAACGGCAATTGGCCCGTCTAAATGACGTTTTTTTGCCTGACCTTCAACAGAGAATAGTTTCAAATCGATGCGACGCGACTAATCGTAAAAAAAATTTCCTCAAAATATTTACCGACCGTCAGGCTACCCATAGGAAAACGGGAGTAAAAAACAGCTAACCGCAACATTCGGCACACAGATTTTTTCGGAATCTTCTCATTTTTCAACCGCAGACGTATTTCAATATTTCGGTCATATCTTATTTCACGACACATTTGCATTTGATGGGTCTACGTATAGTAGCTATTTGAAACTATACATTCACTTAAACACTTAGTAAACAAGTTAAGGAACATTAGTGCATATGTTCCGATTTTGAATCTAAAAGTTTGGAAAATCTATTCCAACCGTCAGATATCACCGTTAAGATGAAATACATGTATGAAAAAAATTCCAACTACATCTGACAACGTTAAAGGCTCGATCGGGACGGTCAAACTGCAAAGTCAAACCTCTAAACGCTTTAAAACGGCAATTGGCCCGTCTAAATGACGTTTTTTTGCCTGACCTTCAACAGAGAATAGTTTCAAATCGATGCGACGCGACTAATCGTAAAAAAAATTTCCTCAAAATATTTACCGACCGTCAGGCTACCCATAGGAAAACGGGAGTAAAAAACAGCTAACCGCAACATTCGGCACACAGATTTTTTCGGAATCTTCTCATTTTTCAACCGCAGACGTATTTCAATATTTCGGTCATATCTTATTTCACGACACATTTGCATTTGATGGGTCTACGTATAGTAGCTATTTGAAACTATACATTCACTTAAACACTTAGTAAACAAGTTAAGGAACATTAGTGCATATGTTCCGATTTTGAATCTAAAAGTTTGGAAAATCTATTCCAACCGTCAGATATCACCGTTAAGATGAAATACATGTATGAAAAAAATTCCAACTACATCTGACAACGTTAAAGGCTCGATCGGGACGGTCAAACTGCAAAGTCAAACCTCTAAACGCTTTAAAACGGCAATTGGCCCGTCTAAATGACGTTTTTTTGCCTGACCTTCAACAGAGAATAGTTTCAAATCGATGCGACGCGACTAATCGTAAAAAAAATTTCCTCAAAATATTTACCGACCGTCAGGCTACCCATAGGAAAACGGGAGTAAAAAACAGCTAACCGCAACATTCGGCACACAGATTTTTTCGGAATCTTCTCATTTTTCAACCGCAGACGTATTTCAATATTTCGGTCATATCTTATTTCACGACACATTTGCATTTGATGGGTCTACGTATAGTAGCTATTTGAAACTATACATTCACTTAAACACTTAGTAAACAAGTTAAGGAACATTAGTGCATATGTTCCGATTTTGAATCTAAAAGTTTGGAAAATCTATTCCAACCGTCAGATATCACCGTTAAGATGAAATACATGTATGAAAAAAATTCCAACTACATCTGACAACGTTAAAGGCTCGATCGGGACGGTCAAACTGCAAAGTCAAACCTCTAAACGCTTTAAAACGGCAATTGGCCCGTCTAAATGACGTTTTTTTGCCTGACCTTCAACAGAGAATAGTTTCAAATCGATGCGACGCGACTAATCGTAAAAAAAATTTCCTCAAAATATTTACCGACCGTCAGGCTACCCATAGGAAAACGGGAGTAAAAAACAGCTAACCGCAACATTCGGCACACAGATTTTTTCGGAATCTTCTCATTTTTCAACCGCAGACGTATTTCAATATTTCGGTCATATCTTATTTCACGACACATTTGCATTTGAAGGATGAAGATTGGGTTTCGGTCAATATACTTTAGCCGACGAAATGCAAGTCGTCGGCTAAAGTATAGCCGACGAATTTCAAGTCGTCGGCTATAATTTAGCCGACGACCTTCAACGTTTGGTCGTTAGCCGACGACTTACATATTAAATTACCAGAATGGGCATTATAGCCGACGAAGTCTGGTCCATTTCGTCGGCTATAATGCTGATCTTTCTGAAAATTTGCCATTTAGGGCCTGAAAATTGCCTATTTCACCTGATAAATTCCTGAACATCGCACAAACAATTCAATACAATTTCCCATAACCTCCGAAAACGGTAATTAAGGACAAAAAATGTATTCATACATGCATGCACCATCGTACACAAATACATACATAAATAGTATACTAAGGATGATAATCAGAATCATCCTCATCACTTGAGTCAGACGTAGTATAGTAGTTAATATCTGGCAACCGGTGCTCGTACTCGTCGTCTGAGTCATCGTTTGCCTGAGATAGACGATTCGGATTAACATCATACATGGGCACCTGACCCCTAGGAAGTCGAACCACTCTGCCCGGCGTCACATTATTATCGCGGATGGTGGAGGATTCCGGAATGTCGACGGCGTCCGGTTCTTGGTATGCGGTCGCTTCTTGACACTCTGTGCTCACACCAAGTGTGGTAGCACTGTATATGTCTCGCTGAGACACATGGTTAACTACCTTCCACGTGCCTTTGTTCAATAGATCATCAAGATAAAAGACCTTTTTGACCGCTGTGGCGAAAACAAAGGGGTCATCTTCATACACACTAGTGGCGGTATTCACCGAAAGTATGCCGTACTGATCGATCCTTATGCGGTGCGGCCTGGTATCAAACCATCGACACTTGAACATGTGGACTTTCATGCGGTTCCCATATATGAGTTCAACAACTGACTGTAGGACACCGTAATAATCCACGCCCCCCTCTGCACCATCGACCATCACCCCACAATTCTGTGTTTTGCGTTCCCCGTCTCTAGCTTCACATATATACTTAACGCCGTTGACATCACACATTGGGCGGACTGTGGAAGATATCGGCTTCATCGACAACAGCCTCAATTCCTCTGAGTAATTTCTATGACCACCCTTCGCAGCCACTTGCATCAGCTGAAAAATATAACTCAAATCACTTGGTGTGTTTATGATTAAAGAATAGGGAACTGTAAAAGAAAGCCATCTAATATATATATTTATACACTGACCCATTGTGGAAAATAGTCTGCAAACGTCGTGTTGTGGTACTCGAGATCACCGCGAACTTCCTTGCAGGTAAGATGGGTTCGTTTCCAATATTGTACCTCCGGACAGTTTATTAGAACCCACCAGTGGGCAATCCCTACCTCATGGTCAGGCAACTTGTCCACACCCTTCTTCTTGAAGCTTCCGTATGGTACAACATCGTTGGCGACGATAGATAGGTTGAACTCGGGGTCATCTCGACTTGGATGTTGTGGGGGGTCCTCCATCGCTCCCAAGTACAACTTGGCGTACGTTACACACTCATGCGCAATGTAAGCTTCAGCAATACACCCCTCAGGCGCAGATTTATTGTGCACATATTTCTTGTAGTCTCCAAGTTGTCTGCAAGGTTAACAAGTGCATGTTAAGAGAATGCAACTTTTATTTAAAAACATGTATAAATCAAATTTATGAATAACATGTACCTTTCGATGGGATACATCCAAGTGTAGTGTACGGGACCGGTAAGCAACAATTGTTGGGAAAGATGGATCATCATGTGAGGCATGATGTCAAAGAAGTTTGGGGGAAATATCCTCTCGAACTTGCACAAGATAAAAACGATTTCCTCATGCATTCTCATGAGGTATGATTTTCTAACTTCTCTAGCGCATAACTTCTGGAAGAATCTTGACAACGCCACCAACGGCTCAACCACTTCATCCTCCAAGTAGGCTCGAATGAAAATAGGGAAGAGGCGTTGAAGCAGTACATGGCAGTCGTGACTCTTCAATCCGTACAGCTTGTTGTCTCGGTAGTTAACACACTTGCTTATGTTACCCGCATAGCCATAAGGATACCTGCATAGCCATTAACAACAATTAGATTTCATGCATATATAGTCGTCCAACAACAGATGGATTCTTTAGGGAATACATGCCTAATAAAAAGTTACCTGACATTACTCAGCCATCCAAAGATTTCATGTTTCTGGTCCCTGGTGACGGTGTAAGGAGCTTGGGGCATTTTGCTCCTGCCCTCTCTCAACCACAAATGGTCCCACAGTCCCATATTTCTCAGATCAACGCGTGCCTTGGGGGTGTCTTTTGTTTTCTTCTCCCAATTCAAAACTGTGCCAACCACGGCTTCACCCACGTTCTTCTCTATATGCATGACATCCAGGTAGTATCTGATAGCCAACCTGGCCCAATAAGGAAGTTCCCATAAGATGCTCTTGTGTGACCAGAACCTATACCGATCGGGCCTCTCTGGAATCGTGCGCAACACATCGGGATGATTGCTAAGCGGACCAAAGTCATACTCATTCAACACTGCCAATATTTCCTCCCCTGTCCATCGCTCTGGTGCCCAGCCCCTTTCTTCAGTCCCATCAAAAGCCTGTGCATCGTCCCTAAATGGATGGTCGTGCGGAAGCCAACAACGGTGACGTATCTGGACAATCTTGCTGCAATGAGGACTGGAGCAATCAACAGTCATGCACTCTGAACAAGCCCTGTAACCCCTGGTGACGCTGCCGGAAAACATACCCCTCCCAGGAAAGTCACTGATCGTGCCAACAAGCATGGCACGCATCCGGAACATCTCATTTTTGAACCGGTCGTAGACCAGGTGGCCTTTCAGACTCAAGTACCGAAGCTCCTCAATTACGGGTCTCAAATACACATCAAGACACTTTCCCGGATAACCTGGGCCTGGAATCAACAATGTGAGCATGTTATATTCCTTCTTCATGCACATCCACGGTGGAAGGTTGTACGGAATCAAAATAACTGGCCACACACTGTACTGAAGCTCTTTCTTGCCAAAAGGGTTGAAACCGTCGGATGATAGCCCTAGCCAAACATTTAGAACCTCTGATGCAAATTCAGGAAACTCCAACACATTCTTCTTCCAAGCCTCTCCGTCGGCGGGATGTCTAAGGGTGTCATCGTCAGGCACATTCCTCTCAGCCCACCATCTCATAGCTTTGGCCGTGAAAGCACACATGAACAACTGCTCAAGCCTATCAATCAGCGGGAAGTACCGAAGTATCTTCACAGCTTTCTTGTTCCCTTTAGGAGTGAACTTATACCGCTCTGTATTGCATACTGGGCAGTATTCAAGATCTGCAAGTCCTTCCCCGTAAAACAGAACGCAATCGTATCTGCATACATGAATCTTGATGTAGGAAAGGCCGAGATCTTTAAGGATATGTCGCACCTTATGATGACTGGTAGGAAGCCGATGTCCGGGGGGCATCGCCCCACCCCATATCTTCAGCCAATCATCAATCGATTTGACAGTGCCTTTGTTCTCCGTTTTGATCTTCATCACTCCCATGACAGATTCAAGGACAGTCTTACTGCATCCGGGGTACAACGGTGTCTGTTGCAATGCGATCAGGTTGTTGTACTTTTCCATACCACTTGTGTTGACCGGTGATCGGGGTAATGGCTCGAGTGGCTCAATATCAGGGAAACACTCCATCTCCGGAGGAGGGAGTTGCACATCTGGTCCTTCATCAAAGACATCGCTCTCACGAGGAAACATATCGTTGATCCAGTTCGTTGTTGGATCATTGGACGAACTCCCTCTCTCGGCAAATTGTCCATGATCATGAGGACCCGCAAACTCTGGTTCACCGTGATAAATCCAATTAGTGTATAGGACCCAAAATCCATATCTAGCCAGGTGTTGCTCCACGGTCTCTATGGAAAAACGTTGTCGTGGGCTGGCACACTTGCACTTTTTACACGGGCAATAATGAAGTGTAGTGTCTCCCCAATTAGCCATCACAAATTCCAGGAAACTCCTAACTCCATCATGATACGCCTGATCCCATCTTCCCCGAGTAATCCAACTCCTGTCCATCCTGTAAATTCAATAAATAAATGTAACTATATATAGATATGTATATATACACGTACTACGTACGTACGTACGTACTAATTAATTAAAAATTTCATCATTACACACACACACTCACACACACATATATATATATATATATACATCCCTAAATTAATTAAAACATCGTCAATCTCCCTAATTAATTAAACACAATATATTTTTCATATATACCAACAATATATTTATAATTACAATTAAATTAATTAATATATATACATTTTTTCATCAAATTCATCTAAAATCACCTCTAAATCAACAATCAATCACTGATCTTCAACAAAACTTCAATTCTATCTAACCAACATATCAACCCATTAATAATCTCATCTCAACACACACACACATATATATATATATATATATATATATATATATATATCAAATTAATCACACAATAAGAATTTATAATTAAACTCTATATTAACACACCTCTACATATAACCAACTAAATCAACACACACAGCAATATACGTACCTTACAAGCTTATGCCCGAGGTTTTGGACGATTTCAGAGCGTTTTCAAAATGTTTTCGACGAATGAGCTCGCTGCTGCAGAATGGATCTGATATAAGAGTTATAGCCGACGAATACCCTCCTCGTCGGCTATAACCAAAAACTTTTCGTCGGCTATAACTCTTATAGCCGACGAATACCCTCCTCGTCGGCTATAACCAAAAACTTTTCGTCGGCTATAGTTATAGCCGACGACGGCCGACAACTCGTCGGCTGTAATATTATAGCCGACGATGTGGCCGACGAAATAGTAATTCATCGGCTATAACCAATTATAACCGACGAAGTGCTGTTTTGTCGGCCATTTTTTTTCATATCGTCGGCTATAACCCATTTTCTGGTAGTGAATGCTTGTCTACCCAAATTTCGCATGTTAATTTGTAGCGATCTGCATGGGCATATACATACATGTGCTCCAAGTAATGAGCAGAATTACATGCATTTTATGAGTGCACTACATTTTAGTTAGTTTCAGATTATGTTTGAGAGCTGATGATAATAATCTTGGGCTGAAAAGAGGTAATGATTTCTCGTTTGCATATTTCATTAGGTAAACTACTGATAGGTACCTAAAAACATTTTGTTTTACAAATAGGTCATTGTTCTAGGAGAAATAGATTGATAGTAAAACTGTGTCTTTATTGATTGATAAGGAGGCCTTTATATAGGCATTACATCAAGTATCCCTGTGAATCAGGAATTCCCTATCTAATAAAGTATCTAGGCTACTAGCCTTATTAGGACAAGACACACCACGGAAGTTACGGAATTAACCTTCCTTGAACACTCCCCCTTGTGTCGTGTCCTCAATGGTGCATGAACTGTTGCCTCGTTAAAACCTTTGCCAGCAAACAAAAACCTCTTGGGCAAAAATAAAAGCATGGTCTAAGGGAAAAGAGTACAACGCACCAACTACAAGTATGTAAGACATGCATAACTAGACTCCCCCTGAAGTCTAGACGAGAACTCCCCCTGATAGTCAATCAGTCTTTGAGTTCGGATAAGCGACACATACCAATGCGCTTTACATGCTTCACAAATGTAGATTTGGGTAGAGACTTGGTGAATAGATCAGCTGCATTTTCTTCTGAGCTGACTTGCTTCACTTGGATATTCAAAGTCTCTTGCTGCTGCTGATTGTAGAAGAACTTAGGCGAAATGTGTTTAGTATTGTCACCCTTGATGTATCCCAACTTCATCTGCTCAATGCATGCTGCATTATCTTCAAATATGCAAGTTGGTCCCATCGTAGTAGACTCAAGTCCACTAGACTCTCGAATGTGAGATATAACTGAGCGAAGCCAAACACATTCTTTGACTGCTTCATGTAGTGCAATAATCTCAGCATGGTTCGAGGAGGTAGCAACAAGGGTTTGCTTGGTTGATCTCCAAGATATCGCCGTATTCCCAATGGTAAAAACATAACCGGTTTGGGAACGTCCTTTGTGTGGATCTGACAAATATCCAGCATTAGCAAATCCTACCATCACATCATTTGGTGTATCTGAGTAGGAGGGGGTATCGCTAAAGCCGTATCGGGACCACGACTTAGCATCCTCGGGTCTGGATATGTTGGCAGATATGGCTGCAGGATGGCGGATGGATGAGCCAAAGCCAGTCTTGGCGGATATGACTGCAGGATGGCGGATGGCTGAGCCAAAGCCAGTCTTGGCTGATGACCGGTGGCGATCCGAACCACGGTTTGTGCTGTTGGATGCAAGAGATCGACTAGGTGTCAAATCCTGATGAGTGTATCGATAGTGCAAGCCCATGTCAATGGTTCCTTTAAGGTATCAAAAGATGTTCTTGATTCCAACCCAATGACGTTGTGTTGGCGCAGAGCTAAATCTAGCTAACAAGTTCACCGAGAAAGCAATGTCTGGTCTAGTACACTGAGCTAGGTATAACAAAGCTCTAATTGCACTAAGATATGGATATTCAGCTCCCAAGACCTCTTCGTCATCTTCTTTCGGACGAAAGGGATCTTTGTTGATATCCAGACTTCTAACGACTATGGGAGTGCCTGTAGGATGCATAACTTTGTCCATGTTAAATCGCCTGAGCATCTTTCGGACATATGCAGATTGGTGTATAAAGATTCCACCACTTCAGTGCTCTAGTTCTAAGCCTAGGCAAAACCGAGTCCTTCCCAAATCTTTCATCTAGAATTCGGATTTCAAGTAGCTAGCGGTCTCATTGATCTCATTTAGAGTTCCAATGATGTTCATATCATCAACATAGACGGCTATAATGGCAAATCCTGAACTTGTTCTCTTTATGAACACACAAGGGCACAACTCATCATTCTTGTATCCTTTCCCAATCAAGTAATCACTTAACCGTGTGTACCACATCCTACCAGATTGTCAGAGTCCATATAGAGATCGTCTCAACCTGATAGCAAATGAACTTCGTGGTTTTTGCTCACTTGACTTGGGTAACGAAAGTCCTTCTGGCACTTTCATGTACATCTCCGTATCTAGATCCCCATAAAGATACGTTGTTACAACATCCATAAGCTGCATATTGAGTCTCTCTGAGACTATCAAACTGATTAAGTATCGGAAGGTAATAGTATCCATGACAGGAGAATACGTCTCCTCATAATCAATTCCAGGGCGTTGAGAAAAACCTTGCGCCACGAGTCGAGCTTTATATCGCTGGACTTCACCATTCTCATTGCGCTTTCTGACAAAGACCTATTTATGTCCAACAGGCTTTCACGTTCGGCGGTGTAGGCACAACCGGTCCGAATACTTGCCTTTTCTTTAGAGAGTCTAGTTCAGCCTGGATTGCTTCTTCCCACTTCGGCCAATCCGCCCTACGTTGACACTCATCAACAGTGCGGGGTTCCATATCGTCGTCGTCAATGACTTCTTGAGCAACGGCGTAGGCGAATGCATCATCGATATACATGGAATTTCTTTTCATAAGATTGTGCATGCATAAGTAGTTTAGTGAGATTTGCTTGTTCTCCAACATCAACGGTGAGTCTGAGGCATCCCCCAGATGATTCAGAGTTGATTCTTGGACATAGGTATAGTCGGAGACAATCTCGTGTGACGGCGTCACAGTATCGATGATGAACGGATTGCTTTGTGCCTGGACACATGCCCTCTTTCTAGGTACATTGTCCTTGGAACCGATTGGTCTCCCCCTCTTTCTAGGAGGATCCGAAGTCGACACCGGCCCTCCACTTGGAGGTGCCGAGCCTAGGCTGCCGATGGCACCTAGGGCTGCGGGTCCGAGACCGGCGGCGGGTGCTCGCGCATGGCGAGGAATGTTGAGCCTTGCAGGTACATTCGCAGCAGGTATGGTTGATCTTGTCACTTTCGCAATATCAGTAAAGGAGTCAGGCATCGAATCCGCCACCTTTTGTAATTCCAATATGCGTTGTATTTCGGTCTCACACTGAGACGTACGGGGATCATAATGAGACATAGTGGGAGAGAACCACGTCAATTCCTGACGTTCATTAGGGACGAATGCGGCCCCATCTCCCCCTAACGGCGGGAAGGATGTCTCATTAAAGTGACAATCTACAAATCTTGCAGTAAACAGATCACCTGTCATAGGCTCTATGTAGCGGATAATTGTTGGTGCTTCATATCCAACATAAATAGCTAATCGTCATTGTGGACCCATCTTGGTACGCAGTGGAGGCGTGATAGACACATATACGGCACAACCAAAAGTACGCAGATGCGAAATATCAGGCTCGTAACCAGTTACCAACTGGTACGCACTAAATGGTTGGCTATCTGTGGGTCGTAGACGAATAAGCATAGCTGCATGTAATATTGCATATCCCCATGCCGAAACCGGCAAGTTAGTGGCCATGACAAGGGACCTAGCTACAAGCTGTAGTCTCTTGATAGCGGCTTCTGCAAGACCGTTCTGAGAATGAACGTGGGGCACGGGATGTTCAACTTCAATCCCAACTGACATGCAATAGTCATCAAAACACTTTGACGTAAACTCTCCAGCATTATCCAGTCTGATTGACTTAATCAGATTGTCCGGGTGGTGAGCCCGAAGCTTAATGATCTGAGCTAGGAGTTTAGCAAATGTAGCATTCCTTGTGGACAACAACGCTACGTGTGACCAACGCGTTGACGCATCAACCAGAACCATGAAATATCTAAATGGTCCGCATTCTGGTGTTATAGGTCCACAAATATCACCTTGTATTCGTTGTAGGAACGGAATATTCTGTTTATTATCAATAGCAAAAGATGGTCTTGCTTGAAGTTTTGCTAGTGAACAAGCTTTGCAAAACGAACGATGAGCATTAGACATCGCTACAGAAGCATGAGAAGCAGGAGGAGGCCGAACCTCTCCTTGGAGCTGAGAGGCTGCCAGCAGTAGCATGGAGGCCGAACCAAGGCCGAAACGCCTAGATATGGCGTCGACTTGGGTTTGTCCAGTTTTCTGGTTTCCTGTTTGCTTCTGTGATCTGAAAAATGGATGACCGTAGGAGCATTTCAAAATACGGATCATCAGATCACGACCCGGATGGCCGAGTCTCTCATGCCAAAGCTTGTAAGCATCTGAATCGCATAGGACAACAACATGGGATTCATTTGCTCGAATGGTTGTGAAATACATGTCATTTCGAACACGCTTACACTTCTCCACAATGCGAGTGCGCATAGATTGAGTGGAGGTGATCAACAGATATTCAGTTCCATCTTCAACATAAGTGTTGAGGTGATAGTCGTTGTCACGCACATCCTTGAAAGCTAGCAAGGTTCTTGGCGCCTTAGGCGCATATAGGGCATCCTCTACCCGAATTTCAGTGCCATTTGGCAATAAGAATTGAGCAGTGCCACGACCCTTAATTATGGGTCCAGTTCCTGTCATCTTAGATAACGACGCTTCTTTTGGCGAAAAATCCGAAAACAATTGCCGATTCCTCAGAATTGTGTGAGTTGTTGCACAATCCAACAAACACTCAATCTCGCCTTGATACATCTACACAAACAATGTAAATTGAATCAATAGTCTATTTTAGACTTTGGCGGACACTTTAAAGTAAGTGTACTGAAGCAATATATCATCACAAAATGAAGTGCATTAAGGCCAATCACATAGCCATGGCAACGACATAACTTGAGAGAAAGAGATAAGCCTTATTTTAATCACCGAATACCAATATTGAGAGTTAACATAGCCTAGGTCAGAGATTGAGACCGGACACAGTCGTAGGTGGCGTGGCCGAGCCAAGGCAAAGGCCGGGGCCAAGCCAAAGTCGAAGCTGTGGTAAGGCCGAAGCTACCCTGAGGCCGAGCCGAAGCAAGGCGAGTGGTGAGGGTCGGTCAGGCATTGAGGCAATGCGATGCGACGGTTGAGCTAAATCCGAAGCATGGCGAGTCCGAAGACACGTCGTTGCCGAGCCATTGATGCAAAAGTTGCATTTGTTCGATAGGCTATCGATTGTTGGTTTCAAAAACCGGATTCGGTGTTGAGCCAAGCTTGGTGAGTGGCCATGGCGAGCGAGGCCTGGCGGATCGCAGCCAAGTTGGCGAGTAGCCATGGCGAGCGAGGCCTGGCGGATTGATAGGAGCACAATGTGCGACGATATTATATGCTTATGCCCTCGTTTATGCTTTGTTTAACCCTTATTTGTCTAAGATTGAGTCATAATTTAGTTTAGTGTTAATTTGGTAGAGTTTTGGTAAAATGTGCTTAATTGTCCGAAAAATGACTAAGTTTGAGAAATCTGGAAAATAATGCAAAATATGTCTTTTTCGTGATTCTGAGATGAGTAAAAATGCAATCTATCCTTGTCCTAATTTAATGAAATTTGGCGTGCTTATTATTCATATACTGAGGAATGTTGTGTTAAAATTTCAGATCAATCGGAGTTCGGGAAGTCACCCAAAAGATGGCTGCAAAACAGCAGTTCGAGCAAACCAATCCAGGGACTTCCAGGATTTTCCTAGGACTATGTCCCAACTTCGAAAAATCATTCCCGTCGACTCACAAGGATTTTGATAGAACTGTTTTATATGGAGGTAGCTATGTGTGTCTAGTTTAGCTGAGACTTGGAATCGCATTAATCGGAGCTCCGAGGAGGGAGATAAGCCTGATTTACTACAACAACGTATGTTCTGCCGATTCCAGGAACCTACTGCCTCCTTTTTGCGATTTCTGTTTTTGATGGACCATATGGTGTACAAATGCATATGTGAAGATGGTCCAAGCTTAAGGAAGGAAGGATGATGACACCAAGACAAGGCATTGAAGAAGAATATGAAGAAAGAAGTTCTCCTAGTCAAACTAGGAGAAGCTGCAGGAAGAGGCAGATTTGTGCCATGATGAAGCTGCCGGCAATGAAGGCATTTTCAGTGGATCAAGACCTATATATCAAATGAAGTCCAAAGATTATACAAGAAGTCCATGAAGATGTGAAGCCCAAGCCTTGAAGAAAAATTCAGAAAAAGAAAACCTAATTAGACAATGAAAGGAAGGTTTCAAATCCTTAACCAACTTGGTTTTCTGATTTCCTTAAGCAACAAGGGCAGCCGGCAATACCTAGCTTTTCCTCTATAAATAGCCAGCTTTTACACAGGAAAATTTGTCACATTCTAAAGCAAAAATCTAGCCAAAGCTCTACCAATATTTCCCAAGAGTCTTACATAAAACCTAGCCGAAAATCACCCCCATCTCACCTACAAAATTCTGCCGACACCACCCACTGCCGAGCAGCCATCTTCTCCACCAACCATCGGATCCACACTAGTCGAAGTCATCCAAGGTGTCTACAAAAGTGTGATCCACTCCCTACTCTCGGTTTTGTAATTTTTATGTAGTTATGTTAAACTTTGTCTATGAAGTTAGCATGAATTCTTGGTTTCAAACTCTATGTCTATGTATTGTTTGGAGTGAAATTTGGTTTTATAATTTGTATGTTCAATTCGTTTTCTTTGTCTTTAAATGGGTTTTGGATGTAAGAATACGGATTGCATGTTAAAGAGTAAGGAAAATATGTAATGAATAAGTGAATAGGGTAATCGGCAAGAACGCATGTTAACTTGGTTTTAGGGTTTTCTTGACTTGTTCTTTAAATTCGTGTGCTTAAAGATTGGTAGTCTATGTAAGTGCAATATGTGGATTGTTAATCTCATTAGCCGAAAATAATATGGGTTAAGTAATCTTTAGGGTTATTTTAATTTGTGTTGTTTTCACGAGGGCTAGAGTAATTTAAATGAACATGCTTGTTAATAAGAAGTGGTAACGCCTTGCTTATTTAACTTGTTTCCAACTAAAGAAAAAGACTTTCTGCTTAATTACTTGTCATGTTTGTTTACGTCGGTTAGAATATTCAAAGATGACTAGTACAATTTTAAGGTTAGGCGGTTAGTCACTTAAAATACATGAGGAGTCTTAATCAATTAGTAGTGCCGGTTAGGAGCTAATTGGGTTGGAGTTAAGTTGAGTCTAGAACATGTTAACATCTTGCCGTGAGTCTTGCTTGCTTGTTTGTTATGTGTTTTGATTACTTTCGTGTTAGTGCTTTGTGGAAGAATGTCGACCATCCTTGTAAATAGTAGCTTTAGGATTTAATTTCATGTCTAGGAATTTAGAGGCAGCTTTGCTGCCGATCCTATCTCAATCCCCCTTGATTTCGTGTGAATATGTATATATGTATATAAGTGTGACAATTGTGTGCATATATGTTTGTGAATATTTGTGTTAACATTCTCATGTTTCAGGTACCCTTAATCCCCGGCTAGAACGATCTCTACTTATTCTATACTACTAACGATTGTAGGGTTATTATTGCTTGATGCTCGCTTCGGCGACTCATCACGGATAGCGGCCAAGTTGGCGGATCGCGGTCAAGATGGCGGATCGCGGCCAAGTTGGCGGATCGCAGCCAAGATGGCGGATCGCGGCCAAGATGGCGGATCGCGGCCAAGTTGGCGGATCGCAGCCAAGTTGGCGAATAGCCATGGCGAGCGAGGCCTGGCGGATCGTGCCCTCTCGTTTTGTCTTTGTGATCTTATTTCGGATATGAGTTAACATCACCAGAACTGTGGTGAACTCAAAATAATTATGCCATTGAGAATTGGACGCATTGAACCAATTTTGCTTTCAGGGATGTAAAAATCTCAAATCATTCGTAGAATAAGAGAAATATTATTGATGACAACTCAAAAGTACATCAAGGTTGTTCTAAATAGAGCGACTTATCGAACAAAGTCGTGATTTATTGACTATATTATGTCAAAATAACAAGCAAAATCAAACTTGAACATGTATCTCATGACCTAAGTCAAATACTTATTCATAATCCGGAGTATCATACTCCTGAGTCCTACGTTTCTTGGTAGGTTGGAAGTCATCGATGGCGAAGTTCGTATCTTCCTCATCGTATTCTTCTTCCTCAAAGTCTCCTACATAGTTTGTTTCTTGTTCTATGTATTGTTTGTGTTTCTTGTAAGCGGCTTGAATCTCTCTACTTGCTGTGCAATCGCGTTGAAGATGATTATTAGAGCCACATTTGAAGCAAGGAGCCGAAGCATTGTTCGGCGTATGGCCACCACGCCTGGGACCGGAACCAAAACTGTTCCTCCCTCTGGGAGCGGCGGCGCCGCCACCATCCCTTGTCCAAGAAAGCTGTCGGCCAAGGCCGGCGCCTCTTCTCCCTCCTCGTCAGCCACGTGTTGCTCTTGGCGTACGTGGTGGTGGTGCTTGACGTTCATGAGGTTGATGCTTTTCCTTAGAAGCTTTACCACGGGCTTGATGAGATTCCGCAATGAATTTCGGTCCTCGAGGCCTCTTATTGGTGGTAAGAATCAACTCATGGTACCTCTCCTTTCTTTGAAGCACATTCATCAAATCACTGAAGGTTTTGATAGTGCCTTTCTCACTGAGATCGCGGTACTGATGTGACAACATGGACGCAGATTCTGGGAACGTCGTGAAAGTCTTCTCCATCATATCGTCATCGGTCTTTTCGACCCCACAAAATCTCAAATCAGATTGCAAGTTTAGCATAGTCTGATGATATTCCTGGACGGAATCAAAATCCAATAAGCGGATTTGCTCCCAATCGGACATGAGGTCTGGGAGTTGTGCGTCATGCACATTGTCAAAGCGGTCCTTGAGGATATCCCATAGCTCTTTGGGATCGGTTTTCCTCAAGTATTGCTTCTTGAGCGTTGGATGGATATGGCGCCTGAGAAACATCAGGGCTTGTGCTTTCTGTTCAGGAGAAGCTTGTAAGCTTGCATCCTCAGGAGGGTTGATGGTGGCGGTGAATCTTTTACCAATGAAGGTGTTCTCAACATCTGAGACCCACCTCTTGTATTCCTTGCCTTGGACATCCAAGATGTCAAATTCTGGACGCTGAGTGTCAGCCATCTACAGAACACAAACAGGGAGACGTTAGTATATTTGAATACTAATTAAGTTTGATTGTTCTTTTAGAACAGTGCCAAGATATATCATGGTCACATAAATCGATGCTTAACGTGACTGCAAGTCACAATCGATATCTTCCCTTTGTTTTCTTTTCAAAAAAAGAATACGTTATGGTTCACAGTGACATCACAGTCACAAGCATAACGGTGGCCGGTAAACATCACAGTTACCCCAATAAACGTTGGCACCGGGGTGACCAAATCCCCGTATGCCGTCCCGAGAAGCGATAGAATCGGGATGAGGTAGCAGGGACACGGAAAAGTCCCGGAAGAAAACAAAAACCCAACTATTGAAAATTCAGAAGCGGGAACGTTTATAAAATATTTTACCTCTTCAAGAGAAGCTTGATCAAACGAAACTTGACTCTTGGGGAAGCTTGCTTTCTTCGATTCTTCTTGATTTCTTCTCAGCAACAAACTAGGCTTCAAAAGCCGCTTGCTTGGCTTGCGAGCAATCTTGAATCTTCGGGTATGCGTGCAAATTATGGCACGTAAGGGAGGGAGGACAGGCGGGCAGCGCAGGTGCTGTTGAGAAGAGGCCGATGGTGCCGAAGGGAAGAATCGGCGGCCGACGGTAGGTTAGGGTTTCGAAAAAAAATTTCGAAATTAGGGTTTTAGGGCTATTAGACGGGAGGCTAGAGCAACGTGCTGATAATGTGTTCTAGGATAAATAGATTGATAGTAAAACTGTGTCTTTATTGATTGATAATGAGACCTTTATATAGGCATTACATCAAGTATCCCTGTGAATCAGGGATTCCCTATCTAATAAAGTATCTAGGCTACTAGCCTTATTAGGACAAGACACACCACGGAAGTTACGGAATTAACCTTCCTTGAACAGTCATCTACTTTTTTTTTTTTACAAATTAGGATAAAATTTTACAAATAAGGATTTAGGCCCTTATTTTATGGTTTCTTAGATTTTCTTTCAAGTTTCATTTATTTTACTTCTCGACGAAGCGTGGTGGGCCCATGAATTTATTTGTTTAAGCATACTATATTTAATCTAACCCTTATACTCGAACGTAAACAGTTAATTTAGTCATTAATTATTTCTTCACATTGTTTAAATTATTTATCAAATATTAGAGAAACTGACGAAATATGATAGCTCAAGTGGTAAAGAGCACAATTACCTAGAAAGTAGGTTATTAGGTCATGGGTTCGAGTCACGATAGGGGGTAGGTGTGAACTCCTTAGATTCTTTTTTTAAAAAAAAAAAAATTAAAAGAAATTCGAGAAAAATTAAGAAAATTAATAATCCTTAAAAAAAGGCTTAATAGAAATAGGCTAGATTATTGGGAGTTAGTTTTTAGAATTACAAAAGCTATCTATATATATTTTAGAGGCACAAATCTCAGAACTTAAGAAAATTTATCATTGGCAACATAAACCACTTGACTTGTTGAGCATAGGATAGATCCGCCCTGGTTGGTATCAGAGCCTGTTTTGCTCATAAAACAGGTACAAGAAAAGGCTTATGCCACAAAATTGACTTCTCTTGGTTAACAAAAGAGAACCAAAACTCAAGAATTACCAAACATTTTGCATTGAGAAAGAAAGTGACAAGTGGAAAGCGTGCTTTCACACAAAACACATCCAAGAAAATCAATACTCCATTGAATACGCTTGTAGAGTTCTAAACGCTCTATACGACGAGCATATTCATCTCCAGAAAGAGATAGAAATATAATAACTTGATCCTTCTAGACCAAGCATAGTTGAATTTCTAGATTATTTATCTAGAGATAAAACTTCTGAGAAGATAACAGAACAACTCGAGAGAATTAATCCTAAGATTAATCAACTCGGAGAAATACCAGCAAAGTTATCTAAGCTTGAAGTCAAGCTAGATTACCTTAAACAAAAACAATAACTTTCAGATATTGAAAAGAAATTAGCAAGAACAGAGAACCTTGCTAATAACATTCATCAGCAAGTAGCTGATTTGAGAGAGACTCAAGAAAATTTGAGAAAACTTTAGAAACTCTTATCTCCAAGATAGGATGAAGCAAAGAGTAGAACTAAAAGTAAAACAAGAAGACGTAAAGGCTTTAAGTCTTTATCTTCCTACAGAAAAACTTGCTGAAAACGTAGAAGAAATAATACATCAGCAAAATTACAGCAATACCTATATTCAAGAGATAGGAAAAGACATAGAAGAACAATTTCACGAGATAAATGCAAGAATTTCAAATCTACAAAAAAGTGTACATAAAATGAAAGAAAACACTAACGTTGAAAGAATCAACGAAGAATCACTAGCACAAACTGTAGCTAGCAGGATTATAATACATTTGCCAAAGGCAGAAATCGAGTTCAAATTTAGTGAACCTAAATTACTAGAATGGAAAGCACCCAAAACTCCCAAAAGGGATATAAAAATGCTGAGTAGAATACTCATTAAAAGACATGTTGTACCCATACAACTCATAAATGCTCAAGAATTGAGTATAATGAAATTGAATCTAGCGTGAGAGAAGCATGTGCACCTAAATTTAGATTCAATGAGATCTACAAGAAATGATCTTTTATCTTGGATTCTCATAGGATCAAGATATTGGAATTAACAGTCCCACCAACTGGTGGTGAAACAAATATAAGATTAATCACTCCAAAAGAAGTGAGTGAAGCTTTCCAGAAAAAAATATTCCTACATGCATATTGGTGCAGTTCAAGTATCAATAAAACTTTTAGCAAGAGATGAGATAGATTGTTCAGTCCTATGCATCTTACAGGATGACATAATAACAGATTTCAAGAAGAGTTTATTAGGGGCAGTAGAAGCCTCATTATGCAACCAGGTTGCATATTTTAATGTCTTCCCAAATTTCACAACTCACCTGAGTGAGACAGCCCATTGTTTGAGATTAAGAATCAAAACAGATGGGATTTCCATGAAGCAAGGCATGATGGAACTAGCTGTTGATTATAGAATCTATTACAAACTAATGAGTTCCAACGTAACACCAAACACTAGGTTCCTTAATAGCCCTGGCATCACTACATCTATCCTTACCAATACGAAAAATAATTCTCAGCAAAAACATGTCACCAAATGGCATGAAGTAACCTTTCCAAGTGGAATTTAGCACCTCATGAGAGACAAATACAGAGCTCGAATGCATCTATCTATGAAGACATGGGAGGAAAGATAAGTCTTCAGTTTCATAGGCATTCATTTGCTAATTATGAAGAAGCAAGCAAGTCAGGAGCATTTCCTTAAGAGTCTTTCAAAGAAGATTCAAAAAGGCTTATAAGAATGCTTTAGTACATTCCTACATAACCAAAATGGGGACAAGCAGTCTCTGAAAGAGGTGTCTATCTGGATCTAGACAGAGTAGGAGACAAAAGAAAAACCATTGACGACTGTGTTGCAAGCTTAAGGCTAACCCTAGCGTTAATTCTGTCCAAATATGCCTATGAGGATGCTCATGCTTATTATGAATCGACCTTAACCGGAATAGTCCAGAAATGGTACAGTTCCTTTAAAAGAAGCTCTAAATGGACTGATTGGGCAGCCAAGCTATCTCAGACTAATAATCCGTTGAATTTTGCTATCCCTATATATGCACAATTTTGTGGAGATATAACAGGGCATAGTGAGCAGTCTAAAGAAAGAGCTAGAGCAAATATTCAAAAACTGAGTATCTGCAACATGAGATACTTTGAAGAATATACAAATGAATTCTAGAATTATTTCTGCACGATCGAAGATTTAGAAAATGATGATCTTATCAGAACATATTACCGAAAACTACCAGAACTCTGGAATAATGCAGTAGCACAGTCTCTTGAAGAAAATTCTCTCCAGTATTTTACTGTTAGAGGAAAAATAGAAAGAGTGAGAGATCTCTTAAGAAAGCAATGCAAACAAAATCAAAAATCAATAACTGCCAAAAAACAACTAAGAGGAGTTGAAAATATGTGTCCAAAATTTTTGGATACACCGACACAGTGGGGATGCCATCCTTACACTGATCGGAAGAACAAGAACAAGTTTAGAAACAAAAAATATAATCGCAGTTTTACTTCTGGAAAGAAGTATAAGTTTAGAAAGAGTTCTGAATGAAACAAAGAGAAAGCATCTCCTAGAAAGAGATTTTTTTTTAAAAAAAAAAATTAATACAGAATTCTTCAAGAGAAACAAAACCTTGCAGATGTTGGCTTTGTAAACCCGAAGGACATTATGCGAATGAATGTCTTAAAAGAGAAAAAAGATCTTCTAAAGCTCTCATAGCAGACTATGTGATAGGAGCATAATATGCGACGTTCTTAAAGTATTTTACCCTCATTTATGCAATTGTTTGTCCCTTATTATTGTTTTATAGAGTCGTTTACTCGAGTCGGAGTCTTTGGTAGAGTTGATATATGAGATGAGCTTAAAATGTCGAAATATGCTAAATTTATAAGAGTTTGATTCAAAGTACGACTCCTTGTCACATCAGGAATCCTAATCGGTTCAGGAGTCTACAATGGCTCGACGTTTCTCAAAACGTCGAAGATTTTAAGAGTTTCAGTGAAATTGGAACTCCTTGTTAAACCAGGAAACCTAAATGGAATCGAACTCTTACTCTAATTAATTTCGGCATACATTATTATTTTTTCCTAATTTCTATTTTCTCTTATCTATTTTCAGGAAATTAAACTAAAGGAATTTGGATTTAAATGAAAGCAGGCCGTGCACATGAAGAGGAGAAGAAGAATTCAGATTACATAAGGAAAGAACAATTCGGCATAAGAAGGGTTTTGCCGAATTAAAGAAGAAATCCTAAATGAATGTAGACTTGATTCCATGCACATTCATATAGGGTTAATGCCGAATTTCATGAAGAATTGAATGACGAATGTGGACTTAATTCCATACAAGTTCATTTAGGTTTTCTTGCCGAAATATTCAGAATTAAAAGAAGGGATTTTCAGCAACAATTAAAGGGAAAAGAAGAGTCTTGCAAAGCAAGAAACAAGAAGAAGAATTCGGCAACAACTCTTGTTGCCGAAACCCTAATGCACCCTTTGCTGAAAGATTAAGAGATAAAACTCTAGCACCCTTCTCTCTCCTATATATAGTTCGGCATTGCTCTAGAAAAATCATCTCTTTTTCTCACAAAATACTAGCCAAAACTCTACCAAAGTGTAACCATAAATCCCATACAAAAATTTATCAAGGCCGAACCACCACCACCTTTCCAAATCGCAAGTTCTTCCATCCGAATTCACTACTTGCCGAAGCATCTTCAAGGTTCTTCTAAAGTGTGATTCGTCTAACTCATGGCTTCTTTAATTTTCTGTATGAATTACAATATCATGTTGTATGATTTGTTGGATTATAACTTTTGGTTTGTATGTATTTTTAAGGATTACCGAATTTTAATTATGGTTTATATATCAATCCCGAATTTCTTTTTGGTTTTTATATATGTTCTGAAATTCTTTTAGGTTTTCTTTATGAGTTCATACTAATTTATACATGTTGTTTTCGTAAATAATTGTTAATAGGCAGTAGGTTTCGCATGTTACTTTGATGTTATTTGATTAATTTTCATGAGTTCGTGCATCACAAATCGTGTGCTTAAGGGCTGACTTTGTGGCTTCTCCTTAGGTGCCGATTTTATATACCAAAATAATTTGGATTGCTTCATACGCTGAGTTGCTGTGATTTAGATTGTTTATTAGAGCTGTTATAACAATGAAAATTTACATGTTAAAGCAAGGTGAGGTGACGCCATACTTGTTGCATGTCTCTGATTCGGCTTATTGTGCTTAATTATGTGTTCTTCGTGTTTACCTTCGACGCTGAGTGTTTGTAAACTGATTAGCACTATATTTAGGATTATACGCTGAGTTAATTCTAAATAATTAAGAAGTCTTAATGATTAGATGAACCGCTGAGGGCTCTAATTAGAATTGGAATTAAATTTGTCTAAGTGCTATGTGAAATATTGCTACCTTGAATCTTTTATTTCGGTTAATGCATGTGTAAAGTGATTTTGTGTTATGTGTTCTTGTGAAGAAGATGATCATATGTAAATAATAGTTTTAGGTTTAATTTTCGTTACATATAGATGTTTAGATACAATTTCCCCCATATTTATTTATAATGCTTTGTCATAATTAAATGCCCTTGATTTCCCCAGATAGAACGATCCCTACTTGTCAATACTGCACTCGACACAAGAAGGGTAATATATGTATGAGATTATTTTGCAGGTACAAACTGTGCTCGTAATATGGTCCCATCACTATGATGCACCTATAAAATATGCAAACCTAAAAGGG
Source organism: Potentilla sterilis (assembly GCA_963682095.1). Lineage (NCBI taxonomy): Eukaryota > Viridiplantae > Streptophyta > Magnoliopsida > Rosales > Rosaceae > Potentilla > Potentilla sterilis. The sequence continues at coordinate 18,649,821 of OY821764.1, forward strand.
TTCGAAGTTACCTATTCTGATGAAGAGAATGAATCGATATATTCTCTTGAATATTCATCATAGAGCAATACAGAAAGCATTTCAGATAGTTCTGAAGAAGAATATGAATATCGTCCTATATTCATATTAGAAATCAAAAATTGGAAACAAGTATCAATGTGTTTCGATCAAATCCAGGAACCTTCATCTGTGACTATTGTAGCTGCTACGATAGTACCACAGTACCTATGTACTGTGAAGAAACAAGAGAAACATATCATCATGAATGTTTCATAGCAGAACTAAGAAGAAAAACAAAAGAAAATGATGCACATACATTGGTAGATCAAGAATGTGATATGTTTCATGATCAAAACCAAAAGCAAAATCTCGAGGATGACCTTAAGAAAATGAAGTTAGTAACTTCATTAAGCCAAAAAACAATAGAAGAATCAGAAAATGATTCTCCTCAGAAGGATGAAAGGAATATCAATCCTTTTGTAGAAATTACTGATAATACAATCCAACCAGTAAAACAAGTTCAGACGAGTTTATACAGCAACTACCTCAATGTAGGCCTGAAATTTCCCAATTATAAAAAGTATCATCTACATGCATTTGTAGAAACCAGTTCAGGATACAGTTTAGCCAAAAAATATGTTATTCCTGAAGAACATTGGGAAAAGTCTGACAAAACTGTTACTGGGATTGGAATGGGAGAGATAACGAAATCCTCATGAATCATTTTGCTAGAAATGTCCGAATTTATCTAGGAGGAGGAACCTTTATTTTCTAAAAAATCTGGCAATATGAAGCTCAAAGTTCTGATATGCTAATAGGAAATGACTTCTTACTTCATCAAAAGATAGTGCAAACCGTGGAAATGATAGGGGTTTGAAAAGAATAACAAGTTCTATTGGGAATCTAGACTTACTAATGATGTTAGCATTGCAAGTAAAGGGTTCACAGAACAATATCAGAAGTCGCCAGCAAAGCGTGGTGATCATAAACTACCTTTTAAACTAGTTTTGCAACCAGTATTAGCATTAAAAGAATACCAAGAAATCATACCAAATGAAGCAATGAGTTCAGAAGACTCAGATTCAGGGGTAGAACCTCTAGATTCAAAAAGCTCAGATGGTGAAGAAGATGTTAATTAGAAAACAGTCAAAGATGGCTATCAAATTGCACAGGTAAGAGTCCTCATCAACAGACTGAAAGGAGCCAAAATCTTCTCAAAGTTTGATGCAAAGTCAGGCTTCTGGCAAGTCAGGATGCACCTTGATTCCATTGCCTTAACAACCTTTGGGACTCCTTAAGGACACTACGAATAGCTGGTAATGCCATTTGGACTTAAACAAGCACCATCTATCTTTCAAAAAAAAATGGATAATATTTTTAAGCCATAATCAAATTTCTGCACAGTTTACATTGATGACATTCTTGTCTTCTCTAAAACTATGAATGAGCATCTGAAACATCTTGAGCAAATTTGCAAGCTTATGGTCTAGAAATGAATCATCTTTAGACAAAAGAAGATTCATCTCATAAAAGGAGAGATAGATTTTCTTGGCATACATGTCAAAGATGGAGAAATCCGTCTTCAAGAACATATTGTTAAGAAAATCAGCCAGTTCCCTAACAATATCCCAGACGAAAAATCTCTTCAGAGATTTTTGGGAGTTGTTAACTTTGCGAGAGATTTTATTCCTCAAATAAGCGAACTCACTGCTCTTCTCTCTCCAAAGACGAGTTCAAAAAGGAAATGGTCCTTTACAACGGATGATAGCCACACTGTTAAGAAAATTAAAGAACTCACAAAGCACCTCCCTCCTTTGCAGTTACCTGAAGAAGGTGACTTGATCATTTTGCAGAGTGATGCAAACGATTATTACTGGACATGAGTAGTTTTGACGATCACGCCAGATACAAATCAAGAAAAGATTTGTAAATTCTTGTCCGAAAAGTTCAATCCTGTAGAATTAAATTACTCCACAGGAGATAAAGAAGTTTTAGCCCTGATAAAATCCATTAAGAGTGCAGAAGTTTTTTTAGGAAATAAGTTTCTAGTCAGAACAGATAACCAAAGAGTGAAGAATTTCAAAAAATTATAAATTGACAGATGCAGCTGATAGAGGAAGAATTCTTAGATGGCAGATGTTTTTAATTCAATATGAATAAGACGTTGAAATGGTTGCAGGAGACAAGAATTATCTGCTTGACGCTCTAATAAGAGAAATGACGATGTTTGAAAGAAGTGAAGGTCGCAATCCAAGAAGTAGAAGACCAGAATCTAGAAGACTACAACTAGAGCCTGAAGAAAGGAGAAGGTCGGACCTTGAAGAAAGATAAAGATCGGTGTCTGAAGAAAGGGGATCGAAAACAAAAGAAAGAACTATGTGGGAAAGATACAAAAGTGGAGACAAAACTGTAGGACCACTACACAATGGACCGGTTACCAATTCATAGTACGCCCCTGCTGAATCCAGCAGAGCGTCGGAAAAGGTTCAACCAGATGCAACAGGCTGGGAAGATTATCAAAGTAAAGCTTCTTCACAGGATGAAATGCAGTCAGCTAATTCAGAAGAAAGAAAACTCTTAAATGAGTTTTTACAGCATCTTAGAACTACGGTCACGAGTGACCGATTTCAAAGAAAATCAGCAGGACCACCTCAAACAGCAGATGGAAAGGCCAAATCAACACATGATAGGCTAGCATCCTTCAAAACCAAACAACCGGCTGTAACCGGAATGAAGAAAATCTTCAATCATCTGATGAGAGTTTATGAAAGGCCAGTGTTCAGGACAAGTAGAATTTTACGATTTAACCAAAAAGTTATTATGGATAACATTCTGACTGCCTCTCGTGAAAAGAATGAAGTGTTTGTGCTTCAAGCTCTTGAAGCATTAACTGAAGAACTCTACAGTTACAATCTGGAAGAAAAGAAACAAACTCCTGAGAAAAACCTTAAGATAGCATATCTTGAGAATCCTGAAAGTGTAAAAGTCCCTATAATAGTCTTATCAGAGTCTGAATGGTTCCGTTTTCATAATCTCTTAATAGATTTTAAGAATAGAAAAGTGCTCCAGCCAACTCTATCAGCTATAGCGGGTCCATAATATGGGAGATATTTGGTTGATGTTCAAACGGATCATCCTCAGAAACACAAGCTGTGGTTGGTAGAAAATGGTTTTGTTCATAACTTTTGGACAAAAACTAATAAGACTTGAAAGGCCTTCCAGCATTAATCTATGAAGCAGTTAAGAATGTTAGACCGGAAGGATACATTCTAAGGTTGAAATTCATCTCAACTCCTCCGGAATGGATGACCGAAGAAGGACGAATGAGTTACATTTCTCTGTATCATTATGTCAGAATAGTTCAGGGTCGTACATATAGAAACACTTCAGCATTAAGCAATGACACGTCAAACCAGAGCATCCCTTGGATGAAAGTAATGGCGATAAACAATACGCAAAGACTGATACAGAAAGATCATTCAACCACTCTTCTTGCTAGTGGAGAAAAAATAATTGTTACTAGCTATAATCATCCCCCTCCAGAAAATTGTGATTTCTTCAAGGCGTTAAAAATGTGAGAGATAGATGGGACTCTGGCCACCACCACGTGGATGGAGAAGGTGGAAAATGAGCAAAAGCACAAAATTCCATATGACTCAGATATGGAATCTGAAGAAGAAGGTGGATACACGGACTCGAGTGCCTCTTTTTGTGATGAGGAATTGCATAACCTTATCAACAAAATGGAATACTGAGTGGATGCCAACGTAAAGCAAAAAAAAAAATTAGTAGGTGCCGACGCATAGCAACAAACAACTTTAGGAACGATAAGAAAAAGGAAGTTGCCAACAGTATCAGACAATTTCTCAAAAGCAGAAAAGGTTAAAATCTTATCAGCAAGAAGATTCTTCCTGTCTCCATTTTCAAAAGGAATTTTAATTTCAGTTTGAAGTCCGGCCCCTATAAAAGGGAGAGAGGTCCTCAAGAGAAGGCATTCGAGAAGGGAGCAAGAAGAGAGCATTTAGTATAATATCAGAAGTCTTTCTAGAATAGTTCTTGTGAGTTGTGAGAGTTTGTAGAATAAAAAGAGAGTAGTGAGAGTGTGTCTGGAGACACTATATCTTGCTAGTCATCTGATGTGGAGCGCTTTATTTTCAAGTAAGTTTGTATTTTAATTATAAGTAGCTAAACAACTTTTAGGTGTTTACCCAAGAGTAAGGCTCTGGGTTATGTATATTATGTCTGAATAAATAAATTTCAGTTGGTGTTCCCCCCATATCTGTAAAAAAAAAAATAGTTTATTTTTAGTTCTTCTTTTTTAAGAATACTTGAATAGTTGTTTTACTAGAACTTAAGAAACTCTCTATACTAAGACAACTGTAATTCCGCCAGAATAGTAACCGCTTAGACAGTAGGTCGTGAGGTGAAATTGGCATGTTGAAGGCTAGTTCTTAGAGTTGGTAAGGAATTAGGTTTTAGTAAATTAAATTAAAAAAAAAATAAAAAAAAATAATATATTATAATAGGAAAACTGAATTTGTCTACTCATTTCATTGATAATCCCCTTTATATAGGGTGAGTATTACAATGGTAGTAGTAAATACATTTATGCCAATAATGACTGAACGTTTCAGTTATAAGTATTAAATACTAACTACATAATTCTCTCTCGTCGGTTACATTGACGAAGGCACATAATGTGTTTTGCTTCAGCAATTTTCCCTTTTACTTTGTGATGAAGAGTTTCAGGAATTATATATTACAAAAGCGAGTGGCCAAGAGCCAGAGAGTCAGCTCGCACGTTACTGGTTGTGCTCTTATCTTTCTAATTTATTTATGTTGGTTTAAGAAAAATCATCCAGTTATTACGTCTTGATAATTTATGGAACACCATTTTCATACTTATATTTCATTGCCACGTGGTCCTCCCGTCATATTTAAAAATTTCTCGGAGATGAGAACTGTTAGAGGAGATGCCTTATTTTACTCACTATTTTTTTCATGTTTTCCTAAAAATGTATTCATAGTAATTGGTTGGAAATCAAAACTCAATTACCGTTATTCATTACGATTTGCTTGTTGCTAATAGTTGCTTGGTGAAATTGTAACTTATAAGATTCACAAACGTCGGACAAGAGAGTTAACAGATTTATGTACGAGGAACAAACGGGCTTGTTGATATGAAGGCAAGTACCATATTTATCACACATTGTTGCATGCCTGTGTGAGGAATGATGGATACGTTGGCACGACGTAATCGAATGAATGACACAGTCTTAATTTGCCAAAGAGATGATGATGTTTTTTTTTTTTTGGTAAATAAACGAGTAAATTAAACAAAAAAGGGGAGGGCAATGTCCAGTACAATCAAAGCCAAAGGCAAAGAAACAACAAAACAAATGAAAAACAAGCTAAGCCAAAGGAAAGCAAGAGTACAAGCTAAGTATAACTAGCTAAGTTTCACTTTTCAGCGATTGATCTATTAGTAACGGTAGGCTTAAACTTAATGGTCATGAGCCTGTATCAAATCATAGTGATAATATTCTTGAAAACCACAGAGAGAGCACATCTTTTATTCATGAAGATGCGATTATTTCTCTCTTTCCATATGAAGTAAACAGTAACCGACAAACCAAGCTTCTTGATGGTAGAAGAGAAAGACTTACCTCCCCACCTTGAAGAAGCCCAACCAACAAAAAGAGGCCAAGGAGGATTCAACCAAGGCACCCCACAAAAACATAAAACCTTGTTCCAAATAAACATAAAAAAAGAGCAAGTAAAAAAGAGATGATTGATGTTCTCTGAAACCAACCCACATAGATAGCATAACGGACGGATTTGAGGAGAGTATGAAGAACTTCTTTTCTTATCATAAGTTATGTCTTGTTGGGTTAGTTGAAACTAGAGTTCAAGCTTCAAATTGTGACTCTATTGCTCGTACTGTGTTTGGTAATTGGCATTTCTCTCATAATTATTCCAGCCACCACCTTGGGAGGATTTGGGTTGGTTGGAATCCTATTCTTATTAAAGAGATGATGTTGTTTTCATATTATCAATAGGATTTATTACATGCTTCCTCTTCAATATCCTTCATGACGCAGATTGGTCTCCTTGTCACTACCATGCCTCTCATCCCTTAAATTCAATCTTCAATTATTCACTCTACACTGCAATTCTCTAAATCCGGAACCACGTACATGCTCCACATTCATTGACCTTTGAGCTGGCAACCCCATCCTCAGAATCCTCACTCTTCGGAACCCCAATTTTCATAATTTGCCACACTTGCCAAAACGGTGAATCAGTGTATTTTGAGTAGGTGGTTACTGTGGTAGTCTCCAGATTTAGGGCGATGATATGTCTCCAGATTTAGGGCGATGATATGTCTCAGTCATATTGTGTCGGTCTAGTTTGTAGTTTCCTACTTTCCTACTCGCACAAGGATTTTACTTGCCGTTATAAATTGAACTGGGGAGCTAATAGCGGAACCCTAAGTATTTTAAGTCATTGCCAATTAAAAAAGAAAAGACAGCCGAAACCTCTTGAACCCGTGTGAAGAAGATGATGCAGTACGACCTGATCAATTACCCGACGATATTATCCGCCAAATCATCCCACTCCTTCCCACTAAACCAGCTTTTTGCACTGGCCGGCTTGCTTTCCCAGAAATTTGAATCTGCAGGGTGTTCAGGCCCTGTAATATATCTCGACGAGGGCAAGCCACAGGCCAATCAGCTTGATCGAGGTATACACTTCACCAACACCTTGTTAAGGTTCTTGAATTTCCTTAGTAATAAGAATAAAGGCCATCCGGATCCGACCTTGGATAAATTTAGGGTACGTATGGCGATGGACGACCCTGTCAGAAAAGATATTAATTCTAGTAAAGCTGTTGACTGGTTTTGCGAAAGAGAGAAGCGTCAAAGAGCTAGATCTCAGCTGCATCACTATATCACCACGCTTATCCTTCCAAACCCTAGTTAATGTCAAGTCTTTAACTAGATTGAGTTTGGAGTCTGTGCGAATAAAGGACGATGTTACTTGTAGTAAGGGCGCCATAGTACTTCTTCCATCCTTGAAGATTGTCTCCCTAAAATCTATACACCATTCAAGTTTTGCACCAGCTGATTCATAGGTGCCCTTCCATTGAGTATTTGTCAATGACTTCATGTTCTTACCAGACTTTGAGGTTTTGAATTTCATATTCCACTACTCTCAAGTTTTTGGTGATGAGAGACTGCAACTTTAGGCAAATCAGTCTAATTTACTGTACGAGTCTTCAATCTTTAACGTTGGTTTCATCAGAATCTCCACAAGTTAGGGCGGTGACTTTGTTTATATGCGATAACTTAAAGTAAGAAAAGCACCTGGAATCGATTGAGGTATTAAGAAGTGAAACAGATTGTGTTAATGTCACAGTGGATACTCCTAATCATAAAGGTTTCTGTTTCAATGATGAAGATGTGACAGACAAGTGTAGGAGACAAAGAAACTGATAAAAAGAAAACAAAGTTGTATATATTTATATATGTGCATTTAGTTCATAATTAACTCTTGTACATATGTAGCTGACAAACTGCTGGCCGATCAGGCATACTCTCCTTCTCATCCCCCAACTAACTGAAACTGATAAAAAGAAAACAAGTTGTTGCACTTGCCATACAAAGGCACTCAAACCTTCAACGGAAAAGAGCTTTCAAGAGTTTCGGGCTAAATGCAATGCACTAAGAACTCTTTGGCACAGGAATCGTGTATATATCTAACATGTTGCTCCAGAATGGATTACAATGGCAATATTTCCAGAGCTCTAGCTTTATGTATTCACCTATGTCAATTGTCAAAGCTCTTTCTGCGATATTATACAACAGTGTGGCCGGCTCACCATTTAGCACATCAGTTTCGCCGTCAACTAGATGCTCAAATTCATGGCTCCAGATACATAATAATTCACAACTCTTTACAATTTTTCCGTCATCATATAATCATCCGAAATAGGAGACTGTACAAGTGGAACACAATCGGAGAAAGATTACAAGAAACCACATTCCAAAATTTCCAGTATTAAGGTGCATATTTACTATTGTAACTCAGATGCAGTGTGTGCGTCATTAACGAGTAAGAAGAGTTTCACGAGTCATTTTCAGTGCTTCTTCCCGTATGCAAGCTAGGTTTATCTTTATCTCCTTGCAGAGCCTACCCTCAACCAGCCGAACTGGCAACAACATCTTCGGCTTTACATCAACTAAGTACGAAAGAGTAGTAGTTGTTTGCATTTTCTGGTCTACCAAGGGATCACATGCTATTTCCCCACTAGTTCTGAGCTGCAAGAGCAATGATTTCAACACTGTAAGAGCATCTCCAAAGATTGCAGTCCATAAAGAATCTGGTCAACCTACATAATTTATCACTAATTGTGTTGCACTCAGAGTTGATATAATTTTTAGGCAAACAGCTGAATTGCCCCTAATCAGCTAATCATGTTGGTCACTTGCGATAAATTGCATACTGAAATTTCATACTTCCGACAGTTTACCTATTTGTAGTCACATTTCCAGTAATTCTGTCCAATTTTTTGGTGAAACAACTGCCCTATAAATGTTACTTGGACCCTAAGTCACCAACAATGTTGCTACAATTGGCAAGGAGGAGAAAAGAATAGCCTTGATTTGAGATGATCTCTCAAGATATAATAGAGTAAGACATAAATGAAATTTAGAGTAAGCAAGCATGAAGTGAAGTGATGGGTACCTGTTGGAGAGACCATTTTCCTCGAAATATTTCAAAGTCACCTTCAACCATGTTAAACTCAATGTCACGCTTCAGAGTCGTCACACCCCCCGAATCATTATCTATCCTCTCCAGAGCATTCTCATAACAATCCACCACTCCTTTAGCGTTGAATTTCACCCCAAATGCCAAGTCCTGCTCTCCAATCTGTTTGCATTCAAACCGATCTTTATTAAAATTTTCAATACCAAATCAACAACTAAGTACTAAACAGAGCACCTGAAAAAGCCGAGCATAGTTTTCCGACTTGTCGAGCAAGTGGCAGACGGCGAGTCCGGGGATGAAATCGGCCAGCCGCTCGTAATCCGTCAACAGATTCCAGACGGTGGCGAGCGGCGTCTCTATTCCAATCTCTGATCGAATTCTCCGGCAGTTCCGCCCCGTCTTCTCTATCTCCAACTCTATATCCACATCTACAACTATATCCTCATCCGATTGCTCTGTTTCTGAATCCTCATTGTAATCATCGTCATCCAAGGACGTAGAGTCGAGCTTGCTCGAGAAATGCTGAAGCTGTGTCCTTGAAGAAGAGCTTGAAGTGTAGACGGAGCAGTGGTTTGGATTTCTGAGAGGGAAGGAAGAGACTGGAGCGGCGTTGGTCGGAGAAGAAGGGATAGGGAGCCAAAGAGAGAAGCAAACTGATTTCAAGGACATAGTGCTCTTATCTGAGAGAGAGAGAGAGAGAGGGAGCACAAAACCTCTTTTATTGGGTTTGGATTGGTGGAGCCTCGAACCCGACCCGGCCCACTTACCAATTTGGTTTTCTCTCCTGTTTTATAATATAATTAAAACGAAGAAGAGTAAGAGCGAGAGATAGATAAGAGAGAAGAGAATGGCAGCAGCTGCGTGTTCTTCAATGGCGGTGCAATTTCTTCAAACCCAAAGGAGAAATCTTGCTCCTTGTGCTCGTGTGAATCACAAAGCTTTCTTTGGTGGGAGGTTGCAGACTAGTGTGTCATGCAAACGCGGGCCTCGCTTTGCATCGGTTTCTGTGAAGCCCAAAACAATGGTGTGCGTCAACTCTATCGCAAATGTGAGTGCCCTTTCGTAATAGAAATTGTTTTTCAATGGAATAGAGTGTTTCGCACTTTGATTGATTGTGGTGTAATGGTATTAGGAGGTAGAGGAGAAGCTGCAAGCTAAAGTCACAACAAAGTGCTTCTTTGATATTGACATTGGTGGTGAAGCTGTTGGGCGCGTTGTGATTGGTCTTTTTGGTGAGGTTGTTCCCAAGACAGCAGAGAATTTCCGAGCCCTCTGCACAGGCAAGCAAACACTTCTTTTTTATATTTTTGTTCGAGTTGTTGCATTGATTCGTGCTCTTCTTGTGGTCATTTGCTATGTGTAGAGATTGATTGTGTTTTGCTGTTATGGATTGTTTTCAGGGGAGAAAGGATATGGTTATAAGGGTTGCTCTTTCCACCGCATTATTAAGGATTTTATGATCCAAGGAGGGGATTTCACTGAAGGAGATGTGAGTTTCCTCTTTCTTCTTCTTTTGGGCAATAGCTAGTTGGTTTTCTTACTTAAATGAAATTAAGTTTAATTGTTTTATTGGCTTCAGGGAACTGGAGGGATCAGTATCTATGGTTCCAAATTTGAAGATGAGAGCTTTGCTTGTATGTACTTGTCAGAGCCTGTTGCTATTATTTTCAATTTGGATTTGAAGTTTATATCAGCTATGTGAGTGTCTCAAGTCGGTTTTGCTTGTATGTGTTGTTTGCAGTGAAGCATGTTGGACCAGGTGTATTGAGCATGGCTAATGCAGGCCCCGGCACTAATGGGAGTCAGTTTTTTATCTGCACAGTAAAGGTGAGATATGGTTGCTGCATCACTTATTTGATTACATGTTTTATCTTCAGATGCTTGAATATTTTCAACTTTTTTCTTCGACTCCCAGTTATGTTGTGAGTTTAAGAACTGAGCAAACTATGTGATTACTGTATAATTGAAAAGGTGCAACTGCTCAATTGGTTGCATCTCTTGTAGATAAGCCTTGTTTGTTTTTGTTTCCATCAAGCAGTAACTTAACTTCGTAGAGATATTTTTTGTTTGTTGTTAATAGTGTAATAGTATGTAATGTTCAGCTATGTAGTTATTTGATTGTCTTAGATCATTGTGAATTGATTTTTGTAATGTGCATCATGTAGACTCCATGGTTGGACGATCGTCATGTTGTGTTAGGACACGTTATCGAGGGAATGGATGTTGTGCGGAAACTTGAATCCCAAGAGACAAGTAGGTCAGATGTCCCTCGCTTGCCATGCAGAATTGTAAACTGTGGAGAGTTGGTAATCGATGGATAACTCATCTTTTTATTCTTCTCAAGTTCAACTGTGGAATACAGTTTTCCAGTTTGTTCATTCAACAGTTGTTCTTATAGGATGTAATAGTTCATGATTTTGTGACACTTTCTAAGGCAATGAACTCTTTACCAGTATTGCATCTGAAAGGTTGTTTGTTTTTGCTGAGAATTTTAAAATGGCAATATATGAGCTAGAGAAGATGCATAATGTACTTATGTATGGGCTTCCTTATGTCAGACATACTTATTTTTATTTAGTCCAATTTTGAAAAAAAAAAAAAGTACATGGAGACAATTACTTTGTGGTATTTGTGTTACAAAGTATATAATAAGTAAAAGGCGATTCTTGTTCGTTAATTCACTTCATTACATGCTTGGTACCGCCAGAGACATCATTTTCTGAAATCTGCACGACAAAGGTGAGTGAAACAGTGAGATCCTATGCAAGGACCACTGTTTCAACTGCAGTAGACTGAATAAATTTCTTCAGTTGTTGCTCTTCTTCCCCTTCCCATATCTCAGGTATTGCTTCTCTGATGTTATGTATGCTACGCAGCACATGATCTGCACCAGGCACCAGCTCTGAACTCCCAACCTGCCATGAGTAATCCCACTGATATCAGCTTTGTTTTATTTCCATGATAGTAGTGAAGAGAAACATCAAGAATTCATGTTTATATTTCATATTTGGCGTATGCCATATTTTTCCTTTGAAATGGTTCATTTATTTGTATTAGTTTGTTTAAGTGCAGAGCTCTTACAATAACTGTATGAAGTCTTGCTGCCTTCCCACTTGCTATATTTCGAGCACTGTCATCGAAGAAAAGCTGAGAACAGAAGACGAAAAGAAAACCTCGGTTACGAAATTCCATAATGTTGAAGAAAAACCAAATTGAGAAATTAATTTTGGTGATGGTCTGATGGAGAAGAAAAATGAAACTGCAAAGAATGTACATATTTCTTACAGTTTTTTGTGGGTCAACCTTTGCAATACTAATTGCAGCTTCAATTGCTTCAACAGAGGGTTTGCAAAGAATTGGTGACTTGGGACTCAAATTATTTCCAGTGAAATCCGTGGCAGTAGCCTCTGTTGTACGCTCTATAACATCTTCACCTGGTGCGGTAATGAAATCAACTGGTTGAAGACGAGGAGGGTTAAGAGTTTCAAAGCATATGATGCCTTCAAAACAATCTTCCAAGCACAACCTGCTGAGAACTTGAGCTGCATGTGCTTTGTCAGCGTTGGTGAAGATCTGAAAACAGTAGCAGAAACGAGATATTGTCTTCTACTTCCGATAAACTATGCGCAAGATGCAGGTATTTCCTCTAAACTAACATTTATAGGAAATAATATAAAAATAAGATTGTCTGTTGACGTACTATTTTTCTCTGTGGCATAGATAGGAGAAGGTTTCTTAGCACCAAGTCGGGCTTCAATGCATCATAGGGTAGTCTTCCATGGACATATGCATGAAACTCATCATCATTAAACTCATGACCAAGAGCCTATATGGGTGAATGGATCAAAAGTTTATATCAGAAAGCAAGGTTGACAGAGAATGAACTCACATCAAGTAAGCACAAGTTTTAAACTTTATATATCTGTTGAAGTTTACCTTTAGACCGGCCATGGTTGTCCCATATTCTCTGTACAACTCCAGGCAGATCCTTGGTACCTCACTTTCTTCAATATCCAAGTGTTGCAGCATGTACTCTACATTCAGAAGCATATCAACCTAGCTTAGCAATAGGCTAATAGCAACTGTAATTGTCATAAACTGATCGCAGTAAATTAACCAACAGCATATCGTAATCGATCCTTATTATTAATTTGATCATACCTTCAATGTTCTTCCTGCAGGCCGAGTTGAGACCGGAGCTCATGGGGTACAGAGTATCATCCAAATCTGTAAGAAACATGTTGGGAAATCGATCATCAAATCGCTTGAAGGATTCATCAATTTTCACAGTTCGCCAGAAACTCAAAGAGGAATTTTAGTATATATAGACAAAACATGCTTAATACTAATTCCTCTTGGAATGAAGTTGGATATATGCATTGTCTTAATCTGGATCATACCAAAAAGCAAGCACTCATATTTGGCAACACCAGAATTCCCAGCAACATCCATCTTCAAGGTACCTGAAGTGAAAAGGATCATATATACACATTATTACTGCATCATCATAATAATAATAAATGTTAAAATAGATGGACTACCTTCAAATTAAACTAGAATGACTATAAGAGCTAGCTTCAATACACAATTGAAATAGTTCCTTTGAGGGAGTGCCTATATATAGGGGGAAAAAGTCGAGGGAATGTGCTTGGTGATGCTGGCAATTATCTGAGGTGGTGAGCATATAATATAACTGATAATATATTTATATTCTCTCTCAGTTCATGTGGTAGGAATCGAATTGTTAAGGCTATCCCATCATCTTTAACGGTTCTTGCTTCCTTTTATAAGGTAGGCTGTCCTTTTCTTGGAGAATTAGTGAGTCATGGGTGTTGAATTAATGACTTGAATCTTATTATGCAGAACCGAAATTTCCAGAAATGCTAATCTGACTCATTAGCATGCATGCATGCTTGTTAGGCATTCGTTTTCTTGAATGGGGTATCCCCGCTTTCTAATTTGCTCAGTTCAATCTTAGCCGTACGTGCACATCTTATAGGTTCAAGTTTGTGTACAAGTGCATCGTTAGAAAAGTTTGTATATTCGAAACTAAATCAAAAATATGAGTGTTTCACCAAGCTGAAGCACTTTGATACATACAGACATACATACACGAGTTTTGTTCAAATCGGGAAAGAAAAGTCCGGCAAGTTACGAAAAGTTAGAATAGTAGATTACAAGAAATAAAAATTTAAGATAGCAAATTAACACCGATGTGTAACCCTTTTTTTTTTTTATAACTGGCGATTAAGCCCTTTTTTTATAACTGGCGATTAAGGCCTTTTTTTTTTAGAAGAGATATAGGTGGTGATTTGGTGCGTGAGAAACGAAACAGGGAAGTCAAAGGATTTAGTTATCAATAAAACAAGACCAAATAAAAGTTTAAGACTAACAACAACACTGGGTTGCATGTTCGAGTTGTTGGCAAAATCAATCAAGTTCACACTTGATCAAGTCTCTCTTTGATGCTTGGTCTTTCAAAATAACACATTTTTCTAATGTTAAGTAAAAAGTTCTGCTAATCAACAAATCTTTATTTTTTAAGTGTTGCTATTTTCCTGATATTCATCAAGACTAAAGATTTTTTTTTTTTTGAGAAGAAGAAATTATTATTCAGTAATAGAAAATTACACCATAAGGGAACATTCGGTGGTGGATCTAACATCTCCACACTCGTTCCTACTACCAGAACCAATGTTAGTCACAGGACTGTCGTTAGAAACAACAGACATGAGCCAAGAAGACTCAACCTTGAACCCTAAAGAATATGCCTAAATATTTTATGGGCACATATCATGTGCCCCTATTGTGGTAAAAGGCATATATAAGTGTCCCTAAATTGTTGAAGTTGATGTATACCAGTGTTTAGAGACACTTCTGTGTCCTTATTTGCAATCTAAACGTACATGTATAAATGGCTACTGTATAATACACTAGGCCAAAAACCTCAATAGACAATAGTCATCAGACAATGGTAAAAAAAAATAATTATTGTCTGACAAATTCGTTAAGACAATAGTTTTTAATTCTACTGTTGTATGCGTCAATTTCAGACAATACATTTTCCAGTAGAGTTTTTAACATTGCCCTCTATGGGATTTCAGACAATGGTTTTTATTTTACTACTGTCTGACGATGTCCTTCAAACAATACTTTTAATATTTACGTTGTCTGAACGTCGTTATCACACAATGCTTTTAGTCATTAAATATATATTGTCTAAACTCATTGTTTTTATGTTGTCTGATTTTTCTAACATAGCTAATAAAAAAGGTCAAGGTTTCTTATCAAGCAAAAACGCTTTTGACTACTCCCTCGTTATTTATTTTTCAATTCCTCAATGCCGACACTCTTATACGGACAAAGTTTATGACACTACCAGAAAAAAGGCTTTTCCCGACGAAATTAAAAAAAAAACGGCCGACGAATTAAAATTTTCGTCGGTACTTCCAACGAATAGCCGACGATTTTATTTTTCGTCGGTGGAAAAACAAAATCATCGGCCATAGTTTAACCATAGCCGAAGATATTGTTTTTTCGTTGGTATAAACAAAAATCGTCGGCTATATTCATATTTCAGTCGACGATTTGGATTTTCGTCGGCCTTTCTCTGAAACATTAGCCGACGAAAACTTTTGAAATTTTGGCCGACGAAATTGACATTTTCATCGGCTATAAGTTTATATATTTTCATATCTAGACAGCAGCTGCTCATTTAAAAAAAAAAACGAAAAAAAAAAACGGGAGAAAGAGTGAAAAATCTGTGGGTATTGTTGAAATTCGTCCTCTCTTACATTGTGGAGCTATATATAGATACGTATATGTGTATATATGTTGATTTTGAGTTTTAGTTGAGTTGATTTTGAGTTTTAGTGATTTTGATTTAGTAAGTGATTTTTTGTTTTGTTGTTGTTTTAGTGTTAGAATGTATGTATATATGTTGATTTTGTTGTAGGAAAATGGGAATTGGTCTACTCATTTCATTGATAATCCCCTATATATAGGGTGAGTATTACAACGGTAATAGGAAATACATTAATGACAATAATGACTACATAATTATCTATCGTCCGTTACATTGACGAAGGCACATAATACGTTTTTCCTTCAACACTCCCCCTTGTGCCGAGTCAGAGGTAAAATGGTGCATGTGGTGTTGCCTCATTAAAAACCTTGCCAAGTAACAAAAACCCAATGGGAGAAAATAAAACTTTGGTCGAAGGACAAAAAGAGCGCAACGCACCTATTACATTTGAAAACAACATGTATGTGCTAGACTCCCCCTGATGTCTGCACCTCCCCCTGATTTTTATATTAATCATGGGTTTCTCCCTGATTCTTTCATTTGATCAAGGGAGCTTCAGTCTTATTAGCATACTTATGCATTTTCACATGTTTTTCCAAATGTGACTTTGAGCAATGATTTAGTAACTAAATCTTGCCACATCGTCCTCAGATCCAACTTGATTTACTTTGATCTTGAGGATAAGGTTGTTCATGAACTGAATACATAGATTCATATTGAACATCAGGTTCACTCGTGGTATGACCTTTATATAACAAAATAGTCATAACTTCGTCTAGAGTATGAGTGAACCATTAAGAGATTTGAAATTGATCTGTAATAACAGATTTTCTTATCTCACCTTTAATGCGTTTTTCTTTACGCATAGTTAGCTATGACGTGGATAATTTCTTTATCATGTCACATTCTATGTAGAGATTGAATAAGCCCAAATCTTTCATATCTTTAATGAAAGAACGATTTGCGTTTTGTAGGCGCAGAGCTAAACATAGCTTTACAAATTTACATCGAATGAGAGGTCGAGTCTTACATATTATGTTTAAGTACAATCATGCGTCATTGCACTTGTATAGGAATTTCATTTCCCAATACTTCTTCGTCATCTTTATTTAGATGAAAAACGGATCTATTGTTAGAGTAAAGACTTCGAATGATCATGGGAATATATGTAGGCCTCAGTTTATTCTTTAGAGTGCCTAAGCCGATTGATGGATGATCACCATCATTACAGTCCTTGAGTTCCATTTCAAGACTGTGTATTCCCAAAATCTTTTTCATTCTCAACTTAGGATTTGCAATACACTGAGTTTCTCTTATTTCATTTAGAGTTCATATATATCCATAATGAAAACGCAAGGGCATAATTCATCAATCCCTTTCTAATCAAGTAGTCACTTTAGTGAACGTTTCAATTTCTTTTGCAAACGTACTCATGTGATCTAGAGTCACTTGATTTGGGTGGATGAAGTCCGTTTAGGATCCTCATGTATATCTCTTAATTTAGATCCCCATAGAGATATATGTTTTGATCACTTTTCGTAAGCTGCATGTTCAGTTTTTCGGAAACTACCTAACTGACAAGGTAGTGGAGTGCAATGACATCCATTACGAGAGATTGTCTCATCGTAGTCCATTAAGAGAGAATATCTTCTCGTAGTCGATTCCAGTGCGTTTTTAAGAGACCTTGCGCCATAAGGTGAGTCTGCATACTCTTATTCTCATTATGCATTCTAACAAAGATATATTTGATAGGGTTTATATTTGCGGTGTCGGCGTCACCTGCCCAAAAGACCTATCTCTTTGTTTATACTGGATCGCTTCTTTCCATTAGGCCAGTTTACTAAGTTGACATTTTTCAACGAAGTATGGTTCGATAGTAGACTCATTATTCCACGTCCTCATGTACACTAGTGTAATGTGTTTGTAGAGATCTCTATACTTTAAGGATTGGTTCTAACATTTGAGGCGTCCCCCAATGATAACCACAATCCATAAATATTCTCATGAGACGGATTTGAGTATCACTGATCAATAGATCAGGTTGTGCCAAACTTGTTTTCTTCCTTTACACAAGTATGTATCGAACTTAAGGTGGCCTCCCCCTCTTCCTTGGAGAGCCACGGCCTGTGACGCCATTTATGCCACTTATGGCGTCACCATGCCACCATCCATGGTGGCAGTGCAATACCCAATTCCTCTTGGGTGGTACCATGTCCTTTTGATAAAACACAATCCTTGCAGGTATATTTGCAGCAGGTTTATATGATCTCGTCACTTTAATGTATAAGATATCTACATACTTTGCTTTGTGTGATTTTGAGGATCGAGATGAGACACAGTGGGGACAAACCACGACAATTCCTGTCGTTCCACTTGAACATACTTGTTCTTATCTCCCCCTAACGACGGAAAGACTGTCTCATCAAAGTGACACACCGCAAATCTAGTGGTGAGGAGATCGCCTGTCAAGGTTTCGACATAGCGGACTATAGCTGGAAGTTCATATCCAGCATAAATATTTATTCATCTTAAGTAACCCATCATTGTGCGCTGTGGCGGCGCAATTTTGGCACATAAAACATTTAATAGAGCTCAAGGATTGTAGATCCGTGTCAATCCAAAAGAGCTCAAGGATTACAAGTTCGTTTGAAATCCTTAAAAATCCTCACACATAGTCACTAGCTATGGTGTAAATTGGTTCAATGATGATGGCCATAGATGAAAAAGTAACGCTGCATGCAAAAATTGCATAACCCAAAACGGAAGTATTGGTGTGCTTTACCAATATTAAGACTATTACTGTAGTCGTTTTCCGTGAGACCAATTGGGTTTTTATATATAGGAATATGATGTCCATTACAAATCTCATATAATAAGCCATAAAATCATCACACCTACGGAAATTAACCCGGCCTAAGTGCTTTGACTTTCTAGCATAAGCAGCATAAATTTTAATTGTGGATGGTGTCATGACACGTGACCAGTGTGTCGACACAACAACCAACACCATAAAATATCTAAGGTGTCCGCAAGTTGGTTGAATCAATCCACTGAATCCTCTTTGGATTCAATATAAGAATATAATGAGAATACATGTTTCCTTTGCATATGATGGTGTCAATCATAATTTTACGAGTAGGCTTTGAATGATGTACTTTTATCCATAAAATCATGACGGATAGGAGAAGCATAATAAGGTATAAGTGCATATGCTTGTGCATCAAATATATTATAATGCCACATTGAGGGAGCGGCGGAATTTAGGAATTGAACATACGTCTTCAACCCTATATGACAATATTTGAGGATAAAATATTCATTGATCGTCCTCAGATTCGTGTGTGAACCATATTCTTCTGGTGTTTGCTTCTATTTATCCAAAAATATGGGTGTCCATAGTAGTTTCTTTAATGTATGGATCACCATATCAAAGCCAATCTATGTCAGAATTCCAAAAGATCATTTTCTTATGACGTTGGATTTAATTAGCGGTTACTTAGAACCTACTAAGTTGACATATAATCTTCTCTAATACTCGTTTACATTCGCAGTCATTTAGAGGTAATGCAAAGGAGCTCAAATGAATTCTCACTTGTGTCTTTTTCACATGAAAAATCGTGGCGTAAATTTCTTTATAATGTGGAAAACAAAATTCAATTTTCTTTTATCGCATAAATTGTCAATTTGACATATGCTCAATATATACATCGAAACATAACTCAAGTTCTTTAGAGTAAATCGATGAGTATTGTAATAAAAGGGTATTGTAATCCCAGTTAGGCAAGTGCATTATGAATCCCAAAGGAACATATATTTAGGTTCTTATCACTTTCATTATAGTACTACAGTTCTTCAGTACTATTGTGCTATTTTTGTGATATATTAGTACCATTGTCCTTCAGTACTATTATTCTAGGGATTACATAGTGCGTTTCTTTGCCCACAGTTCGTTGTGTCATGCCTATATTATGATATGTTGTTTTACTTTATGCAATACTTTGCAAAGTTAGATGTAGAAAATTGAATCATGTATATTATGAATAAAATTTGAATAATCTCAATTCCTTTAGAGAAATTTCAAAAAAAATTAACATGCCAACGATTACATTTAGTCTTGTCCAATTTAGAGAGAGAAACTTTAAGACCAAAAGTCTAATTTAGGACAAAAAAGTCGTATTTAGGCGTAATAGCCTTTATAAGGATATCTTGTAAATTTAAAAGTAGACTAATCAAAGTCTATCTTGGATTGAGCCAGATCCTTTTTGCTCTTTTAATAGCTGCAATGATGAGATGTGTCATTTGACATATTCTTCCCATATGTTATGTCTTCAGTTGTAAATTCATTTTCGATGTTCTTGTTGGATATTGAAGATACTTTTCCAAAATCCGCGTATTTATATGATTCTTCATATTTATTGAAAGTCGTAGCTAATTCTTTGCTAGCTTATAATGTACGTATCAATACTTCATTGATTTACAATAATGACAGAGTGCTTCATTGCACATGACATGTCCCCTATGTCATCTTTTAAATGTTACATTGTTTCCACTTACTTTTGGATGATTATATGAATTTTACGTCCATGGTAATTACCCTTTGTTTTAGGGTCGTTGCATTACTTTGCCCAATTTGTTCAAGAATATATATATATATATATTTTTCTAAGACCTTACATCGTCATTGTTTTTTGATTTAGGGTTGTTGCATTACTTTGCAAAATGTGTTCCAGAAAATTTCTTTTTCTCATACCTTACATTGTCATTACCCTTTGGTTTAGGGTTGTTGCATTACTTTGCATAATTTGTTTAAGGGAATTTCTTTTCAGACCTTACGTTGTCATTCAAGATATTGAAATTATATATTTAGCTATTTACATAAACCAGTTCGTATAAATATACCATGCTCAAGCCTTTGTTGGCTCAATAGGGGAATTTGGTACTCAAGTTCTTCAGAGCCCAATGTGTCAAAGTCAAACTGTGATGGTTAAACCATCTGTAAAATAGAGGAAGAATAGAATGTATTAATCTCGTGGTCTAAATGACATGCACGACGATTAATATAAACCAATATACATTATGGTAAATCCGATGCTTCGTGAAATTTCGTTATCACAATAAAATTTTGGTTTCTCCATTTTCATTGCATGTGAAGCTAATGAAATTCCATTATCGTTGCTTTCTACACAATAAATAAGATATCCATGTTGAAAAATTTTCAATAAATAAAAATTGGATTTCAAGACCGAAATTTACAATGGTCATATTTTTCTTGCTTCGTGAAAATACTTTTCCACATTATAGGTTTGTCACTTTTTCTTTATATTATGAAGCTCATGAAATTACATTATCAGAGCAGTGTTCAAAATAAATAATATGTTAAATAAAACAATTATTTAACACTAATAAAATGAACATATAACGTTTCATGTTTCACATTTATATAAAATACTAATGCAATCAATTTTAATAGAGCATTATATCATATAAATAACTGAAACAAAATATAATGAAAGCAGAGCGTCAATATAAATATTACGTGTGAGTTTGTCAAATAAACTGCATAAGAAGCGATTGCTTTATCTCCGTCTCCAAGTAGTCGTCACATATTGATCGCCGTATCGTAATTGTTATGCCACATAAAAACAAATAATATTCATATGATTAGTCACTTTAATCATATATATTTCACATTTATCATATAAATTAAATAATTTCATATGATTTTCACATTTAAACAATATCCATAAATAGTCACACAGTAAATGTAAATTACTATACGGTAATTTCAAAAATTACCTTTAAATTTTTACTCCCCAAAAAAAATCCATTTTTTTTTCTGGGTTGGATCAGCAGATCCGGGTCAGGCCCAACAAAACCGGGTCAAGGCCAGGCCCAAAGAATCGGGTCGGATCAGGCCCAAATCCTTCCTGCCGACGAAGCTTTGTCTGCAAAAGAGAGGAGAAGAGCCGCGCTGGTTTCGAACGACATCGAGGGCGGTGGGCCGGAGTTGTCAGCCAAGGTTAGATCGGAGGGGTTCGCGTCGTCGTCCGAGGTTGCTGGGTCGACGGTCGAGGTCCGAGCGGGAGGTTGCGGCGGCCCCGGTTCGTGCCCGATCGGAGTAGGATGGGCTGAATCGAGTCGAGTCGACGTCGATGGCTAGGAGAAAAACACCAGCCGGTGGCGAGGATCGAAATCGGGAGAGGGAGGCGTCGATCTGGACTCGCCGGCTGTGGACTCGTGCTGATAACGTGTTGTAGGAAAATGGGAATTGGTCTACTCATTTCATTGATAATCCCCTATATATAGGGTGAGTATTACAACGGTAATAGGAAATACATTAATGACAATAATGACTACATAATTATCTATCGTCCGTTACATTGACGAAGGCACATAATACGTTTTTCCTTTAACAGATTTTGAGTTGTAGTTGAGTTGATTTTAAGTTAGAGTTTAATTATGTGTTTTAATTTGATGTTATTTTAATTAGTGTTAAAATATATATATATATATGTGTGTGTGTGTGTGTGTGGAGTTTAATTATATATATATATATATATATATATATATATATATATGTTAACTAATGGTTGTTGATAGTGTAATTAACTTAAATAATGGTTGATATATAGTGTAACATAAATAATGGTTGTTAATGGTATATATATATATATGAGTTGATGTTGATAATAATATATATTGTAATGTAATTAATTCTTCCTTCATCAACTGAGAAAAAAATGTTTCTGAAAGTGTGGTGGGCACAACGCTGAACTTGGAGGGGAAGACGAAAGACGGTCCTAAGGCTCGCACTGATCTGCAAAACATGAATATCAGAAAACAACTATGTTTGAAACAAGGGAAGAGAAAAATACCTCAAGCTCCTTACACCGTCAAGCCTGAGCATAAATCAGAAATTTTCCATTGGATAAGTCGGGCCAAGTATCCTTTAGGCTTTGCTGGAAATATAGCCAAGTGTGTGAACAGACAATTCAACAATCTTTACGGGTTGAAAAGTCATGACAATCATATCCTGCTACAACGTCTCTTCCTTGTTTTCATTCGACCGTTCCTTCCCCGTCACGTTGTGGAGCCGTTAGTAGCGTTGGCAAGATTTTTCCAGAAGGTATGCACACGGGAAATGAGAAAATCTGACCTCCGGGAAATGCAACAAGACATCGTTCATATCATGTGTAAATTTAAGATGATATTTCCTCCAAATTTTTTCGACATCATGCCTCACCTCATGATCCATCTTCCTCGGCAGTTGTTGCTTACCGGTCCTGTGCACTTCACTTGGATGTATCCAATGGAAAGGTACGTATTTTACACCTTATGTTAATTTCCTCATCAATATATGTGATTTAGTATTAATGTATTATCATAACACTTTAAAAACTTAATTTATAGGCAACTTGGACAATAACGTGATTTTGTCCAAAACAGATCCGCACCTGAAGGATGTATATATAGCTGAAGCATATATTGCGCACGAGTGCGTCACCTACATGAAGCTATATTTAGGAGCGTTATAGGAAAGCATACCGGAAGATGTACATTCACAGTTCAATCTTTCCACACTCTCTGACGATGTTGTACTCGGTGGAAAAATGCCAGTTTCCTACAAGTTGAAAGATTATGAGATAGCCATTGCACATTGGTGGATACAAATTAACTGTTTAGAAGTTCAGTTTTGGAAGAACATGCATCTAAACTGTGAACAAGTAGGAGGTGATCTCGATTACCACAACCGGACATTCGCAGAGTATTTCGGCCGCTGGGTACGTAACTTTAACATTATTCTATACGTATTTATATATTATTGTGTATAATTATTCTTATTTATAGTTGATTCTGATGGTTGCAGATGGACCTTATTAAAAATGATAATCACCCAAATTGGTCGCACGAACTCAGACTTCTAGCGATGAAGCCGGTCTATTCAAAAATTTATGCAATGTGCAAGGTGAATGGTGTGTTATTTCGATGTGAAGAGAGAGACATCAGACTGAAAACACAAAATTCAGGGGTTATGACACATGGTGGGGATGATGGAGTTGACTATTACGGTGTTCTCCATTCAGTTGTGGAACTGCATTATGGGGAAGGCATGAAAGTACACCTTTTCAAGTGTAGATGGTTTGACACACGGCCGCAGAGCATGAAAACCGATCAATACGACATAACTTCTGTGAACACTAGTACATCATGGTATGAGGATGACCCGTTCGTTTTAGCCACATGGGTGAAACAAGTGTTTTATCTTGATGATCTCGCCAAGGGTGACCCGTGGAAAGTAGTCAACACTATCCACCATCGCAACATTTACCGGGGGTCTACACTTGGAGTGGCTGAAGAGAACGAGGAAGGTGGCACCGCGTATCAAGAGTCCAACTCAAACAGTATTCCTGACTCCTCTTTTATTCGCCTAGACACGCCGGTGCGAATTCAACGTGAAGAGCCATTGCTTGTTGATGTTGATCCAAATGAAGAAACTAACGAGGACTCTAATGGTGAGGAAAGACATAGATTACCCCTATCGAGCAATTCAGAAACTGAAGAAGACTCATCCGATGATTCCGATTACAATCCGACGGATTAAGTAATTTAGATAATGTAATCCTTTCATTTGTAATCCACTAATTTCTAATGAACGGGCGTGGGGATGAGCCTCCCAGCTAGGCTGGGTTCCAAACCCCTTAAAAAAAAATTTAAATATGTTGACTGCTGGGTTTCTGTTTTCTTGATGTTCAATTTTGGTTATATATGAACAGGAAATAGGAATACTAGAGGTGTAAACCTACTGATTTTTTTTACCTTTTTCATATAATAGCCGACGAAAAACACGTTATTTCATCGGCTATACTCATAATAGCCGACGAAAAATGCATTATTTCGTCGGCCATAACTATATTGAAAAATACATATTTTATTTTAGACAGAAAACGACAAAAGAATAGCCGACGAGTACGAGGTTGTCTCTCGTCGGCTATGATTTAAAACAAAAAAAAAACCAAAAATGACCATATTCCATTTTCTATCACTAACGATAAACCATTGTTTCATCCTTCAAACAGAAAAAAGTCGTGAAATAAGATATGACCAAAATGATAAAATACGTTTACGGTTGAAAAATGATAAGATTCCGATAAAATCTAAGTGTCGAAAGATGCGGTCAAAGGTTTTATTCCTTCGTTTCCCTAATGGTAGCGTTACCTTCGGTAAATATTCTGAGGAAAATTTTTATACGATTAGTTGCATCTCATCGATTTGAAACTATTATCTGTTGAAGGTCAGACAAAAAAACGTCATTTAGACAGTCCAATTACCATTTCTAAGCGTTTAGAGGTTTGACTTACCCTGTTGACCGTTCCGATCGATCCTTTAACGTTGTCAGCTGAAGTTGGATTTTTTTCCATACATGTATTTAATCTTAACGGTGATATCTGACGGTTGGAATAGATTTTCTAAACTTTTAGATTCAAAATCAGAACATATGCACTAATGTTCCTTAACTTGTTTACTAAGTGTTTAAGTGAATGTATAGTTTCAAATAATTACTATACGTAGACTCTTCAAATGCAAAAATGTTGTGAATTAAGATATGACCGAAATAATGAAATACGTCTACAATTGAAAAATGACAAGGTTCTGATAAAATCTGTGTGTCGAATGTTGCGGTTAACTGTTTTTTACTTTCGTTTTCCTATGGGTAGCCTGAAGTTCGTTAAATCAATTTTGTAAAATTTTTATATGACTAGTTGCGTCTCATTGATTTGAAACTATTATCTGTTGAAGGTGAGGCCAGAAACCATCGTTTAACTAGACTAATTTCCGTTTTTAAGCGTTTAGAGGTTTGACTTAGTGGTTTGACCTATAGTTTAGCCGACGAAAATTATATTTCATCGGCTAAACTCTTGCGATCCGCGCCTTTTTATTGTCCGCCGTTGGATGGCTCAGATCCGACGGTTGTTGATCTTCTAAAGTATAGCCGACGACATTCAAAGAATAGCCGATGAAATCTTTTAAATCGTCGGCTATTCTCTTGCGATCCGCGCTTTTTTATTGTCCGCCGTTAGATGGCTCAGATCCGACGGCTGTTGATCTTCCAAAGTATAGCCGACGACATTCAAAGAATAGCCGACGAAATCTTTTAAATCGTCAGCTATTCTCTCTGCTATAAAAGCTGAAAGTCGCTTTCAGCCCGACTTTTTCTCGATCTCCTCCTCGTCCTTCCCCTCCTCCTCCGCTAGGTAATTTTTTTTTTTTTTGCAATTTATTTTAATTGTATAATTTAGGTATATAATTTAGATATTTAAGTGTGTGTTAAATTGTTATATATATTGGTTATATATATAAATTGTTAGATTAATTATATATATAAATTTGTAGATTAATTATATAAATTGTTATATATTTGTTAATATATACACATATATATATATATATGTTAATGTATATTTTAATTGTTATATATAAATTGTTAAATTAATTATATATATAAATTGGTAGCCTAATTATATAAATGGTGATATTTATGTTAATATATAAATGGTTATTTGTATGTATATATATGTTAATGATGAAATATAGTTATATTTGTATATAAATGGTTATATTTATGTTAATGGTTAGTATTATTTAAAATTAGTTAAATTATAAATATTAATTTGTTAGTATGTTTTAAAATATGTTAGTATTATTGGTTATTATATTAATTATAATTTATTATTTAATGTAATATAATTTAATATTAATTAATGTATTAATTTATTTGTTTCCAAATGGCCGATGCATTTAGACAGCATTCGGAGGCCGTCGTTCCAGATCTAAGGGTTCTGGAAGTTCTGGCGGATCCGGAGACTCTGAGAGGACCCCTAGCCAGCCTGAGAGGACCACCAGCCAGCCTCAGAGGATCGATTCATCCCAGCCGCGGAGGAGTGTGAGCAACCGTCACCAGACCCTTTTATCGACGGGGCGGCCGTCGAGCAGCACTACCAGATCTGAGTGAATAGCCGACGAAAAACATTTCGTCGGCTATGCCAATTTTTCGTCGGCTATACCTTCTACCGACGAAATTTTCGTCGGCTATACTTCGTCGGAAAAACCCCGTCGGCTATACCAATGGCCGACGAAAAAAACCAATTCGTCGGCTATAGTAGAGTATGGCCGACGAACTTACCGACGAAAATATTTTTTGTCGGCCAAACCTGGGAGAATGGCCGACTGAGAGGACCCGTCCCGAAAATTCCCTCGGAAAATTCGAAACAGGTCCTGAAATAATCCCAAAAACCCAAATAAAATGTTTCTTTGCTCCCAAACCGCCAACACCCACCCACTGGGAACAAAGTTCGATCAATTCTTTGATCGCTAATTTTGTTAATATATACTTACTCGCTAAATACTCGATTTTCCATTTACGCAATCTAAATATAACGATAAATATATTCACATTTATACTCGTAGCTTATAATAATATCAGGAGATTTACTCACCTTAATTTACCAGAAATGGTAAATATCCAGTCGAGATCGAGTCAGACCGCCGAAGGATCGCATCGGAGCACAACGCCACGATTCTGGAATCCGGTCAACGCCGGTCGTCGCCGGTCAACACCGGTCAACAGCTGGTCAAAGCCGTCAACGGTCAACGATGACTGGTCAACGTTGACTGGGCCGGGCTGAGTCTGGGCCGGGCCGGGTCGGATCTAACTGGGCCGGGTCGAAACTGCAGGAAACGGGTCGAATCGACCCGATCGGGATCAAATCTTCTCGGCGTCGATCCGGCCGGCTCTGCCCGAAATGGCCGTCGCCACCACACCCAAACGAACCGCCAGAGAAAACCCTGCCGATCGGTGGGTGGCGCACCTCCTGGCGTCGCCTGCAGCGCCGCCTCCCACGGCGGCGATACTTCCCTGCCTCGCCACGCCGTCCACCGTCGCTCCCTCGGGCTGCGCCATAGCTCGGTCGAACGAGGAGAGGGAGCTGAGCCCGATGCGGGGTGGCTCGCGTGCCGCCTTGGCCGGACGGCGGAGATCAGGGCACATTTCGGGATGAACAGTAAATCGGGGAGAGAGAGGGGTGAACAGTAGCTGAAGAGCTACAGTAAAATGCTACAGTAAATCGTAACATCCCGAAATGAAAAGTTACCCCCCTTCCCGAAAAAAAATCCTCCTTTTATAGCAAATTTTTATGAACAGTAAAAATATTCCTCTGGTCATAACTTTCTCATACGGTGTCCGTTTCACGCGTGCCGCGTGTCAACGAACTCGTATCGTCGAGCTCCCCAACTTTCGTGAAGAAAACTTTTCCAAAATCACGAAGGATCACAAAGTCGACTTTCCCCCCCATTAAAACTTAAAACATTTTTCAAATTTAACCTCCGAAAATATTTCCGACATCGCGTGACAATTAAAATAAAGCGTACGAAATTCCAATATTCATAATTCAGATAAATTGGGTTCGGGATGTGACACCGACGAAATTCATTAATTATTTTCGAGTATGGCTGACGAAATTCATTAATTATAGCCGACGAAATTCGTCGGCTATTGGGTGTTAACAATAGCCGACGATTTTATAAATTTTCGTCGGCTATTTCCTCGAAATATATTAATATTTAATAGGCATTAATTAGTTATAGCCGACGAAATAATGTAATTTTCGTCGGCTATAACGGTTATAGCCGACGAAATTTGGTAAAAATCGTCGGCTATAGGTTTTATAGCCGACGAAATAATGCCAAAATCGTCGGCTTTTCTTACATTTGGGGAAAAAAAAATTAAATTATTTTCTAAATTACCATTCCAAGCAACCTGCAAATCACAAAAACAGTCCATGCATTTGCACCAACAAGAAACACGTCTAAATACTTTTTTTATTAACTTCGTTCCAATATACATAAAATATAACCCTAATCATCACCTAAACCACTAAAGTCCACCACGTCATCCCCAGCATCCTGCTCTCCATCAGACTCGTCATCCTGCTGACCGAACTCGGGAGGTTGAGGTATTGGAGGTTCCACTAACCGCTGAAACGGGGGTGGGGGTTCAAGGCCTTGTTGTTGTGCCGCGAACATCTCATACCACCAGTTTTGTTGGCCGTCGTAGTTGTGTTGCCGAATTCTGTCGCATTCAGCATGCCAACGGGCCATATCCAAATGATACTGCTGTGTTCTGCGGCGCAGCTCCTGTACTGTCTGGGACGAGGTCGCCAATTCTGAGGCCAATCGCTGCACTTCCCCCCTCATATGTTGGCTCTCCCCGCCTCCCTTCTTTTGACCTCCCTTAGTGGTCTTCAGAAGCCCTAGTCCAGAACTTCCCAAACCCCGGCAGTAGTAGTTGTTTGACCGGTTTGGGAAGGCTGCGTCGAACATCCTCGCTGCCGTTTGGACACTGGACCGGTCGACATGGCGCATGGCTTCTTCCAGATCTGCCTCTGAAATGTTCGGTTGTGTCTCCCGAACTACTTGCTGGAACACCTCTTCTTCGGCCCGGTTGACCCTCTCCTAATTGGACGGGAAAAAAATAATAATATTATAATAAATATATAATTAAGTAAAATTAATAATTAAAATTTTAAAATTGTAATGAACGACTTACGAGCTGTTCTGTCGCTTGTGGATAAGCGATCTTGAACGTCTCCACGTACGGGTTGCTATCAGGATGATCTCTAAGCGCCTCCTCCTGATATTGTGCAAACGGCCTAGAACCAGCATGATGGGGGGTTGTGTTCCGGCGGCGGTTCTCAGAGTTTATCCGAGAACGTTGCTTCAAACAAATAATAAAATGTTAGAAAAATGCATCAAAAAATATTAGTGTAATAATTATAAAATAATTAAACTAATAATTAAAATTTTAACAAAATAAACATTTTTACTGAAGTTTAGTATTTACCTGCATAACTGGGTTGTTGAAGCCTACTGTCTTCAACCAACGCCACTCGTACTCCCTGAACATAAACTCCCTGGGAGTACCCATACGACCAAGGTTGTCGTATTCGTTATAGTGGGAACGCAGCTCGTTCTTCCACTCTTTGAACCTACGAAAAAAACAAAAGTGCATTAGAAATATTATTAATATCATAAAATATTAATAATTATAAGATAATTATAATATCATAAAAGCAAACGTACCTCGAGTTCTGCACGGTGTCCGCCCAATCCCGCCTGTGTTCGGCAATCTCGAAGAATGTCTGAAAAATAATATTTTATTAGTTTTACAATTGTAATAATACCGAAAATTATTAAATATTACGATAAATAAATTAAATTTTTTAAATTACTCACCGACGCGGCATTGTTCACCTCCCTCTTTATCTCTTCGGGCACATCAGCCCACCGGGTCCACAACATAGGGACTCTGTCCCTAATCAGTGACCCCACACAACCCGAGTAGTCGCGTTTTTTCTTCCCCTGAACTTCCTGATTAGGAGGTTCGTTGATCTGAATCCTCCCGCTGCGCTCAACAGTTTTCCTGAGCGTGTCAAAACATATGACACCTCTCGTATTCCTCCGTGAACTGCTAGCGGCTGTCCCTATCACAAAAACGACGATTGGTTAATAAAATTAAATATTAGTGCGTTAATTTTAATAAAACATTTAATTAATAAAATCAAATGTTACCTGAACTGGATGACTCGTCTGTCGATTGTCCTTTTCTCCTAGCCGAAATAAGGTGGTCAGGGTTTTCAAATGGCTGATGCTGGTATGCCTCCGCAGCACTCACGTACTGAGGCATATCAGGTCATAGGGGCAGACCACGATAATCGACCTCCGGTATCGCCGGAATGTTGTACGGGAGGTACAGCTGGTTTGGGTGAGTAGGAGCCTCAGTCGAGTCGGCAGCAGACGTCGTCAGACTCCTCATCGGCTCCCGATGAACCTCAGGCATACGAACCTGAGGAACATCTGCAGCTATGTCGTCCTGAAATAGCTGCCGACTGAACCTCGGAGCATCTGGCCCGACAGGCGGAAGTGAGCTCGACGGCCGCCCCGCCTGGAGAAGGGTCTGGTGCCGAGAACTCACATTCATCCGCGGCTGGGATGAATCCACAGTCCTCCGCGGCTGGGAGGAATCCACACTCCTCCGCGGCTGGCTGGTGGTCCTTTCAGGTTGGCTAAGGGTCCTGTCGGAGTCTGCGGAACCAGCGTAACTTGCAGAACCTCTCGATCTGGAACGACGGCCTCCGAAGAACTTTCTGACTGCATCGGCCATCTGCAGCCGCGGCCATTTTAAATAATACTAACCATTAACCTAATATTTATATACAAATATAACTATATTTCTTTATTAATATATATATATATATATATATATATATAATTAGACTACTAATTTATATATATATATATATATATATATAATTAGACTACTAATTTATATATATAATTAATTTAACCATTTATATAACAATTTATATAATTAAAATTAAATATATAACAATTTATATACCTAAATTATAACAAATATATAACAATTAAATTCATTAACAAATATATAACAATTTATATAATTAAAATTAAATATATAAAAAATTATTTACCTAAATTATAACAAATATAATTAATTTATTAACAATTTATATAATTAAAATTAAATATAATTAAGCTATATATATAATTAAGCTAAATTATACAATTAAGTTACCAATTTATATAATTAAACAACCAATTTATACGTATAAATTATACAATTACATCTAAATTATATAATTAAAATAAATTTTAAAAAAAATTACCTAAATTAACATAAATACCTAAAAATTACCTAAATTAACATAAATACCTAAATTATACCTAAATTAACAATTACATCTAAATAAATAAATTTACATAAATAATTAAATAAATTATATCTAAATTAACATAAATAAATTAACCTAAATTAACATATTTAAATTAAAATAATTTAAAAAAAAAAAAAAAAAGGTTACCGGATCGGATGGAGGAGGAGAGTGGCCGGAGGAGGAGGAGGACAGTTGCCGGATCGGATGGAGGAGGAGGAGGAGGAGAGTGGCCGGCCGGATCGGATGGAGGGGAGGAGGAGGAGTGGCCGGATCGGATGGAGGACGAGGAGGAGCAGAGCGGCGGTGCAACGCAATCTGAATTGCTGCGGAGGTGTACGGAGGAGGAGAACGGAAGAAAAATGCAGAAAATGGAGGCTAGGGTTCGGCAGTTTCAGACTTCTACCCGATAGAATAGCCGACGATTAAAAAAGATTTCGTCGGCTATTCTTTACTATAGCCTACGAAATCTTTAATTTCGTCGGCTATTCTTTGAATGTCGTCGGCTATACTTTAGGCGCTCAGCAGCCGTCCGATCTCCCCCATCCAACGACGGACAATGAAAAGGCGCGGATCGCAAGAGTTTAGCCGACGAAATTAAATATTTCGTCGGCTATACTTTGGAAAATCACAGCCGTTGGATCTGAGCCATCCAACGGCGGACAATAAGTGGATCGCAAGAGTTTAGCCGACGAAATAGACGTTTCGTCGGCTAAACCTTTGGTCAAACAGCGAAGTCAAACCTCTAAACGCATTAAAACAGAAATTGGCCTGTCTAAATGACGTTTTTTTGCCTGATCTTCAACAGAGAATAGTTTCAAATCGATGAGACGCGACTAATCGTATAAAAATTTTCCTCAAAATATTTACCGACCGTCAGGCTATCCATAGGAAAACGGAAGAAAAAAATAGTTAACCGCAACATTCGGCACACAGATTTTGTCGGAATCTTCTCATTTTTCAACCGTAGACGTATTTCAATATTTCGGTCATATCTTATTTCACGACACATTTGCATTTGAAGAGTCTACGTATAGTAACTATTTGAAAGTATACATTCACTTAAACACTTAGTAAACAAGTTAAGGAACATTAGTGCATATGTTCCGATTTTGAATCTAAAAGTTTGAAAAATCTATTCCAACCGTCAGATATCACCGTTAAGATTAAATACATGTATGAAAAAAAATCCAACTACATCTGACAACGTTAAAGGCTCGATCGGGACGGTCAAACAGCGAAGTCAAACCTCTAAACGCTTTAAAACGGAAATTGGCCTGTCTAAATGACGTTTTTTGGCCTGATCTTCAACAGAGAATAGTTTCAAATCGATGAGACGCGACTAATCGTATAAAAATTTTCCTCAAAATATTTACCGACCGTCAGGCTACCCATAGGAAAACGGAAGAAAAAAACAGTTAACCCCAACATTCGGCACACAGATTTTGTCGGAATCTTCTCATTTTTCAACCGTAGACGTATTTCAATATTTCGGTCATATCTTATTTCACGACACATTTGCATTTGAAGGATGAAGCAATGGTTTGTCGATAGTGATAGAAAATGGAAGCTGCTGTTTTTTTGTTTTTTTTTTTTTAATCATAGCCGACGAAATCAAACCTAGTACTCGTCGGCTATTCTTTTGTCGTTTTCTGTCAAAAATAAAATATTTATTTTTCAATAAATTTATGGCCGACGAAATAATGAATTTTTCGTCTGCTATTATGATAATGGCCGACGAAATAATGAATTTTTCGTCGGCTATTCTGTGAAAAAAATAAAAAAAATCTGTGGTGTTACACCTCCCGTATGCCTATGTCCTGTTCATATATAACCAAAATTGAACCTAAAAAAACAGAAACCCAACAGTCAACATATTTCAAAAATTTTTTTAAGGGGTTTGGAACCCAGCCTAGCTGGGAGGCTCATCCCCACGCCCGTTTATTAGAAATGATTGAGTGGATTACAAATGAAAGGATTACATCATCTAAATTACTTAATCCGTCGGATTGTAATCGGAATCATCGGATGAGTCTTCTTCGGTTTCTGAATTGCTCGATAGGGGTAATCTATGTCGTTCCTCACCACTAGAGTCCTCGTTAGTTTCTTCATTTGGATCAACATCAACAAGCAGTGGCTCTTCACGTCGAATTCGCACCGGCGTGTCTAGGCGAATAAAAGAGGAGTCAGGAATACCGTTTGAGTTGGGCTCTTGATACGCGGTGCCCCCTTCCTCGTTCTCTTCAGCCACTCCAAGTGTAGACGCCCGGTAAATGTTGCGATGGTGGATAGTGTTGACTACTTTCCACGGGTCACCCTTGGCGAGATCATCAAGATAAAACACTTGTTTCACCCATGTGGCTAAAACGAACGGGTCATCCTCATACCATGATGTACTAGTGTTCACAGAAGTTAT
Organism: Potentilla sterilis; assembly: GCA_963682095.1. Taxonomy (NCBI): domain Eukaryota; kingdom Viridiplantae; phylum Streptophyta; class Magnoliopsida; order Rosales; family Rosaceae; genus Potentilla; species Potentilla sterilis. Next base: position 18,683,599 of record OY821764.1, read on the forward strand.
GCCGTATTGATCGGTTTTCATGCTCTGCGGCCGTGTGTCAAACCATCTACACTTGAAAAGGTGCACTTTCATGCCTTCCCCATAATGCAGTTCCACAACTGAATGGAGAACACCGTAATAGTCAACTCCACCATCCCCACCATGTGCCATAACCCCTGAATTTTGTGTTTTCAGTCTGAGGTCTCTCTCTTCACATCGAAATAACACACCATTCACCTTGCACGTCGCATAAACTTTTGAATAGACCGGCCTCATCGCTAAAAGTCTGAGTTCGTGCGACCAATTTGGGTGATTATCGTTTTGAATAAGGTCCATCTGCAACCATCAGAATCAACTATAAATATGAATAAATATACACAATAATATATAAACACGTATAGAATAGTGTTAAAGTTACGTACCCAGCGGCCGAAATACTCTGCGAATGTCCGGTTGTGGTAATCGACATCACCTCGTACTTGTTCACAGTGTAGATGTATGTTCTTCCAAAACTGAACTTCTGGACAGTTGATTAGTACCCACCAATGTGCAATGGCTACCTCATAATCTTTCAACTTGTAGGAAACTGGCATGTTTCCACCGAGTACAACATCGTCGGAGAGTATGGAAAGATTGAACTGTGAAGGTACATCTTCCGGTATGCTTTCCTGTAACGCTCCTAAATACAGCTTCATGTAGGTGACGCACTCGTGCGCAATATATGCTTCAGCTATACATCCTTCAGGTGCGGATCTGTTTTGGACAAAACCACCGTATTGTCCAAGTTGCCTATAAATCAAGTTTTTAAAGTGTTATGATAATACATTAACACTATATCACATATATTGATGAGGAAATTAACATAAGGTGTAAAATACGTACCTTTCCATCGGATACATCCAAGTGAAGTGCACAGGACTGGTAAGCAACAACTGCCGAGGAAGATGGATCATGAGGTGAGGCATGATGTCGAAAAAATTTGGAGGAAATATCATCTCAAATTTACACATGATATGAACGATGTCTTGTTGCATTTCCCGGAGGTCAGATTTTCTCACTTCCTGTGTGCATACCATCTGGAAAAATCTTACCAACGCTACTAACGGCTCCACAACATGACGGGGAAGGAACGGTCGAATGAAAACAGGGAAGAGACGTTGTAGCAGGATATGATTGTCATGACTTTTCAACCCGTACAGATTGTTGAATTGTCTGTTCACACACTTGGCTATATTTCCAGCAAAGCCTGAAGGATACTTGGCCCGACTTATCCAATTGAAAATTTCTGGTTTATGCTCAGGCTTGACGGTGTAAGGAGCTTGAGGCATTTTTCTCTTCCCTTGTTTCAACCATAGTTGTTTTCTGATATTCATGTTTTGCATATCAGTGCGAGCCTTAGGACCGTCTTTCGTCTTCCCCTCCAAGTTCAGCGTTGTGCCCACCACACTTTCAGAAACATGTTTTTCTATGTGCATAACGTCTAGGAAGTGACGGATCAGCAACTCACACCAGTACGGGAGTTCCCACAATATGCTCTTATGTGTCCAGAATTTGTACTGCTCAGGTCTTTCAGGTATTTCCGCTACAATATCGGGATGATTGCTGAGGGGCCCAAAATCGTACTCATTAAGCACTGCTAAAATTTCTCTTCCCGTCCATCTTCTGGGAGGACCACCGTGTTCTTCGGTTCCATCAAATGCGGCGGACTCGTAACGCCAGTGGTGATCCACCGGAAGGAATACACGATGACCCATTCAGCATATCTTGTTGCAATGAGGGGTGCTCCCATAATCGCTGAGGCACTCTGGACAAGCCTTGTATCCCCTAACAACGCTGCCCGACAACATCCCATAAGCAGGAAAATCACTAATGGTACCAATAACCATGGCATGCATCTGGAACGTCTCCTGCTTGTACTTGTCAAAAGTGGGATGACCAACGTCCCACAATACCTTAAGCTCTTCAATCAATGGTCTCATATACACATCGAGACATTTCCCTGGGTAACCAGGCCCTGGAATCAACAACGTCAACATATTATATTCCTTCTTCATGCACATCCACGGAGGAAGGTTGTAAGGTACCAAAACCACCGGCCATATACTGTATGAAAGACTCATGGTGCCGAAAGGGTTGAACTCGTCGGTTGAGAGCCCGAGCCTGACGTTTCTGACATCTGACGCAAAATGAAGAAACTCATTGTTTATATGCTTCCAAGCCGCTCTGTCAGAGATGTGTGTCATGATATCTGCGTCTCCCGCGTCCCGCTCACCGTGCCACCTCATAGCTTTTGCGGTGGTTTCTGACATGTACAACCGCTCAAGCCTATCTCTCAACGGAAAATACCGAAGCACTTTCACAGGTTTCCTATTGTCTGCTCCCGTCAACTTATATCGGTCAGACTGACATATCGGACATGCGTCAAGGCTAGCAAGGTCATTCCCTTCTGCATCTTTACCCCAGAAGAGAACGCAATCAAATGCGCAGGCATGGATCTTAATGTAGGAAAGCCCTAGATCTTTGAGGATACTTCGAACCTTACGGTGATTGGTAGGATTACGATGACCCTCCTCCAACAACGAAGAAGTGTACTGTAGATATTCATCCACTTGCCTGATGCTCGATTTTGCCTCGACTTTAATCCTCATTACCTCCATCACACTTTCAAGAACTGTCTTCTCAGAACTTGGGTCTGTTGCAATTCAATCAGTTTGTTGTACTTGTCAAAGGTAGCAGTGTTGACAACTTGTGGGAACGGCTGCACCGGGTCATGCATATAACGAAATCGTTTCACGGACCATCCATGGACGGTGAAGACCTTGTCTCGAGGTGTAAGGAGAAAGGGGAGGCCGTTTCACGGACCTCGGTGGATGAGGAGTCCGGCCGGCTTACCGTTCATGCCGAACCGATGGCCTTGGACGTTGCGGACGACTCCTATACCCTAAGGCGTGTGAAGACTCACCCCGCTGCGTCCAAGGCGGGACCCGGAAAGGGCAAGACCACCGGGGGGCCACCAAAGGTTCCTGGTGGGACGAATAGGATTCCGTACCGACCTGGATCGGTCCCACTTGTCACCAGGGTCTCTCGGACAGGCGCACAATCTTCTTCACCGGTCGACCTGGGTGAGAAGAGGCGGAGGATCATAGACGTCCCTCCCTCCGCGCTGGTGACGCTAACTGGCCGGTCGTCTGGTGAGAACTTGGCGAAACGGCTCAAGTTGGCCAGCGGTGCGACGAGTTCCGCTGGGGACAAGGTCGTTGCTGCCTCAAATTCTGTCGGTCAGCAGAGTAACCCCGCGCCTGTGGAGGAGCAGAGGGGAGGTCCGGGGAGTCCCTTCGTCCGGAGTCTGGCGGCAGATATGGCTGGCCTTGGTCTGGATAGGCCTGGGGCCGCTGGAGCCTTGTCGGGGGAGAACCGCCAGAAGAGCAAGGAGTCGATCCTCCGGGTAAGAATTGCTTGGTACCACGGCACCGCTCATAACTTCTGCCGGGTTTCGTTATTTTTGTTGTTTGCTTAATCAGCTCCCGGTTGTTCTGTAGCTATTGTACAATCTATACCAGCCGGACCCGAGTGAGGAGCTGTCGAAGTTGAAGAGGTAGGTGGCCGCTCTGACAGGAGCCCGTGAGCGCCTGGAAGCTGAGAAGTTCAGGCTTGAGCGGGAGAAGGTCAGGCTAGAGGAGAGGGCCAAGAAACAGGTGGCCAAGAAACAGGTGGCCAAGCTAGAAGGCCAGGTCCGGAGCCTCGAGGAGGAGAAGGAGCGGGCTGAGGAGGAGAGGTCCGAGCTGGAGGCCAGAGTGGATGAGCTCTAGGTGGGAGCTGCCTCTGTGCGTGCCGCCACTGCCGCTGTGGCTGGAGAAGAAAACCCAGAGCTTTTCCAGCGGGTTATCCAGAAATATCACGATAGTGATCAGTTTCTTGAGCTCTTGGAAAAGGCTAGGGAGTCGGGTATCGCCGATGCCTACGTGGAGTGGGAAGAGAAGGGGTACCTGGATACCTCTCTCGAATGCCGAAGGCGGGGGCTGATGACGATGCTGATGGGCAGCTGGCAGAAGAAGAGCGGCCAGAAGGGGAAGGCGGGCTTCGACCATCTGAACCCGTTAGAGAGGATGCGGTGGCTCCATCTGAGGAAGCTGGTGGGCAGGTTGGGCCCGCTGAGGAGGGAGACGTGGCTCCTTAAGATTTTTGTTTACTATCTCTTTTTTTTGTAAATCTGTTAACCAAACCCTCCACCGCTGTCTTGAGGGCGAAGCAATTGTTCGTCCGATGGGTAGCTTCATCGTGGTAGGAGCAGTACTTGCCTGTTCGCGCCTGGGTAAGTTTCCCCTTTGGGTACTTGCTCCTCGGCGGTGGGGGAATGATGTTCCCATTCTCGTGCAAGATGTCCTCGTATGAAGAGGTTAGAGTGGTGAAGACCACTTGACGTTCTGCTGGCATGATCGCCAGGGGGCGTTCTTGCCAGTACTGCGCCGGCTTGTGCTCGCCCTAGGGTTTGTCATGATAGGGCTTCTGCTGCTGTTGGTTCCCCCAATTTCTACCGAGTCTGCTTGGTTGGGCGCCTCGGTTCTCGCTCCGCTGGCTGGCCTTGTTTTCTCGGCCGGTCGGGGGGTGCTCCTCCCGCTTTCTCTTCAACAGGTGTTGCCCATACGTTTCATGATCCGCCTGAGCATGCCTGATGGCCATCGCCATTAGCTCGTCATACCCCTGCGGGAGTTCCACCCGTACGGCGTAGGAAAATTTTCCTGGCCGAAGCCCCTGTTTGAACGCCATCTCGACGATGCCCTTATCGAGGTTCCGAACCCAGGCCGTCGCCGTTTGCCAGCGGTTGACAAACGTCCTTAGCTCCTCGTCATGTGCCTGTCTGCAGTTGAAGAGGATGGTCGATGTCCGGGCTCCTTCGACCAGGAGGATGAAGCGGCCTACGAACCGGTCGGCCAATTGCTCAAACGCCTCGATAGAGTTTGCCGAGAGCTCATAGAACCAGCTAAGCGCCTCTCCAGACAGGGTTTCCTGGAATATGTTGCAGCACACTGCATCGGAATAGCCCTTGGCCCACGTTTGGGACCGGAAACTATCCAAATGTTGGTATGGGCAGCCGGATCTTCAGTACGTGAGCTTTAGGGATTTCTGGTTACCAGACCTCCCTGATTCCAGAACCCGGTGTGAAAAGCGGCCCATGCGTTCGTTGAATCGCCCGCCTTCCATCGGCCGCGCCGCCCTTCTCTTGTTGGCCTCCATTTGGGCCTTTAAATCCCACACAGAGTCGGTGAGTACCTGTAATGCCCATGCGGTCGGGGTCACGACTTCATCCTCGAATGAAGCGTGCAACAGCGGGGGTGTCGGCGTGCTCATCGGCAAGACCGCGTCTCCCGGGGACTCCGCCCTCCTGGGGTCGCTAGACCTTCCTGCCGATGACTGTCCCACCTCAAGGCGCTGAGGTTGGCCTGGGGCGGGTGTACGTGCCCTTGCCATAGCGGCGTTGCTCTGCTGTCCTCTTTCCAGGACAGCCACTAGGGCAGCGTTTACCGTCTCCATTTCCTTATACCGAGCATTGGATTTCGTTTTATCCTGGTCGCTCTCCGCGCACAGGCAACCGACTTCTGCCCTCATCGCCTGTATCTCCCCCGCCATATCGTGCCGGTCGGGGCTGTACGTGGTGTCCCGGTCGCTGTCACCGAGAAGACTCTCCTCTTGGTCGCTCGGATAGTCCGAGAATGTCAGCGAAAAGCCCCGGTGCGTTGGTTGGTTGCCTTCCATCGGGCCTTTCCCGCGCGCGCTATCGTTGTATGCCCCCGGCGTGCCGCTTGGCCCCCCATAGCTACCGTCGTCCTGGTTGCCCTGGTCGCTGCGCTGCTCCCGTACAGCGACCGGGGTGGAGATGAGCACTTGCTCTGGTGCGACCCGCTGACCCTCCGTTGTATTTCTGTCCTGTCCTGCTTCTGAGCTTTCTGCCATTTGGTGATGCCTACGTGACTTTTATACAGTTTCCCACAGACGGCGCCAATTATTTCTGCACAAACCCGTAGGCCTAGTAGAAACTGATGAATCTAGATGTGATTTCCTTCTGCGAACCTGCTAACTAAGAGGAATACCGGGCGGGCCGGTCTTCTCCTCTCCGATGCCTAAGTTAGTACAGTTGGGATGAATAGATAACTTAAGCAAGTATGATAAGCAGTTGGAGAGATCAGTTACCTATTAAAGAGGGTAGTTGAGGCCCTTATATAGGTGGTCAAGCGTGAAGTCTGGTCTTACTCTTCGATGTGGGACTGGTTTCCTTCTGTTCGTACACAAAAGGGGAGCTTTGGTGGCCTGTTCGGCAGGCTGGCGTCCCCGGTCCCCGGGCCCCTGGTCACAAGGTAGACTGCTGGGCCTCGGGTCAGGGTGCTGGTGATCCTGCTCCGGGCCTCAGTCCGGCTCCGGACGTGCTGGCGCGGGTCTGTGGGCCTATGTAGCCCCTTTGTGGCTACTGTCAACAGCTACCATAGGGAACATACGCGTAATGAGGGTTGACCGTGTCGATAGAGACCCAAATGATACCGAAAAAATGTGAATTTTCTATTATAGACATATTTTACTATAGTGATCATATCCTACGGTTGAATTTTTCAAATTTAATTTCCTCGATATAATTGGTTTAGAGATATATACATTTACATATAACCTATTAAACAAGTTATACCACACTATTAGACATGTTGTGGTTCAAATATCTAAAATTCACAAAATCCGACAAAATCTGTGTGCCGAATGTTGCGGTTAACTGTTTTTTACTTCCGTTTTCCTATGGGTAGCGTGACGTTCGGTAAATATTTTGAGGAAAATTTTTATACGATTAGTTGCGTCACATCCATTTGAAACTATTATCTGTTGAAGGTCAGGCCAAAAAACGTCATTTAGACAGGCCAATTACCATTTCTAAGCGTTTAAAGGGTTGACTCACCCGGTTGAATTTTTTTTTTCATACATGTATTTAATCTTAACGGTGATATCTGACGGTTGAAATAGATTTTCCAAACTTTTACATTCAAAATCGGAACATATGCACTAATGTTCCTTAACTTGTTTACTAAGTGTTTAAGTGAATGTATAGTTTCAAATAGTTACTATACGTACACTCTTCAAATGCAAATATGTCGTCAAATAAGATATGACCGAAATAATGAAATACGTCTACGGTTGAAAAATGACAAGATTCCGACAAAATCTGTGTGCCGAATATTGCGGTTAACTGTTTTTTACTTCCGTTTTCCTATGGGTAGGCTGGCGTTCGGTAAATATTTTGAGGAAAATTTTTATACGATTAGTTGCGTCTCATCGATTTGAAACTATTATCTGTTGAAGGTCAGGCCAAAAACCGTCGTCTAACTAGACTAATTTCTGTTTTAAAGCGTTTAGAGGTTTGACTTAGTGGTTTGACCAACAGTTTAGCTGACGAAAATTATATGTCGTCGGCTAAACTCTTGCGATCCGCTTATTGTCCTCCGTTGGATGGCTCAGATCCAACGGCTGTGATTTTCCAAAGTATAGCCGACGAAATATTTAAATTCGTCGGCTAAACTCTTGCGATCCGCGCCTTTTCATTGTCCGTCGTTGGATGGCTCAGATCAGACGGCTGCTGATCTCCTAAAGTATAGACGACGACATTCAAAGAATAGCCGACGACATTCAAAGTATAGCCGATGACATTCAAAGTATAGCCGACGATGTTAAAGTTTTCGTCGGCTATAGTAAAGAATAGCCGACGAAATCTTTTTTAATCGTCGGCTATTCTTTCGGATATAAATCAGAAACTGTCGAACCCTAGCCGACTTTTTCCTCTCTTCCTCCTCCTCCTCCTGCTGCTGCTCCAATCTGCCGCAAAGAGTTCATTTCCGCCGCGCTGCTCCTCCTCCTCCTCAAATCGGCGCCTAATCTCTCCTCCAATTCCGGCCTCCTCCGATCCTCCTCCGATTCTCCTCCTTCGTCAAGCAATTCCGGTCAGCCGCCTCCTCCTCCTCCTTCTCCTCCGCCTTCCCCTCCTCGTCCGACCTCCTTCCCCTCCTCCTCCGGCCTCCTCCTCCGATCTGGTTAATTTTTTTTTTTTCAATTTACTTTAATTTTATAATTTGTTATATATTTAATTTTAATTATATAAATTGTTATATATTTGTTAATAAATTTAATTTTAACAATTTGTTATATATTTTATTTTAATTATATAAATTGTTATATAATAAATTGTTATATATTTGTTATATATTTAATTTTAATTATATAAATTGTTATATATTTGTTATATATTTGTTAATAAATTTAATTGTTATATATTTGTTATAATTTAGGTATATAAATTTTTATATATTTATTTTTAATTATATAAATTGTTATATATTTTTGTTAATATATAAATGGTTATTTGTATTTATATATATGTTAATAATGAAATATAGTTATATTTGTATATAAATAGTTATATTTAGGTTAATGATTAGTATTATATGAAATTAGTACAAATTTAAATATTAATTTGTTAGTATGTTTTGAAATATGTTAGTATATATTAGTGGTTATTATATTAATTAGAATTTGTTATTTAATGTAATATAATTTAATATTAATTAATGTATTAATGCCTCAACCTGCAGATGGCCGATACATTCAGACAGTTCTTCGGAGGCCGTCGTTCCAAATCTAGAGGTTCTGGAAGTTCCGCCGGTTCCGCAGAGTCCGACAGGACCCTTAGCCAGCCTGAGAGGACCACCACCCAGCCGCGGAGGAGTGTGGATTCATCCCAGCCGCGGAGGCCTGTGGATTCATCCCAGCCACGGAGGAGTGTGAGTTCTCGGCACCAGACCCTTCTCCAGGCGGGGCGGCCGTCGAGCAGTTCACGTCCCCCTGTCGGGCCAGATGCTCCGAGGTTCAGTAGGCAGCTATTTCAGGACGAGATAGCTGCAGACGTTCCTCATGTCCTTATGCCTGAGGTTCATCGGGAGCCGATGACGAGTCCGACGACGTCTGCTGCTGACTCAACTGAGGGGCCTACTCTCCCAAATCAGCTCTACCTCCCGTACAACATTCCTGCGATACCCGAGGTCGACTTTCGAGGTGTGCCTATATGGCCTGATATGCCTCAGTACGTGAGTGCTGCGGAGGCATACCAGCAGCAGCCATTTGAGAACCCTAACCTCCTGATTTCGGCGAGGAGAAAAGGAAAGTCGACAGACGAGTCATCTAGTTCAGGTAACATTTGATTTTATTAATTAAATGTTTTATTAAAATTAACGCACTAATATTTAATTTTATTAACCAATCGTCGTTTATGTGATAGGGACAGCCGCTAGCAGTTCAACGAGGAATACGAGAGGTGTCATATGTTTTGACACGCTCAGGAGAACTGTTGAGAGCAGCGGGAGGATCCGGATCAACGAACCTCCTAATCTGGAGGTTCAGGGGAAAAAACGCCGCGACTACACGGGTTGCGTGGGGGCAATAATTAGGGACAGAGTCCCTATGTTCTGGACGCGGTGGGCTGATGTGCCCGAAGAGATCAAGAGGGAGATGAACAACGCTGCGTCGGTAAGTAATTTAAAAAATTTAATTTATTTTACGTAATATTTAATAATTTTCGGTATTGTTATAATTGTAAAACTAATAAAATATTATCTTTCAGACATACTTCGAGATTGCAGAACATAAGCAGCATTGGGTGGACGCGATGCAGTTGTTGAGGTACATTGGGAATTCCTTATCTTATAATTCGAAATATTTTATGATATTAATAATATTTCTAATGCACTTTTATTTTTTCCGTAGGTTCAAAGAGTGGAAGAACGAGCTCCGTTCCCACTTTAACCAATACGACAACCGTGGTCGTATGGGTACTCCTAGAGAGTTCATGTTCAGGGAGTACGAGTGGCGTTGGTTGAAGACAGTAGACTTTAACAACCCACTTATGCAGGTAAATACTAAACTTAACTATAAATGTTTATTTTGTTAAAATTTTAATTATTAGTTTAATTATTTTATAATTATTACACTAAATTTTTTTGATGCATTTTTCTAATATTTTATTATTTGTTTGAAGCAACGATCTCGGGTAAACTCTGCGAACCGCCGCCGTAACACAACCCCCCATCATGGTGGTTCTAGGCCGTTTGCACAATATCAGGAGGAGGCGCTTAGAGATCATCCTAATAGCAACCCGTACGTGGAGACGTTCAAGATCGCTTATCCACAAGCGACAGAACAGCTCGTAAGTCGTTGATTACGATTTTAAAATTTTAATTATTAATTTTACTTAATTATATATTTGTTAGAATATTAATTTTTTTTTTTTCCCGTTCAATTAGGAGAGGATGAACCGGGCCGAAGAAGAGGTGTTCCAGCAAGTAGTTCGGGAGACACAACCGAACATTTCAGAGGCAGATCTGGAAGAAGCCCTGCGCCAGGTCGACCGATCGAATGTCAACACAGCAGCGAGGATGTTCGACGCAGCCTTCCCACACCGGTCAAACCAATACTACTGCCGGGGTTTGGGAAGTTCTGGAATAGGGCTCCTGAAGACCACTAAGGGAGGTCAAAAGAAGGGAGGCGGAGACAGCCAACAAATGAGGGGGGAAGTCCAGAGATTGACCGCAAGATTGGAGGCCCAGTCCCAGAGATCACAAGAGCTACGCCGCAGAACACAGCAGTATCATTTGGATCTGGCCAGTTGGCATGCTGAATGCGACAGAGTTCGGCAACACAACTACGCCGCCCAACAAAACTGGTGGTGTGATATGTTCGCGGCACAATAACACGCCCTTGAACCCCCGCCCCCGTTTCAGCCGTTAGTTGAACCTCCAATGCCTCAATCTCCCAATGATGACGAGCAGGATGTTGGGGATGACGTGGTGGACTTTAGTGCTTTAGGTGATGATTAGGATTATATTTTATGTATAATGGAATAAATTAAATAATAAATCATTTAGACGTTTTTCTTATTGGTGCAAATGCATGGATTGTCTTTGTGATTTGCAGGTTGCTTGGAATGGTAATTTAGAAATTAATTTAATTTTTTTTCCCCCAAATGTAAGAATAGCCGACGATATTGGCATTATTTCGTCGGCTATAAGCACTATAGCCGACGATTTTTACCAATTTTCGTCGGCTTTAACTTCTATAGCCGACGAAAATGACATTATTTCGTCGGCAATAACTAATTAATGCCTATTAAAATATTAATATATTCCGACGAAATACCCGACGAAATAGATGGAATCGTCGGCTATATTTCAGAACAAATAGCCGACGAATTTCGTCGGCTATAGTTTACGATATCGTCGGCCATACTCGAAAATATCCGACGAATTTCGTCGGATATTTTGCCCAGATTTGGTCGACGAAATTAATTTTCGTCGGTAACGTCGTCGGCCATACTCGAATATAGCTGACGATTTCGTTATTTTCGTCGGCCATTGGTATTACCGACAACGTTTTTCCGACGAATTATAGCCGACGAAAATTTCGTCGGCAGAAAGAATAGCCGACGAAAATTCGGCATAGTCGACGAAATTTTTTTCGTCGGCTATTTCCTTGGATCTGGTAGTGGCAACCTATGGACCTACATTGTGATAACACATCAGCAATTGAAATTGCTCATAACCCGGTTCAGCATGACCGAACTAAGCATGTGGAGGTGAATCGATTCTTTATCAAAGAAAACTTAGACATGAAAGTCATTAAATTCCTTTTCGTGTATACAGAAGACCAGTTGGCAGATATTCTTACAAAATGTGTGTCAAGAAAAGTGTTTGACGACTCAATTGACAAGTTGGACATGATCTATATCTATGCGCCAACTTGAAGGAGAGTGTAGAATATTCTATAGTATATTTACTTTCCTTGCTTGTATAGGTAAAATATTGTAAGATATATTTTTCTTATAAGTATAGACTTGTATCACTATATATACCTCCTATTATGGAGAACAATAAATCATTGAAGCATTAAACCCAAATCATATTCCTATTAAGACTAAAATTAAAGCCGATAGAGTTAGCTAGAAATTGATGCATATGATATCTTGCTAACTATTCACATGGACAATGAACGTGTGGCCTGTAATATTTATTATAGAGGTCAAACTTCAAAGACAAGTTCCTCATGCAGGGAACAAAATAAGTTACCACCATAGTGAAACATATATGAATCGAACTAACATACACAGTAGGTTCTTTAAATTTATTTGTAAAGTTCAAAGGACAAGCGAGGTTTGATGAGAACTTCAAAGGGGAGTGGCCTTGACGTTTGTGGCTCCAAAGCTCTCAGACATATCAATCTGGGCATTGGAGGGAGCAGAGATTTGGAATCCATGTAGGAAACTAGCCAAGGTGGATTGTACCATTTGAAGGCTAAATTGTTAGCATTATATTGAACTCATCATCAAGCATTAAGATGAATACCAATTGGAACAGAATTCAAACATAGGAGTTATAACCTTCATCATTCCTGTCTTGATTAGGAATAAAGTATATCAAGTTCTTAATCGTATAAGAGTCCATGTAAGATACTGAATTGGAAATCAGTGTTAGTATTGCATGAGGATTTCTATTCAGAGTGAAACTTGGACATCAAGTTCTATCCTTATGGGGGATTACTTGTGTTCAATGAACTCTTATATATAGGAGGTTTCGGTCCCTGCTCTCTACACAATTCTTGACATACAGAACCAATCCCATTGATGGTGTCTAAAGCTTGTAGAGAGGAGAAGACTAAGACAAGGAAGAACAACAGCATTGACGTGCTATCTGCTGAATTGGAAGCCATGGATATTCAACAGAATGAAGGTAAGCTTTCTGTTTTTGGTCTCAGTTCATATTGATGCTTTATGTAATGTGTTTGTGTTCTGCAATTGGTTTCGTTAAGCTGATTAAGGTCTACAGTTTGGTATCAGAGCCTAACAAATTACAACATGGATCGTTTTGAGAAAACATAATGCATGAACTGAATTAATACAAAACCCTGCTTTCAAGAACAACAAGAAAATTTCTGCTTCTAAACTTAACAGTTTTTTTTTTGGCCGAATCAGGTCAAACCGAGCCCAAAACCCGCAAGCACCAACCCAGAACCCGACTTGTATTTAAATCCCAAATCGACCGTTATGTTCAACGGTCATATTTTACAAAGGGATCAGGGTTCTTCAGCTGGGTTGAAGGTGCAGAGATTTCGCGATCTCTTAAGGAATTCGAGTTCCTAAATGGTGCGGATTAAGCAAGGAAACTGTAAGTAAGTCAATTAAGTTTTTTTAACTTCCGCAAAATTAAGAATCATAATCTTAAGAACAGAAGTAAGAAATTCTGGAATCTTGTTTTAAGTTTTTCTGTTTTCAAAGCATGTCTATGATTCTGTAATTGCAAGAACCCTAAAAGCATTCCCGGCATGCAAATAAATTAGGTAGATGAAGGACCGGATGAAATTTCAATTTCCTGAGCATGTTCTATGTGGGATTATATGAAGCATGTTCTGATATGAATGAAATTTTATATAGTTGATGTTTTGGTTATTTCTGTATGTTTTGAGAATCTCCCGAAAACAATACATTAAGAAGATAAATAGATAAAACAACCTAAAACTTCATCTATTTTGGTCTGCATTCTTATAAAACCGCAGAATGTTGCACAAAGCAATTTCTGCAAAAAGGAAAAAATTCTTAGCAAAAGACCAAAACTTGTGTTTTCTGATTGTAAAATTTAAAATTATCATAACTTCCAAAGAAGTGTGTCTTTTCTTGTTTTAAAATCAGAAACAGCATCACACATATATTCTGAATTCATATACAGGTTCTTAAAGCTTTTCTTCTGTCTAAAGATGTTGACTGCCTTAAGAACAAATTGAATTTATTTTGTATGGTCTGATGATTAAGAAACTTAAGCAAATATCATGTTTTCTGCTATAAAAGTGATGCTTGATATTAACTACAGATAAATTGGGATGTTATGTGTTTTCTGCATTGGTTGTGTTACTTGAACTGATTTGGAATGTAACACTTGTATGCAGAATTTTTTGATTTTCCTCAACTTAAAAAAAAAATTAGAAACTGTTTTGAGTCAAAACTAAATTTTTCTTTTCTTCTGCTCATTAGAAATTGCCTTCTTGAACGTCAACAACATTCGTATGCTCACTGGATCAAACTTTAAGGCCTGGAAATCTAGCATAGATCTTTACATGATGACTCACGACAATATGGATATGTGTTTCACACATACCATGCCCTTTGCACTAGATGCAAACAGCACCCTAGAGGATAGGAGGTATCATGATGACTGGTATAGGTCAAACCAAAGGGCTAAGACTCTTATGAGGAATTCCCTAACATCTATAGTTAGAGGAAGCATTGAGGAACCTGTGCTAGCTAGAGACTTCATGCTGAACATTGAGGCAAAGTTCAAGGAAAGCAACAAGGCAGAAGCAGCAAGGATTGGAAAGGAGTATAACGAACTGAAGTACAATGGAATTGGAGGAGTTAGGAACCACATCATGAAGCTGATTGAACTAAACTCTCGTCTCAAGGAGCTGGAGCTTGGAGTGAAGGATGATCAGCTAGTACACCATGCCTTGGACTCACTGCCATCCAGTTTTAGTGTTCTCAGGATGAGCTACAATGCACAGAAGGAGAATTGGACTCTAGATGACCTAATTTCTATCTGTGTAGATGAGGAATCAAGGATGAAGAAGGATAAGCAGCCTACAACCTCTACAAACCTAGCTCAGAAACCTAAGTGGAAGAAGTTTAATAAGCTTAAGGTTAATAAAACTATAGCTAAACCTTCAAACAGCAATAAGGGAGTCAAAGTGGACAAGCCTTTTAAGTTCAAGTGCTACTTTTGCAAGAAAGTAGGACACATGAAGAAGGACTGTCCCGGATTCAAAGCTTGGCTAGAAAAGAAGGGTATGATTAATTCTCTTAATCTTTTAGAAATTTTTTCTTTAGAAGTTAATTTTGTTAACATAGCACCTCATACTTATTGGTTAGATTCAGGAAGTCCCTTACACATTACAAACTCTTTGCAGGGCTTCATAAGGAAGAGAAAGCCAAGGAATGATGAGGTCAACGTCTGTGTTGGCAATGGAATGCGTGTAGCTGTGAAGGCTGTAGGCACTCTTAGATTGGACTTAGGTTTCGGCAATGTTTTGGTTTTAGATAAAGTTTTTTATGTGCCCTCAATTAAGAGGAATTTGCTTTCGGTTAGTCTTTTAGTTAAACTTGGTTGTAGTTTTCTCATTGATTCTAGTGGAATAAAAATTTTCAAGGATTTTTCAACCTTCTTGATTCAGAATTGTTCTACTTTTGGTGCTGGTATTATTGAGAATGATTATTTGAAACTAAATTGTTCTCTAAGTCAGCAAGAATGCTTACATATTGAAAATAAACCAGAAAATTATACAGCAAGTAATAATGCCATTATTGGTGTTAAAAGAAGCTTGCACTTTGAGAAATCAGCCAACTTATGGCATAGAAGACTAGGGCACATATCTAAAGAAAGATTGCAGAAGCTTATCAAAGACAAAACTTTACCAAAACTAGACTTTAATGATTTAGGAGATTGTATCGAGTGTTGTAAAGGAAAAATTACAAACTTAAGAAGAAAAGGTGCTTACAGATCTACAAAATTGCTTGAGTTAATACATACTGACATTTGTGGACCTTTTAGACATCAAACAATTTGTGGTAATGTCTATTTTATAACCTTCATTGATGACTTTTCTAGATACTGCTACATTTACTTACTGTCAGAAAAATCACAATCACTTGAAGCTTTCAAAATCTTTAAGGCTGATGTTGAACATCAGCTAGAAACAAAGATTAAGGTTGTGAGGTCTGATAGGGGGGGAGAATTTTTTGGTAGATACACAGAGCAAGGTCAGCACAAAGGCCCCTTTGCGTTATATTTGCAGGAACTTGGCATTAAGGCTCAATACTCTACACCTCATAACCCTCAGCAGAATGGGGTAGCAGAAAGAAAGAATAGAACATTGATAAGCATGGTTAGAAGCATGATGTGCACTTCTGGTTTACCAAAATTTCGATGGGGAGAAGCATTAAGAATAGCAAATTATATTTGTAATAGGTCCCCAAGCAAGTCTATAGAAAAGGATAAAACTGCTTTTGAATTATGGACTAGTAGAAAACCAAGTTTGCATCATTGTCATGTTTGGGGGTTGTCAAACTGAGGCTAGGATATATAATCCCGGATTAAGCAAGCTTGATCCAAAGTCAGTAAGTTGTAACTTTGTAGGATACTGTGAAAAATCTACAGGATTCAAGTTATATTCAGCTCATCATACACCTAGAGTTTTTGAGACTCATCAAGTTAAATTCATTAATGAAAGTGTCTTCAATACAAACTTTGAGGATCTTACCTCGGATTTTGAAGAAGTTGAAGAAAATGAGTTTGATATAACAGTACCACTTGACACTCAAAATACTTCTAAAAACAAAGTTTTTGTCTCTGATAAAAACACAGTCCAAGAGAGTGTCGACTTAAGCTTAGAAAAACAAAATCCTTCCATTACAGAAAACTTAGGTAAAAATCTGAACCTAGGACATGATTCAACAGCCGAACCATCATCTGCTATAATATCAGAACCTAATCCAGACTCTCAGCCTACTCAAACCTTGCCTCAAGACCATTTTGTGGAACCGAGAAGATCTCACAGAGCTATGAAGCCAAGATATGGAGATAAAAATGATATCTATGAAGTTTTTCTGAGTGAAATAGAAAGTGCATTAACTGATGACAATGATCCAACATCCTTTAAACAAGCCATAGAGAGTCAAGAGTCTGAAAGTTGGCAGGAAGCTATGAATGCAGAGATTGATTTCATGTACAAAAACCAAGTATGGGAATTAGTTAAACCTTCACAAACACAGAAGCCTATTGGTAGTAAATGGGTGTTTAAAACAAAAAGAGATGCTAAGGAAAATATAGAAAGACATAAAGCTAGATTAGTAGCTAAAGGTTTCACACAGAAAGAAGGAATAGACTTTACAGAAACCTTCTCTCCAGTTTCTACAAAAGACTCATTCAGGATAATTATGGCTCTTGTAGCTCATTTTGATATGGAATTACATCAAATGGATGTAAGACAGCTTTTCTAAATGGAGAGCTAGAGGAAACCATTTTTATGGCACAGCCTGAGGGTTTTATAGAGAAAGGGAAGGAACATTTGGTCTGTAGATTGAAAAAGTCTATTTATGGACTTAAACAAGCTAGTAGGCAGTGGTATAGGAAATTTGACTCTGTGATTTCATCTTTTGGATTTTCTGAAAATATAGTTGATGAATGTGTTTATCTTAAAGTGATTGGTAACAATTTTATTTTTCTTATTCTCTATGTTGATGACATTCTTTTGGCCAATAGCAATTTAAAGTTGCTGAAAGAAACTAAAGAGTTCTTGTCAAAGAATTTTGACATGAAAGATCTGGGAGAAACTTGTTATGTTTTAGGCATTGAGATTAAGAGAGATAGGAAGCAGGGGTTATTGGGATTATCTCAGTACAATTATATTTCAAAGATTCTTAGAAGATTTGGAATGGAAACCTGCAGTAATGGAAAAGCACCAATATCTAAGGGAGATAAACTAAATAAAACACAGTGTCCTAAAACTGATATTGAGAAAAGGAAAATGGAGTCAGTACCATATGCTAGGCTTGTAGGTAGTCTTATGTATGCACAAGTTTGTACTAGGCCGGATTTATCTTTTGTTGTTGGAATGTTGTCCAGATTTCAGTCCAATCCTGGATTTGATCACTGGACAGCAGGTAAAAAGGTCTTAAGATATCTTCAGAAAACTAAGGCATATATGCTTGTGTATAAACGTGTGAAAGAACTTGAACTTGTTGGTTTTACAGATTCAGATTTTGCAGGAAATTATCCTACATCCTGTAAATCAACTTGTGATTATGTCTATATGCTTGCAGGTGGGGCAGTAGCTTGGAAAACAATGAAACAATCATTAATAGCTACTTCCACCATGCAGGCAGAGATTATAGCATTATATGAAGGTGTTTGTGAAGGGTTATGGATCCGAAATTTTATTTTGGATACAGAAATATTGAATGATCTCATTGAAAACAAGTTGAAGGTATTTTGTGATAATGAAGCTGCTGTTTTCTTTAGCAAGAATAGTAAGAGGTCTAATAATTCTAAACATATAGACCTCAAATATTATAGTGTCAGGAAAAGGGTGAAATATGGTGAGATTGATGTCTGCAGAATCAGGACTCAAGATCAGCTGGCAGATCCATTTATAAAAGCTTTGCCTGTGACAACTTTCAAGGAGCATTGCAAGAATATGGGAGTGTTGTCGAGTTTTAAAGATGCTTAAGTTCAGTGGGAGCATTTTAAGTTAGAAAAGAATTTTCTGTTGTTTTTATTACAGTTTATAGTTTCTATGTTAAAGTTTATGTATTTCAAGTTGTAGTTAAATAAAGTGAGACATTTTCAAATGTTTCGTGCAGTAGTTAATTCTTAAATGATGTGTTTTCTACTAATTTTGGTTCTCAGTTCATGTTATCAAGTGGATGTATATATATGCATATGTTCAGGTTAAGAAGCAAGTTTTGTATCCACTTGTGTTATATCAGCTTGCATTGTGTTTTTGATGTTCAAAATATTAGGTTGGACTATTTGTTAAATGATGAGTTTTACCTGTGATATACATTGTCATTTAACTGCAATACATTAGGTTTAAGTTCATGTGGAATATGAATACAATTGCAGTAATCTGGAACAGACTTGTTCATATGAACATGATTATTTCCAGGTTCTGTTTCTGTGTGTGTATTTTGACAGAACAGTATGGACTTAGAATGAGTTACTTCTCATGCGCACTTAAGCTATATTTGAAGGATGTTTCAATTAGTATTTGTGCTTTAAAGTATGATGGTTCAAAGTGGGAGATTGTTAGCATTATATTGAACTCATCATCAAGCATTAAGATGAATACCAATTGGAACAGAATTCAAACATAGGAGTTGTAAGCTTCATCATTCCTGTCTTGATTAGGAATAAAGTATATCAAGTTCTTAATCGTATAAGAGTCCATGTAAGATACTGAATTGGAAATCAGTGTTAGTATTGCATGAAGAATTCTATTCAGAGTGAAACTTGGACAGCAAGTTCTATCCTTATGGGGGATTGCTTGTGTTCAATGAACTCTTATATATAGAAGGTTTCGGTCCCTGCTCTCTACACAATTCTTGACATACATAACCTATCCCATTGATGGTGTCTAAAGCTTGTAGAGAGGAGAAGACTAAGACAAGGAAGAACAACAGCATTGACGTGCTATCTGCTGAATTGGAAGCCATGGATATTCAACAGAATGAAGGTAAGCTTTCTGTTTTTTGTCTCAGTTCATATTGATGCTTTATGTAATGTGTTTGTGTTCTGCAATTGGTTTCGTTAAGCTGATTAAGGTCTACATAAATGATACAGCGGGGCAAGATCTTCTACCACTTCCAAACGGAATCAACTCAAAATTCTGACCCCTAACATCAACATCCTTGTGGGTAGTCAGAAATCTCTCCGGTTTGAACTCTAATGGCTCCAGCCATGTTTGAGGGTCAGTCTGAACCTTCCAAAGATTTGTGATCAACCGCGTGCCCTTGGGAACATGGTAGCCAGCTATGGTGCAGTCTTCATTGAACTCATGTGGTGCTGCTAATTGTGCTGCAGGGTATAAACGCAACGTCTCCTTCACGATGGCTTGGAGATAGACCAACTTGCTTATATCTGACTCAACAAGGGTTCTTTCTCTTCCTACTTCTGTGTCCAGTTCCTCTTGAGCTTTTTCCAGCACTTGACGATTGTTCAACAATAGTGATATTGCCCATGTCAACGTAACATACATAGAATCGCTACGTACCTGCTGCAATCAAATTCTGCGAAAATATACAAGACTGAATGAGAGAGAGAGAGAGAGAGAGAGAGAGAGAGAGAGAGAGGTCATGTACGTTTTAGTCACAAGGCTATGTGTGCTTACTAAACATGTGGCTTTGTTGACGGTATCAGCATCATAACCACTAATGTCTGCGCCTTCCAGGGCAAAAATCAATGCATCCATGAAGTCACCAGGCTCTTCTATATCATTTCCTTCTTCTCTGAGTGCTCTCTTTCGCTTATGCTCTTGTAGCCAGCACCCAAGAATGGCATCCATTTCGTTTGCGATTTTCTTCATCTCCTTCTCATGTCCACCTAGATCCAACCACCGAATATAAGGAATCGAATCACCCACTGTAAACAGCCCTACAAAGTAAATGAACTTCCTCACGGCCATATGGATGCGATATGCTCCTTTCTTCTCATCCTCATTGGTCCCAACAGAATATCGCTTCCCGGACATCATTCTAAGAATCACATTTAGACTCAAGGACATTTGTTTCAACTCCACCAACACTTCGTGGTCACCATCCGAGTTTCCCTCCTTTTTCATTAGACTGGTATTCTTCCAAGTTGTGTACAATTGCTTCAAGAAGGTGCGCACTTCACTTACTCGAATATGTCCAAGCATCTGGAGCCGGCGGTTGGAGAGCTACTGCAAGATCGCAATCTTACGAACTTCCCGCCAAAATGGCCCGGCGGATTCAAACCCAAACATGGCGTTGTTGTAGCCCATAATTTCCACGGCTGTCAACTTAGGGCGTGAGGACGCGGCCATGTCATTGATAGTAAAACACTCCTTAGCTACTTGACTGCTACTCACCACCAAAGTTGGATGCACCCCGAGCTTTATAGTGAAAAGGGGACCATACTTATTAGCCATGGCTCCCAATGCTCTGTGAGGAGGCGACGCTCCTCCGAACAGGTGGAGATGACCGATTAATGGCCATGCACCCTCTGCTTGAGGTACTAATTTACCCCCTCGATCTGCAGCTCTCCACCTTCCTGTTAAATGGCAAATATAAAAGATGACTACTGCAAACAATATCGCAGGCGTAATGGAGTTTACTGAAGAAGTGAGAGAATCCATCAATTGGATTGCAATGGCCTTTTCTTCGTTATGTTTGCCAGTAGGTTGATAGAGCTGAACTATATAAGGATACGTACTCCGTTCTTCACAACCGTTTATAGACGACAGTAATGTGTGTGATATATTATTTCTAGATGGAAAATACTTGTGTCCATACCAGTATGGACGGTGTGCGTTCGAACTCTCTCTAATTTGCATATCTTGGACAATGTAATCAACGATTTTAACCGTTCAAAAGTTGAATTAATCAATAAAGATCATCTCTGTAAAAAATGAATGTAAACAAATATCATCTGCTTAACCGATTAATGTATCAAACAAATGGACGGCTGATCATGAGACTCCCAACTTTCACTAGAACTGTTCATTTGTTTGATGCAATCGAATGAGCAAACGATTTTGGTTTATTCTGAATTTTTGCAGAGATGATCTTTATTGATTAATTCAACTTTTGAACGGTTAAAATCGTTGATTACATTGCCCAAGTTATGCAAATTAGAGAGAGTTCGGACGCACACCATCCATACTGGTTGGACATAAGTATTTTCCTTTTTAGATAAGCTCCTTAATCCTTTATTTCCGCTATATAATATTCAGATGCTTTCCTATGATTTCACCTCGAATAATGAGGCAAATAAGACAAAATATAGAAAATCATAGTGAAACGCACGCCTGATTTTTTAATTATATGATTTAATAGATTTATATCACACTCCATGCCAATTTCCAACTAATCATCTTCATGCGTTTAGTATACTAGTTTACTAGTAGTATGTATTACTAGTATATAACCATCTTCGGCCCCTTTTGGATTTCTCATTTCGGTTATTTTGAGGAATCGATTATTTAAACTAATTTTCGATTACATATTAATATCTCCACCGTTCAACTTTCATGTTTGTATGGGTAAATCATATCTGAAAATTTTCATCCCATTTAATAATCGTTAGAGTATTCAAAATTGTAATTTATAAGTAAAAACCTGAACGATTAAAGTTTGACAGATTTGATATGTCCATTAATTTAATCTAGTTAGATAGCTTAACGATCACCAATTTGGTTAAAAATTTACATGAATGATCTACACATACAAACTTAATTATTGAACGGTGGAGATATAAAAATGTGATCTAAAAGTTGACCTAATAATCGATCCCTTTACTTTGTTCATTTTAAAGAATCCCTTAGTGGAAAAGCTCCCAATATATAATACACGCATATAAAAAGTGTTTTGATTAACTTCTCCCAATGTATAATACACGCATATAAAAAGAGTTTAGATTAACTAAGGTTTGTGAGTTTTGATTAACTAAGGTTTGTGTTGTGTGCAATACAAAACTTGATATCAATCAGTACAATAGAAAACCAAGAACTAATGTAGTGTCCCTTATTAATGTACTAATCAAGGCCCCGTTCAATGTGGCCAGGCCAACGAGAATCATTGATTTTCAAAGAATGCATTAGTTTTAAATAATGATGAATGACCTTTCCAATAAGGGATGAGCCAGTTGTTGGCTATTCCTATGTTCGTCATACGTTCAGCTTAAACAATTGTTGGCATGACTTAATTGACCAAAGTGTGCCTAAATTAAGTTATTAGAGTTCGGGGTACAAATACGAGATAATACAAGCCAGGAAAATTCGATTCGAATATTATGTAATTTTTCATATACGAAGTTTGTGTTTATAAATTTGTATAATTTACTGTTTATGCTTTTAGGTCATTTCGATCAATGCTTGACTCGACCGTCTTCTTTGATAGCTATAGGTCATTTCTCGTTGATTTTTTTCTTCTCGACAGAACTCGAACAAATTTCATAGCTGTGATGTTTTGATATCCAAATTTGAATGTCCAAACTAAGATAATGATGGTATAAACAATTTGCATCCAAAAGTACTACAACTGAGACATGAGAGTTAAATTGATTTTCGTATCACTGTATGACCAGTACGCGCATCCGTCAGACTTACCCCTCGCCCTGGGTTTTCTCTCTACAACACTGAGAGTCGGTAGCGATTTCCTCACCCTTCGTGGGCG
Organism: Potentilla sterilis; assembly: GCA_963682095.1. Taxonomy (NCBI): domain Eukaryota; kingdom Viridiplantae; phylum Streptophyta; class Magnoliopsida; order Rosales; family Rosaceae; genus Potentilla; species Potentilla sterilis. The sequence goes on from OY821764.1 coordinate 18,706,607, forward strand.
CTTTTCCCCAGAGCTTATCTCCGATCCGAGGCTTTGTGCCTCTGTTTTTCCCTTCCGTTGTTTTCTTCTTCGGTGCCTTTGTTTTCTGTTTTTCTATTTGTTTGGATGGATGATATGATCGAACAAACCTGCTCTTCTTCTTGTCCAGTTTTCCCCCTTTACCTCTCAATCCAATTGCTCACCTTGTTGGTTGCTTTCTCTAGCAACCTCTATGCTTTCCCTTCTGCCTTAACTTATACTTTTTCTCTTCTGAGCTTTGTGTTAAACGGGGTGAGCCCGTTATCGCGCGTAAATCCGTTTAATACGGTAGTGCATCTGGGGTCTGTTTATCGTTTTGATAGCTGTTGTGACGACTAAGAAAATAATAAGAGTACATAAATTTTTTATATGTATATATATAGTAATTGTTTTGAAATTTAATTGTAATATTTCTTTTTTTCATTTTTTTTTAATTTTTTGTTTTTGTTTAAAAGTAGTAGACTTGGCCCAAAAACCCATGACCCAAACCCAACCCATTCCAACAAGTAGAGGACTTTTGTTTGTGTCAAACTCAGATCAAAGAACGTATTTTTTTCAGAAACTTTGTCAGAAGCATTCATCGTTTTCTTCCTTCCCAGATACCAATCTTCTATAACCTTTCTCCCACGCAATAGGACAGCCGCAAATTGCCGCCATATAGAAGCATGAGGTGTCAGCCGGGTGAAGAACAAGTTTTCTATCAATGACTCCCCAAAGCTAGATAACAGGAGCTGGAGGTCTAGGGTTCTAGGGGTGGCGTGCCTGGTAGCTAAGATGGGTAAGATTTCCTTTGCACAATCCGAATTTGCTTCCTTGATTCCATTCTTGATCACCAAGTTTGAACCTTTTTCCCAAACTCTATAAATAGGCACCCCTCTCTACAAACTGAGATACGAGTCAGGAGTTCAACACCATCTAGACTAAAAGAGAAAAGAGCAAAGGTTAGGAATTGAGAATTTTGGTTAATGTTATGTTTGGTACTTCTGATTTCATCAATTGTTTTGTTGAATATGTTGGATTTTGGTATTTTGTTATACTTTGGTTATTGTTCTTTGTTTTCTGTAATTGGATTTTTGAGCATGGTTTAGTTGTTGAAACTCTTAATTGTTAGAAGGATTGTAGTTAGCATTGGATTGGAATTTGCTCATGTGTTTTATTTGATTTGTTAGTTGGTTGCTGGAAACTAAATCAAGTTAGTTCCTCATATCATGCTGAAGATTGAAACTGTTGTGTTCAATTTCCAGAAATCGTACTGTTTTGCACACCCTTGTTTCTGTACTGCTACTTTGAAAATACATAACTAATTGTGTAAAAATCCTTTTCGGGTGATTCCAGTTCTGGTAGTGTAAGATCCTAATAAATAGAAATTCCTTTTTATTAGTGCCTTTCTTAAAAAAAAATAAAAAAAAAAAATAAAAAAATAAAAAAAAATTGAAACCGACTTTTTAATAGCAGCAGGCAGGAGCTGTCCTGCTGGGGCTGTTCCTTGCCTGATAGCAGCAGCTGGAGGGATTTCAGATTTTTGTTTTAGGTAGAACCAATAGGAGTAGAGTAGAGAGTCGGTTGAGAGTACGTCGGTTAACCTCCTCTAGGTAGAGGAAGGAGCTAGGAGCTTAGAAAGGAGAAGGAGAACGAGCAGAGGAAGAACAAAGTGAAGGCTGAGAAAGAGAGAAGAAAATCCTTTAATTCCATCTTTCTAATCTGAGGTAGAATTTGATTTTCTTTGTTGTTTCAGAACCAATTTCGATTTATGTTGTTATGGGTAGTGTTTTTCTTTTACTCTTATGCTTGATTCTTGTTTCTATCATTATGTTTATATTGTTTTAGAACGAATTTGTTGTTAAATATCCATTAGAACTTGTTAAAATTGTGATTATTTTCAGTTGGGTTCTCCTTTATTGTTGGGAAGAACTTCAAGAACATAGTTCATAGGTTTGGGGGGTGTCCAAATCATTTTTTTTATTTTGTATGTTTCATGGGTTATGTAGTTTAATGATTTTAGAGTTCTGGAATTGAAGTTACAAGGTTCTTATAATCTTTTCGAAGTTGTATAGCTTCAATTGTTAACTCAAATTTAGATTTTAAGTGAATTCAACAATTCTGAAAATTCTGGAATTTTTCCAGAAATTGTATTTTTTTAGTCTACTTTGTAATCTCTTATCTATCAGTTCAATTGTTAGTTTGGAAATTAAAAAGCATAACTGAAAACCTCATTTACCAAGGTTTCTACACATACAAGAATCATTGATTTTGGATAAGTTTTGGTTTGTCAAATAGCTTGGCTAATACAGCCTTTTATGCAGCAAAACCAAATTTTCTGGGTAAAGTTTACTTTTTTTCCCAACTTTGAGGGTGCATAACTTTTTACTCAGAGCTTCATTTGTAAAACCGAAACTATGGATTTAAAGCTTGAAATCCCAACTTTATAGTAGGCTTAAAATCATCAAATTTTATTAATTTCATGATGGTTAAAACTGAACCCAAAAGCTGCTAGTTACTTACTGTTTTGGACATAGTTAAAGTCAAATGTTTTAAATCATTCTTTTGTGTAATCTGAAACTTGTTTAGTCCAATAGATTTCTTAAGTATTTTGTTTTAACTAAGGTACGTGTTGTATATATTTTGGTATGATTAACTAGTAATATAATTCTAATCTTAGTATTTGTTTGTGTATGTACTTATATGATCGCTAAGCTCTGGGAGACGTCAGTGGTAGTTCACAAGGTTAAGAGCAAGGTTTGATCTCGAATTTCTGCTGGACAATTCGAGGTAGGGTTTGATGGGGTGTATTTCATTATGATATTGTTTGGAATTTTGACATTATTTGATATTGTTTGGAATTTTGACATTGTTTGATATTGTTTGGAATTTTGACATTGTTTGATATTGTTTGGAATTTTGGCATTGATTATTATGAGTTTGGTGATATATGATTTCTTGATGGGTTATTTCGTATCTACAATGTTGGGAAAGCATGTGTTTTTGTTTTTTTTTATATTACTTGATCATGCATTTCATGATGGGAAAATGGTGAGGTTGGAAGTTGGAGGGAACATGAGTGTTGGGAAATGAAATTGTTATTGTGAAAACCTTTTGTGTAGTTGAGTTAACTCATGGGGACATCCAGTAGCTATGATCAGCCCACATGTGCACGAGTGAGGGGAAAGTATGCCCTTTCGACGCCAGAAGTCGATAAAATGATCTATTTCGGGTTTCGGGACTGGGGACCATGAGTATAACAAGAAGACTAACAAAGGAAGAGAAAAATTTATATATATATATATATATTTGAGGGTGGTAGATAGTGTGAGGAGGAACATTACGCATAAACATTGTTATTTGTTATATGTTTTGGTTCGCTTGTGTTATGATATATGTTGTTGTTAGTATATAAACTAGCCCTACTGAGCTTAGCTCACCTCTTTTCCAAACCCATTGCAGGTGTAGTACCAGACGTGTAGAACAAGTCTTAGGCGTATCTAATTTTGCGAACTAAGGTTTTCAAGCTTTAGTTTTTTTTTTCTTTGTAAATTAAGGCTTGAATAAGGAATAGTCGTTTTGGAAAGAAACGCTATTCTAGTTTGTGTGTAAGTAAATGCTTTAAGCATATATTTCTTTTAGCGCCTTTGTAAGGCTTGTAATAAATAAAGGTACGAGGGTTTTGTTTTCTCATATCATGTCATGATATCTGTCTCATTTCAATTATAGATATTAATTTGTCTATGATTAAAATGCGATTCACGCCTTAAGACGAGGTTACACCTTTACTCGAATTCGGGCGTGACAGGTAGTTTCTTTAGAATGTCTACTTTAAATGTTATGAAGACACCATCTTGTTTTACTAAATCTAGCTATTTCAATTCTGGTCAAACAGTTTTCTGGGCAGAATTCTCGTCAGAAAATCCTGGACTGATGTCAAACTTTGAAATTTCATAACTTTTGTTTGGAAACTCGTTTTTGAGTCATTCCAAGTTTGAGAATTTAATTTTTTTGTCTGTTACAAATGTTTAGAAGGAATTGATGTGAAATTCCTTACCGAAAAATATAAATTTCAGGGTAGAAGTACTAAGGTCAGAAAACTGATTTTCTGGTTTGAGTTGTGCAAAAACTGATTTTCTTGTGGTATTAAGGCAATGTTATGCTTTTATTCTGCACTTTTTATCAGTGTAATGCTTTAGATATAGGATGTTAACTCTTTGATTTTATTCTTTTACTAGGAGCTGAATTTTAAAGAGGGAATCGGCAAAGGTAGGGGGAAACAACGGGAAACCTCTATGCTTGTTGTTTGATAGATTGTTTAATGGTTATTATTTTGCTGAGATTATTATGTATAGGAAAAAATTCACACACAGTACATGAACTTAGGTGGTCAGGTCAGTTTGATACCTCAACTTTTTTTCGTACGATAAACATACTCCAACTTATTTATCCGTACCAAATGTGTACCCACGTCACTGTTTTGATGACGTGGCACCTCTGTTTTTGTATCAAACTGACCTGACCACCTAAGTTTAGGTATCAAACTGACCTGACCACCTAAGTTCAGGTATCAAACTGACCTGACCACCTAAGGCCACGTCATCAAAACAGTGACGTGGGTACACATTCGGTACGGATAAATAAGTTGGAGTATGTTTATCGTACGAAAAAAAGTTGAGGTATCAAACTGACCTGACCACCTAAGTTCAGGTACTGTGTGTGAAATTTTTCCTTATGTATATGTTATATATTTAAAGGTATAGATATGCTATGTTAGTTTTTTGTACAAAGTACCTTGGGTAGAGAAGTTTGGGTTAAAACTTTTGTGTAGTTGAGTCCATAACCTCAGGAGGTACCATATCCCATGTATGCCCATGATAATGCGCAAGTAGTATAGGTTGTTGAAGGGGTAATTCGGGATTGGTGAAAGGGGAATGGGCAAGATGACTAACAAAAGGGGTTATATAAGTGAATAGGAGATAGTTCATGTAAAAGAAAACTCTAAGTCACCCTTGTGGTAAACTACATGGTATGGGACATGTAGACTTGGTGGTTTTCCTATATATGAACTATGTGGAGTAATTATATATATAAATATGTTCTAATTTTACTTGTTATTGTTTGAAGAGGTTTGGCCCCCTATTGAGCTCTTTATGCTCACCCCGTTTAAAACTATTGTGCAGGTGAGGAGTGTGTTACTTGAACTTGAGAATTCTGTCAAATGTGATTTACTTTGTGAAATATGTTTGCTACTTTATTTTCCTACAATAAGAGATAGACTTTGTTAGTCTATCTTTGTGTTTTAGTTCTCTATCCTTGTTAAATAAAGAGTACTTATGGGTTTGCGTATTATGAGTTCTTTTTCCAAATTTTTTTTTATATTCTTTTATGGAGTTTAAGTTGCACCTCAAAAAAAAAAAAAAAAAAAAAAAAAAAAAATTTGAGGTGTGACAAGTTGGTATCAGAGCCATATAGGTCTAGTATTCTTTAAGGACTGTACAGAAGGTTAGCACTTGCATTACTTCTTTAAGAACCTATGATTTAATTTTCTGGTTTTCTCTTGATAGGATGAATAGAGTGCGCTCGTATGACATTTTTGGAGCTTTTGAAGCTACCCAAAATGATGTTATGCCATTGCATCCTGGCATCTATGAAATTGAGATAGGAGACCATGCTGAGCAACTTCTCAGACATGTCATTAGCAAGGTTATCCATCGCAGGTTCGGTGTTCCCCTGTACTCCAAAAGAACATGGTGATGTATACCCTTAGAACTCAGTTTGGTGTTGTTCAAAGGAGCATAGCTGCTGTCTCTAATGACAACTACTACCAAAACCTAAGAGACCAAATAGTGGTTGAGTGGAACCGAGGAGCATCAATTTTTTGGCCAATAGTTATACCATCATCATCATCATCATCATCATCATCATCAAATTCCGCTATGGAAGAGAATGATAGTGATCCTAGTGAGGTTGGAAGTGATTCAGTTGGTGAATTCCTTCATGCCATACTGAGGACTTGTTCTCCAGGGTCTGAATCTTCCGTGGATAACTAAGGGTCTTGTTGTCAGCCATGTAGTATATGTGTCATAGAATAGTCATGATGTGAGATAAATAACCTGGGTTTGTTTACAGTTTTTAGTATATAGGGGTTGAATCTTTACTTTAGCTATGTAATATGTAGAACCCTTCTAAAGTAGGTGTGTTTCTGTTTTTGAAAACAAAACTTTGTAAAATTTCAATATGTAATATATGCTTGTGAGAGGTTGTTTTATTTCAATATGTTTTGTTTAAGTGCTTGTTTCTACTTGTTCAATTTAAATGTTACTGTATTTTTACTAGATTAAGTACGGAGCTCAGCTGGGAATAATTTATTTGATTATAAATGAGATTTTCTGTTGGACTTCTTAATTATTTTGTAGTCTTGGTCTGAAGTTTTCTTGTGATTCTGTTATAGGTTTCCGATTAAGTTTAGTATTAAAACAAGTCTTTCCATTTACAATAACTGACTATTAATGTAACTGATTTTGGATTAGCGAAAGGACTTCGATGCTTTTGGTTTTTGGGATTAAAGTTGTTTTCTTTACTGGTAATAGATAAGAGGTTGTGATTTCTATTTGACTGTCATAAAATTATTATTTGGACTAATAAATTGAGTACATCAAATCATAGTTCTACCAATTTTGTTATGGATTTGACTATTATTTTTCTCTTAGTTTTCAGTTTAGATTATTGGATTATTTCAGGTTTTTGCTTGTTGCTAGGTTAGATTTGGTCGTTTCTGTTTGTTCTGAAATTTGTTCAATTTGTGCAAGAAGCCATCTAGCATGACTTAATATTAGCATTTTGGGAACTAAAGAAAACGTATAAAGTTTGATTAAGTTAGTTGCTTACAATAGTATGTTTGTAGGTTTTGTACTCTTGTTAATAAACCATTAGTTTGTTGTAATCTGGAGAAAGTAACATGGCTCACTTGCAGGAAGTATGAAGATAATTATTTAATTTAACTAGTGCTCTATATATACGTATAGAGAGTATGCTTTCAGTCTTCATTGAATTACAGTGCCTTGTTTCAAAAAATAAATAAATAAATAAATGGTATGATTATATATATTAGAATAAAATTAAACATGTTTCTACTCGTTTAGTTAACACTTTGATGTTTCCTTTTGATTATATTTGTTGTATATATATATCCTGCATAATGATTTCTGAATACTTGGTTTATAATTCTCCGGAATGTTTATTTGCTATGTGATCACTAAAACTATATATATACGCATCTAGCCAGTAGAATTGACTGAACTATTTTTCCCTTTATCATGGAAACCAAAAGGAAACAATGACAGAAGAACAACACAAGGGTGAAGTTAGTAGTAACATGGATGTTATAGCTGCTATTCAGGATATGGCAAGTGCCATAAGGGAAAATCGCAATGGGAATCATCAAGAAAATAATGAAGAGAGGGTCATGAGGATACAAGGTGAATTCCGTAAAGCAAGACCTCCCATATTTAAGGGTACCCTAGACCCTATGATAGCTGAAGAATGGCTGAGACAAATGAGGAGAGCTTTGAATAATCAGAAAGTACCGGAAGACTTGAAAGTAATTGTGGCATGTACTTACTTAGAAAGTGCAGCCTATCATTGGTGGGAATCAGTTCTTACCACTCCAAACACTGAAATTACTACATGGAATGCTTTCGAAGTTGTGTTTCTAGAAAAATATTTTCCTGATACAGTGAAGCAAGCAAAAGCTAAAGAGTTTATGTTTCTTTCTAAAGGGAACATGACAGTTTCAGAATATCAAGGAAAATTTGAGGAGCTAATGCGGTTTGCCCCAGGTATTATTCCAAATGAAGCTGCAAAAGCAAAGAAATTTGAGGATGGGCTTAATCCTGAGCTTCGAGAGAAGGTATCTATTTTGAAGTTACAAAGATATAGTGAAGTTGTGGATCGAGCACTTATTTCTGAGCGTAGTAGCCAAGAAACAAAAGGAGGATTTCATTTTGGAAATACTAGTGGACAATACAAACGTCAAAACTTTGGCCCTTTCAGAACAAATTTTCAAAGACCAAGACAGTTCGGCATAGCCCCATATACCAAGAGTTGCTATTACTGTAAAGGACCTGGACATCTTCAAAGGGATTGCCCACTCATACGAACAAACCAAGCTCCAATGGCACAGTACCGTCCAAATCAACAAGTTCAGTTTCGTTCTCCACAACCACAGTTTCGCCCTCAGCAACCACAGGGTTATGCACCCCATTTACAGTACCGTGCACCATTTCAGCTACAACAAAATTGGCAAAGGCCAATTGTTCCTCAGCAGGCACAACGACCTGGAAATTCTATTAGGCCTAGAGCACCAACCGGCGTACAACGTCCAGCACAAGGTCAAATGTATGCTATGAATCAAGCAGAAGAGGATAATGGATCCCAAGTGGTGGAAGGTATGTTTCTAGTATTTAGATCAGCAGCCAAGATATTATTTGATCCGGGTTCTACGCATTCCTTTATATCATCATCTTTTGCATCAATACTTGATTTGCAATCTGAGATTAGAAAAACTCCTTTAATTATCGGTCTCCATTAAGTAGTTGTGTTCGAGTTAACAGGGTGTGTAGGCAATGCATAATAGAGATATCAAATCATAATTTGGAATGTGATTTGACTATGCTAGAGATGTTAGATTACGATTTTATTTTGGGTATGGATTGGCTTGCGTATTACAATGCTGTTATGTATTGTGGTACAAAGAAGATGACTATAAGTACTCCTGAAGGTGAAACTTTTAGTTTCTATGGAACCAAGAGTACTTATAAACAGGAAGCATCTTTAAATGGGAGATCTGATTATTTAGAACTACTTGCACACATTGTGGTCGAAAGGGCACATGAAATCAAATTAGAAACCATTCCAGTGGTAAAGGAATTTAGCGATGTGTTTCCAGAAGATTTACCAGGATTACCTCCAGTACGTGAGATTGAATTTGTAATCGAAGTATTTCCAGGAACATCACCTATTTCATTACCTCAATACCGTATGGCACCTGCGGAACTGAAAGAACTTAAGCAACAACTTCAAGAATTGGAAGGCAAAGGTTTTATCCATCCTAGTACTTCACCGTGGGGAGCACCAGCCCTTTTTGTGAAAAAGAAACAAGGATCTTTGCGGATGTGTGTAGATTATCGTCAGCTGAATAGAGTAACAGTGAAGAATAAATATCCACTACCAAGAATTGATGATTTATTTGATCAGTTAAAGGGTTCCTATTTCTTTTCTAAAATAGATCTTCGTTCTGGATATCACCAACTTCGAGTCAGACCTGAAGATGTATCAAAAACTGCTTTTAGGACTCGATACGGACATTATGAATTTCTGGTTATGCCTTTTGGTCTGACAAATGCTCCGGCAGCTTTTATGGACTTAATGAATCGAATTTTTCGACCCTACCTGGATCAGTTTGTAATAGTGTTCATTGATGATATTCTCATTTATTCCACCTCAATGGAAGAACATCAGAATCATCTGTTCATAGTACTACAGACTTTGAGGGAACATCAGTTATTTGCTAAATATAGCAAATGTGAGTTTTGGTTGACAGAAATAAAGTTTTTAGGACATGTGATCTCTAATGAAGGTATTGCTGTTGATTCCTCCAAGGTAGAGGCAATATTGAATTGGAATCGGCCAAAGAATATTTCTGAGATACGGAGTTTCTTGGGATTAGCAGGTTATTATCGGAGATTTATAAAGGATTTTTCTCGACTAGCTACCCCCTTGACCAAGTTAACTCGAAAAGGAGTTAAATTCATTTGGAGTAAGGAGTGTGAAGATGCATTTCAAGAACTGAAAACACGCTTAACTACTGCTCCAGTATTGATTATTCCTGAAAGAGGAGAAAGTTGCGTGGTATATACAGATGCTTCTTTAAGTGGAATAGGATGTGTCCTAATGCAGTCAGATAAAGTTGTCGCTTATACTTCTCGACAATTGAAAACACATGAAAGAAATTATCCAACGCATGATTTGGAATTAGCTGCAGTGGTCCATGCTCTTAAGACTTGGCGACATTATCTGTATGGTGAACGGTTTGAGATATATTCTGATCATAAGAGTTTAAAATATATGTTTACCCAAAAAGAACTCAACATGAGACAAAGACGTTGGATGGAATTTTTAGAAGACTATGATTTTGGATTACATTATCATTCGGGAAAGGCAAATACAGTCGCAGATGCCCTTAGCCGAAAATCAGAAGGATTCATGGCTAGCATGCACATTCAGAAATGGAAAATGATAGAGTCTTTATGTGACTATGATCTACATGTGAATGTACCCGAGAACATAGGTTGCATTTGTAACTTAGTTACGCGACCTATTTTGATGGAAAAGGTTATCAAGAAACAACAAGAAGACGCTCTGTCAGGATCAATTCAAGATCAACTTTTGTCCGGGAATCAAATGGAGGGTTGGAGCTTTGATCAAAATAAAGGCCTGAGATATTATGGAAGATTATATGTACCTGAAATCACAGAACTTAGAGACGAGATTTTGCGTGAAGCACATTACTCATCCTATACTATTCATCCGGGAAGTACCAAAATGTATCATGATCTTCGTCGTCAATTTTGGTGGAATGGAATGAAGAAAGATGTTGCAATACTTGTGGCTAGATGTCTTACTTGTCAACAAATCAAAGCAGAGCATAAGAAACCAGCTGGAAAACTTCAACCATTGCCAATAGCTGAATGTAAATGGGATCATATTACCATGGATTTTGTAACAGGTTTACCTCGTTCACCTCGAGGTAAAGATGCAAAATGGGTAATCATAGATCGCTTAACAAAGTCGGCTCATTTCTTACCAGTGAAAACAACAGATTCGACAGAAACACTTGGCAAGTTATATGTTCAAGAGGTAATTAGATTACATGGAATTCCTCTCTCAATCGTGTCAGATAGAGATTCAAAATTTACTTCTAAATTTTGGGGCAGTTTACAACAAGCACTCGGTACACAGCTAAATTTCAGTACCGCATTTCATCCTCAAACTGATGGTCAATCAGAGAGAACAATTCAAATTCTTGAGGATATGTTGAGAGCATGTGTTATGGATTTCCAAGGCAGTTGGGAAGATCATTTGTCATCTGCAGAATTTGCATATAACAATAGTTTTCAGTGTAGTATTGGAATGGCCCCATATGAAGCATTATATGGCAGACCTTGCAGATCACCGTTATGTTGGGTAGAAGTGGGTGAGAAAACGATAGTTGGACCTGATTTTTTCCAGGAGACTACTGAAAAAATAAAAATAATCAGACAACGACTACGTACGGCTCAAAGTCGACAAAAGAGTTATGCTGATCAGAGGAGACGTCCATTAGAATTTAATGTCGGTGATTATGTATTTTTGAAGGTCTCACCTCGAAAGGGAATACAAAGGTTTGGAAAAACAGGAAAGTTGTCTCCAAGATTTATTGGTCCATTTGAAATCCTAGAACGGAAGGGTGAAGTAGCTTACATGATAGCTTTGCCACCACAGCTCTCAGGTATTCATGATGTTTTTCATGTCTCAATGTTGAGGAAATATGAACCAGACCCGACACATGTTTTAGATTGGACAGATCTTGATATAGATGAGCAATTGTCTTTTGAGGATAGACCAATTCATATTTTAGATCGGAAAGATAAAGTACTGTGAACTAAGAATATTCCGATAGTCAAGGTTCTTTGGCAACATGGAAATGTAGAGGAAGCTACATGGGAATTGGAAACCGATATGCAAAAGAAGTATCCGGAACTGTTTTCAGATTTTGGTACGTATCAAAATTTCGAGGACGAAATTTCTTAAAGGAGGGAAGAATGTGACGACTAAGAAAATAATAAGAGTACATAAATTTTTTATATGTATATATATAGTAATTGTTTTGAAATTTAATTGTAATATTTCTTTTTTTCATTTTTTTTTTATTTTCATTTTTTGTTTAAAAGTAGTAGACTTGGCCCAAAAACCCACCCCAAACCCAACCCATTCCAACAAGTAGAGGACTTTTGTTTGTGTCAAACTCAGATCAAAGAACGTATTTTTTTCAGAAACTTTGTCAGAAGCATTCATCGTTTTCTTCCTTCCCAGATACCAATCTTCTATAACCTTTCTCCCACGCAATAGGACAGCCGCAAATTGCCACCATATAGAAGCATGAGGTGTCAGCCGGGTGAAGAACAAGTTTTAATGGCTCCCCAAAGCTAGATAACAGGAGCTGGAGGTCTAGGGTTCTAGGGGTGGCGTGCCTGGTAGCTAAGATGGGTAAGATTTCCTTTGCACAATCCGAATTTGCTTCCTTGATTCCATTCTTGATCACCAAGTTTGAACCTTTTTCCCAAACTCTATAAATAGGCACCCCTCTCTACAAACTGAGATAGGAGTCAGGAGTTCAACACCATCTAGACTAAAAGAGAAAAGAGCAAAGGTTAGGAATTGAGAATTTTGGTTAATGTTATGTTTGGTACTTCTGATTTCATCAATTGTTTTGTTGAATATGTTGGATTTTGGTACTTTGTTATACTTTGGTTATTGTTCTTTGTTTTCTGTATTTGGATTTTTTAGCATGGTTTAGTTGTTGAAACTCTTAATTGTTAGAACGATTGTAGTTAGCATTGGATTGGAATTTGCTCATGTGTTTTATTTGATTTGTTAGTTGGTTGCTGGAAACTAAATCAAGTTAGTTCCTCATATCATGCTGAAGATTGAAACTGCTGTGTTCAATTTCCAGAAATCGTACTGTTTTGCACACCCTTGTTTCTGTACTGCTACTTTGAAAATACATAACTAATTGTGTAAAAATCCTTTTCGGGTGATTCCAGTTCTGGTAGTTTCTTTAGAATGTCTACTTTAAATGTTATGAAGACACCATCTTGTTTTACTAAATCTAGCTATTTCAATTCTGGTCAAACAGTTTTCTGGGCAGAATTCTCGTCAGAAAATCCTGGACTGATGTCAAACTTTGAAATTTCATAACTTTTGTTTGGAAACTCGTTTTTGAGTCATTCCAAGTTTGAGAATTTAATTTTTTTGTCTGTTACAAATGTTTAGAAGGAATTGATGTGAAATTCCTTACCGAAAAATATAAATTTCAGGGTAGAAGTACTAAGGTCAGAAGACTGATTTTCTGGTTTGAGTTGTGCAAAAACTGATTTTCTTGTGGTATTAAGGCAATGTTATGCTTTTATTCTACACTTTTTATCAGTGTAATGCTTTAGATATAGGATGTTAACTCTTTGATTTTATTCTTTTACTAGGAGCTGAATTTTAAAGAGGGAATCGGCAAAGGTAGGGGGAAACAACGGGAAACCTCTATGCTTGTTGTTTGATAGATTGTTTAATGGTTATTATTTTGCTGATATTATTATGTATATGTTATATATTTAAAGGTATAGATATGCTATGTTAGTTTTTTGTACAAAGTGCCTTGGGTAGAGAAGTTTGGGTTAAAACTTTTGTGTAGTTGAGTCCATAACCTCAGGAGGTACCATATCCCATGTATGCCCATGATAATGCGCAAGTAGTATAGGTTGTTGAAGGGGTAATTCGGGATTGGTGAAAGGGGAATGGGCAAGATGACTAACAAAAGGGGTTATATAAGTGAATAGGAGATAGTTCATGTAAAAGAAAACTCTAAGTCACCCTTGTGGTAAACTACATGGTATGGGACATGTAGATTTGGTGGTTTTCCTATATATGAACTATGTGGAGTAATTATATATATAAATATGTTCTAATTTTACTTGTTATTGTTTGAAGAGGTTTGGCCCCCTATTGAGCTCTTTATGCTCACCCCGTTTAAAACTATTGTGCAGGTGAGGAGTGTGTTACTTGAAGTTGAGAATTCTGTCAAATGTGATTTACTTTGTGAAATATGTTTGCTACTTTATTTTCCTACAATAAGAGATAGACTTTGTTAGTCTATCTTTGTGTTTTAGTTCTCTATCCTTGTTAAATAAAGAGTACTTATGGGTTTACGTATTATGAGTTCTTTTTCCAAAATTTTTTATATTCTTTTATGGAGTTTAAGTTGCACCTAAAAAATAAATAAATAAATAAATAAAATTTTGAGGTGTGACAGCTGTCCCTTTGATCCCTTAGTGGATCTTTCTTTTTTTCTTTTGGTCGGTTCTTGGTGACAGAAGATGATCTCCGTTGTGGAGATGTGTTGAGAGTAGTGGCTTCTCACTGTGTTTCTGGACTCAAGTTGAGAAGGTGTTCTTCGATTGGACCTGTCATCAGCGCCTCCCCAATTCTTTTCAGCTGGTTGGTTTGCAAACCTCGTTGCTCCTCCTTCTGCGGTGGTCAGACGCTTAGTTCTTCTGTTCGTCCTGGCATCAATTGGGATTGGCTGCTTCTGGTTTGGGTCCATGAGTCCTCTTTATGGTGTTCTGTTTGGGTCCGTTTTGGGCCTTTTTACTTCTAGTTTTTACTTGTGTTTGGAGGTAATCAAGGCCTTTTGGCCATCCATGTTGTAATCTGTTTGGTTAATACAAGTGTTGGTTCCTTTGTGAAAAAAAAAATGAAAAAAAAGTACGCGCGTCCGTCTTGCAAATACTTATAGGCTGATGAATTTATTCTTACTGATACGAGAAGCTGAAGTGCATGGGGTGGATTTCATGTTTGTAAACACGACGCTTGCAGTCATATATCAACTGGTTCGTTCCCTGGAGACTGGAGTTGAGACCTCAATTCAAAATCATGGAGAAATCCAGCCAGGGACAATATATATATATATATATATATTGTTCAAGGAAGGTTAATTCCGTAACTTCCGTGGTGTGTCTTGTCCTAATAAGGCTAGTAGTCTAGATTCTGTATTAGATAGGGAATCCCTGATTCACAGGGATACTTGATGTAATGCCTATATAAAGGCCTCCTTATCAATCAATAAAGAGACAGTTTACTATCAATATATTTCTCCTACAACACGTTATCAGCACGTTGCTCTAGCCTCCCGTCTAATAACCCTAAAACCATAGAAACCCTGATTCCGAATTTTTTTTTTTCGAAACCCTAACCTACCTTCGGCCGCCGATTCTTCCCTTCGGCACCGTCGGCCTCTTCTCAGCAGCACCGTCGGCCTCTTCTCAGTTCGTTGTTGAGAAGAAATCAAGAAGAATCGAAGAAAACAAGCTTCCCCAAGAGTCAAGTTTCATTTGATCAAGCTTCTCTTGAAGAGGTAAATATTTTATAAACGTTCCCGCTTCTGAATTTTCAATAGTTGGGTTTTGTTTTTTCTTCCAGGACCTTTTCGTGTCCCTGCTACCTCATCCCGATTCTATCGCTTCTCGGGACGGCATACGGGGATTTAGTCACCCCGGTGCCAACGTTTTTTGGGGTAACTGTGATGTTACCGGCCACCGTTATGCTTGTGACTGTGATGTCACTGTGAACCATAACGTATTCTTTTTTTTTTTTAAAAGAAAACAAAGGGAAGATATCGATTGTGACTTGAAGTCACGTTAAGCATCGATTTATGTGACCATGATATATCTTGGCACTGTTCTAAAAGAACAATCAAACTTGATTAGTATTCAAATATACTAACGTCTCCCTATTTGTGTTATGTAGATGGCTGACACTCAGCGTCCAGAATTTGACATCTTGGATGTCTAAGGCAAAGAATACAAGAGGTGGATCTCAGATGTAGAGAACACCTTCATTGGTAAAAGATTTACCGCCACCATCAACTCTCCTGAGGATGCAAGCTTACAAGCTTCTCCTGAACAGAAAGCACAAGCCCTGATGTTTCTCAGGCGCCATATCCATCCAACGCTCAAGAAGCAATACCTGAGGAAAACTGATCCCAAAAAGCTATGGGATATCCTCAAGGACCGCTTCAACAATGTGCATGACGCACAACTCCCAGACCTCATGTCCGATTGGGAGCAAATCCGCTTATTGGATTTTGATTCCGTCCAGGAATATCATCAGACTATGCTAAACTTGCAATCTGATTTGAGCTTTTGTGGGGTCGAAAAGACCGATGACGATATGATGGAGAAGACTTTCACGACGTTCCCAGAATCCGCGTCCATGTTGTCGCATCAGTACCGCGATCTCCGTGAGAAAGGCACTATCAAAACCTTCAGTGATTTGATGAATGTACTTCAAAGAAAGGAGAGGTACCATGAGTTGATTCTTACCACCAATAAGAGGCCTCGAGAACCGAAATTCATTGCGGAATCTCATCAAGCCCGTGGTAAAGCTTCTAAGCAACAACATCAACCTCATGAACGTCAAGCACCACCACCACGTACGACAGCTTTCTTGGACAAGGGATGGTGGCGGCGCCGCCGCTCCCAGAGGGAGGAACAGTTTTGGTTCCGGTCCCAGGCGTGGTGGCCATACGCCGAACAATGCTTCGACTCCTTGCTTCAAATGTGGCTCTAAGAATCATCTTCAACGCGATTGCACAGCAAGTAGAGAGATTCAAGCCGCTTACAAGAAACACAAACAATACATAGAACAAGAAACGAACTATGTAGGAGATTTTGAGGAAGAAGAATACGATGAGGAAGATACCAACTTCACCATCGATGACTTCCAACCTACCAAGAAACGTAGGACTCAGGAGTATGATACTCCGGATTATGAATAAATATTTGACTTAGGTCATGAGATACATGTTCAAGTTTGATTTTGCTTGTTATTTTGACATAATATAGTCAATAAATCTCGACTTTGTTCGATAAGTCGCTCTATTTAGAACAACCTTGATGTACTTTTGGGTTGTCATCAATAACATTTCTCTTATTCTACGAATGATTTGAGATTTTTACATCCCTATGAAAGCATAAATGGTTCAATGCGTCCAATTCTCAATGGCATAATTATTTTGAGTTCACCACAATTCTGGTGATGTTAACTCATATCCGAAATAAGATCACAAAGACAAACGAGAGACTTGCGATCCGCCAACTTGGCCGCGATCCGCCAACTTGGTGGCGATCCGCCAACTTGGCCGCGATCCGCCAACTTGGCCGTGATCCGCCAGGCCTCGCTCGCCATGGCTACTCGCCAGCTTGGCCGCGATCCGCCAGGCCTCGCTCGCCATGGCCACTCACCAAGCTTGGCTCAACACCGAATCCGATTTTTGAAACCAACAATCGATAGCCTATCGAACAAATGCAACTTTTGCATCAATGGCTCGGCAACGACGTGTCTTCGGACTCGCCATACTTCGGATTTAGCTCAACCGTCGCATCGCATTGCCTCAATGTCTGACCCTCACCACTCGCCTTGCTTCGGCTCGGCCTCAGGGTAGCTTCGGCCTTACCACAGCTTCAGCTTTGGCTTGGCCCCGGCCTTTGCCTTGGCCTCGGCCTTGGCTCGGCCACGCCACCTACGACGGTGTCCGGTCTCAATCTCTGACCTAGGCTATGTTAACTCTCAATGTTGATATTCGGTGATTAAAATAAGGCTTCTCTCTTTCTCTCAAGTTATGTCGTTGCCATGGCTATGTTATTGGCCTTAATGCACTTCATTTTGTGATGATATATTGCTTCAGTACACTTACTTTCAAGTGTTCGCCAAAGTCTAAAGTAGACTATTGATTCAATTTACATTGTTTTTGTAGATGTATCAAGGCGAGATTGAGTGTTTGTTGGACTGCGCAACAACTCACACCATTCTGAGGAATCGGCAATTGTTTTCGGATTTTTCGCCAAGAGAATCGTCATTATCTACGATGACAGGAACTGGACCCGTAATTAAGGGTCGTGGCACTGCTCAATTCTTATTGCCAAATGGCACTGAAATTCGGGTAGAGAACGCCCTATATGCGCCTAAGGCGCCAAGAACCTTGCTAGCCTTGAAGGATGTGCGTGACAACGACTATCACCTCAGCACTTACGTTGAAAATAGAACTGAATATCTGTTGATCACCTCCACTGTGAATTTGCGTACTCGCATTGTGGAGAAGTGTAAGCGTGTTCGAAATGGCATGTATTTCACAACCATTAGAGCCAATGAATCTCATGTTGTTGTCTTATGCAATTCAGATGCTTACAAGCTTTGGCATGAGAGACTCGGTCATCCGGGTCGTGATCTGATGATCCGTATTTTGAAATGCTCCCACGGTCATCCATTTTTCAGATCACAAAAGCACAGAGGGCGCCTCGGCCTCGGTTCGGCCGCCATGCCGTCGATAGCCGCCTCTCGGCTCCAAGGAGAGGTTCGGCCTCCTCCTGCTTCTCATGCTTCTGTAGCGATGTCTAATGCTCATCGTTCGTTTTGCAAAGCTTGTTCACTAGCAAAACTTCAAGCAAGACCATCTTTTGCTATTGATAATAAACAGAATATTCCGTTCCTACAATGAATACAAGGTGATATTTGTGGACCTATAACACCAGAATGCGGACCATTTAGATATTTCATGGTTCTGGTTGATGCGTCAACGCGTTGGTCACACGTAGCGTTGTTGTCCACGAGGAATGCTGCATTTGCTAAACTCCTAGCTCAGATCATTAAGCTTCGGGCTCACCACCCGGACAATCTGATTAAGTCAATCAGACTGGATAATGCTGGAGAGTTTACGTCAAAGTGTTTTGATGACTATTGCATGTCAGTTGGGAATGAAGTTGAACATCCCGTGCCCCACGTTCATTCTCAGAACGGTCTTGCAGAAGCAGCCATTAAGAGACTACAGCTTGTAGCTAGGTCTCTTGTCATGGCCACAAACCTGCCAGTTTCGGCATGGGGATATGCAATATTACATGCAGCTTTGCTTATTCGTCTACGACCCACAGATAGCCAACCATTTAGTGCGTACCAGTTGGTAACTGGTTACGAGCCTGATATTTCGCATCTGCGTACTTTTGGTTGTGCCGTATATGTGCCTATCACGCCTCCATTGCGTACCAAGATGGGTCCACAACGACGATTAGCTATTTATGTTGGATATGAAGCACCAACAATTGTCCGCTACATAGAGCCTATGACAGGTGATCTGTTTACTGCAAGATTTGCAGATTGTCACTTTAATGAGACATCCTTCCCACCATTAGGGGGAGATGGGGCCGCATCCGTCCCTAATGAACGTCAGGAATTGACGTGGTTCTCTCCCACTATGTCTCATTATGATCCCCGTACGTCTCAGTGTGAGACCGAAATACAACGCATATTGGAACTACAAAAGGTGGTGGATTCGATGCCCGACTCCTTTACTGATATTGCGAAAGTGACAAGATCAACCATACCTGCTGCGAATGTACCTGCAAGGCTCAACATTCCTCGCCATGCGCGAGCACGCGCCGCCGGTCTCAGAGCCGCAGCCCTAGGTGCCATCGGCAGCCTAGGCTCAGCACCTCCAACTGGAGGGCCGGCGTCGACTTCGGATCCTCCTAGAAAGAGGGGGAGACCAATCGGTTCCAAGGACAATGTACCTAGAAAGAAGGCATGTGTCCAGGCACAAAGTGATCCGTTCATCATCGATACTGTGACGCCGTCACACGAGATTGTCTCCGACTATACCTATGTCCAAGAATCAACTCTGAATCATCTGGGGGACGCCTCAGACTCACCGTTGATGTTGGAGAACAAGGAAATCTCACTAAACTACTTATGCATGCACAATCTTATGGAAAGGAATTCCATGTATATCGATGATGCATTCGCCTACGCCGTTACTCAAGAAGTCATTGACGACGACGATATGGAACCCCGCACTGTTGATGAGTGTCAACGTAGGGCGGATTGGCCGAAGTGGGAAGAAGCAATCCAGGCTGAACTAGACTCTCTAAAGAAAAGGCAAGTATTCGGACCGGTTGTGCCTACACCGCCGAACGTGAAGCCTGTTGGACATAAATGGGTCTTTGTCAGAAAGCGAAATGAGAATGGTGAAGTCCAGCGATATAAAGCTCGACTCGTGGCGCAAGGTTTTTCTCAACGCCCTGGAATTGATTATGAGGAGACGTATTCTCCTGTCATGGATACTATTACCTTCTGATACTTAATCAGTTTGGTAGTTTCAGAGAGACTCAATATGCAGCTTATGGATGTTGTAACAGCGTATCTTTATGGGCATCTAGATACGGAGATGTACATGAAAGTGCCAGAAGGACTTTCGTTACCCAAGTCAAGTGAGCAAAAACCACGAAGTTCATTTGCTATCAGGTTGAGACGATCTCTATATGGACTCTGACAATCTGGTAGGATGTGGTACACACGGTTAAGTGATTACTTGATTGGGAAAGGATACAAGAATGATGAGTTGTGCCCTTGTGTGTTCATAAAGAGAACAAGTTCAGGATTTGCCATTATAGCCGTCTATGTTGACGATATGAACATCATTGGAACTCTAAATGAGATCAATGAGACCGCAAGCTACTTGAAATCCGAATTCGAGATGAAAGATCTGGGAAGGACTCGGTTTTGCCTAGGCTTAGAACTAGAGCACCGAAGTGGTGGAATATTTATACACCAATCTACATACGTCCGAAAGATGCTCAGGCGATTTAACATGGACAAAGTTATGCATCCTACAGGCACTCCCATGGTCGTTAGAAGTCTGGATATCAACAAAGATCCCTTTCGTCCGAAAGAAGATGACGAAGAGGTCTTGGGAGCTGAATATCCATATCTTAGTGCAATTGGAGCCTTGTTATACCTAGCTCAGTGTACTAGACCAGACATTGCTTTCTCAGTGAACTTGTTAGCTAGATTTAGCTCTGCGCCAACACAACGTCATTGGGTTGGAATCAAGAACATTTTTCGATACCTTAAAGGAACCCTTGACATGGGCTTGTACTATCGATACACTCATCAGGATTCGACACCTAGTCGATCTCTTGCATCCAACAACACAAACCGTGGCTCGGATCGTCACCGGTCAGCCGCCTAGACTGGCTTTGGCTCAGCAGCACCCTGCCTCGCCACAACAAGCCGCGGCTCAGCCATCCGCCATCCTGCAGCCATATCCGCCAACATATCCGGACCCGAGGATGCTAAGTCGTGGTCCCGATACGGCTTTGGCGATACCCCCTCCTACTCAGATACACCAAATGATGTGATGGTAGGATTTGCTGATGCTGGATATTTGTCAGATCCACACAAAGGACGTTCCCAAACCGGTTATGTTTTTACCATTGGGAATACGGCGATATCTTGGAGATCAACCAAACAAACCCTTGTTGCTAGCTCCTCGAACCATGCTGAGATTATTGCACTACATGAAGCAGTCAAAGAATGTGTTTGGCTTCGCTCAGTTATATCTCACATTCGAGAGTCTAGTGGACTTGAGTTTACTACGATGGGACCAACTTGTATATTTGAAGATAATGCAGCATGCATTGAGCAGATGAAGTTGGGATACATCAAGGGTGACAATACTAAACACATTTCGCCTAAGTTCTTCTACAATCAGCAGCAGCAAGAGACTTTGAACATCCAAGTGAAGCAAGTCAGCTCAGAAGATAATGCAGCTGATCTGTTCACCAAGTCTCTACCCAAATCTACATTTATGAAGCATGTAAAACGCATTGGTATGTGTTGCTTATCCGAACTCAAAGACTGATTGACTATCAGGGGGAGTTCTCGTCTACACTTCAGGGGGAGTCTAGTTATGCATGTCTCGCTAGTTGGTGCGTTGTACTCTTTTTCCTTAGACCATGCTTTTATTTTTGCCCAAGAGGTTTTTGTTTGCTGGCAAAGGTTTTAACGAGGCAACAGCTTATGCACCATTACGGACGCGACACAAGGGGGAGTGTTCAAGGAAGGTTAATTCCGTAACTTCCGTGGTGTGTCTTGTCCTAATAAGGCTAGTAGTCTAGATTCTGTATTAGATAGGGAATCCCTGATTCACAGGGATACTTGATGTAATGCCTATATAAAGGCCTCCTTATCAATCAATAAAGAGACAGTTTACTATCAATATATTTCTCCTACAACATATATATATTTATATATATATATATATATATATATATATATACACACACACACACACACATATGTTGAAGGAAAATGCCTTTAATGTGTCTTCGTTAAAGTAACTGACGATAGGAAATTATGATATTATTAATCAAATGATCTAACAACTCAATCATTCATTATTGTCATTATGTACGTTGTAATTACCATTATAATATTCACCCTATATAAAGGAAATTATCAATTAAATGAGTAGACCAATTTTCACTTTACTTTTACACGTTATTAGCACTTTGCTTTAGCCAAAGACCAAAAAGAAAAAGAAAAAAACCCTAGGTTTTTTCCCTGAAAAACAAAACCAAAACCCTAAATTTTATTTTCTGTCAGCAACAGTTTGTCGGAAAAGAAGGCCCCCCCTCGAGAAACTCATTTTCCCGACAACCACTTCGTCGGTAAAAGAAAAGCCAAGCATTCTGCCGACGAAATCTAATCTGGGCACCCATCCCTCTATTCGACCTGTAGAGGCTGCCCTTTCCCTCGCGGGCGTTCTTCCTCGCCGTTGGACGAGCCTCCCTCGACGTCTCCCTTCGCGAAGCACCCCAGCCCGGTGCTCTGAAATTCTGCTGTCGCATAGCCCAAGTGACGCCATCGCACGCGTCTGCCTCTCGACGACGGCGCACCTTCGTCTTCCACGCACTCAGGCCTGCAGCTCCTCGACGTCCCGCTCAACGGCCTCTGCATTACACACTCGCCGGAATCCAATTTCAATTTCGACCCGGCATCAACCCGGATTGGAAGATTTAACCCGAGCACCGACGAACCAGTGCCGCCGCCGCCTGCTCAGCCCATCATCAACAACGCCGAGGCCAACGACCCGACCCAGCAACAACACTGCCACTCGACCCAACCTGGCACACTGCCTAGGCCGGTAACGCCACGATCTCTGTCAATCAGGTCCCAGTCTCAGCTCGACCCGGATCCGGACTAATCGACCCGGATCTGCGTGACCCAACCCACGAAAAAAAAATTTATTTATTTTTCGTAAAATTTAAAGGTAATATTTGAAATTATCGCACAGTGATTCATATTTACTGTGTGACCATTTATTGTTTTGCTCTTAATGATAAATATGAAATTGCTTAATTTATATGGTAAATGTGAAATATATATGATTAAAGTGACTAATCATATGAACATTGTTTGTTTTTATGTGACGTATCAATTACAATGCGGCGATCAATATCCGAAGACAACATGGAGTCGGAGATCGAGCAATCGCTTCATATGCAGTTTATTTGGCAAACTGACAGTAAGAATTTTGCCGCTCTCGTTAAATCTCATTTAAATTATTCTATGATATAATACTCTTACTAAATCACATTAATATTTATTTAAATGTTAAATTTAGAGCATTTTATCACTATTAAATAATTATTTATTTAACATGTTATTTAGTTTGATCATTGCCATGATAATGCAATTTCCTGAGCATTGTAATATAAAGGAAAATGGACAAACCTACTATTGTGATAAAGTATTTTCACAAAGCATAGAAAAAGTGACCCTTCTGAATCTTGTTCTTGAATTCAATTTATATTTCTTGAAAATCAATTTACACAATTGTCTTTGTAACTGCTGTTAAGAAGCAATGAAAATGAAATTTCGTAAGCTTAAAAAGCAATTGTTAAAATCAAAAATTTTATAGTGATAATGTAATTTCACAAAGCTTTAAATTGACCATAATGTATCTAGGTATACTATAGTTGTCGTTGATGTCTATTTAGACTGCGAAACTAATACATTTTCTTCTTCCTCTAATTTACAAATGGTTTAACCATCACAGTTTGGCTTTGACACATTGCACTTTGAAGAATTTGAGTACAAAATTCCTCTACTGAGCCAAATAAGGCTTGAGCATGGTATATTTATGCAAACCACTTTATGTAAATAACTGAGAAATAGTTAAAATACCTCGAATGACGATGTAAGATCTGTGACAAAGAAATTTTTTTAAAAAAAATTATAATAATAATAATAATGCAAAGTAAAGCAATATCCCTAAAATAAAGGACAATAACTATGGACGTAAACATTCCTATAATCATCCAAAAAGCAAGTGAAAACAAAGCACCATTTGAAAAATGACCTAGGGGACATGTCATGTGCAGTGAAGCACTCTACTATTGTTGTAAATCAACGAAGTATTGATACGCACATAACAAGCTAGCAAAGAATTAGCTGCGACTTACAAGAAGTATAAAGAATTATACGAGAACGAGGATTTAAAAAAGTATCTTCAATATCCAACAATAACATTGAAAATGAATTTACAACTACAAGCTTACCATATGAGAGAAGATGACGATGACACATCTCCTCATTTCAGTTATTAAAAGAGCAAAAAGGATCTAACTCAATCTAAGATAGACTTTAATTAGTCCAATCTTCAATTTCCAAGATATCCTAGTAAAGACTATCACGCCTTATATCTAATAAATTAGACTTTTGGTCTTAAAATTTTTATTTCTAAATTGGACAAGACTAAATGTAATCGTTGACATGTTACATTTTGAATTTTCTCTCAATGAATTGAGATTATTCGAATTTTATTCATGATATACATGGTTCAATTTTCTATCTAACTTTGTAAAGTATTGCATAAAGCAAAACAACACAATATAATATAGGTACGACATAAAAAACTGTGTGAAAAAAAAACACCATGTTTTCTCTAGAATAATAGTACTGAAGGACAATAGTACTAATATATCACAAAATAGCATAATAGTACTGACGAACATTAGTACTATATCAATAGATATAATAAAAGTAACAAGGATCAGTATATCTGTTCCTTTGGGATTCATAATGCACCTGTCTTCCTGGGATTACCATACATTTTATAGCAATCTCCATCGAGTTACTCTAAAGAACTTGTGTTATGTTTCGAGGCATATATATCCTCTATTAACTCGCACTAAAGAAAAGAAACCCTTGAGGAATAAGATTCTCAAAACCTCAATTAAACTAGTCAATATCTCGTCCCATGAGAGCTGACATGAGAATAATTCAAATCAATGATCTATCCGATGAAAACACTAACACGCATTACAAAAAAATAATGACTTCTCAAGTCATCTCTGGATCAGTAAGTGATCACATCACAATACGATCCCAAAAGAAATTCTCCCACTAATAAGACGTCGTTCAACTAATAAGAATATGCACTAATCACGTCACAACATTTCTTACACAAGCCTTGACTCGAAACACTACCTGAGTCAACAAGGAAACTCCTTTCCTGTAAGGCTATACTATAAGTGGCAAATAAAATACCTCGAACAAATCACCTGACATTGCCCTGCAAAACCAGTAGGAAAATACTCGTGACTCATAATACTGTTCTCAAGATTCACTTTACTTAATGAAGTCACTTGAGTTATTAGTGTCCTCTGATTGAGTCACATCATTCAATTCTTATTCCATACTGCATCCAATGACTTCAATATCGCTAACCTCTTGGCGTCGAAATCTCTACCTCTACAATCACAACAATCTGGAATGCAACCATCCACATGCCTCACATACTTGTCAAAAGAAGAACAAAGCCAATACCTTTGCTTGACAAGTGTTCTGCGACTAACGAAATAGTCAACGTCAACATTCGCTGTCAGCCAGAAAATGTCCAAAAAAATCAAAAGATATTGCTACGACGGTAGCAGATAGAACTCCGACTCAACTATGGAAGATTGCTGAAATAGCTCTAGAGTTCAAAAAATACTTCTTGGAAGTCACCGTTGGATTTCAATCCAACCACCACAGATAAGCATGTGACTTCAATCCGAACTAGTAGCCATTCACGGATCTTGAATCGGGATGACGGATCAAAAGTTATGATTCGTTGAAGTTTCAAAGCAATTCCTCGAATAAGAAACACAAAAGAACGAAAGAAATGGCTGATCAAATATAAATATAAATATTTATATAATGACCAGTCGATAAAAGACGTTTGTCGAATTCTGGTACAACTACCAGAATCTTCTCATCCGAATTACAGAGCTAACCATGCAATGGTCGAATAGATCCCCGATATAAGTATTTCGGATATCGTCTCCAGCTGCTCACGTGGTAAAGCAATGCCATCAAGCCCAAGCCATACATCATCGTAACACGGTGATTCCGAAGCCACAACGACTATATCTCAAAATTTACGCCGCATGGAATCACTAAGCATCGCCAACTTCCATTCATCACTGACCACCCAATGTTATCATGATCACATATTCAAATCTCTTTCCCCTCAAATACCACGTATTTCAAAACAAAATATCTCCAATCCAGGTAGCTATTTCAATTTCTAATTCTTCCTTTATCCAACTCCCAATCAAGGTCGGTAAGAATTAGAATTACTTATAGCTCCCACAATCTCTATATGGCTCTCCATTCTTTCCGTCATAACCGATATGTCCAAAATCAAAATAAGACGGTTATGAGATTCATAAAAACAATACATGTATACTGCCACTTAAATGTCCACTGACTCATTTTCTCCACATACTCCAAATCCATTGGTCAATCCACTAAATATAGCTGAAGAGTGGCTCTATCACCTACTCGTAACAATTTAAAATCACAGTCTGATTGTTACATAATCAATTTCCCCATTCATTTCAACAAGGTCGCAAAAATGACAATCATCTCACTCTGACCTTATCAACATTTCCAAAACCGATCACTTTTAAAAACTGCTCACAAACTAGGGCCAAATCCCTGCACACAACGGGAATAAGAGACCAAAGTCACAATGTATAGCCCTCTCAGGAATAACACCTTCCTATTTTAAAAGAAATAGGGCTGAAACATCCGAGTTCCCAACTCGTAACTTGACGCTAAAACTACTGATAAGCGTCAAAGCACAACCGAATAGGTATAACCCACATACCTATTACGTACGCAAGGACAACGTCCTAAGAGGTCGATGTACTCGAGGCATAGTCTAAAAGATACAACTTGATACCTTGAATGTATTTTACATACTTAATAATGACAATAGCACCAAGGAGCACGATGGGTATCCGCTCCAGTCGGATCCATCAGTCGGAGGTACTAAGCATTACTAAGCATATAAAATAACTGAATAGAATAGTACTCTACAAAGTACATAACAAGACACCAAAGAATCAAAGTCACTCACTTATTGAACACACTAGCATCAAAGTATATGATGTAAATCCGCCGCGGTCGGACCATCAATCCAAAATACTAGGCGTCATCAAGTATAAAAGATAACATGACTCAAGGAATGAAAGGACCTAATGCTCTGATACCAAACTGACAGGACCCGAACCAGATTTCACCATGAAACCCGGATAAGGCCCTGCGGGGACCACCTTAAGACTAACTCTATCGATAAATCGATAAGTCAATGTTAAGATGGACAACCCTAAAACCTGCAACAACCAAAACACTTCTAAATTCCAGTTCCATCCGTAACACCTGGAGCCACCTGCTCCCCAAATCACAACAACCGCCACAAATAAATACAAACTCTAATTCAACTGGCTCACAGGTAATCAGAGCAATCTAACAAAATGAACTGGAATCACAAATGGAAATACAACAAGAAATGTAATATGAAAATAAAAGAATAAGGGATCACAGATCCCACCTAGCGGAAGTGACAATGATGATGACTATGCCTTGACTTCGAGTACTCTTGACCTCTGATCACTACTCTGCACACTGGGCGATTTTAAAATGAAGGGCCCAGGGGAAAGTAAATTAATAACGTTAGAATGAGTGGATAAAAATAAAACAATTTAATATAATACTTTAATTGAAAGTATCATATTACTTTCCCAATATTTTAGAAATAAAACCACATTGCATGTCTTTAATAAAACGTCCCACGTTTTAAGAAAATCGTATTTAAAAATCAGCCCCGCTGATATATCAAATAAACAAATAATACTTTTGTCTATATTTGTATTTCAAAACGAAATATTTTTAAAAATCAATTAATAATATTTCACGACTAATCCCATTGGTCATATAAAAACCCAGCCCCGCTGGTTCGGGAATTTGTTAAAATACAGAAAGTCTCATAGAGAAAATATTCCCAAAAACCAAATAATATAAAATCATGACCAATCCCATTGGTCATATAACAGAATAGGGGAACGTCATTACCACCATTTAATAGTAGCCTCCAAGACTAAGGGTCGAGCCTCGAAGACTCTCTATAGCGTCCCACGCTATGCCCGTACACGTCGACCACCGAGCGTGAATCTGACCTATGTGGTCAAGTCGTCACCTCGCATGGGCTCAGGCGACTAAACTAGCTAGTATCAATATATATCTGGACCCTGATATGGTGAAAATCCGAAAACAAAACCGAAAGTACGCTTTCCCTTATATATCATAAATCCGTACGGTCCCCGACCGCACATCTGAGGCTTATAATAATCATTAGTATAATAGCCTCGAAGGAACGTATATAAATATCCGACAAGCCTCAATGTCATAAAAATAATTTCGAAAAGAATATATAATGTCGACATGTCTCACATGTCGTGAAATCATAAACTCCCCGGAAATCTCATTTCCGGTCTTTCAAATATAAAATACAATAACAACGATTAAGTATAATTTATCAAATCAAACTATTTCCAGAAATCTCATTCCGGGTACAATACGTACTACTAAAATAGTAGTAAAAGTATAACCCAAATCCGTAATTTACTTTAAATATTAAATCAACAATTATAACAGAAGTATATGAATTATCGACTTTCGATAATTCATATCATGCTTACGAACTCATTTAATTAAATAAATTATATTTCAATAAAACGTAATTGCATGCATTTATTTTAAAATAAAATCCACTCACAGTACTGCCGAGCGTGCCGCTATTCCTCGCTCTCATTACGTCGAGTAATTTCTCGACCTGTAACAGAGACGTAATAAAAAAAAAATATCTCAGAACTCGAAATTTGATTATAAAGTGAAATTTACGACGTCCTCACTCGTCCGAATAACCCCATTTAAATTATCGTTATCGGTATTAGAGTTACGTCTCAAATACCGAAACCATTTACGTCTCAAAATTACTCAGGACACCCATCCCGAGTCCGATCAATCTCTTTTCTGATTATTTCGTCGTAAAACCATTTTAATTAGCTTTTAACCTTTTTGCGGTAAGTCAACAGTCGTATTTATCGGTCAAACAGTACTAGTCAAAGTCAAACAGTAAATTTGAAAAGTCAAACAGTAAATGGTCAAAGTCAGAATTACTATTTACCATTTACTTTTACTGTTTATCATTTACTGAATTACTGTTTACTGTTTACCGTTTACTATTCACTTTTTACCGTTTTACTTTTACTGTTTTACTGTTTTCACTGTTCATCTTCTTCCTCAGCCGCCGGTAGCCGCAGTGCCTCCGCCCGCCGCCGGCAGCTCCGCCACGGAGGCTAAAAACACCTCAAATCGGCATCAAATTCACCCAACACCATCGCCACCACCTCAGGAACTCATTCCCGTCGCCTCCGCCGCCAAAAACCAGCGCAGCCGCTGCATACGACGGCCGGCACGGCGGCCCAAAAATCTCAAATTCAAATTTCTCCAAAACTCAACCAATTCAACATCAAAATACACCCAATCGACTCCAATCATCGTCCTTAAACCGAATTTAACCTCCAAATCCAACAAAAACACCAATTACACAACCTCCACCGAATTCCTAAAAACCCTAGAATTTTGAATCCAAAATTCTCCTTACCTGTCACGAATTGGTGCAATTCCTTTGGTGGAGAAGGTGTGTTGGTCTAGACCTTCATTTCCTCTCTTGGAATCGGGCCGATTGGTGGCCGGAAAAGGGAGCTCCGTTCGATCGGTGGCATTCTGTCTCAGGCGTCGCACGGCCAAACAGCGGCGAACCACGCCGCCACGCTGCTACAAACACGAAGAGGAGGCTGGGCCGGTCCGAACGTGACCGGTGCGCCGTCCCAGTTAGGCCGGACGGCGTAGACTCGGCCGGAGGTCGGGCCGAGTCAAGGGAGAGGAGAGAGAAAGGAGAGAGAGAAGAAAAAGAAAAAGAAAAAGAAAAGAAAGAAAGAAAAGAAAAATTGCCGTTTCGGGAAATTTCCTCCCGGCTATTTATACTCGTCTAAAAATCGGACAATTTCCTATTTACATCGTAACTTTTTCGTACGAACTCCAAATTGAGCATGCTACGTGTCCACGAACTCGTTTCAAGGTCTTCTCCCTCGTCATGAAATAAAATCCTCGGTCGAGTCAACTTATTTAAAAGTCAACCTTTAGAACTTTCAAATCGTAAAAACAATTTCCGAGGAGAAATAATAAAAGTAAAACAGTTAAACGGTAATTCTAGGTTTGGGTCGTATCAATGTTCATGTAAAAAGACACAAGTGAGAATTCATTTGTGCTCTTTTGCATTACCTCTAACGACTGTGGATGTAAACGAGTATTAGAGAAGTTCATATGTCAACTTAGTGAGTTTTATGTAACCGCTAATTGAATCCAACGTCATAAGAAAATGATCTTTTGCAATTCTGACATAGATTGGCTCTGACGCAACTACTCGTAATCTGGTGATCCGTACATTAAAGAAATTACCATGGACACCCATATTTTTTTTTATGAATAGAAGCAAACACCAGAAGCATATGGTTCACACACCAAATCGAGGATGACCAAAGAATATTTTATCCTCAAATATTTTTTCGGCACAAACCATATAGGGTTTAAGATGTGTGTTCAATCCCTAAATTCCGCCACTCCCCTAAGGTGTCATTAGAATATATTTGATGCACAAGTATATGCATTTATACCATATTATGCTTCTGACATCCATCGTGATTTTATGAATAAAAGCACATCATTCAAAGCCTACTCATAAAATTATGATTGACACCATCATATGCAAAGGAAACATGTGTTCTCATTATGTTCTTATATTAAATCCAAAGAGGATTCAGTAGACTAATTCAACCAACTTGCAGACACCTTAGATATTTTATTGTGTTGGTTGTTGTGTCGACATGTTGGTCACATGTCATGACTCCATCCACTATTAATACTTGTGCTGCTTATGCTAGAAAGTCAAAGCATTTAGGCCGGGTTAATTTCTGTAGGTATGATGATTTTATAACTTATTATATGCTATATGTAATGACCATCATATCCCTATATAAAAACTCAATTGGTCTCACGGAAAACGACTACAGTATTAGTCTTGATATTTGTAAAGCACACAATACTTCCGTTTTGGATTATGTAATTTTTATATGCAGCGTTACTTATTCACTTATGTCAACTATTATTGAACTAATTTACACCACAGCTAGTGACTATGTGTGAGGATTTTAAAGGATTTCAAACAAACTTGTAATCCTTGAGCTCTTCTGGATCGACATGGATCTACAATCTTTGAGCTCGGTTAAATGTTTTTATATGCCAAAAAATTGTGCCACCACAACGCACAATGATGGATCACTTGAGTTGAATAAATATTTATGATGGATATGAACTTCCAGCTAGTCCGCAATGTCAAAACCTTGACAGGTGATCTCCTCACCGCTAGATTTGCGGTGTGTCACTTTGATGAGACAGTCTTCCCGTCGTTAGGGGGAAATAAGAACAAACATATTCAAGTGAAACGACAGGAATTGTCGTGGTTTGTCCCCACTGTGTCTCATCTTGATCATCAAAATCGCACAAAGTAAAGTGCGTAGATGTATGATATATTAAAATGACGAGATCACATAACCCTGCTGCAAATATACCTGCAAGGATTGTGTTTTATCAAAAGGACATGGTGCCACCCAAAAGGAATTGGGTATTGCACTGCCACACTACCAGAAAAAAAGGTTTTTCCCGACGAAATAAAAAAAAACGGACGACGACTAAAAATTTTCGTCGGTAATTCTATAGAATAGCCGACGATTTTATTTTTCGTCAGTGGAAAAACAAAATCGTCGGCCATAGTTTAACCATAGCCGACGATACTGTTTTTTCGTTGGTATAAACAAAAATCGTCGGCTATATTCATATTCCAGTCGACGATTTTGGATTTTCGTCGGCCTTTCTCTGAAACATTAGCCGACGAAAACTTTTGAAATTTTGACTGACGAAATTGACATTTTCGTCGGCTATAAGTCTATATTTTCAGATCTAGACAGCAGCTGCTCATTTAAAAAAAAACGAAAAAAAAAACGGGAGAAAGAGTGAAAAATATGTGGGTATTGTTGAAATTCGTCCTCTCTTACATTGTGGAGCTATATATAGGTACGTATATGTGTATATATGTTGATTTTGAGTTTTAGTTGAGTTGATTTTGAGTTTTAGTGATTTTGAGTTAGTAAGTGATTTTTTGTTTTGTTGTTTTAGTGTTAGAATGTATGTATATATGTTGATTTTGAGTTGTAGTTGAGTTGATTTTAAGTTAGAGTTTAATTATGTGTTTTAATTTAATGTTATTTTTAATTAGTGTTAAAATATATATATATTTGTGTGTGTGTGTGCATGTATGTGTGGAGTTTAATTATATATATATATATATATATATATATATATATATATATATATGTTAATTAATGGTTGTTGATAGTGTAATTAACTTCAATAATGGTTGATATATAGTGTAACTTAAATAATGGTTGTTAATGGTATATATATATATGAGTTGATGTTGATAATAATATATATTGTAATGTAATTAATTATTAAGGATTTATATATGTATATATATATATATGTATGTTCCGATCGAGCCTTTAACGTTGTCAGCTGAAGTTGGATTTTTTTCCATACATGTATTTAATCTTAACGGTGATATCTGACGGTTGAAATAGATTTTCTAAACTTTTAGGTTCAAAATCAGAACATATGCACTAATGTTCCTTAACTTGTTTACTAAGTGTTTAAGTGAATGTATAGTTTCAAATAGTTACTATACGTAGACTCTTCAAATGCACAATGTTGTGAAATAAGATATGACCAAAATAATGAAATACGTCTACGGATGAAAAATGACAAGATTCCGATAAAATCTGTGTGCCGAATGTTGCGGTAAACTGTTTTTTACTTTCGTTTTCCTATGGGTAGCCTGACGTTCGTTAAATCAATTTTGTAAAACTTTTATATGATTAGTTGCGTCTCATTGATTTGAAACTATTATCTGTTGAAGGTCAGGCCAGAAACCGTCGTTTAACTAGACTAATTTCCGTTTTTAAGCGTTTAGAGGTTTGACTTAGTGGTTTGACCAATAGTTTAGCCGACGAAATATATTCTTGCGATCCGCGCCTTTTTATTGTCCGCCGTTGGATGGCTCAGATCCGACGGCTGTTGATCTTCCAAAGTATAGCCGACGAAATCGTTTTTACTCGTCGGCTATTCGTTCTGCTATAAATCAGAAAGTCGCGAACCCTAGTTGACTTTTTGCTCTCCTCCTCCTCCTCCTCCTCCTTCCTCAAATCGGCCGCTCTCCTCCTCCAATCCGCCGCTCTGCTCCTCCTCCTCCTTAAATCGGCGGCGCCTCCACAGTTCCTACTCCTCCGGCCTCCTCCGACCTCCTTCCCCTCCTCCTCCGGCCTCCTCCTCCTCCGATCCGGTTATTTTTTTTTTGCAATTTATTTTAATTATATAATTTAGGTAAATAATTTATATATTTAAGTGTGTGTTAAATTAGAATTTGTATTGGTTATATATATAAATTGTTAGATTAATTATATATATAAATTTGTAGATTAATTATATAAATTGTTATATATTTGTTAATATATACACATATTTGTGTATATATATATATATATATGTTAATGTATATTTTAATTGTTATATATAAATTGTTAAATTAATTATATATATAAATTGGTAGCCTAATTATATAAATGGTTATATTTATGTTAATATATAAATGGTTATTTGTATGTATATATATGTTAATGATGAAATATAGTTATATTTAATTGTATATAAATGGTTATATTTATGTTAATGGTTAGTATTATTTAAAATTAGTTAAAATTTAAATATTAATTTGTTAGTATGTTTTAAAATATGTTAGTATTATTGGTTATTATATTAATTAGAATTTGTTATTTAATGTAATATAATTTAATATTAATTAATGTATTAATGCCTCAAGCTGCAGATGGTTGATGCATTCAGACAGTTATTCGGAGGCCGTCGTTCTTCCAGATCTAGGGGTTCTGGAAGTTCTGCCGGTTCCGGAGACTCCGAGAGGACCCTTAGCCAGCCTGAGAGGACCACCAGCCAGCCTCAGAGGATGGATTCATCCCAGCCGCGGAGGAGTGTGAGTTCTCGGCACCAGACCCTTTTATCGGCGGGGCGGCCGTCGAGCATTTCACGTCCCCCTCTCGGGCCAGATGCTCCGAGGTCCAGTAGACAGCTATTTCAGGACGAGATAGCTCCAGACGTTCCTCAGGTCCGTATGCCTGAGGTTCATCGGGAGCCGATGACGAGTCCGGCGCCGTCTGCTACTGACTCGACTGAGGGGCCTACTCTCCCAAATCAGCTCTACCTCCCGTACAACATTCCTGCGATACCCGAGGTTCGACGAGCGTGGTGTGCCCATATGGCCGATATGCCTCAGTACGTGAGTGTTGCGGAGGCATACCATCATGAGCCATTTGAGAGACCTGAGCTCCTGATTTCGGCGAGGAGAAAAGGAAAGTCGACAGACGGGTCATTGAGTTCAGGTAACATTTGATTTTATTAATTAAATGTTTTATTAAAATTAACGCACTAATATTTAATTTTATTAACTAAACGTCGTTTATGTGATAGGGACAGCCGCTAGCAGTTCAAGCAGGAATACGAGAGGTGTCATATGTTTTGACACACTCAGGAGAACTGTTGAGAGCAGGGGGAGGATCCAGATCAACGAACCCCCTAATCAAGAGGTTCAGGGGAAAAAACGCCGTGATTACGCGGGTTGCGTGGAAGCACTAATTAGGGATAGAGTCTCTATGTTGTGGACACGGTGGGCTGATGTGCCGGAAGAGATCAAGAGGGAGGTCAACAACGCGGCGTCGGTGAGTAATTTAACAAACTTAATTTCTTTATCGTAATATTTAATAATTTTCGGTATTGTTATAATTGTAAAACTAATAAAATATTATCTTTCAGGCATACTCGAATATAGCCGACGATTTCGTTATTTTCGTCGGCCATTGGTATTACCGACCGCGTTTTTCCGACGAATTATAGCCGACGAAAATTTCGTCGGTAGAAGGAATAGCCGACGAAAATTTGGCATAGTCGACGAAATTTTTTTCGTCGGCTATTCTCTCCGATCTGGTAGTGCTACATCTATATACAAGGAAAGTAAATATCCTAAAATATTCTACAGTTGCTGCAGGACAATATCTTTTTGGTAATTACATAATCACATTCCAATGTTAAAACAGTGAATTCAATCTATTTGGTATTGCAAAATCACAATGAATAACTCAAAAGTTGCATAAACGTGGCTAATTTGAAGACCAAGTATTTCACATTGAATGATAATCAAATCCACTTCCGTTCAAATTAACAATGTAAATGGCTTCGCATACACACTGAAAAGTTATATTTTACATGGAAACTTGCCCTTGCCAAAGATAAAATTTACAGTGATAACTGAACACATGATATTCGCGTAATCGCATCAGCCTGGAGCAAGGTGACAATTGAGTGAGAAAGAGTAGAACTTGAGAATAAGCCAGTAACATCCTCCAATTCGAACCTGAAATTCAGATAAAACATCTTTTTGAAAGAGAATATACAATTATAAAAGATCATTCTGATACAAAGATATCAAAGCAAGATAATGACAATTTTGTTCAAGATGAAAATTACTATAATAAGGCGCGCACTTTGTTCAAGATAGAGGATACATATATCATACCTATACGGCAAAGCTTGATATCAAGCTACCAAAGATTATAGCAATACTTCAAAATTTTAAATGAAACAATAACAAACCCAGATTTCCATTCTCAAAAAAAAAAATAACAAACCCAGATTTCATCATCAGTAAAAAAAAGAGTTCTTCAAATACGTATATTTTTTGTTTTTGTTTTTTTGGGTAAGCAGGAGAATGACTAACTTTTCATCTTTTTCCGAAAATTTATTGATAATCGACAAAGATACATAGTAAGGGGGACTAAACCAAAACCTTGCCAATAGCAAACAAAAAAGAAACTAAGTTCGTACAATTAAAAAACAAATCTGTAAACAGGCTAATAAGAAAGATCTCTACCAAAAATTGCATACAACAAATCAGGTGTTGACAGTAGCCATAGAGAGACTACCCAGGCCCCCAGACCCGCAGCCAGCACTCCCGGACCCAGCACAGGGCCCGGGAACAAGGTATGGACACACCCGCGCCCGGGCATATCTTACTTGTGATCGGGGCCCGAGAACCGGAGATGGCAGCTCCCCAAGCAGGGGCCGGAACAGTCCAACAATATGTGCAGAAGGGGACCAGTCCCACATCGAAGGGTGAAGCCAGTTTTCATGCCCGACAGCCTATATATGAGTCTCAACTACCCTCATTAATAGGTAATCAATACTTTAACTACTCATTCCCACTTAAGTTATCAGTTTATCCCATCTATACTGACTTAAGCATCATAGCGGAATAGACCGGCCCGCCCGTTATTCTCTTAGTTAGCAAGATTTGCAGGAAGGATGTCTCTGTGAGCCTATGGATTCAGACAGAAAAAATTGGAGCCGTCTGTGGGAAGAGTCCAAAAAGCTGTGTTGTCCCACTCGTGGGAAGGGAATCGATCAGCCTACTGATTGCAAAAAAAAAAAAAAAAAAGTTACGTGACAAGTATGTCTGGAAGTACAGAAGAAAGGGGGGGAAAGAAATCCAGAGGAGGACCGGCAGGTTCTGGAGCCGATGCTTGCCAAGATCCCGGGGGCGGGGCAGGAGCAGCCTGCTGGTGGCTGTAGTCAGAACGCTGCCACCGACCATCATCCGGCCAGTACGGTCGGTGAGTATAACGGAGATGAGAGCGGGAAGTGCCCGCACTAGGCCAAAAACTTCAATAGACAATAGTTTTTTAGCATTGTCTGATGAGGTACCGTTACCATTGTCTACCCAACGATTGTCTGATACACGCTTCAGACAATGGCAAAATTAAAATTGTCTGATAGTTTATGCACTGAGGTCTGGGAAAGACAACGCTACTTTGTTATAAAGCATTTTTTTATGTAATCTTGTACAATAGCATTTTTTTGGCAATATTGTCTTTGTCATTGTAAGAAGACACTTATTTATAAGAAGTATTGTCTTTATTAGTTTTGCACAACTTTATTTTCTCTTTATGTATTGTCAGTATTTGATTTAAGCCACAGTCGTTTCTGGATTTTCATGTTTGTGTTTGATATTTGTTATCTGCATATGCTATAGACAATTGTTTTAGTTTCGTTTCTATTGTGATTCTGAGTTAAAGACAATGGTATCGTTTTCCCTTCCATTGTGATTCTTAGATATATACAATTGTTTCGTTATGGCTTCCATTGTGATTGTGAGTTTCAGACAATGGTTTTGTTTTGGTTTGTAATGTGATACTCTGATAGACACAATAGTTTCGTTTTGGTTTATAAAGTGATTCTGAGAATCAGACAATACTTTTTTGCTTCCGAATTACAACCATTGTTTAGTTGGTTGATAGACAATTTTTTCTGTTTGCAATGTCACAGTGATATACAATACATTCCTTAAAACCAACAAATTAAAACATATACATCCAATATTGACATTAACCAATTCAAAATTCATCAATTCATAATATAGAGACAACCAGAAGCTGATCGGTCATAAATTAACGATCTTTACAACAATCAAACCCTAATTAGGCTTCAAGAACAAGAAACGAGAGTGACAAAGAGAAACCTTAAGTCCCAAAATACATGAATTACAATCCAATTACAATTACAATCCTGCCTTCGATTGATAACTACCAACTCATGACCAAAAAAAATTATACTAACCAAAGCCATACACATCCTCATCTTCGGCATCAAAATCTTCAAGTGCTCCAATTCCAAAACCTTTCTAACCTCCCTTCAAGCATCTGTAAGGAAAGACGTGAAGTTAAACCTCCAATGATATAACGTCCAACTATATTTCGCACGATACATATTCCATGAAGTATCTTACTCACCCCCATACCCGGGTTTTGGGGAGTAGGACAGGAGGGTCAGTTACATATGTGATACTAAGCATGAATTCAACATAGCATTGTAGTACAAGCTTGCATATAATACTATTTTCTAATACATGTATGCAGGTTAATCTACCGTCTATGCTTAATTTGAAAAAGTTAAAGTTAAAGGATGGCACCTCATACAACCTTTCCTTGGTCCTTGCTCAGGGAGAGAGGCCACTTACAATGCATTAATATATCTCGGAAAAAGAAGCACATCATGACTAATATGAAAACAATCTTGGATTTGCATTTGCAACACATACCATATGCTACATCAGCATGTGAATCCTTAATTGATCGACCATGCCGCCATCCCATCTTCAGCAGCAACTTTACACCTAATCCACAAGGGGAAGTTGAGATTAAATCATGTACAACTGCAAACTATTCCAATAATTTCTAACCTAAAATTACTGACACATTCCTATAGAATTTGTGGCTGGAAGTACCAACTCATCAAGAACGTCCAGGAATAGCTGATGCCCTATAATACATGCACAATCAATTCAGTCATCAAATTGACTGACATGTATATGTAGCAAACAACAACCACACATTATCAACACTAACCTTTTCTGATGTTCCTATTCTGCATGTTTTTTAGCGTGATCTGCAACTGTAAGTTTGACCTTCCAGTTCCTACATAATTATAAGAAAATTGCAAATCTGAGAATGTTAATGTTAAATCTAACTAACTGAGACGATTACTCCAAGAATCACAATTGGGCGACCGCAAACTTCTCCGAGTTTGGTCTCGATGCTAACTGCGGCCAATGAGAAGGAAAAATAGCATTCAAATCCAAACAATGGAAGTCTAAATTGAGAAAAGATAAAGAAGAGAATTTTGAGAAGAGAATCGAATTGGGTTATGGCTAAATCGAAGTCTAAACTGTAACCCAATTCAAGCTTACCATTTTCAACAATGTTACGAGGGTTCACCGCTGACCTTACCATCTCCGCTGTGACCCACAACCCCCAAGTGTCACATCATCTTCGCCTTCGATGACCTTAGCCTCACCCTCAAATCTAGTTCGAGGAGCTTCGTACTAGAGTTCAGATATGGAGCTTTGAGTCAAATTCAAGGTCGGGAGATGGGAGGGGAGAGAGGTAGTGGCGGAGGTCGAAGGGCGAGGTCCTGGATTCGAGGAGGAAGGTGGAGCTTGGAATCTTGGTTTATCGGCAGGTTAAATCGAATTTACGGGTTGAAATCATAAGAGGGTTTCGAGTTTAGGGCTTACCGTGTTCGAGGTCGCGAAGGTGGTTAGAGAGGGAGGCGGCGGCCATGTCGAGGTCGCTCTGCATGTGGAGCTTGCCGCCAGAGAACGACGTGTCATTGTATTAGTGGGAGAGGGCTTTGAGGGGCTGGAGAGTGGAGAGGAGGTTGGGGAGGAGAGTGTAGAGGAGACGGAGATGAAGGAGATGGAGGTGTGGAGGGAGATGAGATTGGGGAGGAGAGTGTAGAGGAGGGGGTTCTGGGCCCAGTGAGGGGAGTCGGAGATGGAGGAGATGGAGGTGTGGAGGGAGAGGAGGTTGGAGCGGAGATGCTGCCAGCGGGAGGAGAAGGAGCGGAGAGAAAAGGAAAGAAAGAAAAAGGGTTGTGCAATAATGAAACCCCAGAAGAAAAATTCTATTTAGACTTCAAATTTTCGAGGCAAAAAACTTCAATTGGTCATAATTTCTTCATACGACCTCCAAATTATACTTGTCGCATGTTCACGAATTCGACTCGCCGAGCACTACAACTTTGGTTGAGAAAGTTTCTCGAGAAACCAAATGAATAAAATGTCAACTCTTCGAACCTCTTAAAAACGTTTTTAGGTAATAAAAGTGTACAACTTTTCGAAACAACTATATAAAAGAAGTCAAATTTTGAAAACGTTGTGAAATAGCATTTTATCATTATGATGAAATACTGTGATGGTCAAAAAATCACTTAAATTCCACAAAATTAAAGCCCTGATCGATGCGGTCAACCATATTTAAATTTATCTCTCTCTATGCGGAGCCATAGTATCGGGAGGTAACCGTTCCCAAATTTTTACATGACTGATTACGTCTCATTTATTTGAGAGTTTAATATTTGGAAGAGTCGACGAAACAAGGTCATCTAAAGGTACGTAATAGCGTTTTCGTGTGATAAGTTTTATGAAAATATGGTTAACAGTTTCGATCCAGCATCGAATGTTCACGAAACGAGTTGATTTTTCTACGCTACTCATATTTAACTATAATGATCACATTAGACGGTCAAAATTTTCATTTTGTAAATTTAGCTATTACAATGACAACATGTTTACTAATGCGGTATAACTTGATTAGTAGATTATACTCAAGTGTACAACTTTTCGAAACAACTATATAAAAAAGTCAAATTTAAAAAAATGCTATGTAATAGAATTTGATCGTTATGATGAAATACGGTGATGGTAAAAAAATCACTTAAATCCGACAAAGTTAAAGCCCCGATTGATGCGATCAACCTTATTTAAATTTATCTCTCTCTATGGGGAGCCATAGTATCGGGAGGTAAACGTTCCCAAATTTTTACATGATTGATTACGTCTCATTTATTTGAGAGTTTAATGTTTGGAAGAGTCGACGA
Organism: Potentilla sterilis; assembly: GCA_963682095.1. Classification (NCBI taxonomy): domain Eukaryota; kingdom Viridiplantae; phylum Streptophyta; class Magnoliopsida; order Rosales; family Rosaceae; genus Potentilla; species Potentilla sterilis. Next base: position 18,747,374 of record OY821764.1, read on the forward strand.
AACAAGATCATCTAAAGGTACCTAATAGCGTTTTCGTGTGATAAGTTTTATGAAAATATGGTTGACCGTTTCGATCGAGCATCGAACGTTCACGAAACGAGTTGATTTTTCTACTATGCTCATATTTAACTATGACGATCACATCATACGGTCAAAATTTTCATTTTGTTAATTTAGTCATTATAATGACAACAAGCTTACTAATGCGGTATAACTTGATTAGCATATTATACTCAAGTGTACAACTTTTCAAAACAACTATATAAATGAAGTCAAATTTTAAAAAACGCTATGAAATAGAATTTGATCGTCATGATAAAATACGGTGATGGTAAAAAAATTACTTAAATATGACAAACTTAGATCCCCAATTGATGCGATCAACCTTATTTAAACTTATCTCTCTCTATAGGGAGCCATAGTATCGGGAGGTAAATATTCCCAAATTTTTATATGGTTGATTGCGTCTCATCTATTTAAGAGTTTAATGAGTGGGAGTGAGAGATCTCTAAGTGTTTAATGAGGTCGATGAGTAGGGGAGTGAGAGTGGGAAAATAAATAGTTATTTTTTTTTTCAACTGTTAGTATTTATACCTAGGGTTATGATTAAAAGTATTGTTGCATAAATATTGAGACAACATAACTTCAAAAGCATAATAATGAACATTGTCTAAAGAAATTGTCTGAAAATAATATACACAATGCATAATAATTGACTAAAAGCATTGTGTGACGGGTACCAATCAGACAACATATAAATTTAAAGATATTGTCTGACACCAGTTTTCACACAATGGTTGAATAAAAACCATTGTCTGAAGTCTCAGGGAGCGCAACTGTTAAAAGTATTGTTGCATAAATATTGAGACAACATAACTTCAAAAGCATAATAATGAACATTGTCTAAAGCAATTGTCTGAAAAAAATATAGACAATGCATAATAATTGACTAAAACCATTGTGTGACGGGTGCCAATCAGACAACATATAAATTTAAAGATATTGTCTGACGCCAGTTATCACACAATGGTTGAATAAAAACCATTGTCTGAAGTCTCAGGGACCGCAATGCTAAAACACCACAGTAAACTGAAATTGTCTATAATAGACTCACACAATGGTAACGTAAAATCTATTGTCTGAACTCCACCTTCAGACAATAGTTATTTTCTTACCATTGTCTGATTTTTTCAAACAATGGTTTTTAGCACTACCATTGTCTGATGACTATTGTCTATTGAGGTTTTTGACCTAGTGACGGTTGAAACCCACCAAGTCTTGGTCATGGAACCTGCACCAGCGTCCACCAGTGCCCCGAGAAGAGAGGAAGATAGGTTGGCCGGCAGCAACAGCCAGGACGATGTTTCCAGTCCCGGCCAGTACGATATGGCGGGAGAGATAGAGGAGATGAGAGCGGAAGTCAACCGCTTACGAGACAGGGCAGAAGCCGATACCTGGTATCAAGACATGAAAGCGGTGAATGCCGCACTGGTGACTGCCTTGGAAAGAGGACAGCAGCTCAATGCCACTCTGACAAAAGCATTCGCGCTGCCACCAAAAGAGTCCCCATACCAGGAGGTGAGACAGTCGTCAAGGGGAGAGAGGGGCACCGGCATGGCGGGAGCGGAGCTCCCGACAGACACAACACCACCGGAGATCGTCCCGGCCCCTCGGCGGGCAATCGAATCATTCAAGTATGATACCCTAAGCCCGACCGCAAGGGCATTCCAAATACTATCTGACTCGGTGTCAGAGATGAAGGCCCAAATGGAGGCCAACGAGAGAAAGGCTACGAGACCGCCGGAGAGCGCGCAGTTCAATGAGCGAGCCGGGCCCTTCTCACCCAGGGTTCTGGAATCCAGACGATCAGGCACCAAAAAATCACTAAAGCTGACATACTCTGGGGCCGGTTGTCCATACCAGCACCTGGACAATTTCTGATCCCAAACGTGTGCTAAGGGTTACTCCGACGCCGTCTGCTGTAACATATTCCAAGAGACCCTGTCCGGGGAGGCATTCAGCTGGTTTTTCGAGTTACCGGTGAACTCTATAGAGGCATTCGAGTAGTTGGCCGACATATTCGTAGGCCGGTTCATATTAAGGGTCGAGGGGGCCCAGACCTCGATAGTTCTCTTTAACTACAGGCAACCAGACGGCGAAGAGCTGCGAGCTTTCGTTAACTTTTGGCAAACAGCCACGGCCGGGGTGAGGGACCTGGATAAGGGAATTGCCGAATCAGCTTTCAAGCAGGGTCTCCAACCTGGTAAGTTTTCACACGCTGTACGGGTGGAGCTCTCACAGGGTTATGATGGACTGATGGCGATGGCTATCAGGCACGCTCAGGCGGACCACGAAACTTATGGGAGTCGCCAGCACAAGAGAAGGCAGGAGGAGCCGGTCGTGGAAAGCCCCTTGGCAATTTTGACACCCCCCTAAGAGGTGGAAAGCCCTCGTCCTACCAGCAAACCCGCCCCCTGGCAATCATGCCAGCAGGATGACAAGAGGTATTCTCCACCTTAACCTCTTCGTACGAGGATATCTTGTATGAGAACGGGAACAACATCCCTCCGCCGCCAAAGAGAAAGCACCCAAAGGGGAATTTGACCGGGATGCAAACCGGTAAATACTGCTCCTACCACGATGAAGCCACACACCACACAAACGACTGCCTTGCCTTGAAAACAACAATAGAGGGACTATTCTGAAGTGGCAACTTGCAGTAGTATCAAAGAGAACCCGGCATGTAGGGACTGCGCGGGACCAGGACATCATTCTCGCGACACCAAGGCTCGTATGACCAGTCGAAATCTTAAACCGCCCGCTCAAAACCCCCCCACCAGCTCAAACCCGTAGAGCAGCTCAGCGGTCCAACAACTTATCAGCCCGAGAATAAAATGCTAATTTTTTCCAACACAATTAGCTAGACATTCCAACCGTTTTGACCGGTGTAATTTCAGGAGTCTTCTATTTCAACTTTGTTTCTAAGTAAACGTAAAGGGAAAATCATTGTTAGCCAAGTCGAGCAAATCAAAAAAGGCATAACACAGGCTCAGGCAAAATGTCCCTTTATTAAATCTCAAGGCAATGTTTACAGGGAACTGTGCCACCGGCAAGCAACCCGGAAGGACAAAAAAAAATGTGGAGTGTGGAGTCTGCTAAGGCACTTCCGCCTGCTCCCCCTCTTCAGCAACCGCTCCTTCAGCAGCCGTTCCACCCGCTGCGTCATCCACGGTCGGATCGGTTTCTCCCTCCGGGTACTCTTCTGCATCTGTTTGCGGCGACGGTATTTTTAAGACGTCGAGATAGCCCTTAGCCTTCCATTCGTCAAAGACGTCAGCCATCCCCGCCTCTCGGGCCCGTTCTAGCAGATCAAAAAGCTCATCACTTTGCTGATACTTCTTAACAGCCCGCTGGTACAGCTCTGGGTCATTCTCATCGACCACCCCGCCAGCAGAAGCGGAGGCCGTCGCCACCTGCCGCTGGAGCTCCTCGACCTTGGTCTCCAGCTCGGCCCTCTCCTCTTCCAGGCCCTTCTTCTCCTCTTCAAGAGCCTCGACTTGGGCCTCTAGCTTGGCCACCTGCTTCTTGGCCCTCTCCTCCAACCGGGCCTTCTCCCGTTGGAGGTTGGCTTTCTCCACCTCCAGGAGATCCCGGGCGCTTGTCAACGCCGCCACCTGCTTCTTCAACTCAGGTAACTCTTCACTTGCATATGATTGATACAAGTTGTACAGCAGCTACAGTTTGACAGGCACCGATTAGAAAGCAACGAAGCACAAAATAAAGTTGGACGAATACCAGTGGCAAACTATCCTTACCTGGATGGCCATCTCCTTGCTCCTCCGACCGGCCTCTCGGAACCGCAACCTTGTCCAGCTCCATGCTCCTCATGTCCATGAGCAGGCTCTGGACAAACGGCTCTACCGAACAGCCGTGCTCCGGCCCCAGCTCCATAGCAGGAGTCCTCTCCACCAACGACGTGCCTGTTCTCGGAGAGTACGAACTAGCGACCGCAGTCACCTGGCTTTGGGCTGTAGTGGTGCCACCACTCGTTAGCTTTAGCCGCTTGGCCAAGCCCTCACCAACCGACCGCCCAGTAAACGTAACAAGCGCGGAGGCCGGTAGCTCCCGAACCCTCCTCATCTTTTCACCCAGATCAACCTATAAGGAAGAAGATCGCGCGACAGACAAAGGGGACCTGGTGACAATAGGCATCGGTCCTAGTCGCCGGGGAATCTTGGTAGCAACACCCGGGGGCTTTGACGGCCCCGCAGGAGTCTTCCCCGATCAAGACGCCACAGGCCGTCTCGCAGCAGGAGTCTTTACGAGTCGTAATGCGTAATCCTTGTCCGCAACATCCATGGCCACCGGTTCCTCGTGTATGGTTAACTCGTCGGTTTCCTGGTTAACCGTGGCCCGGGCTGCGGCGTCTCCTTTCTCCTTCAGTTTGGAGACAAGATCCTGATTGTCGATGGACAGCGTCTCGTGGGGTTTAATGGCCGTCCGGGAAGATACACCTGCAGAACAACCAAAGGGGTTAGACAAAACACCAACTTACTCAACGGGAACAGGCACAACCAATCTACATCCCACCACCCACTGAAATTCCCTCTAGGCAACACAGTACCAACACCTCTCGCCGGATGAAGTTGTAGGAACTCCGCTCCAGGTCGGACCAACACCCAAATACCCGGGCGATTCTATCCCTCTCTAGGTCAGACAGCTCATACGGCTGATCGCCGATCGGCTGAAAGGCCCTGGGAACGCGGTAATTCCTACTCCTCTTCTGCCAATTCCCCCCTTCCCCCCCCCCACCACCTTCTTCCTCCAGTTATTGTTGAGTCAGGAGGGCAGGCGGGTTATCACCGGCTTATAGTCCCGGACGGAAAAACTCACACACCCCCGGGCTTTACTCTTCTTCGAGTACGTCACCCTGTACAGGGCTCGGAACTCGTGCACCATTGGGAAACTCATATCATACAGCCAATAAAGATAGCCTAGACTCAGTGGTTGCCTCCACTAGTTCCCGGGGAGCTACGCCTGAGATATCTGAATGACACTTAACACGTACTGTACAAAGTTTGGCAGCGGGAGAGAGAACCCATGCCGGAACTGGTACTCATGAATAGCAACCCAGCCTTCCTCCGGGTTACAGGCCGACTCCCCGGCATACAGAGGCCGGAGATCTACCTCTTCGGGAATACTCCACCTTGCCCGAAAAGCGGCAATCTCCCCAGGACTTAAAGAACGCTCAGGCTCATCACAGACTATGGTTCTATTCCCGTCCACAAGTGTGTAGCGCGGGCCGCCTGCTGGGTGGGTTGTGCCCAAGGACACTCCATACGGAGCATCCTCCGGTCTTAAAGACCCAGACGATGACGCCTCGCCAGTCGAACGGGCGACGACATCTGGCCCCGAGGAAGAGGAGGCAAGCCAGTCCTCCATCCTCTCTTGGTCGTCCGTCAACGGTCGCCTGGCGGCCGGTGCGGAGGTTTCACTAGAGCTCCTAGAATCCATGTAACCTAGGAGAAAGAAAAAAAAAATTTATTACTACCCTATAGCCGGTCAGCAGTACAACCTAAACAACGGTCGCGGGGCAACACGAAGCATGTAATGCCTCAGCGCAGCCCCACAGCGACTACGGGGCTTATCAGCCGTAAACAGCCATCTCGCTGAGATCCGGTACCCATCCAACGGGCAAACCAAGAAACAAACAGGTGACAATCGGATCAACCCACGAACAAGACAAAATGAAGTTTCAGAATCACAAAGGCATAACTCACTGATTGATATGTACGACGACGAAAATTCAACAACTGGAAAACACCGAGCAATTGTGTTGAGCACGCTAAACAGGGGAACAGTTCTCAGCCAAAAGTAAAATGCACGAAGCAACAGGGGTTTATATACAGGTCCAGCACCCTGAGTGCCCCTTGAATTCCCCCCCCCAAACTACTCAGTAGGGCAAGTAAAACGCCCGCAGATCCAGACCATCCATCCCTGACCGTCCCCTAGCGGCACGTGTCCCAGTATTGGTAACTTCTCAGCCCATCATAACTGATGTGACTGATGGAATACCCCCTTCAATGCATGCCAGACACTTGCCCCGCATGCATAGGGTAGTTGAAAGAGCAGGGGATAAAATGGAACCATCCCACCCGAAGCCTATTCCAACCTAAGGCTGGAATATTGAAACAGTACGGGACATTCTACCATTTATCCCACCGGTACGAGGCATTCCACATGTTAAACTTATTCCACCCTCACGGTCACCGGCAACGGTTACAACCGGGAGATTTGATCCTCTCGTACAAGGCGATTCTTCCAGCAGGCTAAATACCCTACGCATATTTTATCTCGCCCCCGAGCGGTTAACTACAGCCAAGAAACAACGGTTAGGTATCCCACCGGGAGAACTCTACCTCTAACACAGGAGACTTCTTCCCGTAGGCTAAAAACCCTGCAAGAATATTATGTACAGGCTACACTATTCCAACTGTAGTACCTGCTCCAACTAAACGCTATCCTATTCGCCGGTACACCTAGCTTGAACCATTGGCTGAGAAATTCCACCGTCTAGGTCCACACTTGCTTAACGCTCACTCTTACGAAATAACCGGTTGTACGAACGGAGAAATTCTTACGGACATCCTCGTATGACCTACGGGCTCCAGGTACCACCGGGCCTTATAAACCCGGAAGACTTGATTCTCTCATACAGGACAACTCTTCCCGCAGACTAAAAACCCTGCACATATCTCATGCCTGTATCACACAGTCTGAAAAGCGATCGAGGATGCCGGCCAATACAAATATGGCCGCTTCATCCCACCGGGAGACTTGATCCTCTCATACAGGACAACTCTTCCGCAGGCTAAAAATCATGCACATACTTCACGCCTGCAGAAACTAAGGCAGCCATACAACACCCCACCGGGAACTCCTCTAACACATGGCATGTTTCCCGCTGGTACCAAGTTACTTCATCAAGACAACTCCATTTAAGACACCCACTGACTGCTGACCTTTGCGGCTACCTTTCTCACTTGGGGGACTCGTTCAATCTGTGGTCTATATTCACCCGGTTTTCTCGGGACATAGCATGACACGGCGGATTTCAACGCTACATTATCAGCATCTCATGCACTACATCTTGTACCCATATGCAACTGTCACCATGAACATCATAACCATGCACTCATCACATTATGCATCATCATAACAGGTTTATCCGAACGCCCGGCCAAGCTCAATCTTAAACACGGACTTGGGGGGCTACGACACCGTGGGGTTCATATCCCAGCGGGTCTACGGGCCTGTAAAGTAAGACAGATTTAAGTCCCCATTCAAGTTGACACTTGACCGGGAACTTGGGGGACTTGTTGACGGTATCCATAGAGAGGCTACCCAGGCCCCCAGACCCGCAGCTAGCACTCCCGGACCTGGCCCAGGGCCAGGGAACAAGGCATGGACACCTGGACCCGCGCCCGGGTATATCTTACTTGTGATCGGGGCCCGAGAATCGGAGATGGCAGCTCCCCAAGCAGGGGCCGGAACAGTCTAACAATATGTGCAGAAGGGGACCAGTCCCACATCGAAGGGTGAAGCTAGTCTTCATGCCCAACAGCCTATATATGAGTCTCAACTACCCTCATTAATAGGTAATCAATACTTCAACTACTCATTCCCGCTTAAGTTATCAGTTTATCCCATATATACTGAGTTAAGCATCAGAGCGGAATAGACCGGCCCGCCCTGTATTCCCTTAATTAACAGGATTTGCAGGAAGGAATCACACCAAGATCCACCGGTCTCTGTGAGTCTACGGATTCAGACAGAAACATCAGGCAAGGTCTCCCAAGTGTGAGCACCTATATGTGAAGCACCATACACTGCCAACACGTCCGCCAATGCAACTCTCCTATATTATCAAAAGAAAGCTTTTTAGAAGCAGAAGACGGATGTTTACTAGTAGTGTTAGGACCAGTTCTTGGCTTCCTGGCAGTTTTGTAATTTGGCTTAGCAGAAGATTTGGAGCTTGCATTAGAGAAATCCTTCAGAGGAAGTCTATCACATTGTTTAGACTCCTTCAAATTTGGATTGTCTCCTTAGGACCATTTCTGGATGCAACTTTAGTGGAAGCAGAGGCAGGATTGTTCATATTGGCAGTAGTGGTCTGTGAAGATTTCTTCTGTTTTTCCTGCAAACTATTCCACAGCTTAATGATGGGAATTTATTCTCAAGCATATTTGTACCTGCAAAATAATCTCATACATATATTACCCTTCTTGTGTCGAATGTAGTACTGATAAGTAGGGATCATTCTATCCGGGGAAATCAAGGGCATTTAATCTCATGAAGTATTACATAATAAAAGAGGGATTAGAAATTTGTATCTAAACCTACTGAAAATTTACGAAACTTAAAAGCTTAAACTAAATATATACATATGATCATCATCTTCTCACATAACACTTTAAAACAAAATTCACAAAACAATTAACAATTTCGCACAAGGTGATAATAAAACAAACGGCAAGCATGCAAGATTAGTTTTAGTTCCGATTTAATTAGAGCCCTTCGTGGTTCATCTAATTAGCAAAACTCCTTAAATATTTAGAACCAGCTTCGTGCGTAATCCTAAACATAGTGCTAATCAGTTTAAAGACACTTCGTGTAGAAATTAAACCAAGAAACACATAAGCACAATGAGTCGAATTGGAAACAATGGCAAGTATGGTGTCACCTCACCCCATCAACATGTATATATTCAGAATTACTCTAGCCCTTTGAACGCATATAAGATGAATCAAATTCGTGTATAAAACATCTCATATGATATTCGGCATGTAAAGCTAACACATGAGATTCGGCCATGATCAAGGCCAAACTCACACATTGAACTTGTGCTGCATACGAATTCAGAAAATAAACCAAAACATAATCAAGAACACATGCAATTCGTAAATATTAACAAACTCTGATTAAAAATCGAAAACTCTTATGAACATAACCCGAATTCAGATTAACAAGTAGCTAATTCGAAAATCCAAAATTGAATTAATAAAAGCAAACAAACATCCACAAATACATATAATCTTCATAGACAAAGTATTATAATTACAAAGAAATAATTCAGCCATGAGAGAAGAGTGAATCACACTTTGTAGAAACCTTGAAGAGACTTTCGACAAAGATGTGGATTCAGTGGAGATGGTGATGCAATTTAGGTGTAGTGGTGATGATGGAATCGGCTGAAGTATCCTTTGGTATTGTGGTGTTTATTTCGGCAGAGCTTTGGCTAAGTGAAAGAGAGAGACGAGATGATTTTTTCTGTCCATAAGCCTTGGTATTTATAGAGGAAGTCTTGGGAGAAAATTTGGCAACAATTGAATCACATTAGGTTAAGGAATCCTGATTCAGCAAATTTGACCTTCGTGTCATAAATATGGCATATCTCTCTCTAGAAAATAGCTATTGAGGTGATTCTAATTAGGTTGGAAACTAGACTCCCGTAGCTTTCTATCCATATATAGCTCGAACTCTGATTCATTGTGAGCTGTCCTGGAGAGTCTATGGAAGTTGGATAATGTGCACAGGAATTTTCCCGAAATTAATCAGGATTCTTTTTCTTTCTCTTGTTATCCGAATTCTTTTCTTCTAAACTCTTTTTGGACTGATCTTGGACCTGAATCTTCTCATTAAGTTAGTATGGACATGTCCAACAAGTCTTTAGGTCCATTACAGTTGATCCACGCTTCAAAATTCCAAAGGAAAGCTTTCCTTGCGCAACCGGGAAACCACTCTGTTTCTCGGCAGATTGACCTTTCTCCAGTAAATCCAGCATAACTCTTTCCACAGTGATCCGATTGGTATGATTCCAAGTCCTGGAGAAACTAGACTCATAGGGCTTTATATCCATATAAGGCACGTCTTCTGGTTCCAAGTGATGGGTCGTACAGAAGTCCTGTAAGTCAGAACACAGTCCCAAGAAAATCTTGTTAGTCCCTGGATCGTTTTGCTCAAACTGCCAAGTTGCAGCCATCTTTTGTGTGACTTTCCGAACTCTAATTGATCTAAATTTTTGACACAATACACTCCAGATTACCATTTATATGCCTGCCAAATTTCATCAAATTTGGAAAAGAATATGTCAGTAAAACACATGCCCCAAAATCACGAAAACAACATATTTTACACTTTTTCCTCAGATTTCTATAATTAGTCGTTTTTCTGACAATTAAGCACATTTTCTCCAAAATTCTATCAAAGCGATACTAAACTATATTATGACTCTATCTTATTCTAAATAGACTTAACAAAGCACAAATAAGGGATAATAACACATTAATATCGTCGCACATTATGCTCCTATCACTTAACAATTGGAGGAGTTAGCTTCACAGGAGAAGCCACAGTCTCAGTTGCAGCATTATTTTCCACTTCAGTGGGCTCATCCTGCAAGACTGAGAACCTAGACCCCTTAGCACCTCTTTTCTTCAATGTAGAAGCATCTAAAGCCTTCTTCTTATTCCTGTAATTCATAAGCATCCAAGGCCCCATATCCTCCTTAACAACCTTAGAGTTATCAGCACCCTCATCCATAACATGACCACCATCATTGGCCATTGCATCACCATTAACTTTCTCAAAAGCATTCATCTCAGAACCAGCTTCATTAACATGAATAACAGAATGACATTTATCCTTTACATGACCATAGCAACCACATTCAAAGTAAATGAGAGAAATACCTTCATACACAACATTGTAAGACACAGATTCCACTTCAACAAAAGGCTTCAAAAGTTTGTTCAGATCAACTTCAACACACAACCTTGCAAATTTCCCTCTGGCTTGGCCCAAAGTAATAGGGTCCACCCTCACAACATCACCAATGATCTGCCTAATTTTAAGAATAGCAAAATCTTTGAAATACTTAACAGGAAGACTACAGATTCTTACCCAAAGAGCCATCTTGCCTATTACATCTGTTGCAGGGTTGAACTCAAGTGACCATTTTCGAACAGTAAGAGTTTGGCCAGCCAAAATCCAAGGGCCATCACACAAGGCATGATTCATGTCTTCTTCCAGATTAAACTTCACAATGAAGAAATCATTAGGTAAATCAATGAGTTTCCAACCACCCTTGACCTGCCATTTCCTTCTCAAACCTCTGAGCATGAAGTCAAAGGTGTTGGTGGAGTTAGGCTTACCCATGAGCTTGACCAGAACAACACATCTCCAGTCATAGTCTAGCTTATTATAGACCTTCTCAGAGAAGCAAACATTCAGGCCATGTTTGCCCTGAGAGTATGTGCAATCCTCAGCTGAGATCTCAAAGTCATCCACCATGGTTTTACTGAATCGATCTGTTGGGTTCTTAAGCATGCTTGCATAACTGTGCTCTATAGCAGGCTGTGAAGGTGCCGGGACTGAATCATCTAGCTCCTCAAGACGAAGAGCTTCAATATCTGAGGTGACGTCACCACCATTTTTGGTTCGCTTTCTTTGCAGCATAGAAGATTTGTGAGCTCCGCCACTTCCTCAGGGAAGGGCGGAGAACGTAAAGACTGAAGTCGCCACCACTCACAGTGAAGGAGCAGAGCAGAACGGAGGAAGACGATGAGTAAAGATGGCCAATCCAGAAGCGAGCTAAGCAACGGTTAGGAATTTTCTAGGCGCGTGAGGTGCGTGTCAAAGCAGTAGAGTGAATTGTGAATTGTAGAAACATCACTTGTAGTCTGGACCGTTAATTCATTTTAGAGTGAATTTCCAAATAAAAGACTGTTGAAATGATTAGAGGGAGATAAAAGAGGTGTACATAGTAGAGTTTGTGCTGTAGAGAGTAGAGACTTTTCTAAAAATTGGGTACGTATTTGAATTTCTCCCTCCACCGGCTTTTCCATCGCACGTGTTTCCCGCCCTGCATTTTCACTCGTTTTCAAATTGTCCCTTTTTATGTCATTTCAAATTTCAAAAAACAAAAATCAAAATAAAAACCGACTCTCTCTCTCTCTCTTTTCTAGACGAGCCTCTCCAGTCTCCAGCTTGTTCGTCGGCGAAGCAACTCCTCGGAAATCTGAAGCTCGTCGGTCATCGGCGCCGTACAACTGGTAAGCAACTCCTATTCGCTTTTCTGAGATTTCCTTTTTGTTACTCCGATTGTTGCTTCGAACCAAATTCGGACCCTAAGGTGTTAAATCCTCGAGAGATCTGAGCGCCTTAACTTGAAATTTCGACGAACTAGGGTTTAGGCGAGTGAATTGGATCGGTCGGTCATTGTTAGGGTTTTGGCGTTGTTGATTTTGTCGTTGCTCGACTAAATTTATATAGTTTAGGTGGTTCACTGTGATTTGGAGCTGATTGTATCATCAATTAAGTAGTTTCTGAAGTAAATCAGCTTATGCTTGTGTGTAATTGTGTTGGTGGTTTTTTGGGTCTGAAATGAGTCATAATGTTTTTAAGTTTGGGTCTCGTATCAAAACATTCTGTTTATATAGCTTGGTTTTTTCTTGAACTAAATTTCTTGGTGTATTGGACAGGTTACGATTGCGAGTGTTCTACTTCTGTGTTCTCTAGATGGAGGTTGGAAGACAAAGATATAAGCGAGATGTAAGGATTCACCACTTTGATATCTTTCTTAGCTATTTGTATATTGTGCAGAAGCTTTCCTGTAAAACTTGGCTGTTTCTTTTCTTATTTGTTGGATGGTGCATGATCTGCAACTTCTTCCAGTTATACGTTTGGTGATTGTTTCTAGTTGGATGGTACGTGATTTGTGACTTTAGCTCAGTTTGTGTGATATATAGCTCATAAATGACAATTATGGTATTTTGATCAACAGCTGTGTGTTTTGGTTTATTTGAATTAACATACTAATATAGTTGTATCTGGCTGTGCATCATTCAACTTTGAAGAGATTGCGGATTTGTGTTGTGGATTTCTACTAATCACAATTATTAGTCACTGGCTATAAATAGTTTGAGGTATTAAATATATTTTAACCTGAAACAAATAGGAAGAAAACAAAAGTGGAATTGGGATTTGCTAGGCCAAAGGGATGTGAACTTATGCAATATAGTTTGAGTATGAAACAAATATATAGCTTAACTGAAATGCCATGTTTCAGGATCAAACAAGGAATTGCTGGACATATGGAAGCATTAATCACCCAGCAAGCCAATCTAGGAAGATGTCAATTGGAGTTGTGGTAGACTCAGTAGCCAAGAAAAAGTCTGGATGTGCAAAGGAAAGGGAGTTTGTGGTGCCAAATGCAGAAGCAGGAAATGCTAACATAGCGAATACCATCCAGGGAACGTTCAATGTAGAAGAAGTTACAGCTGCAAAAACAACAAAAGAAACTAAAAGTCTAGAGGAGGTGGGTTCCCCATGGATCAGTACTAGACCCTCCCACGAGGATATACTGAATTCAGATTCTGCTCTTCATGCAAAACATGCCTCTAATTTATCATCTGTTAGTAAGAGGCAGCACAAACTTGAAGGACCAAAGAACACACCGCTTACATATTCTGTTGAGCTTTTTGGAAATAAGACCTCGATTCTACAGTCTGGTGATAACAAGCATAAGAAGTTTAGTGGAATTACCTACAAAAACATGGGAGTGAATAACGGGAATGTGGAGGAAGTTCAGGATTGCACAACTGTGCAGGAAGCTATTATGTCGGATAAGGAGGTGCTAGTGGACAAAACAGACGCACAAGAAAACACAAGAACTGAAACTCTCAGAATGAAGCTTTGGAATATATTGGGAGCTGCTGCTTCACCTAATGATCAGCACACCATATCTCAGGAGCCTGAGGTTGGTGGTGATAATTTAAATCCTCAACCAGTATTTGATCAAACAGCTGATCTAGTCAAGCCGAAAAAGAACTCTGATAATCCAGAGGACAAGCACATGGAAAAGGGTGACACATTTATCAAAACTAGGCAAAATTCAGATACTATAGAAACAGACTCCCAAAGTCCTGACAACACTGTCAGGAGACCTGTCACTCGTTCTTTGATCCCAAAGAGAGCCCGAGCCAAAGTAGGGAAGACAACTGCAAAGCCTGCCCCAGCTTCTGGTCACAAACGGAAACAGCCAGATAATGTGTTTTCTTTTGAACAAGAATGCTTTGACACAGTACAGGATTCAGCCGGCAGATCCTCGAAGTTGCAGAAGAAGAAAGAGAATACAGGTTCCAGAAATGAGACTCATGAGGTTGGCCTTCTTGAAAAGGATAATTCAACTAAGATTCAGCGAGCCATTAATAGGAGGGGGAAACGACCACCAGCTAAGAAAGATTGTTCTGGAGGTACTAAAATGGGAGATTTTCATGGTTCTCTACATGACAGTGAAAAAGTGTTTCTTGAACCTGAGAAAACTATCCCAGAGAAAGAAATCATGTTTCAGAAGAAGAGGGAGAATACAGTTTTCAGAACTGGGGTCTGCCTTCCTGAAAAGGATATTTCAACTAATATTCTGGACACCATTAATAGGAGGGGAACTCAGGCACCTGCTAAGAATGTTCGTTCTGGAGGTACCAAAATGGGAGTTTTTCATGGTTCTGTACCTGACAATGGAAAAGAGTTTCATGAACACGAAAAAACTATCCAAGAGAAAGAAATCTATCACTCACCACTGAGAAGCAAGAAATTTGGGGATTGTGACAATCCAAAGAGTAGGAACCAACGAGAAGATAGTGATAATCCAAGCTTGAAGAATGCTGTAAGTCCAGAAGATAATTTTCTAAGTCCAACATTTGGAATTAGAAAATCAGTGTCAACTTCTTCTCCTAGCTCAATCCCAAAATCAGACCAAAGAGCAGATTGTAGTAGTCCTGCACCAATGGGAAGGCGATTTGATATGAGAGATATACGTCGTTTCAGAACTTCCTCAAATTCAAAACAAGATTTGTCTGAAAATGCTCACACACAATCTTCTGTATCCTTTATTATCAAATAGTTTCAATAGTTAGTTTTCCAGTGTGCCAGTTTTTGGCAAAGTATTTTATTTCTGCCTTTGGATTTCCTTATTGAATTTTCAGGATGCCACTAAAGAGATCAGGAGTTCCCCATTTATGGAAACAACACCTGACATGGAGAAAAATGGTGCAGAATCTGGTCAGTCTATATCATCATCAGAAGACAGGGACTTAGAGACTTTTGAAGAAGGTTCTCCAGTTATTCAAGCACATAAATGTATGTACACTGCATGACAAACAAATGTTAGAAAACATAAACTGTTGCTCAAATTAAGGTTACTGTTTGGTTATGCATCTATAGATATTGGATACTTTAACTTTATGTTGGAAGATGCCTCTATATATCTTTCTTCCACTCCTCCCAGTTAGAATGATGACTACTTTGTTTACTTGACTGTCTGGTGCATGTGCTTAGATAGAGTCCATTCTCTGCAAGAACTAGCAGTGCTCAAATATAAAAATTGAAACTCCTTCTATAAAACTTTTTGAATCCATGAAGGCATACTTGATATCAGTCCTGTGCTCCTATTTCACACTCTCTTAGAGGACAACTGCATAATTTGCATCATATTCTATTCGTGCAGGGACTGAAGAAGGTAATTGTGTTGAGGAACCTTCAGAGTCTAATGAAGTGGATGGATTGGCTAGGTTTACTTCTATCTATCTGTGTGTGCAGACATACATTCTTTGATGCAAAATACAACTAGTTATTTGTATGCATAATTCTGTTTTTGATTAAACTTTTGCTTCACTTGTTAGGGCCGTTGAACTATTTGCTTTGGGACTAGAAAAACTAAAGACCAAAATGAAGACAGCAACCACAAGGAAATCCTCTGAAATCTTGATGTCTGTTACTGCGGAGGTTCAGCTGCAGCTGCAGAATGTAGAGTCTCAGATTCACACGGACATGTGGGTATTTTCAACAAGAAGGTTTCTTTATTAAAGATGACAATACCTTACTGTGTTTTTGATAATTTTTTCAGGGGAAAGCTCACAAACATTGGCAAATCAAAGAGAAAAAAGCTGGAAACAAGATTTGAGGGTAAGGAGAAGTTATACCAGTGAGTTACTGCAATTTATTGTTTTTATTTCCTAGGTTTAATATCGACCGCAAATATCCCAAGTCAATACTTCCAACGTCCTGCTTAGGGTGATTTAATAATTTTCTGGTACAAATATGAACCTGAACCACTGTCCCTTAGCACACATATATTAGATGTAAAAGAGCTATAAACAGAGTTTATCTTCTGATGCATTTTGAAGCGCTCTTGCCATCAGTACATTAATGGGTTTCAATTAATGATTAATTTAAGAGAACAATATATCTACAGTTAGTTTCCTATATTGTTGTGACATTCGCCTATGTTTGGTAAGCTCCAGATGAATGGAAAGTTCATTCTTTTTAGCCTCTAAGCTAGTAAATGATGTCTTGATTCCATTGAAATAGACAGCAAAAGGAGATAACTTGAAGGTTGAAAATAATTTAGTTATGTATCTCACTATCATCATGGAAGGTTAGGAACAGTATGCTAGTTTAATGCTGAGAGATTGCATTGTTTATATGTCAGTGTACTTATTCAATCTTTGTTTCGGTTTATTGCATGTGGGATGGTCTCTTCATGCAGAGCAACAAGGACAACTGAAAGTGATTTGTGACAAGTTCAAGGAACAGGTCAATGAGCATCTTCAGGATTGCAGAAGTACATTTGAAGGTCTGGAACTGCACCAGACAGAGTTTAAGGGAACTTTGGAAAAGCAGAGTATGACATTTTCTCTTCTTTCTGATACTGTATTATTTTGTTGCATCAATTCATATTAAATATGTTAGTATAGGTGTTATGCCAAACTAGATTGCCTTATAAATCATATATCTGAGAAGCTACCTAGCTGATACTGCTTGCAATGATAGTTTAATCTGTTAACAAATTAAAATTTATCCTGAGCTTGATGGAATGGGAGAAAACCTAAACTCATTTGAGAGTAAACAAATTAGTGCTTTGAATTCTATTAAAATAAAATGGAGACCTTCGTAATTCCCTTTAAATAAATAAAAAAAACAAAAAAAAAAAACTTGCATAATATGCCTGCCTACATGTCATTGATGCATCAAATTCTACACAAGTCTATTCTCTCGTGCATGGCTGCACTGACATGCTGCAATCAAACCCTGGTAGTGCTGTAAATAGTTATTCTCTTCAATTGAAAAGTTATGCGCTAGCAGTTACCGTTGACGAACGAAAACTTTTACTTTTTGAAATTTGTTGACGTCCAATTTCTGCTCAGTTTTTCGCTTTTGTTTAATTGCAGAAGCATCACACCGAAAGCTTGTCTCACAAGTGGAAGAAGCAATGGAGAACCAACTGAACGATGCCCAAAAAAGAATCAAAGTCATGAACGAGGCAAGTTTTCCTTACAGTAATCTAGATATTCAGTTGCACCATATGGAATAAGTGGATACTAGAACGTTTCCATTTTAAACACATTATTTATGTGGCTGGCTGCATATAGTGAATCCGCATTTACTGTGCAACACTTAATAGACCTTGTTAGAACATGATCTTTGAATTAGCTCCTATTTCCAAAAGTCTAGCAGAGATTTAGCTTCTAAAATTTTCAACCTTGTGCTATAATTGCAGACTAGACGACGACAGATGCTCCAGTTAAAGCGCCAACTAGCTTCTTGTTTGAGAGAGGGAATTCTGAGTTGATGATTGTGATGTGTACAGTTCTACTGGGAAACAAATAGGACTTGGCTTATTGTTAGAGACAGGCGTGGAGATTTTGCATCTTGCAAATTACATTTCTGCTTAGAAATATACCAGCAATATCTCTATTTCTTATGACTTCGGTTGTTACTTTGTAAAGACAGGAACGGCTAATCCTGGATGTCTTTTGGTCATTTATACTATTTTTGAGTTGGTTTTGATGTGTAAAGTTACAGTTTTATCTTCACTTTTATATAAATTACACTCTTACCATTTAGGATATATGTAAATCTTATTTTGTTTTAATACGCGTCGCACTCTCCACCTGGTTCATTCTTCATCCAAAGGCTTTTATACTCTTTAACAATTTGGGTTGCTTTCTAAATAGTGGTTTGGCAAGGGGTTACATGTATAATACTATTACTGTTTGTGTACTGACTCAACATTACAACAGCAGCAAAATGGCCTAATATGCCATATTTACTATATAACATTCGGCCTAGGGTCCTGCACTGTTTATGTGAACAGTAGATACAGTTGTGGGCCGGGCCGGGCTGGGTTTTCTTCTACTTCCACGTTACAAAAAGAGAACCACGCCTCTTTCTCCTTCCATCTCTTTCTACACTCTTCTACCAAGCAAAGAATCGGAAGGCCGAAATCGACGATAGCAACGATGTTCAAGCGAAGGATCTAGGACTGGGCTCCGGCGACGGAGGCAAGAGTTCAATTCTTGGCAGATTCATTTCAGAGACGCGTTGCGCCATTTGCAGTGGAGATTTTCCAGGCCAAGTCTTTTGTATGTGTTTGTTGAATTTCCTGATTTAGTTGGGTAATTCGGATCAGATTCTACACTTAACTATTTCAATATTAGTTTCGATTGGGTAATCCTGCTTCTCTTCTTGGATATCTACTCAATTTAATTATAGCACAACAAGTTTGGGCATATTTGATTTGGATTTTCAGAGAGCAGAACAAATTGGTTACTATCGAAGATAACCAATTGTTTATTTGGTTAAATTACTTACTTCTAAAACATTAGATCGTCGTCATGCAGGTATATGAACTCCAACATTAACTTTGCAGCTGGTTAATCAACCGAACTACAGGTCAGTTTTCCAGTTCGCAAGTAATTTAATGTTTCATCTGAAATTTTCAGCTTTAGCTTATTTTGAAGTTGACTCTCTACCTCTGAGTGTTTGTCTATCTGTCTTTCTGCTTAGTGAGTTTCATACTAACTTTTTATGAACCTGAGTTTCTGCTTAGTTAGAATACAATGCTATCGTGAATGAGTTATTACTTCTGAAGTACCATAGTGGAAAAGATACCTGATGTTCTTTTGAATGATTATATGTGCTTTGATCTATCATGTTAGAATTAATATTAATTGATTATAGTGCTAATTTTGTAATTGTTTAGGCCATGAGAAAGCATTCAATTTTGAGGCTTTTGTTGCTCATTAGGGTTTGGTTCATTTGATTGGTGTTATTTGTGGGATTCAATTTTAGTTTGAATTAGAACATAAATAAAGCAGGAAGAAGACTAGGGTTTGAATAAGTTTGTATATGTTAAAAGTTTTATTGTATGATCTGTACAGGTTAGGAGTTTAGTATTTTGTTGTTTTAACATTTTAATGATGCAGGGGTTTGAGATTGTGAAGAAGGTAGAGGAAGGAAGTGGTCTCTGGGTTGCTGAGGAAGGAAGAACAAGAAGGTATGGTTGTTTGTTATTTAGTTCAAGATTTCTACATGGTTATACATTCTAAGCTTTTATATTGTCAGTTCTAATCTAATCTGTGGTTGTTTTATAATAAGATAGTTTGAGATTAGGTCTGGTAATCCATGAGAATAATTGTTTGTTATTTAGTTTCAGATTTCTATATGGTTATACATTCTAAGCTTTTATATTGTCAGTCCTGATATGATCTGTGGTTGTTTTATAATTGGATAGTTTGAGATTAGGTCTGGTAATCCATGAGAATAATTTGTTTTCCTTTTTCTATTTGATTCATTCCAAAATGATTTTGGGTTTTAATTTTATAATTTTTTAATTTTATAATTCCAAGAAGGTATAATTTTTTTGTGTTTAGAATTGTTTTTAGGTTTTTCTCTGAATTTCGTGGCTTTATACAAGTGTGTCTGATGACTGATGGAGGAACTGTCAATTTTGAGTGTGATTTGGCATTTGACTTACTGATAAGTCAAAATATAATTTCTGAGTTTGCTTTTGTATTAATAAATAAGGGCGGTTAATTTTTTTTTATAATTTTCTTGCTTTTAATAAGATATTTTGTATTCCATACAATGTTCTAATGATTAGTCTTTTGTTTATTCATTGCAGTTTTTATGCAGACGGTTTCTTATTGCACTTTCCTATTGTTGTTTGTTCCTTTGCTGTTTCTTGCTCTCTCATATTTGCGTTCTTTAGGTTCTGTTTTGTTTTGATTGTTTGTTTTAAGTTCTTTTTTTATATTTCTGTTTGTTTTGAGTTTTATTTTTTCAATTTTCAAAGTGTTATTATTGGATTTCTGTGTGGGCGGACCTCAGAAGAAGCTGGTGAGAATTGAAGAAGATTACCAATCTTTCTGGGGGATTTCTCTTGAACAAAAATTGGGTGGGTTGCTTTTTGGTTGTTACGTTATTTTTGTTTCTGCTGATTTTTGTTTATTTGGATGTGTAGATGTGACTGTTGTGGTTTGTATGTAGTTTGGTTTTCAGTGTTTTATGCTTGATAAGTGGCTGGGTCTCATTTTCTGTCTAATTATATTATTGGTTGGAATAGTGCATTATTGTGTACAGAGCAAAATAATTATTTTAGAGAATAGATGGAAGAAGGTTGATTGTTTGTAAATTTCGGCATTACTGTTCTAGCAGACGTAACTGGAAGTTGCATCACTTGACAAATGCGAATTTGGTTTTATTAGATAATTGTGTCAGTTTTGTGGTACCATGGTGGCTATTGTTGAAGGTTTTTTTTTTCTTTCCTTGATAATCAATTTCATGTTTGATTACACTATGTCTTAATTTTGTGCTGATTATGGTTAAGCATTTTTTTTTTCCTTCATATTGAAGATGGTGCTGTAGATGTGACGTATCAACAAATTGTGTCTAAAATGATGGAAGGAACATCTGATTCTCGAGATGTATGTAATAATGGTGGAGATAAAATAGGTATTTTACTGTGCTAAGTGTATTCTAACATTACTTTGGTTTTTTTTTCCCCCATTATGTTACGCAGTTTTTTTACTCAGTTTTTATTCTATAATTGTTATGGTTGTCATAGATATGTCACAACAACAGTTAAGATTTGCCAAGTGAAAATCTTTTCGAGAACATGCTTTTACCAATCAATATAGAGATGTAGTACGTTAACATTGAGGGAACAACAGCTTATGGGAGTATTTCAAATGACAATGAAAATATGATAGGTAAGGAGTTTTACACTCAGCTGCAACACTATCCAAGTCTCCCTTCACTTCTAAACGTAGGCTAACTAAAGTTCTCATTTTTGGATCACTAGGAGGAGTTGTACTTTTGTGTTGTCAAGTACTGTTATGTTTAATTGTCAGACAGTAGTTATGAACTATGTAAGCACAAAATTGGTGTTAAAAATATAGTGGCGTGTTTAATTCAAGCTCTTAAATGTTGCCCGCAGCAAAGCGCGGGCCAATTTGCTGCGGGCCAATACACTAGTTACATACATTAAACTAAACGGGGTCACTGTACATTACCAATATATTAATCAGACTCATTCAATTTAGAGGTAGACATGTTCCATTCATTGACAAGAGTATTATGAAACAACAATACTTTTATCTCGAATTAGTCTATCCGTTCAAACCAAGTATTATGATGGCGGATTCAGACGACAAAAGAGCGACTGCGGAGGACGCCGTTCTCCGCACCTCCAGAACCACGACGAAATCTTAACCAATATCGTTCCACGCCGCCGAAGCCTATCTTAACCACGATTACGTTGTCTCTCAGGAGATTATAAAAGGAGACTTGGCTGCTCACTGAGGAAGGAAAGACATGCGCGGTTCATGGATCAAAGGAAAATGTGTCCGACATGAGCCAAGATGAAATCGAAGCTCTCCGAAAGAGGAAGTTGATATCTCTACAAGGGCTTCTCAGACTCTCAGTTAGAAGATGTCCCAACTATGAGCATGAGATAAAGAAAGTTGCTACAGGTGCGGCTACTGAACGTGGTTGTCTTCATCCACTGCTGAAGGTACGGAAGCAAGTGCAGGATATTTTCAAATTATATAAACGAATGGGGTTTGAAGAGATGACAACTAGCTAGTAACTTAGTCGAGAGCAGCTTATGGAACTTTGATGCTCTTTTCGTGCCGCAGCAACACCCTGCTTGTGATTCGCATGGTACAATATTCTTCCTCAAAGTTCCTTCAACTACCAAGGAACTTGCTGGAGATTATGTTAAGAGGGTGAATCGTAGGTCGTATGTTCAGAAATGAAGCAGTAGATCGAACACATCTTGCAGAGTTCCACCAAATAGAATGTTTGATATGTGATCGAGGCCTTACTTTGGGTTACTTGATAGGAGTCCTCAAAGACTTCTTCTCACAACTGGGCATGTCTGGTCTGAAGTTCAAGCCAGCCTATAATCCTTACACTGAGCCTAGCATGGAGATTTTCGGTTATTATAAAGTCTTTGGCAAGTATGTAGGAATTGGAAACTCTGGCATGTTCAGCCCTGATGGAATGTTGCTTCATATGGGACTCCCAGAAGATGTCAGAGTTATTGCTTGGGGCCTCTCCCTGGAAAGACCGACCATGATAATCAATGGCATTAAGAAACATTCGAGATGTTTTGGGGCACAAGGTCAGTTTAAGTTTCGTAAAGAAACAAACCAATATGTCGGATTGGATTAGAAACCAATGTCTGATTGGATTAGAAGAGAGCTCAATAAGAAGCTATAGCACACCAGAATTTCCGTAACTATTTGAGATTTTTGGATTTTGGGTTATCATACTACTGCAGATCAGGACTGAAGTGACGAAGAATCAACAAAGGAAAAAAACTTCGTCGCTTCAACACATCCAAGCGACGGCGATTGAACTCGTCGCTTAAAAAAACAAAAAAGAGCGACGAATATTGAGAAATCGTCGTCGCTTCAATAATTTCTAAGCGACGAAGATTGATAGTTCGTCGCCTCAATATATCCCAGAACCATTTTTGGAAAAGCTAGCAACAAAGTTCAATCTTCGTCGCTTCGTTTTTTTTTCATCTGCTTAAGCACCAAACTATAATTAAAAGAGAGACTTGGGTTTTCAATTAGCAAAGTAATCCCATTTAACTAACAGACCGTTGGATGTGAAATGTTCGTATATAATGGTGCGCGGTTAAAATTAGGGGTGGAACAGGCGTCGTTCGATCGTCCGATCGTCGAGATTATTGAAAAAAACGCACTTTGACCACATAAATACTCTTTGACCGCCGCACTCCTAAAGCCTTCATCCGCGACGGGTAGAGGAATGTAGAAGGGCATGATCACGGGGTCGAGAATGTGGCAACCCCGCCCCCCAAAACACCCCCGGGATGGGGTCCACCCATAGGTCATATTAGTGGTGTCTTCGGTTTTCCCTTTAATCGGACAACCGAACGACGCCCGTTCCAACCCAAATTTTTACCGTGCCTCTTATTTTACATATATGTCACATCCAACGGTCAATTTTGCCGACGGAGGTCCGCTCCAAATAGCGCCTTCAAGAATCAACAACTTCTTTATTTGGATATGATTATATGATTTTGTTATGTGAATTATGCCTCATCATTAAGCCCGCGGATCAAGTGGGCCGATGGAGGCCCGCAAGCCCGATGGACTTCAAGCCCGGCCCGGCCAGTCTAAAAGCCCGCTTAAGCCCGGGCCCGGTGGGTAGAGGGCCAGGCTTAGTTTAGGGGTTAGAAACTCGGCCCGGCTCTTTAAGAGCTCGTCAAACCCGCTCCATCAAAAGCCCGTAAAAGCCCGGCTCGTAAAGCCTGTTAAAATCCATACCTCAATAATTAAAGAATAAGTTACCCCCATATAGAGTTATTTTATATTTTTGACACATTAATGTATTAATTAGATATTCATTTTCACACACTTTAATGGATATTCACACTTCACTAGCACAATATGGATCATATTTTCTCTTAAACTCATCTATTTTATCATTTATGGTCGTTAAAAATAATTATTATATTAATATCTTTAAGAATTTTAAATTATAGTCTAAAAATCACGAAGTAAACATATCATCGATCGAGGCTTTAACTTTGTCGGATTTAAGTGATTTTTTTACCATCACTGTATTTCATCATAACAATCAAATGCTATCTCATAGCATTTTTCAAAACTTGACTTCTTTTATATATTTATTTCGAAAAGTTGTACACTTGAGTATAATCTACTAATCAAGTTATACCACATTAGTAAGCATGTTGTCATTATAATGACTAAATTCACAAAATAAATTTTTTTACCGTCTGATGTGATCGTTATAGTTAAATATGAGTAGAGGAGAAAAATCAACTCGTTTCGTGAACGTTCGATGCTCGATCGAAACGATCAACCATATTTTCATAAAACTTATCACACGAAAACGCTATTAGGTACCTTTAGATGACCTTGTTTCGTCGACTCTTACAAACATTAAACTCTCAAATAAATGAGACGTAATCAGCCATGTAAAAATTTGGGAACGTTTACCTCCCGATACTATAGCTCCCCATAGAGAGAGATAAGTTTAAATAAGATTGACCGCACCGATCGGGGTTCTAACTTTGTCGGATTTAAGTGATTTTTTGACCATCACCGTATTTCATCATAACGATCAAATTATATTTCATAGCATTTTTTAAAATTTGACTTCTTTTATATAGTTGTTTCGAAAAGTTGTACACTTGAGTATAATCTACTAATCAAGTTACACCGCATTAATAAGCATGTTGTTATTATAATGGCTAAATTCAAAAAATGAAAATTTTGACCATCTGATGTGATTGTTATAGTTAAATATGAGTAGAGGAGAAAAATCAACTCGTTTTGTGAACGTTCGATGCTCGATCGAAACTGTCAACCATATTTTCATAAAACTTATCACACGAAAACGCTATTAGGTACCTTTAGATGACCTTGTTTCGTCGACTCTTCCAAACATTAAACTCTCAAATAAATTAGACGTAATCAGCCATGTAAAAATTTGGGAACGTTTACCTCCCGATACTATGGCTCCCCATAGAGAGAGATAAGTTTAAATAAGGTTGATCGCACCGATCGGGGTTCTAACTTTGTCGGATTTAAGTGATTTTTTGATCATCACCGTATTTCATCATAACGATCAAATTCTATTTCATAACATTTTTCAAAATTTGACTTCTTTTATATAGTTGTTTCGAAAAGTTGTACACTTGATTATAATCTTCTAATCAAGTTACACCGCATTAGTATGCATATTGTCATTATAATGGCTAAATTTATAAAATAAAAATTTCATAAGCCACATATTTATAGGGTATATTTATAATTGAAAATCAATTTGAATTTAGAGTTTAGTTTAGAGTTTAGAGTTTGGAGTTTGGCGTTTAGAGTTTCCAAACCCCTTTTTAAAAAATAATCTCTAATATTTATTTATTTTAATTAAAGCCCGGCCCGGCCTCAACTCGCCAAGGGCTATTCCGTCCGGCCCGCAAAAGCCCATCAAGCCCGCCTTATATGGTTGGGCTTGGATCCTAGAATTTTTAAAGAAGCCCAGCCCAGCCTGCCATTTCTAAAATACATTGTAAAGCCCGGCCCGACCCGCTCCAAGCCAGCTATGAATGGGCCGGGCCGGGCTCTGTTGATGAGGCCTAATGTGAATGGTTATATGAATTTGGTGAATATGATTTGGTTATGTGAATTTGGTGAATATGATTTGGTTATGTGAATTTGGTTTGGTTGATATGACAGAGGTGGTTGATATGGCAACGGGAAAGAAGGTGAAGGGGCGGAACCCTGAGAAGCGCGGCATCGTAACGGGCACAAAGACTGCATATTTGAAGATGTTGAGCAACAACTAGCCTCTGAAGGTTGAGTACGTCGAAGAACACAAGGGTCTCAAAGATTTGAAGTGGAAGAATTTGATGTCCCGAGACATCGGGAGCGCCGTCCGAAGCAAAGTTCCTATGCTTGCGCCTTCCTTTGCTGAGCTGGATGAGGAGCACCAAGATGTATTGACCACTTATATGGAGGTAAAACGTCTTATTTTAGAATAATTTCGAAAAGCTATTTTTCAGACACATTATATTGAAATATGATATTCTATTTACGGCCTTTTTTTTTGAATTGTTTTTTACTAGATGTTCTATGACCTCCCTCCCACCGAGACAGACATGTGGAAATATATAGACGAGACCGCTGCAAAGATTTACATGGAATAGAAACACGACTGCCATACTCATTACGTTGAAGTATCAAAGGCGACGCCCGAAGAGTTCATCCACCGACCTGAGCAGTGGGAGTACCTCAAAGGTCATTTTGAGGACGACGATTATAAGGTAATGAAAATAAATTATCGGTTTTTGTGTTTCTCTTAATAACTTCTTAATTCTCATATGAAATATGTTAATATATATTCGTACTTCTTTTTGCAGGCGATGTGTGCCTGAAACGCCGCTAACCGGAACAAAGGAAATGATAAGGGGTATGCA
Source organism: Potentilla sterilis (assembly GCA_963682095.1). Lineage (NCBI taxonomy): Eukaryota > Viridiplantae > Streptophyta > Magnoliopsida > Rosales > Rosaceae > Potentilla > Potentilla sterilis. The sequence continues at coordinate 18,773,751 of OY821764.1, forward strand.
ATCAACCATCATTCTGGCACCACTCCCTACAGCTACCGGGTCGCTGCAAATGAGGAGAAAGGGCATCTAGCGCATTTACTGTAGACAGTCTGTGATGTTTATCAATCATCCCAGAATGCGCAGGAGAAAGTGATGAGTGACATTATTTTAGATGCAGCGGTTTGGTTTTTGGCTTGTGATTTTGGTTTTTTGGAATTAAAAAGTATAATAACACAAATCTATTAGACATTTTTTTTTGCAGGCAGCAGTGAAGAGGAAGATGGATGAGCTGTGTGCTAGTCGAGTGAGTGATGAAGCGGGCGGGAGTAACGTGACGGGCCCCGTTACCGTCGAGAAGCAGATGGTTGTAATCGAGAATGAGCTGGGTGGGAAGCCGGGGACGAGGTATTTTTTTTTAATGGTTTATCTTTTACATTTTGTGTTGTGTTGTGTTTTAGTTTTTAGATACAAAATGGTTTTTAATTTGACTATTTTTTTTTTACCATTTTTGCAGGACTAGGGGGTGCATTAAGACGAGCGTCAAAATCAAGAGGCGGTGCACGCGTGCCCCGCAATGATGCGGTGGTTGAGGATTTGCATAGGCAACTAGCAGCCATCACCGAGCGGTGCAAAGCCTCGGAAATCGAGAAAGAAGAGCTGAAGCAACGTATGACAAGGATGGAGGGTGCCCTCAATGATGTCATCTCGGCCCAAGGCAATCCGGGTGTCAATGCCGCCACAACAACTCCGTCTGTCGCCAATAAATCCTCATGTGCTTCATTAGGTATTCCCGAGGATGACCTTGATTAGGACCCTTTCTTTTCCGTTTAATTTGATTATCGTACATTGTTAATCTGGAACATATTCTCTAATTTGGATGAAATCTACGTATTTATAAAATGTAGTGTGTTTCTGTTATGTTGGATGTGTGTTTGTGTTATGTTGGATGTGTGTTTTGTGTTATTTAGATGTGAATGAAATTGGTTCAAACCAGACCCAGAAACCTGTTTTTCTTCTCTGTAACACTGCATGAAGCAATGAACATTGATCAATATTCGTCGCTTCAGTTTTATCATCCCATGTTTTCTTCTCTGTAACATGACATTAAGGGACGAATTTTGAACCAAAGTTTGTCGCTAGAAATCGTAAGCGACGACCCAAACTTCGTCGCATAAAATTCCAAGAGACGACTCAAAATTCGTCGCTCGCTTTTGAGCGACGAACTTTGGTTTCGTCGTTTGAAATATCTATGCGATGAAGTTTGCGTCAATGTTTGTCACTTGAAATTGAAACGACAAGATTGAAGCGACGACTTGTTGTCCCTTCGGTATTGAAGTGATGCATTCGGTGTTGTTTTGTCGTCGCTTCTGTTCTTTGCTGGAGTAGTGTCATTTAAGCTGATTGAGTTCTTTTTTTGTTGTTGTTTTGATTGATTTAATTGACAAAAGAAAAAAGCTACATACGGTTTGCATGCATGTGGCTAGGTTTTAGGGTTTTACTCAATTTTTTGTAAAGTATTGTGAATTCTATATATACAGTATTAAATGATGTTTGTGATTCAAAAAACAAAATGAGAAAAAAAAAAAGAGAAAAAACTCAGGCTTAACCCAAACCAAAACCAAAAGAGATTAGTGCAACTCAATCCTTAATACCCATAATTGAACCCATGTAGTAGACCCTCAAACTCCCAAGAATTCATCAAAACTTGGGAGGCATTTCTCTAGACAGTGTAGGTGGCCGCCCGCCGGAAATATTGAATAATAAAAAGTTTACTTTTTACTTTCAGAGTAAACGACGTCGCTTCGGCGGCTGGTAACACGAATTACAATTATTTTTGGTGTGTGAAATGGGTGCTTTTTATGCTGTTTTGTTTGAATTCCGAGGAGAGCTCTGAAAAATGGAAGCGAGCGAGGAAGAGAAAGTGAGAGAGCTGATCAGGAAAGAAGTCAAAGATTGGGACGACGAGTTGGTCTGCAGAGCCCGTTTCAAAGCCTTGAGTGGCCAACGATCCGATTGGGAGCCCATTTACCTTTTCTGGAGAAACCTTATCCTCACCGTCGCTCCCCAATTAGGCCTTTTCATCATCAAACCTTCTCACCTCAAGAACCACTGGTTCAATCGGGGTGGTCTCACTCCCTTATGCCTCGACGACGTTTTGGTAACTCTAACTCACTCACTCACTCTTCTTATTCTCTGTAAATTTTCCCAAAACCCTAAATTGATTGTTGGTATTTTCAGTTTGTGATGTACAATGAAGGTGAAATTCTGCCGGCTGCGGAGGTTGTGGACCCCACGGCCGGGCGTCTCTCCCGGATTTTCAGGAGAGTGACCAGTTCCGTAGTTAGCTATGCTTCGTCAGCCCCAACTCCTCAGGTTCTAATGGCACATGATCGTCTCATTCTTACCCCACTTCTCAAGGCAGGTGAATTCTTGTCTTTTTTACTGTGAGTGGTAGTTTAGTTACTGTGGTGCGTTAGGGTTTTGATGTTTGGTATGTGTGGTGTAGGATAGAGCTGTTGAAATTGTGGAGACTTTGTCTGAATGCCATTGGAATTCTTGGTGCATTGTCACCATGGAGAGGTTCAGGGAATTGTGTGGAGGACCGGTCGAAGGTTCGGCTGTCTTGTCTCACTTGTCAGCGCAAGGGAAGGCGCGATATCTCTCGCTTCCCAACAGGGGAGACTTATTGGAGGTACATAGTTCCTATGCTTTTGTCGTATTAATAGAACCTATGTTTTTCATATCTGCTTAATTATTGTTGTTTGTAAACGTACAATGGATTTGCTTAGTTTACTATGAGGAGAAACTCTAATGCAACTGTGCAAACAAAATGCATCAACACATAGTAGCATATAAGATAAATGACTGATTTTTAATACAATCATTTTGCTACATGAACTTGTTAGTGCCAGAGTTTATGCAGTATTGATGAGTGCTATATTCTCTTTCCAGGGTGTGAAAGTTTCCATTTCAGCATCTTCTGTTCCTAGTGTTTCAAGTTTAGATCGTGATGTTCTGCACTTGACGTGGACAAGAGAGAGACTTCAACAACAACTTAATGTGATTGATCGAAGATGTGAAACGTAACTATTTCTCACTCTTAAAACTTTCTTATATGCTGGAATTTGTTGGTTTAGAATCAAAGACCCTAGGTTTACATATATCAAGATGCTCTCCATCAGTGTTAGAGAATGAGATAGATGCTAGAGAAATGTATAGTTATAAACTATAAAGGCATATCTAACAATTACTGTCAGGGCCAGTCCTGAGAATTCAAGGGCCTTGTGCGAAAATAAAATGATGAAATATTATATAAGCATACTATGTAAAAATGCAATGATTGTGAACTCTTTTGTGCGTACTCTATAGATAGTGAGGAACTTTCAGCTAAAGAAACCAAGATATGCTTGATTTCAGAAAGAAAAGAATGGCTATGTGAGATAAAATTTCAGCCAAGCCAAACTTCAAATCTAGTTAGCTCTGTCTCTTTTGGGATGTGTTTCAGTTATGATTAACGTATTCCAAGGATATATGGTATGGAATTATGGTCTATCATGCTTTTAATATGAGAATCTATGCTAATGATTCTTTTTTGGTATGTGGGTGGGTATATCACGTTTGCTTCTAGGAGAGATAGAGAGGTCTGGGTGAGTGGTTAGTTATCTGTAGCTATGAGAGATTTTCTCATTGGATCTGCTGCTTATTAAAAAAGAAAAATAAACAGTGTGAAATTTGGTTTGAAGCTAAGACCTCTTTTGCAAATAGGTAAGCTAATTGTTCAATGGCCAACTGGACTGAAATACATTATGTAAAATATTGCTTTTGAAACATTATCCTAAAAGTTCCTGAATTGGGGCTTTCGCCGGAACGGGGTTCTTGTGTGGTCAGTGGTCGCACAAGTGGCACAGCGCCATGGCCGGCCCTGGTTACTGTACTAACTTTGACCGCAGGGTTTTACATGAAATTTAATTACATGTCTCATCCATGACCCATTTTAGATGGCAGGCCTGCAGCTGTCTTGTTGAAAAAAATATATTGACATTGGTCACCATGGATAGCCACAGGCTATTGATTGGTCATAGTTATACTGGGTCCAACAATGTCGAAGTCTTATTAAGCTTGTCCTGTATGCTTTCTTAATTAAGAATGTGTTTCAGTGTGGATAATGGATGCTATAGTGATAAAGAAGTAAGTTTTGCTGATGTGGGTGATTGTATTAATGTGCAGGTTAAGAAAATTAGCATTAGCTTGTTTGCATTCTGGAAACAAGAAAGTGGCTCTGAGGCATGCAAGAGAGTTGAAGCTGGCAAATGAGAGTAGAGACAAATGTGCAACCTTCAGGAACAGAGTGGTGGAAGTTCTTGATTTTATTGCAAATGCTGAAATGACAAAGAAGGTAATTTTAAGAGGAAAGATAATCTTTTTAGATTAGCCTCTGAATAAATGATGCAATTGAAGTGGTCTCAACCATGTAACTCTTTAGTAAAATTGCATTTCGACGTCTTGTCAGGTTTCTGAAGCCATCCAAATTGGAGCTAAAGCTATAAAGGAAAATAGGATTAGTGTCGAAGAAGTCGAAGATAATCTACAAGAAATTGAGGAGAGCATTGATACACTAAAGCAATTAGAAAATGTTATAGGTAATTTCTTTTTCACTAGAATTTTTAAAGTAATGAAGTCTGAAATTGTAGTTTGCAGTGTTTATCATGGAGGGAAGGCTTTTGGTTATTATATCCAATTCTGGTGTCTTTTGGATTTTTGCAGAAACAACCCCCCTGTACTCAGTTATGGATGATGAAGAAGATATGGAAGAGGAATTCAAGAAACTAGAGCTGGACATTGGACGTAAAAACCATGATCAACCAATTCTGAAAACCGAGATTGACAATGCAGTAGAAACAGACATTTCTGCTGAAGTGTTGATTGACTCTTTATCAAATCTCAAGCTTTTGGATGATGGTCAAGCAAGGATACCAGCAGTTCAGAGCACTGCCTCGACCGTAAGAAACAACAAAACAAAAAGTCCTGAGCTCGCAACTGCCTAAGTAACTTAACAGATCCTGGATACCATAATCAATTTATGTTGATATTGCTTATGTGGTGAGTGGTGGCTTTAACTAGTTCACTTAACTAATTTCATAGGCCTTTGTGCATATGTAAACACATAGAATAACCATTTCCAAAATAGTTGATAATGCCAGTTTTTGTTTACTTAAATTAAGAAATGAGAATATGTGAAAAAGCACATCTAGTCAAGCTTATTCACCTTTGTCTAGATTAGGTGTTAAATTAAGTAGTGTACTTGGGAACTCTTAAGGCAGGTGCTGAGTTGGGACTTTACATATGTTCTGCATGTTATAATCTACCTTGATGGAAACCAGCTTCATTCCCATTTTGGTTTCAAAAGAATGATTTTAATTCTTGTTCAGTCTTTTTACTAATGAATAGCTGTTTGTTGTTTGTACTTGCAGAAACCTCGGAATGTCAGAAACTCATCCTGAATATCTGTAACCCAATATTTGTATTGTTCGGGATGGCATTATGTATGATGTGGTTGGCCCTTCCCTTTCTCTTTGCTGTCATTAGTTAGATGGAAAAAATCTGAATGATGTAATCTATACATCTAGGGAATGTGACTGATTTATGAAACAATGGGAAACAGGAAGGACAAGGAAAGCTTAGATTAACCGAAGGAATATTAAAGATTAGAGAGATTGTTTACGGTCAGGCTGGTACACAAGACAATGTCCAGTAGAATTGACATTTGCTGAATGACCCTAAGTTATAGGCTTATAGAAGTAACAGAAGACATGCTATATATACAAGTATATATTCAAAGCAGGGAGAAATTAGAATTAGTATCATTACTATTCTGATGATATAGCTTTTTATGTTTCTAAATTAACAAAGCTAGTGTAGGCGCATCATAACTTTGATTAATTGAATTTATATACTGCAAATAATCTTAAAAACAAGCCCCCTTCAGGTATGGAGCGCAGCTCGATCAGTATCTAAGAATTTCAGTTAAGTGAGTTCGAGTAAATTATTTGAACCACTACGATGAGGATCAAACTCAGGAGCTATCTTATCATCAACGTACTGTTAGCCACTTAGCCTCATAAGTTTAGATAACTTCATAGCTAGCTTCTTTTCTATGGCGGCCTATGGCAGTAGTCAGCCTTATCAAGCGTAATATATGTAGGAATGCCATGTACTGCAAGACATTCATCTCGAAGAAGCTAGGCCGGCCTCAACAATTAGCTACTTATTTTTCATAAAAAAAAAAAAAAAAAACAATTAGCTAGTTATTATTGCTAATGAAAACCTTGCCAGTGCAGCTAACCCATGCATAACCTAGCTAATTGCCTAAATCAAAGGAACTGATGCTTTGAGCTATGACAGAAGGCTCTGGAGTCTGGACAAATAACCTAGCTATACATCCTATATCATGCCGCGAGTGGTTAACACACAATTAAGTGCAAGACTCAATGCAGATCGACCTCAACACGCTTTTGCGAATCATCGATGAACACGATCCACTTCAACCAAAGCAAATTAAATCACAGATTCTCAGACTTCTATCTATTATCTCTCCTCAGTACAAATGGATAGGGATTGATTCCACTTGTTCGCGTCGGTTTTGACACCTGTCGAACTATCAACACGTGGGGGTGGCGGACGTAGGTTTCAGTCCTGGTGCGTTGTGCGTGAGCGTGCCAGTACCTTTGGGTTAGGTACAACCTTGGTGCGGACGACCTCTGGCGAGCGAATCACCCTTGGCGAGCGGATGACTCTGGCGAGCGAATCACCCTTGGCGAACGGATGACTCTGGCGAACGTGTTCGTCTGCTCCCTGCTACCTGACTTCTCGATCAAGCGACTGTACGCGGGCGTTGACAAACCGGCGTAAGGGCTCGAACAAGACCTAAGTAAATAATTACTAGGATTTTTCCTCAACCTTTCGGTAGATTGAGATATCTTACTTCGATCCTGAGATGCAAAGCAGAGCTATATATCAAGACCGCGGATGGCGTTCGTCCAACCTTTTAGCAGATTGGGAAAGACTGTTACCGAGGTAACGACTCGATTTGTCACAGGGTGTGACGACTGGACTCGATTTGTCTCAGCGACGCTCCGACACGAACGCAAGTCACTTTCGACAACAACGGCAGGTTTACGGCGACCAGATGTGGTGGGCGTAGGTTTGCGGCTAGGTTGGAAGAGTGTCGATTGCTGTTGGTGGAAGGCTGTTCGCAAGAGAGAGTGCTCCGGAGAGGCTTGCAAGATTTGCAGGGCAAAAGCTTGTAGTTGTATGGTGTTGAACCTTTTTTACGTTGTCCTAGAGTTCTTTATATAATGATCTCAAAACCCCAAACACATATGTGACAAGCATATGGATTCTGATATCGAATAGGATTGTATTTGTTAAATCAACTCCAAGTCAGACTCGAAGAAGGACTCCAAAGCTTTTCCCAAACAGAATCTGATTTAAATGAAATCAGATTACCCGCCAATGGGTAACCTTACGGGCCTCAGCCCAAAGCCCTGGATAAATGTAATTTAGGCCCAAACATTGCCCCCCCAGCTTTCGAAATTGAAAGCCCATTGAGATTGAAGAAGACTGAGAAAGCCCATTCGGACTTATTTAAAAATCTGACGAACACGTCGTTCCCTCTAACCGATGCAACTTTACCAAATTGAGCTCAAGCGACTGTTCAATAAACCCTAAATCGCTTCAAATCGTACCGATTCAGAAATCCAGAGACCCCTTTTCAGATTCTATAAAGCCACAACCTGAGAATCGTGAGAACCCATCCGAAACCCCAAACCAATCGTCATGGCATTAGAGATCAAACACACCGAAGCGATTCGCGGCAAGGAAAGAATTCAAAGGGCCGTATTCGAAATCGGAAGTCCCTGCTGCACCTCCTTAATTTCTCGAGACGATTACAACCGTGCCGGACTGGGCCCAAAGCAACGAGAAGTCACTACCGAAGGCATTTCTTCGATTATGGATTACTGCCGTCCGCCTCCTATAGCCTTCCGCGAACAGGACATCACCCTTCAGAAATGTTCGAACCACTTCGAAACCCCCATCACCACTGGTTGCTGGCCACTACCAACCTCAGAGATGATCAGGTGGTACAAAGCCAGGCAACACCTAGATGCCCTGAGATGGAACCGCGCTGGGATCACAGAAATTCTGGAGCTCTGTTTCAGCTTAAATCAGAAAGGTGGAAATCGATGCGTTTTCTTGCCCCTAGTAAGCTTCTGGAACTCATCCTTCAACACTTTTGACTTTCGCTTTGGTCAAGCTAGCATTACTCTCCTAGACTTATATGCTGGGCTAGGATTTCCTCTGAGTAATAAGCCCTTCGACGCGGATAATTATCCCCAAGACCAGTTCCCATCCTCCGTTATGTACATCACTGGCTCCTACAGCTATCAAGCTTGGATGACTGAATTCAGTCATAGGAATGATGACATCGGAGGAATTTGCTTTCTTGATTTTTGGCTGAACAAGTTCATCTTCTGCTCAACCGCCGCCAAGATGTCAAGAACCTACAGAAGGATGGCAGAGATTATTTACGCCCATCAAGAGATAGGCCTTGGGCAGATAGTTCTAGCCCACCTATATCGGGGACTGCACACCCTCACCATGAATCCCTTCAACTTCACTGTGCCCGGCCCACTTTGGATTTTAGACATCTGGGCGAATATGTATTTTCCGGGACTCGCCGCAGAACCAAGAGACATTGGAGAGAACAGAATCGCAGGCGCAGCATACGTTGGTCAAGAACCAATGTATGGGCAAGGCTACGCTGCGTGCTTCGATATCATCTTCCAGACAGATGCACCCGGCTTCTATTCCGAAGCTCAGATGCTGCTCACTCGCAAGCACCCTCATGCTTTGAAGACCGGCTTCCTCCCCTCAGCGGACCAAAGCAAGGCAGGGAAAGACCTCTTCCTCCAATGCATATCAATGGCAGACCTTCCGCTTCTGACCTCAAACAGAGGTAGTGAAGGCTCAGAGGTGTACGCCCCACATCTGTTTGCTCGCCAATTCGGCTTTACGCAACATGCCCCCTATCCGCCAATCCAAAGCTGCAACATCTTCTCAGCCTGGCGACCAAGCAAGAGTACTCCTGCGACCCCCAACATTCCATGTTCCTCCTGCCTTCGAACGGCCACCTTTCCAACTCCAGACGAATGCATAGAGCTGGTGATCTCCCAAGCAGCCACTGCTGAATATGACAATTGGTGGCACCGGCTTTGTGGGAAGGACTTCCAGATAAAGGAAGGATCAGTCTACTACTTTGGCAAGGTATTCAGAAGACACCGCGATTGTCTTACTGACAATGACAAGGTGGCGCTCGATGGGGGTCCTTTGCACCCTGAATTGCCGACTGAAGAAACTCAGGTAACTACTCGCTACGTTACAACTTACCCTGATTTTGGATAAGTATTAGGAAAACCACTAACTGATTTTTATGTTGCAGATTGTTTCAAAGAAAGTGCTTCCTGATGACAGGAAAAGGAAAGCCCTTGCGACTCCTCCAACAGCAACCAGGAGCAAGAAAAGAGTGAAATCGCCTCCTCCGGTGGTCGAAGAAGAAGAAGAAGAAGATGATGATAATATGCCAGTAAGTCTTTAATAAATTGCCTGAATATCTGTCATCCGCCAACTCTATTTTAGATCAGATTATAACCCTAACGCAGTTGGCGAATTTTCTTCCACAGGGGCTTAGATTGAGACGGAGGGGAGGCGCAACTTCTAGCACCACTCCCACCATGCCGAAACAGATCGAGATCTCTTCTGGTGAGTCCTCCAGCTCCACTAGTTCACCTTCGGGTAGTCCTGAGCCTGGAATAAGAGTTCCAGAGACTTGGGACGAAGTTTCATCCGCCTGGCGAGAATATACAATCCGCCTTGATTACTATAGATGAAAACTCCCGATTGATGCAACTCCGCTAAACTGGATTCCTGCTGAAACAGGTACAATCTGCACTCCCCTAGCCGCTGCTCCACTCTTAACTTCCCATACTCCACTGACCAGTTCAGTCCTCTCCTCAGAGAAAGTCATGGAGGGAACCTCATCCGCCAGCGCCTCAACTGCACTAACAACTGTGGCAAGCATGCCAAGGATGACACCCCCAAACCCATTCCCTGGACCAGAAGATATCGGGGGACCTGTAGAGGAATATCTGGAAGAAAACCCGGATGTAGTGATAGACGCCAGCCTCTACCAAGACATGCCCCCAGCCTCACCTCAAGGCGAACCTGTTGAGGCCAACAATCCCATAACTGGGGTCACGGCGGATACCTCTTCTGAATTAGAGGTACCTTTCTAACAACCTTTAATCCATTCATTTTTAGATTGTTATTATGTTAATTCTTCTTACACCTGCATTATTTTACAGGCAACAGAAACTCCGATCCAGCCTGAGAGTATTGGCGAGCAGAGCATGGTCCTGTTCTGCCCCCAGCAGATGTCCAAGAAAAAGGGTCTTCTGCCCCCCTTTCTCCTCAAGCCAACACTACTGGTACCCAGACCATTCCACCGCTGAGTGATGATCCGCTACTGCAGCCACCAATCCTCCAACAAGATGGAGCTGAACTGCAAGAAGCCTGGGACCTTTTCAGCCGGCTCTACCAAGAAGATCTCACAAATGCAGGAGTTCGTGAGAAGATCCACATTGCGCTGCAGACCGTGGAGAGTCAACTTCAGTCCTTGCCTGCCGAGGCTCAAAGTAAGATAAGGGAAGTTCTGGACGTCTTCCCTGGCCTCCTCGCGACCTTCCAAGACAAGGCGAATGAGATTCCCAAACAGGAAGCTGCTGCCAAGGAAAGAAATTTGCTCCTGTCTCAGGCCGTAGATTCCTACTCCTCGCTGATACATTCCGTGGAACAAGAGGACGAAGTAGAACTCAAGCGCTTGAGACAAGAAAGGAAACACATTGACCGGAAGATAGCTCTGGTAAAGGAGAGACAGCAAAGTCGTCTGGATGCAGCATCCGAACGAAGGACTCAGCTCGCCAAGCTTAAGAACGAATCAGAGCAAGGTCAGAAAAACACCCTGAAATCCAAGTCTGACCTCCAACGCATGAAGGCTAAGCTCGCTAGACTAGGCCTTAAGATATTTGAATTCTCTTCTATGCCCCCCGAGTAACTTGGGCTTTGTTTTGTATCCATTTTTGATAATATTGGATAAGTGTTTAACAAAAACAACCCATATGCGAGGCCCAAACCTGACTGGCCCGTTTATCACAGCCTTAATTAGTCTTTATCTGCAACTGTCAATTTCCAAGATACGGTCAACAGTCAAACTGACATTCAAAGCTTGTAATTCCCCGTGCTCGCGAGCGGTTGAAAATCATAAACTTCTTCATTATTTCGACGTGAGTGATGATGTGAAACCCTAATTAATCCCAGCCGTTAGATTTCACTTGCTACTCGCTATAAAATGAAGCCCTTAGCATCAAAACCAAAACTCATCTTCTGCTTACCATTTAACATGTCTATCTTAGTCTTTAGTTTCTCTACTAAGCCTCTATGGCTTCCTGAGTCTTTTCCTCCAGATCATATGGAGATGTTTGTCAAAACACCTTAAGTCGCATAGTCTGGTATTAAATATGTTCTAAGTCGCATAGTCTGGTATTATGCCCCTTAAAGAACATGGAATATGGATAGAATCTCCAAAAGAAGGAGCTCTTCTATTGTTCTCCAGGGTATAATAGCTGCTGGTGACTTAGAACCCATTCGCCATCATGGCTGTCACTCTCCTTCTGCGATCTTTCAGACTCCTGTTAGTGATCAGAGGTGACCGTCGGTTGGCATCCACATCCTCATCCCTTAGCTCTTCTTTCAATCCCCAAGGCCTTCCCTTTGAGGTAAGGTTCCAAATAAAGGTATTGGTGGATGAAGAAACTTACGGGATGGTGAAAGCGATGAGGATTGGAGCAGGAGATCGGAGGAGGAACGATACACGTCCACCCCCAAAAGAATCTGTGAAACAGATCCTCTTCTCTCTTTCGTTCAAGAAGTTTAGAAGTATAGGATTTTATGTAATTTTGTACTTGTAAAGCTCTTGACCGCAAAGTCATTCTTGAAATAGAATCAATAAATTTATATCATATTGACCTTGTCGAAAAAACAAAAAAATTTGCTGTTTTCCATGTTGAATGAACAAGAAATTGTTGAAGCCAAAAATTGTTGACAACCATAAGCATTGATTCTCAATTCGACTAAGTAAACAAACCCTAAACAGATTCATAACAAAAGAAAGCAAACTACGAAACTAATGAACCTTGAACAGATTCATAGTCTATATGGTGTACATATCATTAGCGATAGCGAACCACTAACGGACTAAATCGCCAAATCATCTATGACCAGTATCCCGTGTATTGCCCCCCTAGTAACCTTAGGCTGAGGCGAAGTATGCTGCCAAAGCCAAGGGGACTAAGGTAGAGTGTTAGTGTATCGAAAGGAGGTCTCTAAGTCGAAGGTTGCCCCCCGGTCTCGACCGTAGCGAGTGGCTCTTCATATTCTCATACGCTAGGGAAGTACTTCTTAAGGTGGCGTCCATTAATGGGGTTACGATGGACCTCACCCTCCAAATCTCTGAGTTGATAAGCACCTTTGCCAATAATTCGATCAATGACAAAGGGGCCCTCCCATTTGGGAGACCATTTGCCACGTCCAGTGTCTCGTTCGCCAAAGGGAAGCATGGCCTTCCAGACCAAATCTCCTTCACCATAAGACTTACCCTTAGTTCGTTTGTCATAAGCTCTGGCGATCTTTTTCTTTTCCAATACGATGTTCTGTAAAGCATCTAAGCGCTGCTCATCGAGATTCTCATGCTCCTGAAACATCGCCTGAACGTAGTCATCTCCGATTAATTGATGCTGCTCGCGAACTCGGAGAGAACGAACATTGATTTCCAAAGGAAGAACAGCATCATGGCCAAACATTAAAGCATACGGAGTAGTGCCTGTAGAAGTTCGTTTGGACGTACGATATGCCCAAAGTGTATTGTCCAACTCCGTGTGCCAAGTCCGAGGATTGTCCTCCAGCATCTTTTTGATGATAGAAATAATCACCTTATTGCTAGCTTCAGCTTGACCGTTCGATTGAGCGTAGTACGGCGAAGAGTGCAAAAACTGAATGCCATAATCTTGAATGAATGTCTGCGTATTCTCCGCCATGAATGATGCCCCCCTGTCCGCCACAATACATTCAGGAATGCCATAACGGCAAATGATGTTCTGAAATATAAAGCGAATGACTGGCGCTGCGTCACAATTTCGGACAGGGATGGCCTCCACCCATTTAGTGAAGAAGTCTGTGCCAACCAGTAAGTACTTATGTTGGAGAGAAGAGTTCGGATGGATTTCCCCAACAAAATCAAGTGCCCAACCCCTGGCTGGCCAAGGTTTGATGATAGGCTGCATTGGGATATTAGGAATCCGTTGAACCGGTCCATGAATCTGGCAATCAACACAGCCTTGGGCAAAGCTGATGCAGTCTTTAAGGATAGATGGCCAAAAATAACCATAACGGCGGATTAGCCACCTCATCTTTGATCCGCTTTGGTGCGAACCACAGACTCCCAAATGGACTTCGCGCATTAGCCTTTTGGCTTCTACGCCAAAGACACATCTGAGGTCTACGCCTTCCTCACCCCGGCGAAGCAACTCATCACCCTTAAGTAGGTAATTTGTAGCTAAATACCTGGTTCGCCGTTCGGATGGGGCAGAAGGATCTTGTAAATATGTAATGATCGGTTGTCGCCAATCAACATCAATAGTATCAAGGGTAGCAACCAACCAGTCGCCTCGCTGCTCCCTTCGTGCAGCGAAAGATGGTAGCGTCCTCCGTTCAACTTTCAAGATGCATTCCTGAACCCCGTTAGCTAGGGTAATGCCAGTGGCGAGCTGTGCTAACTCGTTTGCTACAAAGTTCTTTTCACGAGGGACGTAGTCGAGCACCACATCAGAAAATTGATCCAATAACTCTGATGCTCGCTCCCAATAATGTACTAGGTGGAAAGAGACGCATTTGTAATCCCCTAATAGCTGTTTGATGATTAATAGAGAATCACCATATACTTCGATTTCTTTAGCGTCCATATCCAGTAAGAGTTCCAAACCAATAATAAGGGCTTCATATTCAGCCTGGTTGTTTGTGCAGGTCCATTCCAACTGAAAAGAATAAGAATGGCTTATCCCTGATGGACTTTGGATGCAAATTCCTGCGCCCGCCAAAGAGTGTGTGCTACTTCCATCAAAGTACAGGATCCATGGTACCGTGCCAACCATGTTGACGAAAGGGATAGGCTCCTCAACCGATTCGTCTAAAGGATGATGAAGTAGGAAATCGGTGACCGTTTGACCCGTCATTGCCTTGAGCGGTGTATATTGCAATGAAAACTCAGAAAGAGCCAAGACCCACTTACCAATCCTACCCCTCAAGATAGGTCGAGTAAGCATGTATTTGACCAAGTCCGTTTGAGCTACCACTATGGTGGTAAAGGAAAGCATGTAGTGGCGGAGCTTGGTCGCTGCAAAATACAACGCTAAACAGAGACGCTCGATGGGAGAGTACCTTGTTTCTGCATCTAAAAGGGTTCTACTGAGATAAGAAACCGCGTATTCGACTTTCTTACCCTCCGTAGTAGTTTCATCCTGAGCTAAAAGTCCAGCAACAGAATTAGTAGATGCAGAGATGTATAACTTGAGTGGGATACCTGGCTTTGGCGGCCGTAAAACTGGCGGACTGGCCAAATATTGCTTGATCTTATCGAACGCCGCTTGATGGTCAGGTCCCCAAACAAACTGCTCGTCCTTCTTGAGTTTCAACAAGGGAGAGAAAGGAGCGATCTTTCCCGCTGAGTTAGATATGAAGCGTCGTAGAAAATTGATTTTGCCCAGCAAGCTTTGAAGCTCCTTCTTGTTCCGAGGCGCCGGGGCGTCTAAAACAGCTTGTGCCTTGTCTCCCGCTACCTCAATACCTCTGTCATGTACTACGAAACCAAGGAAATCACCAGCACGAACCCCAAAAATGCACTTTGCTGGATTCATTTTAAGCTGATGTTTCCTCATCCGCGTAAAGACAGCGCGCAGATGACCAATATGGTCTACCTTGGATTTAGATTTAACCACCACGTCGTCAATGTAAACTTCTAAAATGACGCCAAGGATGTCATGAAAGATTAAGCTCATAGCGCGCTGATACGTAGCCCCTGCATTGGTTAGGCCAAATGGCATGCTAAGATATTCAAAGGCGCCAGCAAAGCCTGGGCAACGAAACGCAGTCTTATGAATGTCCGGCTCGTAAATTGGTATTTGATGGTAACCTGCTGTACCATCCATGAAAGATAACATTTCGTGCCCTGCAACTGCATCCACCAAAAGATCCGCAATAGGCATAGGGTATATGTCCTTTGGTGAAGCAGCATTTAGATCTCTGTAATCAACACAGACCCTGATTTTGCCGTTCTTTTTCTTAACAGGGACCACATTCGCCAACCATTGTGTATATTGGGCCGGACGAATGATTCCTGCATCTACCATGCTCTGAACTTCCTTCTTGACCGCCATAGCGGTTTCGGCGTTCATTCGCCTTTGTTCTTGCCGAATAGGGCGAGCGCCATCCCTAATAGGTAATCGATGGCACACTAGATCCTTGGACAGTCCAGGCATATCTTGATACTTTTCCGCGAAGCAATCCTTGAATTCTTGCAACAAATTGATTAATTGCTATCTCAGGTCCGGCTCCAGCTGCTGACTAATCCCCACCTCTAGAGGTTCCTCGGGTGTACCAAGATTAATCTTCTCCACTGGGTCACGTACCTTAGGCGGCGTATCGTCTAAAGCCGCTGGTGCAGGTGGAATGGGTTCCACTTCTTCCGTAGTGATGACGTCATCTTCATCGATACACTCGACTAGAGCGACCGTATCCGAAGCTAGCTGCTCCGCCCTAAACATTGCCAGGCGCTGGAATAAAGAGAGTACGGCTTCCGTCTCCTCAACTGTAAAACTGTCAATCATGCTGACAATTGGTTGGAAATCGATGGAAACAGGCCGAGAACAGTCTGCCTGAGCCTGAGCTAATCCCCACCGTGTTAAGTCAGTGGAAGTCACCCCTAACGGACGCCCCTTACTATCCACCCCATCAATCACGAGAGGACGCATAGTGCTATAGTAATAATCCGACTCCAAAGTATTAGTTGCTATAGAAAAGGGACGCTCGTCCGCCTTGATTAGAACTGGTTTATCAGAAACTGGATCCCACATTATCATCTCCTGATGTAGTGAGGATGGGACTGAAGATGTTTTATGTATCCAATCATCTCCTTCTTCGTCGTTCAGCATCTCATCATCCGCGTCCGGCATGTCTCTATCAACCCCTGATGAGCTCGTAGGTGCTTTAGTCTGAGACGTTATAAGAGCTGCCTCTGCTTGCTTCACAGCGAATTCAGTCTTCAATTGCTGAGCTACGAACTGAGGGAAGGGCTGATCACCTTGTTGACTGACAGCCTTCTGACCCGTGAGAAGTTGAGTCGTCTTAGCCGATGATCTGCTAAGGACTGGAGTAGATCCTTGAGTTTCTGATTGTATGTCAAGGACCTTGGTAGTTGTTGATGTAGAAACTGCTGTCATCCCCTTAGGCTGCCATTTCAGAATAACAGAATCTGTCTTCTCTATCTTATCAGAGGTTAGTTTGACAGATTTAGGTGGTGGAACCTCGGCGGCTGAACGCAGAGGCAGCCTTTCTGGAGATAATGCTAGCTTCCTGCAGGGAGTTTTCTGAGGTGCACCATCTGCTGCTGTAGGATGCACAATTCTTTCGTGAACATTCTTCCTTCGAGTTGGCGACTTCTCCTCCTTTCGTATCCGACGAGTATCAATATAAGTCTTAGACTTATAACGCTTGTAGGCGTCACGTACGTGTTCCACAGGCATGGAGAGTTCGTTAGGAGTCACCCTCCCTTTGTTCAAAGCCTCTAAAGTCCTTCTCGCTTTACCATACCGCTTTTGAACATTCCTGGTTGGAGGGACTGGTTCCTCTATGATTGGCTTAGTTCCTGAAGGTCCAGGATCTGGCCGGGACCTCGCTGGAGTAGCGAATGCCGCCGTCTCCTGGTGATGATATTTTGTCCGCTTGGTGTCATCAAACCTAGGGCGAACCGGCCAAGGAGGATTCCTCTTGGCCGTTGCGAGAGCCTTTGCCGTTGCCTCCTCTAGCGCCTTCATCAGCTCTTCATGGGTAAGAGGTATTCGGCAATTTATCTTACAATCAAGGCATAGCTGAGCCCTAGGTATGGTTATCAATTCTTCCGTGACTGGCGGATTAACTTGCTTGTCCTTTCGCGATGTATCATTGGGTTTGCCCTGATCGATTGCATTTACCCAAAAGTGCTGGAAGGGTACCAACGCGCCGTTATCAAACTGGAGGAAACCCTTATTCAACAAATCCTGGATATGATCCTTTAAACCAATGCATGTAGATGTACTATGATCGTTTGAACGGTGAAAAGCGCAATGGGAGCCGCCTGACCTATCCTGCTGATGTTGCGCCAGCATGAAGTCAGGAACAGCCATCCCCCTTTGACTCAATTCTT
Source organism: Potentilla sterilis (assembly GCA_963682095.1). Taxonomy (NCBI): domain Eukaryota; kingdom Viridiplantae; phylum Streptophyta; class Magnoliopsida; order Rosales; family Rosaceae; genus Potentilla; species Potentilla sterilis. The sequence continues at coordinate 18,791,356 of OY821764.1, forward strand.
GCCAAATTTCCAATGCCTTATTCGCGTTGTAGGTATAGGTCTGGAATTTAGAACCCTGTTGACCAGGTTCCAGTTCTCCACCTTGATAAGGAATCAGAGAAACCATATTTACGTCTGGAAAGGGTTTAGTCTCTGTCCATGTAGGCTCCTTCGGAACGTCCATCACCATGAGTTTATCATTAATCCAAGTCTGAATTTGGTCTTTGAGCTTCACACAATCCTTAGTATAATGATTAGTCATGTTGTGAAAATTGCAGTACTTCTTACCCGCCATGTAGTCTGGCTTGGGTATGAAACCACCTTCGTGTTGGATCCGTCCTTGTTTAAACAACTCGTTAATGATCTCCGGTGCTTGATGAGCGTTATAGGTATATTTCTCAAAAGCGGACCTCAGAGGTAAGGAAGCCATAATCTTAATAGGATCCTTAGCGAACCGTACGCTTTTCGGTTGTAGAGGCTGGCGACCCAATACTTCCACAACCGCTACGTCCTCTTCATCTTTGGTATCATCAACCCAAGTGACTATGGGCGCTGATTCAGCATCTATAGTCGCCACCGTTTTAGTAACAGGAGGAATAGGTGTCTTAGGTTTCAGAGTACCTGGATAATATGACACTGGAATGCTCTGCCTCTTACTGTTCTGAGCCCTTGTTTGGTCGAGGAAGTGTTGATGTCTGGCTAACCTATTGGTTAAGTCTGCCATATTCGTCACATATTCTTGCTGGAAGTGCGCCTGGATTTCCGGTTCGAGCCCCGCAATCGCCAGCTCGACCGTGGTCTCCTCCGTTAGCCTATCCTTGCATTTAGCTCGAAGGAGCTTGAAACGCCTCAGATAATCGATGGCGGACTCGTCAGACTCCTGGTTAGTATCCGCCAGAAACTTAATGGTTACCTTAGCTTCTACTACCCCGAACATAGTCCTAAAGAGACCCTCCATGGATTGCCAATCTGGAATAGAACCTGGCGCTAGGTCTCTATACCAAGCTAAAGCTGACCCTGTGAGAGAAGTTCTGAACAACTTCAGCTTAAGAACGGGATCTTGGGCGTAAGGACCACATTCGTTATGGAAACGAGTGATGTGGGTCTCGGCATCTTCAGAATGTTCGCCCGAAAAAGGGGTAAACCTTATATGCCTGAAATTTGCGGGCCATGGCGTCAGATTTACCGCCAGTGCAAGGGGATTGGTATAGGTCATACCGGGATCCGGCAAACCTTGCATGACCCTCAACTGTTCCTGAAACAGTTGTTGTATTTCGTTGAGAGTCATACCACCCTCAACGTCCTCTTCTTGAGCTTCGCCATCATTGTCAGGTGGTGGGTTCACGTTTCGACCACCTCTCCTCTGCTGTCTATTCGGGTTGACAGCTTCAAATCCCCTGTTATTAGGATTAATATTTTTGTTTGGACCCTTCTCCGTTGCCTTTGTGAACTTTAGTAGAGGGGTCTGTTCGTTCGGCTCAGCTGCCTCAGTCTCGAAACCCATCTGCACCAGCTGTGCCAATCGCTCGACAGTGGCATTGGTCTTGTCCAATTGTTCCTGCTGCTGCATCATATGAGCTCTGAACTCCTCTTGCTGTTGCTGGAGTTGCTCGCTGAAATTATCCTGATGCCCCTCACTAATCTATCAAGATTTTTAGAGAGAGAGCTAATATTATCTGAATTCCTATGAGCGTGATCAGCCAAAGCATGAATGTTAGTCATATGACCAATCTGTTCAGTCTTCAACTCCTTCAGCATAGCTTCTATCTTTTCTAGGATGACATCGGTAGCCTGAGATTTAGATATTAGAATGCTGAAAGACTCCATTATTTCTTCAGTAGAGGGTGTCCGAGGCAGACACACTCCATCCCCTTCATGGGCTTCAGTATCCAATGGAGCCACGGCGGCATTTGAGATGTCGGCCTCTTGATGGCGATCAGTGACACCTTCCAAGGTTTCGGGACCTTGGTTAACTCCTTCGAGGCCCTCAGTTAGGTCCTCGATTTCAGGTCTGCCATCTCCAAACTTGGCTTGTAGTTGGGATTCGGACAGACCCCTACATGCAGCTGAGTTATGCTGTTTCAACAGCTGATGTTCTGGTTTCTTACAGAACGACATTGGTCGTTTATAGATATTGGCTTGCGCAATCTCGACACGTGTCCCACTGGGCGTGCCAAAATGTTCGCGTCGGTTTTGACACATGTCGAACTATCAACACGTGGGGGTGGCGGATGTAGGTTTCAGTCCTGGTGCGTTGTGCGTGAGCGTGCCAGTACCTTTGGGTTAGGTACAACCTTGGTGCGGACGACCTCTGGCGAGCGAATCACCCTTGGCGAGCGGATGACTCTGGCGAGCGAATCACCCTTGGCGAACGGATGACTCTGGCGAACGTGTTCGTCTGCTCCCTGCTACCTGACTTCTCGATCAAGCGACTGTACGCGGGCGTTGACAAACCGGCGTAAGGGCTCGAACAAGACCTAAGTAAATAATTACTAGGATTTTTCCTCAACCTTTCGGTAGATTGAGATATCTTACTTCGATCCTGAGATGCAAAGCAGAGCTATATATCAAGACCGCAGATGGCGTTCGTCCAACCTTTTAGCAGATTGGGAAAGACTGTTACCGGGGTAACGACTCGATTTGTCACAGGGTGTGACGACTGGACTCGATTTGTCTCAGCGACGCTCCGACACGAACGCAAGTCACTTTCGACAACAACGGCAGGTTTACGGCGACCAGATGTGGTGGGCGTAGGTTTGCGGCTAGGTTGGAAGAGTGTCGATTGCTGTTGGTGGAAGGTTGTTCGCAAGAGAGAGTGCTCCGGAGAGGCTTGCAAGATTTGCAGGGCAAAAGCTTGTAGTTGTATGGTGTTGAACCTTTTTTACGTTGTCCTAGAGTTCTTTATATAGTGATCTCAAAACCCCAAACACATATGTGACAAGCATATGGATTCTGATATCGAATAGGATTGTATTTGTTAAATCAACTCCAAGTCAGACTCGAAGAAGGACTCCAAAGCTTTTCCCAAACAGAATCTGATTTAAATGAAATCAGATTACCCGCTAATGGGTAACCTTACGGGCCTCAGCCCAAAGCCCTGGATAAATGTAATTTAGGCCCAAACACCACTGTTCTAATAAAGCTAGGCATCTCTTATCAGAAACATTAAGCAGATACTATCCACTCAATTAATCAAACACTATGCACTCCACAAGTAAGATGTAGATTCAAAAGAGAAAGCCGACGTGACGAGCAATTTGATGCATGCCGTTCATTTCTGTGTATTCAAATATATATGTTGAAATTAAATCGTTCTTCACAGCTGACACACTCTCAATCTTGAATCTTGTTCGGTGTTTGATCGAAAGGTTCTAGTTTTGCACGCACACTAGGGTTTTGTGCTCACTCTTAATTCATGGTTTCATCTTTGCGATATCCATGCCATTAAGTAGACCACAAATTCTTTGCTCAAAGCCAGATTAATTTGTGCTAACTAAAGAATATTAATTCGACCAATCTAGTGTAAGATATTTTGTACAAGCCTCAAGTTCAACTTCTCGTTCACTCAATGAGAATAAAGCTATAACTGAAATCTCTCTCTCTAGCACACATCTAAAATTAACTTAGATCACAGGTCGATGAGTTAACTAATACTAAACCAATGTTAAACCAACAATTTAGTATAATATCACAAAAATGTGTGCTACAATAATATCATACAGTAGATAGCCATCGAGAATCATCTCGATATATAAAACACAATATGAAATTACCGACTAATTATCATTATTTGATGAGAAACTCTCACCGAGTCACCGGCCATCTAAAATAAAAGAAAAAAAAACAATTGAAATACTTTGACATAAAATTAAGCAACACATGTTCCATGTTCCATTAATGACAACCAAAAATTGACCGAGTCTGGTTTGCTTTTCTTTTCTTTACCATGAAATCAAAGTTGACGAAGTGGGATAGCTCAAGTGGTAAAAAACATCACTATTTAACAAATAGTTATTAGGTCCTGCGTTTGAGTTACATAAGAAGTATACGTGAAATCTTTAAATTTTTTTTTATAAAAAGAAAAAAAAAGTTGAACTAGTTTAGTGAGGGTCACCGTCAAACAAATCAATCCCAATCTAAACGTGTATGGTGCTGGCATAGGTGTCCATCTCACCAAGCTCTCACACGCACCTCTATTGGGAGGAACTCATCGCCTCACGTCGGCTTCTCGACCTCCTATCCTAACCACCCATAGACTCACTCCTCATACTACTAATTACTAGGCCACTCGATAGTCGATACCATGATCGGAAACGTGTAACAAACCCAATGATCGGCCAGTTCCCATCCCCGCGGCCCCACAAAGTAAACACTTATCCTATTGTAGATCTTCGGCCGGTATGCCACGTATACAACAGATCGGTAAGCGAGGGTCGAGATGACTTTGACTAGTGTGGGTGTATCGTGCCACATGAGATGGCGAGCACACTCAAGACTGTCTCCATATTTTGTCGTATATAAAGACGAGATTAGTGAACTTCGTTTAGAAATGTGTATAGATGTTTGATGCATTAAATTAAAGAAAATATTTGTGTCCATACTCTCTTTAATTTGCATATTTTGGACAATGTTATCAACGATTTTAACCGTTCAAAAGTTGAGTTAATCAGTAAAGATCATCTATGCAAAAATTCGGAATAAAACAAAATCGTTTGCTTATTCGATTGCATCCGATTGCATCAAACAAATGGACGGTTGATCATAAGACTCCTAACTTTCACTAGAACTGTTCATTTGTTTGATGCAATCGAATGTAATCGAATGAGCAAATGATTTTGTTTTATTCTGAATTTTTGCATAGATGATCTTTATTGATTAATTCAACTTTTGAAAAGTTAAAATCGTTGATTACATTGCCCAAGATATATAAATTAGAGAGAATATGGACGCACACATACATACTGATATGGAAACAAATATTTTCTTTAAATCAATTACCGTCTAATTTTTAAATTAACACAAACGAAAATTAGAAGTCGGTGAACCAGAGAGTGCTACTATTAGAAGTAGTCAAGTCCACCAACATATATATATATATACACTAATTTGTGATGATTAGCATTAATCAACACCTTAATTAATTGTGAAAACGTCTTAGCAAACCCAAAGGGGTTGGCCAAGAAAACCATTAGATTAATGTTGATCGGGGGTTGGATCTTCTGGTAGAAGAATCGTTGGGACTTATATATGATATTTTTAGTGTCATCGCCGACGACACGTGTCGGTTCAGTGATTTGTAGCCAAGTGTGGTTGGTTGTTTGAGTGGAGCCCACGAGGGATGAGATGAGTAAGGTGTTGGAGTAGCTATCACTCCCATCCCTACTATTTTATTTTGTGGCTGATTTTAGGAAAGGTAAGACTGTCCGCGGACAGCTGGCTCTCTAACGCGCTTTCGCATTACATCATTTCCTACGTATCCTTATGCAATCCAAAAATGGCAAAAACACCATTTCTATATTTGAGTACAAGGAGAAAACTAACCAAAAACAAATCACATCTGAAGACCCAGATGTCACCTATAATAATATATGTAAAGCAAATAGATCATCTTGAAATATATATATTCAACCCTACCATTTTACTAGTTTTTCCCAGTCAAAGCTCGCTTGACCTTCCTTGGCAAGGTACAATTTTGCTAGAGACACCTGGAATCACATTATTGTTTCTTTAATACATTCTGCTGTGACGCTTTGAGGAGGAAGAAGAAGGGTAATCTGGGCATTGTGGGTAGTTAGTTGAGGATGAACATGAGAAGGTTGGGTATAAAGCAGTAAAGCTGTAGCTACTGCATGTTATATAGTGATGCATTCAAAGAGTCCATATAAATAGGAGAAGGTTTGATAGACAAAATATCTTAAAAACTCACCTTTACTTACCATCTTTTACCTTATCATATGAGCAAACGAATGATTCACAAAAACCCAAAAGCCACTCTCATCTTTGCACTTCACTACTAGCTTAACGAGCTTGCAGCTTTCTTTTATTATCAGACTCTAAATACCTTACTATTCATTCATCTTCTCCACTTTGATTGTGATTCTGATACCCAACTACACTAATTAAAGACCCTTTAGCTTGTCAACTACATTTCGGTTTCAGTTTCTTTCATTGAAGGAGTGCTTGAAGCTCGATTATATGGCGTCAGATGAGAGTATGACCCTTCGGTCTTGCATCTCTATGCAGGAAGATGAGTATGATGATGATACAGATGAAGGGTATGATCATGATCAGCCTCATCCTCACTTGTCTAGGTTGTCCATGTGTACCAGCAACTCCATCTATGGTAGAGATCAGATGAATGATGATGATCATGACGACGGTGGCCATGCAAATGGCAACTCCATCTACTATCAAGGCCAACAAGAGAATGGTATGAGCATGTACATGTCACTTTTGTCTATAGACAGCTTTGATGCGGATGTAGATGAAGAAGAAGAATCATCTAACAAGAAGAGGCTCAATTCTCGGCTCGTAATGGCAGATGGGATGTCAACGGAGGACGATTCCGACAGGGAGCCGGGGTGTTACTCGCTCCCGGCAACACCTCCTAGGCGGAGGAGGGATCTGGCTGGTGCTGGTAGTGCAGGGAGGATGCTGTTCAACAAGGTGCAGGGCAATTCTATGGTGGAGAAAGAGTATGCTAGCGAAAACGAAGCTCAGAAGGCCATGAGTGATGACTGCAGGAGGAGCAGGAGGAGGAGTAGGAGGAGAATGATGAGGAACAGGTCATCATGGCTGTCACCATCACCATTCCATTACGGAGGAGCTAAGACGACACTGGACAATGCTGATGGTGAAGATCAGGACAAGGGAGAGGAGGAGAACATGAACATGAATATGTGTGGTGATCATTGTCACAGCTTCAGCGGAGAGAGTGAGGGTACAGGGAAGGTGGTGATAGCAAGGCCAAAAGGAGGGAACAGGTCGCTTTGTATGGACATGGAGGAAGTAAAGGCTTGCAGAGACCTTGGTTTCGAGTTGGAACTCAACCGCATGCTGCAGCAGCAGGAGATGATGCCCTCTCGGCTTTCTCTATCTGCTCCCACTATCGACACTAACTACACTACCAGCAGCGGTGGCAACTCCCCTATTGCTAACTGGCGCATTTCCAGTCCTGGTATGCCTTCCCTTCCCTTCTATGTGTTGATACTTAATAGATTACATCCTCCCCATTCACTATTTGGCCATTGAAAGTCAATTCATAATTGATTTGCATATCAAGATCTAAACTGGGTAGCAAATACCTACTTCAGGGGACAATCCGCATGAGGTCAAGGCTCGCCTCAAGGTCTGGGCGCAGGCAGTAGCTCTGGCATCTGCATCACCCACAAGGCACTCGAGCTGAGCAGTGGTGTTGGCTTCTAACAGTATGTTCTTTTGGGTGGACATAAAACAGAGAGAAGAGAGTGACTCTCCATCTTGTTTTTTCTACTACTGCTACTAGTACTGCTACTACTACTACTGCCGCTGCTGAGCACAATTTTTCTTTCTGGTAATATATTGGGATATTTGATGTTTGGTTGATGAATCCTGCACTCCTATTTCTCCAGTGCCTCCAGATTGTCGACATTGCGAGTATAGCGTAACTGAAGATTAGATACCACTTCCGTCTGTACATTATATGTAAAAACTTTTAAGTTTCAGTTTCATGTATGCATCTAGAAAGCGTTTCCTATTGGTATTGGTGGTATCAGGTATATGTTCTAATAGTTATGAGATTTTTTGGCAGTGCTCTATACATATATGCATTTCAAAATTGGGGATATAAAATAAGAGAGGGCTTAGAATAGTTTAGGTTGGGGAATAGTGGTATACCAGTTCTTCTATTTTTTAGAATGAGTGGTATACCAGTTCTGGACAGTGAGGAGTGAAAGAGTAGCTTATCCAATTTTGGTCCTCTACTAATACTAGAAACAACATTTTGGTTTCTCGCATAACCTGGCTCCATGGTAGAAGATTTTCACCATCTACTCGAGTTCCTAGTTGTCTGGTTGATCTTCCTTAACTGTATTTGAGTACCTATTCAGATTCTTGGCTTTGTAATTACAATATAACTGAAGATAGCCTCGAGATACACTTCATTATGTAAGCTGTGTAAGCTATTTCCACTAGTATTGATAGTATAGGGATTGCTGTTGTACCAACTACAAAACATCTATCTAACTTTTGTTGTGCTCTATATGTATATGCAGTTCTTAAAAGTAATCAGAATGCCATGAACAAGATACTAAACCATAAAAAGCGAGGCCAGAGAACAAATGTGTAGAGTACTGATGTCGGAAGGATGGCAGCAAACATTGAAGAGCAGATTAACCGTTACAAGTCAAAACCCGGTTTACTGCAGATTTGGCGTCCGGCGTCCGAATGACGATTGTGATACCATTCCGGAAAGGGAACGACGTTAGGAATCAAACTCATCGCTTTGCCACGACGTGTGGGCCTTTTCGGACTTTCGAGTTCATTTAAGGCCTCAAAACGGCAGTTTAATATGTTTTCAAGATTTAAGTTTTCTAATTTATTTTGGATTTGTTTTGTTTTAATTCCTTGGACTTTTAGGTTTCCTTGTTAGTTGTTCTAGGGTTTCTTTTCAGTATTTAAGCATCCCTTTGGGATCACATACAGTTAATTAATCATATTTTATCAAAACCCTAAGAGTTTTCTCTTGATTTCTAGTGGATTCCAGACCTGTTCTTTAGAGTACGACGTTGATTGTACTCTCCATTCATTGAGGGTTCGACGTTGATCAACCCTTCCACACTTCTACTGCGTCAAGTACTGTCATTAATACATGGATGGAACTCGGTTCATTGGACTAAATGAAGGAAACTGTTTCCAGTCCTATTATTGATCTTAAAAAACAGAGTTGTAAAGATCCATCTGGTTCAGTTAAGCTCAATATATATGCTGGAAGAATTAGTCCAGCAAACTAGTAAATTGAACCCTATCTATATCTAAACAAGAAAAGAAAGAAAAAAAAAGTGATTATAAAGGGAGCACTCTCAGTGGACAAATCAAAACCTCATTATGCATCTGGAACATGTTATAGGCATCAACAACGTACTTAGCAGATTTAGCATGGTAATAGACAACTTTGCAGACTGAGAATATGTCAATGTCGTAGAAGATATATCCTCTCTGCAGAGCAAATGAGTCATTTAAGTCTCACACTTGAAATGGAGAGAAGAAAAGCATTTGCTAAATTGAATGTGGTATCTTCTACTTGGTTGCCAATTGTTAGATAACCAACAGCCACAAGAAGCTAAAGCTAAAAATGAATAGACCAATAGTGTGTATCAAGCTGATACAGTCCCTTTCGTGGTTCCCCATCATGCATGGGGAGAGGCAAAAGCCTGCAGACAGAAAGAAAATGCAGCTCCACCCTGCACCTTACAAATCAACAAATAATTGGGGAGTGGGGGTGACGGTTACAATTCCGGAACCTTCTCCCGAAAGTCTGTGATAACCACAAGACCTGAAACCTTGAAGTGATAGGATATGGACCAAGAATGGATCAAGCTTGATCTAACAAGTCGGTTGAAAGCTAATTAACTGAATTAACACATTAATAATACTTTTTATTGGTAACCTCAGATCATATGTTTACATTAGGCTTGTGTCCAAAACAAATTACTTCCTTTGAATTATCCTTCTAATATAAACCCTACGCGCTTCACGATAAACTCTAAGACAGCATGGCTTTGGTTATCTCAAACTGTGACTATAAGAATCTACAAAGGAATGGGCTCTTGCAGTCCCCTGTGAAAAATTAACTCACACCAGAAGCAGGTTGTGGTCAGAAGGACAACTAACTGTGGCCCTACAGACTAATTGAAAGGAGAAATAGAATCCACTACGAAGTGCAGCATTTAGGAGCATTTACATGATCCTATTCCACCCTCTAAGATATTGTCAGGTTCTATTGATACAACATGATCTCTTGGAGAGGAGCAAGCAGTGTGCATTATATATTAAATGAAATTTTTACAATATCCAGAGACTACAATAGATAAAAAAGTAATTCTCACTCACTTGAAATTAAGATTGTGACAGGTGCTATCACAGGGGTATGCACAGTCAATAGCTTTGACCATCCTTCGTTCAAAGTACCAGTCTCCAACAGACAGTGCAATTGCCTGCACAAAAAAGATTTTTTAACTAAAGTTATGCCTTCTTTTTTAAAAGATATTTATCTCACAATAAATAACAGAATATGTGCAATACACATCTTGATTGAAGTCAGTACTCCTCCGTGCTACTGCTATACTGCATTTTATTGTATCATAATCTTGCTACAGTTAGCCCTGGTCAGCCAAGTTCCTTCCTTATTCTTTTAAAGTTGAGTTAGGCCTTTGAATTTTTTTTTTTTTTTGAAGGAAACCATCTTTGCAACATGTACTCTAGAATAGATGAAACTGCTTCAACCTTATCATAACTTGCAGTTGGATAGTAACATGTTCAGTGTTATTATTCGCCCACCTTCTAAACCTCAGACATTAAACCATGTTCCAACATTCGTTCCACTACCTATTTTACAGTCTTTCCATGTATTGTAGCTGCAGTGTTATTTGCAACAAATAAAATTGAAATATTCTGCCTCATTACTAGAAACAGATTTTTAATAGAAACCACCCAAATAAAACACTTCACGTGTTAAACCTATAATACAACTATACAAGTATACAACCTACAATCCTTCAAGAAAGCAACAGATATTTCGAAGGGGCTACCTGGTTGTCGAGAAGAGGAGAATCATCAGCAAACCATGTATCTTGTCTCTCAGACTGGCAGTGAGCAAAGCAAGAGTTTATGAATAAACCATTTTCACTGGACATTGAGAAATCTTTCACGGCATTGAGCATTTGATTCCTGAAATCTGCTTTACAAAAGGGATAAGGAAACAGCATTAGGATGCAACTCTGTGTGTGCGCTCACGTCTGTTACATGCAGACAGAATGAATCAAAGAAAACAAAACAAGCTTTAAATTGAAAATTACCTTGGAGAAACAGGATCTGGGATGAATTACAATCTGCATGGTTTGATTTGCATTCATTCCATAAACCATGAGGATCAGCAGATGGAGGGGCTAAACTAGCTTGGAGCTGAAGAAAACAAATAAAACACAGTTGCACCAAATAATCAACAAATTAATTTTTTTTGTTAAACGGCTGAGAGAATACATAGATGATTCAATATTAATAAGAGCCTGCCTAGAAGAACAACAATGATAGCTGAACTCGCATTAGAGGGTTTCTGTCAGTCTCAGACAGTGGTAACTCATTGATTGTACCTTATTTGAATATTAAAATATACATCTTAAAAGCAGGCACGCGAAATGCAGTGTGTTGGACAGTTGGCTATCTAGTAATCACACTGTGCAATCAGTGTTACACGAGGCACATATACATACATTCAACCGGTACTTTCATGCCCTCTGATGTGATCAATCATATTTTACAAAAAGTAGACTGTCGTTATATTGAAGCACAAAATAAGAAATTACCTGCCAAGCATCATAGGCTGCATTGAGAAGAAACATTGGCGTTTTAACATTTGCAACCAAATTCTGGGGAAAGAAGCACTGAGAGAGAGAGAGACAGAGAGTTAAATCCTTTGGCAATTCCTAAATTAATTACGTACTTTCGATTACATGACAACAAAGAGAAATTTATAGCATAAAGAATTACCGAAGTTGGATCTAGGTGGTTGATACAAGTCTTTGGAAGATTCTTTTGCACTTCCTAAAATTCATAACATATATAAAGATCAAATGTTAGATAAACAAAGAGAAATGACGCTTCTTCTAAAATCATAATGATTGTTTAAGATGATATAAAAATAAAAAATGCTTTTTCCAAGAGGATGGGTAAAAACCTCAAATAAAACATTATGCTTTTGTGGACAGAACCAAACCTAAATTTCTACTTTAACCTTGACCCTGATCAAACATGAAAGTAAGAACATCTGAACACTACCTGCAAGCTAACTACTCCTGCATACAAATTCCTTAGAGTGTGCCCACCAGAGACATCAATTCTACAAAATGAAACAAAACAAAACAAGAAATCAAACACTTATTACTTAATTTAAGTTTGCACATTGATGAAAGCCATGAACTCCTTACGCATCAAGGAACATCCCGGCATCACTCAGACATTTCACTGTGGAACTGGTTGGAAACAAGTCCCGAAACTCATCACAGTGTAGTATGGATGCCAGACCCCCAGCAGAACATCCAGAAAGAAGAGCCTGAAAAGAAATAGTGTAAGAAGGTACTCAAAGATATCGAAGCCCAGCCACATTAATGATCTTGTTCAGTGAAAAACCTGGTTAGCATTCTGCATTCCCTTGGACATTAATTCTTCCATAGAAACTAACCAAATTTTTTGTCCTCGAAAATTAAGTTGAGCAGCCTGAAAATGAAACAGCAGTTTATAAATCAGAACACTAAATAAATAATAGCAGCACTTTAAAAATCAGAACATTAAATAAATAATAACACTTTGAGATTTTCATACATATAATAGGTTTCAGGTAGAATGATCAACGGATATGGTTTGTATCCGAATTAGAGATAAATCATCATGGACGGCATTATCTTTGGTTTCTCATCTAAAAAAGGTCAACAGGTCACACTAAACCGCAATGTGGTGTTGATAATTGTATAAAGTGAAGCTAAAAGGTAAAAAAACATGCCTGCCAGCTACAAAACTAATCCAACAATCTCTCATATACATAAAGATTCTATGATTGTGTGATCAGGAAAACCTCATATAAATTCATGCCTGTGAACGAGGATATGCTTAAGGGAAACTACTATTGTAATCCAAAAGAGACCAACCTCATTCTTGCTGTCTCCAGTAAAAGATGCCCCATCACAGTATCGTAGCTTGACCCTGTTCCAGTTGAAGAAATCTGCAACCATGGGAACCAGCCAATGCAGACCCCATTAAAACTTTCAGAATTGCAACCATACATGTAAATACAAACAAGAGGAGCCAAATATCTCTATTTAACATACGAATGAAGTGCACAAAGTATACTCCATACCGGGGTTTTCTTCAGGTTTATTGCTCAAAATTCCTGTGAATGGCAATTGCTTTTCCATGTACTTGGATGAACCACGGCGAGTGGTCTTGCGATAAACACAATTCCTAATAGTATTACACCACCCACCTCCCTGCAAAACAGAACAAAACCACAAAAAGTAAGAAATTGACACTGATAAAGTAGCATTCGCAGGAAAATGAACTGAAAAGGCAAATGGCCGAACCAAACCCACCTCCAACTGAATGAGCCAGCAGTTTGCACCCGATCCAAACCCACGATGCAGATGGTAACCCGGCGGTGTTCCATCCAAACAGACTGTGACAATTCAGTAGCCATAAAAACATGTAAACTTGATGCAGACATTGACATTCTATCTAGGATCTATATATATATATATATATTTATATTCTACAATTCTCAGATAAACGAAAACAATGTAGGTATTGAGATAGACAGAATAAGAGACGGACCAGCTCCTTTAGAAGCAGCGTTGCCAATAAGAGTGAGAGCTACCAAGAGAGGCTGAGGCTGTGTCGGTGAGGCTGAGGCTAAGACATTATCGTTGTCGAAAAAGACTGCATCTTTCTCAATACTATTCAATGATTGGTTCAAACTCAAAGCACCCACATACACATTTAGATTGGCAAAGGCAGCTGCCAATGCCATCACCAACACTGTACACAGTTTCAGCTTCAGCTGAAACTTCTTCATCTCTCTCTCTCTTTCTGTCACTAGTGATCAATTATTAGTGAATGAGAGTGAAGTAAGAGAGAGAGAGAAGAGAGAGAGAGTGTCTTTTTGGTGGAGAATGGTGACCTTGGCTTGCGTACTCATTTGAATTTGAAAGAAGAAGCAGACATTGGTCCCTGACAAGACTCGTGTCTTGAAATCTAACTATTTCTAAGATCCCACTTGCACTGTTTTTGTACCCCACTTTACTTCTGTTACCTTTATTCTTTGAGTTGCCCTTTTCATGACCCTTCTTTTCATCACCGTAACTTTTCTGCTTTTTTTCTTTTTCCTCTCTTCTTTTGCCTTCTTGGTACCTTGAGTCCTCGACACAACAAGCATGCAACAAAAGTGACCAAGTCACTTGACCAAGAAAGGATTGCTTCGTCGAGATCCACTCCGGAGTTTCAGCGGAGCTCTAACTTGGGTGACATTATGAAACTTCTATACAGTTTGTGCGTAAATTGTATGTAAATAATGGAGCTTTGTAGCCCATCTCAAAGCTATTCTGCTTGCGCCATTGATCTGGACAAGGTATAGACAATCCCATTTTCCTAGTCAAAAAAAAAAAAATGCATTCTAGTTTTTCAGAAGAGACTCGTGAAATATATGTTAAAAAAATGCATTCTAGTTTTTCAGCTCTTGTTTATTTTTATTTAGAGAAACAGGGTTCTGAGTCCTATTATTATACAACATACAGCGTCCTTAAGAATCATTGTGAAAGAATGTTCAATAGCTGTTGAAGTAATGTACAAAAATATCCTACCTCACCTGGGATAACTAACCCCAGCAAGTCTAACCCCGATTTTTAGCTCGATCTATGACATCATTCTATCATGGAAATTTATTCCATCTTGAAGTTATTTAAAATAAATAAAATATAAAATTTATAATAAAAAAAAATCATTTATATAAGCCCCTCCCTCATCAAGCTAATCTACTTGAGAAACCGTTTCACTACCTTCATCGCCAAATTGATGACGCTCATATACTTCAAGTAATAGTTTCCTGCATGGAACAACTGCCCCAAGCTTGATGCAAGCCAGAAAGGCACCTGCAAGCTTGCGATGAAGACTGTACGCCTCGTCTGGCGGTGGAGTGAGCCTGTGCTGTAGCATGGTTGCCCCAAGGTTTGAAATGCTTTGCGTGATATTAGATGCCCGGAAGTCATAACCACCAGGCTTCGCAAATGGCAGTCCCACAACAATGCCCGCTTGGACATGAGCCTCTAACATTACTTCTGATTCCATTCCTGCGAGGAATCCAAGTCTCTTGGACATTTCAATGACTGTATCTCGGTCACCATTCGCACAGGCAACAACCTGATGGATCAGAAAGCCCTTTAGCCACATGCAGCTCAATAAAAGAGGAATAAAAGTTCAAATTAACAACTATTATTGAACCATCTATTTAACAAACAAGCCTTAATCCAACAACTATGACTGGTAGTCAAAAGTAAAAATGTTTGCTTCAAAAGTTCAAGATTAAAATACAATTTTTCCACTGGTTTCAATTAACATCAGCCCTCACTTATATATGGTAACCTAAGAGAGGCCTGCATTCTGCGACTCGTTTGAAATCAATCATACCATAGATATACAAATAAATATTTATGATCCCTTAACTCTATAAGGGGATTAAAGCAGAAACAAAGCCGGCTAAATTTATAGTAAAAAGATCTCACCATTCTTAGATAGTCATCAACAAAAGTTTTGGGATAATCCCTCGCTGCTCCGAAGTCTATCAGATTGATTGTGTTTGTAGCCTCGTCGTACAAGAAATTACTCCAATTAGGATCAGTCTGCATTGCATAATAAAGAAAAGATGAGAGCATAAAACAAGGAAGGGACATAATACTTAATTTGTAGAGGAAATAAATAAACATAAACATAGAACAATGTACAACCAAAGAATGACCAGCAGAAAGGAAACCCCTGAGATGCTACACACACTGATTGAACAAATAAACACTACCAGAAAAGATTGAACAAATAAAGTATTTCATATACATGAACTCCACTACAAAGTCAGTTGTACAACTTGAGCCTGCCAGTAATGGAAACTATTTCAAAACCAGGGGAAGGCAATACCATTCATTCCCAAACCAAACAGGCAAACGAATCTTATACCTTCCCAAGAGCCAAAGCATATGCATTCTCTTATCTTTATCTAACTTCTCTGCAATTACAGCAAACTTAAATACTCTTCGACTTTACTCTCACATTTGTTCATTACCTGAAATGTTAGCATCTACAGTCTACAGTAATCGAAGACAATACTCATCTTGTGTTGTCCTACATCAATGTTATATAAAGAACTAAATCTACGTGAATCAAACTACACCAAGAATAACATGAGCACCTTCGTTTTGCCTAATGACGGTCATAAGTTCATACTTAATTGTCCAGCTCCTAACTTGACCACATCGATTTTTGGTACCATACTGATTTAAGACAAGGGAAGGTGGGTGTTTCTCATGATTATAACAGGCTTTAGATGGTTTAAATAACTTCAGAAAAAAAAATAAACTGATTTAGGGTTGCTGTAATTGAAGAGAAATTAGATATACATAAGAGAAAAAAGAAAGAAAAAAAACCTCTGTGGTAGATCCCTAGATGTTTATGTGGACATATGAGGCACAACACCATTCACATTTCAACAGTGCACTAATTTTCAAAGTTTGTTTTGCTTTACTAGAAAACATAGATAGCTTCACACAGGATTCAAAATAACACCCAAACTCAACAATCTCAGAAGAACATACTTAACAGAGAATTGAATTTACCTTTTAACTAATTCCAAAATGGAATTAAGAAAGCAGACAGATATTGAATATAAAACTCTATTAACTACCATGGATCAGTCATTTTGGACCCAAGAAAGGTTCACTGAAAAACTTGAGTACTTGACTTAGCAGGCTTAATTTCGTGTCTAACCCGATGAGGATGTTTCTTTTCTAATTAAATATGGTTGCTGCATCAACGGTGTTATTGCTAGTTTTTATTATACGAATAGGGATTGCTAGTTTGCTACTAGTGGTTATACTTACGGTACCGATTTCATATTAAGAGTGAATGCTCTAAAACAAATTTCAGATGAACAAAGTGCACCATAAATACAAAGGGGGCAAATGATATAAATTAAACACGTAATGAATGATATGTGTGTATGCCTGTAAGTAGAGTGTAGATAAACAAAACATGCCTGCATGAAGCGGAAAACAAATAACTCCTTCAAAGTGAGTTCTAGCAACTTTCTTCCAACATAGTTACGAGTTTCCTGGTTCAACAACGCCACTTTATCAATAGGTATTCCTGTAGCAAGTGGAAAAACAAATTTCATGAATTCACTCCACTGGTCCACAACTGACTCTATCAGAATAAATATTTAATAACAATTGTTCTAATTACATAACGCCATATATTAATCAGCGAATAAACACAAATGATAATTTACTAACCAGAAACAAGCTCAGTAGTCAAAACTCTTTTGCTTGATATATCATCCACAACCAAGGGAACATAAAAACCCTCTGTATCGGAGAGCAATTCACGAAATCGTTTCTGACTTTCTGCCTCCAATTCATAGTTACATTCACGAGATAATTCTTCTTTGGCCACCTATAAAAGATGAAGCAAAAATGCAGCTCAAAATCAACTAATATGTATACATATCTATGCACACCATTTGTTATAATTCATGACTTAATTTCCCTCCCAAAACATCAAATAAGGAATAATTCCATTCTCCATGGGGAATAAGGAGTGAGGACCCATGGGAATCTACGCTCATAGTAAGGAGTTTAGTAGATTTGGCACCAAATTTGTATATAAGACATATGTCCCTGTTAAAGACTGCAAATGATATTGGTGCGACTTCAACAGTTTGATTATGCAAAGATATCCTTTCGGAAGTCCAAGACTAAACCAGTGACCACAAGTATGTAATTTATTTATTATGTCACTAGAAAAAATTTACGCTAAAGATTCATTCAAAGATGCCATGAGTTATGAAGAGGCAATGTGTTATTTGGATTTCAGTAAGATGTCATAGTTTCGTAAGAGGTCTCAACTTAATGCGTTTCATTATTTCTAAGAGTCCTTAGGAATCGAAGGTTGCTGAGAAGGTAATCCTTGTAAAACAATTCCTATTCTGATATATCAAAATTACATATACAATAGGCTTGATGCCATATCCTTATATATCTCCCCCACTTACTGTTCCTCTCTATTTTATTATATTTGTAACTATGGCAGCCATAATAAAGCTTCTTTGTCTATGGTCTACAGTTCTTCTGTCACTAAAACTTCTATCATCTACAGCTTGTCTTGTCTTATATCAGTCATACTTTACACATTCAAAACATCTAGCTTTCAAAGGCCATTCAATGACTCAAACAGATATATTGACCGGGTAAGTATGTAAATGCATGAATAATAGACAAAAAACTTACCTTCATAGCACTTTCAATGTAAAGTCCTTTTGGAATTAGATTAGTATAATCTAGAAGAAGCTTAACGTTCTCGAGGTCACTGCTAATGCTATCTGCTACACCAGGGTACTGAATTTTAATGGCAACTTCCATGCCATCCTTGTTGACAGCTCGGTGCACCTGAAGTTGTTCTATAATTAGAATGGTAAAGTCTCAGACAGAAATCCTTTGATAAATGCAGTAAGACAGTGATAGATAATGTAATTAAACACAATAATGTCATATAAACCAAGCACATTGAGCCTATCATGTATATTTGTTTAATTTCCCAATCAAAGGCACATGTCTGCACAAGGGGTTGTAAAAGGAATCAAAGCTATAGTAAATTTAGCATTCAGCATCATCTAGTCCACCTCACCTGGCCTATACTTGCAGAAGCCAAAGGTTCATAATCGAAACTCGTTAACTTAGATGACCAACCAGGTCCCAACTCGGCATCCAAAACCTGATTGAGCTGGGCCCTTGGCATCACATCTGCACCTTGACGGACAATATCGAGAGCCGCCAATATCTACAGGCAAATGAATTGAAATAAACACATTTGCAAACTGAACTAACTAATCTCCAAAAGAAGAGAATACGCATTTGAATTAGAACAGTTACAGGAGCAGGCACAAGCGATTCATCCTGAATGCTCAACATCTGTCCCAACTTGAGAGCAGCTCCTCGCATTCTACAGAGCGCAAGAGCCAAACGTTGTGCATTCTGTGGAGACAAAAATGGAGAAACGGCAGACTGGTTGTCCGGTGAGCTCGGCGTGCCGTAAATGAGTCTCTTGGTGGACTCCTGGAGTGTTCCCCAGGCCAGCCCAGCTCCCAGACCAGCAAAACTATCAATCAATCAAATAATCAATCAATCAATCAAAACACAATGGCAGTCAATATGAGAATGTAGAGTAGGGAGACTCACCCCATTGCTCTGGAGAAAGGAGTCGACGGAACTCGTCTCTCTCTCGGCTTCCGCCTCTGCAACGGCGGCGGTGGCTGAGGTTGCGGTTCTGGCGATTGTGTTAGTTTTTGTGATTCTAATTGCTGTTGAGCACTGGAATCAAGCACCTCGACCTCCGCCACGGCGCTATTCGGCGGCAGCGGTGGAGGCTGCTCCGGCCCGTCGTGGGCGAAGTAGACGACGGAATCGGGATTGTGATTAGTGGAATTGGTTTTGTTAGGGTTAGAAAGATTGGAGGAGGATTGGGAGCGGAGGGTGCCTTTGGTGAGGCCGGAGAGGTCGGTAGCGGAAACGACGGCGCTTTTGACAATGGCTGGGAAATCGGCATTCTTGGCGCTTTGGAGAGTGGGAGATCGCTTGGCGAATTCGTTGGCGATTAGAGATACGCCCTTGGCTAATCTCCCAATGTCCTTCCCTTTCCTCCCGCTCAATACCATTTTTCTGTTTTCTCTTCTAGAACAGCTTTTCTTTCTTTCCAACTTGTACTTTATAATATCTTGGGGAAGGGGAAACACAAACTCAATGTGCCTTTTGCCATAGGTATTACACTTTTACTACCATGAAATTGAACCCTGAATTGAACCAATCACCGTTAGCAAATGGAGAGATTTTTAAGAGGTAATTATAGATTAAACTGAAATATCATGGACTAAGTAGACGACCGACCATATATATAGGGACTAAACAAATATTAAGCAAGTAAGGTGAGATTAACATTGCTGATTACAATCAAACTACAATAAATTAGTGATACATTCAGGAGGAGAGTCCCTCCATACTACATAGAGATGGTCTACTTGATTACTCGGTCTGCCGGTGTGTTAGGAAACTCAAATAATCTAAATTCATTGAAAAAAAATTTAAAAATTAATATGCCAACGATTATATTTAGTCATGTCTAAATTAGAAATAGAAACTTTAAGACAAAAAGTCTAATTAATTAGATATAAGGCGTGAAATTTAAAAGTAGACTAATCAATGTCTATCTTGGATTGAGCTATATCATTTTTGCTCTTTTAAAAACTGCAATGATGAGATGTGTCATCGTCATCTTCTCCCATATGGTAAGCCTTTAGTTGTAAATTCATTTTCAAAGTTATTGTTGGATATTGAAGATACTTTTTTAAATCCTCGTGCTCGTATGATTCTTTATACTTCTTGTAAATCAGCAACTAGTTATTTACTAGCTTGTAATGTGCGTATCAATACTTCGTTGATTTATAACAATGACAGAGTGTTTCACTGCACATGACATGTCATCTAGGTCATCTTTCAAATAGTGCATTGTTTCCACTTGCTTTTGGACGATTATAGAAATCTTTACATCCATTGTAATTACCCTTTATATTAGGAATATTACATTATTTTGCATAATTTGTTTTTAGAAAATTTCTTTGTCTCAGACCTTACATCGTCACAAGGTATTTTAATTATTTCTCAACTATTTACATAAAATAGTTTGCATAAATATACCATACTCAAGCCTTAGTTGGCTCGATATGAGAATTTGGTACTCAAGTTCTTCAGAGTCCAATATTTCAAAATCAGACTTTGATAGTTCAAGTATCTGTAAAATAGAGAAGAAGAGAATGTATTAGTTTCGCGGTCTAAATGACATTCACGACAGCTAAAATAAACCAAGATACATTATGGCCAATCTGATGTTTTGTGAAATTACGTTATCACAATAAAATTTTAGTTTGTCCATTTTCATTGCATGTGAAGTTAATGAAATTTCATTATCATTTCTTTTTACTCAATCAAGAAGATATACATGTTGAAAAAATTTCAAGAAATAAAAGTTGAATTTCAAAACCAAGATTTGTAATGGTCATATTTTTCATGTTTCGTGAAAATATTTTATCACAGTAAAATGTTTGTCCTTTTTTAGTATTACAATGTTCATAAAAATTTCATTATCATGACAATACTCATGAATTTTCAATATCATGACAATACTCAATTCAAATAACAAGATAGATAAAGTAATTAAAAAAATAGACATACAATGATGCTCAAATTACATAATTATATATAATAATATGATAAGATTAATTTGAACATTATATCATTACCGATTTAACGAAAGCAACAACTTTAATTAGATCTTACTGTTAGTTTGCCAATAAACTGCGTGTCAAGCGGTTGCTTAATCTCAGTTCCATTTTTATCGCAGCATCGTAAGTGAGACGTCACATATAAAAAAAAACAACAATATTCATATATTTAGTCCGTTTAATCATATATATTTCACATTTACCATATAATATTAAACAATTTCATAATTACCATTAAATTTGTAAAACAGTAAATAAAAATATGATCAGTAATTTCGAAAAATTACCTTTTAATTTAACTGGGAGTGATAACTACTTTTTATTGAGGGTCGGATCAACAAATCCGGGTCGGGCAGTGCAGCGTTGGTCCTTGGTCGGAGCTCAAAGCGTCGTCGCCGCCGGGTAGTGACGTCGTCGTCGCCGGGATGAACAGATGTAGTCGACAGGGATGAAGGGGTCGACACATGAAGACAGATCGGTGTTGCGGCGTCTAGAGAATAGGTCATCGTCGAGGGCTGCGTCGACTGGAGGAAACGTCGACGGAGGAGACCGAAGATCTGAGCGCCGGAATCGATCGGGTCTGGCTGAACCGAGTTAGCGTCGTCCAGTTGGTGTCGGGGGTGGATTGGCATTGACGGGGACGGAACTGCCGCGGTGTCGATCTGGGCGGATCGATGTCCATCGATGATGGTCGGAGGCTAAAGGATATGAAGCCGGGTTCTAGGTTGTGTCGAGGGTTGACCGGCTAGTGCCAGAAAGGGTTGACCGGCGAGTGATAGAAGGCTGCGGGTCAGATCGGAGAAGACGATGGGTGCCCAAATCAGGTTGCTGGGTGCCCAGAGAGAATTGCTGGGGTTTTGTTTTTCTTTTTCCGGATAGGCTATAATTTCTGGCGTTTGTTTGTTTTTCCGGCGTTATAGAGATGTTGCCGGCATAAGAAAATTTATAGGGTTTTGTTTTTTTCTCTTTGGCTAAACTTTAGGTTTGGAAAAAGTGTTGATAATATGTAAAAGTAAAATGAGAATTGGTCTATTCATTTCATTGATAATCTCATTTATATAGGGTGAATATTACAATAGTAATTATAACATATATAATGACAATAATGATTGATTGAGCCGTTATATAATTTGATTAATAATATTATAATTTTATATCATTATTTACTTTGACGAAAGTACATTAAAGACATTTTTCCTTCAACAATCCTTTATTTTTACCAAAAATAGGGATAAAGATTATGACAATTGTAGGGCCATCAATCATGAAATAGAGCAATATAGCCAATTAACCATATAAATTTGTTTTATTTATTATTTTATTTTTTTATCAAACAGCCAACTGATTTGCTTGGTGTTGACCCAACAACATCGATGGTTGAGCAGGGCAGGGGAGCCTCTCTTCATGGTTGTGCGAGAAGCGGCGTTGAGGGCGCCTGATTGGCGGCAACGGTTTGGTGGCAAGGGTGCCCAAATTATTGGGTGCACTTAGCAGTTGGAGATGGGCTCATTGGGCCTAGAAACTAGAGGGTCTTTTTGCATTTGGTTAAGTTTGGGCTGGCTTGTTATGTTGGGGGTGGGTGGGGTGACCCAGTATATAGGGCAGTAATATTGCTGGGAACAAGAGCTCCATGGTCAGTTCTTCTGGGCAACGTTTATGTACTGACGGAGGTGAACAATCAGTCACTCCCACCTTTAATATTCCTTCGGTTAAGCTTAGCTTTCCTTGTCCTTGCTGTCTCCCTTGTTTCATAAATCAATCACATTCATCCGATGTATAGATTACATCATGAAGATTTTTTCCAGCTAACTAATGAGAGCAGAGAGAAAGGAGACGATAATGTTCATGATGCTATGCAATACAATACAAACTTTTTGCTTATACCTATTCGGCATGAGATTCTAACAGACCAAGTTTTCTGCAAGCACATACAAAAACAAATTCAGCTATTCATTGGAAAAAAAGACCGAACAACAATTAGAATCATTCTTTTGAAACCAGAATGAGAATGAAGCTGGTTTCCACCGAGGTAGATAGATTATACCATGCAGAACATATGCAGAAGTCCCATCACAAAACCTGCCTGAGTACATTACTTAATTCAACAACTAATCTAGACCTTCGACTAGATATGTTTTTTCATATTCTCAATTCTTAATATTCAGTAAACAAAAGCTAACATTGTCAACTATTTTGGAAATGGTTATTCTCCGTGTTAACATATGCTCAAAACCCTATGAAACTAGTAAAGGAATTGATTATAGTCACAACTCACCACATAAGCAATATCAACACAAATTGATTCTGGTATCTAGGACATGTTAAGTTACTTAGTTTGGCAGTTGCAACCTCAGGACTTTTTGTTTTGTTGCTTCTTACGGTCGGGGCAGTACGTGCTCTGAACTGCTGGTATCCTTGCTTGACCATCACCCAAAAGCTTGAGATTTGATGAAGAATCAATCAACACTTCAGCAGAAATGTCTGTTTCTACTGCATTGTTAATCTCAGTTTCAGGATTGGTTGATCATGGTTTTTACGTCCAATGTCCAGCTCTAGTTTCTTGAACTCCTCTTCCATATCTTTTTCATCATCCGTAACTGAGTACATGGGTCAGGGGAGTTGTTTCTGCAAAATCCAAAAGACACCCAAATTGGATATAATAACCGAAAGCCTTCCCTCCATTATAAATACTGCAAACTACCAATTCAAACATCATTACTTTAGAAATTTTATTGAAAAAAAATTACCTATAAAATTTTCTAATTGCTTTAGTGTATCAATGATCTCCCCAATTTCTTGTAGACTATCTTCAACTTCTTCCACACCAATCCTATTTTCCTTTATAGCTTTAGCTCCAATTTGGATGGCTTCAGAAACCTGACAAGTCAAAAATGGAATTTTACTAAAGAGTTTCATGGCTGAAAACACTTCAATAGCTTCATTTCTTTGGAAGCTAATCTAAAAAGATTATCTGTGCTCTTACAATTACCTTCTTTGTCATTTCAGCATTTGCAATAAAATCAAGAACTTTCACCACTATGTTCATGAAGGTAGCACATTTTTCTGTACTCGCATTCGCCAACTTCAAATCTCTTGCATGCCTCAGAGCCACTTTCTTGTTTCCTGAATGAAAACAACCTAATGCTGATTTTCTTAACCTGCACATAAATACATAAATACAATCACCCCACATCAGGAAAACATACATTTTTAGAACCATAGCATCCATTATCCACATTAAAACAAATTCTTAATTAAAAAAGCATACAGGACAAGCTTTATAAGACGTAGACGTTGGACCCAATAGCCTGTGGTTATCCATGGTGACCAATGCCAACAAATTCAAGCCAGCTACAGATCTGACATCTAACTTGGGTCATGCATGAGACATGTAATTACCCTGCGGTCAAAGTTAGTACAGTAACCAGGGCTGTGCCACTTGTGAGACCACACAAGGCCCCATTCTGACGCAGCCCCCAATTCAGGTTTTCGAGGTGTTAAATATGTTTCAAAATCAATATTATAGATAATGTATTTCAGTCCAGTTGGTCTTCGAGCAATCAGCTTACTTCTTTGCAAAGAAGGTCTTGGGTTCAAACCCCAACTTTCAAACCTTTTATTTTGCTTTTTCAATAAGCAGCAGATCAAATAAGAAAATCTCTCATAGCTGCAGTCTGCAGATACCTACCCAGTCACCCAGACCTCTCTATATCTCCTAGACGCAAACATGAAACAGCCACCAACAAACCAAAACAAAAGAATCATTAGCTTTGCTAGATCAAATGATTTATACAGATTCTCGAATTTAAAAGCATGATAGACCATAAGTCCGTACCATATATCCTTGCAATAAGTTAATCATATATGAAAACATCACAAAGAGACAGAGCTAGCTAGATTTAAAGCTTAACTGGGCTGAAATTTGATCTCATAAAGTTATTTTCTTTCTTTCTGAAAATGAAGCATATCTTGGGTTTCTTGGCTGCAAAAATTCCTCACTATATATAGAGTACGCGAGAAAGAGTTTGCAATCATTACATTTTTACATAGTATGCTTATATTCTTTCGTTATTTCTATTCAGGCCCCATTTTTAGTTTTGCACAAGGCCCCTGAATTTTCAGGACAGGCCCTGACAGTAACTGTACACATATGCCTTTATAGCTATCCATGTCTTGAAATAGCATCTATCTCATTCCCTAACACTTATGGAGAGCATCTTGAGAAATGTAAACCTAGGGTCTTTGATTATAAACCAAGAACTTCCAGCATATAAGAAGTTTTAGAGTGAGAAATAGTTACGTTTCACATCTTTGGTCAATCACATTAAGTAGTTGTTGAAGTCTCTCTCGTCCAAGTCAAGTGCAAAACATCGGGATCTAAACTTGAAACACTTGGAACAGACAATGCTGAAATGGTAACTTTCACACCCTGAAAAGAGAAAATAGCACTCATCAAGACTGTAAAAAGTAAGCTCAACTTCTAACACTTGCAAGTTCATGTAGCAAAATAATTGTATTAGAATCATCCGTGTATCTTATTTGCAACACTATTTGCTACTTGTGTATTGATGCACTTACAAAACATTAAGTTGTTGTTGAAGTCTCTCCCCGTGGACAGTCAAGTGCAAAACATCACGATCTAAACTTAAAACACTAGGAACCGAAGATGCTGAAATGGAAACTTTCACAGCCTGAAAAGAGAAAGGAGTACACATGAACACTACAATAAAAGAAAATCTCAACATCTTACTTACAAGTTCATGTAGCAAATTGATTGTATTAGAATCATTCGTGTATCTTATTTGCAACACTACATGCTAACTGTTTTTCTTTGCACAATTGCACTAAGTTTCTCCGCATTTTTATAATAAACTAAGCAAATTCATTGTACGATTACAGACATCAATAATCAAGCAGAAATGAAAAAACATAAGTTGTTCATAACAAGTATGTACCTGTAATAAGTCTCCTCTGTTGGAAAGTGAGTGATATCGCGCCTTCCCCTGCGCCGACAAGTGAGACAAGACTGCCGAACCTACAATGAGCCCTCCACACAATTCCCGGAACCTCTCCACGGTGACAATGCACCAAGAATTCCAATGGCACTCAGACAAAAAGTCCACAATTCAACAGCATTATCATGCACCACACATACCAAACATCCATCACTAGCACCAACAGTAACTAAAATATCACTCACAGTAAAAAACAAGAATTCAAATGCCTTGAGAATCAGGGTAAGAATGAGACACTAATAGGACAAGAAAAGTGGGGTAAGTGTCGGTCACTAAATGGCGATTTTTAATCAATATGAAGCACCCAGCCACCTATATAATGTGTTTGAAATGGAAATGGTCTAGTAGCCATTTATTCCGTATAAGGCATCTGAATATCTAAATTACAACAAGGAAAACTTGCCTCGTTCATGACTTTGATTCTTTTATGGGCATCATTCAGTTGGTTCTCAATTGCTTCTTCCACTTGTGAGACAAGCTTTCGGGTGTGATGCTTCTGCAAGTAAACAAAAGCAAAAAATTCAGTAGAAATTGGACGTCAAATGATTTGAAAGAGTAAAAAGTTTTCATTCGTCAAAAGCACGTAACTTTTCAAATGAAGAGAATGGCATTTCCTGGTTCTACATGAAACATGTCAATGCCATACAAGAGAGAATTTAGACTCTAATTCTTCATTTGTTAACCAACAAGGACTAGTTGGGAGTAGATTTTGATGCATCAATGATATATAGGCAGGCATAGCATGCATGATGATATTTTTGTTTTATTTGTTTTACGGATTATGAAGGTCTCCACTGTAGTTTGCATGGAATTCAACGTACTAAACTCTGTTTTCCGTTTACTCTAAAATGAGTTTACAAAGTATTCTCCCATACCTCCAAGATCAGGACAGATTTTAATTTGTCAATATATTACACTATCAATGCAAGGCAGTATCTGCAAGAAAATTTAAATTTACTAGGTAGCTTCTTAAATTTATGATTTATAGGGCAATCTAGTCTGGCATATACACCTATACAAACAGTTTTCAATATGACCTGAAACAGCAAAATAATACAGTGTCTGAAAGAAGAGAAGATGCCATACTTTGCTTTTCCACAGTTCCCTTGAACTCTGTCTGGTACACTTCCAGACTTTCAAATGTACTTCTGAAATCCTGAAGATGCGGATTGACTTGTTCCTTGAACTTGGCACAAATCACTTTCAGTTGCCCTTGTTGCTCTGCATTAAGAACCATCCCACATGCAATAAACCAAAAGAAAAATTAAGTACACTGACATGCTTTGCTTTTCCACAGTTCCCTTGAACTCTGTCTGGTACACTTCCAGACTTTCAAATGTACTTCTGAAATCCTGAAGATGCGGATTGACTTGTTCCTTGAACTTGGCACAAATCACTTTCAGTTGCCCTTGTTGCTCTGCATTAAGAACCATCCCACATGCAAAAAACCAAAAGAAAAATTAAGTACACTGACATATAATCAATGCAATCTCTCAGCATTAAACTAGCATACAATTCCTAAACTTCCATGATAATAATGAGAAACATAACTAAACTATTTTCAACCTTCAAGTAATCTTTGCTTTCAATTTCAATGGAATAATTACACCATTCACTAGCTTAAAGGCTAAAAAGAATAAACTTCCATTTACCTGGAGGTTTACCTAACATAGGAGAATGCACCAATATTGGAATCTAACTGTGAAATACTGTTCTCTTAAATTGATCATTTTAATTGGAACCCATTAATGACTGATGGCAATAGCGCTTCAAGACGCATCAAATGTGTGGTAGGGACTGTGGTTAGGTACTTAGGTTCCTGTTTGAATCAGAAAATTATCGAACCACCCCTGAGCAGGACATTGGAAGTATGGCCTTAGGAAACATGTGGTCAATCTTAAACCTAGGAAATAAAATAAAAATAAGAGACGTCTAACGTGCATTGATTACTTCAAGAATGGTGACAAACCTTGTCTAATTACTGGTTCAGAAGATAACACTGCTAAGGTCTCCATTTAGTAACTTGTTCTGCCCAGCTTATTTGGTTTAAAACCAATTTGATTTTTTGGCACTCATGCATAATCTTGTGAAAGCAGGTGTGGGACTATCAAAAGAAATAATGTGTCTGGACACTTGAAGGCCATACACACTATGTTTCTGCTGTATGTTTTCATCCCGAACTCCCTGTAATAATAACAGAATCAGAGGATGGAACAGTACACATTTGGAACTCAACCACTTACAAGTAATCGCATGTCTTTCGTTTTTAGGATGTAATAACTATTTTGTAGGTTTCTTGTTGGTTTTTTTTTTTTCAAAGAACTTTTTGAATTTGATACTGTATCACAAACCTTCAAACAACTAAGTCCTAGGATAATATGTGATTCATCTACAGGCTTGAGAACATTTTTGCTTGGAAGAGTTTGGTCTTTTGGATGCATAGAGCATTCACAGTGGTAAGTTTTGTACTTATTTTCCACTTAGGTATTATAAACTGCTTAAAACTTGTGTTCTGTTCTCTCTTCTGCACCTTCTCCTGGTTCTCTTCCTATTCTCTATCTATTGCCCTTCTTGTCTATCTCCTAACCCTCTTATTTCCTAGCTCCTGCATCACAAAAATAATTATATTCTATGTGTCCAGGTTTGTGATTGGAAGGAGCGATTATGGTAAAACTTGGACATGCAGTAACTTTTGCTAGTATGAACAGTACTGGAAACAGCATTAGCGCTAAGCAAAGATGAAGTCCGAATAATCAACTTTAAGACGCCACTTATGAGGTATGAGCTCTTCTCATGGTCTTCACATTGCTTTACGGCTCTTATTAACTGATGGAGAGAGATTGAAATTAATGTTATGTTTTGTAGGACGAGTCTGAATTTAAACGGAGAAAGGTAGTTGAACGAGCCACGCCTACTGGAAATCCATATCTAAATCCTCAAGTAATCTCATTTTTTTTCCCGCATTTATATACCTACTTAACTAATAATGTGAATCCAAGCATATGTTCCTGAAATGAGGATGGTTCCGGCTTTTTAATTCATGACGAGAATGGGTTTTTTAGAGAAGTTCTTGGGCAGAAAATATTCATACAGGGTAGAGACAACCAGATTATGATATCCAATGGGTTGATTTGGTGGAGGATCAACACATCCATCCAAATTTTACTAGAGATAAACCCGAAAATCTGTTACAATTAAAAATAGTGAAGAAGATAAAAGAGGTTCAAAAAACTTTGAATACAATTAAAGAAATTCTTATTGAAAAGGAAAAGCAGAAGCAGCGTGAGAAGGATGGTCAGTCTTCAATTAAATTTCTGAACACCTTTTATCTTTAATTGAAGGTTGACCATCCTTCTCACGCTGCTTCTGCTTTTCTTTTTCAATAAGAATTTCTTTAATTGCATTCAAAATTTTCTGAACCCCTTTTATCTTCTTCACTATTTTTAATTGTGACAGATTTTCGGGTTTATCTCTATTAAATTTTGGATGGATGTATTGGTCCTCTACCAAATCAACCCATTGGATATCATAACCTGTTTGTCTCTGCCCTGTATGAATCTTTTTTGCCCAAGAACTTCTCTAAAAAACCCATTCTCATCATGAATTAAAAAGTCGGAACTATCCTCATTCCAGGAACATATGCTTGGATTCACATTATTAGTTAAGTAAGTATATAAATGCGGAAAAAATGACTGGACTACTTGAGGATTTAGATCTGGATTTCCAGTAGGCGTGGCTCGTGCACCTAGCTTTCTCCGTTTAAATTTAGGCTCGTCATACAAAACAAAACATTAATTTTAATCTCTCTCCATTAGTTTATAAGAGTCGTAAAACAATGTGAAGACCATGAGAAGAGCTCATACCTCATAAGAGGCGTCCACACTCTTAAAGTTAATTATTCGAACTTCATCTTGCTTAGCGCTAATGCTCTTTCCAGTACTGTTCGCTTGATGATCCTATCATCATATGATGATAAGATATATGGCAGGGTAGGATGAACCGCCACACATCGAATGTGATTATCATGGGCCTCCTTTTCTTGGATCTTCTCCATTGTGTTGTAATTGTATACATGAATAAACCCATTGTCAGCTCCAGCACCAATCCATTGCATGCGTGCAATAAATTTGGCTGAACTCACTGGAGAAAAATGATTCAGACGTTAGGACAAAAATAATCTAATTGGGAAAATTTCAGAGATGAAATGTCTACAAAGAATAAAAGAAAACACACACATGAGATTTCGTTATATACCTCGGGACTCGGTGAGCTTAAGTGACTTAACCATGGTCTGCAATAGTAACAAAAGACTCAAATTAGCACAGGCTCACCTACAACTATTTGTGTCAACATGTTGCAATAAGCGCAAAACCACAGAAGTACATCCTGATTTGTCAAGATCAAAAGCTCTCCATGAACTTTTAACAATTGGTCACAATTTTAATAACTTGCAAGTGTCCCCAGATCGTAACTAACAATATCAAAAAGATATTTGTTCAAAATGGACCACCAATTTTTCTCTATTTTCGGAAATATATCGGTATAATTTGATTGGAAATGCTACGTATGCTATATATACAGTACCTGAATATTGTAGTCCCACACACACATTGTTCCAGAGAACACTGAAGCAGAACACTCACAATCGTAACCTGTACAATACACTGAGAAATTTAGTTAAATAACAAACCAGGCTACATAAAATCAGAGGGGGGCGCTAAATATAAACATATGTGCTGAACAAAAAATGTTGTCAAACGAGACCCATTAGAAACTCAAAATCATTATAATTCAATTCAGAGCCAGAAAACCAACAACAGAATCACACAACAAGCACCCAATAGAATACTGATGATACATGGTTTAAATTTCAATTGATGAAACAATCAGCTCCAAATCACTACGAACCTTAACAATGCCAAAACGAACGGACACCAAAATCAACAACAAAATCAACACGAGCACCCGATAGTATATAGATCAATTATAAGCTGATACTTAGTTTAAATTTCAGAAACTAGTTAATTGATGATACAATCAGCTATAAATCACTGTGAACCACCTAAACTATTTCAATTTAGGCAAAGAACAACAAAATCAACAGTCGCCAAAACCCTAACAATGACTGACCCATTCAATTCCCTCATGGATTCTCAATTACACTCGCCTAAACCCTAGTTCGTCGAAATTCGAGTTCAGGCGCTCAGTTCTCACTAAGATTTAACACCTTAGGGTCCGAATTTGGTTCGAAGCAACAATCGAGTAACAAAAAGGAAATCTCAGAAAGCGAATAGGACTTGCTTACCGGTTGTACGGCGCCGATGACCGACGAGCTTCAGATCCCCGAGGAGTTGCTTCCCCGACGATGACGAATTTGGAGAGGCTCGTCTAGAGAGAGAGAGAGGGAAAGAGAGACCCGGTTTTTATTTTTGAATTTGAAATGAAATAAAAGAAGAAACACATAGTAAAACAGCACATATGAACACCCATGGGGTTCAGTTGGTAGCGGACTGTTCCCGCAAGTGGACGAACGCTGCAGTGATACTCCTAGTAATAGGTGGTCGCTGGTTCGAACTCGCTTGTGAAAAACACTCTATGGGAAGAGGTCTTACTCACGCGCTCTCGGACTCGAAAGGGATTAGTCTCCACTACCTCAAGGGGTGGGGATATCTGGTTTCACCCAAAAAAAAAAAACAGCACATATGAAGTAGTCGAAGCTATATAGTCTATTCCCTTTACCAAATCGGGCTATAGATAGGAGATATCCACATCAGAAAAGTGATAAATAAAATACAACTTATAAGTGGGTGGATAGTACACAATTGTACCAAGGTCTTTTGTGATTAAACCCAACACCTTAAATGTGGTTAAGTTTGGACAGTATCGGTACAATGGTGATCCACGGGCCACACTTGTCGTTGTTTAACATGCTATCAGAGCGGGTCCCTCTCCAATTGATTCTCTAATCGTATGGGGTTTCCAAATGAAATTTGGGTTCATCGAATTGTCATTGGAGAAATTCCGATTGGTTTTATACCAAGTGTCCGCAGTGGGCCTTGAATCGCATATACCAATTTCTGATGTCAGAATTGGACCGAATGAATCGGTACAATGGTGATCCACGGGCCACACTTGTCGCCGTTTAACAATACCTTCCGCTATAGTATACAAAATCCTTGTTGCAAGCCTTCTAGCAGATTATGCCACAGCAAAAATTCACATTGCAATGACATAATACAAATTCCATTGTTCTTTCATAATCAGGATAGTTAGTT
Source organism: Potentilla sterilis (assembly GCA_963682095.1). NCBI lineage: Eukaryota > Viridiplantae > Streptophyta > Magnoliopsida > Rosales > Rosaceae > Potentilla > Potentilla sterilis. Next base: position 18,823,959 of record OY821764.1, read on the forward strand.
CCTGATGTTAGATTTAGATCCCTGATTTCCACTCCCTCATCACTGTAGTAATGTTGTCGGCCTCAGAGGTACCCAACTAGATTTCATAAATCCATTCCTTCTTTGCCAATCGAAAGCTTAAACGTCATAGCCTCACTACAAGCCTTCTCAATCAAAACCAATTTATGCTAAAGCAATAACTTCGATTGTAGTCACCAAAGTTTCTTTTTGCACCTATATAAGCCTGCAGCTGATGCCAAAACTCATACAAAAAACATAGTCAAAGCTCACTCACCTATAGTTGTCTAGTTCTTCAAGCTCAAAGTAGAAAAGCCTCATATGGAATCAAGTTCACTTATCCAAGCCTTTCTAAAACCAAAATAATTTCCCTAGAGCCAAAGTTCCACTATAGTTGCTGATCATTCGTGATAAAAAGTCCAATAGCATGTCATGCTTATTCAATGAAACTCACAAAAGAGCCATGCTGAGGTCTTGCAATGCTACTGACGTTCAAGCTTAGTATAATTACTCCAAGCCAATAAACATGAGGGCTGTGAGATGAAAGTTTAACTCTCAGTCACCTCAATATATCATGCCAGAATGAAGATTTCATCCATTTATTGTTACTATATATATTCAAGCCTTCTTGAAGTGAAGCATTCACAATCAGATTTAAATCTCTTAGTGTCGTTACCCAAGTAATGCCAATAGCCTCTACAGCTAATACAAATCCCTATTGCAAGCACCCTAAAACCAAAGCAGATTATCCTAAAGCCATGACTTCCATTACAGCAACCAAAACCCCCCTTAAACCCGATGTTATGCCATATATGTGAATCTTAAAAAACTGTATTCCTACTGTGGTAGCTGTTAGAAAATATATTGTCATTAATTAGGAAGATATGTTACAATATTTCATTGTATCAATTGTATCAATTACAATAGGTTTCATTCCCTTCTTGGCCTCCTATCTTGATGGAGAATCTTAATTGTAAAGGATGTAAACTGTATATATTTCCCTCATACGTAATAGATGAATTATTCAGCCATAACATACTTTTCTATATGGCATCAGAGCAGGCATAACGACTTGTTTTTTTTACCTTTGCATTATTTGCAGCCTCAATTCTCTTTCGTCAATTTCTACCGGATTTATCTCGCACACCCAAGTTCTTGCTTTGGGCACCCAAGATTCATTCATCTGCTTCCGCCTCCGGCTCGTCTCGCCGTCTTCACCTCTTCCGGCGTTTTTCTTCTTCCGGTCCAGGCCACTCTTCCGCACCAATTTGATCAGTGCACCCAATTCAGTTCTGATCAATCCCGGCTCCTCCGTCAGGCGCTATCAGTTCCGATCGATCCGGCTTCCCAGTCTGGCACCGTCTTCAATCCTGCCGGTCCTTGTCCAGCCCGCCGGTGTAGCCGAGCTCGGCCTTTTGCTTCCAGTCAGACAGCAGGATCCTGCCCGACGTCGTCTTCAATCCCAGAATCACCCCCGTCGTCGTCTTCAATTCCCGTTTCAACCTTGTTCCCAGTTCAGACCCGCTTTGCCCGAATCCGACCCGAGTCCGACACGATTTCAACCCGGATCCGACCTGTCTCACATATTTGTTGTCAATGCAATTACACCGTCAGTGCAGTTGTCATCTCAGGTCCACCGCCAATGTACGTACATTGCCAGTACCGATCCACCTGTTTATTATTTTTTTAGATCACTGAATCTCGATCATGACTTGTGTTTCCAAATTTGCAATATCCCCGGTCAATCCTAATCAGTGGATAATCAATAGTGGAGCGACCCATCATATTGTTAATTCACCAGACATGATTACTAATCGCAGCAAGTGCAGTTCGTCAGTTGCTTTAGCCAGTGGTGTTAAAGCACATATTTCCATGCAAGGATCTGTTATAATTAATAATGTTGTTCTACGGAATGTTTTATGTGTTCCCTCTTTTCATGTCAATCTTATGTCTGTTGGGAGAACCATAGATGATTTACACTGTTCGGTAACTTTCTTTCCGTCTTGGTGTTTTTTGCAGGACTTGACTACGAGGATGATAATTGGTGTGGGAAAACGACGTGGAGACTTGTACTATTTAGTGGCGTTGTCCTCTACTATTCGCAACAAACACCCATTTACCAGTCACATCACCATTTCTTCAAATCTTTGGCACCGTCGATTAGGGCATCCTTCTTCTGTCTGTTTACAGTATACAGTCAATGAGTCACTTCATTGTCCTTTTGATTCCACAAGTGAAATTTGTCCTTTGGCTGAACAAACTCACAAATGTTTTCCTTCTAATTCAATATCCACATCTCGTTGTTTTTCTCTCATACATTGTGATATTTGGGGACGTTATAAGACGTCTTCTCTTAATGGTGCTCATTATTTTTTGACTATTGTGGATGATTTCTCTCGTTTTACATGGGTTTTTCTAATGCGTCACAAAAGTGAGGCACAACATTTGCTTCGTAAATTTTTCGCCTATGTCAAAACTCAATTTAATTCACATGTCCAAACTTTTCGCTCTGACGACGGAGCTGAATTTCTCTCTCTGCGAGATTTTTTCCTCGAGCAGGGGGTTGTTTTCCAAACTTTTTGCGTTTATACACCTCAACAAAATGGTGTGGTTGAGCACAAACATAGACATCTCCTAAATGTTGCTCGAGCTCTTCGTTTTCAATCACACTTACCACTTCATTTTTGGGGAGAATGCACTCTTACTGCTGCATACACAATTAATAGACTCCCTACACTTTTACTTAATAAAAAGTCCCCTTTTAAGATTTTTTACAATAAACCTCCTGACTATTCTCTCATGCATGTTTTCGGTTGTGTCGCTTTTGCAACTTCTGTTAATCCTTCATCAAAATTTTTTCCACGAGCTCACAAATGCATTTTTCTTGGATATCCAATGGGTCAGAAAGCTTATAAGCTATACAATCTTGAAACCAAAAAGATTTTTACCAATCGTGAAGTTACTTTTTTAGAAAATACCTTCAATTTCACGTCTTCTTCTCCAGGAGTTTCACCATCTTCATCTCCTTCTTTGCCTTGTCCTATTTTTGACGACATTGTGTCTCATACTGTACCTGTTTCTCATGGACCTCCATCGTCCTCATCTTTTGGACCTCCATCGTCCCCACCAGTTTTAGAGTCATCAGCTTCGGCCACAGTTGCCCCTCTAGCTGAAATTGATACTTCATCACAATCCCCGCCTGATACTGATCAGTCTCTGCAGTCTTCTCCTGAAAATGATAACTCCTTACCTACTGAAATCGATCACCCTGAATCTGATTCATCAGCTCCTACCTTACGCCGCTCCACATGACCCCGTGTTCTCAATGTACGTCTCCGTGATTATAAGTGCTCGCAGGTGATTCTGCCACCACACCATCTATCATCTCCTCGGTCGGGTCCTCCACCAGGTTTCGCGTTACCCACTTTTTAATTTCATTTCGTATCAGCGATATTCTCTATTGCACCTTGCCTATATTGCAACTCTTAGTAGGGATGAAGAACCATCTTCCTATGATGAAGCCTCTTTTGATCCTAATTGGCAGACTGCTATGCATGAGGAACTTGCAGCCCTTACAACCAATCATACTTGGTCATTAGTTCCTCTTCCTCCTGGTAAACGGCCAATTGCTTGTAAATGGGTATATTAGATTAAGCGCAACGCCGATGGTTCTATTGAGCGTTACAAGGCTCGCCTTGTGGCCAAGGGTTTTACACAGGCTGTAGGTATTGATTACCATGATACTTTTTCTCCTACTGCCAAGATGATTACAGTTCACTGTGTTCTTGCCATTGCCGCTTGTCAGAATTGGTCCCTTTATCAGCTTGACGTTAATAATGCTTTTCTTCATGGTGATTTACATGAAGAGATATATATGTCCCCTCCTCCAGGTCTTCAGCGACAGGGGGAGAATTATGTGTGTCGCCTCCACAAATCATTATATGGTCTGAAGCAAGTTTCTCGGCAATGGTTCTCTAAGTTCACTGAAGCCATACTTGCTGCCAGTTTTGTTCAATCTAAAGCTGATTATTCTCTTTTCGTCCAAAAGGTTAGTCATTCCCTTACAGTGTTATTGATTTATGTTGATGATATTCTCATTACTGGGAACAACCTAGACTCTATTCGTGCTACAAGGAATTTCTGTATTCTCGTTTTCGTATTAAGGATTTGGGTAACCTTAAGTTTTTCCTTGGCATTGAGATTGCACGTTCCCAAAAGGGCATATTACTGTCTCAACAAAAGTATGCGTTGGAGATTATTAAGGACATCGGTCTCTTAGGTGTCAAACCTGTTGACTTTCCCATGGATGATTCAAAATTGTCAAATAAGGGGGAGTTGCTTAAGGATCCTGCTGTGTATCGGCGTTTGGTTGGACGACTCATTTATCTCACAATCACCAGACCTGACATCACTTATTCAGTTCATGTTCTTAGCAGGTTTATGCATGAGCCTCGCCTACATCATATGACAGCAGCTCTTTGAGTTGTCAGATATTTGAAATCTTGTCATGGTCAATGTTTGTTTTTGAGTTCTAATAATGACCTTAGTTTGAAAGCATTTTGTGATTCTGATTAGGCAGGCTGTCCTATTATTCGTCGTTCTACGACTGGATATTGTGTCTTTTTAGTAAATTCCTTGATATCGTGGCACACTAAGAGGCAGAGGACAGTTTCATTGTCAAGTGCAGAGGCAGAGTATAGAGCTATGCAGTTTCAAGTTTTCCCAAGTCGCCTATTTTGATCACCTTGTAGAAATCTTTTTTAGCATTCACCTGCCATAACTTTATGTCAAGATATATTCATGTTTCAAGTTCTCCTTACAACCAAAATCCCTACTACAGTACATTGATTTCCAATATACACTCTGCACCACAATTCATTCCAAACCGTATTTTATGTTCCACTAATATTATACCAAAATCCCAGTAAGCTCTTCCTTATGTTTTAGTACCTGATAGCAACCATATTTGGTTCATGCTAAACAATGGCTTATTCATAATTATTGTGTTATTTTATTTGATATGAAACAGAAGAAGCGCCACTTTGACATCGATATAATCCACAATTATGTCCTTTCACTTCAATAACGTTATCACCCCTCAGCCTGAGCCTCATTACTTTTAAGAGTTACACCATTTCTTTATAGCCTTGAAGCATGGGGCTACTTTTTGTATCTCTCTCATTCTGTTTCCCTATACTAAAAGAAGAAGGTGCAGAAACATAAACAATTCAAACATGTCCAGGCAACATGCAAAAACATGCAGAGACATGATGAAACTCAAACACTGGAAAGCAATACAAGAGCATGAAGGCAATCAAGCATAAGTTGAACTAGCATTGATCAAACTGCTGTATTAGGTTCTTACAAGCAATTCAACAAAGTCCCTAAGCAATACAGTGCTACTACAAGCTGTGAATCGCACGGGGTTTGAGGAGTCCAAGAAGGTTCTAAAACACAAGCCATGCTAGCAAGGCTAATGACATCGCCAAATTTGGTTTGAAGGTCCCTTTGTACTTTCTAGTTACCATTCAAGGCGCGAAGCTCACTTTTCAAGTACCCATCTGCTGAAGGTCCTAGGGGGGGGGGGGAGGGGGGGTGAATAGGACACTTTACACTTTTTCGAGTAAAGATTGATATCGAGGATAGCAATGAGTTGTACTATCCCGATTCACTGCTCACCGAGTGTAAGAAAAAAGTGCAATAAAGTAAATAACACAAAGATGTTTTTTATAACGCAGAAACCCTGCACCCAGGGAGAAAAACTGCGTGTCCTTAACTCCTGAAGGACAAAACTTTCCACTATGCAATTCATACACTTATACAAGATCTTAGAAGCTGGGAATAGCTAACCTAGTTGCTATCCTATTCTAGACTATCCTAGTCTCTTTGAACATTCTCTCTATCTTGTTCCCTAAGTGCTCACACATGAAAGTTTTACAAGAGGTCCACCTCTAGATCTTAACTACAACTAGCTATATCTTGTTGTGGACTCTTCGGGTTGATGCATCACCAATCACAATCTCATGGCATGCAAATGCAATATGGGTTTTGAAAAGATTTTCAATTCAAACGGGGGGGGGGGGGGGGGGGGGGGGGGGGTGGGGGGGGGTGAATAGGACACTTTACACTTTTTCGAGTAAAGATTGATATCGAGGATAGCAATGAGTTGTACTATCCCGATTCACTGCTCACCGAGTGTAAGAAAAAAGTGCAATAAAGTAAATAACACAAAGATGTTTTTTATAACGCAGAAACTCTGCACCCAGGGAGAAAAACTGCGTGTCCTTAACTCCTGAAGGACAAAACTTTCCACTATGCAATTCATACACTTATACAAGATCTTAGAAGCTGGGAATAGCTAACCTAGTTGCTATCCTGTTCTAGACTATCCTAGTCTCTTTGAACATTCTCTATATCTTGTTCCCTAAGTGCTCACACATGAAAGTTTTACAAGAGGTCCACCTCTAGATCTTAACTACAACTAGCTATATCTCGTTGTGGACTCTTCGGGTTGATGCATCACCAATCACAATCTCATGGCATGCAAATGCAATATGGGTTTTGAAAAGATTTTCAATTCAAACTCTAAGATTTATAATTACTAGGAAGACTTCGAGAAAGATGGCTGTGCAAGTACTGAAGACTAAACACAGATTGAATGAAAATACACACAGAATATATCCAACTAAAACAACCACCAAACAAGAGGCATCTTGCTTGGTATTTATAGGCCAAGGGATGCTTCTAAGAGAGCAACACACTTGCATAAGCATTCAGAAAGTTTTGGACTGTTGTCCTTGGCTAAGATACTGATTTGACAACTAATACACAAAGCCAAACATAAAGGACAAAACAAACTTTCCAAAATGCTTATTTTCCAAAGGGAGGCAAAAAGGTTTTGCAAGTGTTGACAGTAGCCGCAGAGGGGCTACACCAGACCCACAGACCAGCAGCAAGTGCACCAGGGCCCGGCCCGAGGCCCAGGACCAAACCACCAGCACCCGGCCTCGGGGTCCAGCAGTCTATCCGGGTGCCAGGGACCCTGGGACCGGGGGCGCCTGCCTGCCAAAGAGGTCACCAGAACTGCCCTTTGAAGGGAACCAGTCCCACATCGAAGGGTGAGGCCAGCCCTCACCCCAGCCACCTATATAAGGGCCCCAACTACCCTCATTAATAGGTAACTTATCTCTCTCACCGCTTACATACGTGCTTAAGTTATATATATTCCAACTATACTAACTTAGGCATCGGAGAGGAGAACGCCGGCCCGCCCGGTATTCTCCTTAGTGAGCAGGTTTGCAGGAGATCAAGTTGGATTCATCTGTATCTACCAGGCCCCAGGGTTTGTGCAGAAACAATTGGCGCCGTCTGTGGGAACGATTTTTGATCCACGAGAAAAGTTAGCATTGCTCTGCCAGGGAGCAAAGCCCGATCGATCCTTTGAAAGATAGTTAAATACGCAGTCCAGAAGCCATGGAAGGAAGGAAGATAAAAACTGGCACCGGACGGTTGAAGGAGCGAATTCAGATCCCCGACCGGGCCCAAAGCACAGGGGCTGAGGTCGGTGCGAGGTTCGTCCTTTCTCCCGACCGAGACGAAAGATCAGAGCGAATTCAGATCCCCGACCGGGCCCGTAATATAAGGGCTGAGGTCGGTGCGAGGTTCGCCCCTTCTCCGGACCAAGACAGAAGTCACGATCGCCAGGATTCAGAGAACCCCGACCGGTATGGTGCGGGAGAGGAAATAAAGAAGATGAAGGCAGAAGTCGAGCGGTTGCGAGCAAAGGGCGGCCGAGACCGGCTAAGGGCAGATGCCCGGTGCCAGGAATTGGAAGCAGTAAACACCGCCTTATTAGCGGCCCTGGAAGGAGGCCAGCTGGGCACTCCTCGGGCGGCGTCACAGCCCGCAAGCAAGGTTAGCGAGTTCCCGCACCTCGAAGTAGGACAGCCCACGGGAAGAAGAAGGACCGTGTGTGTGCCCACGCCTCTCTTTTCAGAAGCTTTGAAAAACTCCGGTCCAGTCGAGTTACCGTACCGCACGAGCCAGGCGTCAAGCGAGCAGGGCAGCTCTACCGCAAGGACGCTCGAAACGCTCTCCACCTCAGTGTCGGACATGAAGGACCGTTTAGACGCCAGTGAGAAGAAAGCAGGGCGACCGCGGGACAGCGCACGATTCAATGAGCGTATTGGACCTTTTCCGCGCCGGGTTAGGGAATCAGGAAGGTCTGGTAGCCTAAGGCCCCTAAAACTGGCGTACTCGGGAACGAGCTGCCCGTATCAGCACCTGGACAGTTTCAAGTCGCAGACGGGCACAAGAGGCTATTCTGATGCCACGTGCTGCAACGTGTTCCAAGAGATGCTCTCGGGAGAGGCGTTGAGCTGGTTCTACGAGCTGCCAGGGGACTCAGTTGAAACTTTCGAACAGTTGGCCAACAAGTTTGTCGGCCGGTTTATCCTCAGAGCCAGGACCGCTCAAACATCAACGATCCTTTTCGATTGCATGCAGGCTGATCAAGAACCGCTGCGCGCTTTCGTTTACCGGTGGCAAATCGCCACGGCCGGGGTCAGAAACCTGGACAAGAAGATCGCGGGGATGGCCTTCAAGCAGGGGTTAAGACCCGGAGAACTTTCGTACAACTTGCGAGTGCAGGAGCCACTGGGGTACGATGAGCTGATGACCGTGGCCGTCAGGCACGCTCAGGCGGACCACGAGACATACGGGGATAAGGTTCCCAAGCGGAAATCGGATGTCCCACTACCACCAACTCCCCGTGAAAGCAAAACCGGGCGGAAAGATCGCGACCATGCGCCCGCGACTAGCCGGAAGGCCGAGGTGCGGGAGGATTGGCGACCCCGCCGGACCGGTGACAACAGTTCCCGGCCAAGGAGAAGACCACCGCTTGCGCGACCGGCACAACCCTCGGCAGCTGCGCCAGTAGAACGACCACCGCGGGCCCTAGCCATTATGCCAGCAGCAAAGCCCGAAGATCCAGCCCTTCGGACCGGCGGTCCGAGACCCCCGAGAGCGGTTGTAAGCAGTCAAGTCCGCCCGGATGACCCGAGAGAGAACCGGCCGGGAGCTCGACAAGTAGGAACCATAAGCACCCGACCCCCCGGGGGGATCAAGGTGCACGGGAGCATAAACATGATACATGGCGGGGGCCATATAGATCAGCTCACTCGGAGCTCGAAGAAGCATTGCTTAAGATCGATTCGAGGTAAAGAGGTGTATGCCTTTGGAAGTAGAAGCGGCCAAGCCGCCAAAACCGGATGGAAGTCGGTTACTTTCTACGAGGAGGAAGAGCCAGAGGATCTGATCCAACTGCACAACGACCCCTTCCTCATCACGGTTCAAATAGACCACTGGATAACTAGCCGCATGCTAATCGATACCGGAGCCTCTGTCAATGTAATGTTCCGAGACGCATACAAAGGGCTGCAGAGAGGAAGGAATAAGTTATCCCAGGATAACGAACCACTTATAAGCTTCTCCGGTGAGGTAGTCCAGCCTTTGGGATCGGATTACCTACCACTAATCTTCGGCGAGGGAGACAAGACAAGGAAGGAGCACCTTGAATTCATCGTTGTGGACTGCTTGTCGTCGTACAATGGCATAATCGGTAGGCCAGGGTTATGGAAACTGAAGACATTTATAGCCGGCCATATGTTGATGTTGAAGATGCCTTCACCGGCCGGTGTCATTACCCTGCGCGGGGACCAGAGGATCGCCCGTAAATATTATGCGGAGGCCCTGACCCACGGGAGGAAGCGGACCGAGGTCTTCACGGCCACTCAGCAAGCGCCAGTGCCGGATCTAAGTATTGACCCCCGCGATGACTCCGATTCAGTCAAGAAAAAGCTAGAGCCACCTTCGGCCGTGGAAGAAACCGAAGCGATCTGCATTTCGGCAGACCACCCGGAGCGAAATTTGGTGATAGGGACACAGCTCGATCCGGTTGTCAGGCAAGAGCTCATCGCCTTCCTCCGGGACAACAGTTCGGTCTTCGCATGGTCCTACGAGGACATGTCAGGCATATCCCCGGAGATAGCCGTCCATAAGCTAAATTCATTGCCCAACGTTCTCCAGGTGAGGCAAAAGAGGAGGTCCTTCAGCCCGGCAAAGTATGAGGCGATCAGAGAAGAGATACATAAATTAAAGGGCATAGGTTTCATCCGGGAAGTCCAGTACCCTCGCTGGCTCGCTAACGTGGTCATGGTGCCAAAGAAGGGAACCGGCCAGTGGCGTATGTGCGTGGATTTCACTAACCTAAACCGGGCGTGCCCAAAGGACAGCTTCCCGCTCCCCCGGATTGATCAGCTTATAGATTCCACGTCCGGCTTTAAGCTGCTTAGCTTCATGGACGCCTACGCCAGGTACAATCAGGTTAGGATGCACCCGGATGATGAGGAACACACATCATTCACCACCGACCGAGGTACCTACTGTTATAAGAGGATGTCGTACGGTCTAAAGAATGCCGGGGCCACCTACCAGCGGATGGTGAACCGAATGCTGGAGCAAGAAATGGGTAAAACCGTAGAGGTGTACGTAGATGACATGCTGGTCAAGAGCTTGACCGCAGGGGCCCACGTCCGGGATTTGACCGTAGTCATCGGCAAGATGCTCAAATTCGGAATGCGCTTGAACCCGAAGAAGTGTATTTTCGGGATTTCAGAGGGCCTGTTCCTAGGCCACATCATCAGCCAGCGAGGGATAGAAGCCAACCCGCTGAAGGTCTAGGCAATTCTAGATATGGAAACGCCAGGGGAGAGAAACCAGGTCCAGATGCTGACCGGCCGGTTAGCCGCCCTTGCCAGATTCATCTCCCGCCTAACCGATAAGTGCGCCCCGTTCTTCAAACTGCTCAAGGCACAACAGACCAGGAAAATCCACTGGGCGGCGGAGTATGGAGAGGCATTCCAATCTATCAAGACATATCTGTCTGCAGTGCCTCTCCTATTCAAACCAGTGCCGGGCGAGATGCTATACCTCTATATAGCCGCATCCGAAACTGCCGTCTCCGCGGCTCTCGTCAGGAAGGAGGGCACGCTCGAGCTTCCGGTATATTATGCGGGAAAGGGACTTACTGGAGCCGAGGGCTGGTACCCCGACATAGAGAGATTGTCTCTAGCCCTGATTGTTAGTGCCAGGAAGCTCCGCCACTATTTCCAGGCTCATTCCATCACCTTATATACCAATCACCCTCTGCGGCAGATCCTGCAAAAACCAGACACCAGCGGTAGGCTCGTGCGGTGGGCAGTTGAACTGGGAGAATTCGACATCACTTATGCCCCGCGAACGGCCATCAAGGGACAGGCAGCTGCGGACTTCATATGTGAGCTCACCCCAATGGTGGCAGAAGCGCACCCCACCCAGTACGAGGACGCCGAGGTAGTACGGACCGTAAAGATCGAACCAGGCCTCCCCAACGGCTGGAAGCTTTACGTCGACGGCTCCGTAACGAGCAAGCGGAGCGGAGCCGGTGTCATGATAACCTCGCCCGATGGCCAATCGTACGAGTATGCCTTACGGTTCCTTTTCAGCACCTCAAATAACGCTGCCGAGTATGAGGCCCTCATAGCCGGTTTGCAACTGGCCAAGGAGCTGGGAATCCCGTCCATGGACATATACAACGACTCCAGTTTAGTGGTGAACCAGATGAACGGGTTGTTTGAGGTCAAGGAACCCCAGCTATCCTCCTACCAGGCTTTGGCCAAAACCCTGATTGAGCCGTTCCAGGGCGCCACGATCCAGCACATTCCCCGAGAGGCAAATAGGCATGCGGACGCCCTCGCAAGGTTGGCAACCGGAAACTACCCTCCAGAGTACCGGAGAGCTAAAATTGAAACTCTCTAGAAGCCGAGTATAAGTAAGACCATCTCCGAGATATTTGCGGTGGAAGAAGCGCCACCAAGCTAGATGGATCCAATAGTCAAGTATTTAACTGACAAAATCAGCCCCCAGGATGCGGTGGAGGCCAGGAGGCTACACCTCCGGTGCGCCCGGTACGGTCTCATCAATGGCCAGTTATACCGAAGAAGGCACAGCTTCCCCCAGCTGAGGTGTGTGACAAAGGAGGCAGGAGAGACTATCATGCGAGAGATCCACGAAGGAGTGTGCGGTAATCACTCTAGCGCAAGGTCATTATCCCACAAGTCGCTCCGGGCGGGGTACTTCTGGCCAGATATGGCAGCAACATCAAGAAAAATTACAGGCGGCTGTCACAAATGCCACATGTACGCCTATGCACCCCATGCCCCGGCAATCGCATTGTCAATCCTGTTAGCACCATGGCCGTTCGCGCAGTGGGGATTAGACATCATTGGCCCTTTCCCTATAGCTGTGGGACAATACAAGTACGCCATCGTAGCAGTGGACTATCAGACTAAGTGGGTCGAGGCAGAACCTCTGATAAAGATCACCGAGGAGCGAGTGAGAAAATTTCTATGGAAGAACATCTACTGCCGGTTCGTGGTACCCCAGACTATTGTCACGGATAATGGAACACAGTTCAATAATGCCGATCTTATCCAGTACACAGCTTCCATGGGGACCCGGATGGTGTTTGCCTCAGTAGCACACCCGCAGACCAACGGCCAGGTAGAAGCGATCAACAAGATTATCAAAACCCTTCTCAAGAAGAAGCTGGATGCCAAGAAGGGATGTTGGGCCGAGGAACTCCCCGCGGTACTATGGGCCATCCGGACGACAGCGGCAGAGGCAACAGGAGAGACCCCGTTCTGCATGGCATTTGGGAACGAAGCGGTACTCCCTGTGGAGACCAGCATACCCAGCGGCAGGGTCGAGAATTACGACGCCGAAACAAACGCCGAGGGCGTACGGCTCAACCTGGACCTTATAGAAAAGCGGCGCGACCAAGCGCATATGCGAAACCAAGCCTACAAGTAGCGGGTCGCCCGGTACTATGATAGAAGGGTCAGGGAAAGGAAGCTACAAGTGGGGGACTGGGTCATGAAGAAAATCCAGAAAAAACCGTTGGCCTTGGAACCAACGTGGGAAGGACCCTACCAAATCACCGCAGCTGTGGGCCCAGCAACATTCCACATCATAGATACCGATGACATCTATTCCACCCGCCCCTGGAATATTCAGCACCTGCGGTTCTATCCTAAGTAATATCGTTCATCAAGGGACAATAGTATAATTGGCATCAGTATTGCAATACGCAGTTTGTTCATCATCAATAAAGCTGGTTACAAGGCACGCATATAGGCAAGCCAAAAAGAAACAGCTAGTTAGCCCCTCCGGAGCCCCCAATCCCTGGCCCGCCACCTTTTAGAGCTTGCTCTTGCTCCGCCATCTCGATCAGGGCTATGTCAGCTTCCATCCGCTCAGCATCAAGCCATCCTTTCTCCCTCCACTCCAGATAGGCATCACTTATGCCCTTTGACCGGGCCTCCTCCAGCATCTCCTCAAGCTCCACCGACTCCCGGAAGTCGTCGACTGCCTTATCGGCCACCTCAGCAAGTTGGGATTCCGTGAGCTTCTCCCTTCCCTGGGCGACTACTGTAACCTGGGTCTGCAGCTCCAAAACCCTCGCCTCTAGCTCAACAATCCTCCCTCCCCAGGCAGCAGCCTGTCGATCGGTCTCCTCCTTATCCCGTGAGAGTTCATGGCGCAACCGAGCGGTTTCTTCTTTCTCCCGCACAAGCTCGGTGCTCAACCGACCGACCTCCTCTCTTTCCTCCGCAAGCTTGGCTTCCGCCACGTCCACCCGCACACTCAGCTCCTCCACCCGCCTCTCCAAAACTACAGCAGACTCCCCTATGGGCTCCGCGGCATAAAGGCTATGAGCTAGCTGCCAAACGTAAACAAAGGAACATTGGCTCGTATCACTCCAGGGAAAAGGAAGCACAGGAAACACTTACCCGAAGAACTAGTTTCATGGGCTTCGTCCTGCTCTCGCCCGGTTGTTCCGTCCCAGGGCCCTCCCGATCAAGTCCCAAGGTTTCGATGACAGATGCCACGAACCTACCAAAGCCACGCCCGGAACTACGATCGGCTTCCGGTCCTCGACTCCTTCGACCACCCACTTCCACGGCCGGAGCTACTGCCCGTTCGATCGATCCAGCCGAGCTTGACGCCCCGGTATCAAACGTCATCGCCCTCTTCGCCGGAGCTTCGCATTGGCCGCTTCGACGATACCCGGTCGTCTCTACCGTTTCCCTCTCCCGCGAGGTCCGTACCGCCATCAATCGCGCCACAGGTTCTGCACCTGGCAGGGCCACCGAGCTTACTTCCCGGATAAGGAGTGAGGAGTTATTCTCACCGCCAGGCCGCCTGCCATAGTGAGAGTCCGGAAACACGAGCGGCACAGGCCTGTCATGCTCCCTGCGCTCCTGGGTAACCGGATCAATAACTGTTTTCGCGGCCTCCTCCCCCATCTCCATCAACCTCGGGGCCACAAGCTCTTCGTCCGGTTCGACAGTCTCCTCGCTCCGAACGGCGAGCCGGGGGGCATTAGCTACAAACCGATCAACCGAGCAGTCAGAATACAAGCAACCATGCAAAGACAAACAGTGCAAGATACCTTACCAGGTTTCCTCCCCATCTCGCATATCTCCAGCACATTCCACCGGATGAAGTTATAGGAGCTCCGACTCAGGTGGTCCCAGCAAGTAAACAGCCGGTATATCCGTTGCTTCTCCAAATCGCCCAACCAGTACGTCTGTTCCCGATCGATCGATTGATAAGCCCCGGGCACCTGATATCCCCTCCAAGTACGCTGCCACCTGCTACCGGCCAGCACCACCGACCTCCTCCAGACATCTGAAACCATCGACGGCAGATGAGTGATGGCAGGACCGAAGTCCCGCGCGGCAAAATTCACACAACTGCTGCACTGGGCCTTTCTGCAGTAGGAAATCTTGTACAGCGCCCGAAATTCATTAACCGTCGGCCAGTCCATATAGCTCAAACTGAACAGACACCCGAGACCAAGCAGCTGCCTCCACTGGTTGCTCGGTAGCTGGGCTGGGGAAAGCTTTATCGAGCTCAGCATGTACTGGACAAATGACGGCAGCGGCAGCGATAGTCCGTGGCAAAACTGATCGTCGAAAACGGCAACCCAACCCGGTTCCGGATTACAGGCCAGTTCCCCGGGATGCAGGCCTCGAAGCTTAATGGAGTTGTCGATATCCCACTTCGCCCGAAACTCCCTGATCTCTCTATCATTCATGCTTCTGATTGGCTCATCGCAGAAAATCACCCTATCACCATCCAGCAGCTCATGCCACATGGGCCCGCGGTTTGCACCGGCAGAATACGCAGATCTCCCAGACGTCATAAAGCCTAAACAAAAGAATTCACCTCTAAAGCACAGACAAACAACAGGCAAAGAGTAGCAAGATGCGGCTGGAGGAAAACAGAGGGGATGATAAGTAGGGCAACAAGAAAAGTGAGGCAACCCCAACCGTGGATCCCCTCCATCTCAGCCCGCCCCCTGCCAACACGTGTCTCAGCATCAATAAGGGATCCTATACTATCATAACTGATGGGACTGATGGGCTCTCCCCTTTATTGCATGTCCGCCACCTATCCCACTTACAAGCGACAGTTGGGGGAGATAGGAGCGCACAACGAGGCGTCCATTCCCCTCGCTTCCCCAGAAAGCCAACCTCGAACCGACTGGCTCCGCAGCCTCTCACCGGCAATGATTTTTCAACCGCTTCGAGAGTTTCGTCCCGGGTATGAACCATCCGCCCAGCACCATGGCAGTTCGCGGTTATGATCATTCAACCGGCTGCATGGCTTCTTCGCTGCATGTCTTGAAGACCTCTCACTGGTTATGATTCCGCCTCGCACCGATATGGCAGGACGCCCAGTCGAGGTCCAGACTGCAAGTTCATCCGGGACTCGTCTCGATATGGCAGAACGCCCGGTCAAGGTCCTGTGAACTCCGCCTCACACCGATATGGCAGGACGCCCGGTTGAGGTCCAGACTGCAAGTTCATCCGGGACTCGTCTTGATATGGCAGAACGCCCGGTCGAGGTCCCGTGAACTCCGCCTCGCACCGATATGGCAGGACGCCCGGTCGAGGCCCAGACTGCAAGTTCATCCGGGACTCGTCTCGATATGGCAGAACGCCCGGTCGAGCTCCGCCCGGAACCATGGCACTCCACCAAACATGTGACATTCAACCAACTCCAAAGCATTCTACCGGTTGTCACTTTCCTTCGCCTATGGGCAAGAACGAGCCAGCAACAACTCGAGGCTTCTAAACGCATGGTCTTTATAAACCCGGGCGAGCTTACATCTAACCCATGTACTCTTGTCCAGCAGGATAAAAACCCTGCATCACACTGAACTGTGATACATTTGGGGATACATGGCGAGACTCGTTATCTCAACGCCACTCCACCGGGCAGATTGTTTCTCTAACACAGAACAAGTCTCCCCGCAGGCTAACAAACCTGCACATTACCTCAACGCTTAACCAACAAAACCTGAGAAGAACTAGCAAGCGTTAACCAATGCCCCAATACGGCCGTAACACTCTCCGGGGTACCTGTTGGCTTAGTCCACGCACCAACAGGCCATCCCGTAGGCTAGCGCACTCTCCGGGACTCGTCTCGATATGGCAGAACGCCCGGTCGAGGTCCCGTGAACTCCGCCTCACACCGATATGGCAGGACGCCCGGTCGAGGTCCAGACTGCAAGTTCATCCGGGACTCGTCTCGATATGGCAGAACGCCCGGTCGAGGTCCCGCGAACTCCGCCTCGCACCGATATGGCAGGACGCCCGGTCGAGGTCCAGATTGCAAGTTCATCCGGGACTCGTCTCGATATGGCAGAACGCCCGGTCGAGGTCCTGTCAACTCCGCCTCACACCAAGCACAACCCAACGCCCGGTCACGCCCAATCTTCAATCCGGACTTGGGGGACTGGGCACCGTTGGGTTGGTAGCCCTGCGGGACAAGAGGAAGACAGACTTAAGTCCCCATTCAAGATTGCACTTGATCGGGAACTTGGGGGACTTGTTGACAGTAGCGCAGAGGGACTACACCAGGCCCACAGACTCGCAGCAAGTGCACCAGGGCCCGGCCCGAGGCCCAGGACCAAACCACCAGCACCCGGCCTCGGGGTCCAGCAGTCTATCCGGGTGCCAGGGACCCTGGGACCGGGGGCACCTGCTTGCCAAAGAGGTCACCAGTACTGCCCTTTGAAGGGAACCAGTCCCACATCGAAGGGTGAGGCCAGCCCTCACACCCAGCCACCTATATAAGGGCCACAACTACCCTCATTAATAGGTAACTTATCTCTCTCACCGCTTACATACGTGCTTAAGTTATATATATTCCAACTATACTAACTTAGGCATCGGAGAGGAGAAGGCCGGCCCGCCCGGTATTCTCCTTAGTGAGCAGGTTTGCAGGAGATCAAGTTGGATTCATCTGTATCTACCAGGCCCCAGGGTTTGTGCAGAAACAGCAAGGCTTTCCCAAAAGCATGTTGGCATATTTGTTTATGCAAAACAGCTATTCCCTAATCACAAACAACCTACTACCATTAGCCTAGGTAAGTGTATCACAAACCTTGCTAAAACAAACAAGAGCTTGAAAAATCAAGCTCACGGGTTGAAAAGAAAAACTCTTCACCTTATGATAGTTTGGGCGCCAAGTATGGCTAGCTGTTTGGATTTTGAAAAAACAAAATAACTGGAAAGATCTAACCTACATAGATAAGATAAATGCACAACTTTCAAGATCATTTTGAAATAAACCAAGAAACTGCAGGAAACTCAGGATAGGAAGCATTTCTACTGTCCTCAGTGAAAAACACATGATATGCATATGCATGATTTTACCTGAGTTGCCTAGAGATTGTGTTGGGTCTTCTTCTTGACTTGGCCACTTGACTTCACTTGATTGGGCTTGATAACATAAACGGGCTGTATTTTGTTTCATAGAGGATTGCCAATATTCTATATACTTACAATCTTCCCCTTTGGCATTCCTGAACAAAACACACCATAGCTATCCTAGGAGTTAGTTCTATTAGCAGACAGCACCAAGCCACAAACCTGCACATACACAGTTCACACAAGAGCAAGTGAAGTAACATATGGAACATTAGGATAGCAGAGGCATTATGTATCACAAGCAGATATAAAATGCATTAAACTGAGACACAACCATAATGCCCTACAACTACAACTAGTTCTCCCCCTCTTTGTCAGGATATGACAAAGGGAAACAGAGAACATATGTCCAAAAACATAAAACCAGATGTTCAAAAACATAAAACCAGATGTTCAACACAATCTAAGAAAACATAACAATACTAAAGATAGTCAGCAGGGATGGGAACAGAGTTAGACATCCTCATCCACATTAGCATCCAGATTATCATCATCCGCACCAACTGAGATAGTCGCATCCGAAGACTCCCCCTCAGCAGGGGCATCCAAACCTGCATCGACGTTAGGATCCACTTTATCTGTGTCACCGGAGCAGGATGCAGAGTCAGGAGCGGTAGGCTGGTGGCTATCCTCAAGAGGATCTGCAACAGGGTTAGCAAGCTCTGCGATGTATGATTTCATGGAAGAGACTTCGCTTCCAAAGAACTCTTTGAGCCCTGAAAATCCTATCGAAAATCTGATGACATTATTTGACCGACAAACACACACATGTCGATTTTTGATTCATCGAAAATCTCATAAAAAATCCTATCAAAAATCCAACGACATTATTTGGTCGACAAACATTCACGTGTCAAATTTTGGTTGGTTAGAAATCCTATCGAAAATCTATACAATTATTTTGGTGATAAAAAACAAGGAAATGCCACATGTCATTTAAGTATTGGTTGATTATGATGTACAAATTTTTTTAAATAAAAAAATTAATTGATGAATAGTGATTGCAAGAGTGATGGAGTTGCATAGGTGCATAAAAATTGACTCAGAAAAGCAATTTGCAGTGAATAGTATCTGATAGAAGCAATTAAATTAATGGATTGATGGATTGATGGAGAAGCATGAGTGTATATGCCCTAAGAAAACAAAACAGATATGAATTATATACCATGCTTTCATCACAGTTACTCCCCTCCCAACAAAGAAGTTGTCATGCAAAGTTGTAATGCAAGCATGCACTAGAGAACATGCCAAAAGCCATACCAAAATATATGTAAGGCAACAAGCTTTACACATCCAATCTCAAAGCACATATAGAAACATGTACCTAGTCGTCATCACCACAGAGCTCGTCCTCATGAGTACTAGAGTTATTCACTTCTTACGTGTTGTCATATCACCCTGGGCTAATCCCCATTATCACATATTTTACTGCAAAGTGAAATCATTGTTTTACCCTCAGCATTGGCATATTTACAAATCTGCCACTGTTGTATCTTTTACTGTTGTCACCTCATGTATTGGGTGATGGTTCAAACTTTGAAGGATTCATGCCAGCAACACAACAACTTTGCCTGGGACCGGCACTTGAAGCAATTTTCTTTACCTTCTGTCTAGTAATCTTTTGCTCTTGAGTTAAATATAGCTTTCCTCTTTTTCCCAAAACACCAGAAGCACTTCTAACTACCTAAGACGCGGCATGATTCTTTGCCACTTTAGGTTTGAAGCAATACATTTTCCTGCCTTCAATCCTTTCTATGTTCTTGCAAGTCATCAGAACTCTATTTTTGCCTAATGTCCCATGTTCATCACCCTTTTGCATTCTTTTGGTTGTCATGCCTACCTCAAAATAATCTGCACCTTTACCGCTTTTGAGATGTCCAACCACACGCTCTTAAACATTTGCATACACTTCTGTATAAAAGAGATTAAGCCTAGAGACACCACCGCACAAGCCACCCTTGCAGGATTTATAACCACATTGTGAGCTGCAGTGGACTTTTCTTAACTTGCTGGAATACAAGCTTTACCCATTCAAGCCTTCGAAGTAAAAAAAATAAAAAATAAAAAAATAGCCGCTGAAGGTTATTAGCCAGTCAAATCAAGCATGCTCTTTCCCATAGCTCACTGCCTCAACCAATTAATTTCAAATACTTAGCACACTTCAAGGAAGCCATTAGGGAATGCAAAGAATACTCAGTCAAGCGGCAAACAATACTTCCATTGAGATATGCAACTACAATACCCAATCAAGCAGCAAGAAATATTCAAACATGCAAAAATCATTAGAGCGAGCAATCGACACTCAATCAAGCCACGAGCATTATTACTCAATCAAGCCAAAACTGCTGAAACATGCAAATAAAACTCTATCAGATCAAGCAATTAATACTCAATTTTAAGCAAGAGGTAGTATTCGGCATTACTTATGATTACAACAATAGTTGGCAAGTAGACAAGTTTCAAAAACCGATTATCTTATTTCATGCTGAGCAAACACGCTTATGAAATAATATGCAAGATATTCATACGCCAAGCAAATCATTCCAGCATAAGCAAGATAAGAGTAGAATAAACCCCTTCCTTTGTAATTAGTATGCAGATAATGCCTTGCTTTTCATCACAGCAGCCTTGTTTTTGTGGCAGCTTTCTGTACTAAAATACAGAAGCAATTTTAGTATATTCCTATTCTTGACCTTACTCCACGTCTCCACCACTGCTACGACTATAATACCAATAAAGTCTCTTAAAAAACAGGCGAATCCCATATCCAAAATTTTGTTATACTTCAAGCACCAAGCAAACATAAGTCTTTCATCATGTGAGCCTTAAGCCTTTTTACCTATAAACCATATCTGCTAATACTAGGAGGTTCCGTAGTAGCTTTAGTCATTCTACTGCACAATTTTCCAAAATCCAATATCAAGAAGTAATAAATTGCTTAGAAAGCACCAATTCCCTTTCTCATGCTCCTTATTATCATACATGCACTTAAACCCTCATCCACACCAAGAAGTTCAAGCATGCTAAGCACTGTTCTTATCGCTGCCTTGCACATTCCAGAAATTAAACGCACAGCTAGATAAAGAAGTATGAAGGCAAGTAAACAAATGAAGGTAATTATTCAGCAAAACAAACATATTTTATCACGCCAAGCTATATTGTCCAAGCAAGAAGCCATCATCATTTTCAGTCTCTTAAATAATATGCAATGACACATGGGGGCTGATTAATCATGATCTTGTTAAAGGATATTGTTGACTTGCTGTCACCAATTTATTCATGTGATCATCCCACTCTGTAGTACAAGCATATATCTTTCAAAACAACGCAACAAAATCAATACCCTCCCTTGTGTGATATATTTCTTACAAGCTGGTAACTCTCTAAAGCTTCTGTACATGCCAGCCAAATTAATGTTTCTCTAAAGCTTCTGTACATGCCAGCCAAATTAATGTTTCTCTAAAGCTTCTGTACATGCCAGCCAAATTAATGTTCTCAGCCATTTCCAAGTGATCCAAATATCAATATAGCAATTGTATTTCAAGTCTTTCTCCAGGCTAAAGAACCAATGCTACTCTACAACTATAATCCAGACTCATTATAGCTTGAGTGTTTCTCACCGCAGCTCCCAAGCTTTCCCTCACTTTCATTATAGTAGAAAACTTCATACCATAGCCAAAAGCTTCCATTGCAGTGACTACTTTACTATCCAAGACTTATCCACAATATTCACAATACTCAGATCTATACACAGTGACCAACTCTAATCTAAACCAGGCCGAGTGTCAAGCCAAGATTATCATTGCAAGTACTATTTCAAAAAGTTAGTACAACAAGCGAAACTTACTATCTAGCAATCACAAGTTATATAGAATACTACAATCTTATACTTCTAGTCATGCTAGTACACTTACCAACATTCCAGTTGAGCGGCTTTGCCATTTTGAATAACTTTTGTCCTTTGTCATGGAGAAGTCACAACGTCCAGCGACAAAAGGTTGAGATCCACAACTTCAATT
Organism: Potentilla sterilis; assembly: GCA_963682095.1. Taxonomy (NCBI): domain Eukaryota; kingdom Viridiplantae; phylum Streptophyta; class Magnoliopsida; order Rosales; family Rosaceae; genus Potentilla; species Potentilla sterilis. The sequence goes on from OY821764.1 coordinate 18,845,857, forward strand.
ATACCCACCAAATCCCCAGTAGCACATTCTACCAACTCAAACCCAGAGTTGACATTTACCATGTTTACGGTGGTGATGAACATACACTTCTATCATCCAAACCCTGATTCATAAACCTGAGTTTTTTTTTCTTTCTAAATTCGTGTCCAAATTTACGACCTTCAGCTCTATCTCATGTCCTCTTTCTCTAGCTTTCATCAATCCCTAGACCTATCTCTAGTAATCATTACCACAACTACAAAATACATATCGTGTCATACTCTTTGCACTTGAACTAAGTGCTTATGCTGTCAGTCAGTCAAGCAATGATCGACGCTCATATGCAAAATGCTAGATATCAAGCAGAAAGCCTTTTCATATTTAGAGCATTCATTTATGCAAGCATGCACATAAAAAGATGACAATGTAACGCCTTGCCAAAACATGGGATATCACTATAATCTACCGTCATTTAATCACCACTAGCAAAGCTTAACAATCAAGCAATACACACACAACTCTTCATACAAATGTTTGAACAAGCCAGGTAAAATAAGTGATCCCAAGCATACTCATGAAAAAATAAAACTCGCAACGCCATGCCAAAACATGTCAGATCCCAATGATCTGCCATCATTGATTCAGTATTGGAAATCTAACAATCAAGCAAACACAACTCTTCGTACCGATGCATAACAAGCCACGCAAAGCCATTAATCCCAAGCTGAAATGCAAATCACACGCACCGAAAACAAATGATCGCAGCCAAGTAATGCACAAGCCAAACCAAGCCAAGCCAAGATATGACATGTTCATTGCCTTGCCTAAACGAGATATACCGCAACAAATCAATGCATGCTAGATCCCTTACAGACATTGGGTGATGAAGAATTTCTATCCTCTATTTCACAAAACTCCAAGCACAATTTTGCGTAGAAATCTCAAGCAACATACGTGTAAACGCTAAAACAAGAGTTGCACACCTCGTTTTTAATAACACATGCGTTATAGACGTAATACATCCATATGAATCTACATGCAGAGGAAAAAAAAAAAAGAGGAGAAGAGGAAGATTGGCCGCAGTGGTTTAAGGAGATTGTGCCCAAGAAAGAAGATGGGTCGTCATATGCATAGGAAATTAAGAATCTTCCTACTGAAGAAATAGCAGCGGTGATTTGAGAAAATCATAATCCAGCTCACATGATTTTCCAACCACTTGGGAAATTGTTCAACAAATTCGGGTGCATATATTAGAGGACATGCCGCATGCAAGCTCCATTTTGAGTTATATATTTCATTATCAGTCAATGATAACCAAATCTCCTCATGCCTACACTTTATGCCAATTCATTCTTCAAATTCAATATGAAGAAAACAAGAGCAAACCTTATCAAACCTACACAAGCCCCAATTCCAATCCGTAATTGGTAAGGCAAAAGCAGATGACACTATGCCTAAACAAACAATGGAAACCAGGCAGAACAAGTAAACCCAGAGTATCCATTACAAAGTGCGAGCAAGGCTTCCTAGCTATCTTCATGAACTATTCAAGCAAGAACATCTAAATGACCAGCCAAAGCCAAGCAAGAAAAATCAATAGAAATCAGAACTCAGAAGCATGCATAGCCTCAAATATGCCAAAGTCAAGTCACATGTGAATTGCAGCAGTAATAAGCTATTAACAATTATCCAAACTGCAGTAGAAGCAAAGATTGATCTAACGCCAGCATTCATTAAAAAAAACACAAGATGGCTTAATAAATTGGATAGCAATATCGCACAAGATTTACAAGAGTTACCCATTTTAGGAAACTGAAGATTACCTGAAGTGAAGAAAGCACGTTGTCGCTAATTCCAGACTAAGATCAACTCCACCAATTGAAGGAGATACGAGAAGACCGTAGGTAATTAATTCCCTGCAATGGAAAAGAATCACAAATCCCCGCAGTAGAAAGAAGGGAGACGAGAAAATTATGGGAAAATTCAGTTTAGCCGCGGTGACTGAAGAAACTCTTGTCCAAAGAATCAGTGAAAACCAGGCGATCTCTGCCGCAAAAGAAAAAAAAACACGAACTCTGAGTTGAGAAGAAGAATACCTAAATCTTAAAAATCGACGAGTACAAGAATATCATCAGAATCCCCAAGTTGACAAGCTCCTAGTCTGCCCCAGTTCCGACACTCGAGCGGGAAGAAGAATATCTTAAAACTTACCCACGCCCACACACATTATTAAATTTGGGCCAGGCTGATTTTTCTCTTTGATTAATTATGTGGCCCATTTCATGCTTCAAGCAGCCCAAATAAACAAGGAGACTAATGTTGATACCTAAAAATCGCAGGCTTAAAAACCCATACCCAAAACATAAATGAGACAATTTAACAGGCCTTAAAACCATATTCGGCCCAAAAGAAATCAAGCCAAACTTAATACACTAATTTCATGCATAACTATCCGCATAGGCCCAAGCTACACTTGGGGCATATGCGCGTGTTGTGGTATGGAAGGATACAGATCATGGAGAGCCCATTACCCGGACAAAACCAATGAAAACAAATATCGTAATTGGGCCCAAGATTCATGTCGACGGGCCTAGTTTGGGTATGAGTTAATGAGAAAAGAGGATGAAACCCACCACAAGTATACTCAAAAGGCCATAATCCATATTTCCCCAATCGTAGTAGAACTCGACCTGTTCATTTTTGAAAGAGAAAAAGACCATTTGAACAAAATGGGTTTAAAAATTGCCTATTCCAATGTTTATATCTCACTCCAATGAATCTTATTAAAAATACCTAAATATCCTATACTAAACCCTAATATCTTCTTTCTCCTTTTCCTCTCTCTCTCTAACCCCGTTATATGGGTGTTGCAACCAGTGAAATACGACGGCGGGACTTGACGAAAGGAAAACATGCTATTACTGTCTCCACATTTTGTTTTCAGCAACTTATTTTCCTTTCGAAACACAGCTGACCTTGGAGTTTGCTTCTTGTTCAATCCTCTTAAGGGAGAAGTTCTAAGGCTCCCTCGGAATGAAGTTACCAAGTCTGTCATGCTAAAGTGTGACTCGTTTGGGATGGGATTTGATAATATGACCAACAACTACAAGATTATTCATGTTTCCAGAGTTTCTAACAATGGCGAGAGCTGCTTTATAGCCCAAATTCTTGTACTGGGCACAAGCTCATGGCGAGAGATACCCTAAGTTCCTCCTGGGGATTTAGATTATTCTTTAGATTATCATGTGATCATGTATATGAAGAATGTATGCACGCATGGAGACATGCATTGGCTGATTGGTGGTGACTTCATAAAAAAAGGAAGTGAAGTGAAGTGAAGGAACATACCATATAGTTTCTTTCGACTTCGTGAAAGAAGAGTTCTATTGGACTCCTCATCCCTTGTTACTGATGATTATACTGGTGAAGCATTAAGAAATCGATTATTGGGGGTCAGTAATATTATTGACGGCGGGTCCTCCTCCTCCTCCTCCTCCAATATTAGAGTTTTAATCGAATTGGGAATACTATTACTGGGGGTCAGTAATCGATTAATAGGGGTCAGTAATCGATTACTGGGGGTCAGTAATCGATTACTGGGGGTCAATAATCGATTATTGGGGGTCAGTAACATGATTACTGGAAAATATGAAATCTGTAACCTGATTACTGGGGGTCAGTAATCGATTACTGGGGGCCAGTAATCGATTACTGGGGGTCAGTAACTTGATTACTATGGATCAGTAACTCCAGTAACCTGATTACTGGGGGTCAGTAACGGGGTCAGTAACATGGTTACTGAAAAATATGGAATCTGTAACTTGATTACTGGGGGTCAGTAATCGATTACTGTGGGTAAGTAACTTGATTACTATGGATCAGTAACTCCAGTAACCTGATTACTGGGGGTCAGTAACCTGATTACTGGGGGTCAATAATCTATTATTGGGGTCAGTAACATGATTACTGGAAAATATGAAATCTGTAACATGATTACTGGGGGTCAGTAATCGATTATTGGAAATCTGTAATCTGTAAATTATTTACTGAGGGTCAGTAACTATCGTCCAATAACCTGATTATAAAAAAAAAAAAAAAAATTAAAAATCTGGCGGAAAAAAAAATTCCGGCGAAAAAAAAATTTGGTGACCGGAATCCGGCGACTCCGGCGACCGGCCATGAGAGGCCGGAGGGAGTTGAGTGATATTTCAGCAAAGTTCGTTTTTTTATCTTCCACTTTCTCAGCAAATTATAATTCAAAAATATGTTAGATAAGACAAAAGGACAAAAAAGGAAGAAAAAAAATTAAATTTGTACTAGAATTGAAAAAGATTTGTTCAAATGGGCAATAGAGTTGGGAGAAAAATAAGATGGTCATTGAAATGGGTAATGAGGGGGCCTTTTTTATACTAAATGGGCATTTTCCCTTTTTGAAAACCCCCACGCATCTTTCTTCCCCAGAAAAAGAACGCTTGTGAATCAAAAACGTGCTGTCGGGATTTGTCTTGGCCAACTTTAGTAATCTTTTCTTGGAACCTTAAAGAATATATTCTCTTTCACTAGCTTCCCAATATCTGAAGATCCAAAAAACTATGATTCCCATTGAATTTATAGGGATTAAGCCAATATAATACTGACCCTGCTGTTCCGGCAGCGGATTTTCGAGAAAAGCCGATTGGCTAGGGGGTAGGAGAGTAGCAGCACCGTCCATCACATGCCTAGGGCTGCTAAAAACGAGGGGCTTTCTTCTTCCAAAGAGGAGGAAGAGTTTCCATATCCACTGGTACATAGTCTCTCCCTCATCTATCAAAAACTCAGTTTAAATAGAGCCCAAAATCACTGCCGGGACAAGGACAGCAGACCCCAAGTATCCAAAGCTTTGAGAGAGAACCAGAAACCCGCATCCCAAACCAACCTAGAGACATAAAAACCTTCCCTTGCAAGCCATGCATCCTCGATCTCATTAGAAATTTCGATGATTCAACTCCCTCACCACGCCTTGCATAAAGTTCCATTGTTATTCACTACCGTGATTGAAGTCGATCACAACAAGATTTATCTGTGGAATCTTTCCTTGGATCAATCTTGGACTTAGTCCACCGCAACCTTTGGGGATTTTGTTGACGTATTTGCGATAAAAAACCCTTTTACAAATATTAAAGTATTTAATTAGATTAAATCAATGGACACATCAAATATGTTACACCTGAATCGTTCAAGGTTTTACTTGTAAATCACAATTTTGAATGTCTATCGATTATCAAATTAAATGAAAATATTCAGAAATAATGTGTCTCACATAAATATAAAAGTTGAACAGTAGAGATATAAAAATCTGATCGATAAGTTATCAAATAATCAATCCCTCGTATTAGCCCAAAAAAATATCTCTCACTGGGAAGGCCTAATATATTAGCCCACACTTCACTGCTCGAGGGCGCCAACTTGTTCACCATGCTTGACGTATTTGCGATAAAAAACCCTTTTACAAATATTAAAGTATTTAACTAGATTAAATCAATGGACACATCAAATATGTTACACCTGAATCGTTCAAAGTTTTACTTGTAAATCACAATTTTGAATGTCTATCGATTATCAAATTAAATGAAAATATTCAGAAATAATGTATCTCACATAAATATAAAAGTTGAACAGTAGAGATATAAAAATCTGATCGATAAGTTATCAAATAATCAATCCCTCGTATTAGCCCAAAAAAATATCTCTCACTGGGAAGGCCTAATATATTAGCCCACACTTCACTGCTCGAGGGCGCCAAATTAATTTTTTTCTTTTTTTTTGACAAAGGAATGTTAGAGCAGTCTCACAAATGGATATATTGGTTTCTACATTTGACTCGTAGTTCTCAAGATTTCATTTATTATGGCACAGGCTGGTGATTTCATGCACCTTCTTGGAGTCAAACCAATACCCAAAAAGTAGTTGCTAAGTAGTTTTGATGCAAGATAGGCTCTTACTGGTCTCAGTGTAGTATCATTAGACGAATTCTTGTTGGTAACTTCTTTTCATTTATATATGCATGTTGATAGTTAAGGTTTCTATCAGTTATAAACATAAGGTTCTAATTATTTGCCATTATCAGTTGTATGTCAAATGCTGGATCACGTTCTTCAATGAAGATCATTCGACAAGATTGGAGAGATGGAATGAGACAATGAATTCTAGGAAGATTGGAAGTAACCAGATTTGACACTTCAGATACCAGATTTCTCATGCAGAATTGGCTCAAGATTCCAAGAATGCAAAGTCCAATTTATTAGAGAAGAAATAGTAGTAGTCGTAGGAGCTCTTAGCCAGCTAGCAGACTAGATCATGACCAAAAGGAGGATTGTGGTAGGGTGGTAAAGCGGCTTTATGACTTGAGCAGGTAACTAAGAATCAAATTGATCTCTATACATGTGGACGCTATAAATACCTTGTACACTATAACTGCTTAGTAGTATATAAATCAACAGCCTATCTAGCTAGCTGGAGTGACAATTGTTTCTACAATTTCCACTTTCTTATTGTATTGGAGACACATCTCCTAATATCAGCAGGAGAATATTGACTAAAAACTGAAATTTTTTAGTCACAAAATTCACCACCAAATTTACAGAAAAAAAAAAGGTAATATAGATAAAATAAAAGAAATACATAAATGTTCTAGGAAAAGGAATAGATGGAAAGCGTAACCTTCATTGATAAATAAGGAGGCCTTTATATAGGCATTACATCAAGTATTGCGAATAATCAAGGATTCCATATCTACTAAGGTAACTACTAATCTAGTCTAATTAGGTCAAGACACATATCGGAAGTTACGGAATTAACCTTCTTTGAACACTCCCCCTTGTGTCGCGTACCTAATGTGACACGGTGCATAACATGTTGCCTCGCTAAAACCTTGCCAAGCAAAACAAAACCACTTGGGTAAAAAATAAAAAGCTTGGTCGAAGGGAAAAGAGCACAACGCACTAACTACAATTGAAGATTATATGTGAGGTAGACTCCCCCTGATGTCTACAAGACTCCCCCTGCAAGATTAATGACGTATACAAACGCTCCTCACAAGTTTCAAAAGTAGGCGTGGCCAATGATCGAGTCATTAAATATGGCCATATTATCCTTGTATTCGACCAGCTACACTTAGCTTTACTTGGTATTAAGAAAGAAGGTTGCTTAACAACTCAAAACTAGAGTTCGCGTTGAAAATCAGATTTATGCGCAGCATGACCTTCGTATACTTAAATAGTCATAACTCCTTCGATACAGTAGGTATAAACAAACCGTAATAAGTTCTGGAAACTAGACACCCATATCATTCCAGTGATATAAAGTACACAATGTGGTTCGTATTGAGATGATCATAAAGCTCTGTCGAACGTGACTGACCTACAAATTTCCGGACAGATTCGTCCTACTTTGCTAAAACAGCCATAATTCACTCAATATGATAGTTATGATTAAATGGTTGGTATTTATAGAAAGTAGATTCATAGACCTTTCCAATGGTACTAATTTCACCATTTTCCAGTGAATGGGCTGTTTTGTAGGTCTCGGGGAAGTCGACGTACAAAACCAGGCAGATTCTAGAATTGCCTTTTGATGTGTCATTCATGATGGAATCGAATGAGCCTAACCCTTTCACACTTGAAAGATAGTACCATCATATACCATTGCATTTCGTGGGTGCGTCTAGCCATTACCTTGGCTTTATAAGTTTATAGCGAATGAGATGTCGTGTCGAGCATATTATGACAAGTACATGATTGCGCACATGGTACTTAGATGGAGAGTTTCATCTCCCAAGACTTCTCGTCATATGGACGTAACAAGTCTTCACAAGACATCGACTAATCATGGGATATATATAGGCTTTGGTTTGACGTCCTTTAGATAGCCATAAGCCGATTGATGAGTAAGTTCATCACTAACGGTTCTCACTCTCGAGACCAAGTATTCCCAAGATCTTTTCATTCTTAACGTCGGATTAGTGATATTTCAATCACAATTCATCCGGAATTCGCACGCAAATAGGCATGATTCTTCATATTTCATCTCTAATCAAGTAGTCGCTCAACCGCGTTGTACAATATCCAACCAGAAGATTTGAACCCATATAGAGAACATCCTAATCTGATAGCATACGCACTTCGAGGTTTTTGCTCACTTGACTTAGGTGAAAACTGATCCGTTCATGATATTTATGTACATCTCCTTACTTAGTCCCAATAGAGATGATTCATAAGCTGCATGTTCAGTTTTTCGGAACTACCTAACTAACAAGGTAGTGGAGTGTAATATGACTTCATACGAGAGCATATGTCATCGTAGTCGATTCCAGGGCGTTTGTGAGAGACTTTGCGCCACAAGGTGAGTCTATGCTCTTTTTCTCACTACGCTTTCCATCAAAGATTATCGATAGGGTTTACACTTGCGGTGTCGGCATCACCTGAACAAGGACCTATCTCTTTATTTAAACTGGATCGCATATATTTCCGTATAAGCCAATTCACAACGTTGGTATTTGCTTCAACGAAGTGAGTGTTCGATATCTAACTCATAGACCACGTACTCATGTACACTAGTGTAATTCGTATTTGTAGAGATCTCCATATGGATTGGCTTTTCATTGAGGCGCCCCCCAATGATGACCTTAATCCAGAAAATCCATGAGACGAATGAGTTGTCATTGATCTAAGGATCAAGTTGTGCCAAACTCGCATTCGGCGAGTGTATATCGAACTAAGTGTCCTCTCTACACTTCTTGTGAGAGTCACGGCCTAGTGACACCATCTACCACTATTTTGGAGTCACCATGTCACCATTTATGAGTGATAATAAGTCCATTGATTCGAACATCAATCCTTACAGGCATGTTGATACAAGAGTACTATTCCGATCTTTTCCTTGAAAGACCAATAGTTTTCTCTTTGCAGCATGTATATCAAATCGCGTCACTTTGATTTATGAGACTTTGGGGAACATGATGAGGCACAGAGGGAACAAACCACGACAATGCCAAGTCGTTCTATTTGAACATACTTGTTCTTATCTCCCCCTAACGACGGGAAGACTGACTCATCAAAAAGTGACATAAACGAGATCGCCTGTAAAGGTTTTCATATAGCGGACTATAAGTGGAAGCTTATGTCTTATTCAAAGACAAATACCCATCATTAAGCGCTTGTGGTGGCGTAATATGGCACATAAAGTATGTGGACGGTAAAGGGTATTGATCGTTAACACTTATACGTTAACAAGATGCATTCCGTTACAAAATGTAACATGTATGTACGCTTCCTGAAATGTTTCACTAAGTTCCGGGACACCAAATGCCACCAAATTTTAATAGTAGGTAGGCACGTGTGTTAGGATTCCAACACCACCGGCCTCATCGCCGGAACCAGCCGGAAACATACCGAACAGTCAACGGAGGTCAGTGAACGTTTGTGTCGAGTGGTTTAGCACCTTCCAGGTGTCTAATAGCTCTGAATTTTATGAGCAGGTAGCCATAGATGTTAGGAATTGGCGGACCAAATTTCACCTAAGAACCGGCCTAAAAGTAGGTGAACCGGTCCGTCCAATGATGAGTCCGCGAGCTGGAAAACCGGGATTTCTAGGTTTTCTTCAACTTTTCAATAATTGTCTAGGTGCTTCATAACATTTAAGTGTTATGGCTTGAATTTAACCAATAGATGGATCACCAAAGTATCATTGTGTCTCAAAAATTAAATTATGATAGGGAATTAAGGTCATCATCTTATGTATCATTATCTTTAGCGTAGGAGGGCGTTACTCTGAAACTTTACTAAAGATTAGGTTTTCATATCATGAGCATAGCTAATGAAAGATCATAAGATCGAGGGGGATCATATGCAATATTAAATGCATAGATGGTACTTCCATTGACTTGGAGGAAGACTTGGGTGACGTTAATGTTATCCTTAAGCCTTGAGCATTGCTCATGACACTACCAAATATTCTTTTGGTAATCTTTGATCCCAATAGTTTATTTGCTAAAAAGAAACGATGTCCATGACTTACTTGCATATGGATCATCAAAACATGTCTATAATTCCGGACGATGTACAGAAGAGTTTACATGAATTGCCGATTCAAAGAATTCGAATCATAGTATACGTGAAATACATTCACAATATTGACTCATAAGTTGTGCGCATTCATTATAATCGATACATAGAAACTTCTTCAATTTTCACAATGAGTTTCAAGGTGATAAACGTTGGCACGAATATATTTAAATAGTGAGCAGGTTTGATTGCTTCTTTATGCATAGATAGCGTATGTGACTTTGAATCATAATGTCATAAGATATGGAAATTGTTGAGTATGAGAATGCTCTATGATTATGTGTGATGATCTAGTCATCATAGTCACAATGGATTTATAAAATCCATGAAGATTAGCTACACACTCAATGTCTCTATATAAGAGTGTAGAGACAAGGTTTTATGCCAAGTCATATAAACCAGAATATATACTCAATTCTTATAGAGTGCGTTACATGACGTGTAGTATCATAAGATAAAACATAGGCATGCTTAAATGCGTAGTAAATACATCTGTTAACGCTAAAAAATAGAGTCGAAAAACAACCAAATGAGCCAACATCGATACTATATAGGCATAAATGTCTAAAAACCAAGTATCAAGGACCGAGGCCATGAACTAGCTATTCGAGGACGAAGTCAAGCTAGAGTGAAGCCAAGCCGAAGCAAGGCAGAGGAGGGCCGGGGTCAATCATAGGTGCGTGCAAGGCTAGCCAAGGCCGAAGCTGAGGTAGTGCAAGGGTGGGCCGAGGCCGAGCAAGTGCCAAGGCACGCCAAGGCAGAAACCAAGGCATGTCGAGGCAAAGGCCTATGGGGCGAGGCTTGATGTTGGAGTCGAGGTCATGTGAGTTGCCGATGGCTAGCCGAGACCGAAGCTAAGGCTCACCGAGGCATAAAGTAAGGACCTGACAAGGTCGATGCCATGCTAAAGAGCCAAAGGCATGCCGAGGCCGAAGCCAAGACATGCCGGGGCGAGTGCATGGGCTTATAGGGCCGAGAGGGGCAGCGGGCCGGGCCGTGTGCATGCCAACGCTAGGGCCGAGGCCGGGGCGGGGCTAGGCGGGTGCGTGCGTCCCAAAGGTCTAGAGACCGAGGCGTGCCTCATTGTTTGGTTGTGGCGGAGCTGTTGTCCAAGCAGCGCGCAAGCTAAGCCAAGGCCGAAACTGAGGCTAGGCAAGGCGGGCTTTGGTGTGCGTAAGAGTGCCGAAGTCGAGGCCAGGCAATGCGCATGCATCCGCGCATGTATGCAAGCATGTCTATTTATTTCTTGACGAGCATATGCTCGTTTATCTTTGTGATTTTCGAGTTAACGTCACCAATTAGATTGGTGAACTCAAATCAACATGCCAAGTAATTATGTAATGCGATACATTGCATTCACATATAGCTATGTAGGGAATCGAACCATACATTATAAAATTCTCGTCCGTTCATTTACTTGAACAAAATGAGAGAATTAAAATTAAATGTCAACGGTTACATCGAGGTCTTGACCATAAAGAGTGTATCGACTAAGTAGCATTAGTCACACATGTGAGGTCTTGACCATAAAGAGTGTATCCACTAATTAGTAGCATTAGTCACTTTGACTATGAAATTGAAGTCATATGCTTCATATTTATCACAAATTATCTTTTGCTTTTGAAATTCGTAATCATGAGGATATACTCTCATCTTTTTCTATGTATCTCTTGTATACATTGACCATATGATTGCATTATTTGCAATTGTTGAACCAATGTAGAACAATATTAATGACATGATTCTCTTTTTTTTTTTTTCAATGACCCTTTTTTTTTTTTTCTGTATGACATGGGGGTTTCGAGGCGTAGCCTCCCCCTCTTTTTCTGGGCACATTTTGCGGTCAATTTATCTTTTTCTCAAAAGAACAAGAGGGAAGGTATTGAATTTAGGTCGAGACCAAGATTATGGTAACTCAATTCAATATCTGTTGTGACAATTTCCGTCACATATCGATGGTACAGCGACAATTTTCGTCGCACATCATGAGTTTGTCCATTTGTGACTCCCTTAGGATCGTTACAAGCATCGAAAATATTTTGTCGGAATCGTGATAGTCACGAAGAGTTGTAATTCACAGTGACATCACAGCCACAAGAACAACTTTGGACGGTAACATCACAGTTACTCCTTAAATACTGTGATACGCAGGGGTGGGTGGGACCCTTTTGTATCGTCCTGAAAAACACACAAGTTCCAACATACAAATTCAAATAATTGAAATTGCAAAAAACGATAACTTTTATTAAATCATACTTGCTAGTTCGCCAAATGAACTGCGTAGAAATATAAATTGCGCTTGATGACTCGGTTCTGATCTTTGTGCAAATTTGAAATGCTCTTCCATGTACGTGCAACGAAATAATCTTCGCAATTCTATCGCGATGCATCGTGCAATAAGTTTCATGGAAAAGAAAAAATATATGGTTAGTCATATTCACCATATACAGGGCAGTAAAACTAATAAAGAAATACTGTTTTAACCCGAAGGGTAAAACTTTTTAACTAGAGAGGTGTATTACCGTTTTGCCCCTGGGTTGATCAGAAGATCCGGGTTGGGCCGAACCTGGTCGGGTCGGTAGACCGGGTCGAGCAGATCCGGTTCGAGGATTAGGCGCGCGAATCGTGCAACGCTGTGCGCTGGTGTCGATCGAACTGCGGAATCCGGGTCGAGGGAAGACGCTAGGGACGGCAACGTCGTCGGAGGAAGCAAAGGCTTCGTCGAGGAGGCTGGGGCGTGCTAGGGTTTCGTCGAGGAGGGCCGCCAAAGCGTTGCAGCGACGCTGGGCAGGCGTCGTCGCTGGATTGAGGATCGGCTCAAGGCCGTGGCAGTGATGCTGCCTTGCTTCGCGGCAGGGCGGCATCATTTGGGCTAACCTGTGTCGGGTTTGGACGTCGACAGAGGCTGCCGGCTAGGGGGCGACGTCGACTGGCGGAGGAAGCCACGCCGGGGAAAGGGGGGGTGCCCAGAGTAAATTTTTGGGTGCCCTGAGAATCTTCATTCTTTGCCGACAAATCTGTTGTCGGCAGAACTGTGTTCCTGATATTTTCTTCCTTTTTCGACGAACGAGTTGTCGGCATAAGTACTTTTCACCTTCTTTGCCGACAAAGGGGTTGTCGGCAGAGGATAAATTCTGATGGGGGCGTTCTTTGCCGACAAAGGGGTTGCCGGCAGAAAAGAGAATTTAGGGTTTTTAGATTTTCTTCAGATTGGAACCCTAGAGTTTATGAATTTTTTTTAGGGCTATTAGACGAAGGCTAGAGCCACGTGCTGATAACGTGTTCTTGGAGAAAAGGAATAGATGCAAAGTGTAACCTTTATTGATAGATAAGGAGGCCTTTATATATGCATTACATCAAGTATCCCGAATAATCAGGGATTCCCTATCTGCTAAGGTAACTACTAATCTAGTCTAATTAGGTCAAGACACATATCGGAAGTTACGAAACCTTCCTTGAACAATAAATAAATATAGGGGATTAAATACTAAAAATCTGTAAATTTAAAACCCTAGATGCTCTCTCTCTCTCTCTCTCTCTCTCTCTCTCTCTCTCTCTCTCTCTCTCTCTCTCTCTCTCTCTCTAGAGAAAGGCGCCGTATACATATCTCTCTCGTCCGTTGGCACCGACAATGGCATCTCGCCAGTGCTCTATTGCTGCCGGACGGGATGTGAATACCCATTGTTTTGGGAGGTAAGTTGGCCGGAGGTTTCGACAGATTTTGATCGGCGTGGTTCTTGCGGATCGGCACAGAGGCAAGGCATCCATGAACATAGACATCTGGGCTAGCGTTGGGGTTGGGTGGGATTGAATCTGATTCCTTCTCCTACATCACGATGGTTAGTCACAGCGGCATTTCACGGCGGCGGTGGCTACGGTTCGTTCATGTCAAGTCTGCAGCAGTGAAGATAGTTGGGTTAGGTGAACTGTTGTGGGCCTAGGGTTGGTTTATCTCTTGGGCTTTGGGTTGATTTTAATAATGTTTTTTAGTCTGAGATCTGTTATAGGTTCCACGTTTTATTCTTAGCTTTTTGTTTTCTTTCAATAATTCATATTGGGATGTAATGGGTTTTGGCCTTGTATCACTTGTTCTTTAGGCATTACATGAGTTAACCCAATTGCACAGTATTGATGTACACCAATTGAGGTCTCTAGGCTGATATACGACTGGGTTATCTTGTGTAGCTCCCTATTGATCAAAGTGTAGTACTAGTTTAGCTTGAATATGAGTTTAATTATCTCCCGCTTGACCAGGCGCATGAGATTGTATTTGAGGATTTTGTATTTGAGGATTTCTCCTGCATGACCACCGGTAGTGTAGACTTTGGCCGGTATGGGTGATTTACCCAATGGAATATATTCCATTTCCTAAAAATTTACAGAAATAAAAGAGAAAATTTTCTTTTCTCAAAAGAAGTCTGCAGCCGCGTTAATTTAGTCAATCCAGACAATAATTATGAAGATCATCAAAGAAAGAATAGGATCAATGAACAAAAAGAATTATGAAGTCATCAGCAAATAGAAGTGGACTGCTCAACATGTAAAATAGTTATAATTCATCCCAAATCTAAAAAGAATGAAAAGAAAAAAAAAACCACACATGCAAACCACAAGAACTGATGATCACAAATTAACATCCGCATTAACTCTACAATTGTTGCCTGACTAGTGCTCTCCTTCTCATGGTTCATGATATCTCTCTTTCCATAATTACACGATGCTAGAGGCCTTGCAAATGGGAGTTGGAGACTTGACAAGCCTGTACCAGAACATTAGGCATGGATACAATTATTGGAGCAAGCTAAGTTGAGTTCCCACAAAGGTCTATTAGGACTTGAAGAATCCGAGGGCGATTTTCATTCGTATATAACTCACAATAATAGCAGTTGTGAGGTTTTCATCCACTGATAGTAGAATTAAGATTCGAGTTTGAGGCTTCCATTACTTGATAATCTTGATATTAGGACAAGACCACAAGCACTATGCTCCTCCCTGCATCAGTGTGGGGAAAGGTAGAAGTTGCAGCGCTAGCCTGCATGTCTTGAACATTGCAGGCCGGGACTCATGGAGATTAGGGGAATGGTCTTGTTGTGCTCGAGCTTTTCATTCAAGCAAACAACGGTTTAGCCTTGCAGAATGTGCCCATCACCTTCTGTTTTGTCGTGGTTAGGAAACTGGAAACGAGGTAAATTAGGAGAAACTCGAATCTTCCTTCTAGTCACTTAATGATTGTAGCAATCAAAGCACTCCAAGAAGGCATGTTTCACGAAACCAATAGGTATTTTTGTGTAGATGAAGTGGTGGAAAATTGTGCTAGCATGGGGACAAAGATAAGACATTAAGAGTTTGAGACCCACTATGGTGGTGGAGGGACTGAGAGAAGAAAAGGCTTGGAAGGTTTAATACTTCAACTCGCTTGGATACAAAAAGGAGGGGTCTTAGAATTCAAAGTTTAAATTTGAGTGAGAAATTCAGAGATCTCCTATCTGAATTAGGACTGCAATTTAGAGTGTCAGTGATACAGACCACCGTACCAACAACCATAGCCAATGGTTTTTAGGTTGGTTAAGCCATTACCATGTGTGAGTTATATTGATACATTTTTGCCTAATGTAGTCATCTTCTGACGAGAGCTTATTCCCTACTTGACTCAAGCATGTGCTTGAGTCAAAAAACAGTGACGTGGCAGTTAGTAAAGGGAGGTAGAAAGGACGCGCGGTTAGGTGCGATCTGATATTTCCTTCGTCTCTTCTGCTCTCATCTCTCTCGGCTCCCATCTCCCTCTATACTCTCATATCCCTCTCTGCCTCTTTCTTCATATTTCTGCTCCTTAAAACCGCCTAATCTTCTCTCTCCTCCGATCTCAATCATTTCCCGGCCAACCAATCCCTTTGATTTCCCCGCGATGGCCGACGTCAGGCTGACGGAGGGGGTGCTACTGAGGATCAGGACGGACCCAGTCGACGAGGACCTGAAGCCGATCCTCCAAGTCGTCGACTTGAGGCAGGTCAACACGCAGCAGCGTAGCGCCGGCGGCCAGGAGCGGTACAGGATGGTCATCTCTGATGGGTCCCACACCGAGCAGGGGATGCTGGCCACTCAGCAGAACCAGCTGGTCCAGCAAGGCCTTCTTCAGAAAGGCTCCGTCGTCCGCCTCAATAGCTTCACCTGCACACTTGTCCAGTCCCGCCGGTATGTGCCACCTGTCAAAACTCAATTGGTTCAACTGAGGGAAATGGAGACTGTTTTTAGTTGATTTAGAGTTTTCTATGCTCCCATCTCTGCTCCCATCTCCTCTCTCATCTTTCATTCTCCTATTTTCATGCTCATATATTCCTGTAATCGTTCTATAATGGCCAACCGAGCTCCGATGTCTCGATCGGCAGCATGTTTACTCCAGTGCCTCTAATTCTTGCAAAATGGCCTGGGCATCAAGTGGGTTCTCGTTCTCTCTTCTAGCTCTGTGCTTAATTTTGATGAGTTTTGATTTTACAAATCATTTGATGGGTTTGAGATTGTGGTTGCATAGTTGATCGGGAATAATCGAATGGTCTGGTCCTGCATCGCAACCATCCAGATGAGTCGACGCGGCGAGGGACAAAGACTTGTGGTGGGAGATCGCTGAAGAGGTCGAGCAGTGGTTGGCATTTTCATTGTAAGTCTTACATTTTAACTTATAGTAAAGATTTTTTTTTTCTTTCTTAAAACAACGAATATGCTACTTCCCCTGCATCAGATTTTGAATTTACAGCTTATTTTGATTGGGTTTAGGGCGATACAGTTCAATTGATATAAAAAAAATTACAAAAAAGAAAAATCGTGGCATCCCGCTGGCAGACTGGCTAGTTTGTACTATTGTTTGATTGAATTATACTGGCCTTTTCATTGATGTTCAGTAATCATATTACTTTGGCATATTCCAATTTCTTTGTTGTGGGTTTTTCATATGCTAGATATATCCACATAAAACAGCAGAATAGCATTTGCATTGCACTTTAGAAACTCAAGACTTGATCAAGTTAAAAGAAATAAAGTTATAAAAAAACAAAAGCTCCTGATTTTGGTTTTGAAGAGCTCCTGATTTTGTTTCCCTTCTACCTTTTCATCAAAAGAAATAAAGTTATAAAAAAAAAAAATTATTGTCACGAAAAGTATTTAAAATTTATAATTGCTCAGAGGCTCTGTACTAGTAAATTTATCTTACAAACTCAAATGTCTGTTCCTCAGTTTGTCATAGAAGCAGATTCAATGCCATTGGTAATTTCAGTATTTGCTTGACTAGAAATTACAGTATAACAAAACAAAAGCTGCTGCCTACTATGAATTTGAATTTTATCACAGCCTTCAGATCGTTTATTTTGACCGCACTTTTGATTGTTGAAAAGGAATGTTTTAATTGTTTCATAGAGTTTCCCTTTTGTGGCGTATTTAATGAAATATAACTTTTCCTGCTACTTTGGTAATGCTTGCAAACTTTTGGCATCAGTTCTTTCAGAAATGGTTACCGATGGTAATTGTCAGCATGGTTTCAAGATGATTATCATTCTTGATTTTGCTTTCTTATTTTCTTTTAAGGACCTATGGTTGTTTCAATTCGAGCTTAGTTGACACCCCATTTAACTTCATGTCAAGGTATGGTTTTCGTTTCAGTTCTAATTTTTTTTTTAGTCAAAACGTCTTATTGGTTGTCTGCTATGAACCCTTGATGTCCTGAGACAATGCCAGCTGTCCCCATTATGTCAGATGGTGACGGTACTTTTCTTGGTTTCAGGGAACTTATCTGCACCACAGTCAAATCGAAGCTGCACAAGGCATCAAAATTACAGCACAGGTAATTTTACAAATCATTTGATGGGCGGATGGGACCATTACCCTCACTGTCTTGTCTTGTGATCCAACTGCTGGTATTGTGAGGTGCCGTTGTGAGAACAGTGCAATGCTGGGTGAGAGGAAAAATGTCAATCTTCGTGGTGGTGTGGTGGGTATTTGTAATTAACTAGT